>JAUNZM010000055.1:2075000-3462454 GCA_033459285.1 Clamator glandarius | reverse complement strand
AGTCACACTGGAGAAGAGGTTTTTGGGGTAAGGGTGCTTTAGGCATTTGACAGTTGGTTGAACGAAGGGCTCACGTTTGTCCAAAGAGGACTCTTTCTGAGATCTGGGCTGGATGCAGCTGTGACCTCAAAGCACATGAGAGCCACAGCAGGCTGCAGTGCTCAGCCACTGGCTACCTGCCTCCTGGAATCCTGTACCACCCGATGTCTTCCCGTGTCCACACATCCTATCTTCTGCTGTCATTGCTCATTATCCTGGCCCTCGTCCTGACCCTTCTGCAGTCAACAGGAATGGTGTCAGTGGCATCGATGGAAACAGCATCTCCTATTTTCCTTTTATTTTTCTTCTCCGGCATCCCCTCCTGCCTGCTCTGATCTCGTTCTCGCTGCATCGCCTGCTCTGGGCACCATCTGGTGAATTTTAGGCAGTCTTATCTCACCAACTGTCGTTTGTCCTGGCTGTGGTGTAAACGCGCTTGCATTTTGCATCAAAGGACCCCTAAACCATTTGCTTTGTGGACCAGCCGGCCTGTCGGAGAGGAGCCAAGCAGTTGGCACTCAATAAGCAAGGAGCATTAATAAAAGCATTAGAGTGAGGTTAGTGCCTCATTAAAGTAATGCTAACGAACCCGCTGCTTTCCAGAAGTATGAAATTTTAACTAACACTTCCTCCTTCTAATTTTATGTATAATTAAATCTTTCTAGGGAGGCAATATTCAGTTCTCCGGGCTGCTGCAGTGTAAGCAAAGCCAAATTCAGAGGAGTTGCTCTGGAAATGCACCAGTGCTCTTGGGAGCCCCATCCTGCACCCTCATCATACATGGTGTAAAAATACAGCACAGCCACACTGTGTGGTTATGACAGCGTCCTGGAGCTCACTGTACTGTAAGCACCAGTACCAGGGGATGTGGCTGTGCTGGATCAGGACTCTGCCTGGACCCATCCACTGCAGGTTTGATCAGTGTGGGATGAACGCAGGCTCAGGACCCTGTGAGCTGTTCTCCAGCTCTGATTCATGCTCCCAACCTTGGCTGCAGCCTGCACACCCAGGTTAGAGCAGCCAAAAGCGACCAGGCTGGCGTGGATCTGTCCCAGGGTTTGGGGGACTGGGATCGATGCATCTTGGCCGAGTCTCTCAGACGGAAAGCAGCAGGGATTTTTACTGGGGAGGTTTTGCTCTGGGCCCTCTGCCAGCCTCCTTGAGCACCCTTAAGACTGGCTCCAGGTGGTTCTCCTGGCTCCCCATGCAGCCTTCTGGGCTGCAGTAGCTCGGCACCCGCTCCAGCAGACACCCAGCTGCCCACCCAGCTCTGCAGATCCATTGTAAAGTGTATTAATTCTTCCCCATGCTGAGGAATAGCCATGCTTTCGGAAGATTTGGCAGCGGCAGCAAAGAAAGCAGCTGCTCTCAGACTCGCAGCCCTTTTTTATTTCATTTGCCTGGTTTTAGCAGTGTGGGATGGGTACAACAGCACTGCCAGACATGCAGCCACCGGAGCATCTCACTGGCTGGACAGTTGAATCTTCCCTGCTCGTGTGTTCATGAACATGTCTTCTCTCTGCTGGTCCAGCTTCTCTCACCTCCATCAGGTTTTTATTCTTTGGCTTTCTTTGAAGCAAAGCAAGAGGTTTCATTGTCAAATGATGGTGTTTGAGGGATGAATCCCTTTCTTTTACCTTGTCTGATGGAGAAACTGCAGGGCAAACACGGTGTCTTTAAAGATACGTACCACTTTCTTAGATGGAAGCAACCAGTCCCAATGGTCTCTGCTATGCTTAGCAGGCTATTTGGATGGTCTTTCAAAGGGAGAGGCTGTTGTTGGAATGAACTTGGTGTTATGCTGCTGTCTTACTTTCGACTTGTTGCAGACTGACCTGGAACTTAATGTAGCTACAGGCTTGTACTAAGGCTGTTTGCTTCCTAAAGCTTATGGGCTAGAGAGCTATCACTTGGCTTTTGGGTGTGGGGCTGGGGGCTGCCAGCATCTCAGGGAGGAACGTCCACAGCCTGGGGGAATTCACATCTCACTGCAAAATTTCCTCTTCATTTCAGGCGTTATGGCATGGATTTTCTTCTTGAAAAAGGCCCAGCTCTGAGACAATGACTATCCTTGCTGCAGTGAAATTAATAGAGTGTCCAGGGGCAAAGGTAAATCCAAAGTACATGAGCAAATGTTTGCAGGATCAGGAACTTATTCAGGCATAAATCAGGTAGCTCCAGCCAACAATAGAATTACCTAAGTATAAAATCCCATATAAGCCAGTAAGATCAGCTCCAAACCTGCTATGAATTTGTTTTTTGTTTCCATGCCAAGAATATATCACTTCTAACTGCTGCAGTCAGGTCTGGTCCCTTTTATTATTTTTTTTTAAGTGCTTTTGGGCACTGTCACCAGCCAGATATGCACAGAGCCTGACCCTCCTTTCCTTGGGCATGCCCCAGCCTGCTTTGCCCACAATAAGTTGTCACTATCAGGGGATATTTTTTTCCTTGCCTTTTCTGTTACTGCATTCAGTAAACAAAAAGACAGCAGTGACGATCCAAAACCGATTTTGTATTTGCCTGGGAACAATGTCAACTATTTGTTGGGGTTTTTGTTGTAGGTTTTTTTTGGTGTTGTTCTAGTTTTTTGTTTTGTTTTTTAACTGGTGACCGTTTAAATGGCTACTGGGACCTGCAGTGCAGCACATACTGGTGTTCCAGGATTTGTTACCAGGTGGCACTGGGCAGTCATGGAGCAGGCAGAGACAAGAACAGGGAACTGCATGTGGGAAGTATCAGATCAACCCAAAGGTCCAGGGCACAGTGGTCCCTACTGTTCCTCCTGGAGGATGTGAAAACAGCCTGCAGAGTTTTCCTGGTCATTGTACGTGCCTCATTTTCCCCAGTTCTCAGCACACTGTTTGGAGAACATGCCCCAAGACAAGATACTGATGGTGTTTGCACCCAGTTGAGCCAGGAAGAGACCAGTTATTGTAAATGAGTTTGGGCAAAATATCTGGGAGAACACTGGGCCACACAAGTCCTTAGGACAGCAGCTGTGAGGAACAGGTATGCATTTTCCAAGTGATATTTAGGCTCTGAAATTATTTTTGAAAATGCCCAGAGGGTATTTATGTGCTGCAGAAAAATACTGCCTGTGAACTGCTTTGCTGTGAATACCTAGTGGGGGGTGGAGGGGAGGGCTATGGGCTTTGCCTCCTCACTCTTGTGTCTTGAAGCAGAAGCAAAATCCACCAGGCAGCTGTAATTGCTGTTCCCACCATCACGTTTTCCTTGTGGCACACCTCTGCCACGATCACGGCTCGATATCTTGCGTGCATCTGAAATGGGAGACCTACTCTAACACCACGAAGGGGATGGCTGGCTGGCGAAGAAAATAAATCACCCTGAGCTGACGTCCCTTAGGAGCCATTATTTCAATAGCCCACAGAAATGAAGAAGTGCTGGGGGGAAGCCAGGCGTGACTCGCCAACAGCCGCGCTGGAGCTCACCCAGGTGCCTGCCGGGGGTCGGAGGGGCAGGGGCTGCCTACGTGCTCTCAGTGACATGTCCTGGCCGGGGCAAACGAGCGTTGGGCTCAGCTGCTGGTTCTCCTGTCCCAGCAGAGCAGCTCCCTGGATGGGTCCACAGCACTACAGCCTCCTCTTTCTTCTCTGGGCTGTTTTAGGGGATGTTTTGCAGTCCCACGAGGATTTCCACTTATACCATCCAGCATGTGAATGGTCTGGGAGGGCAGTTCTGCACTGCTGCCCTTCTCAGGTTTTTTGATGTTCGGTTTTATTCAGCTCTGGAGCAAACTGGGGCGTGAAGGTTGCCAGCTTGGGCATTAATGAAGCACCTCAATGTCACCTGCCAGTGCCCGGCAGAGGTGCTGGCAGAATCAGGGAGGTTTCCATGTACAGGAGGACAGTTTTGTGGTCAGGCTATACAAGTGGAGGAAACAGCGTCACAACCTGAGGTTGGAAACAGCCAGTAGGGAGAAGGTGGGTCAGGGGAGCTTAGGGATACACAGTGTTTGCTGTAAACCCTTGCCATAAAAGCCATGATTCAAATGTGTTCTCAAGACCCAAGGTGGCTCTGCCAAGCCACCCTGCAGGAAAGCCCTGACATGAGTTCTGCTCCTTCGGGTGGGGACAAACAACCCTGGAGCACAATGGAAGGAGAGGTGATTTTGTGTCTAACCTGCTACTGTCCAACAAAACAAGTCCCAAGTCCAAAGAGGTGAAAAAAAAATCGCACAAGAGAATTTCTCCTGAGTTTAACCTCACACTTCACTGCAGCACTTTGCTATGGAAAAATAAGCAGCCCGGGTCTGTTGAATCTCAAACGTTATATGAAGCATTTACTGTTCTGGTCTTCAGGGCAGAGTCACCTTCCTGCTGTCAGCCAGGATCAGACGGTAGGACCGGGTGGTTGTGAGCAGCATCTCCCCACACTGGGATGCAGCAGGCTGGAGGAGGGATGCGTGAGCTCCTGCCTGGAGTTATGGGAAGGCCAGAGCGATTCACTGGCTTCAGGGAACTGGCCAGAAAGGGCAAGGACCTGGTGCAGAGGATGGGTCTTCCATGGTGCAAAGGTTTCTGGAGGTTTGGTCTATAATTCCCATTGTGTAAAAATGCCTGATTTCAGAGTGTTTAAAAGAATGAGAGATGGAGGGATGATTGTTTCTTATTGGTTGTGGATTGACTTTTTTAATTGTTTACCCACAATGTGACTCATTTTAAAATTAGTAAGTAACATTTTTTTCAGGTACTGCCAAAGAGGGATGGTTCAGTATTGCTGGGACTTCCCTTCTTCTCTATGTCTCTTTGCCAAAATACAACATTCTGATACAATTCATGGGGCATTTGGCATCTGATGGCATTTGCTTCCACCTAGTTTAACTTGAAAACCGTCCTGCTGCCTCACAGAGCTACATGAAGGTATGTAATCTTTACTCCTCCACATCCTCCCTCCCAGAAGGAGGATGGGAACTGGAAAATTCCTCCAGTGCCTCACTGAAAGGCAATAGAAGCCTGCACAAAACATCTCTGGCAATGGGCTATCGCAGCAGTTTCATCTGGTTGCTGGGCTGAAAATCGTGACCTCAGCTGTGGCAGCAGAAGCTCTCTGGAAACACTCTGCAACGAAATCCATTAAAACAGCAATAGCAGAACCACTGGAATAATTTATACATCTGAACTAGCAAAGGTGTTGATCTGTTTTAGCTGCAAAAGAAAATCTGGTGAAACTTCTAGAGGCTTTGTTTGGTTTTCTTGCACATAAACGGACTCTGGGGTCTTTGCCTTGTGCTTGTGTATTGCTGCATGGAGGAGAAACTCTGGCACGGAGCAACCACTTCTGCTAAGAATAAGGAAAGTCAGTGTTTGATCCTGCTGTCAACAGGCTTTAGCTCGGACAGAAACCTTCACTAATCAGCTTGTTTGTAGCATTTTTACAGCAAAATAAAAGATGCCTGGAATTATTTGTTGTTCACCAAGCTAATGTTCTACCGTTGACATGTTCCGGGAGCCCTTTACAAAGTCTTGATTGACAAAAATGCTGAAAACTTGTAATCCTCCACATGCCCTCCCCTCCCAGAGGCTGCCCAGGACCAGAGCTGGGATGGGAGAGAGGTGGAGGTGGAGATGAGATGGAGATGGAGCCTCCTCCTGCAGGAGTCACCCAGGGCTGAAGAGGGAGAGATACTCATTTGTTATGCAAATGTCTGCTTATGCCTGGACTAGACAGTGGAAAGCTCTTGAATTATTTTAAGCAGAGGACAAAAGTTCTTTCCCTCCCCCTATCATCTTGGATCCTTGTAAAAACAAAACAAAACAGAAACCTCTGTGTGAACCATCTGACAATGATCAGCACTTAGCTTTCCTGGCAAGCGCAGGGTGGCCAGGCGTGCACAGGCACATAGAACAATTAAATTAAAAAACAAAAAAAAAACCAAAAAAAAAAACCTGTATTGGAAGCAGCTGGGCTTTATTTTTTCTCGATGATAGCATGAACTAATCATCCTCCAGCCTTATCTCCATGAGCACGCAGCTGAAGGCCATGCTGCAGACCAGCAGAGATGATTCCCTGCTGCCTACCTGGGGTGAGGGTGGGCTGTGGCTCAGCCCAGGAACAGGAGTAGTTATTTCGGATGCACAGAGCACTTTCGGGCCAGAAGTTCAAGCTGGCAGCTTTGGCTCATGCGGAAAAGCCACTCGTGCATGGCAGCGAGCTTTCTGCGCTGGCGAGCGGCTTCGCTTTCCCGGCTGCTCGCTCCTTCCCGGGGCACCGGCCGCAGCTTTGCATCAGCAGATGTGCATTTCACGGCTGCTAAGAAAATCCTGTCAGTATTTACACAGTGTCATGGGGTGCCAAGGGGACAAAGAGGAGCCTTTCCCGTGTGGGCTGCAGGATGCTGTTCCCGTGGGGAGAGCAGCTGAACCTGTGCCATGTGCCCCTGGAGCGGTGGCTGCATGGGGGAGTGATGCTGCTTGTACTCCACGCACTGGGAACCACAGCAAAACCACTTTTCCAGACAGATTGCAGCTCACCACAGTGGTTTTCCCCTGAAGGTGACATTGGGACATGCTCCTTTCATTAGTGCCACGTCCGTGCTGCAAATTCTCCACTGCAATCCCTCACAGCTTAAGAGCAGTTTCTCTTATGGGCATATTTGAAATTGTTAGAAAAAACTGTGTGGGTATCGCAACGTTTGTTTTCGCTGATGACTATTTTTAATTTTGTTTTCCATTAAAAAAAAAAAAAAAAAAAAGCTCAAGATGGATATGAATTGAAACACTGCCTTTAAATACAGCGTGCTAATAGCTGCACAAACCACAAAACTAGGGAGAGTAGAGTGTGTGCCTGAAATCTGTGAAAGGCTGAAGCCTTTTATGATGCTCACTTGGCAGCACTGCCAAGAGTCCAGGGACCAAGGCCAGGGCGCTGCTCCGGCAGCTGGCACCAGAGAGGTTAAAGAAGTGGGATTGCCCTGTGAGAAGGGAGCTGGAGCTGAGCAGGGTGAGGATGCTGGCATCAGCTCCCTCAGCCTTCCCCATGGCACTTGGCCTCAGCACAGAGCAGCCCATTGGTTCTGGGCAGCGCGGGGAGTGGGGAGAATCGAAGGCGGCAAGGGAGATGTTCAGCTTTGTGCCCCGTTGGTTTCCAGCGCTGGTGAGGAGGCGTGGGGAGCTGCACCCTCCCCCAGCTCACCATCAGGACTGGCCACTTTTGTTCCCTGGCTGAGCCAAAGGAGAAATGGCCAAGAGCATGCAGGGCTCACCCTAGCGAGCCAGGCACGGGGGGCCCTGAGAGCAGAGGCAGCATTATATCATGTTATAATGGTGGGTGCCGTGCTGCCCGGAGAGCACCAGACTCGGGGACAGAAACGGCTCTGCACATGCCCTGCTTTGTTTTCTAGAAACTGAGCCTTCCCCTGGGGATGCTCGTGCCTGAAGCCGAGGAGGCAAGAGGGGGGATGCTGGCATGTGGGAAAAGCAGTGGCACGGACCCTGGTGAATGTCACACTGAGCTATTTTAAGATATTTTAATCTTGCTGCCCTCTGACAAAAATGTGCTTTGGAGCAGAGCTTATCATGTGCAGTTTGGTACACGGGGGGCTGGTGAGGGGGTGACCAAGATTATCCCTGTGAGCTGGTGGTGCAGCGGTGGTGGGTGCTGCCAGCACAGCCACGAGCACGTGCTGCAGGAGATGGGCGTGAATGGGCAGGGGCCTGACCCAGCCAGCCCCTCGGGCAGTTCTCCTAAAGGGCAGAGGAAAACAGGGCTCTCTCAGAGCCAAATTCCGTCCTAGGTCTGAATCAGGAGAGTGACAGGTTTTGCTGTACTCCGAGTTTCCCGACATCACCTGGCCCACGGGGTGGCCAAGGACATTCCTTGGCTTGGACCTTCCCTACCTCCAGTTTCTAAACTTTGGATCATCCTAAACGAGGTGATTTATCAGATGAAAGGTGTTGCTTGTTCTAACCACCCTTCCCCATGGTTATGCCTCAGCGAGCATCGAGTGCAGAGGCAAGGTGAGCTGGCCAAGGTGCACACCCTATGGGTGCCACCACCAGCAGCTCCCTCTGGTTCCTGGGGAAAGGCAGGGGGTACTGGGTTTGGGGGACGCCACAGATAAAAACTCCTCATTACCGAGGTGAAAGCAACTCTGCAAACACTCAAACCAGCAATGCCAACCCCCCGCGGCTGCTAGGCTGGAGGCTCTGGTGAGTTATCACCCTCTCCCTCTTGGCTGCTGGGGCTGGAGATTACAGAGCTGCTCCTTATCGGTCTCCAGCCCCGCACCCCAGGGCTCCTCTTTCGGTCTTACTCACCAGAGAAATGAGTAAGCCTGTTGTAACCGTCATGCTGTGATGCTCTCGGGCAGCGGGCTTGGGCTGCTCTTGGTTGGGTTGGCCTTTTTTTTCTTTTTTTTTTTTTTTTTTTTTTTTGAAGTGTCTCAGCACAGAAACCTGTAGCAAGCAGGACACGTTGCAGAAGCCAGGGCAGTGCAAATGACATGCTGTGGAGCTCAGTGCCTTCCACGTACAGAGCCCTCCGTGTCTAATGGGGATGGGTCCTCCCTCTGCTGACACTATGACAATGTCTTACTGGCACAAAGACCCCCATAGCTGCCCCCAAACCTGTGTACAAAGCTCTTGGTTCAGCCTCTGAACCCAGACCCAGCTCCTGTGTGTGCCCAATCATCCATTCATCCCTCTGTCTGAGCAGGTCTCGGCCGCTCCAGCCTCCTCTCGGGACGTTCTGCACAACGACCACTTCTGGCAGTTTAGATGGCAGCTACAAGAAAATATTCATGCACTCTTCAGCTTTACTGGGTGCATGACCCAGACAATGCCAATGGTATAAATATTTGTATTCAATTCCTTACTTTTTCTGCAGTCTCTGTCTCAGCTGGCGGCTGCTCTGGGGCTCAGGCTGTTCCCCTGCCCGTAGGGAAAGGGGACAGGGTAGGCAGCTGGCAGTATGTGGCAGAATCTACCCAACTCGATGGGATTTTTTTGTATTTTTTTTTTTCCATTCAAGCCTTTGCAGAGCTGCTGCCAGGACTGGAGCTTTCATCCAGCCTGCAGATGCCCTAAATATTTGTGTTCTGGACTGAGGCTGAAGAAGTGCTCTTGGTCAGCTGATTGAAGAGAGCCTACAGGACTGTAGAAAGAAAGACACCCATGAGCAAAGTGCCTGAGCAGCAGGTAAGAGGATGGGGAACATTGCTGGGTGCTGCCCAGCCCTGGGCTCCCTACAGCGGGAGCCAAGGATGACCCCAGGCCATACATGCACATCTCCCAGCAGCAGTTTTTGCTCCATCATCTATGGTCTTAGCACCTAGAAACCAGTCCTACCTCCATTAAATCACTTATATTATATTGCTGCTATGTTAAGCTCTTACTTTAAATAAACTTCTAACCTAAACTTCATTTGGCATCTTCAGCAGTCAGGATATATATGAAATAAAAGTTAAATATCAGTAGAAATAAGGCATTTGTATGTATTCTTTCACACACAGAGACAGAAAATGTGTTTGTTCATGCATACATATTTCCAATCAGATTTATATATCCTATAAATATATGAGTATTTCTATACATATAAAGTTAATTGAAAACAGGAAATCAAATTAGCTTACCTTACTAAAATGGCACAAAATAAAAACCAGCACACACTGTAAACAGGATTGGACATGAGGTTTGGAGGGTTTTCCTTCTCCCAGTGGCTCATTCTGTCGTGTTTAGCTCTAAAACCTGCTAATTTTAAAGCCAGCTCACAGAAAACTAATGGTATGATTGATTGATTGATTGATTGATTGATTGATTGATTGATTGGTTGATTTAATTTTCTTTTTGTAAAACTCCAGCTTTGCCTAATGTGCTAGCATGTAAGCGGCTTGTCAAAACCCAACCAGCTGATGCTACCAGAGAAAGCAAATGGCTCTCAGTATCTGCATACACACACTGACCCCCCAAAGTGTTTATGTAGAGGTCGAGATTAAATGGGAACCACTCAAGCATGTTTAGTCTGATTCTAAAAGATCTTGTGAGTGTTGAACATGTCATAAGATGCTTAGTGCTATTTTCAAAGCAAGACACGTTCCCGGCTGAGTGCTGGTTCATCAGGGACCTGCAGTGCCTTTAGCGCCCAGGTTCACCCTAAAACACTGTAGCACTTTCAGAAAAACAATCTCTGACTATTCCATCCCTGACGGCTCCATCTCCAGCCCCTCCATCAGCACCACCTGCCTCCCAAGCACAGGCACACAGCTAATAAATCTGAGCCTTTCATTGCCCTCCCACACAGCCTGGCTTTATCTGATCCATTGCCCCCCTCCCTGTGCCTTGCCACTCCTCTGTGTTTCCAGGATTGTGCTGCTGGTGTCACGTGAAAGGATAAAACTGACTTATTTGGCTTTGGTTTTAGGTACGAATCTCCCGAGCAGCGTGTTGCACGATCCCACGCAGTGTGTATGACACGGTGAGGCAGCTCTGGCTGGGAGGGGGGCAGCGGGTGGGCAGATTTACAAACCCTCTGCTAATATCTCATCTACGTGTCCACTTCTGCGATTACTTCTGTAGCTAAAACAACACAAAAATTAGGGCAGGGGGAACTAAAACATATATCCCATTGCTAAAGGCATCAATAAATGTGGAGAGGGCTGCTGCCCATGGGTGCCTGTGCTGGAACCACTGGAGATGGAGGAGCCCCCATCACCATTCACAGCTGGTTGCCACTCAGGTCAGACATCGAACCAGTGTCTTCGGTACCCAAGGGAGATTTATTTATAACCATCCCCCTTCTATGAGTTTGGGAAGTTTTCCACAGCTCTCTGGGAGAGCAGCCCGTGGTGCTGGCGCAGCGGTATCAGCAGCCACAGGTCTATCAGGCTGAGCAGAAGCTTTTCCAGGAACTATCTAGTGAAACACATGACGGTGTCCCAGCCGAAGGGCGATACGTGATGGGTCGGGCTCCCGGCGAGTCAGTTGACTTTGTTATTCAAACTATTTTAGTGATGGTTTTTAATCCCAGGCTTAAAGTTTTTCTTTTTTTTGCTTTTTTATTCCCCCTCCCCTTTCTTTTTTTTCTCTCTGAACAAGAGAATCTCTACACTGGCAGGATTCAGAGAGGCACAAAGGAGGGAAAAACAAGTTTCAGCCAGAAGAGAGGGGGGGAGAGGGGAAAAAAAAAAAGGATGCTGTTAGCACTCTCTGTATGTGAGGAGGTAAAAGCATTTTGCTGTGAACTTTATTTTAAAGGGTAAGTGCCAACTGCAGCACAGTTACTATGCAAATAAATCCTGCACTTGGCCTTTCCCTCTCAACCGCAAAGTTTAGGCACTGGGGCTCATTAGCTGCAGGAGCAGGGGCTGCAGGGGCTGCCAGGGCCCTGGTGCCCCCCGTAATCCCGTGTCCCCCGTGCTCTCCACCCTCTGTCCCAGGGATGGGCACCGGCTGGGGAAGCCACTGCAAAACCCCAGATCTCGATGGGAACCTGTGGAACTCCCCAGATGTCCTGGCCAGATAATGCACGGCAGTGGGGCGAGCTCTGCAGAGATGCAGGCTCAGCACCCCTCTGCCTCTTATCATGAGTGGGTTTGGACACCCACTGGCAGCAGAGCCCTTAGCTCTGTCTCCACGCCAAAGGACACCCCAGGGTGAGGTGGTGCCTGGCAAAGGCAGAAATCTCACCTGAGCAATCACTTTCCTGCAGCAGGCAGGTCAGGAAGGGCTGGCACCAGTCATGGTGCTCTGCAGGCAGCCTGGGATGCAGGATTGTCTCTCGGCTCTGTGCTGCAGGGGTGAAAAGGTGCCAGGTTGCAGGGGGAGAAGGCAAGCGATGCCAGGCTGCGGGGGGAGAAGGTAGGTGATGCTAGGCTGTGGAGGGAGAAAGTAGGTGATGCCAGGCTGCAGGGCGAGAAGGTAGGCGATGCCAGGCACTGGTGTTTATGGTGACACTTCCCTACAGCAGCAGAGGGGCTGTACGTGCTCCAGCTCACACAAGCCAAAGCTCACCCTGACAGCTGCGGTGTGACAATTTCCTATGAAAAAAAGATTTGAATGCGTGATGCAAATGGCTGGGCATGCGGGCACAGCTCCTGGGAGGTGGCCTAGACCTAGTCAGTGGCCAGCACGGCCACAGAGATGTGCCCAGGACAAGGTCCAGACCCCACGGCCGCTCCCACCCTCAGAACCTGTACCGCACAGACGGTGCTGACAGGGCAGCCCCACAAAACCATCCAGCCCTCGCTGCTCCTCCCTGCGTCCCTGCGGCTGCACCAAAGCTCTCACAACCGCACCACAACTCTCCAACCCGTGCCCACCCCGGGATTCCATCTGCCCAGCGCAGAGCTGAGCTGCCTGGGCCAAGCTTCCTTCATTCCAGTGCAACTTAAGGCACACAGTGCGGATGCTCCATCAAGCAATACAAGGTAAATAAATTAATATGCTCTCTAACCCAGCCACCTGTCAGGCTCTTCCTACTTTTCCCACCTAGGACCAGGCCAAGAAAGCACTTGGGCTCCTTTTTGGGTGGCTGCAGGCTTCCCTCGCCACCTGCCATCACAGCCCCACTTCCACTTGGGAAGCTGGATGGTAGATTTCAATATTATCCTGCCTGAACATAATCTCACCGCTGGGTTTTCACGAGCAGGAATGAGACAGGTTGGGCTGTTGTTTTGATGTGGTTATTTCTCAAAACGAGCCTAGAGCAAAAGTGAGTGCAGTCCAGGAATGGCATCTGATAGCGGTGGGCTGGGCATGGGGCGAAGGAGGCGTGATGCTTAGTGCTGCCTGCACCCTCGCTTCCTGGCAGTTCTGGCCACCTTTCAGGAAATTGCAGTTAGATAAGAGGAAAATCATCACTCTTTTCCCTTTAAAATGCACCGCACACACATATATATTTTTTAAATGACAAGCGAAGCTTTGGAGGTCTTGCTCTTCCTATTGACCGAAGGGGAGACAGGTCCTCAGTGAAGACAAAAGCCAATGTTCAGCAGTGCTGGAGCCAGGCAGGAGCATTGCCTGAGGATGGGCACCACAACACAGCTCCTGGCACCATCATCCACCTCCAAAATCCTTCCCTCCCTCCTCCTCCTCAGACTCATGACAAGGAGGAAGAATTCCTGAATAACCTTCAGTCCTGATAGTACTCCAAGGGCAGGTTTCTCAAGCTAGGCTGTGCTCCTCGCCAGTGCCGTGCTGGATGTGGCGCTTGGCTCTTAGTTCTTTGGCAGCCCCACAGCTGTATTCAGAAACTAATTACTTAAAAAGGAAATAAATGTCACCCACATGGTTGCAAGCAAAACCCTGGGCAGGATGAAGAGCCCCACCGGAATCTGCATTCTCATGCAATAGGAGCAAGGGAGGAATGAGCTGTTTCCATTCATTGAGATGGGCTGTTTACTCTGATGCCTACTGATGACATTACACATGCCCACTTTTTGTCTTTAAGTTCACCAGGGCAGCTGATCAGACACAGCGCTGAACTGTCTCTGCTTCCATCCCACAGCACACTCTTCCCCCAGGATGGCTTTACGCATCATCACCTTCTGAGCAGCAATATTCTCTGGTGCCAAAGACGCAGGGACCTCCTGGCACCAGTTCTGCCGTAACATTCACAGAGATAAACTACATAACTAGCACATTCAAATAGAATAATTTCATTTCCTTTCAAAAGCTGTTATTCACAGTTTGCAACAGGTAAAATCCAAAAACCACATTTCTAAAGCAAGTTGGTGAGGGGAAGTTTAACGTGGCTGAGTAACACAAATGAGGCTCAGCGGGGTGATGACCCTGCCCGTACCCTGCTGGATCAGAGATCCCTTAACTGGAACAGGGCTTTAGCAAACAACTCAATTTTGGATGGGTTCGATTTTGTTAAAAAAAAAAAACAAAACCAAAAAACTTATTCTAACCAAATAATAGAAGGAAAGTGATACCCTGAGGATTCTGGGGCAAGATCTGATCTCAGCTGTCCTGGTTTCCCCTGGAGATGCACCAGGACGGCAGCACTTTACTCTCCCTGCTTCTCACAGGCTGGGTGGGAGCAGACACCTGGTGCTGGGCACGAGTGCTGGGGACCACACAGCTCTGGCACGACGCTCCCAGAGCTCAAAAAACCCCAAGGTGCCAAGAGCAACGTGTGATGTGGAACATGCAGCAATGGTGTGTGGGACACGCCGCAAGGGACAGCTGTGCCCATGCAAACAGAGGCTCTTGCCAGGCTCCGCTGCATCACAGGACACGCTCCCCACCCACTCGGGCATGTTCGCAGGCGAAGGGCCAGCGGAGCCAGATTAGGTCAATTTAAAAGTACTCCAGCCAAGCAGACATGGTACCATACAGTATCAAATAATTTTAAAAGTTAAAATAGTTTATTGCTGTTCTTTGTAGAAATGCACTTAACTTACATCATCAGTTCTCCTCCTTTATTTGGCTGTTGGATTATAGGCATAAAAAGGTTATGTTTACCTATTTGTTCAATGACACAACACCTTTTTCTCTTTTGCTCCACTCACGATATTCTCCTAAGCTTCAGTGGCCAACAGCCCCAAATCTCTTACATAAATACTGTAAATGTCTCCATAGGTTGCAGCATTGTAACAAAAAAAATCTACCAAAGTAGATAAAATGTTCTGTATTCTTGGTTGGTTTTTTGCATTTAAAAATATACCTAAATTTGAGATAATCTTAACAGAGTAACAATTACAATAAGAAAATAGTACAGTGCGTTGACTAAAGGAATATTCTGCTCTCCTTCAAGCCAATATTCCCTTTTGCATGTTGAAGTGACTCAGCAATTACTTAAGAACTTTTACCTACGTACAATAATTTAGTAAAATGAGAATTAAACAAGGCAGATACTTACTACTATTCTTCTGTCTGCAATTCACAGCTCATGCGAATAAAATCGCAATAAATATTAAAAAATAGTTTTTCTTTTTCCTTTTGTTTTTTTTTTTTCTTCTGTAAGGCATCTCTGAGTATTACAAAGTTTTTGTACAACCAAAAAATAAGATTGCTTTTTTATCACGTTCTCCAAGTACCTCTGTACCTCAATAGTAATTAAGAGGATTGCAGGCTTGATGAGGAGGGGAGGGCTGATGGGGTAGTGCTGGAGAGACGACCACGGGTGATGGAAGCAGACCGTGATTGTGTGCAAGAATCTGTAGTTTTTCTGTGAAATATTTCTGTCACTTTTAGAGCATCTTCAAGACAGTATCTGTTCAGATTGAGAAAAACAACTTACCAGAAGTTCATTTTCACGAGCACAGTCAGACTGCAAGGGTTTGGGTTCGCCCTTAACACTATAAATAGCTTCGGTATCGATATGCACCTACGTAAAGGGAATAAGGAGTGCGGTAGGGTTTTTTTTCTTGTTTTCTTTTTATATTTTTGTTGTTGTTGTTGCTTTTCTTGTCCTAGTTGTATCCTTGCACTGTGAAAGATTGTCCTAGGTGTCGAGGGCATGGGCAGGGCCCTTACTGCATGCGGTCGGGCTGCAGCTGTTGGGGCTGGTACTGCACGAAGGCGGTGGCGGGCGCTGCGGGGTTGCTGGCGCTGATGGGAGGCTGGACCGCGCCCGTGTAGCCGTATCCCACAAAGCCGGCAGCAGGGGAGGCAGCGTAGGGGTACTGGTCGTAGGCAGCTGTGGTGTACTGGGAATAGGCTTGGCTGGCGGCCGTGTAGTCGATGTAGGGAGAGGTGATGGACTGCACAGGGGTAGGAATCACCACGCTGGGCTGGATGATGGCTTGGGGGTAAACATAGTGAGGCGTGAGTCTGTGGAGGCAAAGGGAGAGAGTCAGCGAGGGGCTGGGCTCCCTCCAGTCTGCAGATATCCCCCCTCCTTCCCCCATAAATTCATGTGCATCAGCCATAGAAACAGTGCTGCCCAGCAGTGCTGCCGCTCAGGCTGGAGGCATGAAAACCAAATCCCCCCTAGACCCCAAGGGTGGCAGTAGTGCAAGGTGAAGCGTTGACTGCAAGAACGGACAAAGACCCTGGTCTCCGTGCCTTGTACGGCCCACTGCCCAGACTGCTGCTGCCCAAAATAACCTCCATGGACAACAGCAACATACCCCTTGCCTGACTACATTTCCATTTCTCCCTACCCATTACTTGCCCTGCTTGTCCCTGCACCTCCAGCAGCTCCATATCCTCCAGGTCCACCTGTCCCGGCTCCCCAAACCTTGGTGGAGTCCTCCTGAAGACCCCCAGCCCCTGGGATATCGGGTGGCTCCTCTGCTCATCCTTTCAGGGTACGTCCCCCCAGGGATGACCACTGTCTCCAGGCAGAGCCAAGAGCCTTCCAGCTGTTATCAGTCACTACACATTTAAGCCAGTGTTTCCATAACACTTATGTTTAGGGCAATGCTACAGGGTGTTTGTTGTAAAACATAAGATATTGATTTGGGGTTTTTTTCCCTTCAGTGACCACGCTAGCAGCACCCAGCCCAGCAGCAATGCTCACATGCCCATGAGCTTTTACATCCAGCCTCTGCAGCAGCCAGTCCCAGCATTTCTTATGCCCTCTCAATGCAAAAAAAAAAAAAAAGTACTGCCTTTCACCAAACAGCTTGCCCCTGCCCCGAGGTAGCCACGCTGCTGAAAGGAATTTAACAATGCTACAGTCAATTAAAGCCCACAGACCAAATGATCGTGGAGATGATTGATGCAGGATCGGCCACTAATTTGCTAGAAACTGCTAATGAGTAGGAAAGCAAGAAAAAAAAAAAAGCAGCAAAATTAAAGACCTGTATTTTCCAGATGGCCCACAAAAAGTCAGGCCTCAAACAAAAGCAAAAAAAAAAGCACAAATCTGAATGTCTAAGTCCATCCATCCTTGGGCCAGGCAAAAGCAAGCACTTGCATGTGCAACTGCAGGGTGCAAACAGTATCTGCCTGCACAGCCCTCAGCAGTAGAGAGCTCCACTGTGTGCAGGCTTGTCAGATGTAGGGCTGATTTAAAAAATAGGGGTGGTGAAGACCCAGCACCAGCAAACAGGACGTGACCACTGTAAGATCAGAGCCACATGCACCAAAAACTGCACCCTGTGGGAAAGGTCCCTCTGTCCAGTCACTTGTTGAACCCATGTAAGGCAACAGCATGAATCAAAGGCCACCCTCTAGAAAGCTCATTCCACCCTGGCCCCAAACCAAACTCATTCTGGCAAACAAAAAAAACAAGGTAAAACCCTGCAAAGAACTTATGGAGATTCAAATATTTTGGGGCATTTTGTGTGGATGTGTGTGACAGCACATTTTCAAACACAACTACTTCTTCAAGCCTCCCTCAGGCTTTTCACAAGAAGCAGGCTTGTACGTGCCTAAACTGCTCTCTAAAGCTGAGCTCAGCTGCTCAGGGAGGAGATATCTTGCTCACTCATCCATCTGATCTCCAGGGTCAGAAACTTCAGTAGATTCACCAGTGGGACCCGGTGCTCTAGTGCTTCATGGGGACTCGCAGCCAGTGACTGGAGGCTCCTCCTGGATGGGGTGCTGGCTGCCCTCATTCCACTGAGTGACCATCCTAGATCTCAGCCACTACATGCAACATACTGGGGTCCCCCTGGGGCCAGCCAGACCCCCTATGCAGTAGTTAATGAGGCTGTTCCCATTTGCTCTACAACCAGCACTGGATGGTTTAACAGGAGAAAGGCTTCTTGCAAACAAGTGCTCATCTGATCGAGTTTTCTCTCCTTTTCCCACTCATATATGCACTCATTTTTCTTGAAGCAATTTGCATAATGAGAGAATGTTTGTTCTCCTCTGAGAGAGGAGACTGCACAGCAACGCTGCCTCCACAGTCAAGGTCCTTAGATATAACGAGGCCACCTCCAGAGGAGCGCTTCCAAGGGGGAGGAAGATGGATGGTGGGAAGCAGCAGCTCTGCCTTTGGCTGATGCGGTGCAGGACCATCTCCAGAGGCCACAGCCATACCCAGTACAGTGCAGAGGAGACACCTCACAACCCTTTGGTCTGTAAATGCACCATACCCAATATCACCCTGTGACTAACAAGAATGAGATGAGATGGCAGAAATTCACTTCTGGGTTAGCTCTGATTTAAACTGAGCCTGGCAGGGCAGAATCAGAGCTAGAGCTTATGGGTCAGTTCAGGCCAAGAGCTCTTAATGTCATGCACTCACATCAGCCAGCTTGGCTCTTCCAAGGAGCTGGGCCCAGCCCCAACCCAGAAGTTCCTCACACTTGGCCACTGGGGAGCTGTTGTTTCAAATAACAAAGAAGTGCAATACTGTTCTCTCGGCCAGCCTGGGTTTGGAGAAAGGCTCTATAGAGGCACCCCCAGGCATCGCCCATGCAATCCCTGGGAACAAACAGGCAGAACCCACACAGTTCTTGTTCTACCCAGTCATAAATCAGCCCATTTCCCAGGTTAGTGATGGATGCTCCGGCTGCCTGTTGCTTCTCCCTACATGTGTTCCACTACCTGCTTGATAAAGTTAAACACACACCCCCCAAACTTGGCAAAAAAACCAAATGCACAACCTCATGCTCAGGACTCGCTGAAATACACCCACCAGCAGGAGCAGAGGAGAGGCCTGCGCTTTTTCTGCATACAGGCTTTCAGCCTGCACCTGCAAAAGGACCAGCAGGACGGTTCAAATAGCCTCCAAGCAATCCAGTCTGAGCATCATCCTGTTTGAGCAGCTCTGCAGGTGACCCTCGATGCCCCTTGCTGCCACCCAACTGCTCTTCGGAGCCCGCACAGCCCACGCAGAGGACATGGCCATGTGGTCAGCCACTGGGGAGAGTGCATGCTCCCAACTCATTCCCCAGAACTGCGCGTGTTGGTTTTCCTTTCACGTACACAGGTCCTCCATCGCAGCTCCCACGGTGCGCTCCAGGGAGACGACAAGTCCATGACATCCTGCACTACCTTTTTCCTTAGCAAGGAAAAATTCTAGCTCGTCAATGCTACTTCGAATAAAAAGCACCATTAGCTAGAAGACAATAAGTATTCTGGTACTCCATTTTCAGGAAATACATGCCAGTCCAATACATACACAAGCGCACATCACACACCACAGTTCACTGCACTGGAAAAAATGACATTCAGCAATTCCAGGAGCTCCTTCTGTGTAAAAGCGAAGGTTCTTTCAGTCTGTGGGGTTTTAATAATTTAGGTAGAAATTTCAACCCAGGTATTATGCAGCTCAGACTTCTGAATTAGGTGGACAAATGGCAACTCATCGATCAAAACAAAACACACAATCCAAGGTAAGGTCACTCTGATGACTTGCAGCTACAAACAAAACAAAACCAGTGCACTACAATGAAGTTCTCTGCTGGCTCCATTTAGCACCCACAGATTTTAAAATACACAAACACACAATTTAAAACCGAAAACATGCACTTTCCCCCCCCCTCAGGAAACAAAAAAAAAGATCTTTTGGAATTCTTTTTTTAAAAATCATCCAACTCTAATCTGAATTTCCACAGAATGAGTCACATCTGTGTTTTAAGATGCCTTTCTCTTCCTTCCCCCAACGATGGGCCCTGTCAGCCAGAAGAGAACTTCATCTAAAATACAAAATGTGATTATAAAACATCAACCAAGTGATCAGCCATCGCCACCACACATCAAAGTCATCATGTGAACAGCAGATGTACAAGATGCTTCTGGCATAATGATTAATTGCGGGCAAAGGCCACAAAACGCAACAAGCAAGGTCAAACCTAAGTCTAGAGCCAGTGATGCCTCAGGAAGGACTCAGGAGGTTCGTCATGGTACAGGAGGGCAGCCGGGACCACCACACTAGCCCACGTTCCTAACCACGTGGCACAACGCCACGCTGCCCCAGCAGCCAAAATTGAAAGACACAGAACAGAAGAGATGGTTACAGAGCCATTGGCAGAGGAGATGCAGACTGGGCTTCTGCTTTTGCTGTGCAAAATGCAAAGGACAGAACAAAAGCGGCACATTTTTGGTGCGGTCCTGGGTGGAGATGTTTGAATGCAACAGGTGAGGCTTGCGGCTGTCAGCGCCCTCGGGTCCTGGGAGGTGCTGCCTGCTCAAAGAGCAGACTTCTTAAACCCTGCCATCGCTCGGTTCTCCTCCCCACAGCAGCAGGGCTGCCAGGGGCGAGCTGCAGGGCAGGGGGGGCTGGCAGGCAGCTGCAGCTCCAAAGGCAGCCAGGAGGAAGAGACCGTCCCCCTCTTCTTCCCAACAGCGAGGGAGAGGAATGAGCTAACGAGGCCCACTCCCTCATCAGCAGTGCTGTCTGGCAGAGTTCATCCCACAACTATTCTATATGTTTGATTATTTTAGGTCCAATTCACACCAGAGCTCTCAACCTCCTCAAGCTCTGCCAGACTCACTGTGAGCTGGTTTTGCTCCTTCTGGAGAGATGGGAGACAACCGCAACCCTCTGTCTCTGTCAAGTGAGGGACAGCATCACACAATGAGAGGCACAGGGCTGTTGGCATCTTCACAGAGATCAGCACACAAATGCCATCGCTGCAACCAGCCTTTTATTCCTTGAGTAATAAAAGAAACAGAGTCCTTTGTGTCTGCCAGTGAAGGCACAAGTTCTGGCATTTGACCCCAGGAATTTGGCTTCCATTTCCACTAGAGCTGACATGTTAGCTGCTACAAGGACACCCACACGGCCACTAGACATGATGGCAGGCGGATTCTATGATCATTCCTAAGGGACATTCCCAAGCTAGCAAGCACTCGCCTTGTGGAGTCACTTTAGGCAAACCTGTAGGGAACAGACGCAGACTGGGTGACACGTGCCATATGGGCCCCCAGGCTGTAGAAACAGGGGAAATTCAGGCCCTGCTCATAAATCCAGATACAACAATGAGGGGCTACGGCCTAGAGCATGGCCAACGCAGTCCTTGCCTCCTAAAAAGGACTCTTGCTCCAGAAGGAGATCAGAGTTTATCTACAAACTCTTTGGTGCAGATCAGGACATTCATTTGTGCCCCGACCATTCCACCACCCATCAGATTTGACTAACACAGGCTGGGCCTCAGACACTGACTCAACAGACTTCCAAATCCTGACATGTTCCTCCTAAAGCTGGTTTAAATATGCAGTGAAACGTCAGTGGCTTCTGCCTCATCAGCCAGCTCGAAGTAAGAAAGGATGAACTCTGCAGCTCCAGTGCTAGCCCAGTACTTATCTTTACTGATGCAAACACAAAATAGCAAACCAACCAATCCAATTTCGGCTTATCTTGCAACTAATTTGCCTGTCAGTCTTCTACTCATCCTCCTCTGGGGAGATCTTCACAGAAGCCTGCGCAAACAGGTACACAAATGGGTTTCCTGCTGGGATCAGACACAACCCCACTGGTGGCAATTACCAAGGAATAACTTGCTATAACAGATTGTTCTGGGCTGCAATCAGGACAAGGGGAAAAGTATCTTGCATGATTCAGTGCTAACCACTGCTGGCTGCTGAGCCCATCAAAACCACTGCTCAAGAAACACAAATGCCAATTTAAGGGCACAAGAGCAATCCATGATTTCAATTTATTTTCATTTTGGCAGGAGACATAAAATGTAAGGAACAAGAGGCACCGAAGTGTCAGACAACCTCTCATAGCCCAGCAATGTCCTGATTTTACAGTGTTAGTACACCTTGACTTCACAATGCAACAAACTAAGGGCCTGAAGTAGAGGAAAGTGGATCCTATAAAGCACAAGTAAAAACAAATGCCATCTACACCTTCCCCGATAGCTGGTGTAGAGGTATGAGGGGAAAAAATCCAGAAGAAATCAAAAAAAAAAAAAAGATTGTAAACAACACACAGGAGTACACCTTCTCACAAAGACCTAATCCTTTCTCTCAGGTTAACCAAGAGTCCGAGATTAACATTCTGAGCTCCAACATGAGTTAGCTGGGCTTAACAATTTACACCTTTATCTTCAGCATCTTGTTTCCCCCACACCCAAAGGAAAAGTGAAAAAAAAAATCCCAAACAAAGATACATTAGGTCAGACCAAAAATAGTTTTGGAGAAGCAGGCTGAAAAACACTCAGGTAGCAGGAGATAACATCTGCCTGAAACCAGAGCCATCTGGCACCAAGGAAAAAGCCACATGGAAGTTTATCCACAACTAGTCAGCTACCCAGAGAAGGGAAAACCCCTCCCCTTTTGAGTTACCAGCACAGCCAAAACAGACAGAAGAAACAGAAAATGCTTCACATCAGTGCACTATGTGAGCCTGATTCCTTCAGCACGACTGTAAGGAACCCAGGAGGGTATCAGATTCATCCTGTCCACAGAGCAGGAAAAAAGAGAAGCTCTTGCATATTAAGTCAGGAACTCGTAGGAATTTTGCCTTTAACTTTTGGAGGACGAACCAAAAGCTGCAGGAACATCTCTGAAGTCTTCTCAAGTACCTGACAAGTTTTTGCATAATATATATTAAACTGACTACTATCAACTGGTTCCATTTTTTAACATGCTTACTTTCTTTACACAGGATCCCTTCCACTGACTTTTAATTAAATCACCTACACATTTGATTTTTTTAAAATCCCTTTCTTGGCGAGATGAAGTATTTTGAAGTGGAATGCTATAGCTATGGAAGAAGCAGCGATCTATTTTTGATAAAAGAAAACCCGCACTGATAAAATAAGTAATTTCTCAGCCAATAAAAAAATTCCGTTTCAAGAGTTCCAGCGATGTCTGCTGCCAGCTGTGCCTTTGTTGTTCTAAAGCATCTAAGACATCTCTCTCCACACCTTCCCACAAGCCAGAATCCCAACAGGAGCTGCAAGCCTGCCCCCAGCACAGCTTTCCCAGCTTCCACGACTTTGCCCAGAGCAGAACCAGCAGCAGCTCAGCTATGACACAGGAGAGCTGAAACGCTTAAAGTTGGCAACAGGGAAATTGCAGGGGACACCATGATCCTGTTTGCAGGATTTAGAGACCAAGAAATAGGAGACTCGGTTTTAACTTCTAGGTCCAGGACTTTTCATCTTTTGGGATCATAGAGTATATTTAGCTCTGGTATGTAGCTTGCTCCCATCTGTGGGGAACAAGTTCTTCATGTAAGTCATATTTAGAAGTGACCTAGTGTCCTTGCTACCGAATTATCAGCACAACAACTGTCTAGTTCTCTTGCTGGTGTTCTCAGCTCAGAGGCAGGCCAGTCAGAGCTGCATTTATCATTCCAATTACTGGGCAAGTGCTTAATACTACAGAGTTGGGGACTGGTATGCCAACAGCTGTGCAAAGGAAAGACGAGATCAACTAGAAGCTGGACTGCTCTAAAAATTCAGAAGTGTGCACGAATCTGCCACACTGGGACTAAGCAGCACCTGCCAGATCAAAATAGGAGAATTCTACATCTGCCACTCCCCAGCTCTGGCAACCGGGGAAAAAGACGTGGGTTTCTGCTGCTAAAGTGGCTGCTCTCACGCTGGTGAGGATGAAGAGCAAACCCACTGAAGGCAATGGAATTATGCAAAGGACAACACAACTCGAGTCACGTGCTGTAACAAAAATGCTCAGCCGTGCTCTCCATCCCACCCAGGCCTGTGTCCTGCCTGCACACGGCATCCTCTGCCCAGAGCCTGTCCCCTGCAAAAGGCCCAGTACCCCCTTCAGCTCCACACACCAGTTACACAGGCAACTGCGAGGTCAGTACATCCAATCACACTCTCCTTTTGTCTTGTTCTACAGGCCTAAGCCAGATACCGAACAAGCAAGTTGTGCCCAAAACTAAAACAAACCACGTACCAACTCTTTTAGTCCAATATCAGCATTTGCCACCTTGAAGCAGACGTTCAAGAAATTCAAAAAACCATCTGATCTGCTTATAAATATGTCTGCTCTTAGAAATGAAAAAAAGGACCACTTTCTGACTGCCAGGCATTTGGTCTGAGTAGCAGTGACTGTGCCCAAGACCCAGCAGCTGAAGCCATTTGAAAAATGGATTTTAATATTTTTCAGGAAATCCTCACCTCCCCAAAGCTTTCACATTATTGGCACACGATGAACAACAGGTGCCGGGTGCACCAGCTCCACGGGAGCCGCAGAGCGGGCTGGGGTCCTGCGACGAGACAGCTTTTTGATTAAGTGCAGTGATAGTAAGTGGGAGCACAGGATGCCAGCTGACAGAGGCTGAGCAGAGCCAGGCCAGTGTGCAGCATTTCATAAGTGTAACCACAGAAAAGATGAAAGTTTGTTTCCTTTTATTTTTAACCCAACAGAGAAGTTTTAAGGATAAACAGCTGCAAGAGAGGGTGGGCTGACACAAAGAGGGACTTTCTTCACTTCCTAACTGCAGCAGCATCAGTGCATGACATTTCAAACTCAAAGAGCTTTAACTCTTTCTGATGCTGCCCAAGACCAAACGCGGGCCAGAGTCAGGGAGCCACCAAAATAAGCAGCTCCGCAAGGATAGGAAGCAGGATCTCTGAAGCAGCAACATTCAATGTGCCCATGCAGAAATAGCTGGATCCTGATACAAGAGACAGTTACATGTTTCCAAGAGCTCAGTCACTTAGTCACTGGTAGATATCCCACACAGATAGCTCCTATGCTGAGGCACAGCCTCAGGAATGCATCTGCCATATGCTACTCCCATCCAGATCAGCAAGCACGACTGCAAAGAGGAGAACCAGGGAATTCCCGTTTCCAGCACAGGTTCAAGCCTGTCTCAAGTACTGGGGTCCCAGAGGAGAGGACCAAGACTGGGGCCCCAAGCAGCTCTCCCATGTCACTAGGTTCTCCTAGTCAAGTGGTCTGCACTGTTGCTCCTAGCAGCTTCCAAGAAGTCCCATATGGTTCTCAAAATCTCTTAAAAGGGACACTGCTGCAGTAAAATGCAGCTCCATTTGGAGAGAGAGAGGGTGTCCCCCTTCTCCACTCACATAAGGGCAGCTGCATGGACAGGCACTGCCAGCTGCCTCCAAGCAAAGAGCAGTCCGTAAGCTTCAGGCTAAGCCCCAGACCTCATGCTGCTTCCCTAAACTCAGCAGCCAGATCTCTGAGTCACCCAACACAGATGCATCCTTTGCCCTGTGTTACTGTTAAGATCTCTGTTTATAACAATCCAGAGACTCCATGCTGTCTGCTGCATAAGTACTCGCCCTACCAGGACAGCAGAAGGAAGGAGAGGTTCTTCATGGTTTCTCTTTCTGTTCCGCATACCCCAGGCAATATTTACAGCTGCATTTAGGTGCCTGGGGTGTGATGGGGGAAAGCCTTCACTTTATAAATAAATCACTGATGTTTGGGTAATTTTCATAGTTTCCATTGAGTTCAACCTGCATTTTGTGGCTTCATAGCTGGAACACGACTGGCTGGCTTTCTCTTATTTAACTACCTACTAGTTAATGGGTTGTTCATTCATTTCTTCCTTGCCAAATCCAGCTTGCACACCTAGTACCCAGTGTCCAGTAACAATCGTTAGGAAACCGCATGCCAATCCCTGGGCACAAACGCTTTGCAGGGACAGAAACTGCAAGAAGGAGGACTGGGCAACGTCTTACATCGTGGGCAAAGTAGACAAGCCACTGAGCTTCACTGGGGGAAGGTCGGGATCCACTCCACATGGTCCAGAGCAAATGGACAACAGCAATTTGATGAAGCCTTCATCAATCCTCAAATCCCAGAGGGCCACAGAAATTGTGGGTTCAAGGGAATGCAAGACTCGAGTCTGGTAGGCTCTGCTGAAGGGGCAAAGAGGGAAACAGCAGCCAAGCTCCACTGCTTGACTGAGAACCTGATGCTTTGCTCAGGAGCCACAGAGCATCTCCAGTTGTGAAGCTCAGGCAAACGTCTCCACATTTTGCCAAACCCACACGTTCAGTGATTCTGCTCTAGCAAGGATTGAATGCAGCAGAATTCTTGTTTACTGATGCTTGCAAATACTGATACATAATCCCCTCTCTCCATCCCTCCCGTCTCCTGGTTTCTGTCCCTTGGTAACTGATAAATAATTTATAGTGCTCCCTCCTATATGTGCGAACTGCAGCTCTGCTGGTTTAATGATGAAACCAAAGCCCAAGAACCGGAACAGTAACTGCCTAGGTCATAAGGAACACACAGTCAGTTGATCTCCCACTTCTCTGTATGCGAAACCGAAAGCAAACCGGTCAAAAGAAAAACTACATTTTCCAGAGCTGCAGGCCTGTGGCTTCTGGGTAGGAACGGCACACACAGGAACAGCAGATTATCTGCAGGAGGAACAGGCGTGCGCCAGCACTCCTGCCAACGCGAGGAGTTTAACATGCTTCACCATTTTGTTCTTTTCTGTTAGCAGGCATGGAAAAAACTCTTAGCAGGCTGGTCTTGGAGTCAACTTCTCTTGTGCACTCCTGTGCAATTTGGAAAGCCTCTACAGTTCACACCTCAAAAGTGCTGCTGCTGCCTGCTTCGGGGGCTAAGAAAGCTATTGTAGCTCCCATGCAAGGAAAGCTGTTAAAAAGCAGCATCTTGCCTATATAGGCTACTGTGGCTCTTCACCAGAAAAAAAAGAAAAGACTCTTCATTTCGTGACAGCTGTTCTTCAAGTCTTTCCAAGAGACTTGTAACCACTTATAAAAACTGGCATGTTTGAACTGTACACAGCACCCGTATGCTGGGTGTGCACTATTGTGGCAACACAGTCTCTTACATCCATAAATTCATTGGAATGAGATTACCCAGGCAACTGCAGCCATGAGTGCAGAGAAGTAAAAGTTTGTTTCGTTATTAGCAGAGTTTTTTCTTTAAAAAAAAATTCCCTAAGAAACACGGGTAAGAGCAGGAAAGAGATGAAGTATTTCTGTTGACAAAGGCCAAAATCCTATCTATTTATATTAGAGTGACACACAAAACAACACAGCAGTGCTCAAAAGCTTTAAAAGATGCATCTACTTTCTTAATGCTCTTAGAAAATAATAATAAAAAACCCTATCAATATTCACGTTCTGAAACGGTGTAAAAAAAGAACTGCATCAATCATTAAACAGTTAAATGAAGGCAGTATGACAGTCACTATTGTTCTCATGAAGCACACTTGTCTTTTGCAGAGCAGCTGCCAGATCCTATTAGATGTATAAAAAGGGGACTTTTCTAACCGAGTAGGGATGGTATAAGCTATTGAAAACAGCAGACAAAAGCCCACTTCTGCAGACTATTCAAGCCTTGTATAACATCTGTCTAAAATCAATTTTTGACCTAATGTTACTTTCATTAAGTAACAGACTTTGTTTCCAACGCAATTTGTTTTCTAGGATAAAACTGTATCCTAAGCATTATTACATGGGAAGCAGCAAAGAGGAGGCAGAAGATCTTATTTGAGAAACATGAGAACAGAATTTGGTTAATTGTTTTGACACCTTAAGTACTATAATAGAGAAACTATTTTCCATTTATTTGAAATCTTGTGAATTCTTGACATTGGCAAAGCAACAAGCAATAAATTGGGTTTATTATGACTAAGATTTACTGAGGATAAAGGAGGATCTATGGGAATTACATTAAAGCTGACAAATGCACAAAACTTCCAAGATCTTCACCAGAAACAAAGTACCCTGAACATTAGCAACAGCTGTTGAAACTGTCCACTCTTGATGGCTGACTTTTTTTTTCACACATTTTAAATAATGAGGAAGTAGATTCACGAATTTGATTTCAAATAGACCGTTAAGAAACATTTCTACTTACCCAAAGGGTCTCTGAATGAAAGCTGGATGTAGCTGCTGCACACCTATAGTAAAACCTATAAAACCATTCAGAAAAAAAAGATATATTAATCAACAGCATCCAGTGTTACATGCAACTCATAATGTAGATGGATAATTACACCCTAGATCACACATACATGCATTTAATCTGCCATGTGTTGTGAGCGAATTCGGAGCCCCATCTAGAAGCAAGTTAATTTTAATAGGTATATTTGATATGCACAAGGACCAGATGAAAATTCAGATTAAAGAACAGTATGAAAGCGCTCTAACTGAGAGACAATGGGAAGTAACGCCTTGTTTTGCACTGGATACTGTAGGCATTAAACCAAAGAGCAGAAATGATGAAATGGATTTTACTGCTGATACTGATGTAACAAGGAGGATACCAGGAAGACCAGCCACAGAAGAAAACCACTTTGACTCTGTTATACGAGCTTAGATGCCTAACAAGTATGAGTAAGAAGATATATCCCAGCTCTGGTGGGAGGTGTCCCTGCCCATGGCAAGGGGGTTGGAACTGGATGGGCTTTAAGGTCCCTTCAAACCCAAACCATTCTATGATACGGGAAAGAGGGAACAAGCGTCCTCAGTCAACAATCACAACGATGAGGGGTAAGCACGCAGCATCAGATCAGATGAATCCAGCCTGCGGAACTTGTTTCCTCGTCTTACAAGTTATTCTAATAGGGAGATAGGGGATCTCCCAGGAGCCTCACCAGTTTGAATACTCCTTGGTTTTGCTCCCAAATACGCCAGGTTCACGTTTGCTTTCCTGCCATCAATGATGGGTGTTGGGGGTCTTTGCAGGCTCTCTCAGCCGCGGCTCTGTCTGCCATGGTCACCTGGAACGAAGCAGAGTCTTGTTTGTAGCAACAGGCACTAAAAGCAGAGTTTATTTATTGTTCTATTTTGAAGGCGGAGCTGAACGCCCCTCCGCGCACGGCACCCAGGGACTCGATAAAGATGGGGGCTCCCCCTCGCCGAGTTGCTCCCTTGGGCTCACGCCAGAGGTTTTCCCTCTTTCCGCCTCCTCTCCCGTGCTCTTCCCAGGAGTCGGAGGCTTTTTATCCCCCTCACCAGCCTTTGTCCTGCACCGGGAACAGCCTCCAGAGCTCCGGGACCGGGGGGCATTGGAGCCAGCCCCCTTCCCCGGGCCGGGAGGATGCGGGGGAGAGGGGGTGGAGGGAAAGGGATGCGGGAGAGGGGGGGATGCGGGGAGAGGGGGTGGAGGGAAAGGGATGCGGGGACAGGGGGGATGCGGGGAGAGGGGGTGGAGGGAAAGGGATGCGGGGACAGGGGGGATGCGGGGACAGGGGAGGGAGTGGAAAAAGATGCGAAGGGGGGGGTGGGGGGGAAGAGGGATGCGGAGAAGGGGGGGGGGGGATGGGGGCAGAAGAGGGGATGTGGGAAAAGATGAGAGGAGACAAGGGGTCGCGGGGAAAAGGATGGAGGGAAGGGGGATGTGCGGAGGGGGGGTACGGAGCCCCGCCCGGCCCTTACAAAGCCGTATTCCCCGGGATTTGCCGGTCTGCCGGTCGGTGATGACCACCGCCTCCTCGATGTCCCCGAAGACCTCGAAGTACTTCCTGAGGGAGGAGTCGGTGGTTGTGGTAGGGCAGCCCCCCGACGAAGATCTTGGTGAAGGTGGTGTCCTTCTGCACGGTGTGCATGGTGCCGGCCCCCCCCCCCACCCCCTTCCTCCTCCCCTTCTTCCTCTTCCTCCTCCTCCTCCTCCTCCTGGGCCCCCGCGGCGGCCCAAGGCAGCGGAGCGGCGGCTCCCGGCACCCCTACAGCCGGCTCATGGCCGGGCTTTGTCCGGCCCTCCCGGCCGGTGCCGAGTAGGCAGGCGCCCCGCGGCCGCCGCCGCCTTTGTAGCGCCCGCCGCCCCCGCCTCGGCCACGCCTCAGGCCACGCCTCCGCCCGCTCGGCCCCCCGCTCCAGGCCCCGCCCCCCGCCTCGGCCCCGCTCCAGGCCCCGCCCCCGCCTCGCCCTCGGCCCCAGGCCACGCCCCCCGCCTCGCCCTCGGCCCCAGGCCACGCCCCCGCCTCGCCCTCGGCCCAGCCCCGCCCCGCGCGGGGGGCACCGGGCCGGCAGGGCCGGCCCCGATGGCAGCGGGTCCCCGGGGAAACGGGGTACCCTGCGGGCATCCCGGCCCCGCTGAGCCACGCGGACCCCCCCAACCAATGAGGTCCCCCGCGAGCATCCCGACCGCCTGTGCCATGCAGACCCCCACGGGGAAGTGGGGTCCCCCCTGCGGGCATCCCGACCCCGCTGAGCCCCGCGGGCCCCCAGCAAACAGGGTACCCTGCAGGCACCGGGACCCCTCTGTGCCATGCGGACCCCTGGGGAAACGGGATCCCCCGCGAGCATCTCGACTTGCTGTGCCATACAGACCCATGGAGAACTGGGGTCCCCTACGGGCATAGCGACCCACTGACCCTCGCGGACCCCTAGGGAAACGGGGTCCCCTTCGAGCATCGCGACCCTGAGGAGTCCCGCGGACCCTCAGCAAACATGGTCCCCTATGGGCATCGGGACCACCATATGCCATGTGGATCCCTGGAGAAACGGGGTACCCTACAGGCATTGGGGAAACAGGATCCTCCGGATTATCCCGACCCCCTGGGCCATGCAGACTCCCAGGGAATTGGGGTCCCCTGGGGCATCGTGACCCCGCTGAGCCCTGTGGACTTTGAGCAAATGGGGTCCCCTACAGGCGTGCCATGCGGACCCTCGGGGAAACGAGGTACCCTATGGGCACCGGGACCCCCAGGCAAATGGGATCCCCCGCGAGCATCCCGACTCCCTGTGCCATGCTGACACCCACGGGGAATTGGGGTCCCCTGTGGGCATCACGACCCTTGCGGACCCCCGGAGAAACAGGGTCGCCCTTGAGCATCCCAACCTCACTCAGCCCCGTGGACCCCCAGCAAATGGGGTCCCCTATGGGCAGCAGAGAAATGGGGTCCCCTGTGGGTATCGTGACCCAGCTGTGCCCCACAGATCCCCAGAGAAATGGGGTCCCCTTCGGGCATAGGGACCTCACCAAACAGGGTCCCCTACGAGCATCGCAACTCCGCTGACCCCCAGCAAACAGGGTCCCCTGCAGGCACTGGGCCCAAGCTGTGCCCTGCGGGTCCCCAGGGAAACGGGGTCCCCCTCGAGCATCCCGACGCCGGGGCAGGGGTCCCCAGCCCCCCTCTCCAGGCGGTTCCTGGGGAGCAGCTGCAGGGCCCGTGCTGGGGAGGGCACGGGGGCTGCTCCCGCCCGAGCCCGCCAAAGAAAACCGCCTCGAAAGGGAGTTTTCCTCACTCCTCCTTCCCTCTTTTCAATTACACAATAATCACAACTGCGAGGGTTTAATCCCTGGCAGGCTGGGACATGGGGACGAAGCCAGAGAGCAGTTCACCAGCCTTTGTGGCACGTTAGGAAGCCGAGCGAGGTGGGGGGGTCTTGAATGAAGCCGAGGAGGAAGAGCCAGGGGGTTAAACGCCGAAGAGAGATCCAAAAGTATCTGCCTTGAGCAGGTATCCAAGCTTCCTACTTGCCACCGGACACACGGAGCCTGCCTCTGCGTTATTCCTATTTCCAGTGATGGTTATTCCCATTTCCAGTGATGGTCAGTGACTGGGTTCGTCTCCACTGTCCTCCTTTTGGGTTGTGTTCCCTCTCGGGATGGGCAGCTCGTGGAAGGGAGGCTGTGGGATGCTCCTGCCTTTGATCTGACCCGCAGTTTTCGGCTCCAACCTGGCAAAGCCGTGATTTAAAGTTGGGAGTATAGTTACTGCAGTGCAGCCTCATATTCGATTCACGTAACTCTCTGGCTGTAACGGCATGAAAACAAGAGCTGAAAAGCTGCACGGTGCCTCAAAATCCACGCTTGGGGAACACTCCGATGATGAAGTCCTTGCAATGCTTTTATTCCTCCCAACCAACACGGGTTAGAGCTCGAGGTGGGGGAGGACATCCTAGGAAACGTTTTTCATTCACAGTTCCATCCTCCAGGACCTCAGGAACCGTCCCTGTGCCTTAGGTTTATCTTGCCTCTACAGGGTCATCATTTGGCAGAAAGGGATTTTTTTTGCCACCTAATAGATGCAGAGATAACATGTTAGCAAAAAAAAAAAGAAAAAAGCGCCATTGAAGTTCTAAATCACCATCTACTTTGGCTCCTATACAGCAGGTTCAGACTCTACAGGCGTTTTTCTTTTACAGAGAAAAGCCAGTTATTTCAAGAGAAAGGAATGCGTTAATGTCTGTGCTCCATAGTTATTCATTAATATTTTTCTTGCATTGCTTGCATAGTTCTAAACACCTTGTGCTACATAGAAGAAAAAAATCAAGGAAAGTCATTAAGCAATCCAGACTTCAAGCCGAGGACATGTTTCCATTGATTACTACGGAAGAAAGATGGAGCTGGGCCAGCAGCCCCCAACATCACTGCAACATTAACAGCCTTCTGCAAAAGGGACGGTCGTGGGGGAACCCTCTGTGTTTTCGGCAGTGACGTGGGGATGTGCAGCCACGAGCTGCCCCCGCTCCATCCCAACAGCAAGCCCAGAATACACCTTTGGGGTCGGAATAGAGCCGGGGCCTCTCCAGCACTGAGTCATAGCCGCCTGTCTGCATGACTTCCACCACAAACTGCACATCAGCTGCTTCCTGGGCTGCCTGAGCTAATGACAACCCAGTTGGCATTCAGTCACGGTCCTTTTACAGAGCTTCATTCTGCTCCAAATGATGGCAAAGATTCAAATCATCCAAACATTCTATGAGGCTTGCAGAGAAGCCTCATAGAATTCGCAAAATCTACCAGAAGCATCTCAGTTTGCGATGGTCAGGGGGAGAAAAACATCATATACTATTTATTATACGGTCAGGAGGAGAAAAACATCATATACTATTTTCCTCTTCAAATGCTACCCCCACGCCTCTCAAAGGAGGAATCCCAAGTCCTCTTCTTTCCTAGAGGCCAGAGCGGAAGCACTTTTACAATACAAGAAAGAAATTAGGGCTAAACCTGTCTCTAGTGAGCACTGCAAACCCCACAGCACCGCTGGCGTGGCAGGGGTAGCGTGCATTTCTTTTGCCACACCCTGGAACACCGGACGGGAAATGAAATCTCCTGTCTCATGGTACAACTATTATAAGCACAGGGTCTAATGAGCTGTTACCACAAACACAGCGGGAAAGAGAAGAGAAAGCAAGTTAGGGCAACTTTATATGAGTGACCATTTATTTTTAAAACATTTTTTCCCCCTTGTTCTTGGGGTAAGCAGTCATCCTCCCCAAGACATCAACAGATTAAATCCAGCCACCAGATCAAAACTGCCAGACCTTGCCTGAGCTAGTTTGCCAGCACCTTTCTGTGCTTTTTTAAATGATAATAAGAGCACCTGAGAAGAGTACGTTGCAAGTTTTGTCTGGTCAAAGAGAGCTCCTGCAGAGACAGGCGTATCTTGAAGTATGAAGCTGCCTTGAGGAATGCTGGACAATGCTTCACACAAATCTAAGAGCAGAGCGCAAGCAAAGAGGGGAACGCAGGGCTGATACGTGCCATTGTAGGGCTGTATTTAGTTTTCTGCATTTTTTAAGACGTAACACTACAGTGGCCCATCAGTGAGGAGACTTGGAGAAAAGTCACCTTTAGCAGCAGTGTGCAACCGTCCACATTCTTAACATGCAGGATTTGTATTGCAAACCAAAAGCATCCTTTCTCATAGAGATTGGGAAGATTAATTTTATGGTAATTCAACATAGTCAAGATGACTTACTGTTTTTTTTTACTTACATGTTAATATATCCCTTAAGGCTGCTGCAAAACTGATACACAAAGGCTCCTTCTCATGGACTTGAGCAGCGTTATCCAAGATGTGAAATGGAGCAACTGTAGGTCACCAAAGCAAGCGTGCTGGATTGTACTGAAAATCTTAGAGAAGGTGGCACTGCAAGACCAGCCAGGTACAGGACCACACAGAAGCAGTCCCTGTCGAAGGGAACTAAAATAGGCTACGGTCGAGGAAGCTGTAACTCTGGGGGCACAAGAATAGGACAGAGAAAAGAGGGAAGAGTAGCACATTTATGGCAGTTCCTTGCCCTCTGCAAAGTCACCAGCTCTTTTCTGTTCTTGTCCCTCCTTCGGCAGGGAGGGGTAGAATGAATGTTGGTGAGGCTCTGTGGTGCTCTCCATGTATACTTACTTGAGCACTTCCCTTTTTTCCCCTTGGTGCCTTTGGGAAAATCGTATTGAGACATCCCAGGTCCGGGCTGAAAGTCACTGAAGAACCTCATTTCTAACGGAGCTTTATTTTTAAAATGGAGCAGGGCTACTGTGGAGCTCTGACCTTTTTCAGAGCTGCTTAGCCAAGACTTCATTGCTGGAGGGCAGCGCCCTTGGGTTTTGTCATGGATACCCGCTTACTGGTTATTGCAACAACAGTAGATGAAACATCCCTATTAGAAGCTCTGCAGTTAAATATGTTATCTGGAAAGCAAGGGACTTACTGTGGGAACTGTGTGGTTTGTTAGTTTTACTAATGCTGAGCCTGGATGCTGGCCACCAGCTAGGCTGTGAACAGCAGTGTAGCAGGGAGATCTTGAGGGAAGCTACGTTCAGTGGCATTTGGTTTAGGTTATAGCAAGAAATTCTGCATCTGGGCCATTTGTCTCAGATTTTCTGCTTTGGTGCCCTAAACACCCCATGATCTCACCGATTAACTCAGAGCTGCTGCTGCAGTAAGAATTAAAAAGTAAAAATTCTTCCTCTTCGGGCCATTTGTAAAGAAAATATTTGAGTAGAGGACATTCCTAATTAAGACTCCTTTTTGAATAGGCTTTTGCTGCAGCAGAAATCTTCCAATAAGGACTATTTCCTCTTCTGAAATATTTCCAAGCTGGGGATGATGTGTGAGCTCTATTTCCTTTGCTGGCTGTGCTGGTTACATAGAAGCAAGACCATCAGCTGTGGTGGTCACAGAATGATCTGTATTAATGATGCAAGTAATCCGCAGTAAATGAACATAATACCACACCACACAAATATGGACATCGGTAACTCTGGGACTGAGCAAAGAAACAAATGGGACACCGGACTGGACCACAAACACCTTTTAGAGAGAGACTGGTGAGAGGAAAGGTCATTAAAAGACTAGTTCTACTTCTCCAGATGTTCCTGCCCTCCCACTTGATAGCCCTTTGCTATTTCTTTCCCCTCTTAGAATCATAGAATCACAGAATAACCAGGTTGGAAGAGACCCACCAGATCATCGAGGTCAACCATTCCTATCAAACACTAACCCATGTCCCTCAGCACCTCATCCACCCGTCCCTCAACCCCCTCCCTAGGCAGCCTCTGCCACTGCCCAATGACCCTTTCTGTGAAAAATTTTTTCCTAATGTCCAGCCTAAATCTCCCCTGGTGGAGATTGTGGCCATTCCCTCTTGTCCTGTCTCTTCCTCTGGTCCTGCACTTCCAAGGAATCGAAATCCACTGGATTGTAAACAACTTTCAATTACTACTGCTGGGTGGTACCACTGCTAGAGCTTTCTTTGCTGGCTACCAGGAGACGCGTTGTGGCAGTAAGACTCCCTGCAGCTCACACTGCCACCGTTTCATGTGAGTTTCTCAGAGACTAAACTCAGCAGCAGCAGAGTAGCTTGGCAATTTTTCTTCCGTGTGCCCTTGCGCTGAGCACGTACCTCACAGCATGTCGCAAGGGAAGAATGAACCACCCAGAAATACTTTGAACCAGGAAGGACTGAGTCTGGTTACTCTGCTCTTGGGGAATTTCTCTTCCATGATCTATAATGTGTTTACCACGGGTAGCCTCCTGGGAGCTGTGCATGTAAATGTCCCGGTCAATCAGAATATACCCACTCTCAGACCATGCCAGAGCTGGAATGACCACGCACCGCGGACGCAGTGGATGTGACTGGAGCTGCCAGCTGGGGATTGTTCCAGCCTGACAGCAGGGAGCTGGGCTGGCTTTCTGAGCAATGAAAATACTGCCCTTGATTAGGATGGTGACTTGTTTTCTGGCATTGTTGGCATCTGTACCACATAGTTTTGTCATTATCAGCCCTGTGATGTCTTGGCCTAGAGCAATGGTAACCCTTTCCTTTCCTGTGACCTTGGGGAATTCTGCTCTTTTGCCCGTTAGTGAATAAACTAGTGAGAAGTGCTGCGATATTCATACTGCAACTAAATTATGCAACAAATCTATGAAACCCTTTCCTAGCCGATTTCTGTTTCTTCTTTACTTCGTAGGAGAAGACAAGAAAAAGGATGATGAAGGTTAGAAACAGAAAAAGAACAGGAGAAAAGCAAACAACTCACGTCTATTTCAAGACCCTAAGTTTCTACCCAGATTTTCCAACACAACTCCTCCATTGATATTAAGTAGTGGTGAACAGAAGCTGTAAGATAGAGAGGTCCATTCTCCTGCTATTGACAGCATTAGCTGATGTCAGAACAATAAATATGTAGGTCAAAACACTGCCCTTTTCCTCAAGTTTCCCTTTGGTGATGCCATAGAGGAAGATTCTGCAGGAACAGGCTCAGGTATCCCCAAATCTGAAGGGCAGGTCATGGGGAGAAGGGAGAGAAAGATAGAGAGACAAAACTGCCAGTGATCATCTGCTAAACACAACCTCCAATAAAGATGCTGTTCCTCTCCTGAATGTCTGCACAGAAGTTCTGGCTCTTTTTAATGGAAATATTGTCTCAGCTCTCTCAAGCTGAGATTAAATTATTGATGAAAAGGGTTTTCCTCCCTAAAAAAAGTTTTTTAGGAAAAAACATTCCATTTGAGTCAAACTGCAAAGCTTTCATCTCAAAATAGTTCAAGAACTGCTCTCACCATTTCAGTTCTATATTGCGCTTTGGGAAAATATTAATTGTAACTTTATACTTTTGTTGGTATTTTAAAAACTTTAAACTATATTTTAAACTGAGCAAGTAATCATTTTATGTTCTTTGAAAGAAGGGATCAGAAAATTTCAGGCATTTTGAAACAGCATTAATAATTTTTTTTTTGGTTCCAATTTTTTTTTGTGGAGCTGTTATGTTAAAATTAAGTGGTATTTTCTGATTTTAAAAAAGAAAACACCAGAAGGTTCCTAACCTGCTAGGACCACATCCCATGACCTTTTCATGGGATTGCACGTGACCCTGGTGGCACAAACTGAGCAGGAACTGCCCATCCACCCCCACAAGGGAATGGTCAGGACACAGAAGAACATTAAACAAGATGTCTGGGCTCTAGGATGTACAACACAGTTGTGTGGGCAAGAGAGAAAATCTTAACAGCTAAGGAAAAGCGAATTCAGAGCCAGAACACGTTGATAGCACTGAGTCAGATCTCAGGTGGGTCCTTTCTTTCCAGCTTCCCCAGGGGTGAACATGTCCAGGTCTCACCCATCTGGGTCACCTCTTTAATCTGGTGATGTCCTCTTGTGCAGGTTGTTTATTGTAGACCTTACTAATACACTTTTCTGTCTTGTCACATCCAACAAGATAAACAACTCATCTACTCTGGTATCACCCTTCCAATTTTTGACACTCTTAGAAGGCGTTTAATGCCTGAGATGAACCTGGCCAAGTGCAGAATACTGTACAGAAAAAAAAAACAAACCACAAACAAACCCAGATGATCAGCATGATATATAATTAGCCTTCTAGTTACCATGTCTACTCTATTCAGTTACAAGGCAGCAAAGATTTGTTGCAGTAGCTCTGAACAGGGTATCAACACAACTGAACTGTGAAGACATCAAACCCAACATATCAGCAATGGACAGAAAAGCTACACTTATGGAGCCTGGAAAGGTATTTAAAAAGAAAAAAAACCAGTTACCTGGACTGAAAACTGGACAGAATGGTTCCAGCTTGTACATGGTCCCAGAAGCCCCAGAGTGTGCCTTTTACAAAAAAACTCAGTTTTTGCCACAAAAAGGCAGGACTGCCACAAAGTGCAGGGGTCAAAGCTCACTCAGGTGATGCCACCCAGTTCCTTAAAGTAAAACATCCACACCCAATCGGCTGGAGCAGCACAATCCTTGCTGATGGAAGGAGCCATCAATAGCTCAACAGGCTATTGTCCCCAACACTGCAGCAGGACAACATCTGCTGAACATGGCAACTGAACACAGGCAGGCTGCTTCCTGCTAAACCACAGGGACCAGCCACTGCATCATGCTTTTAGTTAGCAGATAAGTACAATAAGGCAATAGTATAAGAAAAAAGTATAAGACAATAAACAGGATATACATTACACGCATTCTCAGAAACACCGACCACGGTTGATAGATAGTTGATCTGTATTTTTGAAGCAAAGTCAAGCTCATGAATGAAGTCAATGGATTGCTACCAAATCAGGAAATCCAGCCTGCTTTTGGATTATGTTTTCCTTTTGCCAGCCTCACGGACATTTCCATCAACCTACGAGAAGAAAAAAAACAATTTTTCTGTTTCCTTTCCAGAACAGCAGCTTTGACAACGCTGTCCATGAAGATAAAAGGGCCTAGTAAGAGCAAGATAGTCACCAGCAGGTTCTCAGATGACTTTGATAGGAAAGTTACTATTGGGGAACTTTTCCACAGGCCAGACCACGTTGGGAATAGTTTGGAGAGTTCAATCATCTTCTCTTTCATTGTCTCACTGCTGCTGGCAGGACCACCAAAGAAAGGTGCTTAGATAATGAACAGGATGACCTAAGCCTTTGTGACATAGGTCAGCATTACAGAATGACTCAAAACTGCACCACACAGCCTATGGCTGAACAAAAGCTCAACAGAAGAAGGGTTCAATGAAAAAGGTTTTGCTAAGCTGTTCTCTTTTAATAGACATTAGCCATCTTTCTGTGTTTTTGTGAAAAGCTGTTTCAGTCCAGTGAATGTGTTCCTGAAATGCTACATGCTAATGTTTGAAGTCTGAGAACACTGAGCAGATGTAAAAGCCGTTCTTTACAAATATATAGGTACTGTTCCATAAATTAAACATTAATGCATAAACAAGTGATTGCTGACTGCAACCCTGCTGCTTTAGACCATGAATGAACATTATGTAAAAAAAGGAGATCTCCAAGGAAGAGTCAGATGTCTGCAGAAAGCAATTACCTGTCAGTAAGCGATATCTGTCCTTGTGAGTCCATATAAATTCCACTCCATGCTACAGCAGGAGCATGACAGAGAGCTGCCCTTCTAAAGAAAAACATACTGTATTTTAGCGCTGTTTTTAGCTGTTTGAGAGTGGTTTGAGCTACTGCATTATTTTTGCACTTTTACCCAATATAATAATTGAGGTCTACTCTAAACAAAATGTATCTCCCTTTGTTGTAGAGCAGTTCTTGTACTGTAGGCTGGCAGAGATAATTGAACCAGCTGCCAGTGGCTCAGAAAGGGAAATTTGAATGTACACCTTTCTGGGAGATGGCACAACTCTGATTAAATACCTTGAGAGGGTTTGAAGAAAATCCATTACTTGAGTTTTGCTTCACAGTGTTCCCTGGAACTGCACGTTATCCCTGTCTGGTCCAGCAAACCAACAAAAGCAGCGCTACCACCGAGTTGCATTTAAGAAATAGTAATGTCAGACAGCACTCAGTATCAAACTACAAAGCATTTGTTAATACACCATAAAAAGAAGGACTTAACTGACTTGGGTATTGAACAGGCAGGTTCCAGCACTTTTCTGTTACGACAAACTCATCATTGGATCTCAGCGTATAAACATTTCACACGTATAAAGCAGTTATTGCCTGCAAAACATGTACTAGACAGTAAAGGGTAAACTTTCTCTATTCACAGTTAAAAGCATTACCTTAATCTTTTATCTAGACCTGCTTTTCAGTGGCACTTGATACAGGAGCCATATGAAACACTTCCTTGAATACATAAAGCCTGAGATTGAGTTACACATGATTCAAGATCTATGCTGCTAGTAAGACAAAAGCTCCTATATTACCTGGCACATGCCTGCTAAATTATTGAAGTGCCTCTTCAAACTGAATAAATTCACTGGATAATTAGTCAACAGAAGAAAACGGTCTCTCTTTACAAAGCCAGTGTTGACAGGTATTGTATCTTTTATGCACTGTAACAAAAAGCATTTGCAGAACTGATGCAACACAAACATTTGGAATTGCTCTGTCGATGCAAGAGCCTTCCCGAGGCACACGGTCCCCTTTGCAATGTTGCCTCAATCTCCTGTTACCTTACAAGCAAGTCCTAAACAGTGTGAATTCCTTTTACCTAATTTAGCACCATCCCCATTTCAGAAGCAGGTAGATGATACAAATGCAGGTTTTCTTTGCGTTTGAGGAATGAGTCTGGCCCAACTGACACAGATAGCTGGAAGCCCGACTCCAGCCTCTGCTGCTGCGTCGAGCGGGACCTGCCCAGAGCAGTGCAGACAGATCACTGCCACTTTTGATTCATAACATTTGTAGCTGTGACATCCCTGTGTGCCGCTCCAGTGGCTGTATTCTCATGAGCTTGTTTCCTGCCACGGATTCTTGGGAACACAGGCTACTCCATCTGAACACAGAACATGCCACGCAATGACAGTATCAGCATCTGCCTGCTGAAACCATCCCAGCCAGCCAGCTGCTGTTATATCATTTATTCTGACCTGGCAAGGGAAGAACAGTAGCAGTTGCCACACTGAAAATCTCTGTCCTGTTATCGAGAGCCATCAGATGATCTTGGCGCTGCCTGCATATAAACCTAAACTTACCTGGAAATAGGAACAGATGGCTTTCAGCTCTTTGAACATGGGCTGTAGGATGGAAAACACAGTTCTACCAACTCGCGCTCACAGCCTAACGTGTGCAAAGATGAGTTTCTGTCAATGCAGATATTACTGGCTTTATTTCTTTTAAACTACGCCTGTCACCCAACACCACGCTGTCTTTTAAGAATCCTTTGCAAATGACGGTGTCACTAAATCGTAGTTACAGTTAAACTTTTTTTTTTAACAGGATATCATACATGGAATTTATAATTAGAATGGCACATGATTTCTACAAGCAGAATCAACACAGCACAATCTATACGTAGCATAATACAGTATTTGTAATACAACTTAACTTAGTATTTCTAATCACCTAGAGCCCCTGCAGGTTGAGTCGGATCTTAATACATGGTTTGCTGTATCAATACGACCATAATTTAGACTCAAAAATCATACAAAAGAATACGAGGCACTTACACAATCCTCGGAGGAAGCAGAGGAGGATGGAGGCATCCCTGACCTGGAGGAGGCCACTCTCGCTGTCCAGACAAGAATGGGTCCAAGTTCCCTGCTTAGGTCTCGGAACTGCTTGGTTTTGTAGACAGTGCTCTGGGTGCTGTTATCCTGCCCTGTTCTGTAACAGGGTCACCAACACCACTGGGCTGGCCAGGCGCCTGGGACCTTCAAGGCCAGCAAGGAAGGGAGTAATCAGCCTGGCACCCAAGAATCTCAAGGCCAGGAGGGAGAGGGAGAAGAAACCTGTTTGATTTGTCTGCTTGGTTCACAGGACCTTCAGGGCCTGATAATGAGGGAAGGAATACATGACCCACTTGTTCACAGAGAATGCCTGCTGGCCTTACAAAATGCTGTTAGTTATGCTAACCACATCACCAGCCTTGGGAGCAGGGGCTGTCAGCCACGTATGTGCCAGGGACAGAACAGCTACATGGGGTAAATAATCAGTTTTAAGGCATTTTCAAACCTTAACACTTCAAGACTACTTCTCCCTTTCACTATCTTGTGCACTTCCCAGCTTTGAAAATGAAAATACTGAGTTTTCAACTTTTGGAAAAAAGTACCCTTGCTTTTAAGTAGTTGTCACTGAGCTGACCTGTTTTCTTACCTGTCTTCTACGGTATCAATATGAAAACTAGTCTTAAGTTAATACGATTTGTCTTAGAAAGCAGAGTTACACTACTAGCCAGTCCAGCTCCTATGCTAACTCACTCAACCCCACCCTCATCTAATTCTAAACCCTCTGTCTGCCCATCAAGTGGGCTGCAACACTCTTATACCACCTAGGTTCCCCAAACCATACAGCCATACAGATGTCTCAGAGCAGCTAAAACTGCGTCAAACAGCTGGTTCTAAAAAGGCCTGGCTTTATATTTATGGCTAAGTAACACATAAGGTCCTGTAAAATTCAAAAAGTATTTACATCTTGTGCATGTCTTCTTCCATTCTCCGAGTATTTTGGGACGGCTCAGCATTACATACAACTCTGTCTGGTCTCACAGCAGTTGTGCTGTAGCTTTGCAGAGCATTGCTAGCTCCTCAGAGAGCCTCAGCGGAGCAGAGTGAGCAGCAGCCCATGCTGCAGGGAAAGCCTTTCTTAGGAAGCCACCAATGCTGCCATCCTCTGGCACAACAGCTTTACAGCAACAGCTTTAAACTGCACATTTAGAGCATTTTGTGCACACTGCAACTGCTGGTGTAGGAAATTTTATTAGGGATTTGGGTTTATTCTGAATTTGGCCCACTCATTATTTTGTGTTGCAGCGCTAGATGATGATTCTTACACGGCTGGTAAGCTGAACAACCTTGGGGAAATGTTTTACATAGCAGATCTCCATCAAAAACTTCTGAAAGAAGTTAGTCTGACCTGACTGCAAACACTGCTTTGCTAGGGAATCTGGAGATTTGAAAACGTAACAGTGTAAACCTTAAAATTTCATTTTACCCTGGTTCATCTCCACAACAGCAGAAAAGCAAACAAGAAAGAAGTGGCTTCTGTAATTTCAAAGGCCAGATAGTGCAAACCTTTTGAGGCTGGTTTGACACAATTCCTTACAATGGATAATTGCCCAAATGCCCTGTCTGCAAACAGCACTTAATCATGATTGACTTGAACCAGGCCTAAGCAACAGCGTTGTTGACATTTTCCACATACACCTAACCTCATCTCTATCTCAAATCCATACTTCCCTGGAGAATGATTCAAATTAACCTGTTTTCCTAGCCTAGGAGCTAGGCTGGAATACTCACCAATTCAGCTATTGCATTTCATCTGACAGATGGCAAATTAAGATATTCTGCCTGACTGCTTGCCATTGTGCAAACCTGTCCCATTTTCATTTGTGAAAGCCTTTAGCAGACAAACTTTTCGTCAATGGCTTGGTTTTCTGAAATACACTTCATTAAACCAACACGCAAGACCACAGACAAGTAAGACTAGCAGGAGGAAGGTTAGGATAGATTATCTGAAAATGTATAGAAGGTGACCCCATTATGGGGGGTGAACTGAGTTACTCTCATTGCAGAAAAATATTCTTTGGCATAAAACCACAAATATTGACAACAAACTTGACAAAAATAATGAAAATCATTACTTTCATAGATCTAGCATCTTATAGTTAGTTTTGGATATCCACCTTATAATCTTACATTAGACTTCGGGTTTTTTGGACAGGTAACTGCCGTAAGAATAGTAAGTTAATGCATTTCCACAACATGCACTAACACTTATTTGCATATGAATAAGCTCTCACTCCATGCTTGATGCTTGAAGGGATACAGCTGTGTGTATTTTACAAGAGAACTTCACAATAATTCCAGGGAGGATTAAATTGCCACTGCATTCTCTTAACTTGGGTAATGGAAAACAAATTAGTTCAAAGTTTGACTCTGTCCTTCCAATTTAATATATGTAATACACACAGCAATGTAATGGAAAATCTGCCCTTCTAAAATTAGTTTGAACAATTAATGTGATGCCTAAGTACTTCTGAAACCTCACTGACAGATAAAAAGAAATTGATTCCAACAGGAGAATAAGTACTCAAAGTATTAATACAGAACTGTATTACCAAACTAGACTTACCTGTGCTGGCTTCATAGTGAAATTATAATTTGGCCAAACTTAGTATCCACTTGAGTAGATGCAACTGCATTTCATCCAGTGGAAACATACCTGCTGAACTAGAGTGAATCTATTTTCTCATCACTCATTCACATTGCCAAGTATTTAAACAGTTTTTTTTTGTTAAACAAGAAACAGATGATACATTCTATTCTTCCCCATTTACACCAGTAGAAGTGCTGCACACAGATTACAAATTTTTTTTTTTTTTTTTGCTATCAATGACCACACACGTTTATCCTTGAGCTTGCAGCTGCTTGGTGGCATTTATTTGACTGGGAAGCCTGTAAAAATGTGCTAACAATCAAAGATTACAGAATAACAATCACAACCTTTAAAAAAAAAAAATCAACAAAATCCAAAGAAATGTTTGAGCAAATGACTAGCTATTGATGTAACTGCTGGGAACTCTTTCCTATCTTAAAGAAAACATATATACCATGAATGTGAAATCTAAACCCATGTCAAACATACAAGTAGCAGGAAAACACCTTGAGAAATAAAAGCCAGAGAAGTACATCTCTAAACAGCAGAGTTGTTTCCATGTTTCCAGGACTTTCCTCAACTATACCAAGCAAGAAATACACATCCAACAGCAACCGATGAACACCACAAAGAGAAGAGTCTGAAGTTAAGGGACCAGTAGGCTAAGGAGTTTGTAGGTAGTGTGGTTCATTTGTATTAAAGACAAACTGTCCCGTGTTTGGCTGTTGAGATAGCGAGGAACTTGATTCGTTCTCATGAAACAAAAAGGCCTGTCACACTAGTGCTCTCAATTCTTTGATGAGAAACCACAGGAATCATTCATAATGAAATAGCAACTGGAAAAAGCATTAGATTTCCAGCTCAAGCAGTTGGAGGAAAAGTACTTGACTTTCAGAAAATTTATCTGAATCACAGTGAAAGGACAAGTTGCTATTGGAAGTGAAGCACAACACTCTGCCCATGTTATTATAACAGAACTTCTGAATATAAAAAAAGCATTTAGTAAAAATTTTATTTGAAATGTAGCATGAACCCATAACCATAAGCAATACAACATATGATTTTACAGAGAATTTGTACAGCGTGACAAGTATTTCTATACATGCTCTCCCTTGGTTTTATTTAGTCATTATCAAACAAACTATAATAGATAAACAGAAATAATATGATTCACTTCTAAAAAGACGACTTTGGCATGTATACAACAGGCTAGTTAAAAGTAAACAGTTGTAGATTCAAGTCAGAAAGAGACCCACTTGTTTTGTTTCACAGCACTTTTGAACAGGATGAAACTCACCAGCACTGTTTTCTAGTTAACAGAAACATGAGTACTTTTTTTTCAGTCCAGAAACCCCTGTTAAGCGACAAAAGTATCTTCAGAGAGATGTAGGAGAACCCATTTCTAACTCTAAAATATGTCAGTTTTAAAGCAGTATAGGCAACGAGTATTTTGCACACATTGGTTTGGTCATGAACAAAATAAATCCTTTAATGGTTTGCCTGTATATCACTTGGCACAAGTGACAATTTCTCGCTTGGGCTGGAATAAGCATGAGTATCGCTGGCTCAAGTCCATTGCTGGAGATTAAGAAAAAAACTGGAGCAGAATTTGTGCTGTGCCTACTTTCTGTCTCAAGTTTCTGCCACTGCTGTTGGCCACTTACACACCAAACAAATTCATCCAAAAAATGAGAGAAAACAATTTGCGAGGCATTTCTTCCAGGCATACAGTAGACAATACTTCCATTTTAAAAATCAGAAAGCAATAAAAGAAACCCTGAAGAATAATTAATAGCAAGCCTCCTTTGCGAAGAATTACTTGCAATTCTTCAAGTACTTACAAAAAAATACAGTATTTACACAACTTCTCCAGAACTACTATAATTAACATATTTTAATGTAGTACTACTAAAATAAATCCATAGTTACAAATAGTTGCACTTCTTAGCAGGAATATCTACCCAGATCTAGATTTTGCTGCAATTATTGCTGTGGAACAGACAGTGGTTAAGTCATGTGAATATTAGCCTCTTTCTTATACACATTGTAATATCCAATTTGAAAAAAATGTCCTCCAGCAAGTCAGGATATAATTAATGCAATTTTTAATTAATTTAATTACATTAATGTAATTTTTACAGTTCCTGCTAAATGTTAGCGATCCAAAGTTGACTGAACTATGTCACAATAGGGCACAAAGGCAAAAGAGCAGTGGAGTAGAGGCAGGAATGGCAGAAAAACAGTAGAGTAACCACAAGTCAGACTCATACTCACTACTTCTTATTCCTCGGCTTTAACTCTTCTGCTGCATTTCGCAGAAAAATGTAGTTTTTCTTTTGTGGATTATAGAATTCATGACCCTAAAAAGAAAAACCATCTGTTAGTTACACTCTTCAAAGAAGAAATATCAACATTACTTTAAAATGTAAGAATATTCTATTAGTTTGTTTTATGAACATTTAATCTTAAAAAGCCTTTGAGACTAGATATTGGACAATACCTGTAGATTAGAAACAGCTTACTGTAACAAGTAATTACAAAAACTGAGCATATGAAGTAAAATTTAAGGAACATTTATCCATTTTTAAAGCATAAAAAACTTTTCGTAAAAACAATTATCACATATCTCTAAGCTCTACTTTATAGATGCAGCACAGCAGCTCAACGATTTTTTTTTAAACGTCATTCTAGGCAGAGGAGATACTAAAACTTTAACAGCCACCCAGTTTTACTTTATATTTTCTACCTTTTAAGTGAAATAAGGTTAATTTTTTTTCAAAGTGAAGCTCAAGCTCTACAGGAACTGCAAACATACTTCTGTTCTGCAACTGCAGATGCAAATATACTATTTTGCATATTGACATTATCTGAATGCTCAATACACTGGTATTCAAATCAGGGAGAACAGACATTGCTAAAGCTATTAAAGTCCAACACACCTTGAAAATTACAAACTCTACTTGATAGAAATGGAAATTTAGTACTTAGTACCTACTGGTTACAGATCTGAAAGATACCTCAATACCTGTCTAAAAAGCATTTGGAGCAGGATTCATCTGCCTTAGCATCTAACAAAATTATCTTATTTCATGCAGCATCCAGAAGATTAGATACAATGCAGCAACTTATAATCTTGCCCTCTTTTTGGCACACAATCCAGTTAATCTGTGCAATTTCTGCATTCATTTCAATCATAAACACAAGGAACATTATCCTCAAATTTAAAAGCACTAATGGTAAAGTAATACTTTCAATGGAACTTGCTATTCCATTAAAATCAGTTACACCTGAACCTCGCTACACACTTCTTAAACTATTAAGAAGCATTGATTTTCCCTGTTATGGTTTGTTGTGATTCTTTTGCACCTGCATGATTTATTGTGAAAAGAAATATATAAATGAAGTGCCACCAGCAAGCTGCACTGAATGGTACTGGAAACTCAGAATGTGGCGAACTGTGGTTTAAGCTTTTATAACCACAGTCACAGCTTTTTGTTAAAGGTAAAAAGAGAATCAGCACAGGAAGAGATTTATGGAACCCGTTAGGGTGCTGTATTGCCCAGGTCACCCCCCACAGCAGAATGGATGTGTGCAACCTGAATTATGTCCAAATCATGGAACTTACACTTTGCTCATCCACAACTGCAAAATGACATTGTTTTGACAGCATTGAATTGATAGCATTATCAAAATGAAGCTAAAAAAAAACAAACAATGCGCCGTTTCAGTGTTAAAATTCTGTCAGATGACTGACAATTGTAACTTTTCTTGTGTGCACGTGAAATTAGAAAGACTCAGCTACTATTTACAAAGACCAGTAAAAGCCTGGTGTGACAAGGGTAGTCTCAGCAGTCAACTGCAAGTATAGATGAGTCTAAATGTTTCCTACCTTTGACCAGTCATAACTGGAAGCATATGCAAATATATTGCCATTATGATTGAAACAACAAGCAGAGATTGGCTGGTCGAGTTGTTCTGATGTCTTTAGCTTCGTTCGTGCATCTTTATCCCAAAAGCTGAATCTACCATCCGATCCTACCGTTGCGAGAGTGCCATGGACAGGGTGAAATGCTATCCCGTTGACCTGCAGAAGCACAGAAACACTATGTGAAACACCACACACAAAAAGCTGAGAGGAACACTCACAACACATTTACTCCTGAGAGAGTAAATACACAGGAAAGATTTTCTTCATCTACATATAGTTCGGGGGTTTTGGTCTTTCGTCTTTACGTATGACTACAACTGGTCTTTAAACATACATTTAAGATATCTTTAGGCAAAATAAAAAGTCAAGGAGAACAAACAATTCATAACCAACTTTACATTAAGAGTGCATATTGCCCTCTATAAATGGTCAAGCGCTATATGCTGAATACTTACAGCATAAATATCCTGAGGTGCTGATGTGTTTGTTCCATTGGAGCGATGACATTTAAAAGTGAAATTATCTTTTGCACTGGAGAGGGGAAAAAAAGTCTTTTTACTTTTCTCGTAGTAATCTAAGCAATAAAGAAAGGATGTTCTATTAAGTCATACTTACGGATTTGGGGGGTTGATATAATGAATAGCTACTCTCCCTTCAATACTTCCAAGGGCAAATCCAGTAGGTTTGTTCACTTTGTCTTTAAAAATAGCAACACAGCGATGCTACATTTGAGAAAGATACAGAGGATTTTAGACAGAGGCCTGAGGGCCAGATTTTCTAAGAGTTGCCTTTTTCCCCACAGGGACAGAAAACATCACATACATCAATGCAAAGATTAAGCAAAATCACAACCAAGGTCAAGACATAGGGCAAATTCTACTGAGAATTTGGGCCACAGTATTCTCATTGCTAAATCTTTATGAAGAGCAGCATTGCCAGGACACGTGCCATACCAAGATAAAATACTTTGTTTTTAAAACACTGTTTTTAACAAAAAATGGCAAGCCCAGAAATTTAACAATCTGTATAAATACCCTTGTAATAAATATAATAATTTACCTGGTGTTTAAGAGGAGATTCTATTCTTCTAAATTCAGAAGGTTGATTCTCTAACTGATAAACTATCAAACCCCTTTCTGCAGTGGCCACAGCAGCCATAGGATGAACCTAAATAAGGTTGTAAAATATGTTGGAAAAGACACTTGTGTTAATAGCATGGCAGAACCTTCTATTTATTTTACAGAAATCCCTGAAGTTAAAGGAACTTGACTGTTTTGGGAGGAGAAGAAGGACAAGAGAGGAGGAGAAAGAACAAAGTTCATTTGTAGTAATATCTTCAAACAAAATAAATCAGTTGTTCTCTGCTGTTGAGAAATTAAACATATAAAGAGCTCTCTTAGCTGACCCTTCCAATGTCAATGACAATTCTGGTATACAAAGCCATCCAGAAATAAGGGTAAGTTGGTTGAAGTGCTGATTCGGTTTGGGGATATTAAAAGGACATTAAGCTTGTCCTCTATGATGCAAGTAACTATTTTCCAGAGGCCTGAACAAGATCAATTAATGGTTTACTGCTAAAATCTCAGAGATCAAATACTAGCAGTCGGTATTCAGTGCTAACCTACAGAACCCTCAAAGACTTCCAGTTCACTAATACTCACAGTCATCTAGCTGACACTAGTTTACCATAAACCACAACTTACCACATCCGCACAGTAACACCTTTCAGGGAGCTGCAATGTCATCATAGGCGTTGGTGAACGAGTATCCCAGAACTGATGGAAACAGAAATATGAACTGAGTTACGCTTGGAGCTGAGGACACGCTGTTTAAATTACTTCACTAAAGACAATCCAGTGGGCAACAAGTTGTTTCATTCTTGTCAAAATACTGCAACTCTCTGTGAACTGAGGCTATTTAATTAATCTGTTGTTTTAATTAGCATTTAATAAAATATTTTCCCTTCACAAATATTTCCATACACAGACTACTAGTACGCTTTGTGTCCACTTGTTCAGGGAAAAATCATACCTTTAAAGTTTTATCCCAGCTTCCTGTCATCACGCAGCTATAATTTGGTGCTTTAATCCAATGGATAGTCTTCACAGGAGCATCATGCTGAAGAAAAAAGGACACACATATTTACTAAGATAACAATCTATGTTTCTGGTTTGTTACCCAATTTTTTACTATCTACACTTTTTAGCCATTTCAGAAGCACTTCAGAAACACTAAACGTTAGCTTAATTTGCTAATATGTGTAGCTTTTAATAAGAATAGAAAAAAAGAAAAAAAAAACCCACCTAAAAGGTTGGGGCTCGCTTACTTACTTGTGCAATCTGAATAGCTTGATTACTATTGAGATCCCACATTTTGGCAGTTTTATCACAGGAAGCAGTAAATACTTTACTCCCATCCTAAAAACAACAACAAAAAAAAAAAGCCAAGAACATAAATAGCTCTACCATGTGGTAACTATCAAAAAATTGCAAGGCTTATTCTTTTCTAGTAATAGCGTAACATCAATGTAACACACATGGGGATTGTAAGATGAAGAATTGCAAAAATGGAAACGTATTTACACCTGTATGTTATGGTCTGCATCCAGGGATGCCATCAAATCACACATTTCTCTATTATTGCCTTTTAATGTCTCCTTATACCTATTCATTAGTAACAAAGATAAGGTGTGAATACACAAAAGCTATTTGCTCAAATACACTGAACAAAATACCTGGTATTTAGTTAAAAAGATTTTTAAAAGAAGGAAAAAAATCCCATAGTTAATTTTGCCTCTTATTTTTTCCCTGTACTTTGAAACGTTATGCAAACACTTAGCACTGATAACAGACTTTAAACATTCTGCTAGTCAAATCATGAATAGCTAATTTCAGAGATGATGCACTGTTGCTGTAAACATACTTTTATAGAATTCTGTGGGCCCAGCAAAATCTTACAGAAAATCACATCACATATTGCAAAATATGAACAACATGCAATGGAAACAGCTTAAAGTACAGTATCAACTTGTATTCAAGATTGTTCGTTTGAAGCTCTCTCTAAATTTTCTTTTAAAACAAAAGATTAAACTGTGCTAGATGTTATCTAGCTTTGACTAGATTCTTACTTTTAAGCTTAGTTTTGCCCTTCTTAAGCATGTCCTAACAGAATAGACTAACATGGGCATAAACCATATTTGCAATAACATCAGTCAATATCACAGCCATGGGCTTCACCTACATGTGGCACTCGTCTCTCTGGAAGCCACGTGCCAATTTATTTAGGATTTCAGTAAAAACTGTTTAATTATTTTTAAATAGTAACATACATCACTCCAGCAGGCATCTAGTACAGGCCCTGTGTGCATCTGCTGAGCCTTTGGAATAGTCTGTCCATTATCTTGAACTTCCCAGCAGCGAACCTGTAACAGGAGAAGCATATACAGGTGTGACATACAATCATAGAATCACTAGGTCGGAAAAGACCTCCAGGATCATTGAGTCCAATCATTCCCACCTGCCACTAAACCACGTCCTTGAGCACCTCATCTACCCGTCTTTTAAACCCCTCTAGGGATGGTGACTCAACCACCTCCCTGGGCAGGCTCTGACACTGCTCAATGACCCTTTATGTGAAAATTTTTTTCCTGATATCCAGTCTGAACCTCCCCTGATGCAGCTTGAGGCCATTCCCTCTTGTCCTATTAACACTCAGAACTCTTCTTGAAGATACTAGCCTTAGTTTATCCAACAAAAAGTATGATTATAAACACTAAGCTTCTTTCAGAACTACTGAATCCTCATTTTCTCCCAATTATGCTCCTTTTACCTGTACAGCCACAGTTCAAGCCCACAACTTCCAACTCCACCTCCAAAGGGCCCTACAATCCCATAATACCTCTCAGTGCTCTCCTGGAGAGCCCTTAACCATCAGCTAGGAAGAAGCTGCCTGCTGCAGGCTACTGACCAACAGAACAGTTCAAAAATGCACACACATCTGTTCTCCCCTCCGTGTTTGTGTCAGTTGGGACCTCACCCTTCAACCCAAAAAAGCTTCAATAAGGTTGCAGGAACTTAATCTTTTTGAGACCACCCTGTCACACTAGATGCTTTACCATTGTGTTCATGGTTCTTTCACAAGACAAAGCTTAAGTACATCAGTCTAACAGTCTAAGAAACCGAAGCTAAAAACTAAATAAGCTGGGGGTGTGGAAAAATCAAGGTAACGAAAATCTAACAGGGAAAACATTGACTACATATTCCAAGCTGCAGCTTAAACACACGGGCAGCGAAATTTACTTATCTGAAGGTCACAACTGAATTTCTCAGCTGAAACAGCTCAGGTAAGTCAACTTTAGTGTCTTGGCACCAGACACAAATTTTGCAGTTCTGCAAAGAGCAAGGCTTTCAGGTGCCCTGGTGCAAGTCTTTAGGATCACATTTTGCAGTTCAGGTACCAACACTCCCACTTCATTAATCTGTGGGACTGACTGGGAGTACTCACATCATTTGCCCACGATCCTGCGATAAGGAAATTGCCTGGCAACGTGGGCGGACTGAACGCTAAACAAGATATGCTGTCATCAGGTGGAGATGTTACTTCAATATCCTATAAAGGACAGAAGACAACACAAAATCAGCCACGTGAAAACCGTGCAGAGATTCTATTAATTCTAGGGTGAGTTAGCAGGTACGGCTGTGCCACATTCAACAGAGCGATGGTCCCCACAGGGGTAACGCACGTACCTTCATGGGGTTATGGTTGTCTGCAGTCGTACTGCCAAACATGCTGGTGCCGCCCGTGCCAAACCCCGACGTTGATCCAAACAGACTCATCCTGTCCCTACTGAGGTAGAAAAAAGCTTACAGAGACCTGCAAAGCCCACAAGCATCCCTAGGGTGTCCCCGAGCATTTTTGGGGAGCCCCCTGCACCCTTAGGGCGCCCTCGAACATCCTTGGGAGCCCCGAGCATCCCTTGGGAGCCCCCCGTATCCTCAGGGCGCCCCCGAATCATAGAATCACTAGGTTGGAAAAGACCTCGAGGATCATCGAGTCCAACCATTCCTATCAAGCACTAAACCATGTCCCTGAAACCACGTCCCCGAGCACCCGCGGGTGCCTCGCCCCCCCTGCCTACACCCTGCCCGGGGCGGCGGGGCCGCCGGGCGGACGAGGCCGCGCCATGGGCCGCTGTCCCCTCTCCCCGCGGGCGGAACGGCCGGCGCGGGGCCCGGCGCACCCGCGGGGCGCGAGGCGGGGGGCACCGGCCTCCGCTCACCCGTGCCGGCGCGCCGCGAGGCGAAGGCGGCGGCTCCGCACAGGCCGCGCCGCACTGCGCAGGCGCCGGGCCGGGGCGGGGGTGGCGCATGCGCGGTGGCCGCACGGGGGGGGTTCGTGGAGGCCGAGCGGGAGGGGGTGCTGCGGCGGAGCAGCCTGAGGAGAAAGGCTCCGGGCGGGGAGAGGCTCCACGCGAGCCGGCAACGGCCAGCAGGGCGAGGGAGGGCATTCTGCCCCTCCGCTCCTCTCCCGTGAGACCTCACCTGCAGGATTGCGTCTAGTTCTGGAATCTTCAGCATAAGGAGGAGCTGGAGCTGGTGGAACGGGTCCGAAGGGGGCTGTGAGGGTGATCCGAGGGCTGCAGCACCTCCTGCACGAGGACAGGCTGAGAGAGTTGGGGCTGAGCGACCTGGAGGAGAGAAGGCTGCGAGGAGACCTTACAGCGACCTTCGAGTACCTGAAGGGGCTGCAAGAAAGCTGGGGAGGGGCTCTTCACAGAGGCTTGTGGGGATAGGATGAGGGGGAATGAGTGTAAACTGGAGAGGGGCTAATTTAGTTGAGGCACTAGAAAGAAATTCTTCACGGTGAGGGTGATGAAGCGCTGGCCCAGTGATTACAGAAGGAGACATCTGTTCAGTACAGATCATAGACTAACCAGGTTGGAAACGACCCACCGGATCATCGAGTCCAACCATTCCTGTCAAACACTAAACCAGGTCCTTAAGCACCTTGTCCACCCATGCCTTAAATACCTCCAGGGAAGGTGACTCAACCCCCTCCCTGGGCAGCCTCTGCCAGTGCCCAATGACCCTTTCTGTGAAAAAGTTTTTCCTAATCTCAAGCCTAAACCTCCCCTGGCAGAGTTTGAGGCCATTCCCTCTCGTCCTGTCCCCTGTCACTTGAGAGAAGAGGCCAGCTCCCTCCTCTCCACAACCTCCTTTCAGGTAGTTGTAGAGAGCAATGAGGTTTCCCCTCAGCCTCCTCCTCTCCAGGCTAAACACCCCCAGCTCTCTCAGCCGTTCCTCATTAGGCCTGTTCTCCAGCCCCTTCAGCCTCGTTGCTCGGGTGCAAGGCAGTAGTGGCCCGATTAAACAGATCATCTTGAACACAAGACGTTATCATTTTCAAAGAGCGTACAGTGTCTGGGAAAACACCATTTTAAAGAAAACGCTATCGGAGGGACATTCTTTCTTAACTTTCAAATAACACTATTAGTTAGATGAAACTTTACCTTAGCTTAAATCAAAATGCTACATTTTATAATAGTAACTACTTCTTTCAGGGGAAGCTTGCTCACTGTCCCAAAAATAACCCTTCCCGAAGGCCAGAACTCGAGAAGTGCCCCACTGCCATGCTCTGTGCAGGCCTGTTGTTGCCTCTGTGCTGCTCTGACCTTCCTGCCGGAACACTGTCCCGTTACTGTCCCGTTGCCTTCCCACTTGCTGAGGGAACAGCCCTGTATTCCAACTGTGCCTCAGTTGTTCATGCACCTAAGCATGAGGAGTTACCACTAGGTAGCAACACTGCTGCTGTGCTGTAAATAAAAAGGAATCTTAATTCCTTCTGAATTTAATTCTGGTGGAACAGTAAAAAAACACAATTAGGTAAGTCTGCTGAAAATATCATCCATAAGATCCCTACTGATGACTGGGCTGGAAGTATTGTCTATGCAGTCAGTGTTTTCCTCACATAAAATTTATTTTACACTTTAATCACTGTGGTTTTCCGCTCCTTTTTACTTTTAGAGCCAACTAAATAAAGTAAATGAACAAGGGATACTGTTATGATGTGCATCATTAACAGGATTGTTTATTAAATTCTTAATCAGTAACATCTGCTTCCTTACTTGTTCGTTGAAGACAAATAATAATGTGGTTGCTGGAACATTTATGGCTGCTTGAGATACGCAGGAATGAAGAATTATCTCTGACATTTCGGTCTCAACAACAAACACAAAACACCACAATGCTGTACTCAAAAGTAATTTCCAAAAGGAGGCATGTACAATAAATTGTTTTAAAAGTCTCTTAGTCTCCTCAAAACCAAAAATGTTGGTACAGCATCCCATTGTGCTTTAAGGCAGAAGACAAAGCAGTTCCTTGATACATTTCTGAACTTAATATTTTCCAGATAGAACGAATATCTGTGATTATCTTTTTCTATATATACCATTGTATTGGGCATCATTACAATGCAGAAGCCACAGAATGGTAGTAAAAGAATTCTATAAAAGAATCTTAATTCCTCTGGTGGTTTGAAAGAGGAGGGAGAGAGAATGATAATCTAGAAACAGTGGTAAAGAAACCTAACTATGAGCTGAAGCATACTCCTCTGTGTCTTGTTTTTTTTGGTTTTTTTTTTTTTTTTTTCCGAAGAGCAGTCAAGAAAAACATTTCATTTGCAAAAAGGCACTCATAGCCATCCACCAAACTGCAGTTTGTTTGGTAAATAGACCCTGGAAAGGTAGTCTGATGAAAGAGAGGTCAAAACTTGAATTTCAGCCTTCAGTTTAGATGCTGCCATAATTTCCAGCTAAAAAAAACAAGAACAAATGAATGTGTGATGCTGTAACAGCCTGAAGGTTATAGGATTTGTCCTGTGATGAGTAAGAAATGGGAAACAGCAGATTTTTACGTACTTCTTTTTTCCATGTCGGCTGACAAGCAATGTACGGTCTCTTCTGTATACTTGCTAACTTATTTTGATCTTGCTTTGTAAAGGGAATCAGGGCATCTTTGCTTATATTTAACCTGAAAAAGGAAATAAAGTTGTTAAAATTTCTCAAATATTTTAAAAATATTTATTCAAACTTATTTCTTTATGTTAAACCAAAATAAAGTATGACAAGAATAATGGATTTAAGCATCAGCTGTCTTTCTGTGCACTTTTGTCTGCGAAACAGAACAATACTTCTGTTTCTCTTGGGGAAATAACTAACCTCTCAAGATCAGATGGAAGGAGACCAAGCCACTTTATAGATGGAACGGTGAGATGATGGGCCTCAAAAGACATTGACTAAAATAAGAAAGGTTAGCTGTAACATTCAGTGACTTTTAGTTTAAATTATTTGAGATATATGCCCTGGCAGGTCGTGGTCAGATTTTATTACGAAGATAATTAGGTATTTTCACTATCAGAATGCTACAGGAGAAAAATCATGTGAATGAAGCTAACAATATCCCCTTCCTCCCAACGTCCCTCCAGCTTTCATTTCTCTTCTAAGGCAGAAACAAAGTAAAATGAAGAACACTCTTCTATTTGGACTGAAAACTGCCTGTGCAGCAAGGAAAAACTGAAAAATACTTAAATGAAACACCCGTCATTGTTATCCAGTTTCTTTTTGTTGCAGGAAGAAGACATTCCTGCAGATACACAAGGCCTAAAAAACTGTGTCTTTGTATTGAAACAAAATGATAAAAGGACTAACCATTCTAACAAGGGCTGTAACATGTCATACATTCCAGCTTACAAGCTTTGCTACAGAACAATATATTTGAAATGAAAAAATTATACGCACCAGAGATCCGTATTTGTAGATGCACATTATTTCTACACCTAGGTTGTAGAATACCAAATGTCAAATGTCTGTTTATCTGCACACTGGGCACATTCAAGAAGACTACATTTATAGTTCGATTTTATACCATAACAGTTATGGCTGTGAGGCTCTTTGTTTTGTTGGGTTTTTAGGTACAAAGTAAGATTCTTATTAATACCTCAAAGCACAACAAATCATCATAGAGGTTATATTATATCTATATATGGCGGGGGGGGGTTGGAACTAAATGATCTTTAAGGTCCCTTCCAACCTAAATATTCTGTGATTCTATGATATATAGGTATATATCTCTATGCTATATTCAATGGGGATGTAAAGCCAGAACAGATGTTATTTTGGTTAAACTGCTGTACTCCTAGATATATTCTGCATAAATGAGAAACCTTCTGAATGTGTTGGATCACTGTGCTCCAAGTATCTTGCCATAGAAGCGAGAAAAGGCATTCTAAATAAATTTTGCTTTCCTTTCATGTCATTGAACCTTTAGAGATTTACCGTGTGGATCTGCATCTACAAGGGTGAAAATAGGAATCTGAAAAGTATCCCACAGCTTTCTGACCAAAAGTCGTGTATTAAGATCTGGTACGCCTTTTCCCTAAGGAAATAAAATAAAAGCAGACTGTTTTTTAAATTGATTAAAACAACATCTGGCTACATAGGCATTTACATTTGTCATTTAAAAGCAACCAAACAACCAAAATGCTGGCAGAAATATTTCTCCAGTAGTTATTTTGCAGAGAAAGTTGTATGCTCTTTTTTTTGGCTCTTTGAGGAGGAAGGAGAAACGGGCTGGGGAGCCACCCAGCAGATGTCCTAGATTACAGGCACTGTAGATGTATCGTACATTCTTCTAGTAAAGAGCTAATTTGTAAGGTCTGGGAACTGATGTATATATAGATGTACCCTGCCGCTATCTGTATAAACTGATGTAAAAAGGCTACTTTTCTTCTCAAAAATATCTATGGCACTAATGAAACACTGCAAGTTCTTACTGTGACTGACTGTAAGTGCACGGTGTGCTGCACAGCATAAATGCTTATCTCTCTTAGCTATGAGGACATGTTTTTTCCTCGCTGTGGGCCAGATTTGTCCTAGGACAAGTAAGTATGTATATTCCATTTACGCATTTCTATTAATTCTCCAGGCTCCATAGCTCTTTCAGTCCAATCCAAAACCAATCAGTTCCGTTTCATTTGGGTTTGCTGAGCCTAGGATCCTGAAGGACAAAAGGTTACTCAGTGGTTAAGCCTTTCAGAGACTGAGTGGGACAGCTACTAAGCTCTAAGGAGAAGTTTGGAGGAAGTAAGTCTTTAGAATGTGCATTTTGTATTTCTACCAGGATAATTAAATGAAAAAAAAATATTGTTAGACGTGTTTCATATTAATTTTACTATGGCCGTTTGAGTAAGTTTGAGCACAACTACAATGTATTTAAATACGTACATCTAGCTAGATGATATGAAATGTAAGACACATACCGTAATCATTATGCATGGGGACAATTTATTGCAGAAGTCATCATCCAGGAGTCTTTGGAAAGTTGCATCTTTTTCTACAATTAACATAAATTTGGCATGTGAAATTAAATCTTTTCTGTTAAGGCTAGCTGAATGTAAAATGATCCATCACACTGATCAATTAAAACTAAATGCTCTAAAAAGCCTGTTTTGGAGCCAAAAGCAGTATTCACTACCCAATTTCAGAGCCAACAAGCAAAGAGAAAATTACCAGAACTTTGTTTAACTTGGAATACTCTTTGTTTTCACTTTGCTTTTTTAGTCTAAAATGAGAGTTCTTGCTCAAAGGATACTTTTAATTCCTTGAACATTAGATGGCACAGTGATTGCCTAGAACAACAAAAATTAGATTAATCATTTTAAATAGAGAAAACGATATATTTTAAAATAACAACATTAGGTAATGAAGGACACAATTACATCTTGAAACAACCATTTTCTATATAGAAGATCAATCTTGACATTTTCACCTCTTTATGAGTATATTCAACCATTCACATCCTGCTCTATTTTATGGTTGTGTAGGAGTCTTCCTGTTATAACAAGATACTTTTCATAAAGTGTTTGCGCTGCAGTCATAGAGGACTGTTCATCATATGGGCATTACAGAAACTACAATATCCTGACTAATTTTTTATCTGTATTAGCCTGAAAAAAAAAGTTTACTTGATCTGAAGATTACATATTTAATACAGGCTTAAAACACTTAATTATTCTTTTTGGAAGACTATTAAATCCTTTCTTTTATTAACCTGCAACCTGATTTTATAGCTATTTTTGAGCAACAATTTTTAGACAATTTTACATCTCACATTAGGATTGGCTCAATCTGGCAAGCATATGGATGAGAAAACAGGAACTGGAGGAAAAACTTGGCAATGAGTATGTACATGTTGAAGTGTGTGGTCTGGTTTTACTTCTGACTGCTAAATAACCTCCTATGCCAGGGTGGATCAACCCAACAAATAAATATATGAAGAGATAGAGAAGGGCATTAATAGCAAGGGTCCTTATGCTCTGCTTAAACCCAAAGAATAATAACAGAATCACTAGGTTGGAAAAGACTTCCAGGATTATCGAATCCAACCATTCCTATCAACCACTAAACCATGTCCCTGAGCACCTCATCCACCCGTCTTTTAAACCCCTCCAGGGAAGGTGACTCAACCACCTCCCTGGGCAGCCTCTGCTAGTGCCCAATGACCCTTTTTGTGAGAAATTTTTCCTGATGTCCAGCCTAAACCTCCCCTGGCGGAGCTTGAGGCCATTCCCCATAATAGGCAGTGCAGGTTATCTTTCCATTTTGAAATTACTAACTTAGGCTTAAAATGAACACATTTTCCAGAAAATCATGACAACTGTTAGCAAGTTAAAGTTCTGTTCCTGCGTTCATTTTCTGCAAGGCTGTAGAAAATCTTTTAGGGCTAGGTTAGGCAAATCTCATCTTGTCAAATTACTTTTGGCTCTTCACTCTTATGAAACCACTGTTGTAAAGTTCTCTTCAGCTCAGTGCCACCTTTGATAAAATCAGTTGACAATACAAGCCCTTCTAATGTCTGTAATTCCTGTATAAGTGATAATCCTGAGACAAAATAGCCCCATATTACATACCTTTGGTTGTACAGTACTGGCTACATGAAGACAGTATCAACTCTTACGGAGTACCTTCATTAAACTTCGGTAAATGAGAACATAATTTGGCTTCAGAAAGAGATTTCTGGTAGTAAAGGCTCAGTTCAGTCTCTCATCTGTGCTGTTGCTACTAGAGGAGTCTGCCTAGAGCCGCAGAAGCAGCTCACTGAGGACCGTATGAGTATGTTAACTCGTGCTGTAAGACTTGTTCTCTTACTCAGCCAGAAATCAATCCATTGCAACAGAAACATAGTGTGTTCAGAGTGCTCAGGACTTTTTGATTCAGAGCACTTATTTGACAGAACATTGTAATATAAAGCCTGAGACACATAATAGAAACGCTGCCTTTTGCAAGGCTCCTGTGCTAGAAGGCAGTGCTATAAACCATATTCAAGGAGAGTGGTTCCTGGGAAGTATATACCTGAACTTTAGAACTGCATTGCAATTAAGTGATACTTTTTATCTCTCTCTTTTTTTTTTTCACCTAGATTGCAATGTCTGGATTTGCTACAAGCACAGGTCTGTGTAATAAATATATACAGTAACCTGATCTACAGTAAGTCCAGGACATCATGCAAAGGTAGATGCTATGAATTACTGTTACTGTTTTATAATACATACTGTTGCACTGCAAGTACAATTCACTTTTGTACCATCTTCTTCAGTGTAACTTAAATTGCCAGCTACAAAACCTTTAGTTGTAGACAGCTGAAAAAAAAGTGAGTTGTATACAGTAAGTTGGAAGTTACATGCTGTTATGTTGCTATATTGCACAAGCAAAACAAGCAACTTCTGAATTTTGATTACTAGTGGTACATTATTGACTGTCATCAACCTTTTAAACACTGAGCAATGTTGTTTTCACCATGGATATAAAGGTATACTTAAAATAAATTATGTCAACTACATTTATAGAACAAAGAAATTATTGAAAGGCCCAAGACAGAAGTAAACAATTTGAAAGGTTGTTACATTTCTGACTTACTTTAAGTTTTCATTTGAACCCTAAGTTAGCAAATAATTTGTGTGTGAACTGCTAAAGAGACGTCTTGCACTCTGAAGTTTAAGCACTGCCTTCACTAAATAATTGCAAAAGACACTATGATTTTAGCTGGCAACTTGTCTCAAAGTCTTCAGAGAAAGCAAATTCTATGTATTTTCTCTGAAGAAAGAAACCTTTCAAGGGCTACGATAAACCATAATTAAGTTTCATTTACCCAAGTGACAATTTTTATTTTAACTGCGTATTTCCTCCTGATAACTTTTCTTTGTATTTAAGCTTGCAGTTCAATCTATGGGATTTGGAAGTAGTGATAAAAACACTTATAACAGGCCACTTACTATGTGTAGACTTCTCCGAGGTATCTTAAGCATGCAAGAAATGTCATTGATTATATTGTCCACAACACCTTGGCTGCCAAACAGTAGTGTATCTGAATAATATATATCTCTACAAGACAAAATATTGTATTTGTAATTATAGTACTGAAACAGCTGTAGACTCATCAGAATTTTGTAGAGAGCATAAATAATCAGATCAACCTAAAGCGTTTTACCTACAGGAATCTATTATCCTATAGGTTTGCATTCTACGAGCTATTTTTCACAAAAACATTCTTAAAATACAACTCTAATTGAAATTACATAAATGTAGCATATTACCTTTTAGTTGCATAAGTATTGCTCTGCACCATCTTATAGATCATAGATAATAGTTTCAGTATCAGAGCTGGAAAAATGCATTTAAAAAAAAAGTTATGTATTTTCAGAAATGCATATACAATGATTTGTCTTTATATTGACCTGTATTGGTGTCTCATAAAATAAAACTTTGACGTGTATATTTTAATGTACTCTGAAAATACAAAACACCTGTAGTAATCAATATATTCAATAATTTCTAGAATAATTAGAAAAAATATGATTGAGTTAAGTGAGGGAATTTTAGCCTTGCTGTTCAGGCCAAGAAATTAAATTGCTGAGTTGAAAAGAGAAATTAGAATATTGTCCATATTCCAAGATTCCTTTACTGGCTTGCTTTTTGAAGAAGGGTGATGTTTTTACAATAAGACCTTTTGAATATGCCTTCAGCTGATATTCACTCAGGAAGTGTAGAAACTGTAAGAATGCTGTATTAATTTGACTGTCACTCACTGTAATTTAATAGAGAAAAGCTGAAGGACTGGTCATAATATCAGGTTATATTAGCCACAGTGCACAGTACTTTTTTATGGTCTGGGGTTTTGGGTTTGGTTTGGGGTTTTTTTTTGGGGGGGATGGGGGGATTGTTGTTTGGTTTGTTTTTTTAAGCAAAGTTTTTAACTAAAATACAAGAGAAAATAAGAATTCTGTTGTTGTAGTTTAACTTACCAAATCTGTGTGCTGATCTAGGGCAGTCACTTCTTATTTGTTTTGTAGTAGTATGTGGTACCATCTGTAGACCTATAGAATCTTTAAACCTGATACAGTGCAAACAAATGCAATAAAACTGTAAACTTATTAAGTGTATGTAAATTGTTCTCTGCAAGGGAATTCAGACTCAGATCCTTTTCCTATAATCAAACGTGCTAGTGCTATTTTCAGATTTAGTACAGAAAGTATCAGCTTGGGTAGAGTTGAAGCAGCTGAAGCAGAAAGGCAGGCAGGTCATCAGCTGCCAAAATGTCCCATTGAAAACATCAGTGAACTGCCCCATCTGATCATTGGTTTCAAAACATGAGTTTCTAAAGACTTCAAGAGTTGAATTTAAGCCTGAAATATGTGTTTCTGGGAAAAAGCAGAGACAAGAAAAATATTGTATACATATTTATAATGGGAAGTATATCAACATAAATTATTATTTAGCATAAAAACAAAGGAACAACTAACATAGGAAAAAACGTGAATTGTTATTGGAAGACAAATCAAGCCTGACACAGTGACTTTCTGACACAGAGTCCATGTAAAAGTGTTGTTATTTCATATTACAATAATGTTATCTGATCTATGCCCTTAAATTACTTTTAGAACAACTCAATTAAATTCCATTATTAACTTCTGGAAACAAAAATATGGTCCATCCTATTCAACTGTTCAATCTAAATGAGCTCCATCATTTCATATTTCACCATTTCATGTCTGATGGTGCACTTTTCTTCAAAATTATCAGTTATTTTCTTAACGTCATTTCATTATTTTTGTTAACATCATTTTCATGCCTTATGATATGACAATTCTGTCTTTAAAGCATTATTTTTTTTTATTTCAGTGTTCCGTATGTCGGTTTTGAAATTATTGGTGGTAAAATGGCCAGAATTTTATCTAAAACTACAGCATGTTTCTGAATTGCTTTGTGAAAGGTTTTGCTTCATGCATCCTTTGGGTGGCAGAACACACACGACAAACGCCAGTGTAGCCTCTGCCTGACAGCTCTAAGGTAACTCCCTTGCCTTTGTGCTGCAACATGTCAAAGAAATTTATGCTTTTCACTTGTATGCTCCCTACTTTGTAACTGCATGAGAGAAAAATAGTAATCAAAATTTTTCTGGATTGCTCTCCCAGGCTAAATAAGGAAGGCTCCTTTCAGAGAACAGTGTGTTGAAGGACCTGACCAACGTGGCTCCCACAGACATTTCACAAAGGCAACTGCAAACTGGCATTAGATCCAGCAATTCTTCCCAGGATCGTGTTTTCTATAAATCTTCTTCCCACTAATGGTTTTTAGGTTTTGTTTTGTTGTTTTGTTTTTTTTTAAGGCCTGGCGTTCTCACTGCCATCATTCTCAGGTGAATAAGACCTCCCTAGGCACCTACAAACATTTACAAGGAACAAAGCCATTCACTTGTTCTACTAGTTCCTGCCAGAAGATTGCAGCTGTGTAGATTAGGTATGAAAAGGCTGCCTAAAAAAGAAAAAAAAATCCCCACTGACTATATTTTCTTCCATTCATACTATATTTTGGCATTCTGCTCTTTTTTTTTTAATTCATCTATTTATTTTGATTTTAATCTTCTTAAACTGCTCTATTAAAGAGGGATATAGGTCACTATTCAATGGAAATGCATATCTGAGATTACATTTCTCCACCATAAATAATAGTTCAGCTTTTTAAAATGTGATTGATGAATCTTATTTTTAACATACTGGGATGTTAACTTGTTCTAATTTGAACGTTTTTCCCCTTTGTGTGTTCTGATAGCAAATAAAATCTCATATTTGTTTTTCTAGCCCAGAATGCCATTTCCCCAAAGACTGCCAAAAACCTGCAAAACTTCGTTGTAGTATTTTTATTTTACAGACGTATGAGTGAAACATTTTTGTCAAACTATCAAGACACAAACCATTAAATTCCCTGGAACATACAAGCCTTTCAGCTAACTGATTACCTTCAGGCCTCTCAGGTTTTTTGATTGACAGGAATTTATTGCTCTCATTAAATGAGTATTCCACCAGAGTGTTACGGGTGGAAGGTTGCTATGCTTTCTCAACCTCAAATGTTTGTAAAGTGTCCACTTGGAGGCAACTCTGAAATCTTATCAATCTAAATATCCTTTAACCCACTGAAGGCCAAAGCTATTATAGAAAAGAAATAGTTTTGTGTCCTCCTTTATCCTTTTGTTTCTGTATTATAGAAAGCAAGTAATCTCACAGTTTCAAGTATTTTCAGTTTAAATGAGCTCCTTGGTAAAAATACTGTCGCACAAGAAACTTCTAAAATTACAAAGTGTGTTATAAGGAAGGACAGGTGGCCTTTCCTCCAATCCTGTGGCATAAGATCTGAAATTAAGATAACATTAGAAACATGTTTTGCTTTATTTGGCTGGTAATGAACTTAGAAAACAGCAAAGAGGCAAGAAATACAACAGAAAGAAGTTAGATACATCTTCTCTAAAGAACAAGAAGATAAGTTTAACACTGGAATTTTAAGAAATAAGTTACTATGGGGAAAAACAGGGAAAAGAAAAGCGGAAGCACAGAAAAGGCATCAGAGGATGAATTTGCCAGTAATTTCTTCCAGCCTAGAACAGTTTTTTTCACTCTAACGCTACTTATTATTTCTGGTTTCTACTGCTTCCAGGAAATGATTGTTTACAGAACCTCTCTTTCCTTTCTAATCACTATTACAGTAGTTTTACATTTCTCTTTATGCTATGGTCTGTTATTACTTAATAAATGACGCCTGTTGATGCAGAGTGGTTAATAAGCCTTACTTTTTATTTGTCCATTATTTTTTTAAGAAGATGAAGAAAAATGATTTATTGATTCTAGTGCTTATTTAACTGTGCAACATTAACTTTCCCAGGAGTTACACAATGAAATTTATATTAATATAAGGTAGGAGTTTGAAATGTATAATACTTACTCTATATTCTTCCAATCTAATCTGTCAGCCACTGTAAGAACAGGTGCTTTTTTTTGGGCCAAGCTTTTAAGTACATCCAGAATAACGTTTTCTATTGCTTCAAGAACTTCAGAACTGAAACAAAGAAAATTAATTATACAGTTCATACTATGAAATCTAGTTCTGCTTTGAGTTTAGTTCATCTGTCCTCATCCCCACAAAAATCATGGAATCCAAAATTGTTTTAAGGACACACTACTTTCAAAAATGTGAAAGAACTGTTTTGTTTTTTAAATTAATTTTATTCAGTTCCCCCAAAGTCTTTGACTTTCCATTCCAAATGCATGACTGAGGACACAATTAAAAATACACTTCTATTGAGTCCTGGAACCATCAAATTTTTCACCAGCTGAACTTTTAGACCTATGGGCTGTTTTGTGAGTAATGATTAATGTTTTACTATAAATGATGTAATATTGGCTTTGGCTATGATTTGGGCTAAGTTGCTTTTAAATGCTGTAAATTTAAAAAATGTTGAAGAATACAAATACTTCCTGTTGTACCACTGCGTGTTAACCGTTTGATCTGCTGCCCTGAACAAACTGTTAAGCAGTTTAATTATCTGAAGGCTTAGTCTCAGCAGATGCCCTGTGAAAAGAATAAAATCTGTATCTTTCATCTAAAAAGACAAAGTAACCATGCAGCAAATCCCTTACAGCAAAATTGTAGGCTGCTTTGAGTGTTATGACAGATGCTTTTTATTTTCATAAGCAATCTGACTCCAACATTTCTGCCGTCCTTAAAATAAAAAATGCACTGCATATCATCATAAGTTTACATAGTAATTAAAAGAAAAGACAAAACTTATTTGAGCTGAAAGTCCAATTCTGTCCTTAAGTAATATACTGAGAAATAGGCGATACCAGTGCATACCACACAAAACCAATGATCTCATTGTTACAAAATCAGCAAGAATTATTTTTAAATCCCAGCTATGATTCTCCTCAAACAATAACGAAGTGTCACTAAAGCTCTTTTCTATCAGCTGAATATTTTTCTTCCATTTTATAGCTCAGCTTCCACTTTACTCCTTATTCTGTTGCAATTAGATTATAATTTTTTAAAGCAATTTCTGGAAAGTATAAGCCTGTTATTTTAAAATTTTATTTGTAGTAATATTTGTATTTAAAAAGCCCTACTAGTATTACTAATATTTTTGTCCAATAATATGAAGCCATTCAACAAACACAATGTAAGATATTTTTTCCTGGTTTTCAGATGAATAATCTTGGATACAGAGAGGCTAGTGGCTTTTCAAAGGTGAAAAAGTGAAGCATTTCCATTGCTGGTAATAGACAAGAAGGCCTGGCCATGCTGCAAATACGTAAATTAATTTTCTACTGTACAATAGTTTCATAATCAAGTCCAAGATTCCCTAACTTTAAGATTTGAAGTCTCTTCCTCCTCATTAAATTCCTACCTCTCACTGCCATATCCAAAACAGAAATTCTGTTAAGCACAGAGGAAATGGTTGGCTGGTTAGCTAGATTTGTAATACAGCAAATAATAAGAGTGAAATAGGTAAGCACAGCTGACTATAGTGCACGCCCCCAGTATAACCAAAATTAAAGTGTTGAAGACAATAAAAATATGTATGGACAACTAGATGAAAGAACAGATAGGTAAACAGGAAATCTAAACTATGCCACTGCTTTGATGCTTATAATTATTTTCCTTATTACTTTGCTCTATCCACTGTAACTGTCTTAATATTCCAGATATTCTTCAAAGTTTGCTGCAGAATTTGAAAATCCAAGTTTCTGTTCCAAGCCCAATTTCCTGATTTATTGGTCAACAGAAATTGGAAATGTGGCAAGATAGGAGGAAGACGATAGCAATTTTCTCTTTGTAACCCCTGCTAATATTCTGTCTCCTTTTGTAGAAATGAACTGAATTTTAGTAACCAAACATACAATACCAGCCAAGTATTCTTACTTAAAATTCACTCTGGTTTAGTTAACAGTGAAATCTGAGCAGAGAAAGGGTAGGCACAGTATATCTCACAGGGTTTGCCTGATCATTTCTAACACGTTGCATAAGTAGATTCTTGTTTCTGTTTTGCACAGGAAATTATTTTTCAAAATTTATAGCATAAAAGATCAATATTATAACACCTTTAGGAAGCAAACATAAATACACAAGAGGAAGTGTTGCAAATAAAAATCTGCAGTGTAATAAACCAAGACACTGCAAATCCTAGACCATACTTTGCTGAAGCCATATGGTTCCCATACACTGCCACAAAGATTAAAAACTCTCCAAGATTATTATTATTATTATTACTACTACTACTATCATTGTCCTTTTCTTTTTAAAATACTTCTGAGATGTTCTCAAACTGTCCTAGACTCCTTTCTGGAATTTTCTTTTAAAATAATGGTGAATTTCTGATACTGAAATTCAGTACAGGGTGGGGTTTTTTGTCACCATTTTAAGTATTTCTGTCCGTACCTACAGATTTTTTTTGACGGGAGATGCTGTTTGTAGTGTAAAAGCCCTTTCTTCACCACGTTTTTGTAGGGGAGTGCGTTTTTCAGTTTTGCATAACCGCATTACGTGCAATGGTGTACTACGTACTTGAGGTATTACCACAAAAAAAAAAAAAGAGTATCGGAGCTATTCTTCACATCTTTTACCTAGGGACATGGCTCCCATGACCAGACAGACTTGTTTCCCTGAAGTTAGCCTTGCTCCTAGCTGGCACTTCAGTGGAACACACACCATGGTCTTCCATGAAGGCTGGTGCAGACCAATCCAATTTCACTGGAAGAGATGAAGCCGTGTTAGACAGAGGCAAAACAGATTAGGAAAGAAATTAGAAAAGGCTCTTCTTCATGCTGGACCTAAAACTTATGATCTGAGGTCAAACTGTAGGGCCAGAAAAAACTTTTTTCTACCAAAAATTTCTGTAGAAACCAAAGTCAAAATTTTCCTGCCTTTGCTGACGGATTGATCTTCATACCTCTTCAAATGAGCACGAGCTGGCCTGGCCCTTCCTGACTGGCTGAGAGCTCCTCCCACCCTTTCTAACAGACAGCAAGGGACTCTTCCATTTCTGATTGACTGAGGGATTTTCCCGCCCTTTTCTGACTGACCGATGGCATTTCCCACCCTTTCCTGACTCTCCAATGGCCTTTCCCGCCCTTTTCTCACTCTCCAATGGCTTTTCCCACCCTTTTCTCACTCTCCAATGGCCTTTCCCGCCCTTTTCTCACTCTCCAATGGCTTTTTCCCGCCCTTTTCTCACTCTCCAATGGCCTTTCCCGCCCTTTTCTCACTCTCCAATGGCTTTTTCCCGCCCTTTTCTCACTCTCCAATGGCTTTTTCCCGCCCTTTTCTCACTCTCCAATGGCCTTTCCCGCCCTTTTCTCACTCTCCAATGGCCTTTCCCGCCCTTTTCTCACTCTCTAATGGCCTTTCCCGCCCTTTTCTCACTCTCCAATGGCCTTTCCCGCCCTTTTCTCACTCTCCAATGGCTTTTTTCCCGCCCTTTTCTCACTCTCCAATGGCTTTTCCCCGCCCTTTTCTCACTCTCCAATGGCCTTTCCCGCCCTTTTCTCACTCTCCAATGGCCTTTCCCACCCTTTTCTCACTCTCCAATGGCTTTTTCCCACCCTTTTCTCACTCTCCAATGGCCTTTCCCGCCCTTTTCTCACTCTCCAATGGCTTTTTCCCACCCTTTTCTCACTCTCCAATGGCCTTTCCCGCCCTTTTCTCACTCTCCAATGGCCTTTCCCGCCCTTTTCTCACTCTCCAATGGCCTTTCCCGCCCTTTTCTCACTCTCCAATGGCTTTTCCCCACCCTTTTCTCACTCTCCAATGGCTTTTTTCCCGCCCTTTTCTCACTCTCCAATGGCTTTTTCCCACCCTTTTCTCACTCTCCAATGGCCTTTCCCGCCCTTTTCTCACTCTCCAATGGCCTTTCCCGCCCTTTTCTCACTCTCCAATGGCCTTTCCCGCCCTTTTCTCACTCTCCAATGGCTTTTCCCCACCCTTTTCTCACTCTCCAATGGCTTTTTTCCCGCCCTTTTCTCACTCTCCAATGGCTTTTTCCCACCCTTTTCTCACTCTCCAATGGCCTTTCCCGCCCTTTTCTCACTCTCCAATGGCCTTTCCCGCCCTTTTCTCACTCTCCAATGGCCTTTCCCGCCCTTTTATCACTCTCCAATGGCCTTTCCCGCCCTTTTCTCACTCTCCAATGGCCTTTCCCGCCCTTTTCTCACTCTCCAATGGCCTTTCCCGCCCTTTTCTCACTCTCCAATGGCCTTTCCCGCCCTTTTCTCACTCTCCAATGGCTTTTCCCGCCCTTTTCTCACTCTCCAATGGCCTTTCCCGCCCTTTTCTCACTCTCCAATGGCTTTTCCCCGCCCTTTCCTGACTCTCCAATGGCGCCTCCCGTTCTTGCTAACAGGCCCTGCCCACCCTAACCTTGTTCCACCTTCCCGGCCTGTAAAACATCCTCCGCTGGGAGCTGAACCTCCAAACTGTCTCTGGAGCCGCCGTGCAGCTGAGAGATCTCTGCTGAGCAGATACTTAAGCACAAACTTCACAGCACTCAGATCTCGGGGTCACTGGAATAAATCCATCCAACATGGCCGAATGGCTCATCAATACTTTCCTCGTTCTTCAGGAACAACCAGCAATTGCTTTCTTCCCTTGATATCAAATGTCTTTCCCTGACTGTTCTCAGCATGTGGAAGAAAGCCAAAAAAGCTGAAAGCTCTAGTGCAACTCCGAGTATTGAAAAACATCAATCTCCTTCCCCAAAGTGGAATTCAGCTTCTATCGAGATAAATATTTGATGCTGTTTTTGTAATTTGCCTTCAGTATTCAGAAGTTTCAGAACAGACTTAGGATAGGTTTTCGAATGTTTCGCAAAACACTCTTAAAAACTTGTGTTGTACACAAACAGTAAACCCCCCATTCTAAGAGTCATGAATCACCAGCTTCCAAGAGAGCCAAGATTTAAGGAAAAAAATGCTAGATTTTGTAAGACTTACGGCTGAACAAAGACGTTTATGATTCATGTGGAATCTTCGGCCAGAGCACATCACTTAAAAATGGACAATCCACATCAAGAAACAGACTGCAAGTTTGAAAAGAAATCCCACATGCAATTTAAACGTTGGTGCATTTTGTACCTGTCTACCTCTTCCTACAAAAATTCCAGCCTCCTCTTTCACTTCAGTGGGGTCTGAGTGCAGAGATCAGGGCTCCTTCAGTGGAAGCTCAATTGTGAAAGAAAGCAAATCCTAGGAATTTAAACTGCTCTTATTTTCCGGTCATGGTATGCCAAAGTGTATTTTCAACTCCTAACTACATAGTGGTCATTCCGAGAGTTTTAGCAGTAACTTAGGAGATAAATATCTTAAGGGCTTGTCCTTTCTAGAGAAAATGTTTTAAAGCGCAGTGTTGATACCATCATCTTTTATGCGCAGCATAACATTGGAAGCGGTGTTCTATTTACCTCGCTGCCAACAGCATTTCAAAGGTTGTAATGCTCAGACTTGTTGTTAGCACATTAAATGATGTGGTGTTTAAAATGTTGGAGGCAGCTGGTTTCTCCTGCTCTTCCATTAGCTACTAACCCTGAACTTTTCTTCTTCTATTCTTGTAAGAGGAAGCAGTCCAAATCCAGCTTGGGTAGGTAATTAAAAAATTCATGTATTGATTTATTCAAGGAAAACCTCAGGCTATGATGATATAAACACAAGGTGCTTCAATTAACAGAGGGAAGCAAAAGAACGGGGAATTAATAAATTGAAATTTTCAGATCTTTCATCTTAAGTCTTTGGCCTTTAGGCAACTTGAGATCACTCCGGAAATATTTATGTAAAATCTCTGTAGCTCTTTCCAACAATTCAACATCAAGATCAACAGATTTTTGTTTGATATAGAACTGACAAAATTATATCATGCCCCTAGCAACAGATTGCAAACAAAACTATACACATCATCTTGCAACGAGCTAATTTAATGACTTGTCTCTTCTTCACATCGGCAGACAGCAATGATAAAAAAAGCACAACAAAATACTCAATGCTTACACCTGAGTTAACAAAGCAAAGATTGAAAACTAGGAAACAATAACAAAAAATTCCATGCTTCAATGTTAATATTGCAAACATGTAAATACATACAGGTATATATAGCCACATATATCAGAGTCCAGTATATGGCTAGTAAATTAACTGCAAGCAATAGACAAACAAGCAAGCTCCTGTTGTCCTAAAGCCATCTTTATTTATTTATTTCCCCTTTTTAAATTCTGCTTGCAAAAAGAAAAGAAAAAAGGAAAAAATATTTACTGACTGCATTTTTTTTGTATATATTGGAAGGAAAATCATTAGAATACAAATAATGAGACGTTATTAAATGTTAAGATGTGAAGAAAAATGTGAAAGAAGCAGTGTAACCAGCATGTTCTGTGTTTGTCTTGTTTCTGCAAAGATTATGCGGTAGAGGGCACCACAGATGGTAGAGAAAAACAAGATTGCTACTTCGAAGCTGTTGAATTCGACACTATGATTTCATAATTCCTTGGTTGTGATCTGGACAATCTTTGGAAAGACAAATATTTTTGTGAGCCAACAGATTTTAGTCAGGACAAAACAGGAGACAGATCTGTCACCTGCCAGCTACATGAAGAGATACTGATTTATTTTTTTTTTTTAATGAGCAAAGCCCAGAGAAATATGAGATTAAAAGTAATTTGCTGCTAACAGATAACAACACGGTGAGTTAAAAAGCTCACAGAACTAATACATGTTTTCAGTTTACCAGTTCCGGAGTGAGAACACCTGTAAAATATTTATTCTGTGGTAAGCCAAATCAACCTAAGAGGCAGTAGAAATTTGTTACCATCTCTTCTTTTTGTGCTTTATCTTTCAGCTAGAAATAAATTCTAACAGGCCTTTCTTAAAAGTAAAAGCAACTTTCACCTAACCTCTGTCGCAGTGATTTTCAGATCCAACATTTTCTGGAGCTTTTAGGGGCAGTAATATATTTTGGGTAGCAGAGCAAGACAAGTACTTGAGACAAAGAAATAAGATAAAGTAAATAAAAGAATGCTTTTTCCCAGTTTAGCATAAATGGCACATGCACTCAATAATTAAGCTGCAAACAGGCAGCAGGATGTGACTGAACATTTGAAGATATAATTTTTATGCGCTGAGAAGTTATTGCTTGCACAGTACCATCATAGACACTATTTCTCATTCCTGCATTCTCAGGTAGGTACATGTCGTACCATAGAAGCAGTAATAATATCTAATGAATTAATTTGTAAATAGCTATATACTTGTAAAAATCCAAATCTGTTTTAAACTGGACAATGAATAAACATGTTATTAGGAAAAATTCTGATTAAAAGAATGTGTTAAAGGGAAAATATGTTGTAACAAACAAATGGAAGACACTTGTGCTAAAACATAACTGGAAACAGGAATGTCTTCTATTCCATGTTCACGTGACAGCTTGAACACAGCTGTCTTGGAAACAGCTGCACCATTTCTACTGGCTTTCAAAAGGTAAAATGTCTTGTTTACTTTCTGTTTTCCTTTTGTTGGCAAAATAATAGGAAGCATGAAAACTCAGGTGTGATTTTCTTCTTTAAACCCAAAAATGCCAGCTGCTGTACATTAAAAATACTTGAGCCAAAATCTGTTCTTTCATTTATATGAATGCTACACCATGCTGTCATGTCCCCAGATTTATGCCAACAGGTAAAACACGGGATGGACTTTAGACCGTTGTTACTAGCTGTTCAATAATGCCTGGGGAAAATTAAGTAAGAGGATGACATAGGAGTCTATTCTGACATTGAGACTGTGGGCCATATATATAATAAAAAGGGTGGGGCAGTTGATTAGCAGCCTTCCATTTCATTTTTGGAAGCCTAGATTAAAATCAACTTTATGTCATCCTTTAAAATGCATTTGGTGATTTTAATTAAGCTACCAATATTAATTGGTCCACACCACAAAAATGCCAAGGGCACCATGATGTAATATTGGATAAATTACAACCTTTGCTTTTGAGGGTCCTAAGGCTCAGTAAAGAGTATATCAAATAAAAAAAGTAGCATAGATGTCATATCTTGGTTTGATCGGGGTTTTTTTACTGGAGGAGGAGAAAAAAACCCCACTGCTGTGTGTCACATATTCTATGTTTGGGCATGGAGGAAAGGATGATGTTTTGCTCTGCTTTGTCTTGTTTCACTGCTGTTGGTGATGAAAGCTACCAAGCATCTTGAGTCTGGCTTGATGGATCTTTTTTCAGGCAACTTTCTGTCTGTTGGTTTGGGACTGGTCTTGGGCACTTGGCTTGGGTCTGGGTACCGGACAAAGGAGGCACAAGGAAGTCCCACAGCTAAAAATGTATACAGATCACAGCTACAAGGAGGTGTTAATTAAATGTTTGGTTAAAACTATGAACTCCCGTGCATGTAAGTACAAATGTTTCTAGTATAAAGTTCTCCCTGGCAGATCTTGTGTATTGATCCCAAAGGGAGCTCTGTGCTGAATTTGGGGCTTAGAGAATTGAATAAAACAAATTTATACTATTAGCTAAAGAGAAAATCTTCTGGCACAGACAGGAGTTTGGAGCTGTGAAGTAAGGGCTTTTCTATGCTGGAAAATTTACTGGAATTGCTATTGCAGAATAAGCTATTCTGCAACAACTACTGTCTGATCCATGACTTTTCCAGACTAGAATAGCCACACAGGGAGCTATTATGGATAGCTTATTCAGAAATATCTGTGGTGGCCACTTTCCCCACATAGGTAAATGCAGTGTGTCCATGCATATCTGTATAAAGAAAAAAGCTTGGGTGTTTTTTTTCCATAGAAGAATACTTTTTGTCTGATACATAACATGTGGCAAAATGGTAAAGAAGAAAGGGAACTTTCAATCAGATCATGATGCAATTGATTAAGACCCTTTATTTAATTTACTAATATAAGATATATGATTATCATTTACTATGATTACTTACATGCCAAGAACATCTCTCCATCTGCAAGGCTAAGGCCATTACAGGATGTTGTATTGGCTTAACTGAATCACTAAAAAAAAAAATGCTAATTAAGTCAGCACAAAAATATAAATGAAATTACTTGCTGTAGCCTATGACTGACAGATCTCACATGTCAGTCATCAGTTTTCTGATAACATCATACACATTTTTAGAAAGAAATATAAACCAGTCCCATGCCTCTGCAAAAGCCAAGCTTTTTTGGTGTTAGCACATTAATTTTAATAAATCATAAATAAACAATAAATAGCCACTTGCTGTCAGCAGTACCGTTTCAAGGTTAAGAATTCCTTCATGCCTTAGGCACAGGTGCATGACAGGTGGATCTAGCATTTGTTACCAGAAAGAGAGTTCCTTTTGGAAAATCTGATGAAGTGTTAATTTATTATTTCAATATTTTTCTGCATGTTCTCTGCTCTGTAATGTTAAAGGGTCTCTCATGTATCGTGCTGGAACGCTTCCATGTTTGGATCTATTCACAAGGAGTTTTGAGGTCCAGGAACACAAGATTGGACCCTAACATGTCAAGGAGCAGAAATAAAAAATAACTGCTGTAGAAATGCCATTGCTGAAGACACCATCATCCGTTCACTAGTTCTAAGAAAACAATATTTAAAGCTTTCTCTATAAAATTAAGCTGAAGCTATAATTCTGTAATACTTCATCAGAAGGAAAAGTAACGTGCCCCATCAACCAATCCTGATTCTTATTTGGTTTGGAGAGCTGGATGAGATCATATCCTCAGCAAAATTATAGAATGCGAAGAAGCAAATCAGGAGAGCCAATTCCTAACTCTCATTTTAACGACAGGGTGCCTCAAATTTGTGATGTAATGTAAGCAAAAAAGAGGTGTTGCTGAACAGCTGCTATTACAACATATTGGCTCTTCTCTCTCAAAGATTCAAGCAAGAGAGAATTGTTCTTTCAAGTTTTTAAAGTAAATTAATTTTCTAGATATTTCAGCCATATTATGATGGCAAATACATCAAAATCTTCACTTTTACTTAAAATTGCTTAAAAAAATATTCCATTAAAATTACTTAATTCCTGTAAAACGTGCTTATTCTAGAGGGACTACATTTGCTGGAATGTAGGTCCACTTCCAGCAGATTGGATTCACCAAACAAATTATATCATGACACGTAAGGAAAGTAGTAAGAAAAATGAAACGTTGCTCTCTGATACTTTCAAATTATTTTTGAAAGTCAATAGTTTTTCAAGGATTCTTGATTATAAAGTTTTACTGCCTAAAATAAATATTCAGATATATACATTCATATATATTATATACATTCATATTTATTGTATATTCTGGCAGAGAAAGGCAAAACTTTTTGTAAAGCTATTTTTGCTAACAAAAAGCCCTTAAAAGCTGCCATAGGAAAATAAAGACTCAGATACACATAGACATATTATAATAGCAATAAATTGATAGTTTGAATAAGTCATAGGAGGAAAACAATTACAACACGTAAGTTATCTTGAGGAACCCAAATCTTTACAGCTCTGTGTATGTATTGGGATTACTGGCACGACTAAAACATAGGCACTTCTCGCCTGGCATTTGGAAGTACTTCTAACAGTTCTAAGAAGTGCTGGGCTGATGGTATGTTTCTGGGAATCACAGCTCTGCCCGTGGGAGCTGATGGGAATCAGACTGTCCACTCATACTGACAGAATGAATGGCCACAAGAACGATTTTTTTAAACTCTCCTTGGGGAGAAAAAAGCTGTGGCAAAAGGACTCCTAGGGAGTCCTGGGAAAAAAGAAATGAGGTTTCATTCTCGTGCAGCAATCCATTACAAGATTATTACCTAAACCCTTTCACATCATTGTTACACTGGAAAGAACCAAAAGAGTGTCTAGTAGGAAGAAAATGATAACTCGAAGTTGGAAAGCTGAACTAGAAATGTCTCAGGCTGGAACTGGAAAAAGCAAGACAAAGAAAGGCCAAAATAGGAGAATTCAGTTAAATAAATAGGTGGAATAATGGAAGAAAACATTTATCTTTTTTTCTACTGGAACGTATTTTGAGAAACTTGGGCATAACCTTCAAACTCGCATGACTGGAGATCTGAAAGATGACTGATTGCAGGGTTTTCCTAACACTCTGTGCATCTCTGAGGAACTTGTTTTTCATCCACATTGTATTCAGTCTCCTTGTGCAGAGAGAAAATCAACACAATACAAACCAAAGAGGTCACTGTACTCATATCAGATGGATTTAGTCACAGATAATGTAGAACATAAAAAACCCAGTTATATTATGCAAAAGCTAATATTTACAGAGATTCAAACTGATTTCCAGTCCTAGTAGGAAACAATCTCATTTCATAAATTAAATGATGCCTCTTTTATAAGATAAGTTCATGCAGAATAGATGGTCATCATTCTCATTCATACCAATTTTCTACTATTACAGGGAAACAACAACAGTCTTGATTTTTGTTCTGTGTCTTCTTGGCCTTCATTCTGTCTTCTGATAGAGAGTTGAACTGAAAATAAATTTTTACTTTGAAATTATTTTTCAGTGTTTTGTATGACACACTTGTAATAAATACATTAAACCGACTGAGGTCGGTCATGCTAAAACACTATAATAAAAATACTTTCTGCTGAGTGTCTGCGAAATTATAATCTATAACTGTTTTCAAGTTTTCACGATTATAGAAATCCCCAAATGGACTTAATATATGAAAAATGTTTCTGTGCAGCACAAATGCATATTTTCATCATAAATTTAAAGAGGAAAAAAATGTAAGTTCTGCCAACTGACTTCCTAGGCAAGAACCTTGCCTACAAATGCAGTGAGGCAGATGGGTGCTAACAATATGTAAAGTTCATCTTTGTATTCCATTCATTCTCACATCATTATTGGCAAGATTTGTAGTAGCGTATTTGCATTGATTTATGCTGGCTATTTACACTAGCTGTTTACACTAGCTAGTCCCCAGGGCACAGACGCAGAAGTAATTCATCCTTGGAAAAACCTGCCATACTCTTTTTTCTGGCCATGCCACTCTCTCTGTTGTAATAGAGCAATGGAATTTCAGTCACTGGAGCATCCTGCACAAAAGTCAGCTTCTCTAAAACCAAGCGTAGTGGAAAAACACAGCGTAGCTAATAGTTGAGGAGAGTGACCTAAAGATGACGATGACCAGTAGTAGTTACTTGAATAATCAAGACAGGTTATTTCTCACACTCATTGCAGCCAATTTCAGGTATTTATTACATCAGGTATATATACAATAATTGGTTTAGAACACCACCCTAGAATATGTGTACTACAGTAAAGGGGTTAACTTTGATCATTTAAACTGCATTTCTACTTAAGTCACTTCGTGATACCAACAAGTTTCCACCTTTCCCTTAGGATTTTAAATCTACTAGCACTTTTCAGATGGCTTATACTAATTTTAATGCTTCCCAAACCTAGCCCAAACCATTCAGATTTTCAGTACCCAGTGAGAAGATTGATTTTGTTTCCTTTTCATTTTTCAGTTTCCACAGATCAGCGCTTAATATTTTCAATACGAACTCTCTTTTCGAGTAACAGAAAACATTTAGAACATGGGTGACATAACTATCTCCACAACGTTAAAACCTGAGACTTGAACTTGCCTAAACGCTAACCACAGCTTTCTGACCATTTGACTGCTGTCTTACAGAAAGTTTGCAATGGTAAGATAATGGCTGGAGGCATATAAATATTGATTTATGCTCATCAGATCAACTAGTGTTTGAAACACTTTAAAAAAAAAAAAAAAAGTTACCCATGAGAGTTCACCCCCTTGAATCTGATTTAATAATGTCTCTGTGCTTCAACATATTGCTGAAAGGACTCATATGCCATATACACTTTCTTGATGAGGAAAGCTTTTATATGAACTTTTTAGCTGGGAACAAAATATATGAAATATCTACTGTGCTTCCCAGGACTGTTTTAAGAGATGGAGAAGCAGGAGGAAAGCAAACACCACAACACTTGGTAGTCCTGTTTGAAAACTAAGTAAACTGCCTCCTGCCTTTTATTATTAATGAAAGACATATGACATATTATACTTGTTAATCCAAGGTCCACCTACCCAAATATTCTGTTTCATGAGAAGAGTATAAGAAAAGCATCTAGAGATGCTTAATCAGCATAGCCTCCCAGTCACCTTCTGTTTATGACTCAAGAACTTCTGGAACCACAACCAGATGTGTCTCCTTGAACCTGCTATCTGCTAGTTAGTTACGACGTCCCTTACTGAGTTGAATGAGACGGTGAGTGATCAGCCTATGTCTACCTTTCCCATGCCAGTCAGTTGAGATAGTTTAGTTTACTTTACTTTATTTTATTCTTAACATATCTATACTCTGCTCCCTCTAGCACCTATTGTAATGGATTAGGGAAGAGAAGAAGAAAAAAAAAAAAAGTGAGAGGAAAAAGTGCAGAGGAAAACCACAGACAAAACAACTCATGAGCCTGAGCCAAGGAGAAGGGGGCATAGCAAGGGCAGGAAAATAGGCCAGGCACAAACACACAGGAAGGAGAGCGGAGATCCCTGAATGACAAGAACAGGTGACAATCCCAGGAAAGACCCTCTGTCTTGTTTTTGAGGAGACAAATATTGAGATTCAGAAGGAATTTTGGCCATGTGTACTTGGCTGGAAGCTACACTCTCCCACTATTCCTTCCTTCCCCCAGGCATGTCAGTTCTGCAATCAAATAAAAAGAAAAATAAGTTTTAAAATTCCTTAACATTTGAGCATACGTAGGCAGGTTTTACCTCCCTTATACTCCCTGAAATCCCACTGATATTTCGGCCCATGGGAATCTGAGATCATAGTTTGGCTCCAAGGAAATTCAATGTACAGAAGTACATTGAGGAGATATACCATCTTTTCTCACCACTTGAGGGAACTTTTTTGCCCTAACTTGAAAAAGAACTTGGATGTGATTAAGATAAAATAGATTATGGAGAATTTGATATACGAGTAAATGCCTCCAGATATTGAATCAATGGGGAAGCAGTGGAACAGGTTTGGGCACCCTACAGGTTGATGACCTGTTCTGATAAAACCTGGCTGGACTATAGAAGTCATTCAATATCCATCCTTGTTGCTGTTTCTCATGGTCAGCTAGCTACATGGAGCGCAGATTCCTGATTTTATTCAACTTTAACTTGCCACCCTCATACAGGTTATTGTGGTAGGATATATGAAAGTAATCTGAAAGGAATGTTGAAGCTTTACCTATTTTTATCTATATACATCTCTTCAGATTGGGATGGAGAGGAGGAAACTGTAGGAAATATTGGCTAGCAGTCCTACTGTATGCATAGACACGAAATCTTGGCTACCCACTGTATGAGCTAAAATGTTGGATAGTTACAGCGCTCCAGAAAAGATTGAACCCTGGGGCTTACTGCTAGGCAATGATGGATTTAATTAGCAGGGTGTGTCTGGAGGGAATGAAGGAGATTCTTCTCAGGACATGCCCACACTTGAAACTGTGTGGGTTTTGTGCATCTCTGTTAAACGATCTGAAAACACTATTGTATGATCAATGCACACATACCTCCTCACAATGCATAGAAAATACTCTTATTTTCTGTCGCTGCAGTTCTTCACGCAATAATAACATACTCTTTATGAGCCTAGTTTAATTTCTCATCTGGTTCAAACACCTTTAGCGTTTCCTGCAGTTTCCCACGTGTTCAGGAGTGAACCATTTCACACCTTTTCAGCTACAAACAGACTAACATCCAGCACACTAGCATGCAACTGAAACAAAAGTACCCAGCGAAAATGCTAATGCTAAGGTTTTGAGTCTGATCAGCAGGCTACATTAAATAGCACATTTCCATTTATGCAACAGAAGATTTTGTTAGGCAATAAAGCCATGCAATCTTAGAGGAAAGAATTAATCTTCCATAATTGGAGTTTTGTTTCAGGAAATGAATTTATACTAAGAGATTCAGTCTCTTAATTGAAAAGATTTAGCGTGTTTGCATTCTATTAGCAGTTTTATTTGTTCTTTAATTCGCAGGAGTCCATACTAGGAAATAATTTAACAAAATGCCAGGAGGAAAGGGATGCGCATACCAGGTTTGTGCGCAGGCAAGAAACAGAGTCTCTTGAGCTATGCTATTAATTTTGACTGGTTTTGAAAATCTCTGAGCATTTACATATTAGTTGTTCTGTCTGTAATATGGAAATCGAGCACTTGGTTATCTCACATAACTGCTGTTAGCGCTGGTCTCCATAGAATGTGCAGTTGGTAAAGTGCACGACTAGTATTACGAATGTAACAAAATCAAAGAAAGCAGGATAAGATTTCATGGGTGGGAAACATGGCCTGAACAAGAGCCTTTTTCAAATGTCTTTCTCTCCTGACAAAAGATGAGGAAATTACTAGTAAATGCATTAAATTTTATTACAGGTAGAAAAAAAAATCTGCCATCTCGATATTCTGCTAAGTGGAGAAAACCTGCACTGAGCAGAACAATGTTCAAAAATTTTTGTATATTGACAGTGATCCTGTATCAAGCTTGTGTCCCACTGTGGGAATTTTGTTTGCAAAAGAGCTGTGGGGATTGTTCTGCAAAGAGCATCTAAGCCTATGGACCCCCCTGCTTTCCCAGGAACTCTTGCTGCTTAGCTTACTCTTTCTGGCTGTGATGTTTGAAAAGAGTTCACAGAGGAGCAACAGGATCAGACTTCCCCTTCTCAACTTTTGTTGCAGAGAAAGAAAAGGGTTTGATCTGGTCCTCTAAAAACACTCCAGACTGAAACAGACCACAAAGAAACCTGTATTACACACAAAGTGTACACTCACAGGAACGGTCACCTTCCTAACTTCTGGAATTAAAATCTTTAAAGCTGCTAGATACAACCAGATACAGCCAAATATCTTTAAGGCCTAATACAAATGATGCCGAAACTCTCATTTGTTAGGGCTTAAACAAATATTCCATAGGTCTGATTATAGCTTCCATTGAAAACTGATGCAAGGAACCTCCATCCATGGACACACGGGCACATATGCACATGCACATATTTCATCCAACCCACTGCTACCAGTTCCAGGTCACGCTGATTAACACTCTTCACATAAACACATTTTTTTCTCATTTCAAACGTTAATGCCTGCTTAGTGCAAGGTGAAAGTCTATCCAACGATAGAATCCCTTAAGAGTGTTAATTAAACAGGACAATAATAATCCACTGGTGATTTATAGCGAGGTGGATTACTAGACCATAGTGGTTGGTCTGATAGGCATTTATTGCCTACTTAACCATTTAAGTATAACAAAAAAAATCATTGTGGTACAAAAGGTGATGAATGTTTCTGCTAAAACAGTCCATTAAGATGATTCATTAACATTACAAAGAGGTCTGCAGCCTGTGTGCCACTTGGAGCCTTTAAAAGTCTGGGAAAGTGAGAGGCATTACCATAGGAAATGCTTTATGCTAAATGTGCCGCTGATAGAATCTAAAGTCCACTTTCTAAAGATAACATCACTTTTTACATTTTGCACTACAAGATCTAAGGATGCTTTGTACTTCTCAGTTCTTCAGCTAGAGAATGTATCTTCTAAGAGCAGGGTGCAGGAGGAGAGGAGTAATAAAAGTCACAATGCTCTGGCATACATTTGAGTCTCTCATGCTTCTCTTTGAACTGATGTTACTGGAATGCTGAATCGCTGGTTACACCACTGCAGAATGACACGGGAATCATGAGTTATAGTCACAACAGCTACAACTTTATTAAATGCACACCAAATAAAGCTAGTATAATGATCTCTTCGGGTCAAATAACAGCAGATTCCTGCTTCGTAACAGCAAGGCAGTACACCAGCTACAACTGATACACTCAATTGTAGAAGCGTTAAATCACAGTGTAAATGTATCCAAAACACGAAAAATTAAGACCTCAATATTTTCCTAACAAATTATTCCCTGAAAAGTGGAACTAATTAAGCTTGATTCTTTATGGATTTATGTTAAATCTCTTACACCTCTGGTGGAATAACTCCAGCTATCCTCCTCTCCACCACATCACACTGCAATGCCTCCAGCCCTCCCCTTCACCCTTCCCGACTCTCATCCCTCACCCCCACTCCACAATATGCAGTATTTCTTATACTCTGGGAAGTACCCATCCCCTTGCAATCCCTTGACGTTTTTTGATTTGGCAGCTGAATACAGCAGTGCCTTCGCCAAGGAATATCACAGTGATGTGCAAACCTGTTGACTGGCTTGCTGTTGTCAAACAGTATGAATAATTGCCAGATCCTTCTTTCTTCCTCAATGAGAGCATTGATAGAGATTCCTTCCTCTGCTTAGGTGCTGTTCGTACAAAACAGTATCTCCAAACCTTCAGTGTAACCTGTCAGTGCATCAGAAACTGGGTCAGACAACAAAGATTCCACAGGTAGTTTCCCTAGGGAACCAGACCAAGATGCAGGACAGGATCTCTACTGATCAGAAGTCAGTAGAATCCTGTTTATGTATTTAATCTAAAGTGGAGCATCACACAGAGCTTCCTATATTACAGGAAGACTGTACAGCACCTGTTCAGACTGCCTCTGTTACCTCAAGATGAGCTAGACCGGGTTCTAGGAGCAGAAAAAGAAACTTGCACCAGAGCTAATTAAATTCTGCTTCTCAGTTGGTAATTAGCCTATTTTATTTCTCTGTAGGTGAATTAGCACACCTGTACCAAATCCTGGGCTGGAGATGTCTTAGATTGCTACGCTGGGACAGCAAAGCTTTCATTTTCACTTCTAGGCACTTCAATTGTTCAGAAATCAATCTTAGAAGTGAAACATTACCAAAACTGAATCTGAACAAGGGAATGGAGCCGAGGGGCACATGCGACATCAAGCATAGCTACCCCTAATATTGCTCAGTATCATTTAAGCCACAATTAACATCTGAAGCAAAATATATTTCCATTTTATTCTGGGAAAACAAAGCATCGACTGCACGCATAATAGGTAACAACGCTTTATTACAAGGCATGCTGAACTAGATTGACTTCACCTACAGTAACGGGATAACTGTTTTCAAGTAGAGCCATTAAGCCAGTAATCAGCTTTCCAATAACCAGCTGCAGAAATGATAAACATCTTTAAGATTAACGATGCTGATTAATGAATTGAGAACTCTGAGGCATGGAGATAGCGAGCTGTTGAAATGCATGCTCTCCACCTCTAGATTTCCCTGGGACACTTGCAAGTCTCAGTTGTTAGTCAATAATGCCCAAGGGTGCACAGCACTAGGGAAGATCCGAGGGTAGGATCAGGGCTGGGTCAAAGACAGACAGTGGGGAGGAAGGAATATAAAATAGTGGGAGGTTGGCAGGAGCACAAGCTAAACCAGAAAGAGAGGCTGAACATGTGTGTCCAGTGGAGCTTGATGAGATTCAGAGTGGGACTGGGAACAAGGATGAAAGGGCTGGATTGAAAGATCCATGTTTGCAAAGCAGAGAAGAGCTGAAATTTCAATCCAATAAATTATTCGGTTTTTCCCACTATGTACTGAATTTAACTTAATTTCAGTATTAGTTGAGAGACAGTCATGAACAGCTTTTAATATTTTAGTGTACCTATTTCTTATGAAGTTCCCACAAATTTACATGCACAGCTTTTATTATCCTAGGCATTAAACCTACAAAAATACTGAAGGCAAGTGCCTCATGTTTGTACAGTACAGAGGCAGCTCTCAGCTCAGAAATGCTGGTTGGAAATTCTTGGGCAAAGTGCTTTTTGCCAACTTGCTAAAAATATTTTTTTTAAAATAATATATTGATTTCCATGGAAATATTCTTAGGCAGGTTCAGATATTTCCATGAGAAAAATCTGTTCAGAACGAGAATGGAGTAGAAATGTGGATGTTACTCTATTCACTCCCAAATTCAGAAAAATACCCAAATATATGATATCACCCTACAAATGCAACAGAAGAATTGCCTGTCTATCCTCTGTATGGCTATTTTACTTTGTTTAAAAAAATAAAAATGAAATTCCGTAGGCCACAGAAATACTGAGTGGTGTGAATCACCCTAGTGACCAAGTCTCACCTAGGAGGTACGGGGCTCCAAGCAAACTCTTTCCCAAACCACTTCAGAGCCCAAATTTGAGTCTGACAAAAATAACATTGAAAACATTATGTCAAATGCCTGCTCCAAATCCCATAAAGCACTACTTGGACATGGCCCAAGTAAATACCCTAGCCACTGGATGTTGGCTATTCTGGGATGCCTCATTCTTTCTATTCATGTTTTGTTTTTTAAATCATTCTGTGACAAATCTAAAACAAATGTCAAAACAACTGATTTTTTTTACATATATATATATACACACACACACAATTTTTTTTCTTTCTGAACAACTCTAATTCTCAGCACACCACTCTTAACTCTTTGATTCATTTTTTCTCTTATAACTCGATCCAAGTTGCTGGCCTTTGGAAGGGTGACAGACATTTAGCTCTTGCATAGGAAAATGCAATTTGATTTGTGCGTTCCATATTGTCCCATATCACTGATTTTTAAAGCATGCTTCACAAACATTTGGGGCCCATGAGCTGCTTTTACTGGGATCCAGAAAGGTAAATAAGACAGACTGCTTCGATATGATATAAAGAATTGCTTGCCACTAAATTCTAGAAAACAGAACAATCTAAAGACCACTGCTTTATACTAATATACGTGTGTCCTCCTGTTGCTAGTATAGGTCAAAAGCTTGCAATAAGATTTTATTCTCATTGGGATAAATAATTACTAGCATTAATAAAAGATAATCACAAGATTGATTGAAAGTAGTAAGAACACTTTGACTTAGGATATTAATGTACAGCCAGATTAATCACTTTCAAGAGAAAGCAATTTTACATCAGTTCAAGTTAAAGTAGAGTTCACGTTGTTACTTTTTCCTCACCTTTATCCCAATGTGATCATATGAAAACTAGAAAAAAAAAAGATCTGACATGATTGTTCTTCACGATTAACAGTTAACATATCTCTAATTTGACCCCTAAACACGAAAGTTTATTGTCAGCACATGAAATAAGATCTAGTTTATATGGCATTTAACACAGTTAGAAATTAATCTGTTCATTTATGTTGGACTTGAGATCTTAAAAGTCTTTTCCAACCAAATAATTCTATGATTCTAATAATTCTAAATTTTAATTCTCATAAACTTCTGTAGGTAGATTCAGAAACCAGGGAAGTTTTTTTCAGCTTACCCACCTAGCCTTCTCAACTAGAAAGTTCCTGAGGCATTAAATTGTACTCAGATACGGTTAGTCTTTTTTTCAGAAATTTTCAGTAAACACAATCCTCAAATGCGGATTTTTGAGGAAAGTTGTGACAAAATTAGTACTGTACCTTTGTGGTATCACATTACACAGTTACCATATTTAATTTTGAAAACTAGACACACTGTGCTCTGTACAATGCATGCAAAGAAGGAAAACAAAACTGCATTAATAGAAAACACTGGAGCGTGTTTATGGACCTCAGCTGCGCTGCCCTGAAAACAGTTGTTTTCACAAAAGGCCAGATCAAATCTTAGCTGCTCTTCCTCAGAACTGTCCTGTAAGAGAAGCAGTTTCTCTGTCCTTAGAACAACACAGCTTGCACTGAAGAGTTGAATTAGTCTCTGCATTTTATTAGCTCCCTTGATGTCCAAACTGCTCTTCCATACACACCAAATATAGTAAACAGTAAATGCTCAGCTTATTTCTAAGCCTCGAGGCGAGAACAAAAACTTGCAAATCCTCTCGATTCATTTTGCACCCCCATTCCTTCCATTAGACTTGCTAACAGTATCTTTCACAAAGATTCCTTTGTTTCTACTGGAAACCTTTTAAAGATTTCTTTGACATTTCTCCTTCTCCCGGTATCCTGTCACAGGGCATTAGACCTTCATCCTGCACTTACCCAAATCCTTCCTTTTCCCAAGACACACTGAAACTTCCATCCCACTCCCCTACGAAGGAAGAGTGGACTCTCTCCATAATTAAAAAAAAAACCCAAATGCCCAAAGCTGCAAAATGCTGAGCACTTCCCACAAGATACAGAGAGCTCTTGGACCCCCAGCATTTCATGGAGACTTGACAGTATTCTGAATCTTGCAGGAATTATTTTTCTCCATCATTTAGCCTTTACTCAGAATACGTGGTTCCTGTCTTCTCCTTCCATGAACTCTTCCTATCCATTTCCAAATGAAGCAGTAGCCCATGCTGTAAGTGAGAAATACCCCTCACAGATGCTAGAACACAAAATTCAGCTTCTTTCAGAAGAAGTTGGCATCTCTATTTGCAAACATAGTCAGTGTAACTCCCAAATCATCTGAACTACGGACTCTTCTTGCCTGGCCTGTCATTGCTTCCTAGTTACATACAATGAAGATGCTCTCTAAATAGGTTTTTGTTTAAGAAGAGGGTCTTCTGTGCTATTCTTCCGATGTACTCAGGGCACCAAAATAAGGACAGAAATAATCAGGAAGCGATTCATAATCTCCATAGCCCTCCGCTGCATGAAGACACACAGTCTTTGCTACACCCCGTACAGAGCGCCCCACAGAGCATCCTACAATTACTCACCTGGAAGATCAAGAGTTTGGTCCTTATTGGTTTCAGTCTGTCACCCTATCTCCAATTTCTCTAGAAACTAAGCAACTGAAACCTTTCCCCTGCACAGAGTTTTCCCTTGCTCATGATAAATCCATTTTATGCAAGAAGTTGAATCTTACCCTCAAAACAAATGCGAGGATCTTACTGGAATGTAAAAATCTTAACCCATTTGGACTTTACCTTTCAATTTTCATATGAGTTTAACAGATAACAACTAATCTTATAAAGAAAAAAGAATTAAGCTTTTATATGGAACTCATAAGGGTTTACTTTATAGCCCCTTAATTTAAGTAAACAAACAAATAAACAAAGTGCTTCCTTCTGCTGTTTTCCCGACAATCCAAATATTTAGAACTCTTTATAGGATGCTAATTGTGGAAATTCATGCTTTTAAATTATTCTTTTTGGGTGCCACGAACAATAAAACCAGATTCTCTCTTGTGGTCAGACCACCAAAGCGGAGCAAAGTGCAGTAACTCTGAGAGTCTCTGCCCCATGTTCTGCTCTGCTTGTCCTTTTGAAAGAGGTCTCAATGAAGAGCCTTGTTGAGACCTCCGCTGGTGCCACTGTTTATAGAGGGGGTCATTAGGAACAGTTTAGTCAGAACAAAAGGGGTTTTGTTTCTATTGTCCCGCTTGCAGTTTGACAACGTCTTAACTGAAAAATTATCTTAATAGTCTAACAGTATATAGTTGCCTATGGGGCTCAGACAACTGCAGAAAAGGCTTTGGATGAATGCTGAAAAGATGCACTTCACAAAGCAAACTCAGTGCCCAGCAAGCACTGTTTAGGAAGCAAAAATTTTCCGACTGAAAACTTAGAAGTCCCAGACTCAGGAAGATAAACTCTTACAGAGTTGCACTTTAAACTACAGTATCTTCCACCAGAAGAGAGCCCAGGTGAGTTCCTCGGCTGGTGTGAACAAGCATACTTCCAGCTACTCCCATGGTGTTATGCCAGTTGACACCAACAAAGGAAACCGTCCCCTCATATTATTTTTAAATCCTCCAGAATAAACTTCAGATTAATGATTTTCTGCTGCTAAAGCTCTGGTAGATTGCTTCTTGTAATGTGGCAAACCTCCTCCCTCGCTCAGACCAGGAGCCAGAATGTTCCTCAAACCATGGAGAACTGGGGCCAAACTCTGCTGCTCAGCGCAACTTCGGAAGGGATTTTTGTGGCTAGGTCTTCAGAGAATCAAATGAATCTTCAACTCCCATCTTGTTTCAGACCAGTTCAGAAACGCTGTTATAAATCATTACAGATATAAAGGAAGTTATTTTCTAGGCAGAACCAGAGGCAGAAAATGCACATTGTATGCCTGCAGCCCCACGCAGCTTGAAATTGGCAGCTCAGAACTTCCACTTTGAGCAGGCTCTAGTATGCATTCAAAATAAACTGTTAAAATAATTGTTCCTATGGAAATAAAATATAAATATAAGTAGAAACTGAGGCCGTATTAAGATAACGTTGGACCGCATTCTGTTTCCTGCTTATTTAAATGCACAAGATAAGCCTCAACAGGAGAGAAGCTGTGTGGTGCAGCTGTTGTATATAATCCTGCTTCCTACAGACCTGTAAAAACCCCCAGTCTCTAAAGATCTCTCCGCTCTAGCAACAGAAGTTTTACGATTCAGGGGCATGGTACATATGGTTTAGCATACACACCCCAATTTTCCATGCAACCTCCCCTGTTAGGATTACTAATACTTGTGGCATGAATAGTTTGTACAGCAGCTGTGCAAGGGTTATGCAAGCATTTATGTACACATTGGAATAAAGGCACAAAATAATGGTTCTTTTGAGGTACTACCCTGCACCTGCCTAGAGAGAAAAAGTAAAGCCATCCGTGTTTGTCTCATCGCATTTTACAGGTCAGAATCAGTTATTGTTGTTCCCCTTGAAAACAATTAAGAGGTTTTATATGCTTTTTGTACATAGCTGAGCATAAAACCGACAAATATCTGTACCATTAGTGAATACAAACAGCAGAAAACTAAAAATTACTCTTAGAAGACACAGACAGATGTTAAGAAGAAGAATGCTGAATGTCTGCGAGGTACTGCAGAAGCAAAGATCACCGTTTATTACAAGAAAAAACGATAACTAAGCACACTTTCAGAGGCACATGTCCAAGGGGCTGCAATGCCTTAAGCCTGCTCCTAACAGTGACATATCGGTGTGTTCTCAGCAGAATATTTCCACAAACATTAGCCTAAAATTTCAGATGTTCGGATTACAGTGTTACCAATGAAGGAAATGTCTGGGTTTATGCCAAAAGCACTAATCAAACAAAGCGTGCACGGAATAATTTAATAGTACAAAATTAAATTCAGTTTTCTTTGGGCTGCTTCGGCAATATGTGGACCTAAAACTGGTCCGACATTAATCAATATTCATATTTCTGTAGCACAGACACATACATGTATTACACAAAGGTTAAAGACATCATTGAAGGACTCAAGTGTCGTATCAATATACAAATATTTATAGGTATACAATATAAGGTAGGTGTATATTCAAGCTGTATATAGGCGTATAAAAAATACAGTACTACAAATGTTTCAATTACGTGAATTCATTGCTAATGTTCTCTGGAGTAAATAACACCAAGTGGTACAGAGTTAAATCCTCTGAAGAGCTGAACTATGAGGATCTGAACTTCATCCACCTTACTCAGCTGATGAACATTAGACTCAGAGGTACAGTCCCATTCCATAAATCAAAAAACCCATTTTCTGATGTAGTTATCACTAGCATCTCCAGAAATAAAAATACCCTCTCATGCCTCAAAACACAGATTTCATTTCCAGTTCTCTGATTAGTAGCAATGAGAATCAATACTTAGTTTTTACAACATAATCAGTATGATGCAACCCTGCACAGTACAACCCAAATCTGTTCAAATTCCTGGATTAGAGCTAATAAAATGGCTCACCCATAATGCGATTACTTTCACGTTGGTCAATATGTTCTCAGTAATAATGTTGAAGAGATGAATAGAAACTTTTGATAGGAATGATCCACTACAGCACATTTAAATGTGCAAGCTAATTATGCATTCTTCTACAATAAATAATGCTATTATTTTTGTTATGTAAGAGTTTTGCATGCGCAGGGCCCAGAGGAACTGTTCAAAACTCCCCAAACACATGCTATTTTAGTGGGAATATTTGGAAGAAGAAAAAAGTTTGCTCTAATTTAGGGCTTGCACTTTGTTCAAGGCAAATGAGAGAAGATGCAAAACAGAATGGAAAAGAAACATGGTTAAAGTTAAAAAGAGGACATCAAAGTAGGAAGGCAAGGAGCTTGAAACTGATTCAGCAGAAAGGAGGAAAAAATGCTTTGTGTCTGATTTTTCAAAAAGGCATGAAATGAGTTTGTGAGCAGAATCCACACTTTCTACTGCCCCTTTGGTAAAACTGAATGAAAATGGCCAAGTCCTGCGACTAGCGTGTGCCTAGGAGGGGTACACGATGATGACAGCAGCATACACAAATTCATCAAGCACAAACCTGCACATTTTCATCCATTTAATGTTTTAAAATCATCTCCTTTATCTGCTAAATACATGCCTTCAACTACACTGACTTCGACACAAACAAAAGCAATGGCAGTAGTTGGTATAAAAATCAGATAAAAGTGAACACACGAAGCTCAAAGAGATCAAAAAGCTACTCAATTGGTAACGTGGTTTGCGCAGAACCTGGGAAACACTGGGAGTTTGTTTTTTATAGAAATTATCTGAAGCAGCAAGTGCCAACAAACAGGCATTACTTCATCATAAGCGTTTAGTTTTCCTTCTCCAGGAGAGGACAGACAAGAGAAACAGAGAAGAGCAAGAGGAAAAACTGGTTTCTTAATTGATCCAGGAAGGAGGAGGAAAAAGACAATGACATGAGGGTGCCAATATTTCAGCAACCTGTGTGGAACTGATCCTGCAGGAAACAGGATGGGGTTTATGCAGCAGGCAAGAAAGGAGGGAAAAGAAAAGTGGCCCTGAGAAAGGCAATCCAGTTTGTACCTTTTCTGTTTGAAATTCAAACTCAGATCTGAGGACTGAACCACTGCAGTTTGAGCTGCATCATCCTTTATTGTATGCAGCAGAATAAATGCCGCTCTTTGTTGTGTCCCAAAGCAAGTTAAAGGCAAGACCTGAGAACCTCAGATTAAAAAAAATAAATAAAAAATTCTCTAACCGTCTCCTCTTCTTATCAAAAACTCCTAGAGTGTTTTTGTTAGGCTGTTTGAAGAATACATGCAAGCAAGCTACTATGCATTTATTTAACAGCGTACCTAGTGCAACAGGATCTTAGAAAATACTGCTATAAAGATGAGACTCCTGTAACTATTCCTATAAGAGTGTAGGATACTGTTGCAGCATTGCCCCCTCTTTAAAGAACGTAACCTGCATTAAATCAGACCATATCTAAACTTGGCCAAGCCCACACCACTTAAAAAGCCAAAACAAGAAGGAAATGGGTTCAAACATCATTTTTTCAAGAAGTCTGTCAAATCAAGAAGCTTCAAGGTTTACTTTTCTCCCTCAGCTGTTTCTTCAATGACACACAGAGTTTCAATAGTTACCTGGGGTGTCACGATCCAAACCTCCCAAACTAACTTTGGCTTTTTTTTCCTCTCAAAGACTGATATCATCCCCAAGCACAACACCAACCTGAACTTTAGTCAGTTTTTAAATGTGAGCTACAAGCAATTCAAGTGCAAGCAATCCAGGTAGCAGAGACACCTGCTCCTCATTCCACTGTTCCATCCTTACAGATCTTTCAGTCTCACTGTCTGTGATGAAGGCAAGTCTCCTTGCACTGAAAACTGAGGAAAACCAAACTACCTACAAGGAACAAAAAAAGAAAGTGAAGTCAAGTTATCTGCAGCTGAAAGGGAGAGGGAGGGATCCTGAATCATCTCCCTGCCCTTCCACCACCGGTTTAAGCCAACCTAGAGCAGCCCAGCCCAGACACCCTCTCCTTGCCCCCAGCTGTGCATTCCTGTGGCCTCCCTACTTCCAATACGTACTCAGTCAGAACGAGGAGCTGATCCAGCAGAAAATTAATTCAGCAAAACCAAATACATAAATGGTTAAGAAAAGATCACTTTTAAAAACAGAATCAGCTTCCTGATAGCAGCAGCATCGGAGAGGGGTGGGGTTGAGGGTCTAGGCTGGGGTGGAATGAGAAAAAAACATCTTTCTCAGGAGAAGCCTGGCTTTAGATCAGCTTAACTCGATCTAGAAACCACACCCTAGGCAAGAGAGAAATTTAGGCAAATAGCTGCCTAGTTAAAAGCAGGTTAGTGCTGCTCCTCGGGAAGTACAAAAGATGCTGCAGAGTTTGATCTTAACAAAATGCTTAGGTATCGGTGTTTTCATTAGTGGGGCGCAATGGGAAGGCAGCAGCAGGAGTGACCCCCATTAGCATCAGAGAATTTAGCAAGTGCTCTCATATTACTTCAGGGAATCCTCTCAGAGCTTGAGCCGTTCCTAAACATGTGTTAGGACTGAACTAGGAGTTTAATGCTGGTTCCACCACTATTTCAATAGCTCTGTGAGTCATTTCAATGCCATGCCTCTGTTTCCCTGTTATTAAGAAGAGCACATGCCCGCATACAAACACACTAAATCACTCCAAGTGTTTCCCATGCAACTTTTTTGACTAGTTACCTGCCATTCACATAAGGATTTTAAACATAAAGAGCTTAACGAAATGCCAGGCATTAATTTCCAGAACAGATGCAGGATCTCCTGCTGGATATTACTTGATATTGCTCATCTGAAAACATCACAATAACGCCGATCTCCTTTATCGCCTGCCCCTCTTCTTCCATCATTGCTTAAGGAATGAATCTTAATGTCAGAATAAAATTAGTGTATACATATATGGTGTCTGAAATTACGTTGGGCTCGACTCAGTGACCTAGATAAACCCTCCCATCCCGCCTTTCCCTTGCTTTCTAAATAAGATTTTGGAAGTAGTAGTCTACATTTATTATCCGAGATGATGATGATGATTATTATTACCATTTACCGTGGCAATAGACACCTAGCTGGACTAATTAGGACAGGGAGTCCGTTGCTGTAGATGTTACATCCCATTGAATTAAAAAAGGAGAAAAAGTTACTGCTTTAGGAAGTTGACAACCCATCTCAAGACACTATTCCAAAAGGGTGTGTGCCGGAGAGCAGGAGGAGGAGGTGAGAGAGCGGGGTGATGTATTGGCGTAAGCCACCTGTGTGTCCAGGTAAAAGCTGCTGGGTTTATGACTTACATGATAACTGCCCCCTCGGATTTGGAACTAGCTGATCTTTAAAGTCCCTTCCGATCCAAACCAGTCTATGATCTAGTGGGACGCGTCGCAGCCCATGGCAGCGGGGTTGGAACTGGATGAGCTTTAAGGTTCCTTCCAACCCTAACTACTCTATCATTCTACGATTTCTAACGCTTCTGCACTCACTCTCCCCGCTGCCAGCTGCAAGTGGCCCGGGGTTCAGTGCACGCAGACTCCGATGCCTACGTGCCCCAATATACAATCATCCCATTTTAAATAATTCAGCGCTGGCGGGTTTGTCCCGGACAATCTCTCCCCGCCTGCACTTTCAAGAGAAGGGTGGAAGGGTAGGAAAAAGCCTGTTTGTGCAGACAGACGATCTATAAACTCCCGGGGAGCCTGGGCCCCTTCCTTGTGCCCAAACCGCCCTCCCTCCAGGGGTGCCTTCTCCTTAATTACGTCGTTCGCCTTAATTGGAGCGCTGGGGACCGGCTCGCCCTCTCCCCCAGCGTCCCGCGAAGCAACCCGATCAGACCTTCCTCCTCTAGGCAGTCCCAGGGAGTTCTTTTTTATTATTTCCCCCCCCCCCCCCCCCGCCCGGGTTTGGAGGCGAGAGCGCTTGGGTTTCCCCTCGCCGCCGCCCCTCCCACCGGAGCCTCCGTCCCTCCCTCCGTCCCTCCCCGGCGCTCTCACTCGCTCCGTGCCGCGGCGCGGGGTCGGGCAGCATCCCCGGCATGAGCGGGCGGCGCTGCCCGGGCGGCGGGGACGACGAGCGCTGAGCGCGGAGGGGCGAGCCCCGCGGCCCCCCCCCCCCCCCCCCGACCCCCGGGCCGCCCCCGAGCCGCGATGCGGGCGGCGGGGAGCGGGCCCCCCGCCTCCTGGCTGCTGGTGCTGGGCGCCGCCGCCCCCGCGCTCTGGCTGCGCTGCGTCCTCGCCGACTTCACGGTGGACAACGAGGTGCACTCCAGCTTCATCCACCGGCGGCTGCGCGGCCCCGAGCGCCGGGAGATGCAGCGGGAGATCCTCTCCATCCTCGGCCTGCCGCACCGCCCGCGCCCGCACCTCCACGGCAAGCACAACTCGGCCCCCATGTTCATGCTGGACCTCTACAACGCCATGGCCGGCGAGGAGGGGGCGGCGGGGGCGGCCGCCGAGGACGGCGAGGGCTTCTCCTACCCCTACAAGCCCATCTTCAGCACCCAGGGGCCGCCCCTCGCCAGCCTGCAGGACAGCAACTTCCTCACCGAGGCTGACATGGTCATGAGCTTCGTCAACTTGGGTGAGTGAGGCGGGACGAGCCGGGGGGACGGCCGGGCTGGGGGGAGGCTGGGGAGAGACCCCGGGAGCCGACGGGAGGCTGGGGAGCATCCTCGGACACCGACGGGAGGCTGGGGAGCATCCCCGGGCGCCGACGGGAGGCTGGGGAGCATCCCTGGGAGCCGACGGGAGGCTGGGGAGCATCCCCGGGCGCCGACGGGAGGTTGGGGAGCATCCCTGGGAGCCGACGGGAGGCTGGGGAGCATCCTCGGACACCGACGGGAGGTTGGGGAGCATCCCCGGGCGCCGACGGGAGGTTGGGGAGCATCCCTGGGAGCCGACGGGAGGTTGGGGAGCATCCCCGGGCGCCGACGGGAGGTTGGGGAGCATCCCCGAGCGCCGACGGGAGGCTGGGGAGCATCCCCGGGCGCCGACGGGAGGCTGGGGAGCATCCCCGAGCGCCGACGGGAGGCTGGGGAGCATCCCTGGGAGCCGACGGGAGGCTGGGGAGCATCCCCGGGCGCCGACGGGAGGCTGGGGAGCATCCCCGAGCGCCGACGGGAGGCTGGGGAGCATCCCTGGGAGCCGACGGGAGGTTGGGGAGCATCCCCGAGCGCCGACGGGAGGTTGGGGAGCATCCCTGGGAGCCGACGGGAGGCTGGGGAGCATCCCCGGGCGCCGACGGGAGGGCTGGTGGCGCAGGTGGCCGCGGTAGGAGCTGTTTCGGGGGTGGGACGGATGGGTGGCAGCCCGCTCGGGACGAGGAAGGGCAGGTAGCGACTTTCCAAGGAGATAATTAAATAGCGCGGAGAGAGCTCGGAGCTGCCCCCCCGTCACGGCGCTCGGACAGCCGCAAGCCGCGCTCCGCGCCCACACGCTGAAGTTCTTTGTCGTCTCGCTCCCTTTGATTTCGTTCCTCGCCGCTCCTTAGAAATTGGATTCGCAGGTAGGAGTTAAAGAGGGCGATTAGCGTGTCTGTTCCGCATCCCGAGCCGCCGAGGAGGACGAGAAGCCCCGGCAGGAGCAAGAATAGGGGCAGGAGCAGGAGCAGCATCAGGATCAGGGGCAGGGATCAGGGATAGAGGCAGGATCAGGATCAGGGACACGGCTCCCGGTGCCGGGCTGGAGGATGCGGAGCCCCTGCTGCCCGCAGCATCCTTGCTGCCCGCAGCATCCCAGCTTCGCGCTGCCTGGGCTGCAACATCCGAGCTGCTCACACATGTTTCCCTAATGGCTCGAGAGGGATTCCACAGTAAATCCTTATTTACTCCTGCAGCTTTTTCTGTTGACCCCGGTTTATGCGGCTCGCTCGCCTCTTTTCACCAGCACATGTGGATGGGTTTATGCAAATGATATGAAAGTTGGCATGCTCTGCATGCGGCTCCCTAGGCCTCTAATTGGATGCCACGGCCCAATCTGATTTCTATTTGCTCGCTGTAGATTGCACGCCCGCCTGGACCGACTTGGCCGGATTTGAGTAAGACGTTGTCGGGATGAGCATTCTATTTTAAATATATAATTATAGATCCAGGTTCGCTCTGTCCATTTTTAGACCTCATCGTGTGCCGCTCCGAAACCACCACGCGTACAGATTGGGTGCCTGCAACGTCTGAAGAGTGTTTCCAAAACAACATCAACTCAAACTTGGTCCCAAACAAAGGGATGCGCAGAGCACGAGAGGAGCCCACCTCTGGCACGTAACTCCCTGGGGTTTACAGACACCCCCGTCACCAATAAATCCATTAACACCTTTATGGATGTCACCATTCTGGACACTTCCACTGTCTGGAACTTCAGAGGCAACAAAGATTAAGTCACCACCTAAATCACTGCCTCTCTAATCCCGGCACTTTAACTAACTGAAAAAGATCAGTAGCTGTAAAGGCTCCGTGACACACGTTAATAATTATTAGACACGGTAGCCATCCTGGCGCAATTCTTGCGTGACAGGGAGACGGGGGACGCCGTGGGAGATCTCTAGTTTGCATGAGCTGCACCTCCTTATTAACTACCATAAGCTTCACGGTGGGAAGCTCTGAATTACATCTGGCCTGGGGGCTGCTCTCTTTGAGAGCGCTGGTGCTTTCCATTTGGAATTACTGTGTTTGCCTAATCGCTGCTAGATACTTAAGCTGATCAGCAGTGATACGTCTAAAATCAAATATTTGAGCCGCCATAATTACCAACGGCAGTCAAATATTTGCTTTTAGAGATAAGAGTGATCTTGCTGACATTGTTCTCTGTGGTTCTTGGGTCCTACACCGTGTACAACCAGAGTGCAGAGAGAGTCCCGAGCAGAAGACAGAGGATGTTGAAATAACGATAGCAAAATTCACACTTCTGTTTCCATTTCCATAGAAAGAACCTTTATGAAACGTGCAAGTACCTTATAGAAGGGAGTTTAGCGCTGAGGAAGCAGCTCTGCTCCTCTGGTTTAATTATTTACTGCAATCAGTGAAGCTGCAGCGCTCCCAGCCTGTTTCATATGGAAGGAAAAGTCACCTTTGCAGCCCATGGAAGTTTTACATGGAAGGAACTAATATCCAGGTCCCCAGTTATTTTGAATGCAAAGGAATAGAATTGATCCGTAACCTTTAAAAAAAAAATACGTTTTGGATATGTCTGTTTCTGTGTGAAAACGTTTTCTAGAGCAGGTTTTACCTGTATAAACTGTATGTATTCGATAATTGGCATCCTGATGCAATGTGATGACTATAGCAGAAGTATTCATTCATTTTGACCTGCTGGGTTTTGCAGTCGGTTTAGAAATCCAAAAGTGTTCCTTATTCAAAATAGTTAATTATAATTTTATTTAATTGCTGTCAGCGTGGTTACTGAGTAGTAAGAGAGCAAGCAAAATCCAATAGTTTCAAGAAGAACAGGTGGAATTATTACCGGTGAGGCACATTTTGGAGGTCTGTCTGTACTGTTTTGTTCCCTCGTTAACTGCACATGCCAGGACGAGTTTAAAAAGGACATAGATCTATAATAGCTTTCTTCATCACTGTGCACACCTTTCATCCCATTATATTCATTGGCCTTTCATCTTTATAGGACAAAGACAGGCTTGTTTATGGATGTTTTAATGAATTAGACCAGCCCCTCATTCCTGTATATAGTCAAATACACCACCTGCTTTGATAGGTACAGTGTTCTATGACATTCAGGGAAAATTAGAAGATCTATTGTAGAACTGATATTTTTATTGGAGACTTTCTACAATGATCCCTTTTAAAGCAGAGCAGAATTGCTAAATGCATCCTGTAGTAAACTGTGTCCTAGTTTTGTAAGAGATACTCTGTGAGCATTGCATTTCACAGGTAGGTTTTTATTACTCCAGTGGAGCCGTCACAATAAGGAAGTGTCACAGCATAATAAACTTTCATCTTGGAATGGAGGAAGTAAAAGTGAGTGCAGAAATAATATTTTTAAATTTCAATAAATAAAACATTTTTCTGGGCTAATCTACAAAACGACTTTTTTTTTTTTTCTTTATTCATATTCTTCACCTGTCTAGTTGTACAACTTCAGAGGAAAAAGTACTAAAAAAAAAAGAATAAAGATTTACATCACAAGATTTACTAGGTTATGTAGTAAAAGAAGAGATCCCCGCACGCTGATTTCTATGGGGATCTGTGCATATTTATTCCAAAGAATTTATACTGTGTATTGGTAGGGAGGAGCGAGAATACAGGTGCTCCTTGTCAGGGTTATGTTGCAGGGAGCTTTGTAATAAGCATGTAATTTTACTGTAAAATCTTGACAATTAATTAGATTTAGATTTATAACCAGTTAATTCACAGGCTACATTTTGTCTTAACTTACACCTGTGCTAAGATGGATGGGGAATGGATTTGTGTCAAGAATGAAGTTACATGTAATTAAAAGATAATTTAGCCACAGTGGTCTGACTAAGTTAGTTAATTACTGGCTAATTTTATAAAATTTATTACTACAATTTCAGTATTTGGAATTTCACTTCAGATCCTGTCTGAGTACATTTTACAAATGGATCCATTTTAGGAACTGAAAAAAAGGCAAAACATTTTTTGCACAAGTTTAATTTCAAATTTATAAACAGCAGCTAAGGAGTAAACATCCTCTAGATTACTTAGACCCTCTTCTAAAAATAATTGAGATGTCCTCATGTGGGTAATCTTGCCTGGGTAAACAGACTTGCTTAGAATGTTTTTTAAAAGAGTCGGCACAAGTGATAACGCAATTTGTTAATTTGTCTCGCGGTTGATTATAAAATGAACAGCATTATTTAATCCTGGCAAAAAATAAAGGGGGGGGGGAAATTAGTCATTCTTGGAAGGAGCACATGAAAGTGGCTTTTGTTAATGTAAATCAAGAAGCTGAAGAGCCCCCAAGTTTCCTTTTATTTCATACCATCTGGCTATCCTTTTTGTTGACAAGTGTTTGGCATGGAGAACCATCCCTTTGCCCTTTAATAACAGGCTTTAACACTGTAGGGTATTAGAAAAAGATTCTATAACAGTTAAAAAATTTCCTTTAGGGAATACTTTATAAAGTGAGCACGGGCTGCAGGCATTTGCAGCTGTAACCTGGCTTGTGTTAAAATTTGGAAGGGGCTGCCTTGCATTCCAGCTCACTACAGGCCTTCATTGGTGCACAGCCAAAGGTTAATATAGATGTCACACAGTTTTTCTTTGGAGAGCCTCAGATATAAGAGTACGCGTACAGCTGTGTTTTTAGTAACCCTTTCATAATCGCTTCTTTTAAACTTCATTTTCCTGCTTATATAAATCAAAGATTGCCAAGGATATTTGACCTGGATTTGAACTTATTTGATCTTCACATATTTCCCACTTGAAACAAAGCAGATTAAATGTTAGCCCTGGATGCCTGGTCACGATCACATGGTTCGTCCATACATTAGGCCAAGCCTTCAGCTTTTTTTTTTTTCCCCCTTCTCCCCCACCTGGCACTGTTAGAAGCTCTCAGGTCCCAACAGGTACATCCTGGAAATGTTTTGGAGACTATTGATACATGCAACGCTTGGTGGTCTAAGCTTAGCTGAGCTAGAAAGCTTGCAGTGAAATAAACATATGAAGTACGCTGAGCTGCAGCAAGTAATCAGGAGGTATTCTAGAGATCAATTAAGTCATTTTCTAATTCTCAGGTGCACAATGGCAGAACAGAACAGGAACTATTTACCTCTGCCATAGGGGTGAGGTGATAGCAGAGAATGGAGCAGCCGAGGACAGGTGTCCTCACGCGAGGGAAAAAGGACACAGAAATTGTCCCCATCAGATCATGCACCTCTGTGACAGTTTCATCCCAGAGATGGGGGTCTCTCCTCCGATCCCACACAGGCTGCTGGGGGGGCAAAGCCTCCTCCGGGAACCGGAGTTGAAAAGCCAAAACACAACAGCTTGTAAAGTGCTTTGAAGGAGACGAGGCTTGATGGCCAGATCTTGTGATGCTCGTAACAGGGGTTGGGCACAAGTGAAGCGTACAGGACCTGCTCCCACCCGAGCCTGGCTTTGCCATCGCTTGTGTGTCTGCGTGCAAACCCCCGTTGCTCCTTTTGCAAAGGGGGCTTAATGGCTTCTGGGCTGGCAGCATGAAACCAGCCTTTATGTTTACCCCTGTAAATAACCTTGAAACACGTTTTCGGGTAGGGGGCAGGGATGTGTGAGAGAAGGTTACACAAGGGGTTGGAAACATTAATTAAAAAAAAGATTATAACTATTAAAGCCTACTGAGGGCTGTTGACAGGCTCCTTTTAAATAGGACACTGCAATGTTTTAGTTTAATACATTCTGGCAGTGTCACCGGGGTTAAGGCTAATACTGGGATGTGTGGATCCTGTCATGTTATTGTCAGGAGGAATGCAGGGATTAGGTTTAAAAGTGGCGGTGGGTGAGTGGTGCAGCTGTGTACACTTATTATAAAAGATTTAAGTCGCACTGGTAAAATCAATATATTAAATTGCAAGAGCCTCTGTTTTTAATTAGTTTAAATCAAATATATTGTTAGTGCCATTATGGATTCTAACCTTGGACCAAGTGAGGAAATGCTAATATTTATATGGAAACTGTTAATTTGTGGTTAAAATGATAACACAGTTAGTTTTACACATCTTAATTGCTCTAACTTGATGAATACCAGTGAGAAGTTGCAATGACGGATGAAGTCATCTGAGCAAGAACACAAGTAAGCAAATTCTGATAGCAGGCCAGTTAGAGAGACTACCTGTTGATACACAGCATTAAGAGTTCGCAGTATTTTAAGCCCTTTACCCCCTCACTGGGGCCTGCATCAAAATATTCAGATGAATTAACTATAGATATATATTTTATATTCATATAAAAATAAAATATGCTTTAGTATGTATATTTCTTCTCTGAAGGGAAGGAACTTTAAAGAAACGAGTGAGCTGTTAAAATTACTTTCAGCATGAAGATTTTCATTCTACAACTGCTTGAAGTGGCACTACTCACAAGGACTAATCACGTGGATAAACTTCTGCACAAGCGTCTTTTTGGAAAACGGAAACACGAGAAAATTCTTGGCTAGGTCATCACTGGTGTAAATTGACAAATTTCTACTGAAGGTGGCCCCATGGTCTCGTTTATACAACTCTGCGTCCAAAGTAATTCCCATAAACTCCTTCTTGATTTACACCAGCACAAGTGAGAACAGAATTGGGCCAAAGAAATGCCCCCATGTTGAATTAACGAGCATGCAGTAGTTTCTGCTACAGCTTCAAACCATTTTCTCTCCTAAGCTTGAAATTGTTTTTGAGGGAGTTTTCCTTTGCTGCAACTAATCAAAACATGAACTAACTCCTATTAGTCACTGCTTATCATTATTAGCCCAATCCACATTGTTGAACTACGGCTGAATTCCCATCTCGGCAACAAAAAGAATTTAACAAATAATGGTTGACGAAAATGTGAAACTGATATTTCTTAATACAAGACATATTTCATACAGAGAAATTTCAGCGCTGAAAGATTCCTGGTATCAAAATATCTGAATCATAGTACAAATAAACTGTGTTGTAAAGGCTGCAGGGCCAAGTTCCGTGCTGGAGTAACTCCACTGAAGTCACTGGAGTTGTGCCAGGAGATAAACTGCCACGGAGATTTTTTTGATGTGCACGTGAGAACCAGAAGTGTTTCAGCTTTGTCAGTAAATAGTTTTGCTGTGAAAAAGGGTGCAAAATTTGAACCTATTCGAATTCAAATATCTTTTTGGAAAATCCTTGTGTTGTTGATGAAAACTAGAAAGTTTGCCGAGACCCCTTCTGTTAAGGTATAAATTCTACAGTTCCATTATTTATATGTTTTTACCTGACCTACTGCAGGTAACGTAAGAGCTATCTAGGGTGCAGGCTCACTTGCAAGCCCCACTACACTGTACCTTGTACATGCACATTCTTTTGAACAGTTGTGTCGTCTGCATCTTGAAGTCAGTGAAAATCCTTTGGTGATCCAGATTGAGTGGATTGAATTAATGGCAACCTTGAGACTACAAGTTTTAGTGTAATTGCTTTATTGTTTTGGAACCAAGATGCTTACAATCCAGTTCCTGTGCAAACATGTTTAACGTGTGTTAATGTGTTTCAAAACCAGACCCTCTCCGCAAAATTCTGCTTTTCATTAATTGACATCAGTAGCATGGTACAGTATTTCAAAGCACTGGCCAAATATAAACTGTGTTTCTAATTTCCTTACTTTCCTGAGTTTGGAATGCCAATGTTAATTTGTTCCCATGGAAGAGTGAGAGCTGCCAACCACAGTTTTACATAAATGGCTTTACAGTGCAGGGCTGCCAACATTAAATGATACTTAGGAATTTTCATAACATTTTGTATTTAATGCTTGTGTGTGTATGTATGAGAGAAATACAGAGAAGTACATGGGATGTTGAACAGCGTGATCACTGATGATCAAGGCAAATGTTTGAAGAAATTTATCCTTTGAGTAGCTCTTATTTAATGTTTCTTCTCATTTAAGGTTTTTTAATAACCTATGAGGTATTACGTAGCGTATTCCTTTTGCCTGGAAAAACATATTTTGTAGTGAATTTTGTTGCTAACTATACGAGCTGTTCTGTGATTCCTCCCATCACCTCCCACAGGTTTAGTTGTTTATTAATAGATGGGCAGAAAAACTTTTGCTTACGTTGCTATTCTGATCATTATGGACTAGACTATAAGAACGTGAGATTACTCAGCATGAGAAAATGTAAGAGTAAAAAAAGCTGCCACAACTAAGGAACAGGGCGATTAACTGATTGTGATTAAAATTGCCAACAGATAATTTTTCTTTAAGAGAATAGAAGTAGCTAGATAAAATCATGTGCTTTATTAAAGGTATTAAAGCATAAATCATAGTTTCTTTAGGGCTCTGTACTCTCTTTGTACATGAAACAAATGTGAATTTCCCTTTAAACAAATTTGTTTTAAAGCGATGAAGGTGAAAACAAGGTCTGTTTATGTATTTCTCCTTTTATTCCTGGAGGATATTCAAAATACAAATTGTTCATGTTTCAGTAGATTCCTTTTAATGAGTGCTATGGTTTATCTCTCCATTTTCCCCTTTTATTGGAGCAGGTGCAATGCCTGCCATCTGTGCCAGCCCTGCTATACCAACAAACAAAGTGGTGTTTTGGTTCACTGGATTTAAAAGTCTCCTGAGAGTAAAGAAATGAAAGAGAAAGAATTTAGAAAGTGCCTAGTGAAGGAAAGGCACTTGGAGTAATGTGCTTTGTCACTCAAGTCTTCCAGTAAATTACCTTAAACTATTTCTAAACTGTTTGAAAAATATTATCCATAGAGTATTAAGTTTCTTTTGCATCTCGGAGGTCCCACGCTATTTTTCATCCTCTTTATCTTACTGCAATAGCTTCCAAGTTAGACTCTTTTGTTGTCAGGTTGGATTAAATTTTACAGGAGTAAAAAATTCTTTTTTTCCCTGCCTTAAAGTAGAAGAGTTGTAAATTTTCAGTTTTTCACTGTTTCTGATTGCGCCTCATTTAAAAGATACTGCAAATAGCCATCCAAGTTTAAACAAGATTATGTTGTAATTAGACAGACAAACTCATAATTATTTAAGGGCTAAACCAACAACAACAACCCTTTCAGGTTCATTTTGACAGTGTTTATCCAGCGTATCTGGAAAGGCTTACAATTAAAGTGCCTGAAGGGTGGGGATGAGATTTTTCAGCATGCAGTCAGTGCTATCGGGTCCACCTGGCCTGGGAAACTATGCAGGCTTTGTAGTAGAGAAAATCCTTTTGCTTAGATCTTCGTGGCAAGCTCTTAAAAGCTACCTTCCTTTAAAAAAAAAAAAGATGGGGAGGTGGAAAAGGCAGGCACCGCTTCCCTTTAAATAATAATTAAAACAATTGAGTGCCTTTGTGGTCTCTTCATGATGAGGGAACACCATGATGCTGATAAGGCCAACAATATCGCAGCGTGTCTCATTTTTAAGGTTTGCCTGTTGTGCACAACTGCCTTTCAAATGAGCAAGAAGTTTCCTCTCGTTAGGCTGCAGCTTCTCAAGGCGCGATGCTGCTCTGGGTTACACCTCCACGCAAACCCCCCGATGTCACCAGGCAGCATCCTCAGCCGGAGCAGCCTGGCGCTCGGCCACCCCAGCGGTGAAGTCAGCACAGCTGGCACCGTCTGAGGAGCTGGCCCCGGGTCTGCAAGGAGTTTTGGGGGCTGTAAATTGGGTCGAGCCTTGAGACTCTTAAAAGAGCCACTGGGCCAAATCTTGCCTTCAGTCGCCTCGTTTCTTTGGCACCAGTGGGGCTGCCCTGGTCCTCTTGATTTTACCGGTTGTTCTTCCCACAGCACAGTGGCAGTAAAACTTTTTTTAAAAGACCAGAAGAACTCTGGAGAACTCCTTAAAATATGCTCATAAAATAATACAGCATCGATAGCGGGGAGTTGTAATCCCGATGTAGAGACAAGTTTCTTACTAAGCAAGGATTAGGAACAGGGCTGGTAATATTTCACTGCTCGTGTACCTGAAATGCCCATTGCCTTTAACGAGTCCTTTAACGAGTCCGAAGGCAAAGCAAGTCCAGGTTTATCAGTTAAATAGAAGATTAAAAATTCCCATAATTTAGAAATGTTGAATTCTGGTGCTTACAATTTAGTAGCGTTCAAGTGCTGTTGTGTCAATATTTTAACATACATCAGCCAACTCTCTGTAATGCTGCAAATTATAAAGTTCCCCACTAACAGGAATCAATTCCTAATTGCATCTGTTCTACACGCATGCTCAGTGCCAGCAAGCTGCTCCTCCCTGGTTCTCAAGATTAAAATTTATTGCTTCGATCACTAAAAATATTCTGAACATTTTAATCTTGCTACTTCTATTTTTTTTATTACTATGCAGTAATTATAATCCCACTGAGACTTTTTAGATGTTAATAAAGAGTACTGCACATCACTTTTCCTGAAGCTTGTGTGGCACTATAAACATCATGCTGAGTTTAAGATGCCCTTTCTGACCATATCCTTAAAGAATGCAGCGTTTGTTAAGAGAGAGGAGGAGATTTTTTTTTTTTCTTTTTAACAAAAAAATGGAAAGGAAAAAAAAAGAAGTAATTTTAGCCTCACAGTCTGCTAGCTACATAAAGCAGTAAGTGGGCAGTTGAGACTAGGAAAAAACAGAACTGCTGGAGATTTGTTGTTTCCTTTTGGAGGAAACAATAAATGTGCCCACTTGTATTTTAACAACGTTACTACTGGGCCCACTAATTACACAAATATACTTGTAATAAGCTGCAGAAGAGAAGAGCTGAAAAAAGAATCGGTCACCACTGCTCTTTCCTTCAACTCGAAAAGAAGCTTTTGAGTAACCACTCTTTTAAACCTTGGCCCAAATCAGAAGATGAAGATATTTCGGCACTATGTGGTGAATCATTTGTCTCCTGAGACAGGTGAAAAGGAGCAGCTAATCGAACATGTGGTGTAAAACTTCTCTCATTGGTGTGAACAGAGCTTTGACCTCTGAATACAACAGTTCCTGCAACTCGGTGGCATGCATTATAATCAAATTACAGGAATATTAGACTCCATATCCCCAGAAATCTCTTGACCGTTATGCTACATTAAAACCTGACACAGGGAACACAGAAATACATGCAAGAATCCAGAATGATGCAGAAACACAGTCAAGCAAACCCCGAATGTTTTTTTTTGAAAACAGTTGTCACTGTGCTCATTAGTCCATGGCTGTGAGATGAAGGCTGTTTCACTGAAAATATTCCAGGATGGGGGGGGAAAAAATCTAAGTCAGTGTGTTTAATACACTGAAAGTCTTTCCTCCTCATATGGGCAGTTGCAGTGCAGCAAGAGAGTAGTGAGTGGTAGGCAAAAGACAGAGCTAAAGAAGAATGGTCTGTGTTCCTGCTCCTTTAGAGACACACTCACGAACACCATAATCTCATTTCTGTGCTATTTTAATGGTTGAACACAACAGGACATGAGCTGCGTTCCCTTCATTCATACCAAACCGACGCGAGGACACACGTGAGTGTTACAACAGCTGATCTCTTACCCCAGAACCGCAATTGCAAAATTGTGTTTGAAGACATGAAAAACCCAAAACAAAACAGAAAATGCTGTTGTTAGGGGCTGAGTCAGGAGGCCTGTATGGCCCAACCCTAGCAAGAGGCTCAGTGTCAGGAATCCAGCCCTGCGATCTGCAGTGTGGTATGCAGGGTAGGTGCTGCTGATGTCACCAATGGGCTTATCTTCTGCTGGAAAAAAAAATTCCTCTTGTATAATAGGGATCGTGGGTGGGAATTAAAATGAAAATAAATTTTCTGATGCTGTTATGCCTGGGGCATTGGCCACCAACATTTAAAATGTAAAGGGGACGCATGTACATACATGCACACACTCCCTACATGCATATATATATGTATATGTCTTCCTAAGGACATTTCTGAAATAGTAGTTTAAACTTGTCATTGCTCTACCAGCAGAAATATATATGGGTGTCATCAACTTACAGATATTTAACATTCATAGTTTCCAGGGCCATATACCAAATTATTAAAAGGATAGACAGTCCCTTCTCAGTTTCTCAATAAAAATAAATGTGTTGTACAGCAACCTTTCCTAGAAAGCAAAAAGATCTTATGCATAAACCATGAGTCCCACCACAGGCAAAACGACAGCGAGCGGCTGTGCAGTGGCTGGCACTGAGGATCATTGCTGGGCAATGACCTCCTCTCAGCTCTCGTGTCTCAAACCCAGGACGCTGTGCTCCATGCCCCACCTGATCTTGGCAGCACAGAGGAAACGTGATGATCTCAAAGAAAAACGTGAAATAGGTCACCAAGTCCCACTTTTGTGAGAAATGGCACTCTGGAGTAACTTTTTAAACAGTAACTGAGGACTCTAGTCATTATTTTCTAAAGAGTTGCCTCCCATCCCTCCAAACACTGTATTTCTGTGTAATAATCCTATCTTATAAATTGTGTTAGTACCACTGGACCTCCCACATACAGAACACCTGAAAACATGCAATAGATGTAACAGTAAGGATACAAGAGGAGAGCTCTGCTCTTGCAGGGCTTTCCCCTCCAGGGCAGATGGACCTTTCCCCTGCATAGTTGGTTTCCCCCTAATCTCCCCTCGCTCGTCTGACGGAGAGCAATGCAGATGTTTGGTTTTGCATAGACAAGCTCGAAAGGTCCAGCCCATTGTGGTCTTACAGCACAGCTTGGAGTGTATACATTCCAAGTTGAAATTTTGCTGATTACAATCAAAGGCTGAGATCGTTATCTGATGGCCGCACGTCTGATATCGACTGGTTATTTTGTAATATCCCACAAACTACTTTCTCAATAAAACCAGAATCTGGGGTTTCAGCTTAGAAATCCAGCAAGTCATATGGTTTCAAACCTGGAAAACTGGTTCTTAAATCATTTCCTTTTATCACAGTGAACCACAAAAAAGGCTCAATTCCCCGTGCCTTCGACTCCCAATGTGCTCCTCCCAGAGAGGTTGTGCAGGTGTAGACTGGCACTCTGGAACATTTAGGGGGATGCTGGTATTGTTGCAGCAATACAATACTAAATAAAGCTTAATTAAATTTATGTTATTTATTTGGGCAGTTGTTCTTGATATGAAAGGAAGTCTGATGCAAATGAAAAGAATAAGCCTTAAGAAGCCAATATGCAGTCTCTTCTCTCCTATCCCTTAGCACAGCCAGTGCAGAAATAGGCACATTCCTTCTACAAAAATTAGGCATTCGAAGATTCCATCAACTGAACTTTCTCTTTTAAGTGTTGCCAGTAGATGCACAATATATACATGTGCTTTTAAGAGACTTTTATTTTGAACTCAAGATGTGAATCTATGGTATTAAGGAAAGCAGAACAATCCTTTATTTAGCTGCACCTGCACCTTAATGCCTAATGAGTTTAGTCTGATGGAATCCAGACCTCAGGAAGGATTATAAATTCTCATTTGATTTCATTTACTTCTAAAATACCTTAAACCAGCTGTACCAGTTGAGAATCCAGTCCTTCTTTCTATATCAGTTTTGCAAATGTTGTTGAATCTTTTGCTGTATTAAGTAACTTTATACTATGTAATATATATATATATGTATAAATACACACCCCAATAGTAATTAGAAACAGAAGGCAACTTGAAAAAAAATCATGTAGTGGAAGGTAATTAGCAACATATAAGCTCGAAGCATCAGTTTGTGAGTACAACTTTGTAAAGTTCTTCATGCTCTGAAAGCAAGATTTGGAAAAAAATGAAACAAAGTTGGTAGGTAATATCCTCTTGCACTGGTGCGGTGTAAGGCAGAGGAATCTGGCCTTACAAACAGGGGATGAACATCCTCTCCAGGACATTAGTGGTATGTTTAGCCACTTCTGTCTGTTTTGTATAAACACATCAGAGACACTTGGGCAGTGGCCTTCCCAAGATTACTGACTCAGGCTGTTTATTATTAACAGTAACTGATTTATCAAATAGATTTGAAGCCTTTTTTGTTTGCTCCAGTGTAGTTATTGGAACGCAAGCGCGTAACTTGATGCTGTCACATCTCTGCATGATCAAATCATTGCATTGAAGAGTTATTATATCATGATTTGCTTTTGTTTTGCATGCCCTCTGCTCATGCCTTCTTGCAGATCAAGGTGCCTGTGTTGCAGGCTCCCAGCTTCCTTCCCTGGTACCGACACTGGGATATGAGCAGACACCCCCAGAGGAGCAGGGAAGCTTGCAGTGCTGCTACCCTCACCCTACCTGGACGAGCACCCTTCCAAACTACCAGTCACTAGTGGGCTGTCTTCTTTTACCTGGCATGCATCTTTTTATTCCAAAATTTACATTTCATCCCAAATAGCCCATTTTAGGTTTCCTTGTAGCAGTCGTTGGTGCTGCCTCTTATCTTACCTGGCTGAATACACATTATTTCTGACCAGATCTGTTCAGCCACTTGTCTCTCCTTCCCTGGGCCCAGGGATTTATTTCCCTTTTCTCTGTATACAGAGCTGTGTGTATAGGCTGTGTGTACAAGCAGATGGGCAGCAGACTGCTGGTTTTTGCATCAGTGATTTTTTGAAAGGCCTCCAGCCTCGGAGCAGGTTGCAGGAAGCACCTTGGGCCCCATTTGTCTGCTGGTTGGACTGGGGGATTATTTTTCTCAATAAACCGTACAGTCACTAAGTTTTTTCCCTCTCTGTGCTCTGCAGCCTCCTCCTCCTTGAGACATCCATCACCCTGTTTTCTTCTACTCGAGACCAGTACTACTCCTTTCTGTGCTGTGGCTGCCACCTCAGTCTCCACCATCCTGACCCTCATGTGGGATTCTTCCCCCTCCTCCCCAGGCTACCGCTATCTCCTTGACCTCTGGATGCACTGGCAAACTGTGTGACTTGGAGTTCACACCTAACGCTGGCACAGCTTCCCTGTGAAGTTAGTCTCACCAGATGCAGCTCTGATTTCACAGCACGATTAGAGCAGCATTCCTGTCCCCTAAAAGAAAGAAATGCGTAATGTAGCAGTCATATATGTCTAGAGGGAAAAGAAAAACTTATTCCTGCATCTCCACGCATGTTCCTCTGTCCTCTCACAGCTGCATCCAGAGGATTTAGCTGATGCATTAGGCAGAAGTGTGCTTCTGCTCTTAGGCTGCATTATCCCGCACTGTGCATTTTGGTGCAGAGAAAAGAAAGAAGCAGTAGTGATGAGCCTGTTATCTCGCTCACTGCTCACTTTGACTACAGGGACGTCCAGAGGAGAGCCAAGATTGCCTTTGGTGGGCAGGAAGCTTTGCAGCAGGCAGAGCCTGCCCCGTGCAGCCTGCAGTCCCCACAGGGAGCTGCAGGAGTCCCCAGCTCAGAGCTGCTGTCCAGGTGTATCCCACCTTTCAGAAAAACAGGGAGAAGCGACAGCCCCAATCCATCAGTGGCACAGGAGATTTCCTTATACTGGATTTCTGGAAGGTGGAGGTAGAATTAGGGGGACTCTGTCTAAAGGAACAGCTTCATGAGCTCCCGTTTGTTACCTTCCCTTGCCACCCCCCCAGTTCTCCATTCCCTCACACACCCCAAATCCTGCAGTGATCCTAAGTGCATTACAGCAGCTGCAGATTGATTGCAGCACGATGTGCTGCTGTGTTTCACATGTTAGGTTGTGAATAAGCTACTCTGAAGAAATACATCTCTTCTCTGCTTATTTGACATTGCTTTCCCCAGACGCACATACAGACACTGCAAACTCAGCATCAGGATTCACACCACAGTTGGTCTGTTTACTATTAGGAGAGTTTTGTGTTCACAGAGCAGTCCCACGTGTAAATTTTTCACAATACCTTTCATCTGGTCTGGCTCTGATTTCAGCACAAAAACCACAGCATAAATAGGTACCCATCAGGGCACACTCAAAAAGAAAACTGATTACCTGTGCGTAACCTGCCTAGATATTTCATGGATGTTCTTTAAGGAGAAATAGTTTTACCATCCAGCATTGCCTTAAAGTGCCTGCAAAGAAAACCCAGCAGGAGAATGTCTCTAAATGCAAAAGGCAGGTCTCTCTCATTTCCCTCCCAATGATTATTATGTTTCCCCTTTGCCATCTACCATCCCAAGGAATTTTAACTTAAACATCTCCTGGGTGACACGTGGGGTGAGAGGATGTGGTGACTCGGAGCATCCTACCCCAGCACCGACTGTTCCTTGGCTCCCAGGGAAGCAGGTGGCTCTGTATGGCTCTCCAAAGTCCTACCTGAGGCGGGTACAACACTAACCCTAGAAGAACATCAGAAAGGGTACCGGCACTTTGTTAGAGAAGTACTAATTTCTGCCCTGAGCAGTCCTTGCTCGCTGAAGTTCAACTTAGTCAGGAAGAACTTGCTGCTACTTCGGAGATAATTAAACCCATCTTCCCTCAACCCGCTGTTTGTACATGCACAATGATACCATTGTTCAGAGTCATGCAACACATATGCTGACATTAAAGTGTTTAATCTTGTAGTACAGTATTCCATTATTTTTTTGGACATCTGTACGTGATAGAAAGGGTACGTATTAAGGGATTTGTTGACAAAGAAATGGCTAATGCTGATACATGTGTGGACTGAAAGGATCTTTCCAAGTTGTGTTCAGCAGTAGGGAGAGTGCTCCTTCCCAGGCCCAATGCCTGGCACAGATGTGATATGCACTGTTGCTATTACCACTTCTCAATTTATAACAAGGAGTCAGTGTTCAGAAGAATTTTGGAAGCTCCCTGCTGGCTTTGTGGCTAGGTGGTCTTGCTGGCAACGCCACCTTCATGCTGAAAGCTGAAAAACTAAAGTTACAGCTAAAGGGAGAATATTAACTCTAGAGGGCTTTTTTTCCTTCCCGTTTTGAAGCAAAAATGCTTACCCTGGATCACTTTGCAGAGTGAGCACTAAAGAATTATGACACCACCCCATTTCTAACCTCTGGTGTTGGGGATCAGGATTTATGGAGGCTGGTTTTTATCTCATCTGAAATTAGCTCATTAGTCCTGCTTTCCACCTGTGGATGGGGCAGGAATTTGCCACGTGAGAAACCACTTATAGCCTTCACCTCCCTTTACCCAGCCGTGAAATGGGTACATGAGCACCGAGCATCTGGGTGCAGGTTCCGTTCTGCTTAACGCTCTCTTCATTCAGAGCAAACCCTTCTACAAAGGGCAGACGGGGATGAGACCATTAGGACAGGGCTTCAGCAGATGGGCCCAAACCTCACCTCCCCACCAAATGCCTGGGGTTCCTGTGCCTGTAGCAGAAGGACAGACTGTTTTTTAGAAGTGGCAGGATGGCAAGAGTCCCTGGTGATGAGATGCATTAACGACTTAGAGAAAAAACACAGATTATTTTCCTAGTAAGCTTATCCTGCAGACCAAAATCAAGGGTGCATTTGTTTTTCCTTAAGCTTCTCCAAAAACCTGCAGTAGCTTTGAGATGAGTTGGAGAGCTGTAACTTTGAAATATAGAAAAAGCCCTTCAAGTACTGATTTTATCACTCTAAAAAAAAAAAAAAAATCCAACATGCAACTCAAGACATTACCTCTACTCCATTTACAGGACTCCCTATTTATATTCTTAACTATTGCTTCAAATATTTCTTTACTACTTTAGCTACTTAACATCAGCATGTAAATCTTGTAGCTGAGAGGACGAAGCAAATGAAAACCAACCACAGAAGTTTGCATTCCCAAATTCTTGCCATTATAAATTTACTGCCACTGCCCCTGTAAGTCTTGCTGTCAAGCACAATGAGGAGGGAAACTTGTGCCTTAGCAGACCGTGGCTTGGCATGACATTATTGCAATCTTTATTTTACTCCCTCTTTTCCTAAGAAAAACATAAGGACTGACCTTGCACTTCTTGCTCAATTGGGAATCCCGCTGAGCCCAGTAGGCTCTTTCAGCTGCAGAGACTGCTGGAACCTTCCCCTAATTGGTTTCCTCCTTCATGGACCTCACAAACATAAGGAGAAAAGGCCTATATTTCATAAGTGACATGGTTTTATCCACCAATTTAGAGACAAAGAAGTGCAATTTATAGATGGAACATTTAATGCCTGTTAATTAGAATCCCATCAAGAGGTTTCAAATTTGGCATGCCGAAAATTTACAGCACGGTTTCACAACTGCTGCGAGCCCAGAGTCGGAGGGGTGGCCCTGCCCTCCCTCCTGCCGTGCTGGGAGGTCCCTGGTCCTCCTGTCACTGCTGCTCTTGGGGCATCACAGTGAGTCAGCTGAGGATGAGATCAGAGATCCGTCTGAACACTCTTCTGCGATGGGGAAAGTTACTTTCCAGTTGAATCCATTTCCCAAAGGAGAGAGAAGGGTGAAAGGGTAGACAGGAGCGGACCTTCCTTGTGAAAGCAGTAATGCTAGAAATGCTCGTGGGCCCCAAGCAGAGCTGGTGGTCCCAGGGCAGGGGAAAACAGGTTTCTAGGAAACCTGTGCTCTACACAGAAACGATGCAAGAGGATTTCTAAAGTTTTGGCTTAGATCTCAAGGGTTGGTAATGGAGGGAATTAAAGGTAAATTTTCTTGGAAAATTCAAGTGAGATTTTGCATTGCTGGAGGGGAACAGTGTAACTCAAAGTGCATTTTGCCCTTTCATGAGAACGCTAAGGCTAAAATCCACAGGCTCACTGGACAAGCCAGCCAGCCCTCAGCCACCTCTGAAGAAATAGCGTTTATTTTCTTTAGCTCTGCAGCCATCAGAGGGAAAGGAGCTAAAGACTTCCCTACCCACTAAATTCACCTGCATGACTTCTTCAGTCCTTGGGGCCAGGCAGGCACAGGTACACTCTGAAAAGAACCAAACCTGGTAGACCTTGATGCTAAAGAGTAGAAGAATATTTTTTGGCATCCAAATCTCTGAAGAGTTTCACAGGCAACTGCTGATGGCTCTACAGCCAAGTATTCTGCCTGTCTGAGAGGTTGAGGTGAGGGGGTGTTGTCTTTTGGAATCTGTTTTCATTTGACTTATCTTTCAGTCTCAGGAATTCAGGACCTTTAATCTATTTGAGATTAAAGTCCCTTACAAACCCCTTCTGGCCTTTTTTGGGAGTAAAGAAGTTACAGACACCCTATTGCACATTCCTTTTGGTGCTTTTTATTCATTGTAATTGAGCAACAAGTAGCGCTCTAGTTGTGAGCACTACAATAAATGAGACAACTACTCTTTAAAGTGCCTTATAAAAAATTTACATATTATCAATTGAAAATGTTAATGGGAGAACCTCAGTTTTTACTTGTTTAAATATACAAAATATATTCCAAGTGCATCACCCAAACATGTCAGGGAGGAGGAGGTGTGGAATTACTGAAGCTTTCCCAATCTGGCAGCCTGAGCACAGAATCTATTCATCTGCTGTTTACTTTGCTTGTGAAAAAGAGACTTTTTACATCTTCAGAAAACCAGAGTGTAAAAATACTTAGGTGGGTGGATTGGCAAAAGTAAGTTCTCCCATGATAACCATTGAAATTAGTGGAAATATTTCTGTTTACTTCCCTAGGGGTTGGATTAGCTCTGTAATGCTTCTGTAATAATTATTTTTTAGCACAGTCATTCTTGGAAAATTACTGCTGTGGTTCTTTGCTTGACACATGGAGTTGGTGATTGACATTGTGCTACTGCACTTGGTACCAAGGCTAAAACTGTGATTCCTTTGGCAAATAATAATGACTGTGAGCTATGCCTCAACATACTCTTTACTCTCAAGTGTCACGCCTTGCCCACCATCAATATAAAGAACAAAACCAGTGGTCCAACTAGTGTTTACAAAATTAGCTCAGGTTGGCTTTTAACTCACCAGTAGTGATTTACAAAGTAGCTGAAAATACTTTGGGCTCTCGTTTTCAGTCTTACATATTTTATTGTGAAAACAGCCAAACACAGGACCAGTTCAAGTTTCCTACCTTTCTGCCAATGTGTCATTTACTTGGAAGTTTGGGTACCCTGGGATGTTAAACCAGGATCACAAGCCTTTCTGTCCAGCATTACTTTTTTGGTGCTGGTTTCAGCTGTATTGGTATGAGTTTTAGATGTGAACAACTACCCGTTTTAATCTCTACATCTGAACGTTTTCAAGTGTTGTGTCTGAGAGAGTACACTTTGGGACATGTCAAAGCAAGTAGCAGGGATTTGTTGACATTTTATCTCCAGCTTTCCCATATTTTTGGATCTGATACCTGGCTACTTCACACCTGAGCACATGCATCTGTCGTGTTTTCTTTTAACCACCCCCACTGTTGCACAACTATGCTGTCCTGCCTCCTCTTGCATCACCACAATGCCACATCAGAGTTGGTTTGGAAAGACAAAAGACTTCAGAGAGATCAGAACCTTCTCTGTATCAGATAGATGAGTGCAGTCTGTGCAGATGGTAGACAGATAGTCAAGGCCAGACTTTCAAAGATGCTGAGCTTACTTGCATATTTGCAACAGGGGTGTGGCAAATTTACTGATAACCACTAACCGAAGATATGTGCTTGCTTTGGTTGGATCACCTTAATTGTCTTGCACACTTTTTGGCATCTTGCTTATTTTCTCATGAATCTGTTGTCTGCCTCTGTGCTACAGCTCTCAAGTCCCATCATCTTGACCCTTCCTTTCCCAAAGGACTATGCCAAAGGGAGTGTCTGATGGTCCCCACCTACTGTAGCTATGATTCTCTCCTACACTCACCATGCCCAAGAGTTAGTTTGCACCAGCAGATTTTGAACCTTATGTTAAATTAGGTCCTAATTTGTCTACCCTGGCTGTGCCTTCAAAATGTGATACCACTGCTAGAAAAGAAGAGAGACATGCATTTACACATGCATCACCTCTGCCTTACTTTTGATCATTTCTCTAGGAGAGGAAATCCACTGTTTTCCCATAACTAAGGCACACAGTCTGTTTCGTAGAATTATTTTTCAAGGGTGTTCTTCATTTTCATACTTTACAACCTTTGATTACACATCCAGAGCTTTGGTTTCCTCTCCAAGCAGTTGCCTTGCCAAGGCAGTTGAGTTCTGACAATTTCTGAGCTGGAATTTCCAATATTTGAAATGAGGAACTGGGCTAAAACCATTGACTGAAAAACCTTTGAGTAGCAGCGATTTGCAAGAACTATGAACCTGGGAGAAACATGAGTTCAAAGTTCTTCTGGCAGAAGGACTATTAAGTATACACAGCAAATACTGATACTGCTTGATGACTTCTAAGAGAGTGTTTTACACATAATGGCTGACGAACAGCCAAGATTAAGTCCATCAAGAGCGATGAAAGGGTTCTCATTATGGTATGTTTTGTCAATAAGGATCATGATTTTATAGATTTAACAGAGAAACTACAGTCCTATATTCAAAGATCTGTAGCAATTTGCTTGAATGTTTTGGTTAACACTTAAGATACCACTTTCCTCCCTTCCTTTTTTTTTAAAAAAAAACAAACAACAAAACACAACTCCCCTGTCATTTAAACTCCTCAGGTAATTAATTGGAAATCACCCAGTTACAGCATTGTCAAAGGTCTGATTAATTCCCATCAAACTAGGGAAATTCAGTCTTCTGGAGCGCTCCCCTGCTTACCTCGTGCTGCTGTGCTTAAGGTATTACTGGGCTCTGCAAAAAGTGCGTGGTCGTATATACTGTACCATATGTCCACAAATACCAACGTGCAGCAGCGTGAATTAAGGATAGGATTTCAGCCTCCATAATGAAGAGTCTTGCTTTTATGAGTTCAAGTCAGACCCTTAACTTTATTTTAATGTAGATTTTAGTGTTTAATTATGTAATAAGATTTACTGCAGTCATCTAACAGATGTTGATTCAGGGTCAGTGTTTCTCATAAATTAGTTCTGAAAGGATTTGTTACTTCTGGGTCAGCAGATAGGTCCAGAGTGCAAAGGAAAAGGAGAAAAACAATAAACAGTGAGTTGAAGGGTTTCTTGGGATTCTTTCTTCAGTTACATATCCACATATTTTCATGATCTTAATGACTATAGCCACAGGAATGTTTGCTTTAACACTAAGGATGGCTCAGCCCAAAACCCTATATCCAAACATCTGCAAACCATGGGAAAGTTCAAACTTTGGGGCTCTTTATTTTATGACCATGGATGTTAATTTTTCATACTAATATGACACATTTTTTCTAGGTCTCTGCAGTGGGAATTACTGTGAACTCTAGCAGCACCCAAAAATGTTTTGCGTTCATGTGTTTGTTGTCAGATAAGTGTATGAAGTGCAGTTAAAGACCAGCGTTGGCCGATGTAGTTGTCATCACATATGTACACTCAAAAGGTGCACCCACTTTCAGCATTTCCCATGTCTTTGGAAGCATATCACATTGGTACATCCAACTGCTAGACCTCTCTACAATACACCCTGCTGGTGAGGTTATCCATAATGTAATTAAAACCACATAACATTACATTCATTTTTTTGTATTTGTGGTTAAAATAGCTATTCCATATTAAAATGTTTCTTCTCTTCTCTGTAATTTAGGCGTAGACAAATTCCTTTGAGACTGAAATCATACTCTTTATATCTTATTTTGCTGAGAATTGTTTGGAGGAAAGGGGTTGAGGCACATTTAGTAGTGTTACTAGCAATTATAGGGCAGTTTAGAGCTTGCCAAATCCTTTACAAACACTGCTGAATATTCACAGTATACCCCAAATTTAGAGTATGAGAGACTAAATGATCTTGAGGCTGTACAAGATGTTATAAGCTAGAAGTAGTATTATAACTTTGTTCATTCAGCACATGCTAAGACTTCTCAACCTATAAAATCAATTGCTGAACTTAATTGCCTTTGTCTTGGAAAGTGTATGTGTTTAATACATAAAAAAACTCCTAAGATGAATCCCAGCTATTTGTGAGAGCTCTGAAGTATTTCCCAGAACAGCAATCACACAGTGGCAAACTGCGAGCCCTGGACTCCTTGCAGAAGTGATGTGTGAGAGGAGGAAGAGCCTGTGGCCAGCTGCTGAATCTCGGCCAGCCAAGCAGCGCTGAACCTGCTCTGTGTAAGCACTTGCACACAGCCTGGTTTCTGGAGGCTCCCCACACTCCATCCCTGCCACAGGGGACGTCCTCGCAAGTGCTGATAGACACTCGTGCCATGCAGCGCTGTAAAGTTAAATAGCACTTTCCAGATTCAGGCTTGAAACTCCAGTTTTTCAGGAGTAATTCCATTTAAGTCAATGGATTTGCACAATGGATTTACTGCTTCCAGAAGAGAATCAGGCCTGGAGAAAGACATACATTCTTTGCCAAGAATATCTCAGAGCCAACTGCTTAAATTGTGCAGTCAAGCTGCAGCGAGGTCAGGTGGACAGATGACAGGAACAGGACTGGATGTCCCTGGTTCAAACCTCAGCTTTTAAAATGATGTGCTGGGTGACCAGTGCTCAGTTCATCCCCTTATACCTCTGTTTCCTCACTTTCCTTTGTCCAACTTGTCTATTTAATTTGTAGTTTGTTCCAAGAAGGGTGCTTCACTTCATGTGCTGGGATAGGGCACTGACACTTCTCCCTTGCTACAGGACAGCCTCAAAATCTGTTTCCTCAACATCCCTGAGCCTCAGCTTCAATATCCACAGGAGACCATCACCTGTACATCATAATGACAGGCAGATCTGGTGGTACCCCATCCTGATATTGTCTTGGGAGGACTATGGTCCTCCTTGGAGCCACTTTCATGGTCACAGGTGGGAAGTGGAAGAAGGTCCTCACCTTGAACGCTTGCCTCACAGCCTTGATTGCTAAAGATGCTTTAAAATGAAAGCTTTGACCCTTGAAAGCGAGACTCTGGGTCTGTGGTGAGTTTAGCTGGCACCGAATGTGGGTCACTGGCATGAAAATCTCAAGGACTGGAATTTCTGTATGTATGGGTATGCATATGCATGTGTGTGCGTGATTTTCAGAAGCAGAGCCAGGCCAAGAACCAGCACTTCTGAAAAGCCCCATCTGTTTCTTTCAGCTCCTTCCCACAGCAGCTTGGTCATTATCAGTGGCAATTGTCCAGAGTCACTTGTCAAGCACAAAGTTGCCAAAAATGATTAAAACACAACAGTCACCAACACCCTGTACCAGCCAGCTGTAAAACTGTTTCAAAGAGAGTCTGATAAACACATATATGCTTATAATAGCCCTGATAGAGTCATGTGTTAATATTTCCTCTCTGCTTTAATGAACCGAACAACAGCATGAGATCCTGCAACTGGATATTCCTGCCCTTTTCTGTTGTGGCAACTCACAAGCTTTTTTGATGGTGAGGGGAAAGGGAACAAAGCAGGTGGTTAATGGGCTGTTTTTCTGTTTCAGTGGAGCATGACAGAGAGTTTCACCATCAGCGCTGCCACTACCGAGAGTTCAGGTTTGATCTCTCCAGAATCCCAGAGGGGGAAGCGGTGACGGCTGCTGAGTTCAGAATATATAAGGACTACATCCCTGAACGCTTTGATAATGAAACATTCCAGATTAGTGTCTACCAGGTACTTCAGGAGCACCCAGGAAGGTGAGTGACCCACAGGAAAACCCCAACGAAAGCACAAGCACAATACGTTCCCTCAAGATGCCTAGTGCCATCAGCAAATGTGTTTAAGAACTGGGCTTAGGCATGAAGGTCGTACGGTAAAATCTAAGACAATGCTAATGCAGTGGGCATGTAACTTCCATGTCTGCTCAGCTACCGAGGGCATGGGACAAAAATGCCGCCCCATAAGCCTCTACGTGGCCCAAGGAGCATCCCCTGCACTATTGCTCCTGTCCCTGGGAGCACTCGGTAGCTGAGGAGCAAACAAGCCTGGCCATGTGCTAGTGTAGGGAAAGATCGTAAACTCAGAGTATTTCAAGTTTTCTGGAAGACTTATCCGCTTCCTCCTGCCATTTATGGATCCTGAGGTGGCAAAACCACATCCAAATGCTTCCTTTCTAATTGTAGCTTAATTACTAGCTTTTATTATCAAAGGCACTCAAGATCTCTAATTAACAAAGACAGATGACACCATGCTTTTTATATTGACTGATTGTTTTGTGTGTGCAAAACTACAAGATGAGCTATTAAGTCCGTTCCAGGCAATTATTAATGTATGCCAAGCTCCCTGACAAATCCTCCAGGGAACTTGAATAAGAACATATGTTCGATTTTCTCATCTGTTTTTAGTTCCAATTAATCGGCAATCCTAAATCATTTAGTTTCATTTGCACATATTTCTTTTCAATACAAATCCTAGCAAAAGCAAGATTACATTAATTTAGATGAAAAATATTTACAGTCACATGCTAGTTAGAAGTTATTCTCTAGGACTACTAAATACAGGGTAACAATACCATGACCCCAATTTAGGTTTATGAAAAGAGAAAACACTGGGGATTTAAAAAGGGGAAAGTCCAAAAGGGTAAGAAAAAATAGTACAATCAGGACTCTGGCTTTATATTTTTATATGAGCTAATAAAAATGCAGGGAAAAGTTTTTTGATCTGTTAAAATATGACAGGAAACCTTATCAATGTTTTTAAATGGTGAGAATTTCTACTAGCTTTGCTGTATGGTAAAATTATTTAACCACTTGTGCGTTTTCTTCCACATCTGAAATTCCAATGTTATGTGTCAAAGCTCATAGTTCTCATAACATTTCTAACGACACAATAATTTTCAGGGTTTGGGGACTATACTAATACTAATCTATTTTATCAAACAGTGATAATTTAAACTATAGTTTTTAACTAGGCTTTCTTAAAGGAAACAAGGCAGAGATGTTCCTAGGACACACTAGATATCCTGATTCCTACAAGCATTTAAGTTTAATCCGTCTTAGGCCCTTCCAGAGACAGAAACCTCCCTTGTATTTGAGTTGGTTGTATAGGTGCAAGCCTGCAAGGAGAAGTTTTCACAAGGCCCTAATCAGTGAGCCGGGGCATTAGGGAATTGCCAGAAACCTGCTCTTGGAGTAAATGTCCTTCTTTATCAGATGCCAGGGAAATTCTTATTCAGATCCTGATTAGTGTAGTGGTTGCCCACTAGGAAACTTACTGACAGAGTAAAGATTACATTTATTGCTTTACCTTTAAGATGATACATCCACTGGTTTGTTAACACTATATTTAGAGTATGTAGCAACGTACCCTCTGGGGATAGTTACAGGTGTACAGCTGCTTGAGGCAGCACGTGTTTCTGCAAACTGTCTCCTTCACGAACTCTTATTCCTAAAGGAAAAAATTTATGCTAAAGGTAGGCATGTACAGGAACCACTGGGTGGAAGAAGTGAAGAATCTTGCTATTTATACAGATGTTCCATTCACAAGATTAGGTGCAATTTTACTGCATCATATTCACCACAGGAACACTATTTTTAATGAGTGTTCACGCATATTCACTCATTGCATACGTTTTGGCACAGGCAAGGGTGATTTTTGAACAGTTTGTTCTGAAAAAATATTCCTGTTGGTTTGGATTGACCAAAGGTAAAAATATTTGCTCCTTTTCTGCATTTTTCCCCTGACATTTTCCAGCCGGCTCTGTCACAGACCAGTCATCCAAGTCAGTGTGTCATTGGGCAAGTGGAGAAAGAAAACAAACTCTCTCCAGTGTTGATCAAAACCCAGCCATGTACTTTGATGCTTCCTTGGCTGTTTGTCTCATCCTGAGCAGGGTGGAAAGTCAGACCCATCAGACGTTGTTAGCAACAAGAGCAAAACAAAGCCAAATGCTCCCCCGAACACAAGCAAGAAAACCTTTGCTAGCATTGGGCTTTGTAGATTCCTCTCCTGAGAGCACGGCAGGTACAAAGACCAACAAAACAACAAATGATTTTTCCCTCTCCCCATGCTCTTATAACGATACAAGAGCAGTAAGGTCTCCCAGGAGACTACTAGAATTGCCTTTTGGGATCTGAATCACCCGGTGTTCTCCCGACCCGTGTCTGCTGACTACGTGCAACCCCTGTTTAAGTGCACCAAGGTGCAGAAGATCAGTGCCAGGCTCCCCAGAGGCGACTGCAGCATCATCTTTTCTTCATAACACAGGGATCGGGACGTCTTCCAGGGCCACGAAAACAGCATAAGATGCAGCTGGAAAGCCCAGTCTGAGGCTACCTGAAGTTTTTTTTCTTTGAGAGAGACCATTGGATACACTGAAGGCTTTATTTTCAGTAAAACCTCAGACAAGCCTCCAGTTTGGAGGATGCCATGGTGTGCCCTCAGTTCAAATAAACCATAAGCACTAGCAGTTCAACAATTAGTGATTTGCTTTACGAGTTCAGACAGGTTGGCATGTATCAAACCAGCAACATCTCATCTGCAGTTTATCATCAGTAAGAAATACAGACCTAGGTCTTCACAGACAAACTGCTGCACCCACAGCAGATTTTTCTGAAATTCTGCCTCTCAATAGGGCCAATATTTGAACACAGGGTGGAAGCTCTCCTCCATCTGCCTACTCAGTCATGGGCAGATATGCACTTAACAACCATAGCAGTAAAAATGAGAGCCCAGCCCTGTCCTTTGTAGTAGAAAGGTTGCCATTCTGGACTTTGACTAGTAGGAATTATATCTTTGTCAGACTGAAGATATTATTACAGGTGTTTACAAGAATCCAGACTAAATGATCAAATATTCTTTATGGCCTTTCCAAATCTATGAATTCATTGCAAGGCAAGCTCTTTGAACTGGCAACATCTCCTTTATAAAAAGGCACATACAGCATTCTTTCGGCACAAAGCATCAGTTATTTGCTTTAAGCAAACAAGTACATTCATGAACAAAAATGTTCCTAATATCATAAACACTGTGAAAACAGTTGATGTTTTGACTAATATAACATGTCTCAAAGTTTTGTGTGCATAACCTAAAGTCCAGTGACTCATGTCCAACTTCAGTTTGGTCTTTGTGGTTCAGTTACCCAAAAGCCTGGGAAAGAGTTTGATAAAGCAACTGGCTTGAGGTGGGCTCTGAGCAGCAGGACATCAAGTCCCTGTTTCCAGTCACAAACCCTGCTACGGGAACTGAAAGTTGCCATCAAGGAGCTGAGTGCTGGGCAAGCCTCAGTCTCCTCTCCTGGGTGCTGCAGGAAAGCAAAGTAGATTCCAGTGCATGTCACAGGGCACGCTGCAAGGTGTTTAAGGTCGTTTATCTTGGGCATTTACACAGGGAACACGTCAAAATAAAGCTTGTGTATATGGACCTGAGAAAAGTGAACTTTGATACTTTTACAGTGGAATCATGAAATAATTTGTGAACTGTTTTGCAAAAGAAATGTCCATTACTCTCAGACTTTTCACAATTGTTGGAAGAAATGGCCAAAGCAAGAATTGCAAAGGGAGTTAAGTGCTGAAGAGATATGCAAGCATGTAGTGGGATGTAGCTAAGCAGTTTGGATACCTAACTGCTATTGCAATTGATAGGAACTTGTGTATTTTCAGAAAGTACTCATGGACCATGTCAGTCGGGGCATCATCCTCAATTTATTAACCTGAAGCTGCAGAAAAAATACAGACTGTATAGCTCCTCTCAACATCAGAGCTCAATCCTGCCCATCTGTCTCCACCTTCAGAAGTTAAAATACCTCATCCCAGAGCTACATCTCCAATTTCACTGGACCCAGCACTTGCACTGTGGGGTAAATCCCAACCCCTTTGAAGTCGATGGGAATTTTGTTACTGGAGAGAATAAAGGCAGGTACTTGACCAGCCTTTGGTAATTGAAACGTAGTTGCTACATGTTCATTTTGTGGCCATTATGGATTTCATAGGCTTCAAAGGCAGCAAATGATTTGAATGCTCATGTTGCCAGCCCTACAGAAAAATAAGACCTTGCATGATGCATTCCTGAGTTTGACTTGCAGCTGGAATGCTTTAGTTTGTGCTTCAAACTACACCACTTCTGCACCCAGATCAAACCTGAGCCCCTCCCCAGATCCCCTTCTCCTGTTCACTTGAGTCTGTTTCCATGTTGCGGGTTGAAACATGTAATTCTAGTAACTAAGAAAAGCTTAGGCCCACCCAAACCATTAAGCTGATGTACCTTATTTTTGAAGCTTTTTTGTAAGTACCAGTGTGATTATTCTAGATATGGCGCAGCAGAGACAGGTATAGTTTTAACATTGTGCCCCAGCACCCTCACTGTATCTGCAAGTACTAGCAACATCTGGAAGGGTACTGGCAATAACTTTTTTGTGACTTATCTGCCAGTCAGTTGATAACTGAACTCGTCTCTTAGCAAGAGAACTTTAGCATGGAAACAGTATTTAGTTACCCCATTCAGACCATTCCTAAAAGCCACTGCATCCTGCAAAACCTCTGACAAATCTTGAACTCGCTTAGCAAGGCACAACTCTTCACAGGCACTTGAGTAGCTGCAGGAGGCATTTTGCATACCCCAGTGGGCTCTTGCTCAGCTAAGTGATGCACTAACGAACAGCAATTCAGTGCTGAATAGAAACAGCTGTATATAAAGTGTTAGAGATATGCATATAACCTCATTTCTCTCAGCGCTGCTTTTACAAGAGGCTTTGGATTTAGGAAGTAAGTTGCTGTGTAATGAGCTCTTATAGCCACTTTTAATCAAGTCTTTGAAACCTAGATCTTACCCTCTCAAATGCTAAGGAATTTCTTCCAAGATTTGACAAAATTGGCACAGATCTGTTTCACTACCAGTACTGCCAGTTTCAGACCAGTCCTTGGAAACCATCTTCTAGAAATTGTGTTCCTGCTGTGGCCATCCCTTCACCTGGAGGAGACTCCAGGCTGTGTTTGGCTGGCAGCTCCTTGCTGGGAGCATGGGGAGGGTTTTTACTAGTGGGAAGGGAGTGGAAAGGTTAAGCAGAGGATCCCAGGCACACAGGGAAGAGAAGGTGTGGGAGGAGGGCTACATCAGGTCTGTGAACAGAGGGTGTTGCAGACGTGCCAGGGAGAGGCCCAGGGAGGTCCTGGGGCCCTCGCAAAGTAGGAAAGTCTGAAAAATATTTTCCTAAGCTTGTCTTTGGACAGCTGCAGCTGACTTGAAGCAATGACACCAAGCAAACTGGAATCTGGATACTGTGTGGTTTGGTTTTTTTTTTAATCCAAACAGATGTCTTCTAACCCCAGATTTCCTCTCACTCTCCCAGGATGCCCTTTCTGCCTTCTCCTCCCTCCACCTGCTTAAACCTGTACATGAACTGCCCCTACTCCTTCCGTGCTAGCTCTGTCCTTAGGCTTCCTGTTAGTAAATTTGTTATATCGCACCATGCCTGTGACCCAAACAGCCCCTCTGGGATTAGAATACCAGTCAAGAGGATCAAATGGTTTAGTAGCTGTGGCTTACACATGCCAAGTCAATAAAATATTGAACATACCTGTGCCCCAAGAGTTTCTCACTTTAAAATGGAAGCAGGAGGGTTGACTTAAATTCATGAAGCAATTTGAGGCCTGTTGCAAGGTGTCACAGTGTGGTTATTGTTTAAAACACTGCTAGATCTGTAATTTAAACTAGCAGGTAGGGATTAGAGTGGTGCAGATGCTGGGTAGGTTTGGTGTGCTCTTTGGGCTGAGAGATTACCTGAATGCAGGCAGAGGACTGCAGGACCTGCTGGCAGTGGCCCTGGGCTGGCTCCGGCCAGGACACAGCCAGGTGAGCCAGAGCCCCAAGTGCGCTTCCAACCCAGAGTGCCAGCACATCACCAAAACTGGCTTGTCTTGCAATGTAATGAAAGTTGCCAAGAGTCCCCTTTTTTGTTGCTGCCTGTCCTTCCTTCCATTGATTTTTATCCCGTTTGGAAGTACTCATTAGTGTTTATTACCACTTGTCAACCAGCAACTTGGAATAACAGAGCTGACAAGGGGGATGGGGAAAGGGAGTGAAGAAAACAGATGCAAAATAAGGTGCTGTTTGGTAAGAGGGCTACCCTAGAGCAGTGTAGACCTTACAGCATTATAGTCCATAAGTGCAGAGTTTAATCTCCTATTCTCCCTTGCTATTGCAGAATTGCCAACTCATATTTTCACCGAGTCTCTCTTTTTGGTCCATGTTCTTTCTCATGCCCCAGTTCATCAAGGCAGGTGAGATGCTGCGCTTCTGATTCTTGAATACATGTCTACAAACCAAAGTGCTAGAGATTCCTGGTCACACACAGCCCTTTGGCACCTCCGTAACTCCAGCTGCTTTCCAGACACTATCTCCTGTGCATCCTCTTCAGGCACTCTCACTTTGCAATACTTGTTATTCACCCTTGATTCCAGAAAACATCAAATTTACTAAGGAAATTTCATAGACCACACAGCAGTTATGTGACCTGTAGACAAATTGTCCCCATCTTGGGCTCCATCGACAGCCTGATGCTTAAGAAAACTGAACTGAAAGCCTTGAGTTTAATCATTGCTAAAAGCTTTGAGACTCCCATTGGTGCAAGTACTCTGAATGCTGAACCATTTTGATGTGGTCTCAACAATACGTACTTGTGGTCTGGATCCAGACTTCATCATTTATGTAACTCTAACCTAGACATTAACATTCCCATGTTCCAGCTTAATTTTCTGTAAAAAGAGGATCATGTCCCTCTTCCTATTTCTTAGTCTGGTAGGAAGTCCAATGCAATTTCTTACATGCTCTGAAGTTCTCAAATGAAGGGACTGAACGCAGGGCCAAGGAATCAAAGTGCTTTTCTGCCTCCTGGTTGCAGAGTCATTGTTCATATTGCTCAAAGAATGCTTTAAATATGCGTACAGCTTGTTGGTAAGGTACCAGAGGGTGAGCTGTGCACCAGAAACCTTTTCGCTTTGTGCTTAGATCTTTATCTCAAACCTAAAACCCAAACCAGCCGCATTAGACTTAACTAGCATTATCTTATATGACAACTCATTCGATGGGAGCTCTCAGATCAATTATTGTTTAAATCTAAGCAAAATAACATTTATTTGCCATGTTTACTATGTTTTGTCCAACAATGATACCTAAAGGGCTTGCTGTCTATTAGCTACTGATTTAAACCTGTTTGCTGTTAAGTCTTTGGAAAGGAGGGCATTTCACTTGGAAGGAAGTTGTTCTTTTAATAGAACAAGAGGCTTCTTTTCATCAGAACAGGCACTACAATCTTAGGAGTCTCTGCTTGCAACACCAGTCAGGTTGTGCATCCCATCTCTGGCTGCTGCTGGTTGGCCAGAGTGGAAAGTACTGATCCAGGAGTGCTTGAACTTCTCCAGAGAGCATCTGACACAGGGGCCTTTTTGGGGCCAAATGTTCCAAGTGTGTGTGGGAAGGACATTTCCCTTCAGTGAGTCCCTTTGATCTCTCTCACTTCAGGCTTCCCCTCTAGGCCTATTGTTTGCACATTGCTGTAACTACAGGAAAACAAACGCATTATACGATTTCCCAGACTGACTCACCCTGGTACTTGATGCATCATGTTGTCTGGTTACCCTGATTGCATCATGTCAGCATGGGAAGCTTAAAGGCTGTTTTTTCTGAGTAATACTGCAGTTGAGCAGTAGCTAAAACCAAAAAAAATCATCATTATTGCTATTATCTTCAACCTGCAAAGTACAAGGGAGAAAAACCAAGCAAGCCAAGTCCCTAATAACTAAACATTGTGTGAATCATGAGTTCCAGTCAAGGGCCATGCTTAAATGATGCAGTATGTTAATATAAAAACCCTTTACTTCTGGAAACTTGGACTCAGTCATTGGAATGGGGTCCGTACTACTGCCTCGTCTCCAGCTCCCCTGGGATGCATTTTGTTCAGCATGTTGTAAACAGGGAAGGGTGGGAGGTAGCCGTGTGTCTGCGTCATGCACAGTGGGAGCAGGGCCATTGCTTCTGGGTGGGGATGAAACCCCAGGAAATTTGTACCCTGGTTAGAGTTCAAGCATCTTACATTTCTGCAGCTATTGTGTATGTAGAGGGAGGGTGCTATTCATACTGTTTATCTTCAGGTGTCCTAGGTGCATGCAGCAAAGCTGACTGAGCTTCAGAGAGCAGTTTCCGACACTGAGGCTTTCCACAACTGCACCACGACCCCTTCCTGAACCACCCGCTTTTGGCCCGCGGGATCCCTCATGTGTTAGCAAGGAAGTGCTGAAGGAAGTTCAGTTCTGATGTAGGGCTTCTTCCTCAACCCAAAGCTTTGTTTAAAAGAAAGCAAAACTTCCTTTCCCCTGTCTTCCTCCGTGGCAGGGCCGTGCTGGGTGAAGGGAGGAATAGTAATTGTCACAATCCCATGCTTGCAAAACATCTCTTACAAGCGTCAGACCTTGCCTCCTCTTTCTGAATTGAGCTGACGCAGAAAGCCACTGCTTTCCCTCAGGCTGCCACATGCAGCACTAATTGCACCCTGAGCAGCATTAGCTGTATCTACGTATTGAGCTGTGTCATAAGCAAAGCTTAACAGCATCATGTACTGGTGAGGAAATGATAGAATCCTCCTTTTATGCACTCTTGGTGATGTGCTCACGTGCTCCATGGGAACTAATTTCAGAAGTTTAATTTAATGTAAGCTAGCACAGAGCCAGAGGCAGTGACATCCGTTGGTTATGGAGGAAATCCATCATCTCTTACACACCCTGGCCCACAAAAGTTGAAAGGAAAACTAGGTAGTAAAAACATCGCAATAAAACTCCATTTCTGTTTTGAGTCATCTGCGTGGGACAAAAGCTTCTGATTTTTTTCATATCTCACAGGGAAGAGAATCACTAAAAGCTATGAGACAAAAACTTTTATGCTGAGAACACTTCTCGGATTCATTTTTGATCACTTGATACTTCACACAAACGAGGCATTGTGTAAACTAAGTTAAATATCTAGATTTGCACTGCAAAATCAATAGCGACAAAATTAATAAGACCTTTAGGCTTTGAGGACATGATTAAAGGTTTTTTCAAGGATATGTCTTCATTTAAAAGGATATAATTACACTTAAACAAGTTATCATGTTTGAACTGTAAGTACAAAAGCCACTATTACGGGACTTGTCTAGACGCTTCCACTTTGTTTCTTTGTTCTCCTTGTAAAGTTGTTTTTTATACAGGAACTGCACCAATATTTTTCACTATTTCTGTCCAAGCCCCATCTCTTTCTTAACTTCTGATAAAAGAAGATTCCTTCCTTTATAGAACCTGCGTTTCCTCAAATTTTCATTTTATAGAAATGTTTTGTAAATCCAGGAGGATTTCACCCTTTTCAAATGCACATAAGCCTCTCTATTTCTGATACTTCTTACTTTCTGGTATTAGTTCTTCAACTAGAATAACTCAACAGTGATCTTTAAAAAAAAAAAAAAAGCAATGAATTAAAAGAAAATTGTCACCCAAAGCAATTCATACCTGTGACTGTGCAGAGGGTTATTGCCTCAATCAATTATTTGTAACCTCAGACGAACAAATTTAGAAAACCATTACATATGTTAATATATACACACACCAGTGTTCCAGCTGGCTTGCACCAGTGCTACAATTATGCATAAAAGTCAGGAAATTGTGTGTGGAAAGGATAATGAGCAGCATTGTCTGCCCAATTACCAAGTTTGCATATGCAAACAATAATTTTGCAAATCTGTGCCCGGCGTGCATTTTTTCCTGCTGTTGCATCAGCAGCTCTAAGGTTAACAGCAACAGCAAAGTAACTCAAAACCAGCTCAACTCTGCTTCAATCTATCCTCCCTTTTTAAAGAGAAGAAAAGCATTTCATCTGAAGGTGATTAGACAGGAAAGCACGCCAGCCCAGCTCCAGCGTAATCTGCCTATTGCTGAAAGGCCAACCCAAGTGTGTTGCTTTAAGCATGTATGTGAATACCTATAAAGACTGCAGTGGAAAGCCTGGATAACTGGGAATTATGTTTCTTTCTCAGGGATTCAGATCTGTTCCTGCTCGACTCTCGAACAATCTGGGCCGCAGAAGAAGGGTGGCTGGTGTTTGACATTACTGCAACCAGTAATCACTGGGTGGTGAATCCTCAACACAATCTTGGCCTGCAGCTATCCGTGGAAGGCATCGATGGTGAGTGTCAGTCCTGGTTTTTAGCATTAGGGAGAAAGGGAGCCGATTTATGAATATGTAACAGATTTCAGAATCCTGGATCCAAGGAACCACTGTAACTTTACAGATGTTTACACTACCTCCGTCTGCTCTGCTGGAGCAATGAAGACTGGACCCCTAAAAGCACAGACAGATCTATCACAGAGCTGTCAAAGACAAAAATTCCCAGGTTTGGTGGTAAGCATATTCTCATCTGTTACTCGTCTCAATAAAAATCAGGAATCTAGTTTCTTTTTATACTCCTGAATAATCTAGGTTAAAATATAAAAAGTAACTTTATGCTTGCTCAAAATAGATTAACAAAATACTTTAATTGGCCTGTCATCAAAGTCAGAAACGCCAACTTGCAGTGTTTAAAAAGTAAATACAGAGATACAGGAGCTGATTGTCTGCTTGCCTTCTGTAACCGTGTCTCCTGGCAGTACACCTTTGCACTCACAGTTCTCCACTGTACATAAGATTTTTTCTTTCTATTTTGAATAGCAAGGACATGTCCTTCCTTGCTCCCAAAGTTTCATTCTGGATTTAGACCAACTGTGTGCACTAACAAGAAAGTTGCTTTTCACCTGAACTTCATATGAGAAGCAAACACAGCAAGATTTTGATGCAACATTATACGCTTGGGCAATCCCCAAAGCTTTAAGTCAATTACGTATATTAAAAAAAACTTTTCTTTGTATCTGCCACTACATATAGAGATCTCTAAACGTGAAGCTAATACAGTTTATGTAAAAAAACCCCTGACATCACAAGCATCATCCAGATGAAGTTACACAAAGAAGTTAATTGATATTTCTGTTTCTTTATAATCTTGCCAGATCTGTCTATCAACGTGTGTAACTAGGGTGGAATCACAGGATATTTGTTTACTCTTAGAAAATGGGGATCAGCTCAAGCAGCAAGCAAAAGAAACACTTGAGTGACTCAATAGCCTTCAGCAAGCTCTCAGCTCAGCATCTGAGATGCCTTACTCAGCAGCAGCACATGGGAACAGCAGCTGCCCTCTTAGGTTTACTTAGTTTATTACTGAAGATCCCGTTTTTGACAGTATTTTAAAAGCAGCTACATAAAAGCAGATAAAGCTGTGCCCTCTGGTTCAAGAGCACAGCTTTAGTTCTTTTGGGAGAAGTTTATCATTGTCTAATAGAGACTACATGTGTATCCTTGTATTTAACCTTGCTTTCTGGATGTATAGGAAAATAAGAAAGTGGATTTTCCCCATCTTTATTCAAAGAAATACGCTGCTTCACATACATAACATTATATGCCCTTTTCCCCCTAAGGAATCATTGCACCGTAGTGTTCTTGAACATGACATGTTGGTGTTACTTGAGGAATTCATTGGTCACATGCTTACTTATTGCTGTGCTAATGCAAATCCATTAAACACACCAGTGTGAAGCTAGGTCCCCCCCCTGCAAACTGCTGACTTATTCTCTAGAGACATGGTAAGGGTAAAATAATTTACACCGGACAAACCACAGCTGTAGATGTACTTCCTATTTTAAACAGCTTGGGGAAGCAGAAAGGCTTCTTTGAAAGGGGAGCAAAAGCATAGGAGCAGGATTGAGTGAGCTCTAACTGCTGCAGCTGAGCTTGTTTTCAGGAAATAAGGCTTCTATCTGGCAAAGCCTGAGCACAAGTGGAACTACTTATATATTTAGCATTAGCTACTTGCTGAAGCACTTTGTGGGCTCAGCTTCAAACGTTTAAAATTAAAACTGTTTGGACAAGTTTCCAGAAAGGAGCTTAAGCAGAGGGTGAAGAAGTTGTTGATGTGTGTCCACCTATAAATCTCTGTATGTGAGTTTTCCTATTTTCACCCAAGCTTCCCTGGTGCCCATTCTGAGATTAATTTTCCTTTATCTAGCTTGCAAGACCTGGCCATGCTGGGCAGTCTTTCTGCTCCCAAGCTCCCATTAAAACATTTCTAAAGTCAATTCTCTCCACAAATCTCACGTACTGCAGCTTGGAACTTGCACACTGGGCTACACACTCTTAGAAAAATAGAGAGTGTACTCCAGCCGAGGCTGGACTGTGTCCTGGCCTTGAGCTTCGACCACAGCCCCTTTTCTTTTTTTCGCTTCTTTTTTTCACATTTACCAATCTTTTGGCCATGTGCAAGAGCTAAGATGGAAACAATCCCATGAAGCCAATAATTTGTAATCTTTGGCATTTAGTTTACTCATTTTAAAAAAGCAGTTATAGAATATTACCTCGAAATACTTCAGGCTACCAGCTTCTTTTCACACAGCAGTCTGAAACAGATAAGTAAATTTTTGTCAGTGGGCTGTAGAGCCCGTCGCCTGCTTTCCCTGGCTGGGCTGCCTTTCAGGAAAGTGGCAGCTGCCCTTCGGCATATTTGCTTTGTTGCTGACAAGGCCCAGCTCTGACCTTAGCAAAAGGATCACAAAAGCCTTTAACATCACTTTGACTTAGCAGCAGCACTCAGTAGCTTGGCACAGAATAATTCTGGGTATCATCCCTGCATTCCACAACAGCACCCAGACATCCCGCAGAAGCAACAGGGAGCGACATGAATCTTCACGCTGCCACCCCCTCCTTGCATCTTCTGTAAATAATTGATCTAATTCTACAGAGAAACCATCTAATTGTCTTTTACCAAAGCCTTTATTATTTTTAGGGCTCAGGATGAAGGAAACATGAACAGCAATCATTAAGCTTCCAACAAAGTTACCGAGTATGGCAGTGCCAAGATACAGCAATAAGCAAAATGTCTCTGAACAGCTGAACTATTTGTTTCACTCATCTACAGCGTATCTGGAACTCTGTCAGCATTTCATACAAGGCATTTTTATTTTAAGTTAATAACCTTCCACTGGGAATTTAGTGTTCCTATGGGCTGAGTTTTATGGTTCCTTTTATAGGATCACTTCAAATTATAGGTTGGTGAACTTAAAGAAACCCCTCTAAAGAATGCAGGAAAAGTTAATGCTAAGCGGATTTAGGGTAAAATAATTATATGTAGGACTATTTTATGTAACTTTTACACGCAGATATAGAATGAATTTAGTTTGCTGAGCTGCTCTTGTCAGAAGCAGATTTGCTGATCAAGTCCAGGCCCTTGGTGGACTGACACATATCGACATGCCTAGGAATCACCCCTGCCAGCCAGCCAGCATCTCTTCTCCTTGTTATTTTACTATGTCTGCTGAAAATGAAGTTACTGCAGGCCTTCTTATCAGTCCATTCCATTATTAAGGGCAAAGCATCAATCCCAAACTGGCGGGTCTTATTGGAAGGCATGGCCCACAGAACAAGCAGCCGTTCACAGTAGCCTTCTTCAAAGCCACTGAGGTCCATCTCCGCAGTATTCGTTCCACGGGAGGGAAGCAAAGGAGCCAGAATCGATCAAAACCACCAAAGAACCAGGAAGCTTTCCGTGTGTCAAACATTGCAGGTACAGTACAAGTTGCTGGGTCTGGTTGTGAGGTAATGCTCTGCTGGACTTGATGCTAGTTGGGAATGGTTTCTCCCATATTCATCCTATTTGCTTTCTTTTTGGTCTAACAGTAGTGTTTTCTTGCTGGTTTGAAACTATTTGAGATTGGTGATTATCCCAGAAAAGTTAGAAAAATAATGTTTCTTTGCAACAGTGTTAAACTAAGGGATTTCTTAATCCAATCTCTAAAAAAAAAAAAAAAAAAAAAAAAAAAAAAGCCATCTAAATAGAAATTCTCCTTCCACATGAAATTAAAAATTTTTCATTTTGAACTGTAACGTAGTTACATTAAACCAAATAGTAAGTGATAAACATTAACATATTTCATTAGATCTGAATCTAAATGTTGTAGATTTTCAAAGTTTGTGAGTTTTAAGTTTAGCCCCAAAAAGTTGTGCACAGAAAACCCATTTGTTGTTCAGGATAACCACAGCTATTTTGGGGGTAGCTGTGCTTCCTAATATGGAAGAAACCTCCATCTGGCATTTGAAACATTTCAAAAGCACCCAAAACCCCACACATGCAACATGACACAGAGGAGCAATGACACCTTACTCCCTGTTGGGACATTGCTAAGGGCTGTGGGTGCTGGGGCAGCTTAGCCTAACAGACCCCTTTTTCCCCCCCCATTCAGAGAACAGCAGCAGCGACCAGCGACAAGCCTGCAAGAAGCACGAGCTCTATGTCAGCTTCAGGGACCTGGGGTGGCAGGTAAGGGCTGTGAAGGGACTGGGGCATAACCTGGGGAGCCTTTGCACATCATTGAGCTTCAATAGTGATATCAAGCTAATAGCTGGATTCTTTATTACTCCTTGGTTGAAAAAAAATGTATATTACCTTAGCATGCTTAAGAAGTGTTTCTGCAAAGCAATGGTATACAAATATTTAGTGTGAGACTGGCTAGAAGCCACACACACTTGAGTCCTTCTGAGGAACTGTGGCCCTGAATTTCCTCTGGCAGTGCTGAAGGCACAGACGGCTCTCCATTTTTATCTCTCAATTTTTAGAGCTGGTTAAATACACTCATTTCTGGAAGCTTGTACCTGCATTTCAGCAATTAATGAAGTCATCCTTGTGGATGACCAGGGCACTGCTGAATAGATAAAAAAACCTACTGCATGTCCCTCCAGAAAAAGTAGCCACTTTAGAGGTTTATAAGATAAGATCAGAAAGGCCAGTATACCAGATTATTATTTTTAAGGCTACTGTAATTGTATGTAGATGTGTGAATTGTTAGAGCTATGTGCTATTCTACTTTCTCTTACATTGCACAAACTTTATGTCTTTCTCCACTAATGTCTTCAATTTAATAAAGGACTGGATCATCGCTCCAGAGGGCTATGCTGCATATTACTGTGAAGGAGAATGTGCTTTCCCGTTGAATTCATACATGAATGCTACAAATCATGCCATTGTACAGACACTGGTAGGTGCACTGTAGCTCCTAGTATACAGTTATTTCTGGTAGTTGCCACTCAGAAATAAGTTCATACAGAAAAAAAAAAATCTCTAAACTAATAAGAGAAAGAAAGTGCATTAGCTCATGATGATGCCTGCCGCATCTGGCTAAACATGTCTAGCCAAGTGGCCTGAATTAATAGTTGGCTAGGAATTACCCTGTCTTTGCTGCAAGCATTGACACGCTCTCTCTAGTTTAGAAGGGCTGTGTGATAGACATCTTAGTGGTGGTATAGTCCCACTGCATAGGAAGGAATAACCAAGATATGAGACCCATTATCAGCATCTCTTGGAAAAGATCTGTAAGGATCCACTGTATACTGTGGCCAAAGCGAATTTGGGGACAGACCGAGGAAGGGGTCCGTGAATCCCAAAGTTACACAGCCTAGCTGCTTTGTGGGTGTATTTGTTTTATGAAATTGTGCAAAGACGTCTAGATGGGAGCCTCAAGCTGATGTGTCCTCGTGACACAGCGCCTGTGTCAGGGGGACCGTGGGCTGGGCGACATGCTTGGTCTCTGGCAGCCCCAACTGAGCTGTTAGGAGGCCCTCTCCTACCCGCTTGAGTCTAGAGTGCATCTGCAGGGCATGAGAAGGCAGACTCCACCTTTTCATCTACATCCCATGTCCTGTGCACTTTTAAAGAGCAATGTTGCAAAAAGCGTTAGGGAAACTAGAAGCATCTATGTTGCCAGGAGAAGAAATATCTGCATGTTTTTCTCCTGGTAGATTGCTTTTTATTTGCTTTTTCCCTCCTCCCTTTGGAGGTCCAGCAGAAGGGAGCAAGGGGGAACCCGCAGCCTTGGCCCCAGCTGGGTCTTGGTGCTGCTAGCTGCAGGGATGGGGTCCCTGCCCTGGGTAGATGGGATTTCTCACAAAACCTCTCCCGCGCGTCCCACAGAGTTTATCGTAACTGGTACGCTTCCGCGGGACGCTAACTGCTCTGACAAATGGGAATTTTCTAATGAAAACCTGCTTCACTGAAAGATTTCCAACTAGATCTAACTTGTGTGCATGCGTCAGCCTCCATATATGCAGGGAACATCTCAAGATGTTTGTACACAAAGCCAGGTGTTCAAAACATGTCTTGAGTGTATGGGACAGACACAAGGTTGCCTGGGAAAGAAAAATATGGGGGAGGAGAAGGAAAAGTAAATCTTAACATGCCTCTACTTTCATTCCCCAGGTTCACTTCATAAACCCAGAGACTGTGCCGAAACCCTGCTGTGCTCCGACACAACTCAATGCCATCTCAGTGCTCTATTTTGATGACAGCTCCAATGTTATCTTAAAAAAATACAGGAACATGGTGGTACGAGCATGTGGTTGTCATTAGAATTGTAGGAAAGAAAAAAAAAAAAAAAAAAAAGAAGTTATTTGTAAAGAGTTGTTTTGTATGGCTACGTGGAGGAGGGGAAGAGCTTAGCACTCCAGCAACGGGTCTCAAAAAATCCCAAACAGTTTTTAGGACTGGGCTTCTGAAAGTTCAAACAATGGAGCAGTTTCTGGATCTAAGTGGCATTTGAACACATTTTGTTTTAGTTTATTACAGACAATGAGCTTGTAAACTGAAACAAGCCAGAGAAACCATTTAAAACCAAATCTGCCTACAAAATTGGCTCCTGCGATACATACTTTTGCAAATGAGTATTTCTGAATATTGCAAACTCACCAGCATTGATTGTGAGTTAAGAAAATAATCTAGCTGAGGTGAGATTGTGCTGTGACTAATAAGCATTTGTAGTCCCTGTAACACAGTTTACAATAAAATAAGTGAACGAAATATACCTGGAGTGAACAGGTATTTTGTTAGAGAATTATTACCTCCATCCCTCTGCTTCAATTTCATAAGCAAAAGCAAAGACCAAGTACATGCAGCTTCCAGTTTTAACGTACACTAGGAAAAGCTGTATCTGGATTGACACAAGTTCAAAGGACAAGATCAGGCTAAGAAAAAGAAAAAAAGAATTTTCTAATTGGCAAGCGAAAGAACTGAAGAAAATAATTCCAAAGAGCAAGACTTTTTCTTTGTACTTTTTTCTGTCAACAGGGAAGGAAATTTCCTCCAAGAGCCAGAAAGAATCTGAATTTCCTCTGAACTCGAAAAAAGAAAGCAGCAAAATGTTAAGAAACAGGGATTAAACCTAATGTTTAGCTGAGTGTATCATAAGCAGTTACGGAGTTGTAAAAGACAGCTAAAGATCCTGCTCCTGTTTGGACAATGTCCATTAACTTCAGTGACAGAACAAGTTCCAACTTCTTTGTGAAAATGCGGAGGCTCAAGTGCCAAAGGTGCCATAAACTACGATATACACCCAGCACCACACAGACACAGATAGAAACAAGCTAGGAAACCTTACTTCCAAGGGTTAGCAATTATGATAAATCCCTTGCTCTATTATTGGCTTCACCTTTTAAAAAAATGTAAAAAGTAAAGAAAAGAAATCCCTTTCAAGAGCCACACCAACAAGCTGGAACCAGAAGCAAGAAAGTGTCCCCTCAAGGCTTTTCTTATTCTTTCTTTTAAAGTCACAGGTTACACAAACATCACAGTTATGTAATTAAAACCCAATTAAAGCTGTTGTGCATAAGAATACAAAGTAGCAGTAACTAATCACAAACTGATTCAAACCTTTGGCATATGTTGCGATTACAAAAGCAGGAGTGACATAAATTTTACAAGAGAGATAAAACAGAAAATTCTGTCCAACAGAACACCAGGCCCTCAGCACACACAGCTTTAAATCTCCAAACTTCAAAAACCTAAACCTCCAACACATGGGTCCAGAACATAATAAATCCCTGGAGATGGATCTCCCTGCCCAATGAGTGGACAGGGCAATGCAGCCACAGCAGGGACTTGGCTCCATGTCTTGATTTAGAGGAGAGTTGGAAAAAGAAGATAAGTGACAGCAACCACCTGCTTCTAAAAATCAGTCACTGCTCTTCTTCCTTTAAGTCCCAGATCAAATCCCGACCAGATGCCTTGCTTTAAAAGAACAAGCAAAGGAAGAGAAAAATTTGTCTATGAAATAAGTTGGAAACTTGTTTCTGATGCTCAAATTCTAATCATGTTTAAGTTGATTGGTGTTTTCCCAGCAGTTTTCTCAGTAGCAGGATTAGGCTCATGGGAAAGTGGAATTTTCTTCGTGACATCGGTGCGTTTGGACTAGGGCCTCAGTGAGCAGCTGCCACATTGCCAGATGTGCCCAACCTAGGCCACTCAAACATCTGCAGGACCAGCCTGAGCTATGGCACGCGCTCCACAAGCACAACTCCAGCAAACTTCCTAACTGCCCCAAGGTGAGACTGACCAAATAGTTAGCCAAGTGGCAGGACAACAGCTGAAACAAAAAGACCATCTCTCCCTGGGGCTTGCAGACAAGACATCTCTGATAAAACAACAGAATCAAAACTGCTCTCAGTGCATCCGAGTGAGGTACTGAAATCACAGACCAGAAGTGTCTTTTGACATTGCATACATACATGCACCAGTGCTTCTGTAAACCTCCTAAAGAAAGTTAAGGTGCTGCCTAGAAAGTTAAAAGCTAATCATGCCTAAACTTCCACTATTTAGTAGTCAAGGATTAGTTTTTCTTGTGGGTGTTTCAGTGTTGGTGGTCACTGTGTTGGTGTATTGCATTTTTAACTTGGACCACAGTATCTTGCTGTATAGGATTCATATATTAAATATTATGTGGGGATTGTTTTTGTTTTGGGTTTGTTTTTTTTTTTAAACATAATAACAGGACTTCTGTTGCTAGGCTCAACATCAGCTTTACTGTTTGTACATTTTTATGTAAATAGTTGTCACAACCGGAAGAAGAATTATTTATTTCCATCTCTGAATTCCTTTTCAATCACATCCAGGAAAAATTAATCTCAGTCCCTTAACACATTTATTTCCTTATTTAAGAAGATATTTATTAACAGTTGGCAAAAATGCATACACATTTCTGGTTCTTTTCATAGCACAGTTGTCAGAAGCCTTTTGTACAAACTAGTAAAATAAATAATTGCTACTCTACAAAAGATATCCCAAGAACATTGTGTATCTGTGTGATTATTCTCTCTGTATTCAAAGAAGCTTTTTAGCTGGGCAGCGTTTCATCTTGAGCCTCCATTTTCATGTGGATATCTATGTACGGGCAAAATCAGCACACGTAGCTATTTGGTATGACTTCTTCAGTCCAAATACAACAGAGAAGGAAGAATGCAAAAAACTATGAATATGTTTTGCAGACTGCACTGCAAAGATCCATGATTGAATTATAGTGCAGCTGTCAGCAGCTGTTTCAAAGAAGCAGGGGGTAAATTAGTTCTGTTTACTGCTAACATAGTTCAGAGATTTAGTCATCCCAATAAAATTATAGAGGCACAAGAAAGGAAAAAAAGCAACTCCAAAGGAACATCAGCCAAGAAACTGACATTTTCTAATTTAGATTGTTTTAGCATATTTCAGAGATGCTGCTGGCATGAGGTTTCCTACTGTGGATACCACATCGCATTGCAAGGGAGGCAGATGAAAAAATAATATTCTAAATCCCTGTATTAACTAAACTTTATATCTTCAGGACATAACAGCAATTTTGGGTTCTTGTTTACTTTGAACTGTAAGCAGTGTCGTACCAGTTTACGTAGATGTATTTGCCAATCCAGAGGCTTAAATCACCAGCATTTTAGAGTTAGCTACCATCTTCTGTAAGCTATTACAAATTCATAAGGAAATTTGCTTCACGCATGGATCTGAAGTCCAGCAAAGCATCAGACCTTTATTGACCTAAACTCAGGTTTTGTAGGTTGAGACTAATTCTAGGAAAGCCTTCTAGTATTTCTCCGCATGGTCCCAATTCTCTGCATTTAGGTATAGTGCAAGCCAGAGGCAGCTCCAGCAAGGGGAGAATAAAACAACAAAAATCCCACCAGGAAAATGATCCTGCTTTACAATGCCACTCTTGCAGCCAACAGAAGCTTCACCACTAACTTTAACACATCCTGTCTTATATCATGAAGTATTGGTTGGTTTCCAGTTCTGCCACAAACACACACAACTTACTGGATATTCATCGTAGCAGCTTTCCCAGCCGGGGAGCCAAAACTGTTCCTGAGATGGCTACAGCCTCCTCCCGCTCTGCAGAGCTACTGTGGCTTTGTCTCCTCATCTACTGTTCTGGAAGAGGAATTCTTGACACAAGTATGTACGCTGCCATAAACTGGCAGGGCTGTAAAACTAGTGAACCAGCTTCAAAACTGCTAGATTTATCTGAGTAATGACATTTTAAAGCACATTTAAAACATTTTATAGATCAGTTATTTTAACATCCTTTCAGGCCAAACTTTGAGGATGTTATGTTTGCTTAATTGAGCTGGTTTAGATCTGTTCCAGTACTGACAATAGGATTCTTCCTTCCCTACAAAGGGAGCAGCCTCCATTGCTGCCAATGTTCATATAATAAAAGATAATGACTTAAGTAAGCCTTAAAGTTATTTTAAAATTTCTCATTTTTATGGAAGTCTTAGCTGTAAAGCCTAAATCCAGAGAGAGAGAGAGCAGAGCTCACACAAGCACAACTCAGATGCATTGCCAAGGACCATGGGATTTCCTATGCTACTCTGTTCAATCCTTTAAGCTCTGGCTGCAATTGGAACAGACACTTCCTGGATAAATCCAAAAAGACATCTTCTGAGTTCAGAATTTGCATCCTCTATGTTTCCATCCAAATACCCTGCTTGCTGACTTCCATGGCTGCCACCAACACATTATTGTCTATCCTCATCTGTTCCTTTGGAAAGAAATTATGCCCAATTAAGCTAAAAGGAGCCTGTTTGAAGTTTTTATTTATCATGTAATGATTGACAAGGCCTTGAGGCAAAAAACTAGGAGCACTTTATCCTACAGTCATTCATTACCCAAGTACAAAGGTAGCACAAATGGGTTATTATGGTCACTTTGAGTTACTCAGTTTTAAATAAAAATATCCATTCCCTTTTTCTGTTTAATGCACAAGAATTTGTATTCCTAAACCAACAGCTAAGAAAGCACATAAGTTTTGAATAAAATGCGTTTAATGCACCTATTTGTGTCCTAGCTTGCATGCTAGTTTCCTAGGGTCCATTATCTGATCAGGCAGTAGGAGCAGACTTTTTAATTGTAAGTTTGAGGGTTATTTTTGATATCACGAGTTTCATCACATTGGGCCAAATCTACTGTTTTCTCTAATTAATAGAAACCTGATGTTTGAACTAACTCCATAAATGAAGACATCAGAATCTTTACTCAGCTTGAGCTTGGTTTTATATTTGACAGGAGAACAGGACAAGTCATAGTCAGATTAATCAGCTCAACTTTTTTTCCAACATGGAAAAGTAGAGGGGGAAAAATAGGGGAGAAAAATGGACTATAGCCTCAGTCCCCCAAACCCTTAGAAAGGTAACTTTGCGCTTGACTAATTTTTGAGAGCATAGTTAAGTATTTAACTATTTGCAGGATAAAGTTCTACATGGGGCTGCTTGAATTAACCACACCCTCAGAGAACTGGCTTGCTTGTCTGCAATAAAACTCAATCCCAGGCCAGTCAGCAGTAATTTAGGGAATGGAGCATTTGTGTCTGGAATTAGGTGGGGGCAAGTGGCTGTATTCACTGCAAAGTCCATGAGCTTGCTATAATTAAAAACATGCACTTACCCTTTCTGAATGGGAAGCTGAAGTGACTCCAGAGTTAGCAGCTCTTTGCTGCTGATAACTTTGGGCTAATGGTCTTATTTTAAGCAGCTCTTAAGAAAAAGAGGGGGATGCCAGGACCTCAGCAGATCTGTTGTGCTTTAACATGTCAACACCTGCAGTTCATGCCCAGCACTTCAGGTTTATGCTAACTTCCCAAAGCAGCACATACAGGTTTAAGATGTCACTGTGGTTGTGGTTTATAAAAAGCCCCATAGAGGCACTGAGAGCCTTTCAGCCTTGCTCCTCACCTTCCCCTTCACTACATGATCTCTCTAAGATCTAGAGTTGGCAGTGGCCAGACACTAATGGTGACACCATCAAGGTAACCTTTGGCTTTGCTAATGAAGGCAAACCGCTCCCAGCTGCTGGATTTATTACCATGTTATTTGTCGCTGCTGTGTCAGGTGCTTCCTATAAAATACGTGGAAGCAGAGACATTCAGTGTCTGGATTCTGTTACAAAGGGTCAGAGCTCAAAGATATCATTTCTCAGGTCCCAACAATTTAAGCCATTTTGTTCAGTGTTTATAGCAAGCTGTAGACAAGAGCAGAGAGGTCGGTGGCTCTACATCTGTCCGCCTTGGGCAGAAGTACGAGTCAGCTGCCTTAAAAAAAGGCTATTTGGGCAATTGTTTAACGAGAACAAATTCCTCATTTTAGCTTCCATCTTTGACTATATACTACAGATACAAGAAATGAGCACAAACCAACAAGCACAGCTGATTCAAAACTGACACATGAAGATTTTTGCTTCTACTTTCTTTGTTCATTCCTACTGCCACTACTGACTAATATTTGGCTCCCAAATCTAGGTTGGTGCAAAAATAATTGCCATTTTTAACCATCAAACTCAAAGCAGTATATCTCAGCTTAGAATAAAATTTAATCATCAAAATAAGAGCCATTAGAATCTGTGCATTTTTTTTTCTATTAGAACCTATGCACAAAAACTGTGGTTATTTTTGCACCAGCCTAACAGAGTCTAGCACTCAAATCCACTGAATTGAGTTGCTCTTCCTTAACAAGGAATGACCTGGCTGGTCGGCAGTTTTAGGACTTGGATAACTACTCCAAGGATGTATTTCATGGAACCTCACTGCTAAATCTCGTGGTGGACAGCAAGCAGAGGTGGGGTCAGGCATTTGTGAGAAGGAAGTATGCAGCTACTCCTTGCAACTGTGCAACCACATGTTGAAATCCATCTTGCAGGGTTCCCCTGGAAACCCAGCCAGTGGTTTTGGTGAGAAGAAACATCACACTCAGAGGCTAGGCCACCATTGACTCAGGGCAACTTTAATTGAGAGATCTTTTTCCTAACAGGAAGGTAGGTTTCTGGGGTTTTTTTTTTTTCTTTTTTTAAAAATTAGAGAAATGCCTGTGTTCCAAGTTCAGCCCAATTGTTTTGGTTTCACATGACTACTGAGAAATCAACTGTAAAAGCTGGTGCAGTTTATACACACATACCATGCACAGAACATGAACTATAAATACTGGCAGTGAGTCTGGTTTAAGAAGCTGCAGTTAACATTGTGTCAGAACAGCCTATGGAACCCCCATTTCCAGAGATTTATATTGCAGGGGGTGGGGAGGGAATAAATCCACTTTTGCTGGAACATTGCCTACAACTTCTCAGCCATAAAGCCTTTATTTATGGCTGTTACACAGCATGAAGGATTCAATTTGTCCTTTGTTATGAATTTTAGTGGATCATGTAACTGTTTATTTCTCGATTTTCAAAAAAAACCTAGTATTTTTGGTTTACAGGAAAACAAAAAGGCAGCTCTTCATAGCCCATACCAGTAGGGATGGCTTAGACCACGCTTGATAGATACAGTACAATGTGGTCCAAAAGTCCTACAGTTCCTTCCACAGGATCTATAGAAGAAGATGAGGCAAGGTAATAAAGGACTTTGATGAGGCTGGTGTGCTCGAGGATGAAGTCTAGGCTCTAGGTTGAGGTACCCCTAGCCCAACCTCCACCACCTCAGTCACTGAGTCATGATCTTGCAGCCCTCTCAGTCTTTAGTTAGGAATGGCAGCCAGAGGCATGGCAAATGTTTCTACTTCTGTTCCCTGCCTCTGAAGGGAGAGTTAGAATAAACAACTTGCCAAAGGCCTCACACACTCACTTGCAGCCGAGTTTTCTGGGTCAAGGACTGAGTAGGCTTTCACACTATGCTAAGTTACGTAAAATATTTAATTAACATCTGCCATTCTCACCCTCTACAGAATTTTCTGGGGAAAAAATAAGTTATGCAATCAGTGTACAAAAATATTGACAGCTCTTCCCTCTTCAGTCAAATCAACTTTTCTACAGCAACAACTGATAAACACGGTGCCCTATACTTTAGGTCTTCATTGGTGGTGCTTACCTTAATTGCTGCTTCCCATTTGCTTTGGTCTCTTCTCAAAGCAAGCAGCACATGTAATTGCACAGCGAGGGAGATGTCTGCCTCTGATCTGTTTGACCAGTTTCTCCCAGCAATAATTTAGGAGCGTCCCTGCCAGTAGTAGACTTAACCAGCAAATGAGAACAGCTTTAGGATTCGGCCATCTTCCCAAAACAGAAGGATTTTCCCTTGTTTAGCTGGATGTTTGGCCACCAAAACTGTTTACTGTGCTGTGAATTTTTGGCCAAAGCGAAGCTCAGCTGCTGCCTGAAGTTGCACCCATTGAGGAACCCTCATCCTCAAGAGCAGACATGGGCAACATAGTGCTTGGTCAGGCATCGACAGCACGACCCTCTGGGGATAGCCCACCTCATGCACCCAGGGCTTCACCTGTCAGTGCCAATGCCATACATTTCTCACTGTGCCCTGTCCTCTTTCACCTCTATCCAGTCTGTTTAGCTCAGGGGAAGAGTTCAGCATATTCACAATCACTCGATAGCCTAAGGAGGAGACATTGCTGAAGCGTACCCAGACCCCCAAAGCTGCCTGGCAATACAGCCAGTGCCCACAGAAGCTTGCCAAGCTCCCCCCTCTGCCCCATCCATTTTCTTCCCCCATTTACATGACTGGACTAACTTGAAGAACAAAATCAGAAAGCTTGTGGTGACAGGACTGGGATTTCTTAGTGCATTTTGTTTTAACACATCTAGAATACTAGATATCCACCAAGCTATATATAGACATGGCTATATTACAGGAGAAAAAAAAAAAAAAAGCCCTATACTTCTGAAAGCCAGAAAGCCACAAGGCCATGAAGATAGATTATCTGAATTACTGTTATTACTGAAATTGCTAGCTAAAGAAGAAACTTCCAAGCATCATGCATTTATTTAACAGTTTGACTATAGGAACCACTGTAATTACAAGGCATTTTAAAACATGCCAGTACAAACAAGATCTGGAAATGGAAAATAAGGTGCTAGTCATTGCGTGTGGAAATTAATGGTTGGCATGGAAGTGCATGGAACTGGTTACTCATGCTGAGCAGTGAGCACAGTGAAGTCATGTCCACCACTGCTACTGACTACCTTTGACTACAAGCAAAGGTTATTTCCACAGTTTCACCCACATTTCTGGCAGCCTCCAAATCCAAGCCCTGCTCCTCACTGGGAGGGCTGGCATCGCAGTTAGGGGAATCTCAGCTCACAACTTCTCTGAGTGCCAAGAACAGTGTGAAGCACAAAGGCCAAGGGGCAACACAAGCCATATCAGCACAAGAGCTGTGCTCCAAGCATTAAGTAGGTGCTCTTCACTCTGTTCGACAGGTTGCCCAGAGATTTAGTGGGTTCCGGGTAAGGACCAATGCTTGGACTTATGGTGACCCACTCTCAGAGATCATTCTTACAGAAGCTTTGAGGGGAATGTAGAGCTATTTTCCTTCTGAAACTACATACATCCAACAGGGTTTTGTGATCCCCACAGGAAGCCCAAAGTTAACCCTGCCAAAACCACTCACCTTGAGTGAACACTGTCATTCTCTCTCACAAAGAGAGAGATGAAGACCAAAGCAACATTTAAATTAAGCCATGCCTAAAGAAGCATTTTTGGTGAGGCTATTTAGAATAACAAGCTTTAAGAACTTCCTACTAAAAACTTTAAGTGAAGAGTTTGTAAACAAGTAATTTACATTAAAAAGGAAAAAGAATAAAATACTTCACAGCAGCTTTAACATTCAGCATACATGCCCCAAGCTTAACAGGTGAGTTTCTCCCCAGCCTCCATAAGAGGATAGAGTTGTGGGTATACAGCAGAGAGACACAAAGCAGAAGTTCACCCATTTACATCATACCTATTGTGCTACAGCCCTAAGCAGACAGCTTCCTTCTCTGACCCCACTGCACCAGTTGCAGGTGTGCACACCAACAGGACTCCCCTGCCTTTATAGACTCTGCTCCTTCATTGCACAATGTCCTGAGGACTAATCTCCAACCACCATCAGCCTAGAGAGTGGTTCTCCTTATCTATTGCAGAGCAGCTGTTGCAGACTTCTGTCTACAAGATCAAAGGGAAGATCGTTCCTATAAGCCAGCATTACTCAGAAAGCTGGAATCAGCTTTCTCTGGGATAAAACTCACCACAACCCACCCATGGCTGGGGTACAGACCATCAGTATAACTCCAGCCAGAAGTTCTGCTGTCCTGAGGACAAGGGCAAATTAGATATCAAAGACAGAGCACTCCTTGTTCCAAGCAATGCTTTTGGTCCCCCAAAAAGCAACATCTGCTCTTCCTTGAAGGGCAAGCTCATGCTAAAGCAGCAAAATTCAAAAATTCAAGATTATGTTGCCTGTAAGATGGGAAGACCTTGCAGGAACCTTCCCCCTACTCTATATTGTACTCAACCCTTGCAGTGAGTACAGAAATGATAGCAGCAGAACAAGGCAAAAAATAGACCCAGCAGATAGATTTACCTCTTGTACACAACCCATCCCACCCTAGACACCACCAAGTAGGTGAAGACAGAGCATTTAGATAATAATCAAAATAACCTTACTTTAAAAACATAGCACATAAACTTCTCTCACAGGATTCACACAGTATTATAAGCTGTCATCTTTTCAATGATCAATCCTAATGCATCTATTTCCAGAGACAACCAGGCCGGCTGAAAAGCAACCTGTAAAAGTGGAAGAGGCTGTTCATCTGCCTAAATCTAGGGCCCTCCAGACCCTCTTCCTGGGCTCTCCAGCTATACCTCCACATGAACCACATTGCCATATTTCTCAGTCATTCCAAACTACTGTATCATTTTATTTAGGACTACAAAAGACAAAACTTACCTCTCCAGTGCAAGAAGTCACCTTTCTTATTTCCTCCTCACAGAGTCTTCTGATGAGAAACAAGCTGCAGCATCAAGGTAGTACCAGCACTTTATCCTTCCATGGAAGCAAGAGCTCACACCTTCCTGAAATCATCAGAATGAGACATTTCACCTCCTCAGAACAAACACTACCTTCCCTAACCAGGCCTCTAGCACTGAGCTCTCAGCCTAACTCCTCAGTGGCTAGTTCAAAGTCAAACTCGGTCCTTTCTAGGAACTTCTGATTTTCACCTCATTTGTTGATAATTTACCCATCAGGTTTGTTCAATCACAATGCACCATTTCTTCTCCCCCAGGTGGTACAACTTATCTGCCCTTCTCACAGGCTCCAACCCCAAAAAGCTCACTAATGAAGCAATCATCCATTTACTAAGTCTGTGCAGGTGTTCACCTAATTGTATTATATCCTTACACAACATTTCATAACCTCCTCTGCCAGCCAGAAGCAGTCACCTGCATGCCTGGCCCCACTGTGGAAGGACTTTTTGCTCCCCATCACTGTGGGGACTAGGAAGCACCTGCCTCTGTCTTGCCTTCCTCTCCCTGGGGGACTCTTGCAGCCAGGCTTGTCCTGTCACCTCCAGCAAGGAGAGGCAGGAGGACCAGGCACATGCCTCAGAGTAGGGGCTTGGACTGTTGGCACGTGGCCAGCTGGGCAGCTGCAGTGTTCCCTAGTTTAGACCTGGGGTGTTCCCTGGAAAGCCTGGTGTAAGAAACCATACATTTTTTCAAATCCTACAGCTGGTCTGTAACAAAGATTTCTCCCAAAATAGTCTTCTCCTAGGCCTGTTGAGAAGGCTGAGGGTCTCACATCTGCAGAAGGGTTGAGAGCCCTCTGCATGTGTGGGGCTGTGTGTATGGTATCAGATGCCCAAGGCTGCACACAAGGAGGTTTGGCAGAGGCACAGAAGCCTTCTTCCCCTCATACGTTATCTGAAAAAGCAATGGTAGGCTGTGCTATCTTTCCTCCGGTCCTATATCAGCCTCCCAAGCACTTCCGCATCTTCCTCTAGAGCCACAGCTTGTATGATTAGCATCACTTTCATGTGGTCTTTGTTATTTTTGCATCTGGGTTCCACATTTAGGAATTCAGCACTTTGTGATACAGCGGGGATAGAGTCACAGTGAGCTGAATTGCTTAACTGGTTGTTTACCAATTTCCCTGTTTTCTGCATATAGATTTTCCTCCAATTTAAATTCATAGGCGGTGCTTCCCACACTCTTACAAGGATGCGTTTTAATAGTGAAATAGAATTTGTGAGTCTAGGGATTGTGTTAAACCACACAATATCTTCACACACCCCTTACTATATCTTAAATGATTAACACAACAGAGTATTTCAGAACCTGCCGCATAAAAAGTTCCATACCGAACTTTGATAATTGTTACACTCACTTCTGCACTTTAAACCAGACATATGGAAGGAGTTGGATCTGCAGTCTTGATCTCTATTTCTCATCATCAACTGCATAACTCTGGACAAGAGGCATCACCCATTAGTGCCTCAGTTTCCCTGACTGTAAACTTTCTATTTTGCAGATGTGGCAGGAGTTTTACAGGAACTGGTACAATGAGATGTGCTGTAAAGCATGCCAAGCCCTGGCACTGCATGCACGAGGGCACAGATTATGTCAAGGAGCATCCAGAAAGCAGAGAGGTATGAGGGCAAGCACCAAGTGGCTGTAGGTCCTGCCCAAGTCCAGCTGTCCCAGACAAGTAACTGGACTGTCTGGGATGGGCCACTTCCAAAGCAAAAATAGCTGGGAAAACACATAGCAAATAAAAGATTGGAAATCCTTTGGCCACTATCCACCTGTCCTCACATAAGCAATGAAATCGCTTTCTCTCTGCTACTTTGTTGAACGGAAAATCTACTCTTTCCAGATACTTGTGATGTTTGACCTTTCCTAGCCTGGTGCCCAGGCAGATTTGCCAGCTGAGGATTTTATCGACCCATTAGGGGGAAGAATGAAGTGAGCTGATCTCATAGTTACAGAGAAATAATTAAGAGGTTTTGTTGAGTAAGATTCAGAAAACAAAAAAAAGTGTAAATGGTTGAGTGTCTTAATTGAAACATATTTAATATTTTCAGTTTTATCAATAATTTTCTTTTTCTCCACTGAAAAGCACCACTGAAACAAAAAAATAATGTATGAAAAAGGTGCTGTATAAATAAATTACAGATGTCAGACAGGGGGAATAATTATTTTAGGTTTAAACTTTTGTCAAAATTTGAAAGAAAGCCGGGTGAAGAATGTTTAAAAACACATTCATTTTTATCAGAATCTTATGTCAAAATGTCATTGCCATTTTTCAGTCTGTTCTCCATAAAAAGCAAATCTGAAATTCCCTGGAACTACAGTTTCCAGAAACCAGGTTTAAGAGTAGGCGCGAGGCAGTTCCTGGAGTTCCACGGCAAGGTGGCTGCTTGCAGGAGGGAGCACCTAGAGGTTGCAGGAGCCAGGTCTGTTGATGGGAAAGGCTAACACAGCGGCTATTTTAAACTCGTCTGAGTTTAGAACAAAGGCGCGTGTTCAACTGACTTTGGGATGCAAGAAGATTTTGGCTCCTCCTTAATTGCTTAAGGGATTAATTCATTCATAGAAAATAGTGGGTCTGCATGGGTCAGCAGCTTAGGAAATAGGGGTATCCGTGTTGGCTGCGGGCAGCGAGGCGGGTTGCAAGCGCAGCTCTAATGGGTTGAACTGGAGTGTCTGAAACACTTCAGGCTGAAGTGCCTAAAAGGGCCAAGCACTTGGCAAAATTAAGAACAAAGAGGGCTAAAACGATTGTTGAGTGGTACTGGGGAGATCTGAGGATCCAGTGGGACCTCTCTGGCACTCCTTTTTGTGTTTGCAAGACAGTGATCGGGGACAGCCCTAAATCATCCGCATGGTTTGCTACTGCCTCGTACATGCTCCTGAGTTCACGTTTCTCAAAGAAAGCTGATGTTACATTGAAAGCTTGTCTTGTTTTCTCTAATTCAATCCGGAAAACAGTCATATTAATACCAACAGATACCGCCCACACGCAAATCAGAAAAATTAAAGGGCATTGCAAAAGTGACTGTTTCCAGTGGTCAGATTAGCTGCAGACGGAAGCAATTCAAGATGCATTAAAACTAAAAGGCTGTAATTGTCCAGAGGCATTGTCTCGCAGTGCAACACTTCTCTTTGGCTCTTCAGAGAGTTTTCTTGGAATTTTTTCAATTGTTTTCCTGCTTGAAATATATGCTACATTTCAGATCTTTCCTTTCCATGTCACAAGAGAATGAGCTAAAAGTTCATCAACAGCCTATGGCAACATCTCAGTGGAGAAAGTTGAAGTCATTTCTTAATGCCATTTCTTATTAGCTATCATTATTGTGTAAATGTTGTGAATACAAGAGTGCAGGAGGTCTGCTGTTAATCATTATGAACCTTGGTTTCTCCCTGCTTAGCAGTTAAGCCTTCAGAATAATTTCATTTCTGTAAAATATACAGAAAACTGCCTTCTCACTGACCTTTGGGTGTTTTAGCAAATAATACCATGAACTTAGTTCTCAGCCAGCTTTAGTTAGTTAGTTACTTACTTACTTAGTTAGATCTTCTATTTAAAGATAAGTTCCATCCCACCCTTCTGCAATCTGGTTATGATTATTGGTTACTGCCACCCGCAGACTGATAAACTTATAACAGCTGCATTGCAGGAAATCACCTCCAATTCAACCCTGATGTTGTATGGATGTCTTTAGTTAGCTTAAATAGGCTTTTAACATGCATTTTTTTGTGTGCAAAACACCTATCATTAATTTTGACTCGAGAGATCAAACAGTTAACAATGTGTTGATCCTAGCTTACTTTCAAGTGATGTATTGTATCATTTCTGAGAGTTATGAGGGGTTGATATTTTCTTTTACTAATGCATCAAAGTCGATAAGTGAATGGGGCAAACCCGCGTCCTGGGAAAGGAAGCTATTAACAGCTCTGCTCGGAAGGTTCTGAGGGCCACATTGCTTCATAGCCCTTGAGTTTATTGAATGTTAACTCTTTTTTTTTTCCTTAACCAAAGGAAATGAGTTTCTATAATCCTCCGCTTTGAGCTGCATCCTCAGTGGGGTAATGAAAAATGACCTACGCCATTTGATAGCACTCTACTTTGCACACAATAGATCTTCACAAAAGCAAGCACAATGCGACTCCGGCTTTTTCTTTTTCTTCTTGTTGAAATGCACAATGAATTTATTTATTGCTGATCTGAAAGGCACTAGGAACCCAATGGGCACAGCAGGGGAATCGCCCGAGTTTAACTTGGCATAGTAAGAAATCAGTCTCAGAGAAAATGACCAGTGTTCAAACCTGGGAGAGCAGAACATTTTTATAAGGAGGATCTTGAAACGGTGGGTTCATGCACATGCAGAGAGCAAGGCAAATTGGTTCCAAGAACAAGGCATCTGCTTCCTTGAAACCTTTTTTTTGGCAGAATTTGTATGCGAGTTGGGCATGTTGAGTGATTTATGGGGCCATTAAACATACACTAAATCAATCTCTATTACAAAAAAAAAAAAAGCACCATGTACTTGAAAAAGGCCCTCGGGCTAGATTTCTGAACCCAAGGTCTGATGTTGCAAGGCAAAATGGTCACTGGTAATTTGGAGATGTAACATGAACTCAGTCAGTCAATTTGGATATGATAGTTTTTAATGTTCCATGAATCTAGCAAAATGTGTATCCAATTAACTACTACTAACGGACCTTATTTATAAAATAATACTTTTGTGGTCAGGTTGCACATTTTCCATTCATTTCTGTACACAGTTCAGGTTGCAGATTGTGTGTGTATGATTAATAAAGAGAGTTTAAACATCCGGTTTGTGCTGGCTACTATTGGCACCGCGGTGCGGGGCTGGGCAGCAGGACTGCAAAAAAGCAGTTTCATCCCCATTATTACCGTATTAGGCTGGGAACGGAGGTAGGAGAAGGGTTTTCTGCTGGAACCAAGCAGTGAGAATTAAAGTTAGAGGTTGTCTTTTAATGAGGGATCTCTCTAAGGGGAAGATAGAAGTACTGGAAACACTGAGTTGTCAAAAACCTCAACTATTTACTTAGTGTTGTTTTGGAGCTGAAGAAATTAGTAGGTGGTACAAACATATCCTTCAGTACATAGGAAAAACATCCTCCTCTGAAAACATATTTGAGTTATTTAAAGGCTATGTGCAAAATGCATGCATCCCAACAGTCCCTTTTCCAATGCAATTTCATTTTAAGCCCCTGCAGTAGGCAGGCATTCACAAATTTGAGCAAAAAGAGGTTTTATGAACTCCTCTATGAACTGCCTATGCAAACAAGCATAACATTCAAATGGAAACAGGCCAAAAGTGTTTTGTGAATAAAGAATTTAGATATTTTCTTCTTGACATGGTTAGGGATGTAAAATCTGTAGCAAAACCCTACAGCTTGTCAGAGAAAATTTTCATATGTATATGTACACACACACATCAGTGCATGAGAGTGATATGTAAAGTTTCTAACACACTCCAAGATGAGATTGCAGAAACTGAGGAATGCTTTGTGAATCCAAGAGAGTTTCTCATAAAACTTTGGCTTTTTCTTTCCAGCTTTTTTCTGGTATTTTTTTGATTATAAGTTTTTCTGTTTTCAAAACAAAAATATTCTGAGTTTCAAAAATGGAATAATAACTTTTTCTTATAAAAATAAACAAGAAGCAAAACAAAGTACTTGGTAAAAAAAAGAAAAATAAAAGGCAAAGGAGTGAGATTGTAACAAAAGCTGACATAAATAAAAGAGAGGACACGTAAGTGATGAGGTTGTCTTTCACTTGCATGAGAGCCCCATCCCTCCACAAGAAACCCTTGAGCTCCTCCACAGACCATCGCCTCCTGGAGCACAGGGATCATCTGTGGGAGGTGTCTGGAGCAAAGAATTAATTTTGTATGGAATAGAGGCAATAGGATTTAAGTTTTGGATTCCACGCTTGTGTCTATAGGATTCAAAAGTAGTGATAGCTGAAGAAACAATTGGTATAACAAGTCTAAGCCAGATAATTACTCTAGAAACACAGCCTGCTTTGAGGGAAAACAGGTCAACACTGACTTTCTTCTGAGTACAGGCAGATAATATGGACTGTTTTCAAGTATTTTGGCAATCAAGTGCATGCCCATGAGAGACAAATTTCCAGAAAATACTTTTTGGGAGCAGTAGATCTTCTGCAGTGGTTTCTCTCTAAAGACCAATAAAAATGCAACAGCGTCAAGATTTGATAAAAAGAGACACCAAAGACACATTAAGGGATTACAGGGATGTGCAAGAGGGTGCTCCTAAAACTGTAGCTGAAAAATTTGCAGCAGCAAAGAATGGTGGAAACAAAAGTGGGGCAAACCACAAGAGAAAACTTGAACTTGAGAGCCGTCATGAGGAAATCTAGAGGAAAAAAACCAAATGTTTAGACACTTCCCAGAGCTGAATTGGAAATCAGGTTAGATTGGATCTTATAAAAATCGCAAATTATTTTCTCAGGATGCCAGCCTTCACCCCTCATTATTTCAGCTCCACCCCTTCTCTACTCTCTAGCCAGTCTCCCCGGGGACCAGAGGGGCCATTGCTAGAGCTGGAGCAAGGACAGTTGTTGTGTGAACAGGACTGCTAGGATTTGCTCTGCCTTCTTCAGCAGTCACACACAGACAATGGGAAGGACAGTGCTGTGCCCCCTTGGCTTGCTACCAATAGGACTTACTGCACAAGATAATACTCAATAATAGAGCAGAGCCTGCACACATTACCCCAGGAGCCTTTGCTATTTAAAGGGAATTGAAAATAATTGAAAAGAAGACACTTGTCTCGAAAGTGTGCCTTGTCAGCTTTGCTTCCTATGTGAATGAGGCTCCAGGGAGTGTCATGCACATATGCCTCTGTCTTCCTAAGCCCTCCTAACCTTTTAGCCTATTGGTTGTTTTTAAACATATTCAGTAGTGGGGATTTTCAAATGCTCTATGAGAGGTGCTTGTTTTAGGATGTTCCTTGCTTGCTGACCACCAGCATTCCCTGTAGGAGAGCACCCTTAAGGACATTTCACACCAGGCAGGGATCGCTCAGAACACATATTAGTTGGAAGACAAAAGCCCAGAAGAGACAAAGTGTCCTTAGCTCAGGGACTCACACTCTGCCCTACAAGGGGGACACATCCACAGCTGCAGGTTCTCTTTGCACCCAAGCTTTCATGTCACTGCAGTTCAGGCTATCCCAGGTTTTTCACAAAGCCACAATTTCTTTCTTCTCCTGCTTGCACAGCTGGTGAAATATCCAGAACCTGCCTTGTACATCCTTGGCTTTTCTCCTCTTTTTCATTTGCATTAAAAACCAAAACAAAGCCAAAAAGCCCAAAACCTTCTTTCCGTCATAGCAAATGGAAAACCAAAATAAACAGAGGAGAAACTGCCTTCTCTCCTCAAACCCTCCAGGCAGCTTTGGAGGTAGAATGCTCTTTCTAATTTCATTGACAGTGCTGTTGATATATAGGGCAATTTTATCTTAACAACCTGTAACAAAGGATAAGACAGTAGTCTTACATTCCAGGCAGTAGGAGATGTTTACTCATTCTCCCAGCAGACCCTCTCATCATTCATCTAGACTTTATTAGGATGCCAGGAAATGGGAAACCTATAATTTAAGAAATATATCACACAGGGAAACTTTTTCTGTTTGGTAAATAAAAGGTAGCTGAGGATCTGAGGTTAATTTATTTTTTAAAAGGTGTTCTCACCAGTTTTCTTATTCCTCCTAAACCTTTGCCTTGAGTTAAACCTCTAGCAGAAATTGATATTGAGGAAAACCATCGCTGGACACCTCAAGAGAGACCAAGATGTGTCCTTCTAATCCCAGGACTGGGCACGCGTCTCTGCTCTGGGATCCTACACTAGCCAGTTTGCAGGCTGTGCTCACAGCTGTGGCCACAGCACACAGCAGCCTACCAAGCATGGATTTATATCTATTGGTAGAGATTTTTTTTCTTTATCTTTAGAGGTATCACATTGTCAAAGATAGCAACATGCTTAGAGCAATCGCCTTTCTTGGCGCGAGAGGAGGGGAAGGGAGAAGAAAGAACATATTTTGTGGCAAACATTCTTACGGGTTTTTGCTTCTTAAGCAAGTTTCACATGAGCATTTATTCCCATTTACATAGCTCACCATGAATGCCTGGCTTTGATTTGAGGACAAACTGCCCCATAAACTCATGAATGTCTGAATTTAACCTTCGCCTTTCCCCCCTAACCTTGACTCTTGCTTTTCCTTTCATAATTGGTGACATTCTCACAGCCAAATTTAATAAAATACATGCTACTGAGAGTGAACTTGATTATGAGCACAGAATGAGGCAGGGAGGGATGGCATGTGATACTGGTCAGTGCAGGGGAGAAAATTCCTTCTAAAATCAGGTGCTAGAGCAGAATTTCTGCTGTTTAAGAGCAAGCTTCTCAGTGGCCAGAAAGCCATTAGCAAATGCATAAATCTGGTCCCAGCTCTACACATCAACCACAGCTTGGCTTCTCCCTCTGGCAAGTTAAATAAACACCCAAATTCATCAAAATCAAGTGCTTTAAGTGTCATTGCTTACTGATTGTGGTTCCATCACACCATCAATCCATACTGATTGCAGTGCTGTTTCAAGAGCATCATCAGCATCTCCTTAGGCACAGCATGCTCATCCTGAAAGGGAGCCATCACCAAGTTTGGATATCCATCAAAGGAACTGTTTTCCTTTAAGTTGTGCTTCAGACTCTGCCCTCCAGTTGTCAGCCAGGAACATGGCTTTCTCTGGCATACTTCTGACAGCTGCCACTGCAGTTGTGTGGGCTGCAGAGACTTCACTTGTGCTTAGATTTGGCCATGTGGTTTTGAGGCTTCTCACCCTATGGCAGTCTCCCAAAGACTGTGGTCTCTGTCATCTTCCAAGTAGCCATTAAAACTACAGTTGAAATCGAGGTTATGTTGCACCACAAACCTTTGAAGATCTTTGTATGCTGTGTGAAGCAAACCCAAAAGGCCACTGATGTACTGACTAGGTCAAATTCATCTCTACTGTGAACTCCACCTAATCCAGTGGAGTCATTGCAGGGCTGAATGTGGTCAGCTCTGTGATTATTAAAGGATGGATATGACCTCTCACATTTGGACGTATCTAATCATAGCTGTTAAATTTTTTGGCATGGGAGAAAAGAAATTATTTTTTTCTCTTTGCATTTATAAATAAAGTCCACTTAGATAAGGACTGTACCAGTTATACCTTGCTGGAGGCAGTAATGAATGGAGGTAATTTATCCTGTGTTTTTTTCCTCTAAACCAAAATTTAGAAGTGCAGTCATCATGGAGTATGAAACAAAAAAGGAGGTAAAAGGGGATAGGAGGCGTGACTTTAATGACAGGAAAAGAAGAATTTGTGAACTCAAAGTAATGCAACTTCAAAAATTCAAATAAATGTCATTGTGGTGACAAAGCCTCAGACCTCATAAATTTTTTCCTCTTCCCATTTGTGGCGAGCTCTGGTACCCTGTTAAAAACATCCAAAGCCTTTTAAAGAATCATTAGATGCATCTAATCAAGTAGAAGATTTCCTCATAATTCATTAGATGCAGGGAGAAACCACATCTCAAGCTGCCTTCCTGTCTCTGAACACTAAAGATACACATTTTGGAGTTAAAATTCATTGCCTATATGTGCTTCATGTGCAAAGATACAATTTCTAACATAAGAATTCCAGCAGGGAAGTCTGTGGTAAGCACATTAGGTTATTAATCCCCAAGATCCTGTTTGTCTCAAGGTCCATGAATCCAAACTCGGTCACTTAGATATGTGTCTGTAATACCATTCCAGTGATGAACTGGAACTTGAATAAGGCTGCTTGCATTCTCAAGCCATTAAGCTTTTTGGACAGGGGTAACTGACATACAAACACGCATATCCTTAAACTTCAGCCGAAGCACATCCTAGTACTCTGTAACTATCACCAGCTCAAGAGTGTTTGGAGACCAGTGTAATACATCTTAGTGGTTTGATCTCCTACAAGTTACTTATCTCACCAAGCAGTCCTCTGGGTAGAAGCCTCCACAGAAAGGCTCTGACATCAAAGCCCAAGAAGCAAAGGTTCAGAAACCAGCAGGAAGAAGTACCCTTCACTCTAGCCCTGCTTTCTCCTCTAAAAAAACCTTTACCTGTACGAACTTGAGCTGTACTGAGGGGATTAATCTCTGGGAAAACCATGAGTTTCCACAAAACCGTAGCCATTTTTTTTTTTGCTCAACAACCACTACATGCTGCACACTCTGTAGCTAAAACTTTACATTCTCTGTCTAAATAGTAGTAGTGGTCACTGCATTATAAGAGAGCATTGTTAACCTAAATTAGATGTGTACATGTGTTTTGATGGTTACATCCAGACACTGGAGACTAGGTTTCACACCAGAAGAAAGCTGCATTTCTACCTCTCCCCTCCTCAGAGGGGAGCACATGGGGCAGACCAGGGCAGCAAGTGCATCAATTTAATCCTGCACAACACAAATTCCTTGCGCTGAGCCATGAATCCACCACAGAGCATCAGACAACTTAGGCAAATACTTCCTCATCCTCAGTGGAGGCAAGAGAAGGCTATCAGTCATCTCCTCCAGACCAGAGTGGAGAACAGGTGGGAACAGCCTCTTCTCGCTCCTTCACCATGATGCCACAACAGCATAATGTTTGTCTCCTCATTTCCTCTGCAGTCTGGCTGCTCTCCAGCCTGAATGGTTTAACAGCAGGAGCATTTTCATCAAAGAGCATTTTCACTGCAAACAGCAGCAAATGAAACTAGCGTTCCAGTATCTGACCAGGAGGATCTCTTTAAATGTATACAATACCACCCAAACCTGAGACTCACAGCAGGTTTCCATGAAATCTAACTAGGTTTGGGCCTCAGTGTCAATGAGATATGACTTGCTCAGCATTTGCCATCTACGAAAGCGTCATGGGCCTATTTATTTCTGGATTTACTGCTGCAGAAACTCTCCAGTGTCACCTTCCTCCCCTTTTATGGACTGGCCATAATCTTAAATTCAGCTGAATACAAAGAGTTGCCTTTAGACAGCTAATCCTAAAGATGGAGCTTTGTGTAAAACCTGGAGGGGAAAAAAAAAAGAAAGGAAAAGAAAGAAATCACTGAGAGGGATTGGCAGGAAACACAAATAATTCTGGCTGATTTTTTATTATTATTATTCAGCTCAGGATAAGGACTGAACTAAAAGGCTCCTCCTTTGCCCTGGCCCATTTTTACACTATGTATTCACCAAAGCAGATAATGCAACAACCAATAGGTATTAAAGATGCCACTCATATTATGGATGCTGAGAGGAAAGCAGAATTGCCCTTGCGCTATCTGATTTTTACTTCATAGTGCGTACGTGAGCCCTATATATATGGAGCAAAGAGAGACTTTCCAACATAACAGGAATCCCACATTTGTCAAGCACTCAATACTCTCAGCCTCCCAAATCCCAGAGAAACACTGTTTAGGATGATTCCAGTCTCCTTTTGATGCTTAAAACACAATTTAGCAATCGCTATCCAGGGTGGCTTGTGAAACCAAAGAAGAGGGACGATCAAGCTTTTATTGGGAGCCTTTCTACTTGCTGCAAACTGCAGGACGTTCTTTTACAGTCTGTACCTCTTTGATATATGACACATGCTGCTGTGTGGGTGCTTACCTGTTAAAACTGTTTTGATTTGTCCTGTTTCTTTCTTGTCGGCATATGGTTTGTGTCTAGGCATACTTTGCTAATAGCTCACAGCATTTTTTAAGTAGCCAAACTGTTCTTGTCTATGCTATTTTTGGTATGCTGGGCCTTATTGGTACCTTGCAATGAAGGGAATCCAAACTACAAATGAAAAAATATATTCCCTGCTTTTAGTAATAACCAAGTCTTTTGCCACAGAAGAATTAATAATATTAATATACAACATATAGCTCTCTACAGTTATTATCCAAAACACCTCCAACTGACCTAGTGATGAGAGTGAATGAGTGCTTTATGTTTACCTAAATGCATAAAAGTAACAGGCAAACCTGAGTTTAAAAACTCTGAGGGAGAATCTGCAAACTTACAATATTAAATCAATAATAAAAATAGTGCATTTCAGCATCTTTCAACAACAGCAACAAAAGATTAGCAGCCCTATGTTGAAGACAAGGAGTTAAGAGACAGTACCAGATTCCCAGGAAACCAATGCTTTACCCAGGATTCATCTGCTTATTTATATCCCCTGAAATTCTGCATTGATTAAAACTCTTGGTCAATGTTGTATGACATAAAGGAGACAAGAAAAGATACTAAATATTGCTTTTATGATTTATCCATCACACCATGTTTCCTCAGTGTGACTCTGCCTGAAGATGGGCAATGCTGCCTGCTGCCCTGGGTCCAGGAGAGATACAGCAGCAGCACGCATGACTTGAGAAAAGAAAAACCATTAATCTTTAAGTGTGGCTTTAACTATTCTGAAGGGATCGACCTTACATTCATACAAGTACCAACATACACAGTTTTACAGACCTCATACGTGTCCTTGTCCAGGTAGTACCTGTGAGAGATGACCTCTAACACCATTGGATGGGGTTTGATAGCTCTGAGTATCTCATAGCACAAGCTGTCACTGATGAAGATGAGATCACAGCTAATTAAACCCTAATAAAGCCCTCCCCACCACTGTGGAGACTGCAGCTGCCATAGGTTAATGGAGGAGGAGGGAAGCAAGGAAGAAGACTGATGAATGGGAGAGTCCCAGGTGGCAAATGCTAGCACCTTGATGGGAATTAGTGTCCCCTCTGGCTGCTGGTGGCCCAGCATCAGCTGTGTGGTGCCCTCGTTGGCCCCATACATGTCGCAGTGGCCCAGCAAAGCCTGTTTGCTGCTCAGAGAGACCCCATGACAGGGGCGCGGGGTGGGGACAGCTTACAACAGCACCAGTGGATGAGACTGCTAAGCTCTGGCCTCAGGAAATCCCGATTTCCAGGAATAAAAGTCTCTTTCATCTTATAGTCCTGCCCTTCCCAATGGCTTAAACTGAAAGGGCCACATAATCCTATTTTTCTGTAGGGATGTTTGTAACCCAGCGACAATGCGTAATTCCACTGCAATCACTTCAAAATTCTTGGAGGAGACTCAAGTGATGCTGTTATTTGTTATTACCAACAAAATAACTGGTAAGCAGTGTCCCAAAGGGATGAGTAAGAAGGGGAGGATCACACTGCCTCACACAGTTCCCACTCCTACTATTTCTTGTGACAAGTAGGAATAAATGTTTAGATCTCTTGTTGCTGGGATCTAAATACCTTCCCCATAGTTCAAGCCTTTAGCTCCCTTGAACTTTTCCAAACCAAAACTGCTTTCTCTGATTGCCTGAGCTAGACCTAAATATTAGAGACAGAGCTTCTGGAGCATCAGAATGAAGAATTCATTATTTACTATGAAATCACTGTTGATGAAAGAAGCGAAAAACTGTCATTTCTGCAACTCAAAGCTATCATCTGACATACAGTGTAGACATACAGTATAGTTTCACCCAGTAGGTTTAAATATGAGTGGGTTTTTTTTGAATCAAATCAATTCTTACCTTGTGGAGACTGTACTGAAAGTGTATCATTTCATTGTGAGGCTCTTTCACAAAGTGAGACTGCAAGTGCTGTGGTTATTTGCACATTTTTCTTATCAAAAGCACAGCTGCAATAGAAACGCTTCCTTAAGGTGACTGAATTCAGTGAGCCTTGTCCTGGGGGATGCTACCTCCCAGAGGAGGGCAGCCTGAGGGTGTCGGGGTTGTTCAGCCTCGAGAAGGCTCTGAGGAGACCTTAGAGAGACCTTCCAGTACCTGAAGGGGCTACAGGAAAGCTGGGGAGGGGCTGTTTACAGAGGCTTGTGGTGACAGGGTGAGGGGCAGTGGGTACAAACTGGAGAGGGGCAGACTAGACAATCTTCACAAGGAGAGTGATGAGGTCCTGGCCAAGGTTGCCCAGGGAAGCTGTGGCTGCTCCATCCCTGGAGGGGTTCAAGGCCAAGTTGGATGGGGCTTTGAGCAGCCTCTATTAGTGGGGGGTGTCCCTGCCCATGGCGGGGGGGTTGGAACTGAGCGGGCTTTAAGGTCCCTTCCAACCCAAACTATTCTGTGATTCTATCTACCTGTCCTTGTTCCCCCCCGGCCCAGTCCCTCTGGCCAGCGCTGGTCACGGAGATCTCCAGGCACTGAGAGCAGACGGACTCTCGGGAAGAAGTCCATTCTCTGAGGGAAAACCCACCGCCCTCCTCCTTCCCCGAGAGGAGCCGGCGAGGGAGCGGCGGGGGCTGCTGCCCTCTGGCGGCCGCGGGCCGGGGCCTGCGGGGAAAGCCGAGGGAACGAGAGGTAGCGAGGACATCCCCAGCCTAAGGAAGACAGGGAACAGTTGGAATGGGTCTAGAGGAGGCCACAAAGACGATGCGAGGGCTGGAGCACCTCTGCTCCGAGGACAGGGTGAGAGAGCTGGGGTTGTTCGGCCCGGAGAAGAGAAGGCTCTGGGGAGACCTTAGAGCGGCTTCCAGTGCTGAAAGGGGCTCCAGGAAAGCTGGGGAGGATTTACAAGGGCATGGAGTGACAGAATGAGGGGGAATAGCTTTAAATTGGAAAGGGGAAGGTTTAGATTAGACATTAAGAAGAAATTCTTCACAATGAGGGTGCTAAGGCATTGGAACAGGTTGCCCAGGGAAGCTGTGGCTGCCCCCTCCTCGTAAGAGCTCCCGACCAGGCTGGAAGGAGCACCCCGGTCCAGGTGTTGCATGGGGGCTGGAACTAGATGATCTTTAAGGTCACTTCCAACCCAAATCATTCTATGATAGGTCTTAGCAGGAGAGGTGAGAAAAGCATTGTGGCAGAGCTCAGAAATACCAACAAATCTAAGCGCCTCTCCTCCCCCGTCATATCAACCTCTCCTGCGGCACAGCCCATCTCCTCTGTCCTGTCATCCCCTCTGACTCAGCCTACACCCACTGCTCTCAGCAATGCTTTTTTAAAAACAAACACGGTCTGGATTCTTTTAAAACATTACCATTGAGTGCCTCAGCTAGCATCAGAGCTGGGGCTGTTTGCACTAGCAGGTTTCTGGAAATTACCCTGAAACCACGTTTTAAATTGCCCCAAACCATGTGCTGCCTCATACGAAGTGAGGAATGAGACAGGTGGGTGCTGATGGCTGCACTGTGCTGCTGAGGGTGAACCAGCTGCCCTGGGCCAGCCGTGTTCTTGGAAAGCAAAACTTGGAGAACATACAAGGTGCAGACACTGACAACGGCACTTACATACCCTCTGCATCAGTCCTGAGCATGTTATAGCTTCTTTCTGGTTTCATACACAAGGCCAAAATGACGGTTTCTCTCATAATGCACCCAGACGGCCAGAGAAGAATGTGTGTAAGCACTGCCAGATAGGCAGTTTTTAGTCAAAAGTTTGTTACTTTCCTTATAAGAACATTTTCTAGCTATTCCACTTTGGCAGCCTGAGTTAAATGCTATGACATTTCTATACGGCACACGACACTGCAGTGGAAACTATTAATGCACTTCTAAACTGGACGGGAACTGCATATATCAATTATATCATGTAGAAATCTACCCTGAATCTGGTGTAACATAGAGCTCCTGCATTAATAGAGGACAACCAGAACCAATTATGGAAGCAATAACTTAGCTAGCCACACCATAAATGGTCCTGTTTTAATTAAAAAATTATATTTAACTAATCACATTTTATATGGATGAAGTATTCCTTTTCCTAACCTTTACCATTCAACTCCCACAATACCTCACATCATTCAGGGCACTGATCTGGTCCACAGATCCTCTCCTGTAGGCTGCTTGGCACTCCAGCTACCTCATGTTTTCAATTATATATCTATATGATTTCTCTATTGAGAATATGCTGCCAGACCAAGCCTCTCCTCCCAGCCTAGAGGATCACTGAACTACTCCTGATCTGTGACTTTAGCCTGTCTGGTACAATTCACCTTCAAACGGAAACAACAAACCTTTCATCTCATTGAAATGCAGTACCCGTGTAAATATTTCTCTACTCATATCGCACACTCTAGATGCCAATTTTACTTTCTGATCGCATTATTTCAGGTAAGGAAGAAAACAAGAAGGCAAAGAGGACTTGCTTTGGGACTTGATTGCTGTCCCTGCTGTCCCCTGGGGCTGTAGCATCTTGTGCAGAGCCCAAGGTGGGTTGAGGACACCACAAACCATGGCCCTGAGCACTTTGCAAGGACAATGCTCACCCGCTTGACATCTCCTCTGAATGATCGGTGTTAAAAACAAAACAGAACAACTGAAGTAAGTGACGTGGATTTTTTTCACAGGCTGTATATATTGTATGACATGAAGAGGGGGGAAGGACTTCCCGGTGGCTGCGTGCAGGGGGAGCTCACGCTGCACTGTTCACACCCGCTCCCCTCCAACCACAGCCAATCGCTTCTTCGCAGTCTGGATGTTTTATGCAATAAAAGTAACACAGTCTATTGTGTAGCACTGCCCAGCTACCCGCAGAAACTACAAGGAAACGAGGAAAGCAAACACAGATCAGCCTAACCCAGGTACGTACCAGGAGCATCTCAAGCCCCGTATTGTTAATTATTATTATTTTGGGAAGAACTGGCCCCATGGAACCTGAGGCTCCTTCTGGTGTCCCCACAGTGACTGGTGACAAGCAGTGCTGGGTGACAAGGACCCTGTGTGACTGTGTTGGCAGTGCAACACAGGCTCTTGGCCACAGGACTTGCCAGCTCACTTTGTTACGACTGTCTCTCACAGAGAACAGCAAAGATTTCCTACAAGTTGGAAGTCCAATGAATGATTTGCTTTTAGCTTCAAGTTTTAGACTAAAATGAAAATTCGAAGGCAAGCAATTTGCACCTTTCTTTGAGCACAGAAGAGTATCTTCACACTGACATGCCTCCGTGACTTCTCAGCATGACGGTGAGAGGATTCGTTGCTAAGTTTTTTCTCCGCTTACATTTTCAAAGGTGGCTGGTTAGCACTTTCCTTGGGAGAAGCATGGCCTTGTTCACTCAGAAATAATTCCTTCAAGTAGGCAGCTACAGCAGATGAGTACTCAGAGAGGACTCTTACAAGCTGCTCCTGAATTAATAAAATAATAACAACAAGGATCAGTTATCTCTCTCAATACCTTTCCAAACACATCCTTTAGAAGAACAACTGCTATGGTGCTGATCTAGCATTTCCAAATTATTAACATTCTTATTTTAACATCACAGAAACTTAATTGCTGAGCAAGTATAAACAAGGAATTCCAGTTACAAAGCTCTCTCATACACACAAGATTCTTCTTAATTTTTTTTAATTACATTTTATTGCCTTCATTTTGCAAATGGCAAAGATACAATGGCTTCCATTATAAAGTTATGCACTGTAGTTTACTACATGGAACATTTTGCGATAGTCTTTATGAGATCTCTAGCAGATCTCTTATCTATTGTATGACAACACTTTATAAAACTTTGCTCTGTTCTGAGCATTTGCAGCATCTCACCACAACACAATGGGCTAGCCCATATTCATGTTTGCCACATGAAAATGCCTTCTCTTGCTCATTTCTTGAGCTTATCACAGTTTCCCAGCCTGAGCTGATCCAAACCCACTCCACCCAGTCCCAGCACACACAAAGAGTATTCCAAGCTTGAGGCAGAGGGAAGAACTGTATATACTCAGCGTGAGTTGTACCTCCATACCCGCAGGACTGCAACACCAGCTTTATGGTGTGGACAAGCACATAGGAATGGGTCCCCGTGCATAATTCTGCCCCACTGAAGCCATATCTCATCTCTGCTATCAGAAGCTTTTGGTTTCCTGCTGTGCTGAGTGGCAGGGGCTGAAAGGGGATCTTGTTTTCAAGCCCAGCACAAGCAAGGCAATTCTCCTTGTACACTAATTTACTGCTCTCCAGAGGTGTAAGCGACATGAAGCCTTGGCTGCATTAGGCTGTTGGTGTTGGGTGTGACAACTGCAGCTACCCCTGCCACCGCTCAGCACTATGCCTTGGGAGAAGGGACCATCCTAACTGTTTTTCCCTGTAACCACATGCCTGGCAGGGAACAGGGAGGGGGCAAATCTCAGCAGTAGTCACAGGGCAGCCTTGTGCCCATTCCATCCACCTGCAAACCATCCTGTTCCCTCCAGCCCTCACAAATACTTCCAACACCAGCAAAATCATTACAAATCCCTTTGCTCTCAAACATGCTGAGTTTCCTCTTCACTTCTTTCACATATTTAGTTGAGCTTTTCCTCCTTATTTCCAAAGCTCTGCATAATTTTGTGACAGGCTTTCCTTCTCCCTCATATCCCAGTCTCAGCCATGCCTGCTTCCGCTTCCTCTGCCTCCTGTGCTGTACTCCCTGTTTTCACACTATTCCAGTTGCCTGGAATAACCTTCTTATCAAAATGCAACAAGCTGTCTCCAGCTCCTCTAAAAACCATATGAATATCCACCTGTTCCTTTGACAGTAACCATATGCTTCTGTATTTGCTCTGGAGCGTGGGAGGCTGCTTTGCACTGTTTGGGCAAGATCCAGCTCCTACCGAAAACAAGGAGAAACTTCCCATTGATTCCATGGCACTTGCATCAAACCCTCAGATTATAAATTTAATGGGATGCTTTCCGCATGTTTCAATTACTGCAGCACATCACACATATTTAGGACTCTATTGAATAGCCAATAACGATTATCACTTGATTGCAAAGACATAACACCAGCCAGAGATATAATGCTAGGATTCCCATCTCAGAAAGGCAGCACAATATCACTGTCTGTATACAGCCCCTTTACATGGCAGTATATAAAAAACACCATGCAAGGAGTTATAGGCACCTAATGATATAGACTTCAGCTGGAGATGAATCCTCTCAAGTCTAGCTCTCCTTGGTGATTTCAGTGCAGAAGCTATCTTTGTATCAAAAGAAATCTGTCAGCGCTATTTGTCCAGAATCATAAACGTAATAAATCTTGCCAACTCCTCCATGAACTGACTATTTATTGCACTCATCTCTGAGACTTTTTGATACTGGAGCTGGAGGCTGCAAACATAAATACTGAAATGACGTGTTGCATATGCTGTAGCTTAATTTACTGTGTTTGATTTGAGGCTTAGTTTTGGAAGACCCTCAGCATCTAGCCTACAGGCCTTCCTGCACAGCCTGAGAGATACTACAGTGATCCCAACAAACTACATGTCAACCTCCCTTACGCCCGCATGAGTCAAAATGAGCGTGCGAGTGCAGCTAAGCTATGTACTTCCCCAGCCAGCCCTGGACCAGCAAGAAGGGTAAAGACAAAAGAACCCAACACGGAACCACATCCTGGCAGTTCATGTGAACTGCCTGAGCAGAGAAGGTGGGCAAAATGCATCCCACCCTCATAAAGTTGGTTTTGTTGGTGACAAGAGACTTCATGACATGGGAGTCTTCCTGCAATGTGACTCGTCAACCCTGACATCAAGGCTGGCACCTGATTTGTTGTACTAAGAAATAGATCCAGGCAAACCCTTTGTATTCACTAAAAATGCCATTTCTGCAATTTCAAACAAAAGAAACTTTTTTGAGGTGATTGTCCTGCATCCAGGGAAATGATTCCCCTTCTCTATAGGTCAGTGGTTAGAGCAGGTATGTGGCACAAGGAAGATCCAGCCTCAGTGTAGCTGGGGCAGGCAAGGATGTTGAAACCCATCTTTTAGCATCTCCCCCAGACTCAGTCACCATTTAAGGATGGGATTTAACAGAGCTGTTGGGACTCCTGAAAAAGACACAAATATTCTTACTAGAGCAGTGACTTCTAACATCCAGGGATTTTGTTTGTTTGTTCATTTGTTTTCAAAATGGAACAGCAAAGACGGGAACTGAACACAGCTTTTATGCATCTCTCAGGGAGAGATTTCAGCAAATCAGAGGGAGATTACTTGAAGGAGGTGTGGGTCTTTCATGCTGCCCAGTTTTTTCCGAAGCCACGACGAGGTGCTGAGGGACATGGTTTAGTGTTTGATAGGAATGGTTGGACTCAATGATCCGGTGGGTCTCTTCCAACCTGGTTATTCTGTGATTCTGTGAGTTTGGGTGCTCAGTCTGACACATCTGAAAGAAGTGGTGTGTGCATAAGGTAAAGATAGGATGCACTGGATTGGACAAGACAAGAAGTGACTTGAACTTCCATTGCAACTGAAATCAAATCTGACAGCACATTTAAACACTTAGTCCATTTATAAGAAAAAAAAAGTCCACATTATTATAATCCTTTCCCTAGGCACGCTGGAATGTCAGAAACTCCGATGAAAGCCGGTAGTGTTGAAGTTTAGCTGTATGATAGTTAAATCTTCACCTCTAATAGTCAAGGATCTCTGCAATTCTATGCCTGAAAAGCACAGACCAGTCAGGAGAAATGCCAGCTGGACTGTACACGGTGCACAACTGGCTTGTGCATCTAGGCTGAACAAATAATTATCGACTTGGCTTCTGCAGTGCATTCAAGGGAAATTATTAACTGCACTAGAAAAATCAGTGAGGCAGATTCATATGCAGGGCTGAGTTTTCCTCTGAATCTGTCCTGCTCCCCATCTCGTTCAGCACATCAGTTCATTCAGTACAGAAAAAAATTGCCAGACTTTGCCAATTATTCATTTTATATACATACATACATATGTACATATATATAAACCTCCCCTCTAGCTGTAATAAAGTGGTTAAGCAGAAAGGAAACTATCATTATTATAACATGAGATTCACTATAAAAATCTGGAAAAGGACTTATAGAACTTCAATTTTTTTATTAGGTATTTTGAATGATATATGGCATCCCTGTTGTTTCTAAAATGGAATAAATTAAGAGATTTATCTTAAGTAATTGGTGTAATTGGTAACTTAAACTACAGTCTACTGCAGAATGATTGACTTCTTTTCTCTGGCAATTTCCAAGTTGAAAGAGCTTGGTCTCTATTTTACCTTTTTATAGAGCCTTTCATTACTTTCTGATCTACATTAGATCCTCCTGAAAGTTAAAAATATTATAATAGGTCTAAATAATGAGCCTCCCAAAGATTTTCTGTAATCTGTCCAATCCTGCCTGTGGTCAGAGTAGACGAATGGAAGCCAGGAATTCTTCTAGTCTTAATCAGAGCTCTGCCAGTAATTTGCTGAATTACAATTACTTCAAATCTTTCAACTTGTGCTTAATTTTGAGTCCATAGTATTAAGCAGCCTTATAGAAGACACTTGGCATGAAACTGAGCTCTGTAGGAACAAGCACAGATTTTGCCACTGGCCTGACTGGGATTAGGATTTCACCCACAGGTCTTGTTTGGAGGCTCCTGCTTTGTGAACAGTACAGATGCTCTCTGTCAGTTCCTGCAATGACTTCAGCAGCACTGAGATACACCGGGATGCTGAGTTTCATCTTTCTGTCTCAAAAATCAGCTGCTAGTCCCTTGCACCTTTGTAAAAACCTCTTCATTCACTGGAGGAATTTGTTATATCCTAAGATGTAGAATGTCTACAAACTATTGATGCTTTCACCATTTTTTAAAATGAAAATGTATTAAGCACAAAAGCAGAAGGCTTCGTTTTAAATGAAGTCTCTGCAGTTCAGTCATATAGGGCACGTCTTAGTTCTACTCCTTTTTAAAACTCTCACCGACCTCCCTCCTATTGCTATTACCTCATTTTTTTTTTCCCTGAAAATACTCCTGACAGCAAAAGGGCTGTTCCTGGGCTCAGACCACATAATGAAACATCAGCTACAAAGAAGATTTTCAAAGATAAAGGAATTGTCTTCCTTTGTCCAGAGACAGAGTTGCGAGGACAGTCCAGGCATGCTTTAACTTTCACAATCAGATACTGAGCCCGCAGGGCACAGAAGAGACACATCCTCCCTTTGCTGGCCCAAAGAACATGCTCAGTATCTAAATCTCACACCCTGAACTCGGGTTTAGGATTCATTCAGTGCCTTCAAGTAAGATGTCAGTGCCACTGTCAACAGATTTAAACTCGAGGTCCCCTCCAGACCTGTGCATAACATCAAAACAGCAGACAAACACTGGAGGCAGATTATGCATGAACACACTGACAACTCCACAGGCTTTGCATTGTACAGTTCTGTCCATTCCCAGTGTCTGAGGACGGGTGGCAAAGAGAATGCATTTAACAAGAAGAAAAAGACATTAAACATCAAACACCCCTTTGCTTCTGACAATTAATTGAGAAGAAAACCTCATAATCAGTTGCAGATTTGTCTCTGTGTAGCTAGCGTGACTCCGTTGAATTATTACACTGTAGTCCAGAGCAAGGAGTTTGGTTCTCATCTTTGTGTTACTTGAGGATAGGGAGGGAGCGGAGAGAGCTGAAAGGTTAAAGGTGGTAGGAGGAGATTGCCAAGGATGTCACTGCCTCTGTGTTAGCCATAAATAATAGAAACCAGTGTGGTCTTTGGTTTATAGTCTGGCTTTAAACCCACACTGTATCAGGGACTGTCAGTGAGATGCTGGGAATAAGTATACAGAAAGCTGCCCTGTATCAAGGCAGGTTTGCGCCTTCTCCGAGCAGTGCAGGGGCTGTTGGTAAGAGACAACATTTCAACAGCGTTCCAGTATGGAGAAGCTCCCTGCTTTCCAGCCTCTAAGCAGTCCCAGGGCCAGTCAATGTCTCTTGATCTCTAGTGGAATTAAAAATACCCTGTGTGAAAAATCACAGACTTTGGTGGTCGTGCAATTGCAGCATCCTCTTCTGCATCACGAGGTAACTGCCCTGGTTCTCTGCCAGCCACACATTGCAAAGTCAGCAGGGCAGGGAAGGAGCAAAGACTTATTTCCAAGGTAACCTGGCTAGTTTTGGATGACATGGTTGGGGCAGTCATAACCTCATTTGGAGGATGTGCTCTCTGACAGTTGGAGTCAATCTCATGGTGTGTTCCACTGTCCTCAGCTCAGTTGTGCCTTACATAGCACAACAGAGACGTTAAGAAAACCATGAAATGTTGCTGAAGTTAAAGTTTGTTGATCCTCTCCATCTTAACAGCAAAACCATCTCCTGCAGCTCTAGTCTCAACTGCTCCCTTGTTAATTCTTCACAGCGCAGACCGACCGAGCACAGCCCTGCATCAGTCAGCCCTTACTGCTTTAATACTGTGACGCAAAATGGATAAAACAAATCAGCTGATGAGAGATATTTAGACCTAATCTACACTCGCCCCTAGAGGAAAATAAAAGTGTCAGTGTTCCTGACCTTCCTCTCACATGAATTTGTTCCTTTATGTTGCAGAATTAACTGTGCTGAAAAAGTGGTTCCTGGTGCACACAGAAACTAATGGCATTGGAAATTATTCATGAGGTCTTCGGACCTCGGGCAAGAAGAAGTGGGAACCAGCAGCGCTGAGCACTTTCAGGGCAGATTATAGTCTTGGCTGGATCCCAAGTGACAGAAGAAAGACAGATGGGCCCTGCCCTCCCCAACACCTCAGCACTTCCCACAGTCTATAAGTTATGTTTGCTATCACCTGAAAGCAAAGAAGCCTTAAAAGTAAGCACTCAAATATGCTAACCTCTTAGGACAGCACACACACAAAAGCAAGCATTTATATAAATTATATCCCTCACTTCAGGCTGAATTTAATCATCAAAGGAGAAAAAGCACATTTTGTTTGGTCTTTTACTAGTCAAAAATTTCTGGTATTTAATAAGCCCTGGAGCCAGATCTCAGTAGGACAGGCTTTTTATGGGCCAGAGGCACCTACCATATCGTCACTTTACACATACAACCACTGACCTGTGTCCAGCTGATTTGAATTTACTTCCTAAATCTGATGCTTCACCCAGTTAGATAAAAAAAAATAGAAACGTGGCATTTCTAGACCACAGTTCTTGGTGTCACTACGCATTACGGGAAATTTAGGAATGCTACAGAACATCTCAAGTTTAAAGTACTTTCATGGTTCCAATGGAGAGCTAAAACAGATGGGGTTACAGCGTGACCTTTCAACCTACCAGACACTGTTGACCCAGATTCAACAGTTCAAGAAAGCTGCTCCTGGATTCGTATTACATTTCGGGAGAAGCAGCAGTGTTATAGTGAGAATGGAGACGCTGCTCAGAGGCAGCTCGGATAACTGGTCCCGCGAAGCACAGGATTGAAACTGCATGTTGGTCTGATTTCATGTGTCTTCCTGCCAAAGGAGGTGCTCAGGGCTTAGAGAAAGTCTCTGCTACCTGCCCTAAAACACTGGAAAAGGAATTCAGGAACGGGAGAGACAATGGCCGAGAGATTTCACTGGGAAATCAAGGAGAGGGTGAAAAATCAGTGCGAAGGGAGAAGTGTTCTATTGAAGAGACACTTTTTCCAAGTTCAGGGTTCACACTACTAAGCCAGAGCTGTAGTCTTTCTGGTGGTGTTCAAAAGAGGCTGAGTTTTATCACGGAGGTGGCTGCGTTTCAGCAGTGGGTGAAGAGATTGCCACAGCTCAGAGGCAGAGGCTGGCCAAACAATGTGCCCACCCGGGCTCCATCCCAGTGCGTCGGGCTCCTCGGTCTGGGCTGAGCAATTTGGGAACTGGGTGGGTGGGGGGGCTGTAAACCATGAAGCACTGTGGCATCTATTGAAACTGATGAAGTTCCTGTCAATGTGCTGTTATTTCAGACATTAGCGTGCTAAAAATAGTGCTTGCATTTTTTTTTTAGCAAGCTTGTTGTTTTCAGGAGCTCTGAAAATATAAAGAGTTCCATAAGTGCTAAGAACAAGCTTGTGAAATAGTCTCACTGGAATACAAAACCACTTGAAAATACTGTTTGTTACATTTCCCTATGAACTCAACAATGGACTATGCAGACCATTTTGCTAAAACACTGGATTTATTTCACTTAAATCTTATTTCACTACAAGAAAATCTAGGAACCCCTCTGAATACCTATTTAGCTTTCTTCTGTTCAAGACAACAGCAAGAACTCTGGATTCTCATGAAGTGTTTCTTAAATGCTTTCACCATGCCAAAAGCCTCTTCAACCTCTTTCCCATTCCCCCCCCCCCCCCAAAATGTTCATGATCCAAACCTTAATTATCTCTGATTGTGTCAACAAAACCAGAAAAACAACTGTTACATCCTTCTAGTGGAGATCAGCTGCATGAGAAGGACCAGGCTCATCTTAATCCTCAAAAGACTGACATGTGTCCTAATTGTGAAATCTGTACAGCATTTTTCAAACAAGCTTTCTGTAACTGCTGCCCACGTCTACCACTGTTTGTTTGAATACTGCTGGAGCCTTTGCCCCACAAGCTGACAGCAGCCAGAGCCACTGGTAGGGGCAGCTCCTCATCTCTCCAGCCCGGCACAAAGCCGTCGGGGCAGAAATAAAACATTAGGAACCCAGTGGGGAATTTCCCAATACATCATCCCAAGAGCCCTTGACGCTGAACAAGTAGGAGCTTATCACCGTGTCACTGTTCTGTAACTGAGATAGGATGATGATGTGCTGGTAACTTGCCAACACTTTGTGTTGCAACATTTTACAGATTATACTGTACGATAAAAGGGCTGCGTTTAATGAGTTTTGTCAACTCAGTTATCATTTTCATATCGCATAAAGCAAGTTTTGGGCTAGACTTAGCAGTTACGCAGCCCCTTTCATCCAAAAATTTTGAATTGATTTGTCCACATTAATCAAGTTTCAAATCTGCCTCTTGAAATATCTGTTTAGGTACTGTAACTAGATATAATAGACCTGGATGGATTTTTCTTTGCAGAATTTTGAACCTACCTAAACTGTCAGCATTCACAATGTTTCCTAACAGGGAGTTTTATAGATTAAATACAGAGTGTGTTAAGAATGTCCTTTTCTTTACTCTGAATCTGCACTCTGCTCATTTCATTTTGACAACCCCTTGCTGCTTTCTTGGACAAGACAGTCCCTGCTCATCATCTCTATGACACCAAGGCTTTGGATACATCTATCCTTTTCCCATTCTTTCTTCTCAGAAAAGAAAGACTAGACATACAGTGGGGTTTAAATAGCTAATTGCTGTGTAGCTGCCAAACTGCCACTGAAACCAAAGGTAAGAACCTAAAAAACAGCAGAACTGACTCAAAAGGTTCTGCCATCCAACACTTGTCCCAGCTCCCCCTTTGTGCTTCAACCAAAAGATACCACACGCACAAGAAGATATTATATGGCAAAGCAACAAGCTATTCAGGTTTTGTGATGGGGATTAATGAGATTAACAGTAACTGCTAGATGTGTTGTTTCTCCAGGTTTAAACTGCAGGGGACATGGAAGGGCAGGGAGAGGCAGAGATTAGCCTTAAAGTATAGAAGAGGCAGATATTTAAATGACCATGAATATACACAGGTACTCTGCTCATCTTCTCATACCACTTATCTTCTGGTTTTAATTACTTTAAAGACTGTTCTTCTAAAAAGATCATTATTTCATTGATCAATTTTTGTTCTTACACCCCAAAGTAGGCTTAACTGCAAGTCCAAGGGAGACACATTTTCTGTCCCCATCCATGAAGAACAGTTGATTCATTAAATCTGTGCCAAGGCCACATACAAATCAAAGCTGCTGGCCTCACAGCCCAGGGGATAAACACAAGCTGTGTTCCTGCTGGTGCCCAAACCTACATCTCCAGGTGAATGAAAACCACAGTTTCTATGAGCTTGCTGCAGCTGTGGCAATTAGAATTGTAAAGGAGATGTATGCTGCAGATGCAGTTCAAAGAGCAGGAGTGAAGCCTACGTAGGACAATATGTAGAAAAAAGTATCTGGACTCTCCTACAGCAAACTGGCATTGTCCTCAGGCAGCTGTGCCAGTCTGCAGCACATTAGGGTTTGGCCTCTGTTTTCTTTTGAGAAAACAACCTTACATCTGGATTTCATCCTCCTAAACCCCATGAGTGTATGTTATTTGTATATATTCTGTAACTGACAGAATGTTTTATACAGTTTCAGGATAAGCACAGAGACGATACCTGGTGAAACGGTTCTTCTGTGTTAAATGGAAATGACAGCCTTTCTGCTTTGCTCTTTTAAAATTTGCCTGACATAAATACCTGGATGAAGCTAAGTCAGGGAAAGACTGCGTCAAGGCTGGTGAAGAGGGAGAGCCTAGAGGCTCAGGTTTGCTGCTCTGCAACTGTCCTGCCCTTTGCAGCAGTGGAGCTGCACCTAAACCTACCCCGGCAGGGGATCTGCTGCTACAAGGGCCAGCTGCAGCACATCTCCACGCTCCTTCCATCACTGAAATACTACAAAGGGATTACAAATTCTGGCCCAGACTGTCTTAGTTGAGGCAGAATTTAACATTCCACTTTGGCTGTAATGTTTAATTTCAGAGGCTTAAGAGGAGAACAGACATTCACATATGGGGTTTTTTCTCTTTAAAATTCCTGTCTTTGGCTCAATTTGGGACTCTCTGACCACCACTCCAGACTTCATCTGAGCCTCAGGGTTCCAAAGAGTTTTGCCTAATTTCAGACTTTGCAATAAGTGTTTTGCCAGATTTATATTCAACTTCAGAAGATGCAAATAATTTCTACTCCCAATTTAATGAACGATCATTACTCAAAGAAATCCTCTTCCCACCTCAAGAAATTACATTATTTAAATGGAAGAAAACTGTTTTAAATTAAAAATGTAGTATGAAACATATATCGTTTACATCAAGGACACTGGGGAAAAACACTGCTGCTGTCAAATTGTTTCAGCAAGATGATCAATGACATCAAAATAGCAGCCACAGCAACTTGAATCGTTCTAGGTTGTAATCAGGAAAAATAAAATGTCTCCATCTACTCACCAGTGAAAAAATTAAAACTCCCAACAGAAGTACTTCAACTTCCAGTCCTTCTAGTCCTTATGCAGTGTTTTGTAGCTTTTCCTAGCACTGCTTTTATGATTTTGGTGATCAGATCTCCACTAACATCAATGCTGGTGGGATAAAAAAAAAAAAAAAAGGAAATTGTTAGAGACATTGGACATTCCGGAAAATCAAAGCAAATAATAAAGAAAAATTGCATTGGAAAAAACCTATAGTGGATCTTAATTAAGAGCCTGCCTTTATTTTAGCAAAGGTGAGTCATTAACAGCTTGTGTTCAAACTTCTACCAATATTTCCTTTTCAAAAAGTCAAGGATAACAAAATACGCCGTGTGGCCACGCACAAGATAATCAGCAGCTTAATTGGACCAAAGTGTGTTAACATTTCTAGGTCAATACCAACAAAGATCCACCAAAACCCAGCCACATAATTCACCATCTAAACATCAGTTCTTCCCTTAGGATCCTATAATTGCTCCCAAGTGGCAAACCCACAAACATGGAAGTAAATGAACCATGATAAGAGTCTCTCATATTAAAAGCGTCATAAAAGCCTGAGCACAAAGCCTAGTAAGAAATGCCCTTCTCCACATGGCACAGATTTGAGCAGGCTGCATTCACCCCCGAGGTGCTGCCTGCACTCTTCTACGCGCTGGAATTCAGCTGCTTCGTGACAATATTCTAGACATAGAATTAACAATTCTGAAAGCTTTTAGGGATCAAAGGTTGCCCCCTTTGCAAGTTTTTTCATACCGAGGACATGATGAAGTAGTCTGGCTCTAGCTGGAAAAATAGTTGAGATGACACTCAAATGGGTTGTGGTAAGAAGAGGCGCCTGGGGAACTGGGACCAAGGTTGGCATGAGCCTCGCAGACTGGTCTCCTCTGCCCTGCCCCAGGCGGGCTTTGCCCTTGCTCCCATGCAGCTGCTGCAGAATATGCTGCTGCCTTTCATCCCCAGGGCACAGTATTTGCTGTTAATGCTCCTCAGGGGATCTTGCAGATGGAGCCCCAAATACAGGAAAAACCAGTATCTGTTCTGCTGTTAACTCACGCTGCAAACACCACATGGACTAATGAGAAATTTGTCAACTAGCACATAATCCCCTGCTGCAAGAAGTGAGCTAGAGTCCCAGCTCAGAGGCAACCAGCCTTTCCTGAGTGAACCAAAGGGCAGCGTCCTCCTTGCAAGTGACAAAATGTCAGCCTTTAAGCTGTGCAGACAGGCAATGATTGTTGGTTTTTTTTATAAGTGACACATCTAGAGCTGATGGCAGTTTCTCAGTTCCTGCAACAAATGCGATGGTTGCTCTTCTGTCTCTGCTGGTGATGCTGAAGATAGCTGTGCTGCTCCTGGTTCCAGCTGTTGGGAGCACTGCATTTCCATTCTTTTTGCAATGGGGATTAGGTACTTAGCACAGACTCTAAATGACCTAGCCTTCAAAGTTGTGTTTTCAGTGATTTTTCAGGTGTTTCAAAGACATCTTTGACATCTGCTTAATATCTTTTGCCACTATCAAAAATGCTGTCTTCCCCAGGGTGGCTGACTAAACAGAAGTCTCAACATTCATGTCATAAATAACTCAAGACAAGCCTGTTGATTCAGTGAAATGTGTGGTTGGCTCCTATTGTAATTGCATTCACAGAAAACCTCACAGTGTGCTGCCGCTTGGGATTATTTGTGAGCAAAAAAAAAAAGACAAACATTTTGGGGATTTTTTAAATAACATTTTCATACTTTACGAAGTGGCTTTTCTTTTAATTCTATACCACATTGTTTAAGATGACGTGAAACAAAATAATTTGTTAAGACAAGATATATAAAAAAATAAATAAAAAGAGATTAAACAGAAAGCCAGTTCTGAAAGTTTGTTAGTTGGAAAAGGCTATAATTTAAATCAGAAATGTCTGGATTAGATTATTATGACAAGTTAAAAGGAGGCAAAACTTTGCTACACATTTACGAAGCAGAACTGAAATGATGGGAAAGCAACGTCTTCAAACTGAGAGGGTAGCTCTCAAAGCCATCTCCTTCTGGATTTGAATCCAGATCTGATAATTGCTCAGTAGTTCTAAGCAAGTCACTGACCTTTACAATTTCATATTCACTGATGAGCCAGGCCACGAACCAGTAGGACAATCATATCCCTCTGCGGGGCAAATCACAAACCATCAGAGAGCAGGGGACATGACACTCATATTTAAGATGATCTTTCCACTAAATAAAATCTTAGACTTTGGAAGCCAAATCCAGCCATTGACCACTTCTAGGAAACATAAAAAATCTTCAAACCCCATAGATCTCTCCACAGTAACACACAATGCCACAGCAGATGTACTTCATAGAAAATACTAACCAGCATCTCTGTAGCCAAGCAGCCAACTAGAAATCAAACTAACAAAATCAGAACAAATACTAATAATTATTATAATAAAACTTACAGGATTATGCGATTATATTTACATTATTATATTACTTTATGTCTCAAACGTTCCTAAACAAATTATAAAAAGAAAGTGCTACAGGAGTGCTGTCGTTCTGGATTTTAGCAGCTCTGCCAAACTCTTTGGACAAGATGTCAGGGAAAAAAAAAATCTTTAACTTTCTAGAGCCCTGAAAGTTTAAATATTCAGTCGCCTAGAATGCCACCCTCTTTACCCCTGTATAACTCGTGCTTACAGATAAATGGCTGCAGAGTCCTGGCACTGGTATTTTAACCAGGTCAGTGTAAATATGCCAAAAACCAACCCCATGATGTGAACAATCATAAATCTACCCTTTCAGGCAGCATTATGGAAAATTCAGTCCTAACTGTTCTCCCAGCCAGGAGATAAAGTCCCTAGATGTTTATTCTAAGACAAAAAGAAGAATGTCTCACTTGCTGGGATTTTAGTGTCATGTTCTTAACAGTCTAGTTATGTTGAGCATGAGATTCAGCCTACTGCTCTATGCCCTTCAGCTCATGTAACGCCTCACTTTACAGCTTGCTTACAGATATATTTCAATTGGCAATATTCAAAATTTCCAAATGGAAAATAGCTTCTGGTATATGAACATGGCCAAATTGCAGGAGAATTTTATTCCCACCAGTTGTTGCCACGCAGTGTGAAATTACAGCTCGTATTACTCTATACCATGGCTTGCAGAAATTTGACCAAAACTTTAAAAATATTAATGTGTATGCAAATGCAGTCTTGCACATAAATTGAGCACACACATTTAATAATCTGGTGCTTTGGCTTTATGAAATGATAGATCAAAGCAGAACAAATGAGAAGATTGAACCCAAATTAACACATTAACTGAAACGGAGGGCACTCAGATCCTGGAAACCATTCTGTCTGCGTGTCACATATCCGATTACATTCCTCGTAACTCAAATGACAGAACAGACCAAGAGATGCTAGGATGGCTATTCGTACTCATCAACAGCTACTCATTGTAACTTTTTTTTAGAGTACTCGTAATTATCTTTAAAGAAGAACAATTAAAATCCAGTATAATTGGAAGTCTGGTTATGATTACGGATGAGTCAAGTTGCTTTGGAAAATGAGTTCCCTTGGTATTTTCTTAATCATGTCATTAAATTGGATATGTAAAGTGAGTGCAGCTATACAGTGGGATTTTCAAAAGCTCTCAGCACTAGTCACACTCTGCTCCTACTAAAGTTGGTAGGAATTTTATTCCTTGAGTTTAATGGGAGCAGAGTCGTGTCAGAGCTGAGCATTTTTATAGTATCCAAACCTTATTGTTTGTAGGCAGCCAATTCTCCTGGCTTTTCCTTTAATTCTTTCTGGCGATCCCACAATCCTGACATTATTTTCCTGTCCTAGTGGCAGCCCCAGGACTGGAGATGCCGTGAGGCCTTGACCCTGAGGAATGTGAGGCAGAAGAGCTCTTCCCTTCTTCCTCTGGGAGGGGATGATAGCAAATGGCAGCTGAGGTTCTGCATCGCAGAGGGGGGAATTGGCCCAAGTCTGGATGCTGAGATTGCTGCTGGGGGTAAAATGCATGAGACTTGGCCTTGCAGAGCTTCAGAGTAATGTAGCAATTTGGAGCAGATGGTTAGCATCAGAAAGCTGTTTAAAGAAACAGTGTTGGGAGCAGAGAGCTGAAAAATAACATAACAGGAGATTTATTTGTGGTCTCTGGTTCGGGGCTGTCTAAGAAACATAAGCAGTGGTTGGCACTTTGAGTTCTTCGCAGATAACATGGAACCTTGAACCAAATAGATTTTGACTTTTTGCTTTGCAAAACCAAAGCCTAATCTGATAAGAGCAAATCTAAACAGATCATGACCCCCTTACACCTTTCCTCTGATGTGTTTCCTTCAGACACCAAAACTCCAAGGCAGGTTTTTGCTAACATTGGAAGCTTCAACTGAAACATACTGGAAAGTTGGGCTATAGTTCATAAAAATCAAAGGTAAAGGACAAGCAGTGGGAATATAGGCTTAGTTGTCTACTCAACTCACTGGTTTGGCCAGCTCTGGAGAAACCTTTCTGTATGCGTGGACGATCGGCCGTAGCTAAGCGAACGATGCCAGTAGGCTAGGAAAGACATACTGTTAGCAAGACCTCCCAACAACATAGATAACTCGAAAACAATGACTTTAAAGCAAATTCTGTCATTTGATTTTGTGCAACAAAATCTTCATTCTAAGAATCCTTCTACTCAGAGATGAATTACATCAGTCATACAAATGGTCTTAAAAAAAGTTATCAAAAGTTCTCAGACAAACTCCAAATACACTGAAATGCTGTGCTAATAGTGAAAGGATTCCCTGAATAAGATGCCAAGATCTAAATTTTCCTTTTGTAATTAAAAAAATAAATAAAATCTACTTTTAATCCTCTTGAAAAGCGATCTCCATGTGCTGAATTGTCTTAATGTCTTACATCTGAAAGAAGCAAGGTAAGACAGTGCTGCACTGCGTTTTCTTCTATCTGAGGGAACCTGGAAATAATCTGGAGAAAAGATTATTTCCAAGTTTCCAGCTCTTTTTCTATAATTAACAGGATGTAAGACATAACAAACAGAGGCTGAAGAAAACCACAAACTCTCCATATGGGTTTCAGTTCCTGTTTACTAGTATCCTGTTTACAGCACAGGCTTTGATGGTCAGATAATCAGGCCTCTCATGTTCCCAGAATGACCACACTTATTCTGTACTTATTTAAAGCTGGGAAGCCTTTTTTAATAAAAAAATATGTCGAGGAAACAAAGCTGAGAGAGATTATAACAATATGCATCACTACGGAAATACCAGACTCATTGTTATAGAATACAAAATTACCAAATACCCATTTGTGTGAAAATAGAAGAGTGATGCGAATTGCCTGTTCAAAGGGAGGGAAGGAACAAAGCCCTTTCCCTCCTGTTTCTGCCCTTGTCCGTGTCTGGGTCATGTAACTCCTCAGGTGGAGGAAGGAGAATTAGCCATTTCCCAGGGCATCCCTGCTTCTTGCCAATGATTTTGCTGTTGGCCAAGGGCTCCCCTCAGGGCAGGAGGCAGGTGTTGCTTTTCAACCTGCCCTTCTCAGCTGCAGGCTGGGGGTGGAAAAGGAGGACGAGGGGGTATAGTAGCAGGGTTGGCTGCTCCTTTCCTCACACCTTTCCTCTTTAACCCAGAAGGCCAATTCAGATCACGTCCTGGTCAAGTAGAGACTGGAGATAAACCTGAGTGGCACTAGAACAAACTAATGAAGCCATCCTTACAGAACACCATCCTTAGAGACCACTACCCTTACAGAGCACTTCACAGCACCAATTCCTGCCTTCTCACACCCAGTTCCAGTTCTGGTTTGGCCAAAACGTGTTGGAAGTGCATAGAGCACTCTTCTGTTTCTACTATTCCCACACATAGTACTGCGATTGCTTCCTAATTGCTGAGAATTTAATAGCAGTTTGAGGTGATAGAGCTGAATATTCTGAACTCCATATCGCCAGGGACAAACCTGTGCTGTGCTGCCTGAAAGGGACTTGGTCCTGCCAGGCTGGAGCGGGAGCATGTGCAGCTGCGGTTTGGATGGGACTGCATCCCACCTCATCCCATCCCACAGAACACTATTTCCCTTCCCCTTGAGATCTGTGCCTGGTATAAGGACATAACTGGATCCAAATAAAACTTTTGGAAACAAATTCTGAACTGTCTTGGTGCATCAGTCTGATGAATCTACTACCTGATCCGTATAATCTTCTCAGCTGAGCCTAACAGATGAGAATAGGATTCAAAATGCCAGTCCCTGTGGATAAGGAGCAATAAGGTAAATACTTGGGGAGTTAGAGAATAGGCAAAGAATTAAAAAAAAATATTTTAATGACTAAAATGTTACTGCCCGTATCTCTGAGACAGCAAGAGCTTTCTGCCTTGAGGCTGCATCAAAACACCACCAGTGGAGTTTACAGCAGGGATGGCAAAATCCCATGAGCTGCTTTGGGTATTTCTGTAGTCCCAATAATAAAAATTTTGCAATATCAACTACTCTTGTGATATTCTTGTACCCTCAGGCACAAAGTTGGGCTTTGGAAACAGTTCCTTTCCAGTTTTGACCTGAACTAGAACCACAGCTGTACGGACAAGTTCTGAACTCGGGAAAACCACAGAAACTTGGAGTCAGTACAGCAGTTTTGATATCTCTTGGTATGATGTCATCTTCTGTTGCCTTCTTCACAAAAGAGTGCGGCCTCTTCTTTACAGCATCTTCCTCTTTCTTTATAATAGACAATTTTTAGAAGCATAATTCTATTTGGCACAGACCAATTTTTCATCGTTGTGGTTTTGTTATGAATTTAACACCACTAATTTCACTCTTAACTCTTTATAACCCTGCTGCTCATGTACAAAGTGTTCAAAATCTACAAAAGCAGAAAATTATTTTATTTTTGTAGTTTAGAAGAGAGGTTAGGAGTGGGAAGTCCTGCTGTAGGAGAGCTTTCCATTTTCATTACTTCTTTAGACCTCCTGTTATGAGATCAAGTCTTTACAGAAATGACAGTTAGTAATCAAGATTTGTCTCATCTCTTTGTATATGCCAGAAAAAGTTGCAAGTGTTTAAGTAAATGAAATTAAGAATGATTGCTAGATAATCACATTGTATAACAGCTTTTATCTCTAAAAGAACTGAGATTCTATTATAAATAAAACTGCTGAAATTATGCATTACAAATAAATAAGGTCTTGTTTGTTTAGACTTTTTTCCTGGTAATTTTTTCATAAGTAGCTTTTCATTTTGGTTTTGAATCTGTTCAGCGTTTGAAATGGTTTATATCTGAAGCCACATTGCTATACCTGATTTACTGATATCATATATTTATACACTGAATGTAAAGGGACAGCTCATCAGCCAGTCAGTGGAGCTATTTACATCATTTGACAACCTAGCCCTTATACGGTTCTGTCTGTATCAGCTAAAATCAGATGAGTTTATAGGCTACCATGCTTCCTCCCCATTAGTAACACTGTTTGGATTTTTCTTTTCCTCCAAAGCACATCACTCATATCTTACTAAAGAAGAGGAAAGTCCCCATGACTCACATAGAAACACCTTAATCAGTAGTTTGAAAGGTGTGCTGGTCAGGATGTGCTTCCTCGGGAACGAGGTCTCCTGTGAAAAAGACCAATGTCTAAAATTTCTTGGAAAAGATGGAAAACGGATGGAAACATTTTCAACACTTTTGTTTTGGTATGTAAATGAACTTAGAATTCCTGAAGGGGATGAGATTAAAAACATCAGAACATAGTTAATTAATAGCAAAAATCTTAATATGGTTTACACCATAAATATACCAGGCCTTTAACAGAAGAACAAAAAGAGATGTTTGGAGGAGTATCACGAGTATGAAAGATTTCAATCTTGTTTAGCCTGAGGTTTATCTGAGAACTCTCTTTGGCCAAGATCTCCTCTCACAGTCTCCTGATTCATACCACTATAAAAGAGGAGAGAATCTAGCCCAAAAATTTTATCAGGTTTAATATCGTCATAATTACAAACAGCCCACTTCATTCATTAATTACACCACGGAGAGAGAAGTTTAACTCCATCCCTACTCTGAGATGCTCCGCTTCTAGGTGATGCCTATGGCATATTCAGCTTGTAGCACTTTCATGTTCATTCTTGGTTCTTCATGGTAGCAGCCAATATTCCTTACAGCAAGATGAATTTAAGTCATGTTTTGGACACCCCATTTGAGGAAAAGCCCCTTCAGTAGGGAAAAAGTATAACTCAGAAAAGTAATTTTTCAGAAAATAGTTTTTCACTAAGAGTTAATAAGGCTGGATTTGAACCCATAACTAAGAGGCAGCAAACTCCATAATCAAATAACATTCCCAAGAGCCTTTCAGTCTGCAGGAAATTAATTGATTTACACACAACTCCTTCCTAACTATGAGAAAGTCTTAATGACTTGTTGGTCAAACACTGTCATCGGTTCAGCAGAAGGTTTGCCTGATAGGTGAAATGCTCATGGGTATATAGAGCATTCATAAATTTCTTGGCTCAAGGGTACTTGCTACCTTGCAGGAGCTCAGTGTCATGTTCATTAATTAGTTGCTGCTCAGAGCACCTTAATGAGGTCACAGTTGTTCATTAAGGTAAAATGACTCACTTGATGCTTCTGCAAGACAACAAGAGATCCAACAATAGATCTGAGTCCTGACTCCCTTGTCACAACCAGATAAAGATGCTTTCTGCACCACAAATGCCACAGCTGAGAAACCTATCAGTCACTAGGACAATGCCATGAGTTGTTGTGAAAATACAATTCATTTTGATGTATTGCATCCTAGCAACTGGAACTATGCTAAATATCTGTTTTATTGTTTTTTTAAAGATAAATGTTTTGACTTTGTTGAGCTGAATTCTGTAGAATTCATCTTATGATTTCAGTTGTCTGCCTGCTATGGGCCATGAGCTGCTGCCTTTCAGCAGAAAGTGAGGATTCATCACTGTTTTATTATTATTGAACATCCTTTATGTTGATAATAAATCAATTTAACCACTGTCACTGGAAGGCTCCAACAAACATGTTATTGCACAAACACATACACCACCCCCTCTACTGCAATCCAAGCATTTTGGGAAACAACGTCCTCCCTTTCAGCTCATTATGCTATCTACACTCTTGAACAATAAAATCCCCTTACCATGAGGTTCCGGGAAGCACAAAAAAAAAGTCCTCAGTGTTCATTTACTAAGGGGCCAAAAGGCCAGGTCTTTAGCTGAGAAAGTCATAATGGAGCCATGATTTTCTCAGTAAAATTACTCTCCAAGAAAATCCTCGTGGCGCCTTGCTTAGAAGATTTTCCTATTCTCTTCAGTTATCAAAGAGCAATAAATACTAAATAGACTTGGTCAATACTTTTTAATGTGGTTTCTTTTTATTGCTGGAATATGCTGCTTTGCCCAAACAGATACAGTTTGGAGGGGTGGGTCGGCTTTAGTAGATTTTTTTCATTTCAATTATTCTCCTAAAAACAATGGTTTTGAAATGGTCAAAGAAGCTTTCTTTGGCATTTTCAGAACTGAAAAAAAGTGTTCTTTATTTGAAGCAGCTTTTCATTTTCAAATATAAGTTGACTTATCACCAAAAAATTTTCTAGACACAAAGATGAATGTTTTTTCATGTGGCATGGGAAAAATATTTGCAATCTTAAAAGTTCTAACGGTACAATTAACCCACTTTCTGATGAATTCTAAGACTAGCTCAATTCATCGACAGGACTACATTTCATAGAGTATTCCACCAGAATAAAGTCTAATCTACTAACTATGAGATATATTGAAAGTAATCGTGTAACAGTGAAATTCCCTTGATTGAAATTAGAGCCAAAACATCCACTGGATTGAAAACGGTAGTTCTGGACACCCAGCATTTGCTCAGGAGCAGATCTTGCAAAAAGATCCACTGTGATGAATCTAACCCAATTCTACTCTTACTGTCATTTATGGCCCCTCTACTACAGCTGAGAACTTGTCCCAGTCTTTGCCTTTGAGAAGCCCAGAGAGGAAAGCTCTAATCATGCTAGAGTAATTTCCAGAATATTGGAGTTGGAACTGAAAAATAGGTGCTTTTTGACTGGGAATGTGACTAAGAACAGAAACTAGGGAAAAGGAATAAAGGAAAAAAAAAAAAAAGGCCCACTTATTCCTCCAAAGTGAGTGGTGTTTAAATCTAATATCCCAGCCTCTGCCCATCAATGGTGTATAAAGGGCTCATTCAAGGAGTGCAAACCCGTCTTTCTAGTAAAGTATTAACCCTGCTAGAAAATGGTTTACAAAAGAGAAGTGGCCAGTCTAATCTCTTTTTGCTCAAATAACAGATCTCTAACACACACAATTGTGTTCCACTGGTAGTAGCTCTAAAACAATACCTAATATCTCCTAGGTAACTCTAGTACTATACAAGAGCTGTTTTATTAGTTTCCTAATTAAATTTCACAAACTTCATAGCAGTGACAGATTCTTGGTTATCTCTGCTGCAGAAATTCAGATGGGATGCCAGAGGGAAAGGATGGGGCTGTTCGTCTTATTGCATGCCAAGATTTTATGCTACCGGTTACACTCGTCAATCTCTATCTGGAGTAGTTAAGAGCTATAAACTATTCATTAAAATGGCTGAGATTTATTAGGGGCACCTCAAGCTCATTAAGGATGCTGATGAAATGTGAAGCCCTTGAACCCACACACGTTCTAATAAACACTAAAGTAGAGCCTATTAAGTTTTGGAAGAGAGGGGATACAGTTTTTTTAAGCAAAGTGTTAAAAAATCATGACTTTTGTAGGTTTTGTTATTATTTCTAAAAATTACAATTTTCAGCTGTCTCTCTCTCCACCCACACCCACCCCCTCTACCCCCCATGGTAAAATGGCAGCAAGATTTGGGTATTTTGGAGAGAGTAAGAGGGGAGGTAGAAAACAAATATTTAAAGCTGTTTTAAACTGTGGGAAAAGCAACAAAAAGAGGGAATGAGAGGATTCAAATAGCAACTGCTGTGGAAAAACTTCAGCAAACCCAACTTGCCCCTTGAGGTGAAACACTGGAATTACTAGAAATAGAGAAACATTTTCCCCTTAATCCTCTGCAGGAATTTCAACCATTCAAACGTTTTAAGTTACAGCTCAAAGGCTTTTGGATTGATTCTTATTTTTATTTTCAAATGAATTGTTTTATTTTTCACTTTTTTCCATGAAAAAACAACGCTTGTTGGAAAAAGAAAATATGCAGGTACTTTCTGCAAACTTATTTTTGCTGCTGAAGAAAACATTTACCTCTCAAAAATGCCAGGTATAATTACCTGTCTGAAAGGAAAGAAAGGAGAGGAAAATAGGGAGGAAGGACTAAACAAAAAAAAAAAAGGAAGGAAAGACTAAACAAAAATATGGGAAATATGGAAAAATTTTCACCCATTTGAGCTGTAAAGTACAATGTAGAGGAGATGCCAGGCGTATTCTTGCCTATAGACCAACTCCAAACCTGAGCAGACTCAGCTCATCCCTCCTGCACAGTAGTTGGCTCAGCTAATAAAAGCACTTTGAGCCTCAAATGGCTGTTCGAAGGAGAATAAAACAGTTTTCTTCTAGAACAAGTATTGACTGAGTTTAGCTCAATAATGAACCCCAATCCTGCTTGGTGTGAAATATTTTCTACTGAGTCTTATAAATGAAGTAGCTTTGCCTTAGATGGTTTTTTGTTTGCGTATAAAGATGAATATACCAAAGGCACAGGGAGATTCTGTGGCCAAATGAAATTAATTTTGTGCACAAGGCATCCCACCCCCAGGAGGGATTATAGCCCAGGTAATAAGAGAAATTCCCTAATGAGCATGCAAGTAAGAAAAGGCAGAGTGAGTCTGCAGAACCTTTTATTTGGGAGCACTGTCACCCTCACGAGTTGGGCAGCTGAGCCCGATGACAGCTGCACCCCGGCAGACGATACAAGCAGTTGCTGCAGATGCGAGTGCAAATGGTGTGTTCTTCTCTGAATACCAAATGTTTGCGTTTTCTGTACATGTTGGAATGCAAATACAGTTGAGAAAATTAAAATTCACATCTAAATGGAGATCGAAATCTGAAGTTCACACAGATTTAGAGATGTTCTTATTTAGATCATTTAGATCATATACCCAGGCCGTACTTGATTACACCACAAACTTGGGCTGTAAAAGGAGAAATTTCAACAGAAACCATGAGAACAGATTGTCTTTTCTCAGTCCCCCCTCTTTTATGTTGAAATAAATCCTTATTCCTCTAGTTTTGTGTAAATTCTGCTTTCTTTTTTTTTTTTAATACAGATTTCATAGTGAATAGCAAACACAACTGAAGTATAAACCCCCTGGCCAACACCTAGCATGTCATGACTTAGTATAGGAAGTAATTCTTCAGAGCATCAGCAACAGTGGAATTTGTGTTGCAGATATAGATGCTGCATTATTGTTTGAAAGAAGGAGCCTCATGCACGTAACCTACAGAGCAAAATCAAGGCTGCCCAATGAAGATGAGCATCAAAAGAAACCCAGAAAACATTTGTAGACAAAGGTTAATTCACGCTTGATATCTCCCTCAGCACAGTAAACACAAGCCAATGCAAACACAACACCAGTGAGACAATCCACATAACGAAGCACATGAAGACGCAGCACCTAATAAAACCATAACTAGTTTTTGGAATGCTAAGGAATAAAAATTGGCTTACCTGAGTTAGATAAGGCAGGATAGCCTCATTTTAAACTTAAAATGCACCTAAAGAAAGGTATGGGTTTGTACTGAGTTTTGGTTATTGTTTTCAGGTGCAGAGATTTATCTCCTGTCCTCCAGCCTTTCAGAAGATCTCGGGTGACTTGCCCTGTTTTCCAGCTAGTGCAGAGACTCTCCAGTGCCTATCAGCAAGCTTTTTAAAGGGGAGATTGAGTAGGAACCAATCAATGATGTGAACCACTTTGAAAGCTGGTGCGCATAACCTGCTGTCCAACTGATACTGGAAATGGTACATGGCCCTACAGACGCATGAGTACAGAGACAAGTCACCTGAAGTTGTGGTCCTGCTCTATACTGGCCTGGTTCACAGGATCGAGCAGTCTGTGAAGTACAGATGCTAATAAATTCCTGAAATAAACTGTTCCTGGAGCAAAGATTTAGGTAATAATTCACTGCAAGGACATGGCCCTTTCCGACTATTATGCAGAAGGTCGGTGACATAAGTCAGCCCAAAGAATACTAATTTTCTAATTCTATTCTTAAACTGCAGAGGAACCTTAGGTCCTCACACTGCAGAGCAAGCGGTTCAGAGGCAGAGGTGTTCATGCATTTTCTTATGCCTTTTTTAAGCATGTATGCCTTTCTTAGGGTATGATAGAAAAGGCACTAGTTCATCTCCCCATATCTTGCTATTGAAGAAAAACAGTGGCAGTGCATTAAAGAGTAAGCCAAGGGACCCAGAAGCCCTCAAGCAATCAGAACAACTGTTTGTGGTTTTGTGCCTTCAAGTAATATTAGCACCCAAACTTTCTCTAAAAATAACTGGAACTTCTAACCTCCATACTCATTTCTCTTTGAGGCTCAAGACGTTTATCCCCTAGGACCACCCGGAAAAAATTGCCAATGAGTTACAGCTGTGCTTTACTCACAAAAATAGACATCTGCCTTTGTCCTGCATTTCTGTTTAGCAATATTAATAATCTAGGTGAAGATGTTGTGGTGCCAGCATGGATTAGTTACACAATCACCTCTTGTAGAGGGTGTGGGAAGCTCATTACATGACTACAAGAGAGAGCGAAAAGATAAAGAGCGGCTTTTTTTAATACATAAGACTCTCAAACAGTAATGAATACAGCCAACTATGGAGCCCACCAAGCAAGCAGGTAAAAATATATTAATGTGAACATTTACTATAACAAGTCTTTTTTTTTTCCCTCTGGATATTTCTGCTTATTCAAAATGTGGAGCAATAAATCAAATTAGATCAAATGCAACTGCCTGAATAGAAGCCACACAATAATCAGTTTTGAATTTTCCCACCCCTCTCCCATAAAAGTACAGTACAGTACTATGGAAAGTTAATATGTGCATCTAACCCATTATATGTGGCTTGAAATGGTATAAAATGACATCTGATAGAAGCCTGTATGGACAAGCTCTCATTAAACATAATTACTCAACAAGGTCTAGCCTAAATCAGCTAATGATCAGCAATAGACAGATAGGAATTTAAGAGTATTCCCTGACTTTGCATACTAAGGGAATAGTTTTTAATATTAAAAAGTTCATATCATTGCTACTCATACTTTGATTTTACTACACATGAAGTGAATGTGAAATCTGATTACATTAATTGAGCATGTTGTCAGATTGTCACTTTTCTCCTTTTTAACTGCCTCCCATCTCTTTCATTATCCCTGACAAGCCACATTTTCAGCCCAACATCCAGTTTGACATGCCTGTTTTTACCATATCCAGTGCTACAAAACTGGTTATTCCCCTGCATGATCTTGCTGGGGTAGCTAGGATGCCAAATGAAGACGTGCTCACTGTGAGCACATAGAACTCTATTTCCTGCTACAGTGAAAAAAAAAAGCAAAATTAGTAAACAGAGGACATAAAGAGCAACATTTTTGAGCTTGTGCATGGTTATCTATGCTAGTACAGGTGTTACAGAGATCTAGTGAATTGATTATGTGGGGGAATTAATAATTCCTTGTACGTGGATTTCTCCTGTCGTGCCTCAGCTGTTCTAATTTGGGAAGTACAAAAATCTGTCTCAAAACTGTCCAGTGCTTCAAAGGGTGGTTTTACATTCTCAGCTGATACTTGGAATGATTCTTTCTAAACTGCAGAGCAGCCTTTCCCTGCTCTGAGGCTCACTGCGTGTGTTTTACCGTGAGCTTGCTCTTCAGAGCCTCACAGCAACGGGCACTAGAAGACTGAACGACACATTTCACTTCTTGGCCTCCTCCTCCCTTCCTCCTAACATGCTGAACTGGATCCCAAACTAAAGAGGAAGAATTCTCCCAGGAACTGAATTTCACTCTAACTTGTCGAACATCATCTTAAGTTCCTTGAGACCACCTTGATTTCTGAAAAACCCTGTAATCTGCCTGGGAGTTAATGAAGGGGTTAATTAGTTAGGTAGTACCCTTACGCCCTGCTCTATTCATTTGTTTTAGGTGAAGTTACACCTACTTTTAAACTGCCACTGTAGGAGAGTCCCAACTTGTTTTGCTATCAGTTGGCTTTGATAATTTGCCAAGGAGCTAATCCTGCCTGACATGCAGCTCACAAGACATACCTCACCTGTGCTTTATCAAAGCAGTTAACCTCCGCTTTAAAAGCGGTAAGTGTAATCCTGCCAGTGGTTGTTACAGCTGCCTTGAAAACACGTTTTGTAAATGATTCTGCATGAAGGTTTTTTTTTTTTTTTCCCCCTTCAGGAGTTTTGCCTCTCACATTACAGCTCTTGCTGTGTTTATGGAGTCACCTTCGGTCCTAGAAATTTGTCATATTGCGATGCAGGCTCCCGGCGGCTGTGGAACTGGGAAGGGAATAGTTCATTGCTAACACAAACACGTTTGCTGACAGTGTAATTACTCCCTTCCCCAGGATTTTTCCTTGTTTTCTTAAATGCAGGACACCTACAGTCACAATAGCAATATATCATTTGCCTGTAGCACAGCTTTCTTTCCCCTGTAAAGTGTTAATGAAGTTCCTGTCCTTGTTTCTGCACTAATTGTAAAAGCATGTTGGATAATATACTGGCCACACTTTATTAAAATACTGGCCACACTTTATTAAAACCTAACAATCTGATCCTGTGCTCCCTGCTAAGGAGGGAGCTAACTCTAATTTCATTTGGAGCTCATTTCAGCATGCTCAGATCGCACACTTGGTTTTAATTCCTGCAGGGTCTGATCTGAAGACAATGTGCCCAGTCGCAGCGCATTCAGCTGTCTCATATTTGACTGTGGCCATGTCCACATGACCTTCCAGCTCCTGGCCTGATCCTGCAAGGTGCTGAGAGTGTGGAGGGCTTGCTGCAAGCCTTCCAGTTCTTAGTGTCCAAGGAGAAATGGGGCTGCCCAGGATGGGTGTACCCGCCCTGGGGGGGACCAGGGGGGTCCACGCAGACCCACTCTGAGGCCGCCTTGGAGAGCGTCTTGGGGTGTTGGGGACACCCAGAGCTCACAGAGCGCTCACCACAGCGTGACTCAGCATGGCAGTGATTCGAAGGGGACAATGGAGGGGGTGGTGGCAGCTAATTATTTGACAATTATTATTGTTGAATAATCCTTCCAAGGGACAAGTCTCAAGTGTCTGCCTTTTTCTTTTTTTTTTCTCCCCTATTTTGACGTTCTTAACATGAGTCTTGCACAGATGGAGGTGGAGTGAGGTGGTAAAATCCAAGGGCTGCTTGGGGTTGGTTTTGCTCCCATTGCCATGGTAGAAACATGCACCAGCACTGGGGGCAGGCGCCCTGCTGCACTGTTCAGCAGCTCTACAATGAGGTTGGTGCAGTCACCACCATCGTACGCTCAGGGAAGCCAAAGCATACGATGCCCTGTTACAGACCTGGGGGTAGCAATTCCCTAGGCAACTGTCCTTGAGGCTTTTTCTGTGCAAATATCTACCTAGGATAACTGCAAACCTAGTGTTCCCAGGATTGCTGTTATCCATATAATTTCCCCTCTATGAAAAGTGTAACTTCTTCGTAATCTGTCTCTGTACACGTAAGTTCATCACAAACTGAGTGTGAGTACGGGGAATATCTTGCTGTTTATGAGAAGATACACAGAAAAGCACATTTCTATATTATTTCTGAGGTGAGATACTGCTAGAGGCAACCAAGCCATCAAACTCTAAGGTGTTACAGCACTAAAAGGATCCTCTTGTTTGAAATCTCAGTAGAATATTAGCACAGATTAAAGATTTGAAGGGCAGAACAAGACAGTACGAACTTGGACAGGAGAAGAAAAGGTCCATACAAAGCATGTGAGGCAGAACCCCTTAGCCTCTCATCTTGATGCATCACTTCTACAAGTAATGCACAACATTTTTCTTATGTCTCTCTGATGACAACACTCTTTTATTTTCTGAAGGAAACATCACTGAAAAATGTGGGGCTCTTTCTACATGCAATTAAACCATTAGAAGAATGGCTGGGGTGTACAGAATCACTCAAAAATGTCATGGCAGACGAGCGCCCAAATACTTCTTTGGCAGAAAGTGATTAGCTGAGCTGGATTTCCTGGTTAAATACAAGGTTAAATAAATACTTGAATAAACTTCTTTCAGCAAGGACAGGATTAGGGACAATGTCTTATTCTTGTGCTGACAAAGTTTTGCTGGTTGCAGACTGATTATATCTTTAATTTAAGACGATTATTTTCCATTTTTGGTGATTCACAAGAGGAGACATTCCCCCACTGTTTGTACTGCTCAAGTCATCAGGAAGAGCAGCTCCAGCTGCCCCTTGAGACCATTTGGGAGGTTGTGGGTCCAGTGTGGAAGGGTTCAGGTGACCTCTGCTGCTGTTCTGGGGAAACGTCCACCTGGAAAGCCATGAAGATTGTCAGCAGCCTGACCACTGGGCAGCCCTGGGTACTGCTAGACCTTTTCAGGCATTGCACTGCCTCCTCCTTTTTCACATCCCTGTTGCAGGAACGACCTGCTGTGTAGCAAGGAGCCAAACTTCCCACCGGCCGTGCTCCATGTTGTCCAGGCCGTGAGCAAATTCACTATCAAAGTGGCATTCTTACTTTAGCTTCTCCTGACGTAATGTTGTGGCTCACAAGAAACGCAAAAGTCTTTGGAATCCAGTGCAGCAATATCTTGCTGCATCATGTGTTAGTTACAAAATAAGGCTAGTATATTTTAGATTGGGAGTCCTGCCATTGCTAGAAAAGGGGAAGCATTTTTTTGTTCTTGCTTAGCGGAATTAGAAAGATTCACTCAAGACTTGCCTTTTCCCGTATACCCACTGCAAATCCAAATTTCAAATACTTGTGTAAATACTTGAGCAGCAATTGTTTGGGGCCGGAGCTGAGTCCAGCTTGTGAGTGAGGAAATGTCACTGTCAGGCAGGAATGAATTGAGTCTGTGTTTTGTGCTTAGATGTAGCAGGGAGCGTCTGCTACAATTATAGTGGGGAGATCCCATGGGAAGTATTTCTTGGATTTGCATGTATTTCAGCTATGTAACTAGGTGTAAAGAAGGTATAATGTCATTTCCCTTTTTGTTCAGCTGGGAAAGTTTGTGTGGTTGATGAGCATTCTCAAATGTACACCATAAAAGAGCTCAAGGCTATGTATCACTGCTCGCTTCCAAGGGTCCAATCATTTATGCTGTGTAACACAGATCAGCTGACACTGTCAGCCTGGGACATGCAGCCCCATGCTTCTATTTCTGTTCTTTTAATTAAAAGGTTGGGCACTTACAGCGTGACCTTCAAACGATAGGTACCATGATACAAGAATGCTGGCAAGGTCGCCGGTCAGTTTAGATTTGTCCACAGAAAATCCTAGACTGGCATTTTGCCCTGGTTTATAGGATGACAGTTAGGAGGTTTTATGACTTCAGCACATAAGGAGTTACTCAGTACTCAAGGCAAGGAAAGGGCAGAGAATGAAGCCTAACATCTGAGTGTGAAATAAAGGAAAAACACTGCCATAAAAATAGAAGGCGCAATAGTCTTCCACGTTGCATCTTTGGAAAAGATTAATTTGTTTGGCTGCTATTGTGAAAGCTCAGATACAGCACATGGCTCCAGCGCCAACTTCTGAACTTAATGGAGCCACAAAAGGGCTGGGTGGTTAATAACTTTGAAGAGCGAAACATCAAACCAGCCTCAACTTGAATTTGAGAAACATCCTAAACCAAACCCAAACAGTGCTGCTGAGTGAATGATTCAGGGGATCGGTACGACCCTCCACATTTTATGTAGAACAACAGGAAAGCTGATGATAAAGCCCAGTAGAATCCCTCTTCCCAGGCCAGAGCAGAACAGCAAATAATAAAAGAAGGGCACAAATTTGTCCCTGGTTAGGCATAATTAAAATCATTCTCTTTGAAGCATGTATATACATTGCTGTCCCTGTTTCCTCAATGAAAGTCTTCACCAGCATATTTAGGGTTCTGGCACACACTGTCATAATTGATGATATTTATCCACGGCATTTACCATGTGGGAGGTTCACTCAATGGCCTCTGTTGTCATAAGTCCTGAGCAATTTATGCACTTAGAGGGGTGCAGCGTGGCCTTTTCTTGTGCATCAAAGTCATGCCAGCTAGTGCGTCACTGAATGAATGAAAATCATGTCATACATGAAAATCTTAAAGAAGGCAGAATCCTTGAATGTCTCTGTTTCTATCCCCATCTTGCTGTGTGAGTAAATCCATAATAACTAGATACACATATATGATTCTATTGGTTTCATTTAAAATGAGGCGGGTGCCCTGCCCTGCCCTCCCTTCTAGAGTGTGTGTCTGGATTTCCTTTATCTGGAAAGCAGGATGGGTGGATGTTCAGGTCAAGGTCTAGCCTGGAGCAGAGAGAACAGAGGCTCACTAATCCATGCTTGGCCATGACTGATGGGGCTCCAGCAATTCTCCTGACATGCTTTGGGTTGCCTGCTAACATATGGTCACTGTACTGAGGCTGTGTATCCAGTGGCAAGTTTGAAAAGCTCTTCAGCTCTACCAGAGCCCTCTGATTCTGGCCTGAATCACCCACTGCCTGATAACACGGAAGGGGACTCATGGAAGGCATGAAGTGTCTTCCCTATATAATAACATTCAGAAAGGTAAAGAACCCGGCAGGTGGCCCCTTTGCTTCACCAGCTCTTTATTCTCCCTAAGGATTTAAGCTTTGGACAACCTTTCTTCCAACACAGAAAGCCTTTACAAAACTAAAAATGGGATCCAGATCTGCTGGATCCTGGGCCCATGCAGTAGCCAGCAGCCTGCAGTTCCCACGTAAAGGTAAATCCCTGTCTGGAAGAAAATTTACTTACATCTGGCACTACTGATATAGAACAACTTTTTCATAAAGTGCCTTGGGATGTTAGATTAAATGGAAAGTGTTGCAACAATGCACAAATAGGATTCACAACAGTGCTAATAATAGCAGCACCTGGAGTCACTGCTCCCATAAATAGAGACCAGCATGAGATAACTCCATGCATTTACATCAGATCGCCAGAATACTTTTGCCTTAAGCAAAAATGATATAATGAATATTTTATCACCATAAGTGCTTGTAAGCATAGGCCATGTGTAAGAGAGTTTAGGAAGATGTGCAGCTTTCCTCCCTGTCGTGTACAACACATTGGATAACTGTGTCATGTGGAGGAAGGCAGAGAAAACACTTATCTCCTCCCTATTTTCTTAACTAGCAAAGATCATATCTAGTCCTCTTGATTATTATCACATTGTGAAGTTACCCAAGGTAATGAAATGGCTGACTTTAGAAGTAACCTAGTACGTTAGCCTTTTTATTTTTTTCTTTACTCCTAGGACAAAGAGAAGTCTGCCCTGGCTAATTATGAGATTTAGAACCAGAACACCACTTACTTGACCCTTGCTATTCTTACTTTTCCCTCCAGGCCTTCTTCTCTTAACTTCTCTGGTCTGTCACGTAAATAAAATGGGCTTTCTGACTTCCCCATAACCTTACTTTTCCTCCACGTATGCAGTCCTTCCTTTGCTTGTCTCCATCTTTTCATCTTCCCATCTCTCTTGTCTCCTTTCTCCTTCCTCATCATATTTCTCTTTGGACTTTTCTTTCCATTGCCTATCTCTTCCCATTGTACTTCTGCCCTCCAACCCTACAACAACCCAAACACTGAAAGAATCCCTTAATCCTCTCCTAATCTGAGTCATACAATAATTAGATGGAAATAATATCTTTTCTGCTCTGTGTTGGCACAGTAACAGGGGAGTCTCCATCTCTGCCCTGCTGGGAGAGCAGCCACTAGCAGTACAGTTGCTTTGGAGAAGAGCCAGAGTTACGGATTAGCTGCTGCAAACCAGAGGGTGGATGAAAACCTCTCCTGGGAAGTGAGGCAACAAGATGAAATCTACCTCCTCAGCGAGGCTCAAGATTGTTCTTTGCTTTTTTGAGTTCTTACAGATTCTCAGGCCAGAAGCACTCAATATAATCCTTAGTCCAGCAACAGCCTCCCAACTGTAGGTGGGTAGTTAAGACATGCAAGGCCGTTACTCACCTCGGAGGAGAGCCAAAAGAGGTTGCTTTGCTTATTTCACACACTTTATCACTTGAAAGTTGTGTAGCAGTGGGGCTTAGAGATGGCTCAAGGGAGCCCAGTTGGGAGGGGAGGTGTGTGGGGCAATCACTGCTCCCAGCCTGACACAGGTATTACAGGAGCCCAGTGTTCCTGCAGAAATAACTTGAGATGAAACCACATCACCTGAAAGGCTCGGTTGACTCACTTCTTGGCCTTTTGGTTAAGACTAAGTGAGGAGGTTCAAACCCACTTTCTCAGGAAAGGATGAGGAACTTTCACAGAACCAAAGCTTTGACTTCGCCTAAACAGCGCATTTGCTTAAAAATAGAAATGCAGTCTTTATGTTTGTATTCCCTTGTTAAGTCTTTTCCTTACTGCTATATACTAATTAACAAATTAACATGTTTTGATTCCACGGTGAAAATCCTGAGATAATTATTACAGCTATGGTTCTGGGGCTGAAGAACTGTGGTTCTAAAACACTTTCACAGACTACAAATTGGATGCTTTTCATACAGGTTATCTAATTTTAATTACTATTTGCCTTCTGGCAATTCTTTCTTTGCTTTGAAGTTACTGGAGTTTTGTCATCCTAGGGCAGTGAGCAGTTTCAGATTATCATCATGTCAGATTTTATGTCCGTAGAAACACTTTTTCAATAGTTCTTTCAGGTCAGACAAGCTTTCATCTGTGGAAGTTTTATCGGTCTGAAAAGTAAGAAAAACAACTTATGTGTATGTGATGTTCTACTTGTAATGTGAAAAAAATCACTCTAAACACATACACAAAGCACTAAAATGAACAACAATTACTGTCCCTACAAAGACAATCGCGGAATGTAAAAATATGACATTATTTTCAATTAAGCGTTTGCCCTTTTCAACTAATATTTATCTGCCTGAGTCATAAATGACTGGAAGAAAGGGAAGGGGGCAGCAAAGGGGTACTGAAATGAGCAGATCATCTCTCAGAAGAAGGTTCAATCAAGGTATGACACCTGCCCACCAATTTGCACACCCACCAAAGTTTGCACCCAAGGACTGACAAGACACCCCTGAGCATCAGCATTTTACTATTAGCCTGGTGCCAGGTGAATTTCACATGACTGATGGCATAATACTTGGCATTCTGCTTTCATCAGGAGCAGATATCGTCCCTCCCTCTGCTGCACTAGATGCTTGCCGCCCATCTATAGCATGTAATCTCTTGCACTTTATTACCAAGATGTTTGTTGATGTTGGTCAAAGCCAAGGAAAAGAAGGATTTAGCACATAAGCATCTTCTTATGAAGGGCTGAATTGGTTGTGTTTTAAGCCTCAGGCACTACGTCCAAGGGACAAGATGTTAAATTCAAAGTATATCACCTATGTTCATGTCAGCGATTTTTCTTGTCAGAAATGTTATTGAAGAAGCTGTATGCGTTTGCGCAGCCAATAACAGGACTGATATTACAAGGTACTGCCTCACAGGTTTAATGGGCCGCAAACACGTTTACTACTGTAACGCTCTCACAACTGAAGCTGCAGTGAAACAACCGGCAAATTAGGATGCTTAAATCATTCTTAGCATTTAGACCTTTAGCCTGCATAGTTTTAAGGCACTGAGAGATAAAGAGAAAATAGCTAATAAAAACAAACAAAGGAATACAAAGATTGGGAGGTTTGTTAGTGAACAAGAAAACAATGTGTATGAGGGAGTGGAAGACATATGCAGGTTTCTTCTCTCATATTTGACATTCCTGAGCTAACAAACAAGAATCAGCCCAAGCAGAATCAATAAGTGACAATGAGAAAAAAGTACTGTAGGATGATTGCTTATGTGTAAATGTCATGACTACTGGAATAATTTTCTTCATAGGGACTTCTACAGATGTAAGATTATATGAAAATTTCAGATTTTACTTTCCTTTCATCCCTCCCAATACCCTTTTCTTCATGCAAGAGATCTTGGATCCTGTTCACAGGAACTAAACCAGGCTCTTTCAATGGAAGTAGATCAGAGGAATTATCCCGAGTTGACTGATATTCCTTTTATATTTCTATAGTCTTTTACAAACACTTGAACTCAGGTTGCAGCTTCAACCATCTAGGTTTTGCAGGCAGATAAAATGTGCTTTTTTCCCCACATTAACAGGATCTGGGTTTTTTTCCTGAAATGTTGCTCCATTGTACCCATTGTTTCCAGCTCTGGCCCTGTCAGCTGGCAAGGAAACAATGCAGGAGTTGCTGCAAAGGAGCTCTGGATTCGGAGACCAGATGTGGCTGCAGAAGCAGCTATTTGTCCTTTAAAAAGTGCGTAGAGTCTCACAGCCTGGGAATAGTGAGTTAAGGAAAAGTCACAGAATTTTTAAAGGGAGTGGGAGAAATCTAGGCTGGCCACAGTAACTCTAAGCACATGGACACGGCTCCAGATATTGGTCAGAGGTTTGCTGGTCAAGCAGCAGCCATCGACAATGAGGTCTGAGAGGAATCCAAATGCCCAGCCCAGCTCCTCACTTTGCTCGCTCTGCGGCACCGCTGGCTTCAAGAGGTACCTGTTGGCAGGGAACTCCTCCTGCAATCTGCGCTTTCATTTTTATTATCCTAGCTATAAGGCAGCATTTAGCAACACCAATTTCTCATTACTGATGCATCAAGTCAGCAGATTCCCACCGTTTTGTGCCATTGCTAGGAAGCTGTGAGCACCCCGAACATGCCACGTGCACCCATGGTCACCCCAGCAAGCAGCACACAGCCTCCCGGCTTCATCTTTTGCCATGACAACCTCCACACTTGATGGGCTTGTTGCTTTCAGCAGTGGTTGGGATGGTGGATCCCCAGCCAGCTGCCCCTGCAGCAAGGGAATCAGCAAAACCTTGGTCAAATACAGATTCCTTACCGTGTCTGCTCAGTGTCATGCTCATCACTGATGTCCAAAAAAAGACTAGGATGTTCCTGCTGGTTCCCGGTGAAGTGCCCCTGCAATTAAACTACCGAGCACTGCATGACCCTCTGACATTTGGGTTGACCAAAGGGGTCTCAAATGAACAAGATCTATCAGCAAAAAGAAGGTTAAAGAAGAAAGAAGGGTGGAGGTGGCCTTTTTTGGTCCTTCTCATTCTGACAAAATTTTAAGTAACTGTTGAAACCAGAAGAGTTATTCTAGATATATTCCTGCAGGTCAAGTTATAATTGGCCTGTGATTCTTAATGGTAAAGGATGCCACATGGAAGACACAATCTTCTTGAGCACCAAAGGATGAATCAAGGGATTCCCTAGATTTCAGAAAGGCAGATTGGAAGAACAGATCTCTGGGCTGCAAGCGGAGTTTCTAGAAAAGCACGTTCTCTTACTTTGGGCTAAATCAGTCTAAAAAGGTGTTAAATCTGTGAGAATTTGAAGTGGCCAACATGCCTCAGTTCTTTCAGATAAATGTTACTTCCCTTTCATCAACTAATTTGAGTGCATAAGAGCTGGTTTCCCTCTAAAAACTGTCTGGGAGAAGGTCTGACTGCCTGATGTGCGCTTCCAAAGGGAGATGAGTGCTCTCAAACATTAGAGCAGAGCTCATTGTTGAACTATGCAAGAATATTGAACTTTTCATGACAAGGATTTAAATGACACAGTTTTTTTGCAGTTTTGACCACACTGTCTTCCTTTTAGCCCTTTCCTTTGACCAGGCTGTTCCAACCAGGTGGAAATCCATTTGATTTCGAGCTGCAGGCAGCTCCGAAAATGATTGCCTTCCTGTGGCCCTCCCAGGGCAGATCCGCAGCCCTCTGAGGACACTCCTAGCCCTGTGACCTCCAAAGGGAGGACTATGACAGACACCCCCCTCCCAGCCCTCCATTTACAGTCTTCTGGAGCTAGTCCCATCATCTTGCTTCTCCCCAAAGCAGGGACACGGTGCTTTTCTAAGGAACATCCCCAGCCCTTGGCATGTGCTTCCTCACAGAGGCCCCTAGGACCAAACATTCTTCATGACGAACCCCAATTCACTGTACACATGACATGACCCATAGCTATGTCAAAATCACACAGCAGCAAAAAAAAAATAAAAGCCTCTGACCATCCTTCAACATCTATACTGAGGCTAAAATTCTCGCCTTTCTGTTCCTTGTGCCCTTACCACCACTGAAGTAAAGAGGGGAAAAAATCCTGTAAAGTCAATCTTCTCTGCATTTGTTCACTAAATCACGGTCAGCCTACATGAGAGTTTTACTTGGAACAAACGGACTGTTAGAGAATTAGTCACAGCCTGGGAGGCAGGAGAGGGCATTGTTTTACGGAGACAAGAAAGACTTTGGATAGCAGATGATTCTAATTTACCTTCTTGACTTTACTCAGCCACTTTCAAATAGATTTCTCTTCATGTGGACTGTAATGTTCATAGCTGTAAAGAGGAGGAAGGTTCGTTTTTAACCCCTAGAAAAGAAGAAGGCTGAGACATAAATCCTAGAGAATTCTGCTTTTTCCTTGACTGGCAAAGATTTCAGCTCAGGTGAGCTGGAATGAGAATTTTTTTTAACATATTTCAGAAATGTTTCAGGGTAGACAAATCAGTTTTTGAGTAGTCCTAGTTAAAAGAGGACTTCTGAGAAATCTCCAGGATCAAATTTATATTTTAAAGCTGAACTCTGAAAGAGGCAGTGAGAAAGTAGAAAACACCTATTTTTTCCTTTTCATTTATTTACATTGTGATACAAAGGAATTCTGTATTTACATTTATATGTATATATTTATTTAATGTACATTTTTCTTAGTTTCTTTTATTAGATTTTTGATCCCGTCTAGCTTGAGAGACAATGATAACAGAGAAACTCATTGAATGGTGACTTCTCATAATCTCTTTTTTTGAAAGAGGAAAGCTGAGAAAGCAGAAGGAAAGGTGTCTTACACTGGATGTTCAAAGCTTTTTGTTTTGGCAGCCTCCTATATAACTCAGATGCCTGAAGAAATATTTGAATAAAAGAAATCTTCGCTAAAACCCAACAGTCACAATTTAAGTTATTCTTTGCCTACCAAAACGCTTTATGCATATATGTAAGGCAGAGACAAATTCCACGCATTTCATTTTCATAAGTGTAAAAATAAATTAATTAAGTAAATCTTTCTCCTTTAAAAGTTCACAGAAGGAAGAAAAGGCAAAAGCAATTTGCGAGGAGTGTTCCCCTTCATGCCCATGTAAATAGAGCTCTCTCTCCCGCACAAGAAATACCTCCCTCATGCAAACACATATTTGCATTGCCTCCTTTCTTCATCCATTTCCAATCGCAGAAGCCACCACTTCTCCCAGTAGCGATCAAAGACATGAACACAGAGACTACAACAATTGCTACAAAACAATTTAATGAAAACATGTGAATATATTTTTAGAGTCTCATAATAAAAACTTCTCAACTGGAAATGAGGGAAAACAGCATCTCATGACCATGGGTTTGATCAAGACTAGTAGAAAACGCTCTGCAGAGCATAATTTGAGAACCATTGTGTCATGCTTTAATCCACTAGAAACCAGCAAACCAAATGTAACAAATTAAGGCAAGTCGATTTAAAAGGGCAAAAATATCAGTACTTGTTAGTGTACTGATAGACTACTTGGTGATGAGCTAAATAAGCACATACACAATCACTTTAGTTTCCAGTAATGTCATTCAAATTAGATTTTTCAGGGGATGTTCTAAACCAGTGCTGAAATATGGGCTTGTGCTTCTTCTTTCGAAATGACTGAAGAAACAGATTCACATAATTCATAATATTTGTCTAAAAATTTAGGAAAAAGAATGAGCAAACCTCTTTTTTTTGTCATTTAGAAATTGAGAGCAATTATACATTTTGCCAAGGTTTTGCCTTTATACCTGTGACCCACCTTTGTTATGTTTGAATCCTTCTTAATCAAAACTGACAGAAGCTCAGATAAATACTCATTTTAATTCCTTCAGTTTCTTTGAAAACAGCTGAGTAGGTACAGGTGAGAGTTCCCTGCAAACCCCTGAACCCAACAACAGGAAAAGCTTCATCTGGAGCTTCCCCTTTTCAAATACAGAATTAAATCAATCATAAACCCAGGAAATTATCTATTTTATTTCTGGTGCTTATGCAATACATTGTGCTTTTCCTCAGTTTTCTCCCAGTCACAGCGGCTGGTATTTCTGCTTTGGCTACTGAGCTAATTACTTGGCCTCGGCGCCTTCATTAGACATTTGGGAGAGACGCAGCTGTGAAAGGCCAGAACGAAGAACTGCTCTGCAATCCTTGCTCGCCAGGTAAGCTCCAGCTTTTGAGTGTTATGATAAAGGTCCTCAAAAATGCACCTTAAAGTAGTAAAAGAGCAGAAACTGGAACTTTGAACTTGATACAAAAGTCAGGAGTATCAACATCCACTACATCCAGTTTGCTCCTGCTATGAGCAACCAACGGTTCATTGTAATCCATGGGCCAAATCCTGTAGTTCTTCTCACGAATGGGCTCGCTGGCCTCACACGGTTGTAAATTCAGCAGTTAGGTTTGGTCTGGGAATTATTTGAAACCAGTGTAATTGCTACTTCTGTAGTAGGACCCTGAACCCATGGATTTTGTATGCACATTGTTCCCCAAAGAGAACATCGCTGGGACTTTTATACCGCATCGCTTCAGCCATTTAAAAATCACAAAGCCCTTCATTTAAGATGGCTTAAAATATGTACATATATCAGTGCAGGCTGCTTTTTGACCAATATTTAACAAGTAGTGGCTTGCCCTTTCTGTACTGTACGCTCTTGGTGACCTCTGACCTGCACAATGCAAGGAAGGTCCTTCTGACATCAAAACATTACTCAAGAAAATTCCTTTCAACAGCAGGTACTTTGCTGACCTAGATTAAGTTGCTTGAGACGTCAAAACCCTGAAAAAAAAGAAGCTAAAATTGGCCTAAATGACTTCAGGCATAAAATCTGACCAAAGGAATTATGTCAGATGCTATAAACAGAGAGGAAAGCATGTAGGAAATATGAAGGATCAAAGGGAAAATCAAGTTAGTGTGATTTTTTTTTTGTTTTCTCCCAATTAAAATAGATGCTCCTACATGTTCTGATGTGGAAGGAAGCAACGGCTTCTGGCTGCCACACAGCTGACTGCAGAATGTTTATAAGAAGATTTTAAAAAAGAAAACAAAAAATGCTTTGACTGGAACACTCCACATGATTCTGGGTTTTATTTAAGCTCTTGAGACTCTCAATAGCAGGAATTACAAATCTGCACAGAAGAGAGGCTTTTGAGGGCTTTTTGGAAGCCAGACTTTGCCCAGAGGACTCTGTGTGGAGATGCACGTGAGCCAGCCCCAGGGAGGTGCTGGGGGAAGGGGACAACCTGCCCTTCAGCTCCAGCTCATGAGCTGCCACTGGGTATTGGTGCCATACTTCCAAAATTCCCACTGGTACACCTCTTCCTCCCTAGTCTGGGTAGGATGGGGAGAAGGGTTAGCAAAGACCCAAGTATCTATCAAAATTGACACTGGTCAAATGTCTTGTATTTCTATCTTTGAGTTTTAAATTAAATCGTACGTTCACATGGGCGTAGTTTTTAAGGAAAATCTTCCTTACTGAAATCCATGCCGGTTTTTGACCTTAAAAACCTACATCTATTGAAGCACCAAAATAAATGGCCTGACTTTTGTAGGCGTTGAACAGCTGAAGTACATTAGCCTCGTCAAAGCAAACTGGAAATGCTCTCTGCCGGTTCACAAAAATCTGCACTTCAGTGGGCAGGTGTCCAATCCAATCCCTTCACTTCCACAGGGAGGGACTTCCCTGTCCCACAGATTCTCATCGAGGCACTTGAGAAAGGTCACATTTGCTCCATCCTCACGTGGTCAGAGGGCTACAGCAGGGTGGGCAGGTCTGGGGCCCCAGACCCCGCTCCAGACAGCTTCGTTTTGAGACAGACAGAACAAATGCGAAATGGCACTTACACTGACACCTTTGCTAGAAATTTGGAGTCAAATCAACATTGAATCAGGTCCAAATAACAAATGATATAATTTTTAGAATGCGTCAACATATATGACTTTCTGAAACTTATTGTAAAGTTCATTCTTTTGGGTGAATTTTGCCAGCAGATGCACAATAGCCTTAGTCCCTGCAGTTTTCCCAGATGGGCATTTTACCACAGCTTTGTGAGATGAGTTTTTTAATTGGTTATTCATTATGAAAATGTTACACTGAACTAAGTGTGCCCCACAAGATGGATACTTAGAAATGCAGTTATTTTTGTAATGGACATAAATAATCCGCTCGACAGTGCTCTGGAAAACTGTCCCAGCTCGGTTAGTTGGCTCTCCAAGTTTTGCCACCACAGGATACAAAGACTGAACAGGCAAACAATGAAGCTGTATACGTCTTAGAATAAAAAGAGTGTCACTCTTTCTAAAATGCAAAATTGCAGAAATTTGTGAAGAGGAAAAGAAAAAAATCTAAGAGCATATAAACTATCACATGAAACGAGGGCTCCTTGAATTACTTCAGATTAAACCTAGAACCTTGGAGACCCCATCATCAGTGGAAGCACCTTTGTCTATGAGATTTAGTTGTAAAGTTTCTTGGTGGAAATGAGTACCCACTAAAGCTGTGGTTGGTACCAAGCCTGTAAACACTTTCCAGGAGAGATGAGAGCTCTATGAACCAGCCACCTTTAGCTTTAGCTGGCTGCAGAGGCAATGGCAGGAGCACTAAGTAAAGACACATCTTGCTCCAGCACTCTTGGCACTTGCCTCTCAGCTTTCTTCACATTGTCACCTTTAGAAAATTTACCATACAAACCACACAGCATGTAAGTGTCCTGACATTGCACCCTGACTAGCAATATACGTAGATCTTTATATGCCCCATTTTTTCAAGAAATCTCAAATGTGTGGGCAAGCAATCTCTTATCCTTATTAAGGGATGGGCAATCTATGGATGAAGGATTTAAAGTGATTTGCACAGGTACAGTGACAGCAAGGCAGGGCTAACCAAAATAACCATTACAACAGCGACGCACAAACCTCAGCCCGAGGAGCAATAGGATTTCTGCTCTTTAGTTTCTAGTTGCTGAGCTCATTTCTAGCTCTTGCAAAGCCGCAGTGCTGTTCCCATTAGAAAGAAAACAAATGGATTCACTTAAACTGAATCATGAAATCCTTCCCTTGACATTGTTGCTTATGCTGCTCCCTTTGACTGAATTATATCCCAGTCTCCTGACAGTCCTTCAGGAAGTGCTTAAAGCCTGAGTCTGTGTAACACCCACTGTGAGGAAGGGGTCACCCCAACTCCTATCTCCTACTGCTCAATTTAGTTAAGAAGAAAAAGCCTGCGCTCATATTCCAACACATGTTTCTGCTTTTAGATCTTTGGGAACTTTGTGTGTAATTTTTTTTTTTTTTTTTAATCTGTTCTCAGAGCAAATGTCAGTGCATTCAAAGTCCAGCGAGGTCCTTATCTTATCAGCAAAAGGAAAGCCCTGACCTGCACGTCAGGGGCAGAGAGCCCGCAGAGCCCCAGAGCCACCACGCTGGCTCCTGCTCCTGCAGGGCCAGGGTTAACTACATCTCAAGTGTTGCTGGCTTTGTTCCTAGCTTTGCTAGCACAACAGAAATATTAGAGAAAAGTAATAATCACCCAGGCAATGATGGGAGGACCGTGCCAAGTGGTTGCCTCTGTGAGGATGCAAAGGGATGACCTGCAGCCCTGGCACGTGCCAGCAAATGTGCAGCAAAATCTGTGCCCCAGCCTTCATTGCAGGCATTCCTCATCCTGAAGCACTGTTCAGCAGTGCTGTAATCGCACCTTCATTTGCTACGTTAGCACACTCAGCACCCAGACGAAAGAGGAGTTGAGAGCACAAGGGTTTCCCCTACATAGTTTCAATATTTAGATGTGAGAATGTGTGTGCAATAGCAGTTTATTCGTTCTGTCCTCACAGAAAATACAACAGAAAAGAAGAAATCGCTGCCTGTTGATGCTGCAGACCTAAACAGTTTCAATTTTTCCTAGTACTTTTCTGTCTTTTTTCACCTGCTGCCCGGACCTGCCTCTGGGATTGGACATTTGGGTTTTATGTCTTGCCCAGCCCTCTCAAAGTAGACATTCTAAGTGTTATAATCAATAAATGATCCAGATCAATCAATTTGGAATCTAAATCCTTTCATGAGCCAGAGCATCCCTAATCTGGGCTGACTTTTTCGTTGCTGTTGAATTATGCAGTTTGGCAATTTGCTTCAAACACTGTTATAGTCTGCAAGCACTGAAGCAGCCCTGGTATAATTTAGGACTGGCTAAAACCTCTATACTCAGTTTCCATCCACTTCTGCCCCAAGCATAGACAGAATGCTCTTTTAAATGGACACGCAAACATCTGCAGCTGCTTTGTCTGAAGTAATAGCCAGTCCTTTTTTGTGTCACTGAAATGGCATACAAGACAATACCAGCAGAGATAGGAAAATACCGTCTAGGATTCTGCATCTAACCATTTCCACTAAAATTAATGAAAATGAGATCTAAATGCTCCAGAAGAAAATTGGCACTAGAGTACTTCAAAATGACACCTTAAAAAAATAAAATATTCAAAGCACAGGAGAAACTATTTTTTTCACGGGAGATTTAATGAACCCTGACAGTTATTTGTATAATGTTTGTTATGTGGCATCACTAAGATTTTTCTACCGGTGAAGGTTAGATGAAAGTGTTTTGACAGCTTTCACTAGAGGGATGACATTTAATATAGAACAGTTTGCAAAACAGTACCAGGACCTGGGAATGCCTTTTTGGTTAGTCATGGTGACCTCCAGCCCTAGGAAGAGAAAAAAAAAAACCTCACAAAGGAAGAATGACCAAAGCCTTTAAATACTCCTTTAAGGCAAAATGGTGTCCAAGTACTAACTTTCGTGGCTTACGTGAACTGAGGTCTTGAAATTGAAAAAGCCCAAAATGGAATCTGAGCAGGTTGGCTTTTCAGAGGAGAATAACTGACAAAATCCAAAAAGCTCTGGAATTTGGAGAGGCTCAATTCTGAAATTTGCAACCCACCTAGTCTCATCCTTACTCCTTACACAATGCAGAGTCACATCAGTTCCTGGCCACTGAAATTGGGGCTATCCAAGCTCATTCATTCTCCTCTCCTGGGGAGCTTTACCCCCAGTTCCCATGATGAAACTGTAATGGTAAATGCACTGAAAGAAAACAAAGTTAACATAAGAAGATATGGGAATATAGCACTTCCTGGTGAAAAACCCATTAGGGTAATTTTCTCCACTTACAAAGATCAATACTACGACATTCACGCTGCTTTCTCTCACTCCAGTGATTTTGCCTTCACGCTCAGAGGCAGCTTCTCTGCGTTTCTCAACAGTCTGAGCATTATTTTCCTTCTAGGAAGACTGTTCCTATACAGCAAAAGGAACGCTTAGCTACACAGAAATTTTAGACATACAGCTCCTATTAATCTAAGTGGGAACTGTTTATCCACGTTTTGTCACGCAGGGAGCACAAGGGCGTGTTTGTGTTTATGTGTGTTTTGAGGAATCCCATGGAACATAGTGGCAGTTTCAAAATTGTTCTCCTTTGGATTTTTTCAACCCAAACCATCTACTTCATTAAATTGCCTTGTATTAAAGTCAGCGTTTTTCACCCAAATATGCAGCTAAACCTTTAAAAGAATTTTAAATTTCCCCAGGGGGGACAAGAACCCATATTTTCTGAAGAAAATTGTGAAAGAAAAATTCTTAGAAGAATTCATTGTTAGCTGAAAGTACAGATTACTGCCAACAAGGCATTTCTATGATAACCTGCGTGCGCTAGCTCCAGTCCTCCATACATTTAATTTCTGTGGCTTTCTAAAAGCCAGCTGACTTTCTGGCTTCACCTGGAATAGGCTTTCTTCCACAAAGTGCACAGCCTTTGTCTATAAATGTTGCCACCTCAGCTCATACTACTGTGAACTTTGTGGGGACAGAAGCGTAGGAGGGGGCTGAGCTCCTCATCTGCTTGTGATTGCCTGGCAGTGGGCTGGCACCCAGCAGCCTCTGTGTGCTCTCCCAAAATTTCATTTTTCACACACTCCAGCAACATTAAAGATGACAAGACAGAAGAAAAACAAAGTAAGATAAACAATAGCAATCAAACTTGAGGAGGTGACAGTTTCAAAAATATTAATAACTCCAGGGCTGTTTCATTACAATTAAGCTGTATCTTACTGGGAGGAGGGATTTGTTGGAAAGGGAAGAACTAACAACATTTAGAAAAAATAGAAATTTGTCATTGAGAGCTACTCTTCAACTTCAAAGCATCTTCAGTCTCTTAAAAGGATTTAGATTTAAGCTGAAGGGAATTTAGGTAATGGGCAGCTCTGAGAGATGTAGCCTCTAGCACAGTTTTCACATATCACACAGCTAAAGAAACAATTCCTATTGAGTTTCACATGATTTATCATCTCTGCAATGTTCAAGCTTCTCGCTGCCTCTTTAACATTCCCTACACACTTTGTGAAACTATCTAGAAAATGATATAATTGACAAACAGTCCCCAGGCTCCTGCCTGGAAATCACACTGCAATTGTAGCCACTTCCAAACCAAAACACAAATTAAGTAATTCTCAGTTTCCCATGGAGTTACATCAATGATTCTGGTGCCATTTTCCAAGCACAGGAGTACAGACACCATATAGGAACTGGAGCAAATTACACAGAGATTTTAGGACCAAGTCTGTGTTCCAAAGAAGGAAGGGAACAACAGAAAAAACATTTTTAAAAATAGAATTCCAGGCATTTTCCTAAATGGGATGCCTGAGTCAGAGCCCAGGATTCTACAAGCTAAAGCACATCCTAACAACAGCTAAAATATTTAGCACAAACCCAAGATATTAGAGGGGATATCAGACCAAAACCTAGAGTCAAAGTTATCCATTTATTGGACAAATCTTTATCCCAGCGTGGCTCCCCAACCTCACGTCCAGACTCTTCATCTCGCCTTGCAGCACACCAACGTTCAGCAACAGTTAGGCTGCTTGAAAGTACTACAAAACCAATTAGTGCTCCGTACCAAAACCATGAACCTGCTTTTAAAAGCATCATCATAAGCATACTATACTTTTGGATGGAGAGTATTGTCCAAACAGGGAAGAAGGCTCCCAGCCTTTTAGGCTAGCGGCCAGATGCTGACCTGGTGTAAAATCAGGATATCATCACTTCAAAGACCGGCCTCCAGATTTAAAATCCTGAATATAAAATTAGAATCAATGTGATTCGTGGCTAACCATTTCACCTCGGAGTGCTTTTCTGGAATCATGTCGCTCTTCTGCCTGAGAGTCTTTACACGTGAGATAAAAGGTGCTATAAAAATACATTTTAGAAGAATTACTGCTGGGATACATAATTTTCTGCCAACACTTTCTTCTCAGCTGACTGAAAGGAAAGTTCTGTCTAAGCAAAAGATCACTTGAGAGAAGTGTCTTTCCTTGAAAACATTCATTATTTTAGTTAAAATCTGAAGATATGCGTATAATATTATTTTTACCCTAGCCTTAAAGCCATTTTATCATGGTCCCATTCTGGTCACTGAGCTTTTCCTGCTGGTGCACCAGGGGCTCTAAGCACCCATCAGCTGCTCTCTCCTAGTGCCTGTGTGCCTGTTACTGCTCCATGCGAAAAGCTGGGAAGTTTGGAATCGTTTCAATTCCCACCTCGACTGTCACCCACCTTTCACCAAGGAAGATCCTGATTCAGTCTGTCTTTCTTCTCCATCTCATGTGCCCAGGCACAAAGATTTTTAAAGCTTTACAAGCTCAAATGAAGACTTATTATGCAAAAGGGGAGAATAAAATAAAAAGTACTCACATTTTTCCTTACTTTTTTCACTATTACTGACTCCTGGTCATACGGCCTTCCCATCCCCACCAGCTTTGGAGATTTTCAGTGCTTCAGGGGAGGGGCAGAAACATACTTTCCAGGGAATTTAAAATTTGATGGATTTTTAACAACAGAACAAAATTGCCACAAAAGTTAGCAGCCCCCTGATTTCTCCTGAAGGAATACCAAAAGGCAGCTTTTTCCCAGCTACTGTTTTCACTGGAACCCATAAATTTTTTTGTGTGAGGCACTCTGAAAAAAAGAGTGAGCTTTAATGTTACTTAAATGTTTGAATATTGTGGATTAATTCTTGTGGTTTAATACCAGATTAAAAATAAATGTGCTCTTTCTGGTGTTCCTTGTGTGTGACAAAGACTGGTTTGAGCCTTTCTCAACTCTTTTGTTTCCTTTTGCTTGTAGATAGCACTTAAGAAAACACATTCCCAGTGGCCCCATAGACTAAAATATCCTTTTGAAACAGAGGATTCCCTCCTCCTTTTTGCCTTGGGGCAAATCTAAGTGATAATGTAAAATACCTACACAGAAACTGGCATCTTTGGTCTCACTAAACTGTGTATTGCACCTCAGGGCAAAACAGAGATGTGTGCGTAATATAGAACACTTTGGCAGGGATTTGAGGTTTCAGACTCTCCACATCATGTGATGATAGCTACTGATTCATGCAAAGGGGAATTTAACTCTCTAAACTCCAGAATGACATCTCCCTGAGCATCATGACACGCATTCTGAGTTTAGGAACACAAGCGGAGGGAGGAGGTGAGAAGAGGGTCTCCTGAGCGCATCTCCTGGACACTAGTGAGAAGGAGAGAGTGTCTTTGCACACCCTTGGAGAGAGGAGAGTGGCTAAAACACAGTTGAATTTGCATCTTGTCATACATTTAGGTGGGCTCTGTTGGAGTCAGGGTGCAAGCAGGCTCAGGGTTCCACTGATGGTTAGAGATGCAGGAATAAATAGCCTTTGGGAGGAATTGCTGTACTGGCAAAACTGCTGGTGTGAACTTGCCCCCTGTGTGGGCTGGGCATTTCTGCCTGCCTGCCCTGCTGTCCTGATAAAGGTTTGGTTCAGCTCTAATTAAAAAAATATATATATATATCCACGTGGATTTAAAATTGAGAAAGGATAATCATGAGAGTCGTGAGCAAAACCTACACTCTAAACCAGTGCTTCTGCTCCAGTTCCCTTAGTGCAATTCTGAAAGCACCTGATGGAAATAATCTTTGGGAGCTATGTAAGACTACTGCAACAGAAGAAAGATTTCTGCTGGCTTTTAATCTCCTTTTATTTCAACTCCCAAATTGTGCCCCAATGGCTATAATAAAAATTGAACCAGCGTTTATTTCAGAGGTGAGGCTGCATGTGTTACAGGGCACCCTTTTGCACAAAGTCAATGTATTTTTCAAGGACATTGATGTGTTAGGATTTCCAGGATCTTCCAGCAACCATCTGAACATGATCTAAATAAGACTATTTGAAGTAAGTATTAAATACCTGTGAAAGATAAGATTTCAATCCAAAATCAGTGACGCTAGTTAAGGTCTGTTAACTCCAATGGGCATGGAATCACCTCCTTGTCAAAAGAGGCAGGGATCCCATGAAAACACCAAATCCAACAGGAGGGGAAGGGGGATTTCCGAAACAATTGCCTTCCTTGAGACATTTCTCCATTTTCCCCAGTGGTCTAATTCAGAGAGACATTAAGAACAGTGCAATATCAGGGCAAGGGAAAGACAGGCTTAATTTCACACACCAGTGAATGGGCTGAGAGCACCACAAGAGAAAAGTTGGCTGGAGTGGGAAGTCCAACCAGGCTGACACTGCAGAAAGGCGGAACTTGAAGCCAAATTTAACTTAAAATCTTTCCCTCTCCTGTTTGCTTTCACATACTCTCTTTCCTGCTTAACCCTGACTTCAGAGAACAGTTTGGAGCAGAATTTCTCTTTCCCTTGGTTTCACCCACGGGATTCAGGAAAGGCAGATGCCAGTTCTGGATGTCTACGCTAAAACTGGGGGTTGTGAACGTTGCCAAAAATGATGTAGTGTTTTCTGTGAACAAAATGCTAAGACATATTTCCTTTTCTTCTGAAACATAAGACCACTTCAAATGCTGCTTAGACACTAGAGTCTCCGTAACCCAAGTCAACTGGTCTTTTCTTTCTTTTCTTTAAGAAAGAAGTGATAATTATGACAATATGCAGCATTGTGTCTCTGTGACTTTCATATCCAGCATCAGTGTTTCTAATGTAGCTTTGGATTCTTTCTTTCCCCCCACCCACCCAAGAAACAAAGGCAAAGATAATTTAGAAATCTTTAGGACTGTTTACATTCAGAATGCTCATGGGAAAACAGCTTTGAAATGAAAATACATATTAACAAGAACGTTATTGTTTAGTTCTGTTCTGCTTAACATGACTAAAATACACTCAGAGTTTTGTGTCTTTATTTATACATTTGATTGGCAATTTAGGAAACTGCCATTGGTTATTTGAAGAGAGTGTTTATTTAGTGTTACGGTTTTGGGGTCAGTTCCCCTCAAAGGAAACTTCAAACATATAGAATGGCAAACTTGACAAATCATGTCAACACTTGGAATTGGACACTGCTTTCCATTAACTCTTAGGTAAACTAAATATATCTGCCAGGGAAATTTTCTGTCAAGTGGTTATCAGCATTTGTGCTCTACCAAGTAATTTTGATTGCCATTCTTTCTGTCATTTTCAGTTTTTAAAAAATATGAAAGGAAGCTGGGAAAAGATGGAAGAAACACACTAATCTGGAGGGCAGAAAATCCAAAGTGGGGTTTGAAAAGGTATTTGCACACATAAAACCAATATAGTAAGAGTAACAAGGGTAACTCCTGAATTTGAGTTCACAAAGATTGAAGGGCAGTTTCACCTAGTTTGTTGTAATCAGCCAGAATCTGGCATGCACACCACTCACATACTTCTGCAAAATCTGCTGGCCGACTCCGTTTAGCTTTCAAAATCTGTCCTTAACCTATCTGCCTGGCCTCACCCTGTTGTTGCATCACCACCTCCTCCTCCGCTTGTGCTGGAAAAGAAAATGATGGCAGCGTTTTGTAGCCGGAGCGTATTTTGTGCTCTGAGAATGTTCCTGAATCCCTCTCTGGGAACAGAGGGAGGAAGACAATTTCTGGAGCCTGAATGTGAGTTTCACACCCATAGTACTACGAAAAAGATGATGAGCTGCTAAGCCCCGCGACATATTTTACACACACCCTGGCAGGGTACCCAAGACACGTGGGCAATGCAGAGTAAAGCAAGACTACTGAGGACTCTAGGAGCTTTCAGGGCCAAGCAGTAGCTGAAAGAGTATAATTTTGGGTATATATCTACAGAAACACACTTCTACACAGTCAGTAAAGTCTAGCAAGTCACTCCTATGACCAAGTGCAAATGTTCGTCTCGGGCAAGCTGAGCAGCTCCCTACACTGCACTGAGAACACCACCAGTGGTTGCAGTAGAGTTTAAAGCCCATCTTCAGGTACCAACACTAGACACATTTTCTAGATTTTGTTCCCAGTTATTAGCTTGACAGGAGAAGGCAGGCTGGCTGGCCAAAATGAGAGGAAGTATTCAAGTTTACTAAGTCAAAGAAAGTCTCTCCATTAATATTAAAGAACTCTGAACCAAGTCTTAAGTGATTTGAGAGAACACCACTGATCTTCAAAGCAGGCATGGCTTGTTGAACTCAAAAGCTACAAACAAAGTATTATATTATACAATTTATGTGACAATCACAATTCCTTTTCCCCCACACTTAACCTTGGGAGAACTTCTGAGAGCTTTAGACATTTTGTTGGAAACCTTATTAATTGGAGTGTCCAACTTCTGGGTCACACCATCTCAGAGTTAATCCCAGTTTATCTGGGAGTCTCAATTGGAGGTTTTGCAAGAGTCTTTCTGGGATCTCTGTGGTTTTCAAGCTCCATCTGACTCAGACTATCTTTCAAACTGCTTTTTACAGCACTTAGGTACTTTCCACATCTGGCTCTGAAGCTCAGACCCAGTAAAACATAAACTGAACTTTTATGCACCCCATAAACAAACAATAAAATAAAACATAAAATCTCTGTTGGTTAGCAGATTGGCCTGGTTCTTTTATTTATTTATTCATTACCCTTGCATTTAGACTACAAAAATTATTTTATGTTCAGTAACTTCCTGAGAAATACAGAAAATCAAGCCAGTGGTTTGGTTTTGAACCTGCCAATTAATTTGTAATACCCAGGACACAGCTCTGCAGCTTTTATCAATATTGCTTAGCTAAGTTGTATTTCTGTATTTTTCAAAAAGCTGTCTTTCTCTGCCTTTGGGCAGAGTTCCCATAAATTATTAGAATTAAAATGCAGGCAAATTCTCTGTTGGAACTCAGTACCATAGATAAAACAATGCAATTTTAGACTTTCATAGGGCTCTCTAGACAACAGCAAGTATCTATCGCATTTGTAAATGGAATATATATACTGTGATACGTGTATATGGCTTAAACTTCAGCTCATCCACTAGTAAGTATATACGAACAATTGCTCATAAGCAAATGTTTTAAGCCTTTCTACAGTAAAGTATCTTTGACAGTGCAGCAGATACTCTGCTGCTTTCTCCTAACATTTATCTCTGCCAATAACTACTGTTGCCTCTCGATCCCAAGGTTTCATACAGCTCTGTCAATACCCTTGGTTTCAGAAGATCTCAGTCCTGAATCTCCTAGAATCACCACTCCTACAAACCAGCACGCAGAGTCAAAGCTCCTGAATTTCTAAATGTATTGATGTGAGGTTGGCCAGACACCTGTCCCCTAATTTTTTGCCCTTTTCTTCTTAACTGTCTGTCCCTTACCTTACTATCAACCTTTTAAAGTCCAGCGTTTATGCATGCAGTTTCTCCTGGTACACAGTTTTAATTCATTTTAGTTATCTTTGCACAAAAGCCCACTGTACCTCTCTAAGGTAATTCATTTCTCCTTCTCTGTCTCTGTAGAATAGAACATATAACTACAAGGCAACAGCTCTGCCTTTCCCAATCTTTCTTCCCATGGAGAGGCCCAAAAGGGTTCTCAATCCAAAAAGCAGCTTGTCATTCACTCCCAGCACAAGGATATGCACATTCACAATGAATTTACAGGAAACAGGGAGACTGGTGCCCTGGTAAAAGTTCCCATTTGCCTGTTGAAGTTTAGCTGGAAGTCTCTAGCACTCTCTAAGGATGAAATATGATTTAAAATAACTAGTGCTTTTCACAAGCATCTAAAGGTACCTGTTATGCAAATTTTTAAAAGTCCCCAAAGGAACTGCCTGAAGTACTTAGAGAAGCTGATAAAGTGTAATAACCACGGAGTTTTTCCCTTGCTCCCAGTGGCTGGCTGAGCTCCATACACCGCCAGGGATTTCAGTGAGGAGCAGGATTGCGCTAGATACCTGCTGTATTGCTGGGAACAGAGACTTGGTGTGCCCAAAAGGAGAAAGCAGTCCCAAGGGTGCCTGTGCTGGCAGAGCTGTGTGTTGCTCAGTTTTGTAGCCAAGGCCTTAGGGATCCATCTGAAAATCTTCCATGATATTTAAAGCAGCAGCAAACTAGCCCTGAAATGTTGGGACAACTAGCTCTAATACATCAGAAACGTTTCTCACAGACAGGTTATAAAGAGCAGGAACATTTTGTAAACAAACTAATCTTGGTGCATGCAAAGTGCGTTTCAGTATAAAAACTGGGAGGCTCCAAACTCCGTCGCCGCTAAATTCCATTTTGATTCAAAATGACAACTCCTAAAGAAAGATCACAACTGACAACAACGAAGGCAAGACAGTAAAATAAATAGTGCTATTTCTTGGGGGGAATTTATAGTCCTGAAGTCATTTAAGAAGAGAAAGGAGGTCAGGAAGAAGGATCACATTATAAAACGAAAGCTATTCTGACCTAATGAATAGCAAGGAGACATTTTGGCCACCTCCTAGGGAGCACTGATTATGGCCACTCAGCAACCTCTCTAGGTGGTGGTTAAAACATCTTGTTTCCATTCATTAGTTCAGCGATGTATTCATTCCACAACAAAGGAGTTTACGAACCTCTCCCTCCTCCCATGCAGCACCCCTGGTTTGCAAGTATGTCATCCACAAGCAAAAAAATCTGGAATTGTCCATTAACACACCTAAATCTTCATTTTTGTCCGCCCTCCTCCCTTGAATCCCTGTAATATTTTGTATTCATACAGAATATCCGCTCTTCAGAAATTGCAATGAAGCCGCTGAGTCTCAGAGGAGCGAGGTGATGCTGGAAAAGGTGGGTTAGAGACCCTTCCCACAATTGCAGGAGTGGAGGAGCGATGTGAGTGAAGGGCAGAAACACTTGGTGGGGGCTTCTGATTTGCCCAGATGCAACATAGCAAGGACTAAAGCTGCATCATCCTGCTGCAGGATCAGCGTGTGCACCCGGGGTGGCTGACAGGCATTGCAGAACTGAACTATGTGCTTCTTGGAGAGAGATGTTCTCTCTCTGTTAAAGCCCTCACAAGTGCATAGCCGTGAAAGTATTGCACACATTCCCACCAAGACTTTCCCTGTGATATACAGGACGTCCTGACCCACTGGTCTGCTCCCTTCCGTCTCGAACTTGTAACACATCTCACAAACTCATCCAGCACATCTTAACAGCGCCCTGGGATAAGCTTTGCTCCTGCTCCCACCACTTCTCTTGGAATTAAACTCCCTGCCTTGGTGAGCAAGCTTCTTCTCTTCGTCTCCCACCCAGGAGAGTCCTGGCTACTACCTGCTTAGTAGCTCTTGCACTAATATTTGTCATTTAGCCTAAATACGTTCCCTTCTCCTTTTATATCTCCCTTTTGCATTCATAGTGCTAAGACAAACACACCAAGCTCCTCAGTTCCCTCCTGCAAATAAAGGTTCCCACATCCTAAAAGTAGCCCTGATCCAGTGAGAATTAATCTTCCTTAAATTTGGGACATCAGAAAAATACACAGTGCTCACGACCGACTGGAAGAGGTGACAAGCTCCAGTCTCCATCATGCACACCCCAGGATGCAGGACTCAGCCTCTGCTCCTCAACTGCCGCCACCGGCTACAGGATTTCCCTGGGAAGAATGCAGACAGGCGCCAGGCAGCAGGGCACTGCTGAATATTTCCTCAGCTGCATCTTTAGAGATGTTAAACACTGCCTTTGAATATCTGCCCTGCACAGAATTATCTCCAATTTCACAGAGATTCCGAGAACAGGATCGCTTCACCTTGTTCTAGTCAAACGGGCATGTGCTGCCCCAGTACAACAGCTGGTGTTGGAGGTTTAGTGCATTCTGATAGAATAGAAATATGCTTTAAACAGTAGGATAACACCTCGAGTTCCTAGCTTAGCTGGATGCAAAGAAGCAGGTATGATAAAGTCCACATGCCTGAAACACATCACAATTTAAAAAATATTTTTCCCTGACTGAAAACAGAACATTTCTCTCAATCCAGCAGGAAGAAAAAAAATCAGCCTTTGAGAGACCACTGCAACCATATTTCCACAAGGTCAAGAGCCATTTCTGTCTGCAGTACCACCTGCCTGTCACGATAAATAATTTTTGTCTTGATTTGTGAAGTTTGCTGCCATGGGAATGAGCCCATTTGCTCCTTAACGTACATAAGATGTGCTGCATGACACAGAATTTGTAACAAACAAACATGGGGCAATAGCTTATACATCTGTCCTCAATATTTCATCCCCTAGAGATGTCAGCTTTTCAAGTGCAAGGTTACCAACAGTACTGATCCCTGACCAATATATTACCTTAGGGTCTAGGCACTAAAGAAACTTTAGCACTTACACTGAGGATTTCTCCTTAGCAGCAAGACCTCATTTATCACTGAGAAAAATACCATCAGTGCTCTGGTCTTTAAAGCAGATGTTTCAGAAGCATGCAAATATTATAAAATGTTAGTATCCTACACAACTGTATAGCCATGCAGATTTCTCATTTCAGCATTGCCTGATGTATTGAGTGACACGTGCCAGAGCACTTCTGTACAGAAAACCTTTCTAGGTGTGAGACTGTGGGGCCGTGCACGAGAGGAGCCAGACCGCACTGTTCCGCGTTTGGCTGCGTGCGCCCAGCAGAAGGCATCGGTGCAGCCCTGGAGAAAGGTGCATTGGACACTCTCTGAGAAGAGATTTCAGAGAGTCCATAGTGCCAGCTCAGGCGGCTCCCCTGATGCTGGTGAAATGGCCAGTAGTGACATCACTAGGCCAGGGCTAAATGTCTGTGAAAGCGGCAACGTGAATGTGTAAAATAGTTGCGTGTTGTTAGGTTTTCAGACTGTAGCTTTCTCTAAAGTGGGTTTACGCAGACAGATGTGGTGGTGCCAGACTTGTCCCCAGTCCAACAGTGTTTCCCGCTGTACCCTGATGTCGAGCACCAGGGTTCTCTAGCACGGACACATACTTGAGTGAGATGCTCTGGCAGGTGCTGATAAAGCTTACTAAACAGCCTCCTTTTACTGTTATCCTGATTCTCTCCATCGCAAAGTCCTTCCTGCCACTCTTACCGAAAGCTGAGTTCTGTGACCATGTGCTACTGTGGTAGCACGCTTGAGTTTATGCATTAATGGGATTTGCATGATTTTATCAAACCAGTAATATTTTTCACACACGTAGCAATTTCCTATTCATGCCAACCTTTGTCCCAGCCAGATCGCATCGTGCCTGTGCCTCCCTGTAGACAGCACAAACCATCGCACGAGCCATCCCCTTTGAACGCACTACCACTCGCTCATGTTCTCCTCTTCCTTTCCCTTTCCCTCCCCCAGACATTCTTTGACATGATTAGTGGCTAAATCAGATTCTTTAATTGAAAGAAATATAACTGAACTTTCTTCTGCTGGGAATGTGCCAGAGGCCACATCATAAGCAATGTCAAAGAATATTGGAAATAATATAGACCTCTGACATTTGTGTTTAGCGACTCGGCATGCCCCAGGTGGTTTGTTTGGGATTGGAATTTGTCACTGCTGTGAGGAGATAGACTTTGGTGGTTGGGGCTTAAGGATTGCTGCAAAGAGATATAATAAGATATGTTTAAACAAGTCAGTGGAATGCTATGCTTTAATCTCCCACAATGTTTTGCACCGCCATGAAGGATCCAGAAGGATCTCTTTAGGAGATACATCCAAGCATTGTCTTATTCTGTATGGGACAGCAGCAACTGAAAAAAATACCCAATTTTTAGAACACTCCACAGCTGAGGTAGAAAATACAGAAGTGTTATGCCACTCCTTCGTCTTTCCATCCCATTTCCAAATACTTGAACAATTGTCAGTTATTAACTGAACCTTTTTCCACAACTGTACAAAACCCAAATTATTTATGGGATCCCACAAGTGAGCCTCATGTTATCCTTTTCAGGTACGATTTGCATCTTCCAGTGTATTTGTCTTCTCAAAGAATCACTGGGCTGGAATGACTCTTCAGAGGTCACCTAATCCATCCCCGTGCCCTGAGGATTATCACATACAGTACAGCCTTCTTGTTACATGCAAACTCTGCAGTGTTTGGTTCAAATTGAACTGCTTGAAGTTTAGACCGACTTTATTTCCTTTTCACTTAGATTTTCTTCTCTAATTTTTTTCAAACTTTCGCAAACATCCTCTCAGAAACACATTCTTCCGAGTTTGCAATCAGCTCATCCCTGGTGCCCCTATGTATCTCCACAGGGCCAGCCCCTCACTGCCCAGAGATGCTGTGTGGGCGAGAACTGCTGCATGCACCCCAACACTTCAGGATTTGTAGGTCACTGCAGATTTAAACCATGGTGGTTTTCACACTTAAGATGGCTGTAAAGCCAAGCGCTTAACAAATTCAAAAATATTAAATTCCTTCCATGCTGCATGAAACTTCCTTCGTATATCCGTGCCCTCTGCTGTCGGCTTCAAAAGAATCATTGTTAATTGTTAAAATTGATTTCCAACTATGTTTGATTTATAGCTGTCTGTTGAATCGATTTATCAAGTTACTGCTCTCCCTTTACATCTCAGGTGCTTCTTGACAGGCAGGGAGCTGCCCTGTGTTTGCACTCACCTCTCCCCTGGGAGAAATATAGCTGCTCATGGATACAAAGAGGTTTTTTCTGCACAGCAGCTTGGAACTGCCGACTGCCTGGTAGGGAAAACCCTCTAACATCTCCTCATTCCCTCCAACAGGCTAAAGAGGTGTCTTTCACGAATAAATCTTTGGAATGGAAATGTATTTACGGTGGAAGATGCACAAATCTATACTCTCATGCACACAGAGAACTCAAAAAAAAAAAAAAAGATTAAATATTGTAAAATTTTTGTTGTAGCATTTGCAGTACTGACTTTTCTAGCTGTAAAATGATTTGTAAAATGGAGCAGCGGGTGAAAGCACAAGGTTTACATCTCCCCTTACAACAGGCAGGTCTTGCTGCCAGCAGGGCAGTGCTGTTTGTTTTCAGCATCCTTCAGATCGCCACCTCTGTCTAAGTCCCCAGGATGATGTCCCCAGCTGTACCGAGCAAGTGCCCACTTGCAGCTTTCCTGGGAGGTCGCCTCCCACAGCACCCAGTTTTTGTCAGTCCTTGGGATTGCTCCTGGATAAAGGTTTTATATTCTAATCATCTATGGTTGTAACTTGTTACAGCTGGGTTTGTCCTGCCTTATGAATGCACTCCGGCCTAATTTGGCAGCAGCCACTTAAACTGCCCTAAAATGAAGCTAGAAATTCTTGGAAAGATGTGTTTGGGGGATTTTTTTTGTGACTGCATCGGTGATCGTGTATTTACATTACCTGCTCTTCTATAAATCTATATTTTTCTCATTTTATTTTTTTGCCCCCAGTCAAACCACTTGTGACTGAAGTACAAAATAGAGCTATTACTGCTTTTCTTGCAGGCAATATCCTATAAAGTTTTAAAGACAGATTTAAACAGTTACAGATTTAAACACTGCAGATTACTCATGTAGTTGACACCCTTCACTTTCTACCAAACAAATATTTGTTAAAGTACAAACAGGGCAAAAAACCAAACAAACAATCACATATTTTTTCTGTCCTGCTAAAATGAAGAAAGGATGGAATAGAAATTAGCTGCCCTAGGAAAACACCTACAAAAAGAGATTTCTTGCACAAGAACAGAGGAAGATTGTGGGTAGGAGCCCATGTGGCAAAGCTGACACAGGATGGAGAGCAGACCCCAGAAGAGGTGTCACCCTTTTTGTTCATCCACTGCACTAACAGAATTATGCCCAGAGGTGGCTTCGACACAGAGCTCGTTTAGGGAACAATGGCAAATCCAGATCAGGGTTCTGACATGAACTCTGGAAAAAGAACGTGGTTCATGACACTGGATAAGTCCACACTTGAAATTAGGAGCGAGGAATTAAGAGCTGTAACCTGCCTAGGTATCCTTACAGATCGAAACTTTGCTGGAGGCAAGCTACCAATGCTCAAAGCTGGAGCAGCGGCATCTGAGGGCTCCCCAGAATCCCAGGCTGGAGCAGGCAGGAACGGGGCCCTAGAAATGGCTTGTGTCTTGCAGCTCCACCGAGCATCCCAGCCTCTCCCTGTTAGCTTTAGCCTCTTTTGTTGTCTTGTCTTATTACCCCCTAGTTCTGGAAATATCTAAAGATGAATGTCTGCGATCGCAAGCAATAAATGCAAATAAAAGCACACGGGGGCCTTGAGCCCTAGCTGTTTTTGATTGTGGTCTCGCCCTTCTGAAGGATGACTACACATGCCGAGATGCCAGTCCCTTAAAACCATAATGTCCCCAGGATCCCAGACCTCGATCTCTGCCCTTGTCTGCTGCTATACTCCTCATGCAGCGAACACGGCCTTATGGTGTGAGCCTCGCAGCGCCGAGCGCAGAGGACAGCTGGGTGACAAGGATAGCTGTGGACAGGGGCCGTGGCTGTGCCCAAGGGACGGCTCCATTTCAAAGATAAAAATCTACAGCTTATGCTTGAGATCACCACGGTGGCATCTGATAACGCGCAGAGGCACGTTTGTTGGTTTGGGGTTCTTTTATTGGCCCCCATGCCTTGTTTCAGTCACTAGCAAACGTGGGCTGGACACAAGCGCATCCAGGTGGGAACAGCCGATAACAGCATCCCGTGCCGCTTAGCAAAATAACAGCTCTGCCAAAATTCAGATTATTTAAGAAATGGAAAGCATTTTACAATTCTCCTTCGGCCCACATTGAAATACCCCTGACACCATATAGAGCTGTTGAAATGCTTGTCCTGACTCTTCTGTTAAAATGGAAAGTTGATTGTGGACTTGGAAGTGAGAGAATGGCAGTGAAAGCTGTCCTAGGGCAGGCTGAGACTGACCACGATCAGACAGAGGAAACATCCCACGGCGTGGCCCCGACATCACTGCCAGCTCCATCCTCCAGTCCCAGTAAGGAGCCAGTTCCTACAAGGACCTCTGTAAGCACTCAGGCTACGGCTTTTCTCCCTTAGCGTGGCACCCATCAAAGTAGCTTTGGGTTGTGCTTAGATACCTTTAGAAAAAAATATACAGGGAGTATCACAGTGATTCTCCTCTGTTTTGTGCAAAAATGTGGCTCCATCATGGATAAAGTCTTTACAGAAGCCTGTGTGGGCAGAAAGAGGATTTGTTCCTCCCTTCATGTGACTATAAAGCTGGAATTAAACTTGCAGCAAGCTCATGAGAAACAAACACAACCACACGTGTATCTGCATCCCTGTCAGACAGCGTTTGATTAAGAACACCTCAAAGACGTGGCAAATCCCCATTGGGTTTCAGTCTCGGGTGGTGTTTAGGGAAGCAGCAGTTCCTGCTCTGGCCACTCCAGCCCAGTTTCCCTTTCTTTGGCTCTTCATGTAACAAAACCAGCATGAGTTGGGAGGTTGGGGGCTTGTTCATTTTGCACATATCCACACCATAAGACTCAGATCAGTAACACAGATTTAAGCGGAGGATAAAGCTTGTCAAAATAAAATTGGTTCTACGCTATCTCTCATAGTAGTTCTTCTGTTGTTACCTATTTAACCAATTATTTAGGCATAAATGCGGCTGCAGATGCCTGTAAAAGTCAGAAAAAATGCCAGAAAACCTTCCTGGATCGAATCATGTCTGCTGAAGCCAAACACCTTTCTGTGAGGAAGCAGTCAGACCTGGCCTTAACATAAGTAAGCAGGTGAAATGCACCAGTAGTGCAGCTTTGATTGTATCTTCCTCAGCACCAGAGGAAATTCAGCCTTTGAAAATAACCAGATAAAAGCCACACCTCAGCTTCTCTCACATGCACTGTATCTGCAAGTTCTGAGCACTGAAAATACTAGAAGCGTATCTCTCTGTGACTAAATAGATAGCAGAGAAGTGTCTAGCATTTCTCATCACTTCTGCCTTGGGAACATGAGATTTTGTTTGCCATAAGGCTACATTTTATTTCAAAGTCACCTGACAAACAGGGTTGCTGCAGTATGCTATCAAAATGGGATGCAAAAGCTAGATCTTCAAAGCACGACTTAAATAACTTTAATCTTAAAAGAGAGGCACAGGGAAACCAATTTAGGCATTTTGCCATGCATGAAGTGTTTAATTTCTGAAATACAAGTGCTTGCCATTAATATGGCTTGTTAGAGGCCGTGGCTCTCAGCTCTCCACACGCCTGTCAAGGGGCACACTTCTCAGATCACTGGTGCTAACTTTTTGGAAAATGGTATTTGCTGCTCTGGATGCTTTGTGAAGCTATTGTAGCTGGAGGGGCAAAAGGAATTTTTTTCCTTTGTTTGTAAGGCTTCCACAATCCTAAATAAGCATTGTCTATAGCACTGTCTCTATTGCCATGTCTTGTTCCCACCCACTTACATGGCATAAGATCCTTCAGTTCAGAGTAGTATCTCCAACAGCCAAGAAACTCTGTAAACTTCATGTGAAGTGAGAGCCACAAATCACAGGCTGAATCCCAAATAAACTCATTGAGCATATGCTCCAGACCTACTCTGTATGTAAACAACAGATAGACTTCTCTGATCCTGCAAGGTGCTGAAAGCCACAAAAGGCAGAGGAGGCTGAAGACTCTCAGGAGCCTGGGTGTTTTGTGCTACTCCATCTCATCTCAGCAGAGAGAGGACAGTAACAGACAAATGTCCTTAGGAGTTTTATCTCCCCTCCTGCGCTCCCTGACGCCCTAAAAGGCATCTCACCGGGCTGGCTATTTCTCCAGATCTTGTTTTAATTACTTAAGTCGAGCTAGAAAAGTTTTTCTCATTCCTTTTTGTGGAACACTCTGTACTTGGGGGGCCTCAGCTGGATATCCTGGGTTATGCAACCAATGGTTAAAGCTATTGTTTTCAGAAAGAAATTGCATGAATCTCATTAAATGCACTCTGATCAGGGGAGGCGGTACATGTCTTTAAAACTGCATTTGGATCCAATCCTATTGTCCCAGATAGGGCTGCCTGCCCTCGCTTCTGATTTAGTCTTGAAGAAACTATTGTTTAGCCTTAATTAATTTCATATTGGGTCGTATTATCACGTTGAAACTGGCATTCGCTTGGATATGCCTTCAGAGGGTCGAGAATTGCTGCAAACCAGGAGAGGGCAGCAATTTCCCTGGCAAGACTAAAAGTGCAGTACAATGGTTTGTTTAAAACAGGTTTGACAAGGTGTAAGTGATCCAAAGGGCACTAGACGCGCTGCAGTGAGAGCTAGAAGTGGAAAAAGAAAAACACGGAGGCAAGAAAAACGTTTGCCATTCATCACCCAGCTATTCAAACCACAGGTGTATAAATACTTCAGGCTTTATTGGCCTCTTCACTTATTGTTGAGCATTTGTTATCAGTCTTAGATGTTTTATAGCCACTATGATGGACTACAGCCTACATTCATAAGGGAAGAGAAGCGGCATGTCACTTCGCTTTCTCTCCAACCCCCATGATTTATGTACATAAGCAGAATCTGTACTGGAAGTTCTTGTTCTTCAACACATCAAAGTGGACCAAAAACTAGCCTTCAGTCAGGAGCCATGCTACGAGCCAAACTAATTCCTGATGCAATTTTATTTCATTTTTGCCTGCTGTGAAACTCCTGCAAAAAGGCCCGGTGATAACAAAAGATTCTGCCCTTGCTCTTAATTTTTCAGCCTCAATAGTATTCACCCCCTCCCTTCATGGGCACAAACCATTAGCTACCGCTACTCTGAACAGATTGCTTAATGTTTTAAAACCGAAAACAAGCAGAACCTTACCAGAATTCTCTTTCCTGTCGCTTAATTAAGAAGAGCAAACCGAATTTCTCGCACTCTGTGTGGCAGGTAACACACAGCTGGTGGCACCAGGACAGGGCTCACAAAGGGAGATGTTTCATAGCAAACCTCAGTGGCACCATGTTACCTGTTGCCTTTGGCCATGCAGAGCCAGGACCAAGAGCTTGTGGTTCTCATTCAGGCTTCTCCATCCCCACATCCCTCCCCAAAGACACAGTGGGAAGGAAATGATCCCTCAGCTACTTCCAAGGACATTTCATGAAGGAAATGAAATGAAGAAAATCAGTGTCAGGTGTGTGATGGTCACAACTCCCTGTAAGGTTGTAACAGATACAAGGCAGGTGATAATGTTTTGGTTTTTTCTCGTAAAGAGTTAGTTTTCCTGATTTTCTTTTGTTTCACTTCTTTATGACTAATTTTCCCCTCCAAGGAGCTGTTCAAGGACTGAGTTTTCTGTAAACAGCAGACAGCAAGTCTCTCCCTTCCAAGAAAAAAACCAAACCAAGGCCAGACATACTTGAAGTACGGAAGAAACATGCTGGGGTTTTCTCTGGAGAAAGGAGGGACTTGGGGAATCCTGGCAGCTCTGCCTTGCCGTACGTTTTCCCTTCCAAAAAGCAAATGAAAGGCAACTGCCAGAGCTAAACAGACTGAGTGTTGCTAACCCGGCGTTTCCAGAGAAGCCAAGAAATCTAGCAGGTTTTCTACTGAAATATGAGGCAGTTACAGTTTAGCATGCAGGTAGCGAGTGGTTTGTTCCCTGCTCTGCCTGTGTCTGCTTAAATAGAAGAGGCAGATGCTTCTCTGGTGTGAACTGCTGATAAAACCCAGCTCCTATTTCCAGTGACATTTTTTAATGCATTTTAATGGAAAATATTTTCAAGATTTGGACACTGATTTTCTGTGAGCCAACACAGAAATCAAAGAAGGGGTGATAATTCCAAATAGCTCCAGAGGAAAAAAAAAATATCAAGGTATTATGGAAAGAGATTAAAGCATCCTAAACAGGAATTCTCTGTCCCTTCTAAAGAATGACCTGTCCAATTATTTTTATTATGTTTGTTTCCTTTTGTGGGGTTTAGGAAATAGTTTGAAAAACTGTCTTGGTATATACTGCATCTCAATTCTAGCTATTTAGTATTTATCATCTGAAACATTCTCTAGACATGTTCATTTCTCATTGCAAACTGAAAATTTTAAACAAGCATCCAGAAAAATTAAAATCTAGAAGAAAAATTTTGAGCATAGAATCCAAAATGTGTCTTTCTTCTAGTGTGATAAGCACTCCTTTAACTAACCTTGTAACCTGCAAACGATGGAATTAGAAGCCCATACAAATTGGTATTGCTATTCACAATATTATTTGCCATTACTTTTATTTTTTAAATGCCACTTCCAATCATCCTCCTCCTGTCATAATATTGCCCTGACATCACTTTCCTTCCCTTCCTGCAGGCAAATCTTGATGTGGGGAATGCAGGAAAAAATTTTTTTCTGAAAAACAGCTGGGCAGTCTTCAAGGGTTTGAGGCTTTTTAAAAGCAATTTAATAGCATCTCCTGATCATTTGTTCTACCTTTGACATTTGTGATATTCTTTTATATATTTTCACTTCAGAGGAGAATATAAAAATGAAGTTGAGAAAAAAAAAAATTTCCTAAGGGTGTATCTCACAGGTTACCATTGCATCTGAGATTCCTTTCTTGCAAATTTCTCATGAAAATAAGTGACCAAATTTCCATGACTTTTTCCTGCTTTCCAATCAACCCTGTGAACAGCTGAAATGTTGCTTATTTTAACATTGCATTAAGATTCGGCATTTGATATTACGCAGGAGGGGAATGAAAAGGCAAGAGGATTGTTTCCTTAACGATTTTTTTTATCATCTGCAAGAGTAAAAGGTAACTTTCAAGTAGATGTTCAGGATGCTGGGTCACTGTGATTTGCTGATGCTGATAGCGAGCCTGTCTGGGAAGGCTTTCAGAGCAAAGCAAGTTAACATTTCACCTCAGGAACAAGAGGGAAGAGCCTCTCTAGGTGAGACAATCGTTTTCAGCCAGGAGTTTCTAAACTGTGCTTCTTTGGAGCTTTTCTGATCCCTGCAACAATACCTCAAGAGGCAAGAATGATGTTTATCAGCTGGAATTAGCTGCAAAGGTAGCAGTAAAATAGAGAGAAGAGGATGAAGAGCTTTGAAAGGGCTGTTCCCATCGATACCTGCCGGACCTGAGCTCACGTCTATGATTAGAGGCGCCCATCAGCACTCCCAGCATCACTGCTATCTAAAGGATAAAATGAAGAAAAGGGGAAAAAAGAAACCAAGATTAATTTTTTCCACCCCCTAGAAGCTCACGGAACGGCGCAGTGTATTGGGAATAATTTTATATGTTTTAGCTGTTGCTGTGGATGAGCAAATCAGCGGTTACACACCCACAAGCCCCTATCCAGAGCTTCCTTGGGAAGCGGCAGCCAGCAGGCAGGAGGCTCAGTCCCATCGGATTTTTCGGCTGGAGCCCGGGGAGGGGGGGGGGGGGGGCACCTTTTAATTAACTGCAGCAGTCACTTCGGGTTTTCTTAAGCAAATGAGGCAGGGGAAGGAGGGATGATACCGTGTTGTTTTCCCCTGGGGGGGAGGGAAGAGAGGCGAAGGGCAGTGCCAGGGAGCCGAGAGGTGCCCCTGCTCCACCCCCACTGGCAGCTGGGGAGGAGGAGAGGGAACGTCGGGTTTTTCAGCTCCCGAAATCCCAGCTCCGCGGGGCAGCCGCATCCTACCCGACCTCGGAGGAGGAATCAACCCCCTAAGCCTTTCGGCTGGAGGAGAGGGGATGGGGTTTGTAGAAAAGGTTCTGCTCCAGCAGGCAGCCTGGGAGGCAGGAGGAAGGATCCTTCTCCCCAGAGCACCTGGGGTTCAGCCCCTCGCAGGTTGTTTTTGTGCCTATCAAACCTACAAGGAATCTTGGCTGAAAAATTTGTTGCCTATTTCAGAAGCGATGCTCGCTTAGGCACCGCGGTAATAGGCAGCCAGATAACCTTTACAAATTTTGTAGCTGTAAGAAAAGGGAGCAGAAAAGGTAATCCCAACACAAAATCCAGGCTGCGCTGCCTCTCTTCTCCTCCCCCTGTCCCTGCCCAGAAAACAAGGGGAGAAAGCGTACATGGTGACATGAAACACTTCAGAGAAAAGCAAACAAATATTGGCTTCTCGGGAGAATCAGAAACATAATGATACTCTAAAGCTAGCAGTTTATTTTTCACTGCCTCGGGCTGCTTGGCAGAACGTCACAGCAAGCTCATCTAGGCATGAGAGATTAAGCGATGTCTATTTTGCTATAAGGCTCCACACTTTCCTGTTGAAGGACTTTTACACCTGCCAAGGAATGCGGCTTCCCAATCGCCATCCAGCCACAACCCCAGGAGGGGACACCAAGACTTTGATCTAGTGGGATCGCTCAAGTCCCTCAGCTGGCTCCCAAAGCACAGGCTGGGCTGCAGGAACCAGCCGAGCACCAAACTAGGGACTAGCTGCAAAGATCTTCATCTAAATCGTCAGATCAGAAAACAGAAACTTATGGAAGAGCGGCATGCAAGATGCAAGGGCTTAAATGACATCACGCTCTGCACACAGGCTCATTGGGAACTTGGGCTTGTGAAGATTTTGTGTTGTGGTACAAATCCTGGGCTTGGCTGCAGACAGTGAAAATTCCCCCTCGGAGCTGGGGTTTCACTTAAAATACTTCAGCGCAATTAAACACGTCAATTTGGGCATTCACTGCTTTTTGAAACAGGTGGATCTGCTGTCAGCGTAGTCACATGTCTTTACACCGCCTGAAATAACTGCTTAAATACGGTGCTTTTGTCTCCAAGTTTAAGCAGGCAGCAGCGGCATCCCCTATAAATGATCTTTTTTGCCTCTGATTGGTTTCCTTACTGGGCAAGCAAACGTGAATTTAGTATTAGTGAAATGCATTAATGGTGGGAAGAACAAGGGAGACAAACAGTATCAATAGATCTGTCAATCAGAGCCCCTGTCCCATCCCCCAAAGCTTTAACTTAACTTCAAAAGCAGCAGGACAGCCTGCATCCGAAGCTCACTTCAAGGCCAACCATTAGAATTTTATTAGCCTATACCAAGAACTGTCTCTGTAAACTTTTCCCCAAAAGAACATTGAAACCATTTGCATCATTTTAACTAGCTGGCTGCAAAAGAGCCTTTTGAAATCTACACTAAATTAAAAAAAAAAAAAAAGGCAAATAGAGGAGGAAAACCCACTACAACACTGACTCATTAAAAAGAAGTTTATGTTCCCCCAGGCAAAGGAGCACTTGCACCCAATTTGGTGGCATCATTACTTCTGCTGCATCCTGATCTTTCAGACTCTAAGCTCGCTAAAGCCCCCAGAACACAACTGGCAGAACCATGTATTTAAATATTTATATGGAAAACTGGAAGAAATCATGCCCCATTTAAACAAGAAAGATACTATTTATATCAGTCAGTATTTAACAATAGAAAAAGCAGTTGTCCAAAGTCGGAAAAAAACCATATTTCTGAAAGTTACCAAGACTCCTGATGTCCCTCTAGCTTTAGAGGGAATTGGAAAGATCTCTCCTGTTGCAAGTGATGCTCAAGCCCTGGCGGGAATCAGTGGCAGGACTGAGCCACACATTGTCTGAAAAGCATCTTAAGAGGAATATTTATGGATTATATTTTTTCACCGTTTTTTAGATACTTCTGTTTGTGATGGAAGCTTCTGGGTGGATTAAATATCCCTAAAAAACATACTCATCAGCAATACTAATTGGCACTAATCCCCACCACACAGTCCCACACAGCACATGGTCTGTGTCACACGGTGCGGGAGATGCTGCTGCATCATTTCGCAGCCCTCCTGCTGCAACCACAGCTGCCCCCAGCCCTACACAGCCTGGAAACCATCTCAACTACAGCCTAGGCACCTGGAGTTAATATTTACAACACCTCCTAACATAAACTAGGTTTGCATGCAGAAATTGAGCGGAGAAGCTATAGTTTTTTCAGATACGAAGTTGGAACCACAATTTTCTCTCAGCTCACCTGACTACCAGTGCTACCAGTCACCTTCTACCCCTTCATGTATTACATGCACTTCTTGTATCTCTTCTTCTTGACTTCAAATGCCTCTGGGGCATGAAGAGTGCTGTGCTCTTGCTTCACACAGCACCTAACGTAGCAGCATAAATAACTGAAATGAATGAATCAGTGTGAGAAACAGTCCTTGTCTGCAGGAATCTGCTGAATCAGGAATGCTTCCCAGGGGAGGTGCATTTCAAAAAGGCTCTAAAAAATGTGGAAAGGCCAAATGTGAGGATATCCTCACAGATAAAGCCACACAGATGTTTCAAGCTACGTTACACAAGAACTGATCCCGGGAAGCAGTATCTTCCTGCCCCAGTGGATTTTCAGAGCCAGGAGCGGTCTGCCCCAAACCTGCCTTCAGAGTGGGGTCTGCACAGACCCCCAAAGCCCAGTGGGTTACCCTGGGCAGCTGCCCTCCCTCCAACCCACGCTACAGATATGAGGCTGGCACCAACCCAGCTGGCTTTGATCTGCCAGCCTGAGGCCATACCCCTTTGCAGCTGGGAGAGCCCTTCAGCTGAGATGTGGAGCAAGGCTTGAGTTTACTCCTCTGGCCCCCAGCAAAGAGCGCTGCGCATCCTCTCTGCCACGTCTCCTGCCAGAGGCGAGCAAGTGCACGAACAGGGCTGGTGTGCGCTGCTCCCGTTAAAGGTAACGGGAACTGAGAGCCCAACGACCCTTGGAGACTTGGGAAGTCTTCTCCGAGTCATCTCATACCTTGGTTCAGGTCAGTTTGAGAAAAAAAAAAAAAAAAAGTTAAAAGGAAATAAAATAACCAATCCCACTGCAATTGGCCCAAGTTTTCTTTAAGTATCTCGTATCCTAACTGTTCTTTATTTTCCCCTGTGCACATACAAACCTCTTCTGGCAGCCCAGCAGACAGTGCTGTTAAAGCTTATTCTGCAGGGATCCCGGGGTCACCCTCCCACAGCAGGTGCACGTGGGGTTAGAGGAACCTGTGCTGTGCTCCTGCCTGCTTTGTTGATGTAGGGAAGCTGAGGATCAGACCCTGGAGATCTTTATTTCCATCAGAAGAGAATGTTTTAACACAGGTTGTCCTGGGAGACTAACAGCATTTCTAATGTATGTGGAAAAAAAGAAATAAAAAAGGAGGAAAAAAACCCTAGACAGAGCAGAGCTCAACGACAAGCTCATTTGTCTCTGTCTGAAATGTAAGCGTTCTTTAGGACAGGATCCTTAAGCTGTAGCTTGTAAAAAGCTGTTTGTTTTGTACTGACCTTCTCCTTTCATGTAATGATAGGCATGCTTCAACGAGTACTGAATGCAGCTAAACATATGTTGTCAGCTGTGCATTGCTGCCCCTTCTATTAAAATGGATTTTGGTAGCATATGTGGGAATAGGCTCGCCACAGACACTCAAGGGAAATGAAGGAATACAGGGCAATTAGCAAGAGCAATCCCCAGACCTCTCCGCTAAGCCTCCGTAGGAACTACAAAGACTTATCTCATGGGTATGGAAACAATTAAGGTCAACAAGTAATCGTGGAAAAGGAAACTTTAAAAACAAGAACATGGTAAATGACCTAGTAAACACCCCTTTTGCCCCCCTCACAGACTTAGGATGCATTTCATCTGGGGTTCATATGCACAATCTAGCTGCCTTTTGCCTCCCCAGCCCCCCTCACATAATGACTTCCCTTTGCAATTTCCTGGAGGAAGTTGCTGGAGTGATCTTTTAGTGATAAAAATAAGCCATAGTGATTCTTAATTTTCAGGCAAAGAATTCTCCTAATCTCCTAATTAAGGAGCGAATGGCAGCAATGTCCCTTAGAAAGCATCAATGGGGCAAGCAGTCTTTGCAGAAGAATGTGGTTATTCTGGAAGGGAGGAGTATCTTACGGATAATTTGGACAGATGGATAAAATCCTGCATGATTCCTCCTCAAAAGTACATGAAAAAAAAACACTGTTTTTTTTACAAGAGAGTTTCTTCACATTGATTTTCTTTTTTACAGGTCGTTAGAGTTAGAGAGCAGACATTATTGCATCCTTTCAAGCAACTTTAGAAGCACTAATTGAATACTGCAGTGTCAGCTGTAATTGGTAATCCATGCTCTGTCACTCATTTTCTCACTTCCCTCTCTAGCGGGCAGGAAAGAATTTCTGAGGGTTGTGATGACACCAGTGGGTTCTCCAGGGTTTTGTGTATTTGTTTTCATCAGTCGTACTTAACATATGGTATTAAAACATCCTCTTCACAAGCGCTTGCTAGCTGACCTGGAACACAGCGCTGCATTGACTGCTGCCTGCTTGTAGCTCCCAACTTCCATGTGTAACAAGCAGCATCAGACAATTTAAATCATGGTTGTTCAGCCAGTCAATGAAGCCACAACTTGGCGTGGGACATCCCACCCCAGCATGGGCAGGGGAGGGAGAAGGGAGGTTTCTGGTTTGGGAAGGTTATCTGTCGCCCTCAAAACGAAGCTTGTCCAGTGACGCTCAAAACCTCTTTGAGTTCAAGTACATTTGATAACACCAGATCCTGTCTTTATACCTAGCCAGACATGGAACTTTCAGTTTATTGCCTTCATTTATATACTGGCAGACCAATAAAGTGGTCTGTGCTTAGTTATATATTTTGTAGCTGAAGACAAAACACAGTTAACAACTGAGTGTGGACTCTGTTCCTGCGTGACAACAAGACATAGTTACTCGTACCTTTCCTTCTTTCATCATGTTCACTATTTACCATGACATTTCACGCAGAAGTTTGAGCTTTGAGAAAAATACAGATAAGATCACATTGAACAAGTGTAATAGTTTTGCAACGTGAGGTCAAAACAACTTTAACCCCAGATTTGCAGGGCTTGATTAGTATTAGTGCATCCTCTGAGTGAAAGGATATAGCTGAGAGAAGGTAGGAAACTGGCTTTGTGCAAGTATCTTCTGCTTCTTTGTTTGCCTGCTTACCACATCATAATCTCATCCTAAAAACATGTCCATTCAATGTCACAAATATATCTGAAGTCCTTGTCACTTGTTTCTACTGCAGGGTACTCACAAGATGCTTTTAGAGAAAGTACTCAAGCAGTACATAACCGGAGGCTAAATCTGGCACACAGTGACTGTAACAAACTATGACATCTGTCACAGCTCTTCTTGGATAAACCTATAATGATTGCTCTGACCATAGAAGAAGACATCTGAAGTCAGTAACTGAATAATGCTAATGATACCTCATAAACAGCACAGTTCAAATATAATGATGCGTTTCTCTGAAGAAAGATGCTGAGAGGGGTTGGACTGGCAGATATTTACCCTCCATCCATCTTTCCGTCCATAAACAGACAAATCCTTGTGAAGTGCTGCAGGCAGGGAGCTCGCATTTTACGCATCCCAAACTGCAGCAAAGGCCACAGTATCTAGCAGAGGGGATACATGTGTCAAACATGTCAATAGAGATGATGTAATTTCATCTATGTATTTCTGGCATCAGTCTGTATCTATTAAATAACAGCACATGAGTATCATCTGGCTGCATATGCAGCACCACTTTAACCTCAGCAACAATAATTCTTGCTATTGCAAGTTTCTAAGTTCTTTGGGGCAAGGAATGTGCCTCCCCCCCTCCAGTATTAGTAGTAATTAACTGTAGAGTTGTGATGTTGCGGATTAGCACAGAGAAAATCAGGTGTGCTCAGGTATGTAGCTCCACAGACGGGTCAGGCAATGCACCAGTGAGCTAACAGTCTAAAGAGGTGAGACAGACAACAGAAATATCATCCCATACTCAGGGCTGATGTGCAGAGAGGTGACACACTTAGCCCAGGGTCACAGAGAGGGCTGTGTCAGTACGCAGAGACAGATCTTCCTACCCTCAGTCCAGTATCTCTATTAGAAAATGTTTCTTAACCACTGTACTGACTATTCCTGCAGTATTTTATATGTGGCTTTGGCTAATACTGTTGTATCAGATGTGTCTGCAGCTGTTTAAGGAGTGCTGTAAATTTGTTTTTTTTGAAAATGCGACTTAATAACAGTTCTTCTGCGTTTCTATTAACCATTCCCCATTAGCCACAGCAGAACCTCAAAACTGGCCGATGACTGACAATTGTTATACAGGGCAGTAGCCCCATGTCAACTTATTCACAACACCTGTCATCACTTCTTGTCAGTAATCTTGATCTAGTTATGATTTAATTTATGCCTTGTGTGTCATAAGCCAGCACTTAATTTTTTTCACAGCAATCAAACGAACTCTTTTGTTGATCAGCCTCATTTCTTTGACAGATGCTGAAATTAGACTGTTTTGTGAGCAGCTCTTACCATTCTGGCAAATACGTAATGCACCAACACCACTGCGAGCAGCTTTCAACTCCAGGAGTCTTGATATAATAGGAGCAACAGTACAAAATTCCCTACAGTACGGAAAAGAAATCTGACAGCACACACAATTTACGCTAACATTAAGCTAATGACAGAGAATTTGTGACAACACAAGACTGGATTTTGAACTGCTGCTGAGTGTGCCAAGCTTTGCTTTAATTCAGCCAGATTCATCATGCAAACTTTGCTCGTGTGCTTTGGGCAAGATTCTCACAACACATCATCTTCCCGCAGTGACAGTCACTAATCCGCACGAACGTGTGCCCTGAAACACAGGTACAGAGCTCGTCTCCTCATTGTCAGCATCAAGACAAGGAAAACATGCTTCCCAAATGAAAAGGTCATTGCAAAATTAAAAGATGGGATGTAGTCATAAAAAAGTCATTTAGTTGGAAGTTAACACCGGCTGCTCTTTGCTGCCACAAGGCGAATCTCAAGGCCTCTAACACTTCCATATTTTAAGCATTTCACTGGAACGGGCCACTTGAAATAAAGGATGTTCATGTAACTTATTTTTACTTGTTGATATTAAGTAGTGACAGCGAAAGACACATTTTAATAATATTCTCACATCGGTATCGACTATTACAGCAACATCTGGGGCTTCTAACTGAGCAGGAAAACACACTGCCACACTTTCCACAGAGGGAAAATCCCAAATCAATTAATGAGATTACAGAAAATCTACATTTTAAAGAAAAAAAAAAGCAAAATCAGAGATTTTAAGAAGTCATATGAGCTGGGGAAAATACCAGTACTCACAGTACAGTCTTCAGGAATTCTCCTGGATTGCCATGATCTTTCAGAGAGGGACCAAACGAACTCCAGAGACCCCTTCCAACTTCTAATGTTCTGATCACTGAGAGCAGCACCACAAGGACATAAGCTGGCTCCACTCAGCTCTTATGGGCCCGTTCCATTAGGTCCCATGGACTTCTGTACGAAGTTTCTTTAAATCTTCCCTAACCTGATCCACCTCCAACAAGGGAAAGCATTCCTTGCTCAGGGCTTTCCCTCTGGTCCCAGGACTGATATTTCTGAAGGCAGATCTTACCAGTAAATAGTGACCTAAAGAATTCATTGAGTTCCTTGGCTTTTTTCATGTTCTCTGTCACCAGATCATCTCCCTATCTCTCTCTTGATTCAACTCCAGAAGGGCTTTCTCTTTCTTAACTCCATCCCTGCCTGCTGGGGCAGTATTTTGGTAGCCCTTCAGGGTCACCTGTTCCTGCTCCCACCTCCTGTATGATTCCAAAACACAACAAAACATTGCCTTGTTAAGAATACAGAAATAATCTGCATTTGTTCATACAAATGAGCTGCTCTTGGCTTGCTCCTTGGCTGTATGTATTTTTCAAATACCTGACCTAGTGCCAAAAGAGACAACACATAAAAGATATCATTGAAGGATGCCATAAAGGCATCACAGCAACAGCTGGTTAGATTAACTAGAACATTTTTTGTTTTGCAGAAAAATGGACTGAAGTGATTCTTGCTTTTTGATGATGGTCATTATAGTCTTTAACTTCTCCCCACCACCATATTTCCCGTAAAGACCTTCACCTTCCCTGGAGGTGTTTAAGGCACGGGTGGACAAGGTGCTGAGGGACATGGTTTAGCGTTTATTAGGAATGGTTGGACTTGATGATCCGGATGGTCTCTTCCAACCTGATTATTCTATGATTCTATGATCCCAGATGAAATTCACAGTTACAAATCCCTCAACAATTGCCCTCGTGGAGTATGTGGTACCACACGCTTCAAGTCAGGCTGGGAGGGAACAAACGTAACGACTGAGTCATCTGCCTGCTCATAATTTCCTGTAACTCGTGTCATTCAAAAAGCAGCTCCAAAGTAAATCTGAACTGAGATCTTTGAACTGATTCTTATGATGCATGAATGACAAGAATTCAGCTGCGGATCTGGATCTAACACCACAGCTGGGCAGGTCTGTAGGACAGGACAAGTGCCCTGAGCTTTCGGATGTAGGTGCATCAAATGGGATGTACAAGCACTTACAAAGTCAGAACCCAAGGTATGGTTGTTTCAAATCATCACAAGCTCATTCTTGCAAGATGCAACAATGCAATTAATTAATCCTTTCCATATAACACAAAAAAAACCCCAAACCAGTTTCCTCTCCACAAGACCTAAGATTTTTGTAATGATGGACCACTAAACAGATGTATTTAAAATACAGGAGTGAATTCAGAAGTAAAGATAATGGCTATTTTGAGTATTTAAATTTGTTCCATTAAGACTTAGGAAAAAAACCCCACAAACCCAGAACTTTTGTTGTGTTTTTGCATTCATCAAAATCTTTTGTAGGGGAAAAAAAAAGGCTTTACCATGGATAAAAACGTGCATAAATATTTGCAATCAGAAATTCTCTGCTCTGATCAGAAACTAATAAAAAGATTATGATTACATACATAAACACATGCACACACATACCCCATTTCTCCTTTTTGCTAAACTACTTCCTTACAGGGTGAAAGGTCAGATTAATCAGACATAAATTAACTACTACTGGAAAAAAATTTAGAAAGAAAATGCTTAAAATAATTGCATTGCTTTTTAAAACTGCATTATTGCTTCTGTTAAAGTGAGCCAACTGGCATGTGTGCAAATGCAGCACAGCTAACAGTTAATGAAAGGGAGAATCACAGAATCACAGAATAACCAGGTTGGAAGAGACCCACCAGATCGCCGAGTCCAACCATTCCCACCAATCCCTAAATCCTGCCCCTAAGCACCTCATCCACCCTCACCTTAAACACCTCCAGGGACGGTGACTCAACCACCTCCCTGGGCAGACTGTTCCAATGCCTAACCACCCTCTCCATCAAGAATTTTTTCCTTACTTCAAGCCTAAATCTCCCCTGGTGGAGCTTGAGGCCATTCCCTCTTGTCCTGTCCCCTTGTCACTTGGGAGAAGAGCCCAGCTCCCTCCTCTCCACACCCTCCCTTCAGGTAGTTGTAGAGAGCAATGAGGTCTCCCCTCAGCCTCCTCTTCTCCAGGCTAAACAGCCCCAGCTCTCTCAGCTGCTCCTCATAAGATTTGTTCTCCAGTCCCTTCACCAATTGGAGAGGAAGCATTCATTCATTTAATCCACATACATACATGGACATACACAGAGACAGCAAATATGCTGAGTTTGTTTAGGAAACAGTCCTGTATGGATAGCCATATTACCCCTTTGCACATGCTGAAAAGAAAGCAACAGGCTGCTTTTTGTGTACCAATAAATGAGAGAGTTTAAGTAAAACAATTTTCAGCACCACCCACTCAAACAACAATATTGTCATGGTTTCATTTTACCAACTCTGAATGGCAATGCAAGTTTTTGCCTGTTTGGAAATGTAATGTTGAAGCAACTTCTTGTTTTAATTTAACCAAGCAGAAGCTGCCAACTGTTTTTTTGCTTTTCAGCCAAGAAGAATTTATCTTACACGTTTATTAAGTCATCATCTAGTTAATTACAATCATTTTGTAAATAGCGTAATAGAAAGAAGACAGCCATCCAGCATTGTTAAACTAAACTGATATGTGAAACAAACGGGCCTCAAAGCAGCACAAAGTCACTGTCACTCCAATGGTATCAGAAATACTTGAGTTTGCATCAGCTAAAGAAAGAGCCCACCTACATTTCCCCTTCTACAGATCTGCTATAAACATTAGGTATGTCTTCTCCAGCCAGGACTGTCTCAGCAAAACTTCTATCCATCTTCCAAACTGGTGTTTTCACTTAAAGAGGCTGTTTTTGGTGGTGCCTTTCTTGTCCATGGTTGTTCGGGGAAAGAAGGGGAAATAAATGAGAGAGGAAATAAAGCCCAGGGGTCTGAACTTCATTGATGGAGCACAAGTGTAAAAATAAACGCTTGATAGACTAACATAATTTTATTGTGTTTGGGTGAAACCCCTTCTGCCCAAAGCTTTTAATCTTAAAGTAGTATGGAAGTTAGTGTGAGGTTTTCCAGGTTTTGTTTGTTTGTTTATTTTGGTTTTTTTTTAAAGCAGACGGATAAGCAAAAACTAAGATGGTTTTCTTTGGAGGATGAGATGTACTTTCTTGACAAGAAACAAACCTATTTCTTCACATGACACTGCGATTACACTGAACTGATGAGATCAAGAATTGTTCCCTCTGTATTCTAATAGAAGACCAGAAACAGGCCAAATTCTGCTCTTAAGTGTAACTGCAAATAAAGTTACTCCAAACCATCAACAAAGAAAAAAAACCACTGACAGAGCAGAATTTGGCACTCCATCAGTTTTCTGAAGGCTACTTAACATATAAAAAGTTACGCTGGATTAACAAAATGATGTGGTTTTAAAATAGATCATTAAAGCAATACCACTTTATGTGAAAATACTCTTGAAATAAATTTAACCTAGTTTATAGGAGTTTAGCTACACTGGCTAATTTACAACGCTGCTGTAAATTGCAGTGAAAACGGTTGGCAGCAGCAGCCTTCAACATAGTTACTTATATCAGCACAATGGTTTACGCAAGCTTAGTTTAAAGAGAGTCTTAAACCACATCAATATCTGCCGAGTCAAGCTCTTGCATCCTTCTCTCTGGATTCTGTTAGGTTTTCTAAACCAACTGTTAAGACATGAAGTATAATTTGATAAATGCAAATATATCATAACAGAAGAGAATAGCCAAAGGAGGACATTTGGACTCTGGGTGAAATGAAAAAAATTCTTTCTCTTATCTGCTCTGACAACCAAATTCAAATAGAAATAGATGTTAATGCAGAGCGTTTGCTCCCTAATTTATCTGAATGAGAGAGAAACTACTGCTTCACTTTCTCTGCTTCTTTCAGAAAGAACTCACTTAATGAATTAAAGGGCTTTGGGTCTGTGCAGGGGTCAGTCAGGGATATAAGTTTTATTTTCACACGAAACCATTGTACATGCATAATACCTATAAAGCAGTATAGAAATGCCTCATTCCAGTGCATTTTATTTCTCGTGGCCGTGACAGAGGAGCCCTGGCAGGGGCTGACTGTGCACGAGCATCTCTCGGGAGGTAGGGGCCACTGGAACCATCCTCCCAGAGCCACTGCCCCACAGACTTCAGGAGCAGAGCACACCGCATATCAGCAAAAAACTAAAGCAGATGCTTAACTTCAATTACCTGCTTACAATCTGTAGGTCTGAGAAGTTTATGGTTCTTTATAATGGCTTCTGTTGTAAATCCTAATCTTTGACTTCTCCAAAATAAGAGAAACTGGAAAGGCAGAGACAAGGCTTTGCTCTCAGGTAGGAATCAGCAGCTTGTTACAGATGGAGAGCAGCTGCTGTGAAACTCGGAGGAGCCAAAAGATCAGTTTTCAGCTGTTGCTGCCATACTTGGAGCAGCTTTTGGCTGAGGTGTAGCTCGTTGCTGGCTGCAGCGCCACAGGTCAGCCGATCCCCCTCAACGCCTGCGCTGAAGCATCTTGGCACACACGCAGCCGCCCGGCAACTCGCTCAACTGAGTGGACTCAGTCATGCGTCCTCCAGCGTCTTGCCCTGCTGTCCTGAGATGCATATGTAGACATAACATATGAAAAAGGGCAGAATTTACAGACACGACATGTTATTTTAAATCTTTTTTTTCCCCCTTTTCATTCAAGGAAGCGCACAGATGCCTAAGCTGCTGTTTACACCAAAGTTAGAATGCTGCCTATTGTAAAATGTCGCAAAGACATTTCAACAACTAGTAAAACTACTCACAGTTCATCTGATATTACATTTTCAGGATTCAGAACAAGTTACCTCATCATCATAAATGACCCCATTGTCCAAAACACAATAAGGACATGTCTTAGAAAGAGACAAAGATGACATTATTTTCCTTCGTCTCTATTTATAGGGATTCCCCCAAACAGAAGAATCATTTGAGTCAAGATATATTTGGAGGCAAATAATGAATAGGTCCTTCTAGTTATTCACAAGACTATACTGTCGAGGATGTAACAGTTATTTAGGTTCCTTAAACTGCACACTCTAGAGTGATTGCACATACAATTAGATGTTTGCTTTCAGAAAAAAACTGCGTTGTACAAAGCATTTCTTTCCTTTTTTTTTTTTTTCTAAATGTGCCCAGTCATAGGTATCTCAGATATTAACAAGATCCCTTGTAATATAAAAAAGAAATTTTACCCTCTAGCACCATCAAGTAACCTGAACCCTCAGCTGGGTCTGATCTTCACCTCATTTGGAAGCAGCCTTCCAGTAGAGAGACTTAGGCAATGTAGAGCAAATATCATGTCTGCAGCCCTGGGACAGAAAAATGGTTTAAAGCTACTCACAGAATTGAATAAGAAGGCTGGAGAGCATTGCTGTCACTGCTGGCAGGAGCTGTGTGGCTACTGGGTACACAGAGGGGCAGAGTGGGCAGGGGAAAGCTAGAGGCAAAAGTGCTTTGAAAACCTACTTCAGGTCACCAGGGTAGAGCACTTAAGAAGGAAACAACATTTTGTAGCAGTGAGGACATAAACACCTCTAGATTTGTTCCATGCATTCAGTAGGGATTAAGAAATTTTTCTTTTTTTTTTTTTTTCTGCTCAGCATTATTTGAAACTTCCTACATTGAACTCGCTTTCTGCAATCTCTGCTCTGGAATGGATTTAAAATACATGTGTTCTCTGTTGGATCCTACTCAGGAGATGCTGTACTAGTACTGGCAATAGATGAAGTAATATAGTACTAAAGAGGAGTCAAAGCTTCCTTTGGTCCCCAGTGGTTATTAAAAGTTATTAAGTTGGGTAACTTTTAAGTGTGATGAGGACGGGCCAGAATAAGTGGAAGCAATGCAGTCTCGTGGCTTACAGCTGCATGTGGCCAAATTTTCTGTTTTTGCAAAAGGCAAATGAACCCACTAGGAGTGCCCTGATGCCATGTGATGAATGCTTCAAACATCCAGTTTAACTTGTTTATGGCTGGTGTGGATATTCCCAGGCTGCCCCACTGTGCTAACAGCTACCAGCCTGCTCCCTCCAGAGCAACTCTCAGCAGTCAGCGATTACTGGGGGTCAGCAGCAGAGCCCAGAGGTTCAGGGGTTCCAAGTGCACCTGCAATTTTTCCTGACCTGCAGTGAAATCCCTACGTGAGTGTCCTGAAGTCCAAAAATGTCATGGAGGCCACTATATCCTGACTTTCAAGCCCTTCTTCTGGAGTGTGGCTGCTACAGCCTAGCGTTTGCAGCCCAGCCCAAGCCAGTTCTCTCAGCAGAGACTCTTGTTTCTCTTAAAAGAAGGCAGTTGCCAAAGTTCCTGAGAGAACCAGTCAAGACCCATCTTCGTAGCTTGCAGCTAATGTGTATTGTAAAGTACCTGTGTTAAGTGTGCTTCACCTTTACTATCTTACCTTTTTACACAGCGTTTTTCTTTTCATAACGATCTTCCCATTATCTCAGCCCTATCATCCCATCCCATTGCTATAGGCCATTAGCCTCATTTAAAAAAAAAATTAATTAGAGTTGAAAAAGTAGAATAATAAAGGAGAAAATTGTTTTTTGGCAGCCCTGCTTACCTTGTTTATATTGGCATTTCAAGACACTATCGTAATATAAGATGCACCTTCAACTTGCATAATATATCCTGCCATCCCCCAGCAGTAGCACCTTGATACAGCTTGTTCATCTTGACCTATAATCGTGTCATTTTCTGCTTCTTCAGCCTACTCTGGGTCAGACTGCAATATCCAGGCTTTCCATTATCACAAAAAGCCCCTCACACACAAATCAGAAGAAAACAAGAGCCACTTTGCTGAACAAAGTGCTTTCAAATACAACAGCTGCAGTAAAGGTGTCTGTGAAATTTGGGTTGGCATCATTGCTGGCAGCTCCAAGATGGGTACGAATTGGGTTTGCAAAATAACTGCTGTCAGTCCCTGGTTTTGCTCTTCAGCTCACTGAAAACTCACATGTTGTCAGGTGGAAATGCTTGTGCTGCCTCTTTATCCTGTAGCTACGGACTTTCTTGGGAAAGGATTTGTTCCAAAGCATTCTACTACTAAGTATGGAGCATAACCTTAGTTTTCTTCTAGTAATTACAGAATATCTCTCCAATCTTATTCTAGAATTGATCTTTCCCATGATTAGAAAACACGTAAAACAGTCCTGGAAATAAGAATTGGCAGAGTATAGAGTGTGAGAGAGTTTTAATAAGCTGTTTCAAAGCTCTATTTTTAAATGAGGTTTCCAGAAAATGATTATAAAGTCCATGGCTCCACCTGATTGCCAGTTCCCTGGGTCATCCTTTTGCAGAAAGGAGAAAAAAAAATAACCATGAACTTATGACATATAGAGTAGGAATGAGTCACTGAAAAGAGTGCTGAGGCTGACGGTGCTGATGACTTTAAAGCATGGGCATTTGATTTACCTATAATATACCTGGACATGCTTACATCCTTCCCACCTGCAAACACAGTCATCACACAATGCAAGACATTAATTTAAAAAAAAATGACATCACTGCTTGATGTGTTCAGTATGTATTGTGATTAAAAGTATCTGTGTACACAGACTGGCTTTTCAATTTGCTCATGAACTAAATAGACCACACTACTGAAAATAAGACAGATAAGATGGTTTGCAATACTTCCACCTGCCTATTAAGGCTTGATTAGCATTCCTACAGATGCAGTAAAAAAATCCAGTTTTAAAAGCAGATAGGTCAAACAAATTACACATGAACTCAGGTGCTGTGAAAGCAAGACAAGCACACGCCTGGATTAAGAAGTGATTGCCCATATAGCAGCAATGTCTTCAATTCCAGCCACTAGATTTTTTGTTAATTTAAATTACAGGCGAACCCTTCAACTCAGATAAAGAGGGACATACCCGTGGTATGAGTCCATGTTTTTGGTAACTCCTGCCTCAGTTTCTCACTGCCCCGATGTGCTATTGTGGGATTTTCTGCGATTAAATCACAGCTAGAGGTCCATCAAGACCAAGGTGCTACAAATGAGGTGGGGGGGGGCATGCTGTTTTGCAGATTAAACCTCCATGTCTTCCCTCCGTCCCATAATACGTTTATCCTGTGCTGTGCTAACCTCACTAAATAAGGTTCCTATCAGAAACCTTGGGATTTTAAGCATCCAAAGTTGACACTTTGGCATAGATCTGTCAGCTCTGGGCACCTCGCGTCCTGCCGCCTTCCTCTAAGGTATCTGTGACAGACGGCAGAGCTGAACATCTCAGCGCAGAGCCCGCATCTTCCCCGAAAAACACAGGAGGGAATGTGGAAAAATGAGCTAAAACCGCTCAGTACAGATAATTTTCTATTTTCCCTATCCTACCTAAAGTCTGGCAAAAGAAATACCATCAAGCCTTCAAATCACAGACTCTGCAACTTTCTAAAAGCACAATTAGCTTTTACTGAAGGAGTTTGGGGCTGTTCTGATCTGCAGCCTCAAAGCCTCCTCCAGGGCAGGGGAGAAGCCCCACACTGGCAACACTTTCAGAGTAGAAAGTCTATTTAAAAGTAGGGCTTCAGAAGTAACTAAAACTCTTTTGACAATAATGAAAGTAATAATGAACTTTCTTTTCGTGTCAGTTTTGCTCTGTTAGTTACTTGATAATGCGATGCACTATAAATGGCTTGAAAGAAGATTCCTTGTCAGCCTGCGGTGCCTGGGGGTAATGCGGCTGCTCAGCTCTCACAAGTAATTAAACATAATCGGTGAAAAATGTGAGGGTCTGTTGTACTCCGCATTCCAAACCCCACCTACAACACGAACAGAGCACAAAATTATTATTTAAATTTAACCCTTTTCCAGGGTGATTAGTGGGGGACAGGTCTTGCAATTATTTGTTTGCTGGAGCTGCTGTTCTCCCCAAAAAAGCAAAGAAATGGTCAAAAAAACAGTTTTAGGAGGCTTGATAGTGACCGAGACGTGGTTGAAATTCTGAATTGGCTTTTGTGTTTCACTTCTCCCTGACAGATGTCTATCAGCAATTATTTACCTTCAGGTGTGCAAAATGACAGAGCCAACCTGCTCCATCTCCTCAAGTCGGAATAATTTACCACAGAATATGCATAGGAACAAATAACAGCTTTAACAAAGAAAGGAATAACAATTCTAATGACAGTATCTATACCAGGGAAGGTTTCCCAGGTACCTAATGGACAACAACTCCCACTGAAACCATATTTATCATGAGGAGCAGCAAGAGTTACAGGCTAGCAAATAACTTTGAAAAAAATCAAGCCACTTATTCAGATGCAGACTCAGCAAGGGAACTGCTGAGTGTTGAGCAATTTGGGAAATCTGGTTGAGAGCACCTTTCATTTCTAGCCCTCTTTGAACTCGCTGGCACAAGTCCCGCTTGCTGTACTCGGGGAAACCAAGAGCTGCCAGCTCTGGCCACAGGAAGATCTGCCTCGGATCAGGTGTGTGACGCCCTGCGTTGTGTTGGCTGGAAGGGCTGCAGAGAGGAGTAAACGTGAGGCACCAGAAGCTGGGGGTTATTTCAGACGGGCTCGGTGCGTCGCTCCCCTCCTTACAGATGCACCGGGCTGGGGAGCAACAGAATGACAACCCAGACCAAGACGAGCCTCAGTGCCAGAGCTCAGCAGCACAGGCTGCAGCAAGACATCCCCAAACCTGCCCTCACAAGTGCCTTGCGCTGAGCATCCGCTGTTCTTCTTGTACATAGTGGATGTCAGAAAATCCTATTTGGGCTTTTCAGGGGTCTGTTTCCCGAGGACAAAACCCCCATTGACTCTGCAAGGGCAGGAGAGGCCAAGGGAAGACCAGAGTTATGTGAAGTGGAAGTTAAATCTGGGGGATTTGGTGACTCCTGAGAGCCGTGAACGTGCAAGCAAAGAGTATTAAGTGCTGAGCCTCCTGCGGCTTCTCCGTCTACAAAGCTCATCACTGCTGGCTTCGTTTGCATCTGGAAAATGTGTTTGTGAAACCACACAGTTTAAGACGCTTGGCACTGCTAAGAAAAGCACATAGTTACTGTCTTTCAGGGCACTGACAAAACCCTGGGCAGATTTGGATGCTTGCTGCCAGGTTCATCAGATCTGGCCAGAGAAGCGAAAGAAAGGAACAAAAGAATTATGGCAAGTAACCCACAATAAATTGAAAGGCACTTCATCAGGGTTTCCAGCCTTCTTCAGTTCATGGACCTCAAAGACTTTTCTAAACTGTAAGAAAGACTTAGCACATAGAGCCAGGTATAGAGAGTTTACAGTTCCTGACAATAGGTTTTTCTTTTAGTAGGTGCTTTTCTGTGGATTCCTTTGAAGTAGCCAAGAAAACCACATCACTGCATCCATGAGTCCACAGGCAACAGAAGATCGTCAACTTCCAATCTTCAACTTCTCTTTTGTCTAGTAATTGTACAAGTTTGTTTCTCCCACTCTCCGCTGATGTGAAGTTTAACACTCAAATATTACCAGTTAAATACAAAACAAAACTGTTGATGCATTATTTCACAATAAGCAATATAAAACCATGAATAATGGGTTCCAAATGATGTAAACATCTGTTTAGAGTACTGCTTAGAGCACTGATGCTGACCTAGATTTGACCTTCCCAAGTATCCACAATCTATCCCTTCTTTAAAAATAAAAAATGTTGCCTAGAGGAAAGATCGTGTTGTCTTCACAAATGATGAGTGTGGATTCCATGTGACCGCAAACAACAAAATACTGTACAGGTCATAATTAAAATGACCTTATAAAATATCCCATGGAAAAATATTTTCCAGCAGACTGGATTCCATCAAATTTCATGTAGACCACACACTTTAATGCTGGTACTACTGAAGTAATTGAGAGTTTTTTCCATTGACTTCTATGTGTCCATGGCTTGTCCTTCATTAGCCATGCACGGAGCATATCATAAAAACAAACATCAAAAATAAAAGTTGTTCTATACTTCCCTAAAAAGCATGCCCACAGGGAGTACTGGGGAAAAAACGCACAAAACATTTTTGGAGTGAGTTTGTAAAGAGTATTATCCCACTTAAGAAAAAAAAAAATTAAGTCTGAGAAATTTAATTTAAGCCAGATGGGTGCACAAAGCATGTAATTAACAAAGAAATTATGCTGACTGTTAATACAGACATCTGAAATCAGCCACAATGAAGTCTCGTTATGTCAGCTTGGATTCAAGCAAGGAACATATAGCATTACACAATCAATGTAATGTCATTAGCAGAACATTCCTAACAAATTTTACGTAGAGACAATGTCACATCTCTTCAGCCTGAAATAGTAGTACGTCTACACAAAACACAATCATTTTAATTCGGACTTGTAGTGATCTATATAAAGACAACAATGGGCTGTTTGTTATCATCTGAATCGAGGTTCAGTTCAGCCCAGTGAGACCAAGAGAGCCACGGTGCCAGCACACTAAGCAGAGACGAGTTCACGCAGACACACGAAGCTCCAATGCGAAATTAAGGCATCAAAATCCACACCGTTCACTTTCTTAAAAGTGAAATATCTCGCGCCGCATTGTCCGGCCGCAAGCGAGACTGAGAGCACGCACGCTGGCGCGTAGGGCAATTAAACGTCCCGTCCTTGGGAGCCCCGCAAATAGACGTTGCATCTGTCTAACTCGGCGTCAGCACAGAGCGCGACTCAAGTCCTGCCAAATCGAGTGTGACCTTCAATCTGCCACTCTCATGGTGAAAAGCAGGGAAGTAAATTACTTGGCCTTCTCTTTCTATTCAGGGTGAATGCGAGCGGGTCGGTGGGGACCTGCCGCCCGCCTCCCGGGCTCCCATCCCCAGCGGCACCCCACAGTTTACACAACCCGGGCTGAATGCCATAAAAGAGGGGCTCCATTCAGCGGGGGCCGCATGCAGAAAGAGACGCCCATTAGATCATAGTAATTATTCCATTTACATCACACAGTGCCACAGTGGGACGCGTAGGACTCATCAAACACTTCTCTTCCCCCGGTCCTGGCTGCTAATGAGGCCCAGTGGCGGCTTTGTGCCTCCCATTTACTCATGGCCCGGCCCGCCTGCCAACAACAGCTCAGCCCTCCAGACAGGCTGCCCCTTTCAGAGCCATTTATTCCGCACCCAACCTCTGACCTCCAGGGTTGTGACATCAGCAGCCCTGATTTGTGATCATTTTTATTGGCGGACATTCAACTCTTGTTTCCTGTGTTTAACTCTGCCTCCCTTTTTTTAGCTAAACTTATTGGTTCTAATAGGCATCTGCCAAAAGACTATAAAGTAAGCCAGAGCCTTCACAAAGAGGCTTCTGATCTTGCTATAAAAAGCCCCACAGCTACTATTTATGCCAATAATAACGAGTAATTCATTATCTAGGTGCACAAAATCTGTTAACCACTAAAATGTTGAGCAGATGTCCAACAATTTTATGAGTTTTAATTAAAATGTTCTATTTATTTTCGTCAATACACCTGGGTTTTTAAATTTACAAAGGTGTTACATGGGCGCACAACAGTATTTTGCAAATTGAGGGGGTTTTTTTCAGAGGGGGATTAGGAGGGGATGATTTGGGCTAATCAGATGCTGATTTGTGGCGAATTTTTTCCCCATTAAGGTGTTGATGCAAAATCAAAGAGGAATTAGAGCTGAGATTTCAAACGACAGGGCTTTCTTGGGACAAAGCAGCAATATTTCAGGAGTCAATGAACTTCAGTTTGTCTATTTGAAATAGAGAAGGGGAATTTGCATTTTGAAGTAGAGTCATTAATTTTAAAGCTAGTGTTCTAAATGGAAATTAAATATCTTTAGAGAACAGGTTCTCAAAACACTTGTTTTTCATAATACAGTTTGTTTAAGCACCATGATTTCCATATAGCAGAAACAGAGGTATAATAAGAGACAGCATTTATTTTATCATGAATGCAAATTATCATTTTCCAAAAATTTGACATTACAAATCACTATGTAAACACATAATCACAAGTTTGCATGATTTATGTTTTTAAACATTTGTTAAAAAAATTTAAATACTTAGGAAGCTGATATTAAATAAAAAATAAAATATTTTATCTGTGCTCTTTCATTTGGGTAATGGGAAGATTTTGGCCTGAAGTTAAAAGCTAACCAATTTTTGAAAAGGATTATTTTACCTCAATTATAATCATAAGCAAATTAGCAAAAAAAGAGGATCCTGTTCAACTAATTTCGAACTGTTACAGTCGCAGATGATGACTGCAGGAAGTGGTTAAGTAACAGGAGAATTTTTATTGTAATAGTCGGGACTTAGTATAACCAGCCATACAAAGATAATCTTTGTAATGCAGCCCTTTCAAGGCTAATATGGATATATAATGCATAAGATTCAGAGCTGTCACAAATCAGTGTATCTCTAATGGAATCTGAGGATTTACATTTGTTTCCCAGATAAGATTCTCATCCAGTTTCTCTTTGTAGTCAACTAAATAATTTTGCTCATTACTTGCTAATCTTAATTTCATCATCTTCGCCAGTAGTAACTCTATTTACATAGCTTATTTTTTGACAAAGCTGAGCTACTATGCTTTATGTAGTAACATTTTATGATCACACTCTCTTCCCTAAATTGTATGCAATTCACATAGATTCGTACACAAAATAGGGAAATAAATGAGCACTTCTAAATGACCACGCATAGATATTCATGGAAGCAACAACCTGTTTTACATGCAGATGGCCTGGAGTTTCCCTCTCTAAAAAGCAGGACACCCCCCCTTCCACATACACACTCTTCCAGAAAAAAAAGTGGAGGCGGGGGAGAAAAATGAAAAGAAAGAGAACACAGTGGATTGGATGCACTGAAGTGGATTGGAGAGCTCCTGAAGCACCAGCCTTCTCTGCTGATTTGTACAACTTTGCAAATCTGGATCTATTTAGGTCCTGGATTAAGGAAGATTAAAAGAAATCAAAAACTTCACATTACAAGTCAGCTGAGCACTCTCCATTAAGAATGCCTTCCTGAATAAATACCTTCATAACAAGAGTGTACTCTTGTGATTGGTGGACTCTAAAGACCACTTAGTCCACGGACCCTTACTCCCTTAAAGTCAACTACAGAAAACAAGCTCTAATATAGTTCACAGCCAGAGTGTTTTATGTGGCTGTTAAACCATTTTTTTTTGTTTTTCTAAAACATACTGAACTATTAGTTTGATCATGGAGTCACTTTCCACAGACTTTTTGTTTCCATAAGAAAAATTGTTGCTAGTACAGCAAACGATATCCAATCAACCACATATTAAAAGCATCAACGCCATAAATCTTTACTTTTTCTTCTAGGCATACAGAAACGCTTTCTATGTACCAGTGTCTGCATGCCATCCCCACATACAGTCACATATTTTGTGCCATGACCAAACTGCAAAGACAACAATAGATTACTTCGAGGAGACAGAAAAACTCAAACACACTTTGGTGGACTGCTCTTAACTCTAAACACACTGAAACCCAGAATTATACAGGAAAAATAACACCCTCGCTCCCCTATGAGGTTCAACAGGACCATGGAACAGCTGAGTTTGGAAGTGAACTGCTCCAACCTCCAGCTCCAAACAGGACCATCCTCTAAGCCTGGTTGCACAGGGCCTTTTCCAGTGGAGCACTGAGTATCTGCAGGGATGGGGATCCTCTCTGGTCCTTAGCCTGCCCGCCCTCCATTGAAGAAATTTTTCTTTTAACCTAGCTGGAATTTCCACTGCTGCTCCATGCCCACTACTACCTCCCCTCCTTTCCCTCTGTGTTCCAGGCAGTGATGTGGTCCATCTTCTCTCTAATCTCCACCAGGAACATGGAGACGGCAATTATGCCCTTTGCCTTGCCTTTAGCCATCTCTTGTTAAGGCTAAGCATACCCCGTTGTCCCAGGGTCTCCTTGAATATCCTGTGCCAGCTCACCCTGGGGCCAGTGCTTTGTCTGGCCTGGATTTTCCAATGTCTCCCACTCGCTGGAGAGCCCTGATGTGGACACAGCACTCCAGACGTGGCTTCACCACTGCTGAGCAGAGGGGGGAATCGCTTTCCTGTACCTGGAGTATTCATCAAGCCTATCACCCAGCTTTCTAACGCTACTGTCCAATTCCATTCAACTCCTCCATCAGGTAGCGTGCTAGTCATACTCATGAAACTTTCCTGAGAACAGGAAAGGGACTCAAGTCAGCAGATAGTTTACCTTGCAGAACCTGATGTCGGAATATACTTGGGAATGTATCCAGGTTGTCCTTTTCAGATTCCTCCACACAATCATAAGATGTTGGCTGTAGAAAAACTCCTTATACCTAGCTTAGTCTGCAATGAAATACAGAGGCTCAAAGATTGTTTCACCTGCAGACAGAAGAGTTGGGAGCAGGGATCACCAAATATAGATCCTCACTTTACCCAGTTTAAAGGAAATTCATACTTCAAAGCCTAATGTTGAGCAGAGCACAGGGTCACAGTCTGTAAATAAGTTGTGCCTTCCTCTGCTGAAGGATGCTAATGCTCATCACCATTCAGAGCACTCAGACCAGGGAAAGCTTAATTAAAAACATCTGACAGGCCACGATTACATTCATACATAATTGTCAGGATGCCTATACCTGTTATGCCAGCTCTTCATACTGTAAATAGTTAGTTATAGGAAACCTCAAGAGGTTTCTCTTCAGAACACATACTTCACCATATTTTTACAGCATTTGCAATTTTAGAATCAGAAATTGAAATCTATTTTAAATAGGAAATACTAATAACGTCTGTTTGTTTATCCCTTACATTAAGAGCAAGATTAATTTTCAAGCACTGCTGCATTTTTCCAAAGCAGCTACTAATCTGCTAATCTGTCTTCTGTAAAAGTGTTTAAACTGTTATGATCAGCTTCCTCATGCAACTATTAGGTTAAGTATTACAGTGGAATAATTAGGAAAATATCAGGCATAACTCTAAGAGAAAACGATGCAACTGGGGAGAAAAGAAACTGGTTTTGTGATTAGGGGACCAGGTAAGGACTCAGGACCTTTGGACCCTCTGTTAGGACCCCAGGTGAATATGATCAGGTCTGATCAGCTCAGTTATCTCCTTGTTTTCCTGCAGGAGCGTGCTGCCTTCTCTCCAGCTGGTCCTGCCTGCACCTTTCAGCTCTTCAGTATCTGTATTTGTGGTGAGTGATGAGTATAGGACTCAGCTGTGAACTACAGATCCCAGCTAATGGCTCGATCCTAAGAACATCACCCAGAGAAGGTGCAATGCTCCTGCAAGCTCTGGGAAAGCAACTGCCTCCAGGTGGGAATATGGTTAACTTTAAACCTAGTCCTGGGTAAGGTCCTGGATGCCCAGTCGCTTACTCATAGAAGCACTGAGTAAAAGGATGGAGCCTAGACAAGGACAAACCACAGTGAAAGGCTGAAGCTTGCTCTGGTTACAAGGTGTGCCACACACTCCCTGCGCTCACAAAAAATGCTGCAAAAGGAAGACGCATGAACAATCCCTGCGAGGTCTGTGGAAGCTCTGCAAGATTTAAAGCCAGCATCTGTTGGTTTTAAAAAAAACAAACACGCTTTACATCCACAGACCCTTCACACAAACCCCGCAGGAACCCAAGCATGCATGACCCATGCTCACTGTCTGCACAACTACATGGCACAGGTGACTCCACTTAGTTTGGTTTATATTATTTTATTAGGTTTAGTGACCTAATAAGAAGCAGAACAATAGTTTGAACTCCTTTCTCAGACTTGTCATGTTACCTATGATACCTAACACTTGACTTGGCTTTTGATTTTGGTTTATTACAAGGAAGTTTTGCTAGTTACAGAACTGAAAACAAAATTTAACAATATCTCAGTGGTGTGAAAAAACAAATATTGAAATTCATCCCAGTGAATCAAGCTTTTGTTTTGTCATTTCTAGAGAGTGGAAAATTTGCAATGCCACACCTTTATAAGGAAGACCATGAAGTAAATGCTCTTTCCCCATCTTACCACAGTTAGTTTTTGTAGCATCTTTTGGTGGTTAAGTTCACACTGTCTCAAACTAGGCGTTTATGTCAGAGTTGGACTGAAGCATCTCTTCTTGCTTCATTTAACCCTGGCCTAACAGCAAGAGCACTGAACTAAATCTCAGAAATACTTGCATTTATTTACATTTCACTCTAACATTCCAGGTAACTCTGGACAAGCTACTGGATTGAATTATGTAAGTCTTTACACCTTCAGATTTTATTTTAAATATTTTTTGTTTTGCTGATGCTGCATTGCTCACAGCTGCATATTTTCACATCCAAGATGAATGAAGAAAGCTACTTTAAAACTGTATGATACTGCTTTTTCAGAAGACCAGCTACAGCAAAGCTCATGCAATGGCTCTATTTAGACAAGATCTTATGTTTACACTTTAGGGAGTTTGAGAACTAAATGCAGTGGATGTGAAGCACCACTAAGGGACAGTTAAGTGATACCATTTCAGCCAGCTAGCCTTTCAAACCATATTTTAATCACCAATGTGATAAAAACCTATTACAGGGAATCATAAGGAATATTTTGGAGTTTACTTAAAAAGCACACAGAGTTCTCATGTAGTCACATGCACACTACAAAATAAAAGAAGAAAATCTCGAGTTAATGACCCAAAACCTTCTGCAATGGAAGATTACAGAAATTAATGCCTTCAGTACAGTGCTTCAGTACTGCCTGACCAAGAAGCATTGGAAAACTTACTTTATAGTAAGTTTTTGATGAGAATTTGTCAAAATCTCTCACCAAAATATTCTCAGTATAAAAATTAGCTTTTCAAATAAAATTTCTATTTCTCTAAAATCACAGAAGCTGCATTTTGATTTTAAATGGTATGAAAACCTCAAACGTTAACCTTCTGGGAAACAGAAGTGTGGAGTGTGATTTGTTCTCCTTCATCCTTCTGCTGAAACGCTCAGAGAAAGAGTCTTGCCTTGGAGTTACAAAACTTGCAAACAGTTTTGAGTCTATTCCCCTAGGGAAAAATGTATTCAAACAAAGCATTATTTTTTTCTTTTCCTTTGACGTATTCAAACAGAAGATATGGCTGATTTCAAACAGCTCTATGGCTGGCAAACTATAATTCTCTAATCTAATCTCAGAAATAATATATGTAATATGTGTACCTCTATCATACAGCAGCTGTTGGTTGATGCTGTAATTTCTGGAAGTTGCAGACTGAAAACAAACCAGCTATTTCTCAGAATCAACATTTTACAGATGTTGGAGTCCCAGTTTTGTAACTGTCCACAATCTGTGCTAGTAAGAATTAATGAAATACCTGGGCATAGTAGTCAGAAGGGGAATTAAGTTCCCAACACATACCAGCAGCAACTATCGCCACACCCTTTCTTGACGATTCCTAACCCTCAAAAGCTAACCACAGAAAATTTGCCATTCGCATTTCTGCAACAAAACAAAGGAAACAAAGCAGAAAAAAGTCACAGGATTCAGTCAATAAGTTGCATGTGTTCGGCGGCGAAAGCTGTGATGGAGCCGTCTAACACCATAGAAACTCGTATAGATTGTCCACTAATCATTCTTCCTAGCAAGAGCTGAAACTCTAGTCCCTGGATGCAAAGTGAATTCACTGAAAGGAGAAGCCAGCAGTTTGATGGCTGAGGTGCTATAAATTGTCCTTCCTGGCTGAAAATCAAGGATTAAGCAAATGGAACAATCTCTCCTTTTCTAACAGAGTCACGGATTTTTGTTAGTTAGCTTTAAAAATCTTTCTATTGTAGATCATTTCCCCTAAAACATATGGAGTTCAAATACATTTAGTATGAAATGCTGAAAAAAATAACACTTGATCAATAATATCCATTACAGGTTAATGCCACACCATGCACTAGTATTTTGCTTTGTGAAATTGTCTTTTAGACTGAAAAATAACAATCATTTTACACCGATTCTCCTATAGGTGAAGCTATAAGTCAGGTATGTTGTTTGGAGAAGACTGCTGAGATAGTGCATGCAGATGTGCTGTACTAAAAGAAGGTGAAACGCACTGTTCCAGATAAATGATTGAGTATGGGAACCGAGGGCCTCAGAGGACATTTTAATTGTTTTATTAGGAGGGAGACCTTCTTAAACAGAGAGGAAAGATAAGGTCAGAGATAGGATTGGAAGGAATCAGTACAGTACAAAGGAAAAGGTTAAAGCTGGCATTGTCTGCCACACAGAGGAGCTTGTCCTGTGAAGAACCTTCTCAACCATCATTCTAGCTGAGCAGTTATGGCAACAGGTGACCTGCCAGCCTCCTGTCGTGCCCTCTGCCACTCTGCTCTATCCTGAGGCACAAGGCTGTGCTTGCAGCTCAGGGCAGACAAATACCTCTGAGCAGTGGAGTCCCAGACCCCCTGTATTAGTTGTTCTGCTCCTGGAGAGAGTTTTGCAGTGGGGGAATTACCTCTCGATAGATGAGATATCAGGAAAGAATAGCTGAGCTCCCAGGTGCGGACTCCTGAACTAGGCTTTGAAGCTTTTCATTTATAACAGTAGTTTGAATTTGGGGATCCCAAAGTTTTGGACTGCATTAGGAAAAACAGGTGCCAAAAGCAAAAGTTTTTCCCCACAAAGACCATCTTTAGACATTCCAAGGTTTTGTGATTAAGTCAACACAACATTTCACAAGGATGTTACTACTTTAGTCTGTCATTTTTAAAAATTCATTCTATAAACCTAAACAAATTCTTCATCATAGCCTACCATCATCTGTCAAAAAAGGTACTTATAAATATGTATCTGTTATTTCTTTTGCTTTTTTTTACATGAAGGAGGTATCAATGCTACAACTAATTGGGCTAATTTGCATCAAAGACTACACGTAATTAATTTGTTTGTTAAAAGCTTTCAGCATTTCTTACAGGAAGAGCAAGAGATCATTGATGAAGTTTGAAGAAGTAATTAGCAATAACAGATGTCAATGCACATAATTGTAAAATGATACCAGAAAAGGTACTGGCAGAGTCTTAATTTCATAACAATTTGGTTTCTATCAAACCTTCTGATTAAGGGTATGTGTAGACAACTATAGGCATATAATTTTTAACTCATTCCAAGGAGAAAACTTATTCTTACCACTAAACAAGAGCCTCTACTTCTATTACCGCTTAATATAATTATGAGAATAAATCATTCTACGCCCAAACAAGACCTAGTCATAAAATCAGTCACTTATTCCTGGAAGAGAAAATACAGAGCCACAGCAACTTATATGGTCACTAGTTCTTGTGATGGACAGATGCAAGCAGTACATACACCCCAGAAAAGCACAGATGGGACCGTAATTTTACTGTGGCCCTTTCCAAAGGAGAACAAACCACAAGTTGTGAGGCTGGCTGAAGCCACAACGATGACCAGGAATGAGGTCTCCTCTGTCCCACCATAGGGCTCTCTCTTCAATGTGCCATGGCAAATAGCTGCACAGCTTCTTCTGAAGTCTTGAAATTATATGGTCTTCTCAATGACGCTCTGACATATACAGACAAAATGCCAAGAGCATATCTTGTTTTACCTAACCATTTATTGCTGTCTATGAGTTTCCACAACATCGATCAATGTTCTAAAAATCAATTTTTTAAAGGTAGAAACTGCTAACTAAACTTGCCTCAAAGGAATCCCTCCCTGTCAAAGAACAAATGGTAGTTATAGAACATGCAAATGAAGTGACCAAGATGCCTATTCAGAACTAGGAGGATAATTATGACCTGTGAAAAACTCTTCTGGAATTCCATACATTAGGATTATCCTACATGAAAGAAGAGTTTCCTAGTATGAAAAAGGACAGGTGTGTCCACACCACAACGGAGGTGCCACCTTCATTGTCTGAGCGACAGTTTCAGCACAACCCACTTATTACCATTTCCTCTTGTATCCAATCTTAACAAGATTAAAGTTTTCTGTTCAATAAGCACCTACTCTTCTTCACTGGCCAGACTGTATTAGCATGGTTGGCATTCCACCAAGGTTTAGCAACTCTTTCTAAGTAGGTTTTAATAAAGGACTTTGGAAGGATCATATGACTAGACAGAAAGAGTGTAGATAATCAAATTACTGGCTTTCAGCACATATTTAGCCTTCCTTGCATCTGGCCAAACAAGATTTCACATCAAATGCAGGAAAAATCCATGCAAATAAACTGCTAATGATTATTAGAAGATTCTCACTAATATGAGAGGATGTCATACGACAGATACACGAGATTTGCTCAAGTGATTTGTTACCTATTTTACAATTTGATTTGAGGTACACTTTTCATGCTTAAAGTATTCCTGGAGGTCTTTCAGATTAATTACTCCTTACAGTACCTCTGAGCTTATAAACTAATAAGTACTCAGCAATCAAGGTAATGGTGCTCACCTATGGTCACCCATCAGTTCATCCACACCAAAATGTACACTTTAAAAACCAGTCCATACCTGTCCTCTAAGACGAAGCCAATGCACCACCCGCTCCACGCACCCCCAGATCCCCGCTGGGGACGAGCTGAGTTGCTACTCTGCATGGTCAGCACCTTCGTGTGAGCCTCCATTCTCACTTATTGTCTCAGGTGGACTAGATAGCGAGGCATCCCCAAATTCACTAGTAGACAGCCTGAGACAGATACCCTGCCTCTGAGGCAGTGTACAGGGTTTGAGCACAGGTTATCGCTACCAGCTGATACCCTGGAAAGACAACACCTAGGATATTCAGTTTACTGCATGGTCAAGACCATTCTCTTTCCCTCTGTTGCATTGTGGACTTAACACAGAAAAGCCAGTACCAAAATGAGTTTAAAACTAAGGCTTCCCAGTTCCACTCTTTTTTCTTAACATATTTCACCTTTCTCATTGTTCATCCTTGACTGTACCTGTTTGTGGGATCCCATTTATGGCTGAGGCAGCTGGCAAGGCAGCTCCAGAGGAGATGATGCCAGGTCTGCCTGGGCTATGCACCAGTAAGCATTGCCTTATGCCTAGACCTGCCAAAAGCCCAACATCAGGGTTTCATTATGCTCTCCCAGCACAGTAATGGTTGGATTCCTTTTATCTCCGATGTTAATTTTCATGGAACCCTGCCAGTTTCTTTATGTACTACAGAGTTCCCCACTCCATTCAAAGAGAACGGTATTATTCTCTTCCCTATTTCCTCAAATATATATATTTTTAAAATGTCTTTCTTGAACTGGGTCCTGGTAGTCACGGTTTCTCATAGCTTCTAAGCTGCATGGACATCACAGAGCTCTTTAAAAGCAGAAGTTTTAACAAAGACAGACCTGGACCAGGAGCTTGAATCAGATCGTTGCTACCTCTCATGTGTTTACAGATTCAGAATGAACATACACAATATAACTACATCGGCCATCTATCTGATTCCAGGTCTGAATGCACCCTCAGTTTTATTAGTAAAGAAATCAGCTACTAGCTGGTGTCACCAAGAGGTTTATCTGTAAGTGTATGTCACCATTCACAAAACAGAGAAGACCAGAGTACACTATCCACTTCCACAGCAGAATCACCAGCAGCACTGATATAATAGCTAGAGTCTCCAGCTGAGCTAGACCTTTCACAGAGGAGAGCAGCGCTGAAGACATACCACCCACTCCACAGCCTCACAGTATTTCTGTAGGGCAGCTCATTTGTATCAAATAAATACACTGTTTTTTTTCTCTGGAAGAAAACCCACCTTTGGGGAATGAGGTTGACAGTCTTGGTCCCAGAGATCTAAGTAGGCAAGGAGGAAGATGGGGGTTGCAGCAGAGAGGCTACACACAGATTTTGCTTTTTGTGAAAAACACAAAATTCCATTGCAAAACTGGTACCCGTATCAGGTTTTGTGCACAATCAAACACACCGGGCTCTGATGCACCAAATTTGCCACTGAGTTCTGGTTGACTCTAATCCTGACCGTGTATCCTAAGTGGCAGGCTGGGTTTTGCATCCCAGCACTTTTCCAGAGCTCCAGGATCCTGCTGCGTGAGGCACTGTTCACCCACCAGTACAGCTCCCTCCCAAGAGCATTTGCAACACTCAAAACTGACTTAAATACACCTAAGCAGCCCATTAAATTCCGGAATCCTACACATGCTCTGCTATTCAAATAAAACAACCAGAGCATTTTTCATATACAACTTGCCTCCTGGCAACAGCGCTTTATGAGAAGACCTTGTATGTAAGCATAATAAAAACATAAATGAAAGACAAGACAGCACGGTTCAGTGGATTTCAATAAAGAGTCTGAAAACAGAACTCCTCGAAGCCACACCTTATACAATAACTATAACCACCTTCTCCACTGAGCTCAAAAGAGAGAGCACAAGGCTGCAGGTCCTGGAGGCCCCACGCTGCAGAGGGGAGATGCGGGTGCTGCCCTCTCCCACCTGCAGGCAGCCCCCTCCTCTCACCAGCCCCACTGGGCTGTGGGGCCACCCACCCCAGGGGAAACGGCACCGCTGGCCGTGCCATCGTTAGGGAGGTGCTCTTAATGAGATGTTGGATTCCCTGGGAGAGGAAAAGAACACCCTAGATAATCATAAGCAAAAAAGCGATTTCCTTTTAATATTTTTTCTTTTCGCTGCTAAGTCTCTTCTCGTCCAACAAGAAAAGCAGCTCTGCACTGTTACAGGAGTCCTTTTTTTCTCCTTTCCAGTTCTCACGCAGCAGCTGTATGGATGCAGTGGTTGGGTACTGCAGGTGAAAGCTTCTGTGCTTGGAATCAACTCTGGCTGCTGACAATTTTCTGTTCTGTGCCCAGAAATATTTCTGGAGATTTTTAAGTTTTCTGAGGGAGGAAACAATTTGAGCTCCTCAAATTGCTTCAGTATAATCCTCTTAATTTGTCTTCATCAGCAAACTCCAGCCCCTGCTGAGCTTGGTTTGAGAGAATTAAGATTTAATGCAGACATCTTTTTACCTGCCTGGGTTGCAGGCACAATTCCTGATTGACTGAGCAGTGCTGTGGTGCCTTTGATATTCAATGACCATTTTACAATGACCGGACTCCTCTGGTTATCAGAGAAATCTGTGACAGCGAAGGGCATTTTGCAAGATGTAAATTCTACTTAAACTTAAGACTGGCAGAGCACATCAGTTCATAAAGTGAGGAATGTGTAACAGGAATTTGTGATTTTTCTACCCAAGTATTGCAAATATCTTTAAAAACAATCAAATGAAGCAAGATTTTTCTTTTTGCAGCACAAAGAAATTCTAAGAAATAATAAATGGACCAAATCACCTCGATCTGTAGGTTCTCCAGCAAGTGTTAGAAGGTATTCAGTCATTTCAACCCAGCAAATACGTAAACCACTTTGGAGAAACAGGATCCAGACCCAGTGATGGCATTTCTTGCTTTCAACTCCTGATGTTACCATTACAATACTGAAATATTTTAATCTTGAGGTTTTTTGCTTAATAGGATCCGATTAGAGATTTTTAAATTACATAGAAGTGAAAAGCCTTCCTTTCAGCTCCTTTTTTTCCCCCTCCCTTTCTTTGCTTTTACCATTTCACTACTGTTTTGCAGACTTCTTTTTATTAAAAAAATGGGAAATGGCACCATCCATCTAATTAGTCAAATCACAACTGCATGCAACTTGCATGGACCAATGGTTGAATTTCACACACCATTTGGAAAGTATGGCTGTGTCATTGCTGATCTTCTTCAGTACCTCAGGAGCAACACTCCATTGCGAAAGGGAATATTACTATTTTGGTTTTGATTATAGACATTTTTCTACTATGTTATCAGTCTTAATTGAACTCTGTTTAAATGTACCACTGCCTGTACACTTTATAAAGTGGAAGGATTGGTATTTAAACAATCCTAGAATATTATTTTTTTTAATTGAGTTCAAAGCACAAATAGACATCAGATTAAAGATTAAGATTTGCTTCAGACGCTTCTTTTTCAGACACAGAGACAATCAGGAATTCCTACAAGAGATTGAAACAATTGCCAGTCTTGTCTAGCATCCTAACTTCAACAGCGCTTAGTAGTAGATGAGTTGGATAGGGCAGGCATATGGTGATGTTCCCAGCATCTCCTCTCAACCAAAAACATGTAATGTTGTAATTACACAAGGAAAAGCAGAATAAAATATAAGCTATATTTATAAATTTTCCATTTCAGCAGCTTTACTAGTGTCTAGACCTCACAAAGCCTGTGCACACATGACGAATTATTTTTGGTATTCACTGAAATGCAAATACAACTTCATTATCCAAAATTACAGTATCTCATATAGGATATTTCCTGCCTTTCTTCCAAACATCGTACTTGGTGGTAATTCCCTGTGGACTTTTGCAGCTGTTTCCTTTTGAATTTTTGGAAGTGAAGGAATGAGCTCTGCTGGATGTCAGCATGCATCATTCTTGTTAGTACAGATCTCCTAGAGCTGAGAGAATAGCATCTGGATGCCTGACTCCAAACGTAGGAGAGCGGCAGTTAATTTTTCTAATGATACACAAAAGTACCAGGAATGTTTCTGACATTTTCTTTTAATTTCTTTCCCCTTTCTATTCCCCTACAACCTTCCCTAAAAATCTACAAATCGAAACAATGAAGAGCTGAAGTACTGACAAGCTCTTGGTTGTCTCTTTCAGGGAAATGTTTTGAATTTGCACTAGAAAGAAGTTGTTTCTTATTGAAACTATTGCTAGACTCAATTCTTCATCTATCAAACCTAACACTCAAGTCCCTTGAAAAAAAAGACTATCAATTATTATATTAAAGACGTTTTTCAGAAATTACTGTAAAGATGGTATAGGTAGCTGAAAAGAGAGACAAATGTTTTTCTATTGGATGGTTGATTGAAATAAGCCTAGTTCAAAATAACTTTTTTCATGACCATTCATTTTTGACTGCTGCTATTAAAACTGCTCACTCATCTTTTGTGCAAAACAGGATACACTTTATCCACAAACTTGGCATCATTTGTTACAGAGGAAATACCCACTCGGCACAATTCTTGAAAGAATCTGATGAGATCCATATGTTTCCAATGCAAAACCAATTTTTAAAAAATGGAAACCTTTCCATGATGTCAATACACGTTGGATCAGATCCTGTTAGGAGTTATTTCTACACGCTTGCTCACTGCTTTTCTACTTTGAACAAATTACCCGAAGACTTGGCCGCATTGCAATGTTGTTGTTAGGCACAAGTTTCTACTACTAATGCTAAACTGAAAAAAAAAAAAGATCAAAGAAACTTTCAACAGTGAAATTAAGGCATGTAAAGTTGAAATACGCATTTCTTGCAACATTTCACTCTTTTGATTGCAAGCTTTCACTCTTTAAAAGGAAGTGCCAGGAGATAGAAACCTGGTCAAAAAATTCCTGCCAAGTTTTTTTGTTACTTACTCAGCTCCCTCAAAGCACAACCCCTTGCTGTTGCCGAGGTCTATTTTGCAGAATATTTCTGAGGTAGGTAAGCTGCTACTTTCTTTTAAACAATAGGAAGGGAAGTCAAGCTACAAATCCTATACCTAAACAGCGAATGAACAAGCAAAATCTGATTTAATTTTTTTTTTAAACAACTGCTAGTGCAAAAGGTATAGGCAGAAGGTAATCTAATTGCTACTCTCTGTAACAACTCCACCTTTCAGTCTTACGTCATCTACAGAAACACAAGGTTACAGATTCTGTTTTCTGAATCCATAAACATGCTGATTATTTTCCCTAGAAAAATGTGGTCTGGTCTATGGCCCATCAAGAGCCCTGAACTAATCTTCTGGGATCTTTGCACAAATAACGCTCATCTGAACAATCATCCATCTGCCTCTGCAAGTCCAATCTGTAAAAAAGTTACATTTTCTTTCTAGCTCCCTAGGGCAAAAGAACTTTCCCCTCTTCCCCGTACTTGTCTAGCATCATCATGGCAATATACTAAAATTCAACTGTCTGGCCCTCTCTGTGCCTAAAAGGCATGAAGGACACGGAGGAACTGTGGGCTCTATCACATGCAAAATTTCTTTCGCAGCACATCAGAATCAGACGTGATCTCTTATGACATGACATCAAGAAACAGTTTTGTTTCTTTCTTTACCCCGAGCTAAATGAAGGGTTTATATTCCGCTTGTGGTTAATGCCTATGTTCATAACCGTGTATCTTTTAAAGCATCTCTACTGTATCATGCATGACTGCCTCTACAGCAGAGCAGACCATAGCCCATTGATAACTTAGTTTTCAGAAGTGCTTATTTAGTTCCTGTTAGGATTATTTTCCTTCCGGTTAATTTCATTATCATCCCCTTTGTCTGTCACTAGATTTTGGCAGCTTCACGATGCATTTCTTTGGGCTGAAAGATCAGAGCAGCAGCAGTCTCAGCGCAGAGGGTACCCCCATCACGTGCGTAGTGTCGAACTGTGGTGAGCCCACAGTGGTAGATTGCCACTTCTCCAACACTGCACACAATTCACCTCAGCAACACTTCTCATTGGGGTTGCTGAGCTGCCCTGAACTCCTCCAACAAAACTGCTCTTTGTTTCCCTCCTTTGTCCATCAGAGTGCCTCCTCGCTGGAGGAGCAGCTTTGGAAAAAAAATGAAAAAATAAATGGGAGCAGCAGGCAATACTTTGTTTCGGTAGTTTCACCATTCCACTGTGTTCTTTTCCTTGCCAGGCAGGGTTTTTTTCACACCTCAATGTCTGTGCTTCTGGGCGTTTGTGTAACGGTGGAAAAACTTTGCCACTGACGTTACAACAGGAGATGTCCACCACGCACATTCCCCACCTTTGATGCAAAGTACATGAGCCTTAATTCTCTTGTAAAGATAAACTTGCAGGTAAGTGTTTATTGCATGTTTTGTAAAAACTCTGTGCAAGGTGGGGGTTAGTTCATTTGTCAGCAGAAAACTATTATCAGAGTGCAAATAAAAGCAAAACTGATAGGACATATTAAGATATAAATTTTTTTGCAGAAATTAGTTCATTAGCACTCAAAAAGACAATTCAAAAAATTCTACAGACAAATAGATCTTTTTAGTCAAAAGTTCCACCTTTGTGAATAAACAGTCTCAGACATGAGTAAAATTTGGAGCTCCATCAGAGCAGGGAGAAACCAGGCAGAGAAGCCAACTGGAGGCTGCTGTTTGGAAAACTGGCCAAAAAGAGAACAAACTTTTGGATAAAGGGCAAAGCTACCTGTAGCACGTATCAAGAGATTTTTAAAAGAATACTTTAAAATAGTTATTCTGAATTTATACTTAGGTGTCTTCATTCTCACAAGCTGATGGGAATAAGCTTACATCCCAAACCTTATGTGACTGATGGAGGATGATGACTTAGAAACTAGAGCAAAAGAACTGAGCAAGCACACACGAAAATACAACTTTTGTAGCCAAGAAAAGTATTTGTATTGTCAATATTAGTCCTTTTTTCTAAACCAAAGTTTTCCTGCCTTCTGAAGAAAATTGACAGCTTTTATTTTCCACTCTCATTCCTCATAATTGATTACTGTTGTTTGCTACACGTTATCAAGTACAGTTCACCTTTTCTGTCCTCTCTCTGCATACATCAAAAGACAAATACGTGTACAGATGCTGCATAAATATTCTCTTGGACAGATATCATGTTATTTTCCCATTTTCTTCATATTGAAGCCCTTTTTTTTTTTCCTCATGAGCCAAGTGGATTTATACAGTACATTCATATACACAGAAACTCATACCAAGAGCTCTGTGTTTGTATTAACCAAAAACATGTGGCAACACGCTATACATGTAGATAAACAGCATGGTTAATTGAAAGAAATGTTCTGCTCAGCGTTTTGCTTGTTCTGGTGTGTCTGTTGTGTTGGTTTGCTTTTAGTAAGAAAGACTATAGAGAAAAAAAATCATGTTTCTTATAATTCCCTATTGAAAAGTTACTAATTTTTTAATGGTTCCTCTGATCCCTACCTTGAGCAACAACTATAATACATGAAGTGATTTACTCTAGACTAGACACCAGAATTTCTTCCCCATGCCAAGGTCTTTAAGCTATATGACTCTGAAATTGAAATTGGTGGAGGTCCTTTGATCTAAAAGATTCTTTTCTGTAAGTTTAGGATGCTATATCACATCATCTTGTCAGGTGGGATCAAGTCAATGATATTTATGTCATAATGCGAATCAGCCTCTAAACAAGCTGATTGTACTAATGCAGAAAAAGGAGGCACATATTTTTTGGCAGTATCTTAGCTAACTTCTCCTTTTCCTTAACGTCTTCTTAAAGACAAAAAATCTGAGTTACAAGGAGCAGCTAAATCACAGAGAACCTTGTACCAAGCCCAAATTCCTGATCCGGTGTTTCGTGTGGGTGGATCAGAGCACCGATAATAGAAAAACTATTAGATGAAAACAAAAGTGAGACTCCTTAGCATTTTCTTTGTGCTCAGCTGTTGCTATAGCATTTTTCTTCTTCAAAATTCAGACCTCATTTTGTGAGGTTCTCCTTTCTTTGGCTAATTTTCCTTCTTCATTTTACCATTGAAACAAAAGAGGAACAGTATTTGAGATCATGTCTCACCTGAAGCCTAGGAAAATAAATAAATAAAAAAATAAATAGAAAATACATGGAATTTGTCACAGACTCTCTGATATGAGATAAGCCTCCTGGAGGCACAAAGCAGAGGTGGCAGAGGGAACCTGCCTGGGCAGCAGAAATGTCTGCTGTGCAGTGGGAAAGAGTGTGAGGCCACTTTCTTCTTCCACTTAGACCTTTTTCACTCTGCTGAACGGCTCAGCGATGAAATTTGGCCACATGCAGCCAATTCTATTGCTATTGACTCAGACATACAAGTGTATGGCACTAGTGACACCCAAAATCCCACGTGGCTTTTCAGTGCAGTTTGCTAAGATGGGTGGCACTGTAAGAAGTAAAAGACCCACCAAGAGCTGAATGTGCTACAAAACATTAACTCTTGTTTATCATGCAAGTTTGGTGGCTTTTTTAGCTGTTCTATTGGGTAGAAAGTGTATCTTGTGATGCTGGCAACCAGGAAATAAAACTGGGCAGAGGTTTCTGCCCAGAACATGTTCTAGCAGAGCTTAAAATAATCTTTCCCAGGTCTCTTTCCTGTGCCCCTTCCATCACACCATGGTTCTCACTTGTTCTGCTGAGACTGACCCCAGCTATCACTTTGGTCCGTGATGCTTTTCACAGGATTCATCTTTCCACAATGAATTCGGACAAACAGAAAATAATTTGTTTAGAAAAACCAAATACGCACACAAGGTATATTCAGCTCGATCATATGAGTTTATAGCTCAAACATCAAGCTGGCTTACCGAGTACAAAGCGTGCAAAAAACAGATGCCTGTATTGTTTGTGGTTCTAGATTAGCGTAATTTATCCTTAACTGTGAAGCTTATTTAAAATACATAAAAGCAGCTTTGCCAGTTCTGATTTTATCCCACAGAGAAAGTTGCCTTAATTTGCAGTCAGTGGGGAAGTCAGTTCTTACACCTGTGCCACGACGGGCTCATGAGTTACTTGTACTTCTACTGTCCTGGGGTGTCTGGGGGAATGTTTCTGTGGGAATAAAATAGAAGGGGCTGGAGGTGGGGGAAATCAAGTTGCTTCTAAATTTTGCAACCAGTTTTCACACATGGAAACTGAGAACAGCCCAGAAATGTAACCTCAGAAGGCCATACAGCTTATTCGTTCTGCAAACAGAGCCAGAACACAAGTATTGTCCTCGCAGCCCCAAAAGAGCGAAGGCCATTCAGCCTTCAATGTTTCTCCACGCAAGACGAGAGAAAATATAGGAGCTTAAGTCTAAATCAGGCATATTTAGACTGCCCATTAAGTATCAGCTCAGGACTGGTTGAAATAATACTATCAGCAGCATCAACTACCTCTTAATAATAATTAACACACATTCATTTTGGTTTTAAGCAGGTATGGAGAGTGACAATGTTCTTCGGAAGATAGGAAGCTTTCAGCCTTGTGAGAAAACGTTTCCATCCAGGAAAAGGAACTACCTGCAGTTAAGTACCGTAGCCCTCAAGAGGAGAGAAAATAGAAATAGGTAACATTGTACTGGGATTCATTTGGCTCTCAGAGTTGCAGCAGAAGTGTTGTAACAGATAGAGATCTGCTATTATCTATTAATACCTTTACAGAACTGTTCAGTAGAGAACAGATTTCTAGATCCTTAATGCTGCTTATGAGGAAAAAACATAGAAAAGCTATTGTACTCCATGATAAGAAATAGATATTACAAATAGAAGACATCCCATCTCTTTTGTACTTTAAATATTTCAGGAAGATGCTTTTACAACTGTGTAAGTGGGCAAAATCTGCAACAAACTCTCCATAAATTCAGGAAAACAAGGTGCCACTGAATGCAAATAAGATATCCCAACTGACAGAGAAAGGTGCGCTACATTAGTTTATATTTTGGGAGATGATCTAAGCCCTTAGTTATCTGTTACATCAAATGTCTCAGTTTTCCTTCTGTAATCTAATATCCACCTTCAAGCTTGCCCTACATTTAAAATTTATACAAGTTTTTTCAGATGCTGCCATTTTGCCTCAGGCTTTTTAGGTGTTAAGCTCCAGTAATAATCAACACTGTTTCTTTAAGAAAGTTCATCCATTCACTTAATTACATTTTCAGCCCTGGTTATTGTCCCTGTGCCTGCAAAGAATGTTTCCAGCCATAAAAACCATTATCTGCCACAATTATGGATAACCAGAGCGTAGCCAGAGGGCAGAAATGCCATGGTGAAAGATTGTACCGCAATTCAGCGCAGAATTTATAACTTTCCTCAGGGCTAACTGTCAGCCTGATCACAATGCCTGACAAAAAGATCCAGTAAAGCAAATGCAGATGCTGCTTCTTGCCTGCATGGTTGCTCTTTTTAATTTTTTTTTTTAAGGTGCAGTTTGTTATAATACATTAAGTTGCATCCACTATAGATGCAACGCTACAGAAAAGACACTGCGCCTGATTCCGTTTGCTGGAGCACAGATTTACACCATGCAAATCCAGCACCCTGGTTTTAAACACGCATTGTTCTCTGTGCAACCAGGGCATTTCAAAGGCATACAGAAAATACTACTGTTTATTTGCTCTGAGCTGAGAAGCTGCAGGCTCAGTTTCTGCTGTGTCGCATCCTCTTTGCTTGTTACCGATGCCAGATGATTTTCCATAGCTACCCATGTTACTGCTCTTGCAACATTAGATCTTTCCATCTCTAATTCTTGTGGTTATTAACATGCGGAGGAATGCCAAACTGGAAGAAAGATTAACTTCTTGACAGTATTTGTGTATATCTAATTATTTCTCTTGTTCCATTTGGACATTTGTGCTATAATAGAACAGAGATTTATATTATGTTTCCTGATGTGCGGGATTTCAACAGAAAAGGGCAAAGATCATGACTCCCATCAAGATATTTGTTCATGAGAATAATAATATAAATCCTTCTATAATTTTTTTCCAGCCAGAAGACTCAAAGCAAAATACATACATCATCCAAAATCATCCTGTTTGGTTTTGTGGTGAAAGAAAACTGAGAGATATGAGAAGGGCTTGGGTGATGGTCCTGGCATCCCTGATGCCTGTGTAAACCCCAGCAGAGCAGCAGGGGCTGCTGTCCCCACCCATGCACACTGGGAGCAGTGGATTTGGACCCTTGCAAGGAGCTGAATGCAGGTTGAAGTTTCTCCCTTCCCCTTGGATTTCTCTGGATTTGCTTTAGCCTACGCTCGGGTGCTGATCGGCATTCCCACAGAGCAGATGATCCCCAAAGTTGGACATAGCACTTAATCACAAGCAGATCTTCACAGAGAGATGACAGCAGAGGCAAGACCAGGATCCGTCACCCTTAGCCTCCAACCCAGCTGTTCTCAGCAAGGAGGCAGCTGCTCAAAAGTAAATGCAGAATAAGGATCTTGAAATAAATATTTCATTTATACACTACCTCTGCCTAGGATTTCCAAAAATAGCATGCCTCTAATGGGATGATTATGCCTGTGGATCTCTATTTGCGACCCTGTTAGGGATTCAAATGCCTTTACAGCTTTGGCTCTACACGTCCACAGATTAGACTGAGAGGATTCATACCAGTTTCGGTGTAGATCAGCTCAGTTTTTCCAAAATGCTAAAAATAAAGGTCAAAAATTTCAGATAAGATGACAGAGCTGGTTTCTTTTACTTAGTTGAAGGCAATGCAGTGATAGTTTAGTAGGTAGATTTTGCTTAGCAAAAACCCTTCGAATTTTTTCTGAACTGTCTAGGATTCTTTCTCCGAGTTTGGCCAGTTCCAACAAAGATGCAGGAGACTTCTTTGCAAGGGGAGTGTTTCTCAGAGTCTTTGAGATGACAAATCTTCCACAATTCCCACCCTAACCCCATTCTGGCGTGAACGGCTTCTATCCCAAACATGATCCAAGGGAGAACTCCACCTCTTGGCATATCTTCAATAAAACATCATTGTACCTGAACCTTGGAAAAGATAAACTATTAAAGTAATAAGAGGATAATTTAACCTCTTTAATCAGATAATCCTCCAGCACATTGGACGTTTATTTGCGCGGTATATTCTACAGTAATGAGTTTGCAGCTCAGATTTAGACAATTCCCCACCCTCAGAAAAAAGCTGAAGGAAGTGGTTGAGACATTCCATATCTCAGGTGCCATTATGTGAATGTGAAAACAAATGAGTTTAATTGGGGAGAAATTCATCCCAGACAGAGGGTTTGCCCAAGGCCCTTGTCTGAGAAACCCCACTTAACTCTGCTCTAGTACAGAATAGCAGCTACACAAGCACTAGATACCAATTAAGCCCTACTTATCTTATTAATGAAGGGCTGATTCTGAAAATGAATTATTGTTTTGATGTGTAAATGATGTTGGTTTGGTAAGGTAGTGAAAGTACTCTATCAAGGGGGACAAGCAAAAATAAATTGATAAAGTGATTGCATGAAGATACATGAAAATGCTACTGATCGCTCTATGGTTCTCCAACATCGAGAAAAAATTCTTCACAGCACTCAAACTAAAACTGCAGATTCAGCAAACTTGAATCACTCTTGTGTCTTTGTGCCAGTTTCAGCCAAGCGTTCCTTTCAGAAACCAAAACAAACAGAAATACTTCCCTGAAAACTAGATCTTATTTCAGCTTTTGCTAAAATAACTGATTTTTTCTCTAAGCAGTTGTTCATTATCATATTTCCCTCCATTTCATATAAGAAAGTGTTGAATTTCAAAAATAAAGAAATTATTTTACTTTAGGTCAAACCAAACAATTCTTTCGACTTTTGCATAACTTTTCATTTAATTAATATATTTCATATTTTTGCTTTTTCATTTACCAGGCCTAATTGTTTTCCTAAATGTAAAATTGTCCAGAAGAAACAAATCTACCAATTAATATATGTCAAGACCATTAATACAGGGTCCAAAACCCAGCAATGAATTAAAAAAAAAAAATCCAGTTTTAATCTCATTTAAAATTCATTTTAGGGAATAATTGCCTTGATTTCTTTAGTTTCTGCTGAGCTGTGGTGTTATCTTAAGTGGTGTACATCTTCCAGGTGGCTGCAGTAATGAACAGTGCTTTTTGGAAGACAATTTCCCTGATATAGATCTTTGGAAATGCAAACAGTTCTCTTGCTATGAAACAAAAGTGAAATACGGTGCTTCCTCCTAACTCAGGTGCCAAAGACCTGTGAGCTTGCTTGGATCCCTCTAATAAAATCACTAGAGCGCATCAAGTTTTCAAACCTCTGACATCCATGGATGGATGAATAGTGAAAATAGAGCGTGCAAGACTATAAACTCTGCGGGTGAGGAGTCTCAACCAGTGATTTCAGCTTGTGGTCTACACACCTGAAGCAGTGCAGGGACTTAGATTGATAAAAAAACCCAAGCCTATAACACGAAATCTTACATATTTGTAAAGGAGTGCACTCAGCCCATTAGAAGAAGCTGAAAATCACCATCCTAGAAGAAAAAGGGGTTTGAACTTCTTCATATCAACTATAAACGTATCTAGTAGGATACATCCATTTGAAGACAATAGTGCATAATTTTTTTTTTGACATTCTACTAGTCAGAACTTCATTTTAGGAAGTGGAACTGGGATTAATTAATTGTCAGACACATGGGTATCTCACTTTCATGACCATCACCTTCCTAGGACAGAAGCAACAGGCAGTTAATGCTTCAGACAACAGCAAAAATGGTCTGAACTGACCACTTTTTAAACAACAAGGAAGCCAGGGTCACTGGCAACGAAGGGTGGAGGGACTTAACTGGTCTTTCTCACCTATGGAATATGCTGATTTTCCAAGGCATGACTAAGGGGTAAATAATGTAAATTAATCTATACCAATAGGCCTCTGGGTTTTGAAAAATTACTGGGATGTCAATGTAAACCCACAGTTATGCACCAGAGCCATGTATCCATTTACGGGTTTGAGGCTTATGGTTAGATACATTAAATTCCAGTTTATAGTTTGAAACAAATAAAAACACTCTCCTACTGCTAACAAGCATCCGTATTTTTTCCCACTTTCACTACACACACAAAGTTCCTTTTGCATGACTGCAAGACCAAACTCCTCATCCAGATTGTAATTACAGAGCAGTCTGGGAATAGGTGCCATCTCCCTTTTGCAGGGTCATACAACTTCTCAGTCAATCATATTATAAAGACGTTTTCAATTTTAATAAATGAAGGTGGTGTTCATCTCATGGCTGAGAATGAATATCTTTATGGAAATAAATATTTGATGAATATCTTCACAGCATCTCTTTAAGAAAACCATTATCACTTCAGAATAGCTCCTCCTAGCAAAAAGTGCAATTACGTAATTCTTGTCCATGCCAAATAACGATGAGACACCAGGTTGTGTTTATGTTTTCACCACGTTTCAAGCCCAAAAAATCAGCCATGGAATAAGCTTGTGAAACTTCAACATAGTTCCAGAGCAGAGAGAGTCTTGGTGCTTCAGCCACCTGCAGCAGTACAAATACCTCTCGCAAGCTCCATTCAAGCTGACTCACAAGCCTAATCCAGGGTTTGAACCTGCATTTAGTAAGAGCTTGTTCCACAAGTAGGTCCAGTGAACAGCAGGCTAACAGAATCCAATTCTTTGCTTGGATGCTAAAATGGGAGCAATTACCGTGATCCATCATGCTAGCTTCTTAACATTTAATCTTACTCCTTCAGATATGAAAATAAGTTATTTTAACATCCTAAAATAGATTTGAAGACTCTCCCAAAGTTTCTCAGGATGACTCTCATTTACAAGTGAGTGGGATTACGTTCAGAAGTTATTAATACGCTTTTTAAAATTCTTACTTGGTATTTAAAATACAAGGCCCTAAAGTAATAGCTGAAATCAAGCTTAAAAAAATGCACTTTTGAGCCAACACACATCTTTGTATCTGCATTTTCCGTTGGCTGGTTTTCCTGCTGTGACACAATGCTGCAGTGCTTCATTCACAATCACATCCAAAATATTAACATGAAAACCCAAACTGCTATTCTGATCTGGGGCTACCGAGAGCTTTGAAAAGACTCAGTGTTTTAACAGATACACATCAATCACATCAAGAATCAACCATTCTTGGGCGAAAATACTGCATTTAAGTAAAGAAAACGGTTTAAAAACTTGCATATTTGGAATAGATTTTTGCAAAATATTTTTCTTTGCAAATATTAAACTGCCAAAACTAACCTTCATTGCCACATCCTGCAGAGACTGAAACCGATGGCAAAATGAACTCCAGTCTAGCTAAGCAACATTTGTTAACTTAGTATGATGTTTGGAATGCATTTTTCACATTTAATCATTGCAGTACACGGGGATGCAGATTTTATATGCTTTTTTATTAGTCCAAACATTCAGAGATGAGACTACTGAATATTTATATTATGGAAGCACACAGAATTCCCAGCCAGAATAGTGACACTGTGACATTTACTTTTAAATAATGTATATATTGGTCGATTCCAATTTATAGTAATTGCATCTCGCCAAATAAGGAAACGAAACGCTGCTCCTGCAGTTCAAGATACGAAACTATAGGGTAGACCTGCCTCCTGTGGCTTTGCATTCACAGCCTCGCAGGTCCCTGAGAGTGAGTTGAAGTGCAAAGATGAAGCGATTGTCAGGCTGGAGGATCATCTTAGTGAAATGCAGCGACCACCAATGGATTTTTAAAAACAATTTTAATGTTTGATAACACTTGATATCGTGAGAAAATCTTACTCATTGGAAAAAACAATATTAAGCTCTTCTGTTGTAACCTGCAGTGCTCCCAAAGCGTGTCCTTTAATGGAATTACTCTTCATTTGCACTAGCAGGACAAGAAACTTAGGCCTACAAGTTTCTGTGGGTATTTGAGTCATCAATTAATAGCTATCTCAGGGACATACCCATTGGCCACGCCAACTTTCACCAGCTCAGTACAGGGCTGGTAAACCTCATAAGTACAACGTTACTATCTGATTTCCCTTTCTGCTCCTAAGCAAACCCCTGCCCTACCAAATGGCACCGATGCTTAAGTCTTATTGTTTGCAGTGAAAAAGAAAAGGCTTAGTGCTACAGAAAATTCCCCTAGCAGGTTTTGGAGGAAAAAAAAAATACATCTCTAATTACCAAACACATGAGCATTTTTGAGAATTTAATTACCAGCTCTCAGCCCTTCCATTGGCCATGCTGGCCGTGGACACTGGGCACAGGAGGCTCAGCCCGGCGCATTCCTCATCTTGGATGTGCCGGGGAGGAGGCATTTGCTTTTGCAAAACCCATCTGCCAGCAGCTGGAGCCGGGGCTGCTCACACCCTGTTGGTGCAGGCAGCAAGGAAACCATCCTGTGTCCCAAATAAATTAATGAATTATTCTCCTCCTCCCAAAAGACTCAACATTCGAGCCAGGAGCCGTAATCGCACTCTGGTTGCCTCTGAGTCACTGTCAGACAGAGCCCAGCACGGCACAGCCTGCAGAGTCAGCAGAGGCGGCGGAGTGCCGCGTTGTGTCTGTAACTCAGTCAAAGCAGTTTAAAAATAAACTCATCTTCCCTTGGTCCCTCCATAGGCCCCTCTCCACACACATCAGCACTGCAGTTTCGCACCATCCATGCAGCTTTTTGGAAGAGAACACCTGGCTTGCACGGGAGAGCTTTTGCCCCTTGGGTTAAACCTCGTTAGTCAAGCCCCTAAGCAGGTAGATGAACCAAAACTGAGGTTTTCAGAGAAGTCAAGCATTCAAAACCTATTAAAATTCAATGGGAGTGGAGCGCTTATGCTCTCAGGTGCTTTGGAAATCCCAGCCTCTGTCTTGGGGTTAAATCAAGGACATCAGGACAGGAGCTTCCACCGTGTTGCTGTGTTTTCTAAGGACAAAGGATGCTGCAGCTAAGGAGTATAATTGGGATGAAAGGTCCTAATATCCTGGTCCCCAGACCTATTGCTCCTTATTCGCACTGTTGAGCTGACCCCAAAGCACCTATAAATTTCCAGCATGTGCCACCTTCCAGTGAAGCTCTCCATTCTGTGTGATGAACACCAGCACTGCAATGTTACTGTTTACAAACACAGATTCATCTTAGCTCATGCGATATTGTTGCTATGAGTTGGCACTCGGGGGGATGGAAGAGAAAAAATTAACCTTGCTGGAATAAGAGCGAGCCTTATCAAGAGCCCTGCACAAAATCATGCTGTGTAATCCACGGAGCACAAGGCATCGAAGACAAGAAAGACAGGCCAGTATTAGGGTGGCAAATGAGAACCCAGTTTCAGGAATGCTACATGATATGAGGCAGCACCATGGCCAACCACCAGAATCATTAGGACTTGAGGTGTTGAGGATCTAGGCCACAGGAAATGTTTACACTGTACACTTCAAATTAATAGAGGCACACAAAACAGCTGCTTTAGGTATCAAAAGCAACCTTGCAACACGAGCATGGGGTCTGGGACTATTTTTTGCAGTTGCAGACCCCAGCGTTTAGTGCTAATACAGGTATCACTGCTGCACTACACAACAGCCATCTCTAGACTCATTGTGCACTAGGTTCCATTGGCATAAATGGAGATGAATTATAATTTCCTGGGTTTTACGTTGGTTGTGAGAATGGAAATCATTTATTCACAGTGGGGAGAACTTTAATACCTATGCTGAGCCAAAAGCAGGAGAGCAACGGAGGTCGGACTCCAGACCCAACACCCGCTTTGCACCGGCTCCCAGCAATTGCATCAGTCTGTTGATAGGTAACCTGCGCACCCCAAGAGCAATTCAGGGAGATCCAGGAGGGACTGCGCCTACTTGCACAGGGAATTCAAACAGCTTATTACTAAAGCCATTTTCTTTTTTTATTATTACTTTCTTCAAACGAAGCTAATAAATCAAATCACCCAAGATGCACATTATGCAAAGCTTAATTAGATTTGGCACACATCTTGCTAGGAGTAGCACCCATCTGACTTCAGATCAGAGAACTCAGGTTTGATGGGTGGAACCAAATCGCCCACTTTGGAGTTGCCAAATCTACTTTTAAATGCAGTGTGTTTGCATTTTTTCACTCTGGGACCTGGAGGAGGTTAGCTTTGTTTGGCTTTTGGGCAATGGGAGCAGTAGAAGAGAATTCAGGAATAGGATACAAATTTATGAAGAACATAAATCTCTTATTCTGTAGGCGTGGAAAAATCAGAAAGTTTTCAGAAAGTATTTCACGGGGCTACATTTCACAAAGTTATTGTGAGCTTGTGGAACTTCCTCCTTAACTATCTACTCTTCTAAGATATTCTGAGATGACTTTAATAAAGACATAAAACTAACGCAAGAATACTTTTTTAACAGTATATAATTTGTCAGAACAAGCTTCAGTGCTGACAGGTTTTTTTTAATTTATTGTCATTTTTTTATTTTTCTTAAGCACACAGCTCCTCAAAAAACAAGACCTGGTGAAAAATTTCAGCTATATATATATATATTTTTTTTTTTGAATGCGTTTATAACCTTAACAGAGCAGAAAACATTAAAAAAACCACAGCCTGGGCAAAAAGAGAGAACGTGAAGTTAGACCTCTCGCTACAAGACAGACTCTGAGCTGCTGAAGCATGTGCAGAGAAGAGCAGCAAAGCTGGTGAAGGGTCTGGAGTGTAAGTCATATGAAGAGCAGCTGAGGGAACTGGGGTTGTTCAGTCTGGAGAAAACTGAGAGGAGACCTCATCGCCCTTTACAACTACCTGAAAGGAGGTTGTAGAGAGGTGGGCATTGGTCTCTTCTCCCAAATAACAAGCAATAGGACAAGATGAAGTGGCCTCAAGTTGTGCCAGGAGTGGTTTAGACTGGATATTAGAAAACTTTCTTTACTGAAAGAAAGGTCAAGCATTGCAACAAGCTGCCCAGAAAAATGGTTGAGTCACTACGCTGGGGGATGTTCAAAAGAAGGGCAGATGTGGCACTTCAGGATATGATTTAGTAGCCACGGTGATGCTGGGCTGACAGTTGGACTTGTTGATCCTAGAGATCTTTTCCAGCCTTAGTGACTCTACAGTTTCTGCACTATGGATGGCTTGTGGCTAGGCTGTATCTCGGCTTTCCGTGGTCTGCTTGCAAAGGAGGAGATTGTCAGCCCATCACTGTTGAGAGACACTGGAAAGTGCAATGCTCCCTGTTAACCAGCGTAGCTTGTTGGACTAAATGGGGTCTCATTCCACAGAGATCCCCGTGTGCTGCAGGTGCTTTTTGAAACGAGCACAGGCTGAATCCTACCTTCAGATCCCGCCTGCCTGCCAGGTGACAGCTCCCAAACCCCATGATCTGCACTGCTGTACCCTCCCCAGCACCACAGCAGCACCAGCTTTGTGCAGGAGAGCCAGCACAGGCCACAGTCAGACCCTACGGCACTGGACAGACACCCGCTGAGCTTCGTGCTCATCCAGACCCGGGCACAGAATGGCCCACGAGGCTTGCAAGCCCAAACAACACCAGCCAACAAAAGGCAAATTTTAAACAGCAAGTGCCTGCAATGTGCAGCTTACATACAGTCTTCCAATTAGAATTTAATTAAGAAAAATTTTAAAGATATTCAGCAAACTATTTAATGCCACAATTATTTAACCAAGAAAACACCAGGTCACTGACACAAGCGGAGAAAAAAAAAAAAAAGGCAGAGTCAAATTAATTCTTTGGGGTGACACACACATGCAAGATCTCACTTTAAAAAGGTTGCCAGACTCCACTGTTGAAGCCTGAGTTTTGTAATCTAAACATCTGACATTCTTCTATCTGCTAGATGGGAGCCTCACATTTGCCTTATTCACAAATATAGAAACGGGCAGAAATAATTAAATAAAGGGAACCCAGTTCATGCTCCACTGCATCGTGTATGAGAAGTCACGGCTGACAATGACATTGAAAACCAGTTGTCAGTCTAATGTAATCAAAGAGACAATTGGCTCTGCTGGCAAGAACTGAATTAGTGTTTTCTGTCTGAATCAGTGTCATCTTCTAGGGAGCAATGAAGCTTATGCAATGATAACAAAACTCCCCAGAAGCTGCGTTTGTTACTGAAATATGGTGGTGCTTTGGTGCTGTATAACCTCATTCTGTAACACAATATACCTCATGGTCATGCTGCTGCTCTCATGTTTCTTGCAATGATATAATTCAATGACCAGATACTAGATCAAACTTGGCAACCGTAATATTAAAACTTTAAAATCTCTCTTTGAGAGTTAGTGCAGTTTATTCTCTGCCCTCTCACACGCTGTATGCATATGCAGAGCATGAAATCAGGGCAGAGAGGAAATAGAGAGGGGTAAACGGTGCTGGGCTTCAGTTTCCTAATGAGGACAGGGGGTAACGTTCAGACCTAGGTGATGCACATACATATTTTTCCATGAGGAACTAAGAGGGAATCTTAAAATAGACACACTCAGTGGTGGTATTTTGACAACACCTAGTAGCTTCAACTGCATTTTTGTTTCAGTTCATGGCATGAGGTGGTGTTGCGCACTAGAACATGCTGTATTTCTTTTCTCAGGAAAGCCACTTATTTTCAAAGAAATACTACTTTGGCACAAGGAACTTCAAGGTTTTTACATTTACACATAGTAACATTATCATAATAATTGTGTTTATACAACAAACTGATGGCACTCGGAAATTTCTGGTTCCTAATATATTTAATAACTACCCTTTCTTGCGTTCAGCAATAGTGATCGGTGGGAATTTCAAGTACTAATCAAAGCAATAAAGGCAGATGGTTCACATCATTTCAGTTTTTCACGTCATTTTCTTTTTTTCACATAAAACGTGTTTCTTTATAGAGGCATTGGTATAATGGGAACATTCACTGGATTGATATAATCTGTAATTGGCCAGATGATGGTCCTCCTTGGGCCAAGAAGACATAGAAGATGTGTCACTTAAAGGCAGGGTATCAAAACACCTACCCTCTTTTTTATAATTAATATTCCACATTAAACATTTATTGAAACTTATATAAATTATTTCCTTGATAAAGGCTCAACTTTTCTGTCCTCATTCAGAAAAATCTCTCAGAATTTATTTACTCAACTAAGACGGAACGTGTCTGTACTTTAAATCTGTTGTATTGCCCTTAGTCTTTAGAAGCCTCTGGTCTTGCTCAGAGAGAGCAAGGGATGAGTCGAATCCTGAAGCCCTTCATAAGTGAACCCATATTCTTCGCTGCCAAAATAATCTCAAACCCCATTGAAACAAAAAAGCCCACAACAAAACCCAAAGCACAAAAAGAACACCTCTGCTGAAAGAAAACCACAGTACAGGAATTTTGCAAAAACAACAGAAGGAGACTCGCAGGATCAGGAAGCGTTGGTACAGCAACGTATGTCAAACCAACACTTCAGACCAAAGCCTCAGTGGAGCTCCCTGCTGAAAGCAAGTGAGAGGAAGAGAGGAATGGTTTATGCTTTACATCTAACTGTTTGTCAAGCCAAAGCCCCAAATATGAAACATTCCACTAAAAAATTTTTGTAATAACGTGTGTTTTTCACATGTGCGGGGTGGATTTTGTAAGTCGCTTCAATAACTGTTCTGATTTAACAAAACAAGGCAAGGAAGAAAAAAGCCCAGTAAGGGCAAGGCAGATGACCACATGCCTTTGGCAGACACCTTCTAGCCCAGCTCTGCCCTCTCAAGGCATGTACTCTCTCCAATAGTGCTTATTTATATGTCACATTTCAGTGATGGATGTTACTGTTGCTCTCAAAAACATATGCTCCGAAGTTTATTATGGCACTAAATATGGGCTGGGTAAGAATCTGGATTGTTTAAGTGTCAAACAGTGACAACATGTGTACAATACAACATTGACATCAAGGGAGAACCAGCTCAGCTAATATGTGGTATTCATATAAGCCTTTAAGAACAAAGACCACCCATAAAGCAAACCCAAAGATGCCACAAGAATAGGTGGTGCTGCTTCCATCATTGCATACTGTGTGCCAGTTCATTTCGTAATTAAATTTGCAAGCTAATAAAAGGCATAAAACACAATAAAAGAACAATATGTTATAATTTTTCCTACAGACATTGCTGTAAATTCAGCACATTTCTGATCATGGTAGCTAACCAGTGCATGTTTAGTTATCTTATAGCCAGATTTGTTTTCTTTATATTTTCCATGGTTTGAATGTTTCTCATGATAACGAATACATCATTAAGGACGATCCCGAGCATGACAGCTTTCAAGTATTCACTAAATAACGATCAGCGTAAACAACTCTCAGACGTCTTAGTGTCTTCCTTCAAACAACAGTGTTTTGTTCTATTTCATGTTGTATTTTGTGAAAACACATGGCAAATTGGCTAGTGCAAAATAGAACCATTTAAACAATTAAATGAACCAAAGGAAAATAATTATAAAGTACGACTCCTTAGACACTTGAGTTAAAAGTTGGGCATCCTAGATAGAGCAGCATCACATGAGAACTGGTGGAGTTCTATTCTTGCACAATGGGACTAAAGAGTTCAACCAGAACTGGACCATTGCTTGGCAACACTTCAGAAGGATTGAACAGAAAAGAAGTAAAAATAAAGAGTGACAAAAACTAAGAATAGAAGGAACAATAGATTGAATAAGCAAAAAAATAGGAGAAAAAAGTTAAGACTGATGGGAAATTTAGACAGAAATCTAATGCATCTTCATCAGGTGCACACATCACTGAGTCGAAAAAAAAAATTCTTCCTTTGATATACCAGAGCCTTAATGTACAATTTTCCTTTCTTGGTGACAGTTACTAACAGAATTGCCAAAGGTAAAAATGAGTCTAATAAGAGAAAACTGCAAAGCCATACTGACAGTTTTTGCTCATGTGAATTCATATTTAAACTCCAAAAAAAATCACTGTCCATACTCTAGTCTGGTGTGCAAGGGTCTCAGAAGAGAAGAGAGAATCTGAGAAGTCCTTCAACTCTCAGACTACATAATCTACAGTATGAACTGCAGAAAGCTATTCTAAGAACATAGGCAGTACCACCTACACCACAAACTCAACAGCTCTGTCCAAGTCCCTGTGCACTTACACCAACTATAAGCTTCGTGGTAGACAGGACCCCAGTAATGAGCCATCAGTTGGAACCACTACTTTAATTATAATTGTAAAGGGTTTCCTTGCTGGTACCAATTCATATTCAGATGGTCTCTTTGTCCAACACAGCCTTACTCCCCAGCCTTTTGGAGCATGGTATAAAGTCTTTTCCCCAGGGTTTCTCAGAAGAGGTGGGTTGAGTGAGGTGTGGGTGCTGGAAAGAAAGATATTGGCTCAAAGTTAAATAGCTTTTTATATGCACAACCTGAGGCATAAACAAGTCAGGATTTGCGTACTGGACCTTTGCATATACAATCTGTGTGCTTTGGAAAAATCGTTCATTAGTCCTTGCATTTCATGGGTTTGAAAACTCCGGGTCAGATTCTTTATATTTTAAATAGCATACAAAAGAGTGTGAAATAAGGAAATCCACAAACATCTCTCTAGAGCACACAGACTACCTGAACAGGCAGTTCTTGACTTGAGGAATGGAGAGATGAAATTATATGGCCTGTGTCATAGAGAAAACCAGGCTGGATGATCAAAATCCTCCATATAACCATGGATGGCTGGGGCAGACCCCTCCCAGGCAGGCAATAGCTTGTGCCTGGCCCGAGCAACCTTCAGTGATACTGAAGCTAAAGCAAAGTTTGAAGTAAAGTGCAATTATAGTATAAGGACAACATGCCATGTGGATCTTCACGTTCTTGTTCACATTTTTGTTCATTTCCATTGTTTGGAAAGAGTTCTTCAAAGCAGAGGACCCCAGCTTGCAACTTCTTGGAAGAAAAGCATTTTCAGAAGTGACTTGAAAGAAAACAGGGTGGGGGAAATCTGATTTAATAAATGATATATAGAAGTATAATTATATGTTTTTAAACACAGTTCCAGTTCACTTGTCTCAGCAAGAAATGCTGGTGTGTGAGAGAAATCATTTATATTGCTTACTATGGTTTTTCAATCTTGGCAAGCACTTTTTCCATTCTAAGATGTGGGAACACCCACATCAGTAATTATATATGTTAGCAAAAATACAAGATAACTTGTATTCTGGAGAGGGGGGTTTCCCTCATTTCTCAGTGAACTCTTAGGGCAGTGAAGAGGAAGATTTCTATTCTACAAGCTTTATAACTGTAAAAAAGTATTACTGAAAATCCAGGGTTGTCCCTACTTATTGAAACATACGTTCGTTATCCAAAACATCTATTCTACATCACCCCACTGTGACAAAACTAACAATTTTGTGCTTTTCCGTGCTGGAAACCTTATTCAGTGTGAATAGGATTTATACTCCACATAGTTTGGTGCAAATCAGCAGAGCCAGTGGTGAGAGTCTACGCATTTGTAAGTGCAGGTTAATTTGTAGGGCACATTCATGTATGCATACCAGTAAAACACCGAGCTAAATTATGAAAGCCATTCTTTCTGAGCCTGAACGACTTTGTTGAGATTTTCCTCAGGGAGGCAGTTAGGGTGAAGAGCTAGAGGGAGACGGAGCTGCATACTCCCACGGTTCCACTGGTGCCCATGGGATGAGGCTGTTCTTGTGCTCCAGCCACAACCTTAACCACCTGTGAACTGCACGAGTCTCCCAAACCACAGCTTGGCTATCCTCAAACTGTATCATTAAGAAATAAGCTATGAAATCTCATCCAATCGTAACGTCCACTGAAAACGCCCTGAAAAAGTCCCAGGTTATCCAAACAAAATTTAGCTCCAATAATTTTCACTTCACATTCTCACAGTGGCTAAAGGAATATACAGGATTTAATTTTGCAGGTATATATGTCTAAGCTACATGGCACAGAAATCTAACATGTACAAGACAACTATTCACTTCCATAATCCTATCACATACATTAATATTTGCAGGACAGGTCTGTGCTGTATTATGATGGTCAGATTATTTTACCTGACTTTACATAACAGAATGTACATTTTTTTTCTATGTGCAGATTTATCCCAAATGTGTGTCTGAATGTAAAGACAAGATCAGTCCTGGGTTTGTTGTTGTTTTTTTCTTTTGTGGTTGCACAGCTCTCAAATCTCAATAACGGCTTAATTACATAATGCAATAAAAGAGAGTTGTTAGCTTTCTTTATGGTTTCTTAAATATTCTTTTTATTAAAGCAAATGCAGATCATCAAGAAGAGCAAAGATAAATAATGGTCCACAGGTGAAATTATAATCCCTTGGTCTTTCATATATTTTGACATTAGAAAGCCACTAGACCTGGAGACATAACCCTAATTGTGCAGTATAAGAATAGGAAAATTATGGTTTTGCCACCCTGGATGTCCCCACATCTTGCTATTTACCTGCAAATGTCCAAAGCTAACTTGCATTCTATTTAGAATCTATATATATTTTTCAGTCAGAAATAAAATAATCATCCTCTGGAGCTTCTTTTATGTTAGTGTAAGTAGACACATGCTAGGACCCACATTTTGAAATTGCATCTTTCCAGAGCTCACTTCAAAGCTAGAGAAGAGATTCCCACCATCGCCTGGGAGCACTTGCATATTTCTCTAATTTTATAAACATTCACCTCCTCACTCCCAATCTCTATCATTCATGCCATCCATACCTAACATTGGTGTAAGATGTCTTGCAAGCTTTCTTTAGGTCACCATCTTTAACTGGAGCTGAATTATTATGTCAGATTGTTAGAGCACTGCATGTTTCACAATAGTTCTGCATTTATTTAAATAGTATTTGGCACAACAAGCATGGAAGGAACCATCTTTCTGGTTTGCCTACCAGGTTTTTTAATATCTTAAATAGCATAAATAGATAAATAATTTAAAAATGAGATTATTACAATGCAATAATCTTAAGTAGCTTTCAAAAAAAAATACAAAACACATTTCCCCGTTGCCACCCTCCAAGAAAACCCAGATGAACATAGAAAAAGCTGTCAAGCTCAGTCTTGTCCAAAGCAGAACTGCCAATGTTCTGACAATGTTTGCACTTGCTTGTCAAAATGGTCACTTCAGCTGAGCATCATTTACACTTTGGCTAACAAATTAGTTATGTAAATTACCTATAAATTTAATATGGAAAAATCCACCTGCCTTTAAAGTTTATATATAAAAATACACACATTTTCTCTATCTGTTATAAAACGTGGCACTGTAGAACCAATATCTCCTGGCTGAAGCAAAATGTTGCAGATGGATCATAGAGAAAAGGATGGAGCATGTGGCTCCTGGTCCATGCACCTGGTTTCACTCCCTCGTCTGCCACCAGCTCACTGTTGGAGCTTGAAGAAAGTCACCTCTTTTGTGCCTCACTTTCTTAGTCTACAAAGTGGACAGAACTGGCTGAATTAGTCCTTGTTTTATCTAGCAAAGTTAAAGATTTTCCTTTTATTCGAAAGCCATTTTGCAAGCTGTTTTATCAAATGGTCTGCTCTCTGAAATTGCTTAGAAAGCCATTTTCAGCAAGCAGAAGGATCTGTAGGATTTTACCAACTGGTGTATTGATCCATGGAGCCCATTTCTGGGAGCAGTGTTGGTTACATAACATGCTGAGCGATGCTGCTGATGTACAGGGGCTGACTGAATGCCTTTGCTGTTTATGTGAATGTCTTTAATTGTTCAACAGATTTGAAAGATAATTAACCATATTATTATTAAAAAAAAATAATAAAGAAGAGTACTGAGTGTGCTTCGTCGTGGATTTCTTTCTTTTGTTTACAGAAAGAGTTCAGTTAATTATGTCCACAAAGGCATACAGGACCATTTACAGTAGGAAGAGAAGAAAATCTTCAGCACGGGTGAGGATCGGCACCTGGGATTACTGTGTTTGAAACAGAGACATGTATCACAACAGTGAAAGCTTGTGCAGGAGGGAATTATAAAACTTCCTGCACTTTCACAGTGCAACTGCCTATGGAATAAATCAATCTTATTATTCGGGTGTTGCAAGGACAGAGAACATTGGAGAGCAACTCTAAATATCCTCAGTCAGAAACTAGCACCGAGAAGTATCTCTTAAAATTGGGGTAGATAATGACATTCTACATTTAGGATGTGAAACCCCTATTAGTGGCTTTGTTCTCTTCACCTCTTCCTTTCCTCTCCAACATCTTGGATACCAAGACAAAAATAACAATGATTGTTCTAACATGTTGAGGAAACACCCTCTTAAACATTTATTCTAAATTAATTTAACTTATTCCTTTTATCCTCTGATGATCTTTCTAATCAAAACTTACTTGCTTAACATCTGTTAATAAAAGAGTTTTGACCATTAATGAAAATGGTCAGTGGCTGAGCCTTCATGAAATGCATGAGTAAAAGCTTTGCTCTGTTTAGTCATCACTGTAACCAGGCATAGGGTTATTACCTACCTCACAGGACATGCCGACATTCCAGTAATTACTAATGGGGTAGGAGATCCCAGAATTAACGTGAATGGGTAATGCCAAGAGCATTAATATTGTGCTTCAGAGCATTAATATTGTGCTTCACAGCATTACTGACAATCGCAAACATCTTCAGAGCCTCAACCTACTCTGGTTAAGAATTTCCTAAATTATCGTAACCCTGAAAGGACAATGAGACACCAGATGAGTGAACTTGATTCCTCAACCAGACAGACACAGTTACTAGTTAGAGTCAGAAGTACTCCAAGGAGCTGCAGCAACATTTCCTTTGTCCATTTAGTGAAGGTTTTGTGGAAACCTTCCTGCAAAAATTAAATGTGGAGCAAAGAGACAAATACTATTCTAGCAGAAGATACTACTGATTTTATGAATCTGAATATCAAAAAACGCACTCCATTTCAACTGTCAATTACACGTATGTGGCAGAAAAATGTTACCAGCTTTTAAATTCTATTAAGGGTTCACTGCATTTCTCAATTTCCACCCAAGAATCACAAAGAGATAGACAATTTTTTTTGTGCATCCTGCTTTACAAAACAAAACTTACATGTTGTGCCTAACTCACAAATGAAAAAAATGATAGATGAGGAATGTAGTGATTTACCCAGAAACATTTCAGTTAGCAACACTTTTCTCTACCTCTACAGGCATCAATACATGGACTTAGCAGCTGATCAGCCCATAAAGGATGGGAGTAGGAAAGTTAAGTACAGCCATAGCTTGTGTCTCAGGATGTAAACATCTACCAAAGAGTCAAAAAGATCAATTTCCATTTTCCATTTGTATGATATGTCTTATGCCCTAAAAAGTCTAACTATGCATAAATCTACACAGTAGGGAGAGCTAACCTGAGCTAAAGAGAATATCTTAGAAATATCTTGCAAATTATCAGCCTACATAACCGTGCTTCTTGAAGGAAGGCAAAATTCCAGAGGGTCAAATAAATGTCACATGCGTTGCAGCTTGTCTCTTGAGTCACAACTTAATTACTTGATAAGAGATCACATGTATAAGGTGAATTTAGCCTGATAGTGTTCTGTTTTCCAACACACAGCCCTACAGAAAAAGAAATAAATCCCCGAAGAATCTACAGAGAGCTCGAAACAGAGTGAGACAGCTCAAGTGACCCACACTTACATTTATTATTAGAACTGAGAGAAGGCTGTAAATAAGTCTGTGAATATTCTGTTTCACTGCATTCAAGTTGCTTTCCAACCTGATTCTTCAAGTGAGTTACTACACCTCAAACTCTACACAAATACCAGACAAAAATCCTGCGTGTCACATAAGACTTTAGTATGTTGCTTGATCAGGATGTGGGAAGGGAACAGGTTTTGAGAACTAATGCAGTATTAAGTGTTAAAAAAAAATTAAATTCATCTACTTTTTTAGTACTTGCACCAACCCTTCCTCCAACTCATTTTTCCAGTCAGGAAAAACACATCATGTGACTTGGATACCCATTAGAAAGAGCTTAAATTTTAAATGTTGGAAACCCACAATGAACTGCTGGCAACCGATCTACCGACAAAGAATGAATCAGGAAGTCAGTTCAAATAACGAATACATTGAGAACATCATAATAAAGTCAATTATGATTCATACACAGAAAACAGACACCATTCATTCTCTATCATCCGGTGAATAAATCATCAAATTCCTCCTTATCTGAATATGTTTCTCTAACAAAGCTGGATCTTGTAACAGCTTTCTAATTTAGCATTTTCTGACAGTAAGGAAGAGGGAGAACCTACGTGGAAACATGCAAAGAGTTAGTCTTTTTAAGGCACAGATTTAGCAGTGCCTCTTGGCCATCCTACCGATGGAAATCAACCCCCAACACAATCGAGGTTATAGACGTATCCCAGTAAGCAGCCCAGCAATCTATGCAGGACACCTCTACAAGGAGTAGAGGAGTTGGACCTTCGTCAAACATATATTTTCACCTGAGGTAAAATCCTGGCCACAGAGAGAGAAGTTTTGCATTTGGCTTCAGCAGACACAGATTCTATAATAGTTTGTCTTGTTGGCAATCAAGGGACAGGAGGTAAAAGCACGTTTTCCCTGTAGGTGCTCCTTTGTATTCTTCAACCACTTTCATCCACTCCTGTGCGCTTCAAAATCATTAGCCAGACAGCTAGTTTGCATAAGTTTTTGAGATACTAATTAAACACGTACAAACAAAGAAAAACCTTGAAGCAAGAGAGAAGACACAAAGAAATTAAGGAACAAGTCTTCAGAAGTCTCAGGTAAGCCAGTCAATTGGGTTTTCCCCACAGATTCCCCACTGCCTTGACTTCCCCAATCCACACACTCCACTAATTCCAGGAGCGAATCTCTATATTCACAATCAAGTGAAATAACTTATAGACATTAACCGCAAAGCTACAGGAGCATAACTGCACACAAGCATATGCTTGTTTTAAAGAGGGAATCTGATCCACCTTGAGAAATGCGTACACCACAGTCCGTTAATCTTCTGGTTGCTTGAATTATTCAGTCCACAACAATGCAGTAATTACAAAAAAAAAAAAAAAAAAAAAAAAACAACCAGAAAAAAAAAAACTAAAAAAACCCCCCGACAACCAACCACAAAACTGGGAAAAAACAGAAACAAAAAATAGAAATTCAACATTTAAAGTACTGCACCAGTGAAGTAGATCTGGAAATTCTATATGACTTCTAGCAAAGAGACAAAAATGAAGAAAAAGTGAAAAGTCTATAAAAATAAAATTCTTTCAGAAAAAAATTGAAATTGCAGCCATGAAACTGCTATTTTAGATGATCAGTTCAGGTGTTTGCCTCCTCTAGCTCCACATTTCAGGGTCATGTGTCACACTTGCTATAATATCATCTTTCTCCACCAAGAGGCAACCCAGACAGAAAATCTCAAACTGCACCCTCTAAATAATAATACATCTATGAAATTTTTTTTGCACTTTGCCACAATGGTGCAAGGTTTCCTCAGGTCTACTCAGGGAACAAGTTGTTTGGGGTTCAAATAATAACTGACAAGTAATAATGGCTTATCTTGTTTATTTTGCTCTTGGGAAAACAGTGAGAGGTGATCAACTTCTGCTCCCGTTTTGTGTGTTTGTTTCCTATCAAAGAATTTTCTTATTTCACAATGAAATGCAGATAAGAAGTTCACCTCAACAAGATAAAGAGTGAGATGAGTGCAATTAACTCTATGGAGTAATTTGTTTTCTACCAGACCCATGACTTCAATAACATAACATCTAAAATGCTTGAGGTATCAAAAAACTGGAAACAAAACCAATAAGAACAAGATGAAATGTCAGCAGATGGATTAACATCATTGAGAATGTGCCAGATTCTTAAGGCTATATTAAGCAACATTTATTTTCCCAAAGAAAATTCTATGAAAATTTAAATAACTTTACCATGTAACTTGATTTCCTTTTTAACATTGATTTCCTATTTTCTTGCTGTTCCTCATCACCGCTCTTGCAGGGAAGGGGGCTGTTCCCAAGCTGCTCCAGTATCTTGGCTGGTCTATGGACCCTGATCCTAAGCTTTTAAGGTGGGTAGTTCTTTGTTGTCATTATAAATGTTCATAATGTCACATAATCATCATTCCAACATGATGCCCTCTTGATTTATTATTATTTTTTTTAATTTGCAAATTTTTTCCCCAAAAAAGTATGATTCCCTTCTAGCTGATTTGCTGTTCTTGTCAGCCATCACCTATGTGCTATTAGCTGTCCAAGGGGCTGAACAAAACACACCCTCAGGGGATGACTATATATAAAATATGTGAGACTCAATAGACAGCTGATTTAATATGACCTTATCAGCTTATGGCACAGTGTCTCCTACCATTTTTCTCTTGCAAAATTGAGGTGCTTTTGGCAGAAGGCAATAGATACACACCATATCATATTTAGCTCCATTCCTAGAAATTTAACAAGACTGATGCAGCCTTTCCTGTCATTTTTCCTCTTAAAAGACAATTTTCAAGAACATTGAAAAAAATGGCGCATCACTGCCTCAATGCCCAGCTTTACTGTGAAGGAAACAAAGGCTCTATGAGGCAGCCTGTTTGTTTACTCAAGGGCTCTTCCATTTGGGTTGCGGAGGGGTGTGTGTGTGTTTATTTTCCAATGATCCTGATAAAAGCAACACCAGTCGCTACAAAGAACGAAAATTCCTACTCCTGGGATAACTCAGCCAACAGAACCTATGATTGGAACTGCAGTCACGTACGGTACAAACGCACAAGGGGAACTACCATGCAAAGCTTAGTATAGAGGATATCTGGCCAGTCGATGTCGCTTCGCAGACACAGTATTTCTAGACATAGGAGCAGGATAGATACGTAGCCTTTTACCTTTCACGTCTCTGCTTTATCTCCACCAAGGCAAAAGAAAGTTGGAAAATGTAACCCCGACACAGCTGTCCTGCTTATTTCTGCACTAGCCCAGTCATCAGCAGCGTACAGTCTTCTACCCCTGCGCTATCACCGTGTGGATGTCATAACAACCCCAGTTGCTCTAAGCACAAAACACATTGGTAAGTGAATCTAAACATGCGCCATCGCTCCCTGTGCCCTTCCTCCCCACTGTGCTCTGGATTTTCAATTAATTCCTATTAAAACAATCAGCTCCTTTTAGAAATCGCTTTTGATTCTGTTTAAATTTGTTCTAATTAGCACCGAATAACGAAAGTATAACAGCAGCACCTATTCTACCAACATTTTTAACAAGCTGTCAGAGAAGCAACAGTGTGAATAACAGCTGAGTTTAATATGCTACTTTGCCTTTTTTTTTTCCTACATTGAGCTGTTTTTAATATTTCTGGGTGACCAAAGTAACCAATTTTGAGGTCAAATGAATACACAAAAATTCTTACAGTACTTTGACACAAAAAGTTCAATCTCAATAAAAAATAAAACCAAGAAGAAGTCTCCTTAAACGACTCAGGGATGTGTCATCCAATACATTTACTGCTCAGGGTCCCTGCCTAAGTCTTTCAATATATAATTATCTCAGCTGTACAACAATACTTATTTCTATGCATTTAAATTCTTTAGATTTCTCCAGGAGAATTTTAATGGAATTCTTTTTCAACATCAAAATAATGGCATGTTATTGGATGTCTGAAGTGTTTTTTCCTTCACCAGAGATGTGATAGACATGATAAACATGATGACTTACTCTCAGCAATGATGAAAATTACCTGTCTGAGAACTTTGGGGTTGAGTGATCTCATCCCACCGCGTCCCTGCAAGAACTAAAATCTCCTATAGACTCCAAGAGGATCAGAGAGGGATCAGAGAGCTCTCAAAAGGGTGAAAGAGACATTTGCAATTAGTATTTCATGTTAGCCATTTAATTAAAGAAGATGTTGTATGGAGATTGATTGCTTCTTCATGTAAATGACATTAATTCTGATTCAAAAAGCCTCTGATCGTCGAGTCAACTGAGACTGGCAAAATATCCCTAAATGTTTGTTCCATTTATATCTCTCCTGCACATCCATTTGCCCATATGGAGTGAGACTGATGAGTCATTGTTCAGCTGGAAAAGGTGGCTCACCCTTCTTCCACACAACGGTGCTCTCTTTTTCCACGAAAAGCAACAGAATGTGTCCAACCTTGTTTGAACATCTTCAGATGACTAGGTGAGCACACTGCACGTTTCCTCGGACTGGGCCACATCTTCCTATGTTAAGAATGGGAGTAATTCCCTTGAAGTCATAGGAGTTCTTCCAATTTCTGCCACCTGAGAACGCTGCCTACTATCCAGGTGCGATTCACCTACCCTCTGTAAACATTTACATAGAAAACAGGTTTGGGGAAGGAGAGATTGACAACATCATTCCTGATATTCTATTTGTGGGCTGGACAGCAATTTATCTTGTCTCTGATCAAACCTACCAGCTATGAAGAAAGTTTCACAACTGCAGGAGGCTTTGTGTTGCAACTTGCAACAAAAAATGTGGCATCATGTACTACAGCTTCAGTGTTCAATGCATAGAGTTCTGTTCTAGTACGCTAACAGAACTTTTGTTATAGGATTTTTGTTGTTGAATTGAAGAGATATAGCTGTAGTCTTTGAAGTTTAAGACTAGTTGTAAATTCCTTGAAGTCAGCCCTATTTCCTTTTATATTAGCATGTTAACAAGCTTTGGAAGACTGACAGACCTTACAGGAAGACCCAGCTGGGTGCTCCTCTAGTCTGGGCTTAATGAAAACCAGAACATGAAGGCTGAACTCTGTGGCTTGTCTGCTGTTTACAGACTCGGCAGGAAGAATCCACTGCCCCAGTGATGAAGGCATAATGTCCTCATCAAATACTGATACTTTCTGTACTACCGAGGAAAACAGTTGGGATTAATTAAGAAAGGAAATGCCACAATATTTTAAATTACTTCTGTAGTTTAAACCTTTGTACCAGATGAAGTCCAACAATAAATAAATAAAAAAAAGTAACCCACCCTGCGAAATACTGTGAGAGATGGGATTTTGCAAACAGTGACTGATTAAAGGGTGAAGGCCTAACCGTGAATGTGATCCAGATTCAGACTGAAAGAGAGATTATCTTTGAGCTTCTCCAGCATGGAGAGCTCTGTGTGGGCTAAGTGAAAACGTGAAGAATCAGACAGAATGAAAAGTTATGCTCCCAAAATTCTAAGTCACTAACAAAGTATAGAACAATCCCAAAAATGCACTGAAAACAGGATTTACCAAGTTCACTGCGATTTCAAAGGATGCTCATCCCACAGACAACATCCTCATAGATCAACACCAAAGAGATGATTTTATATCCCATCCCCAGAGAACTCGGCTTACAATAAAAGAGGGTAGACAAAGGCAGCTTTGACTAGAAATTTCATCCTCTAGTCTTGGGCTGCTCAAGCATTAGCAGGGCTCTTTCACACCTCTTCACACTGAAGAAACCCTTCAGCCTCAGTGGTGGTTTAGTAAGGCTATTAGCTGTACCCCACCTCCACTTAGACCAGGGCTACCTCTATCACACCTGCTTCATGCCTCTATATTCCTATTTAACTTGCACGGAAGAGTAACATAAGCCTTCTGGAGGCAGTTCATCATGACTTTTTGCTGTACTTGGGTTGGAAGCGTCCTCCCTATCCTGGGAGTCCCTTATGCTACTCCAGCCTTTTTACAATGCACGAACTGAGAAGTAGGTCTTTCCTCCCATTTCTGCTTGCCAAAGCCCTGATAGTTGGAAAACAAGTTTTAGGGAGCTGAGAGGGAGATCAGGCTCTGATACTGCATTCCAGAGCTCTCATATCTCTGAAGAACATCTAGGAATATTCTCTCAACTCTGAATTTTAAAAGCAGATTTTACTATGGCATCTATTTACATACGCTTCTTTGATTTAGTGAAATATGTGCTCCAATACACTTGTAGTACATGTCTAATTTCCACATGTATAAAAGAAAAATATGCATATAAATCAGATTACTACAGGCACAACTGGCCAATTCTAATCAATGACACAGGCTGTTTCAATGACAGCTGCATTTTTTCCCACCTATCTATAATGCTCATAAACATCTATACTCAAATACTTGGAAAGAAGAAAACATTCACAGGTTGAATAAAAACCACTTTTCCATTACTGTTTTACAGTCTTTTAAGCAAAATGTAGTTATCAAAATCCAAGACAAAGCTTGTTTCTGGGAGTAGCATTTTCAAGTCAATCATGCAGAGTTTTGCTTTTGCTGTTATTACAGCAATATCATTAAAAATCTAAAATGTTGACAAAGATAATATTTAAATATAGTCCAATCTCAACAACCATATGTTGCATTTTCACGCATGCTTAGAGCTTTTTGCTGGCTACATTTCCATGTGCACCAGGTTATTCAGCCAAGATATTCAGCCAGAAACATAAACAATGCAAAGTCTGAACCTCATTTAAGCCATATTGTTGCACGTTAAAAATGTAAGTTCAGAATCTGTTTTGATGAACACTTAAAATAAATCATTTCTTGTGCAATTAAGACAGTTCTTGTGATCCACAGCGGAACGGAAGGGAAGGCTTGGGAAGCCCATGCAAGAACTTGCTTTTGCAATTTTGTGGCTTACTGGCTGTAAGGTTGCATAGGAGCTTGATGGAATCCAGTCAGATGTGCTGTTGTTATGGGGTTTCTTAAAGCTTAGTGATACTCAATGTGTGAGGATTGTTCTGGGGGGTGGGGGAGGTCCACTCTTTTTAAAAATTGTTTAGCTCTACGTTAAGTTGCATCCACAAATAGGCAAAACCCCAACAAACTCTGTGTGGGACAGAGATAGCAAGATACTACAGATCAAAACCATAAGCACTTACTCGAAGCAACAAGATCAGAGTCCTTTACTGAGTGCATAAAAACTGGTGAATCCAACAGAACCAATAATGCTTTTTAATGCTAAGGAGATTTAAACTGATGATTTCAAAATGCAAATGTAAGAGATTCAGAAAGTCCATCTCCTGTTTTATTGTAGACTGTAAAGTTTTTGCGCAGCTGAATTTGCCTCAGCTTTTCTAGCCTAGTTTAGTGTGGTTTCTGAATAGGTGTTTTATAAGACAGAAAATGTCAGTTAGGGAAAAAAAAAAAGCGAAGAACAACCTAATAGTCTAGAATCAGAGTGGAGGCCAAAACTTTCAAGTTTATAAATTAAAATAATTCTTTTAATGCACCTCATGCACTCTTTATTCTCATGGGTCTGCTCGTGATGATAACATCCACATTAAAGGTCTTTCTCTGACTTTATTAAAGTATCCTATACTCTTCACTTAGCTGGTACAGCCAGTCTCTAGAAGTTCATTCAAAGCTTCATTAGTGCTCATTCAGTTGTGAGAGCAGAATTCCACCTAACCTGAAATATTACTATGGCTCTTTACTTCTTCCACAGTCTTATTTCCCAGTTACAATTGTAAGTCATCCTATTAAAAAATTATTCAATTTCATCATATTATCCCAATTAGTGGAATTATCTTCTTGCTTACATAGTTATCCTAACATTTCATCTTAGATCTGTGCTTCTGACTCTGAGAATTCATTACACAGGAATTGTTCTATAAATAATATAAAGAAAGTTTTGACTAATATGGATTGAATGTGCTCCCCTCACAACCTCCATATAAGCTCCGTTATGTCAAGCCTCTGAGTGATTTTGTTGATTATGTACAGCATCCTGACATGCAAACTCACAATTTAGCCTGAAGACATTTGCAATTAATTAATTAATCCCAACAGAAATTATCAAAACTCATTCACCGGGCATTGCACAGCCAGCAGCAAGCAAGAAGAGACTTTCTAACCATGGAGGAGAACACTTCAAGCAGAAATAAAGCTTGCTGCGGAAAATAAGATGTAAATCTTAGAACAAAGAAAGGTTCCTGTTAAAGCATGGATGCACAATGAGTTGCCCAAGGGTTGCACGAAGTCCTCCAAGACCTACTTTGATGCCCATCATGTTTCCCTCAAGGCTTTGTGAGTTGTGTCTGACCTCTGACATGGCTAACTGCAACATCTCAACTTACCACGGCAACATCAACTTGAGAAATAAGCAGAAGATGGCTCAAAATACTGGGGGGTATCCCAGATAATCTCACGTCCCTCTTGCACGACAAATGAATAGAAAAGATAATACATTTCAGGAACTTTTTGTTGAAAATCCTTAATTTGGAGATACCTTGAAAAAAATTACAGAAACATTTATGTTACACAGATGATGTTTGCATTTCATGCACTCTCTAACCCAGTCTCTTTGGTATGAGCTGTGACTGATTACAGGTGATTGCATAATTCTGACATTTCTGCTGGATGTTACCTGCTTGAGTAATCCTTTGCTTCCAGTAAGTTGGCTGGGGAAATAGGACAGCAAATAATGCCAAGCTGAGGGAGGAGGGAGGAAGAAATCCCACAGAAAATAAAGCTAAAGAGCATTGTTTACAGCTGGTGGACAAGATTGGATATTAACCATTAAACCTATGGTACACCACCAGCAGAAATTCATACTTCAATGCAGAGCTCTACGTCAACATTAGAGACTGATAAAGCTGATTCCTGTTGTGCCTTCCCTCCCATTGTTGACAGTTTCAGAAATGTATGTTTGGAAACTGCTGTGATAGATCCGAATAAGAGTGAAAATGAACGAGTGAATTCAAGAACAATCTTATAGAGAATCATAGAATGGTTTGAGTTGGAAGGGACCAAGCACACTGCTGATGTGTAGTGCTTCAGCTGTGCTGGACCAAATTAATACGGTTTCTGAATAGACCTAATTGATAAAAAACTTATTATGAGGTTAAATGTTTAAGTTAAATAAAATAATAATAATCTAGGACCAGGACAAAAAGACAAATTATCAACAGCAACAGATCCTGAGGAATAGGGCTCTTTACAGCCAGGACAACATTTCATTAATAGCCTCTTCAATGGGGTACTCATCTCCTTTCATAGGTGCAGGAGTTATCATGATTTGATCAATATTCATGACTATTTCTACTCAGGCTCTTTAAATACACCAAATTCCATCACAGATGAAATGCATAATTAATTGTCTTTGTTTCACTCCCAATAACAGTTTTGAGAGGCTTCTCTTACAACCTTTACATCCACTTTCTTTTTCAGGTCTGGGCTGCTTTATTGAATTGATTAAGATAAAAACTTCCTAGTTACGTAACACATATACTACACAGCTTTAAATTTTAAGTTAATTCCTGGTGGTTAAGACTTCCTCTACATCCCACATGGTGCTTTCCCAGCTGCCAAAATTACTTTTCAAGCCGTGTGTCTATAATAAGGAATAAAGTAGTAAACGATTGGACAACTGAGCACAGCACAAGGAATAATTTGCTGAATTTTGTTTATACTGGATGTTGAGAACCCATTGAAAAAATTAAAGGGAGGAGGTTTCTCCCCTAAGCCTGCTGGGCATTTGCACATCCACACTTCCTGCTCTGCTCGTTAGCTAAACACAAACCAGTTATTCTTTTGCATTTTTATTTCTTCTAAATATGTTTGTGCTTAGGACAAAAGAATCTAAATATGTGTAAGATACAAAAAAACGCACAAATGGGATAAATCTATCCACTACAGCTCCTCAGAAATGCACATGGAGAATACAATAATGCAGTGAACAAAGTCCAGACCGTAGTTTGCAGGTGTCCACCACAAACGAGCATTAATTAGCATTAAGCAGACATTCACACTAAGCCGATGAAAAAGACACTCTGCAGTTCCCAATGCCTACATGAGGGTGACCAGGAAAAGACACCTTCTTTGAAAAGAAAGCCTAAGAGGGTTTTACCCTTTCAGCTCAGTTCTCAAATGGGGATGATTTCCTTTGGTTTTCCTTTTTTAAAATACCAGAGAGATCAACTTTCTTCTTGTCCATTTTTGAGGGGTTGAGGGTACTTCAAAGGTACCTGATGGATTAAAAACTCTGCCATGTTTTCCAAACGTTGGCTAGCCAGTGGCAGTGAATAAGGGTTAACTGCACATGAAAGCCAGTGCAGTTCATGGGACTGAAAATCCCCATTATTTCCCAAAGCTTGTTTTTTCCTTTATTATCATTTCCCTTATCTTTCCCAGATTCCAGATGTTTCAAAGCTAAGTGAGATTTGACTGTTTATACTATAAAACAAATGAAAAACAGCCAAAAAAAATATCCTAAAGAAATAGTCTGGTTGTGTTTCACCAGTGCTGGCTCTGTGGAGCTTCTTTGCACCCTTACTCACTTCCAGCAATTACCATCAACACAACCTCTACAGCATCTGGCAAAGCATCCTCGCTACAGCCTTGTTATGACCAGAGATTATCACCGGCATATTTCCCTGACATAGACAAATATCTATATTATTATTATTCCACAGCAAGTATTCAGGGCCAAATCCTCACACAGGTATCTATATATGTAACTACATAAAGCAAAAAGGAAAAAAAAAACCTTACAATCCTGTACATACACCAAGCCATCAAGTGCACGTGTTGATAACAAAGCAACTACCTATTTTGCACTTAGCATCACAGAGAAAACAGTGTTTCTTCTGGAACCCCAAGAAAGGAAGTACCAAAAGATCATTCTTAAGTATCATAACAATTTTCACGCAGCAGCTTCTGTGAAAAGGGGTTCCCTTTATTTAATCATTTGAATGCAAGCGATCTCATAATGAAACAATTATGTGATTTCCAAAAGCTGAAAGAACAGGCACAATTCAGGACCAAGAAAGACTGTAATTTACCTCCCCAATCCAGTAGCTGGAGGCTTCAAAGAGAAAGTACAGCTGAGAAGAAAGAAAAACACAGCGGAACAAATTATCCACCTAAATGATGTAAAGGGCCTGGAATCTTGCCACAACTGCTAGATTTAGAGTTCTTATAATATACAGGAAAGGGTAAAATCTGGTGTGACACGTTTGGTAAACCAAAGGCACAGGACTCCCTTCCCACTTTCGAAACACAGATGCATTTACAGATGCATTGTATGAGTCACAGTGGGCAAAGGAAGAGAGTCAGAGGTCTGCTATTCCAATTCAACATGTCTCTAATTTATTTAAGACCATAACCAATTTAGGAAAGGCACAGATAGCTCTACTGAGCAGTCAGGCCACCTCGGAATTTTAAGATATTCCCTTTATCTGTTGTAATCTATTTTAAGTCCAATCGTCTGTGTTTGAAAAGGCTTATTTTAGAATGACATTCTCTTGACTAAGATGAGAAACTATGTATTATATCACTTAGGAATACTTAGGCTTTACTTCAGTTAGCCCTTAAGGCTAAATGCCCTGTTGCACGACGCTTTACCTCTAAGGTGAACTTAACTAGCTTCACTTCCAGTCTTTGGTTCTTCCAATGTCTTTCTTCACTAGATTAGAAACATGTATTTCATATGTTGCCTCAAAGGCACTTACACATGGTAACTCAGGTCACCTCTCCTTTTGATAAATTTAAGAGACTAAGCCCCTTCATCAGTACAATAATACTTGTGAGATGCTTTTTGCTCTTCTCCAGAAAAGAAAAAAAAATCTCATTCACCTTTATTCTCTTCTCTCCATACTGTGACACAATGAAGACCCCTTCCTTGCAGTCTAAGAAGTTCACGTAATTACAGACTCATAGGATGGTTTGAGTGGGAAGGGACCTTAAAGATCACCTGTCTCCAACCCCCGTGCCACAGGCAGGGACTCCTCCACTGGGTCTGGTTGCTCAGCTTCAATATGGGGTCAGCTGGTGGAGGGAGTATTTCAGCTGCTGGTTTGCACACCACTAGTGCTACCCTCCAGTACAATTGAAGAGATTGTCACGTGGTACTAATTCTTCAATTTGCATTTTCAATCTTAGTTTTGTAAAATGGAGTCAAAATTACTACGGGAGTTGATGAGCAGTGTTAGTGAAGGTCAAAAGAGCCAGGAGTGTATGCAGTACTTTGTGCAAATCTCCTGCAAGTCACTACCATCCCACCTTTCTACTAGCTCACTTCTTTTGCAGGTTTCCATATTCCCAGTACAAACTCATAATTTCTATCCTGTGTTTCTCTCCTTTCACCTATCCCAACAACTCTTCCTTCCTTTCTGGAAGGCTATTTGCCTGTGTGTCAGTCACATGAATTCAAAAACTGTGTTCAAATGCAAAGAAAGGAAAGGCAAATTAATTGATTATAATAATTGGGCAAAGAAAAATTCAAAGAATAGCTTTTTGTAAAAGTTTTTTTTTTCCTAAATTGCCAAGGCAGTGGTCAGAGCCAGGGAGAGCTGTTCCCCTTTACGGAATGCACGCAAGCACTGAATGGTTCTTTCCTGTGCCTTTATTTTACTAAACTTGTCACACCAGATTTTACACTTCCTTCTAAATTATGAGTAAAAAGAATCCTTTGTTTGTCGTTTTTCCACTTTGATGGATATTGATCATACGCACTCAGTGCAGCCAAGTTCCCATCTCCTGCTCACAGCAGTCTCGGCTCCTGGAGATATGGAAAAGCCCCTAGCATCTAGCTCAGGGCACCTGGATTTCCCAAGCCCGCCTGGTATCACACCCTGCCTGGCTCTGTGCTGCTCATCTCATCATTTCCTACTGCCATTGCTAAATCAATGCCTGGGGGAAGTGAACAGTTTAGCAGTAAATGTAGGTCAGTCATAGAACTCAGCTGTACCTCTCCAGAGAGATGACCCCTCTAGCATTGGCTACCCTCTCCTCTCTATGCTGTATTTCAGAGTCTGCTGTACAAGAATAGGTGCCTTTTCTTTTCCACAAACCACCTGTTATGTGTCCACTCTGCCTGTAATGTATAAAGCCTTTATTTGTATTGCTTCACTCCTCTGGCATGCGCCTTCCTCTTCACGAGCATTTTACATAGTCACTGGTAATTGTGTGTTTGAGATGGCAGTGAGAGGAGCACTGGTCACCAGCAGCATACTCCTTTTCCCACCTCAAGGCATGGAAAACTGGTGGGTGGTTTAAACAGCCAGGGAAGGAAATAATGCTGTGAGCATTGCTTGGTCCAAGTTCCTGTCCTGAAGGCTTGTTCTAGTATTCACAGAACAGCAGCAAATAAATCAGGAATACTGGGCAATAACCTCCCACCTCAGTCAGACAAACAGAGAAACTAATTTTCTCCTTTGGTGTAATTAGCATGCCAATTTTATGACTGAAGAGGGACAGGTATGAGCTGAATCCCAAACAGTAACAGAAGCAAAACAAACTGAGCATCACAGCAAATTTAGCACCATGAGAGATAAAAGGACCACAACAGCAGGGGCAGAAAAACAAGACAGCTTTAACAGTGAGGTGTTTGACGCAGACCCAAAAGCTGCACAAGGCTTTTAGCTATAAAGATACAGGACACGAGAGTTATCCGTGCACTGCAGAGCACGGCTGCCCTAGGAGCATCTCCCAGGATGGTGCTTGCCCATGCAAACAGCCTTCATGTATATGCATTGCACACCTGCATGCACCAACGAGTAATTTCTAGGTGTGGAGTGGCCCAGAGCATGGGGTGAGCTGCCCAGGCAAGGTGCTCCCAGCCCCTCTGCAGGCTGCTTCTCCCAGCACGGCCCCTCCTGTGCCCAGCTTGGCAGGTAGAGCCCACGCAAGCCCCAGCGCATCCCTGGGCTCAGCCCGCGCGGACGCTTGCCTCTGAATCACAGAATCACAGAATAACCAGGTTGGAAGAGACCCACTGGATCATCAAGTCCAACCATTCCCACCAATCCCTAAATCATGCCCCTAAGTACCTCATCCACCCTCACCTTAAACACCTCCAGGGACGGTGACTCAACCACCTCCCTGGGCAGACTGTTCCAATGCCTAACCACCCTCTCCATGAAGAATTTTTTCCTAATCTCAAGCCTAAATCTCCCCTGGAGGAGCTTGAGGCCATTCCCTCTCGTCCTGTCCCCTGTCACTTGGGAGAAGAGGCCAGCACCCTCCTCTCCACAACCTCCCTTCAGGTAGTTGTAGAGAGCAATAAGGTCTCCCCTCAGCCTCCTCTTCTCCAGGCTAAACACCCCCAGCTCTCTCAGTGGCTCCTCATAAGATTTGTTCTCCAGCCCCTTCACCAGCTTCATTGCTCTTCTCTGGACTCGCTCCAGAGCCTCAACATCCTTCTTGTGGTGAGGGGCCCAGAACTGAACACAGGATTCGAGGTGCGGTCTCACCAGTGCTGAGTACAGGGGGAGAAGAACCTCCCTGGACCTGCTGGTCACGCCATTTCTGATACAAGCCAAGATGCCATTGGCCTTCTTGGCCACCTGGGCCACTGCTGGCTCATGTTCAGTCGGCTGTCAACCAGCACCCCCAGGTCCTTCTCCTCCTGGCAGCTTTCCAGCCAGGTTTCTCCTAGTCTGTAGCTGCTTAGGGTTGTTGTGCCCCAAGTGCAGGACCCGGCATTTGGCCTTGTTAAACCTCATGCCGTTGGTCTCAGCCCAGCAGTCCAGCCTGTTCAGATCCCTTTGGAGCCTCCCGACCCTCCAGCAGATCCACACTTCCACTCAGCTTGGTGTCATCTGCAAACTTGTTAAGGGAGCACTCGATGCCTTCATCCAGGTCGTTGATAAAGACATTAAACAGGACTGGACCCAGGACTGAGCCCTGGGGAACCCCACTTGTCACTGGCCTCCAGTTGGATTTAACTCCATTTACCACCACCCTCTGGGCCATGGTCTCACAGCTCCCTTGGGTGCAGGGCAGCCGTGCAGTGCCCAGCTCCTGGAGCTGTGTCTGCCCCGGGATAGCTTTACAGAGAGTGGCCCTGAGCAGCAGGAAAAGAGCAAAGTACCTGCAGTGCATTGAGTTTTGAGGAGCTCTTACAGTGCTCGTGCCCTGGATGGGACTGGTGACACCTCAGGGAAGGGGGCTGCATGCACATGGTGGGAGAATCAGGCAAGGGGTGATACCAGGACCAAGAGGACTCGTACCGTCCTGCATCGCGCCAGAGCTGAGCATGGGCCCCTTGCGATAGGAGTGGCTCCAAAACACACGGTGAGGCACAGCCTCTTCACCCCTGCTTCCAGGGGTCGTTCTGCAGAGCTGTGGAGGGCTATCAGTAATCCTGGAGAAATCTTTCAACTCAGATCTTACACCCTGCAAACAAAGCCCTTCGGAAACCACATTATATTACACACAGGTTACGGTAGAAATCATCTTCTTTCCCCTTTCCTTTCCCCCTTTAAATCTCTTTAATAGTACTTCTTTGTTGCAATGCAGTAAAGTTTTGGTGATCTTTTGGACAGGCACACATTATGCAAGTCTTTACAAATGTAAAAGCAAAAAACTCAATTTACTGGAAATTCCTATATAATTACTGAATTGAAGAATATTTAAATAAATATGATTTTACTCCCCTCAGGGAAATACAGGAAGATTTGTCAAATAATGTTCATTTGTCTTTGAAATAATTTTATTCAAACAATTTTCCTAAGTATTTCTCGGATTTATCTGTTTCAGAATAGTGGCAACTTTAACACTCTAATAAATCTTAACACAAGACAGCGTTTCCAACATAATTGTAAAGCTGCAGGCTAGATTACAGGTGTCCTTTTAGACACTTTAACTTGCTGTATTTACATCTTGCTGCATCAGTTGTATGGCTATTGTAAACTTTATATTATGCAAGGTGTGTAATTACACAGCATTTCAAACTCCCATCACAAGTGCACACCTGGCCTGCTTCTAACAAGCACATTCCTTCTCAGAATGACTACATAATTAGAAAATTCCACATCTTGGACTCAGCACTGCGCTAAGCACACGTATATTTTACTGCGAAACGCGTTACCATTTCTCTTGCAGGGTCACTAGACATGCTGGGAGTTGTTCATTGTTTTTAATCCTAACACGACCTTCATACTAAATACAAAAAAACCCCAACCTTGAGATTGAAAAGCATGGCATGATGTCATGAGCAAAGAGAATGATTTCAATGAGTCCAACCCTGTTTGATGAGGGACCAATCCTCCCAAGGTACCAAGTCCTCAGTTCCTGCAGACCCCAAACTTTAGTTTGCAGTGCATGAAAACTTGTTGTCCCAATTAAAATTAGCTGAGGGGAGACCTTATTACTCTCTACAACTACCTGAAGGGAGGTTGTGGAGAGGAGGGTGCTGGCCTCTTCTCCCAAGGGACAGGGGACAGGACGAGAGGGAATGGCCTCAAGCTCCACCAGGGGAGATTTAGGCTTGAGATTAGGAAAAAATTCTTCACGGAGAGGGTGGTTAGGCATTGGAACAGTCTGCCCAGGGAGGTGGTTGAGTCGCCATCCCTGGAGGTGTTTAAGGTTAGAGGGTGGATGAGGTGCTTAGGAGAATGATTTAGGGATGAGGCATTTGAAATCTGCAGCCACTGAGAGAATATTCGCTCAGAGAGTTTCCAATTTAAAATGCTTCATCACACTGAGCATCTCGTATAGAAAAAGCTCCAAAACTGCATTTTCATGCATTCACACACAAAAAAAATTGACTGCAAAAGTGCATACCAGTAGGGTGACAGTAATAATTTTAACACTAAACACAACCAGGATTGATGACAGAGCTGTGTAAGGGAGATCTCTGCAGTGCCCTCTCCCACCTTGAACAAACAGCGATGTATGACAGCAAACACGTTAACAAGCTATTGCTGCAAACAACTGGGAACGCGCTCCGGTTCCTTCTTTACTAGAAGGGAGAGGATTAAGAAACACAAGGAAATTTACAGGAAAATTTCAGAATGGGAAACTGCCAGAAGTGGCAGCTTTTTTCACACATATTGTTGAGGATAGAAGGGAGATAACTGTAAATCATCACGGAAGAAAAAGAGATTGCCAGATTCGAAGCCCACAGAAATCCTTTGAAAAAAAAAAAAATGTGTAGGTGCTTTCCCACACAACTTTAAATCAGAATTTCAGATTCAGCCTATATGATCTGTAAAACAGCAGCTATCAGATTTAATGCCAAATTCTCAGCTAAACAACACAATCCTATGAATACAGATGAATGAACGGGTCAGATTTATACCCTGATATTTTAATTCTTAAACAGTTAGTGTAACAGTCAAAGAAATACTTGGTTACTTACACAAAGCAAAGGCTGTAATTGTAACATCTTTGCTCTAAGGTGAATAATTAAGTAGATTCCACTGACAAAAGGATGAGAAGACTGTGCCTCAGGACATTTAGTCAGTAGGACTAAGCAACAGGTTACAGGGAAGCAAACAAGGCTATATTTAAACACAACCCTATTGAGTAGATTATTTTCAATGCAGAGAAACAATTTTGATTCCTAAAAATGCTCCTATAATTCTAAGTAATCCCGGGGCAATTTGACAGAAGGAGGCAGAATGAAAGGATTTGAGGTCACATATTATTGTTGCAACTTTTTATGTCAGGATATTTTCATTCCTCTATCTTTTTTTTTTTTTCCTTTTGACTCTTAATTTCTTCACAACAAACAACAATGGTAAAAAAAAAACCCAAACAACTTTACCCTATTCTTTATTTAATGAAGTTCCTCAATAAAGTTCAACTGAATACAATTTGCAGATTTGGCCCCTTGTGTTTGAAATGGTAAGAACCCCACTACATATTTATATTCAAAACTATTTCTTATTTCATTCTAACAGAGAATTTAAGTATTCATAAATGTAATTATAAAGTTCTGCTGCAAGAGAAATACAGAACACCTGTAGAGTTATGGTGTGATCGAACCAGAAGTCAGAATTTAAGGAACTGCCCAGGTCCATAGCATTTAGTTATGGAAATAATGTTCCAGTGGCGATTTTTAGCACATGCTCCATTCGGTTAGTGCAGATAAACCGGTGATGAGAGCACAAGCAACTCACCCCTTCCCCAAAACAATGAAGAAGTCTTTACATATTCTTAGCATTCATTCCCAGATTAAAGTTGGAATCAAACCTCCTCCCAACAAGAAGGGCGAGATTCCCTCCTGTACATCCTCACTCTTCTACTTACGGGCTTGGGCAACCCTGTGACAGTATCACAGGGAGCCCATCTGAGGCTGTGGTGATGAACAGCAACAAAGCAGTGATACAGCACCGTGATGCAAGAACTACTACCAAGAATCAGCCCCAGGTTGTTTAATGTCTCAGCAAATCCAGCCAACAGCAAGGCAGTTTTCCAGCTGCTAAACCATATGCAGAGCCGCTGGAAACAATGCACACTGAGCGCTCACTCTGGAAACCCAGGCATTCTGCACTCAAAAATAATTTTAAGCCAGTATGACATCTTTCTTGACTTGTCTTTCTCCCATATGGAAGAGGGGCAGGAGGTGGCTTTTTAGATCAGAGTCAGTAAACAGTTCTAATGAGGTCTGGATGGCAGATTAGGTCAGCACACACACACAAACACCCTAGAAAGGGATTAGTAAATAAACTCAGAAGATCTAGACAGCATAGGATCCTGGGGACATAAAAGGCAGCAAATGAAGAGGAGGACTGGATTGGCTGGCCCAACTAGTTTTCTATCCAGCAGGAATATCATCTTAAAAGAACGATTTTTAAGCTTTTCTTTTCTGTCTCCTATTAATTTGTTTGACATGACCTTATCAGGACTCTGCTAGTTATGTTCTGCTTTCCTTATGTAGTTGTTTTCAACAAAGTGAAACTGCATATAGTTGTCTCCTTCTGTTATGCATTCGCTTCTGCAGTGCTGAAACATTAAAACAATTTGAAAGATATGACAACGAAGTTCCTCAGTACAGTGAACATGTGGATTGATACGTTTTGATTTTTTTCTTTAGAGAAGAAGACTTGTCAGTGCTCAACTAGAAAAGCTGCCAAATACATGATCATCTCTCATTCACTATGACCCAGGTGCTGTCACAGCCCAAACTGACTGTTTTCAGTAAAAAGAAAAAAAATCGTATTGGGCAAGTTCAAAACGTATCCCAAGAGATGCCAGTTAGGGAGTGCAAATTCTAATGTTAATTTTCTGAGTTTGTTTGCTCAGTGTCCATTAATAAATCTTCAGTTTCAAATGCACATTATAGCCTAATTTTGTACTACACAATCTGTTTCTTCCTGCTTAAGATACTCTTATATTTGCACGTAGGACTAACAAATGCATTTAAATATTTGATTCACTGCCATTAGCATGAAAGGGAGAAGAAAAACTTAATGATGGATGATATGATACGCTGTGCACAGAATGCCTTCATGCTATTCACAGCACATTATTATCAACATACATCTTCCCATCATGTGCATTTTTTAGGAAAGTAAAACAAACAATGCCATTGAACACTGAAGATTTACTAGTAAAAGGGATTAAAGCCTATGGATCATATAGGTGCCGTTGAATGATCAGTTTTGTTCAAACCTTATCTGTTTATTTTGGTCCTTATTTTTCTGCAGCCAACATCTTTACACTGAAATATGGGGACTTACGACCTCAAAAGGAGCAGTGAAATGCATTGAACATCGAAACTTTGCTTTTATATATGTTTTAATCTCAAAACCTGTTACCCAGATCTCTAATCTAACCATTACAATCATCACTGTAGCAACTTAATGCATTTAATCCTGGGAGAAATCCAAATGGAAGGGTTGAAAAAAGCTTTTTCATCCATCCATAATTTAAAATATACTATTGCCAATACAAGGCAAGGGCTAGTTGAAGGATGTTAACATCCTTTTTTTCTGCTAGAAATCAAGTCTTCCCTAGTGTAGTGCCTACCTTTTGCACATTTTTAATGCTTTTCCCAGTTTGCACTCACCTGGCAGAGGCAGAACACAACCATGCAATGGGCTGTACTCAAAGGGCCAAATCCCACTGCTACCACGAAGAGAACAGGACAGTTGCTCCCCCCAGTTGATATTAGGAGTAAGCTTATAACTTATCAGTAAGCATACAGTTCATCAGCAAGAACACCACCTGACCTAAAGATGTTACCCCTTCTACATGGGATTTGAAGGCAGAGTTTCAAAAGCTTTCATTCAGTTGACTTGGGATTTAATAAACGTTTTGTGGTATGATAGAATCTGGCCAAAACACGAAGAGAAAAATCTAGGTTTTGATGCCTGAGTTTTTCTGATTTCTGATAGATATCTAAGTACAATCAGGCACCTCCAGAGGAGATTATTCACCTACTTAAAAATAAACACATGCATAAATGACTGCACCTTTGAAATTTGTTGATAGTGAAAATCTTCCAGTTGATTGCTTGCTCAGGGAATCAGAGGGTCCCTGCCCTCTACTCTTCAGTAATACAGGAATCTAGAGGGGGAGTACGTCCCTTAAAAATTCAGCTCGTAAACCTCATAATCCAATTAAAGGAACATCTCCTTCTCAATTGCCATTTTATTGTACAATTCTTCACCACATCCATAATTTCAAAAGTTTATCCAACTGATTGTTCTACTTGCTTTGAGACATAACACAGGGTTATAGGGATGCTGTACTTCTTTGTCTCCAGTTGCTCTTCCTGATTTTTTTACATTAAAAAATGCCTAACCTGGTGACTGAACTTGTTGAGGAAATGCCATGCGGAGTCCCTTGGAACTCGAGCTGGCAGTGCCCGCTCACTGCCAGGGTGCAACGTCGCCCACGGCAGCTGCGCCACCCCTGAGCCAGAACAGCCCTGGGAAACAGATGAGCCGTGGCCAGGGCTCAGGCAGAGAAGGAAACTAGCCAAAAGAATGAGAAATCTTTACATAACAAAATTAAAGTATACAATTACTGCCATGTTATAGGCTGGACTACACTTGGATTGCTTAATGCCTTGTCTTTGGGTATCTCTGCTTGCATGTAGTGCCTCACATTATGATCTAATATGCTCAAGTGACAGGTAAATTAATTTGTTTTCCAGCAATTGTGTGCATCCTGCATGAGCAGAATTTCCCAGCCAATGTAAGACCATTTGGTGAAACAACATTTGCAATTTGCTTCTGTATTTAGGACACTTGCCTGCAAAAGCCCACATATATTTAACAAGGTCAGTGGATAAATTTGGGTGAGTGGTGTGCAATTTCTGCCATGTTAAGGCACAAACACGAAGAATGAAAGCAGTTTCTTTCTCTTATGTCTTAAAATGTGAAAACACATACTACTGAGAAATACCTTGTGAATCTAATTCCCACTGCAGCGTTTTGTTAGTTGTTTATTATCAAGCAGTGTCTTTTCCACCTTTTGGAAAAGGAAATAGCAAGATAAAATTTGATCAAGGTTTTGAACTTATAAAAGCTAAAAAGCCCCAGAAGTTTCTTCCAATAGCAATATCTTTTCTTTATTAAGTTTCCACTATTTTTTTTAGAAAAGCAAAACAAAGACAAAGAAAAGATAATCAACTAACCGACAAAGTAGTAAAGTATTATAAAGATAATTGTTTTGATCTAAACCTGTGTCTTGATTCTGATGGATGACTGATGTCTTAGTGCATGCAAGGTCCTAAGTAGTGGTTCAGTTTTAATAGTCTAAGCATCCCTAATTTTCTATTTCCTTGAATAACCTATTTATTGGCACATACTGTTCCTGTAGCAATCAGCATCCACTTTGCATAACCATATTTACATTTTTTTTCAGAGACATAAGGGACTGTACTAAATGCAACGTAAAACTGAATCAAGACATGTTATTATTAGGAAATATGATTTTTTTTGTAGTCCTGTGAAACTCAACCGAGTTTAAAATGCCTTTTTTTTTTTTCAAAGCATTATCCTTTCTGAAAGTTAAAACCAAAGTTCAGAAGGATCAAATCTTTTTCTGTTTTTAAAGGTGGTAACTACTGACAGGAGCTCTACCATTCAGCAGTTCTATTCAAAGGGTCTCCAGACGTGGTGCCCGTTCTGCCTTGTCACTGAAGGAGGTTCAGGGCAAGCCACAAAATTCCAGAGCTGAAACTTCAATGCTAAAAGACAGCTTTCTCCAGCACTACTCAGTGAAGTCAGATTAGAAAGAAAATGTGTGTCGAAAAATTAATTCAGTGCAACCCCCTGCTCAGAGGTGGTAACGCGTTGGTACGTAGGACGCGTAGCGTTCGCAAGCACCCAGCAAAGGCAGTGTCCTGAATTCAAAGTGCTCTATCTCGGTGCTCTATCTCCGCGTAAGCTCTAGCCTGCAGAAACGGAATTCACTCTTCCATGGACAAGTTCCAGAAGCTGTTTCCATGTGCAGTGCATGCCAAAACTGGGCCTAGTCGGCTGTTATTAAAATGTTGCTGTCAAGCTATTAAATGCTTGAAAAGCCAAGAATTAAAAGAAGCTTTATGCATGTACTCCCCACGGTGTTTCTAATCTCGCCATTGATGTCTGGAGATCCAGTTCCCTTCAAAATTTGGTTACAGTTTGTGTTTATAAATCATTGCTTTTCAAGACTGCCACCAACCAACCAATCTCATTCCTCAGTCTAACCTGCAGTTTGAACAGGAATAAGATTGTGTTCAAAGACTGCAAAGCACTCTTCAAAGGCACAGTTAAAAGCAGGTGCTTCTGGAGACTAGTTCTCCCAGAATCAGGGTGTTCTAAAAGCATCCATTCCTCCTGTTGGACCAGTGAAACCAGGAGCCTGCAAGAAACTCCTCCTTCACCTGCATTGCTCCCAGTTCTGCATCATTCCCTTAAATTCCCAGGATGCGTTTGGCCAGCTTAACATAATTCAGCTATCTAGTTATATCTACGCTACTGAAATGAATGACTGAGAGCACAGAAATTACTATATCTAAAATCTATTACCTATCCTGTCATCTAAATCAAAAGATTTTATTATCTTCTCACTTACATGTTCAATATCAGACCTTTCAAAGAATAAAAATAAATGCCCAATGACCCTTTCCATGGAAAATTTTTTCCAAATGTCCAGCCTAAATCTCCCCTGGTGGAGCTTGAGGCCGTTCCCTCTCATCCTGTCCCCTGTCACTTGAGAGAAGAGGCCAGCTCCCTCCTCTCCACAACCTCCTTTTAGGTAGTTGTAGAGAGCAATGAGGTCTCCTCTCAGTTGTGCCCCAAGTGCAGGACCCGGCATTTGGCCGTGTTAAACCTCCTGCCATTGGACTCTGCCCAGCAGTCCAGCCTGTTCAGATCCCTTTGGAGCCTCCCGACCCTCCAGCAGATCCGCACTTCCACCCAGCTTAGTGTCGTCTGCAAACTTGCTAAGTTTGCTTCAGAAACACTGACGTTCTTCACTGACTGAGGTGTTAGAGGTGAGAAGTTTTAGGGAGATTTTTTTTAAGTGCAGCAAAAGGCACACTTCCATTCCTGAGGACTTAAATAACCCAGATGATTAGAAAGAACCCCATTCAAATACAGACGCTTGCTGAGGGTGGATTTTAAGCCTGTCCTTGTCTAATCCTTACATGGGAAAGGAGTCATCCGTAGGATGCTAAATCATCTGTTGCTTTTCTGTAGTATCTGTGGGAGCATCCTCAAGAGAAAATCTCACAATGCTGAGGCAGACAATATAATACTCCTAATTCACAACTATATGGTTCAAGCATTTGATACAAGATGTAAAGGTTTTGAGATCTATAAAACCTTGCATGTAATACCCTCCTGACAGATGATTACACTAGTCTAATTGAATATAGATCTTGAGATATGCCAGATATTGAGAACTTGTTTGCATTTCACTAGAAATTAGATGATCATCGGTTACCTTTACATAGAAATTGTGACACATATTTTCATGCATATGAAACACAAATAGCAAAATATTCAGGTATCTGTATACTTTATTTGCATATAGTTGCTACCTCTGTGTAGAAACGAAGTAATTACTGTTACAGGTAATTATGTGCTCACATATAATTTGCACAAGAAAAAAAAAAGCTACAGTTCACACATTCTGTAGATATTTGGGGCAATAAAGCAAACAGAAAAGAGCTAGAAGAAACACTACATGTTTGCCTGAGATGTCTTTCTGGCAAATGGAGAGTTCATTTACAGAAGGAAAAACCCCAGCTGCCTTACTTTCTCATAAACAATTTCCCAATTTTCCAGAAAATTATTTGTCTCTATTACTAAGTTCTAAATAGCAAGAATAACCATATGCAAAAAGTCAAAACACTGCTATTTTTCTTTTAGGATCTTCTGTTATAGATGAACCAAAAGCCTCTTGAAAAAGCTCTCTTGTTACTGCAATTTTTAGTTAATGAAAGAAAAATTTGTACATACACACGCTTGTACAATTGAGTCAACTGGAAACATTCTTTTTTACTCAAAAGGAAATACTTCTTTGATTTATGCCAATTATTTAACAAAGAAAATTGTCATTCTGAAATGAAGATCAAAAACTGTAATTTAAAAAACATAACACTTTGGTATTCACCCGCTCCTTCCCTTATTTCAGAGGACAAATTAACTGCCAGATCTTTATTAATTCATGCAAACTTTTTATTCCCTTCAAATTTCAGTATTTAGACATGCTATTGAGGAAAAAAATGGGTCTGGTTATGAATCCAATCCCTTTTCCAAAGCTTGATGTGTGGCTAGATAATTACTTAAACACCTCTCCCCCTCACTAGTGTCTAGTAGGTCGCTGCAGCTGCCTTCACTGCAAGAATTTATAATTAATAGGTTGACATTTAGATCCAGCATACGGATGTTACAAAATACATCACAAGTCTTAGTTTTCATAAGCTTAATAAAGAGCTGCTTTGCTAGTCCTACAAGTCCTCCTTGAACTCCACCAAAACACGAATTAACTCCTGGGAAGTTAAGACAATGCAAGTTTCTGGTATCTGGCCATGACGTGATTGAAATTGGCTCAACAATAACATGACAAACATAACTTCTGGTTGTCCTTCCCTTCCCAAGCCTCTTACCTTCCTTAACAGATGAAGTGAATTTCCCTTTCTCTAGTTCTTCATAAATTGTAGGGAAAATCCTCTGTAACTCTCATTTTTCCCCACTCTGTTGTGGGATTGATCGACTAAAACAAGGATTGTGTTTAATTTTGTTCTAGATCAGGTAGCACAATCCTATTTTACCTTTGTTGTAAAAGCACTTTCTAATTCAGGCCCCTAAAGGAGCACTTACAGCTAGTGTTTAAGAAATAGTACAGCCTCCTGGGCCATCGAGCAGGTAACATCAGTTCTCCTCACTGTCTTACTGACAGTTGCAAAGACCTCACTTGAACAGCACCCCAGTGCAAAACCACGTCAAGAACTCAGATGCACAAGCTGTAGATAAATAAGAATAAAACAGGACCGGTGTTTGGAGTTTTTCTGTCTCGCATTTTTGATACTTTCCCAGGGGGAAAGGACAGAGACTGCCTACCTGACACCCTCCATACTGACAACGACCCAGAGCAACAAACTGCACACCAGTACCAGAGTATGGGAGCTAGTCCTCCACTGCTTATGCTAAATTCCAGACACACTTACTCTCTACTCCTAAATTTGTAGGACAGCAAAAAAGCTCTGGAGAGTCTCCATTAGTTACTTGATAGGATGGGACAAACATCACACAGGGCTTTTCACACCTGCTTCCCTCTCCTTTTATTTTTGGGAGGAATAATATTCAAGCTAGAAGAATATGGCAATGCTTTACCATCTTAGCCATTTCCTTACATCTCAGACTACACCTGTTCTTTTTCTCTCCATTTATTTGTCATTTTCCCCTCTTCATTTCCAGGCTAATCGGATGACAGAACCATGTAAAGTTTGAAGAAAATACTAAGGCTTCCAAATTACTCCCCTGAGATATATAAGGAACACTGCATCCTTTCTCAGATATGACTTTTTTTTTTGCGGCACACCTTTGCATAACAAAATTTAAAGTTTGGGTTTGCTTCCTTAGTGCTTTTTGTTTGTATGTATTCAACCAAGCTGCACCTCCTTCTGCTGAGCTCCAGCAAGTAGACTGAAAGGTGTAATCACAGAGTCTGCAGTCATTTCTGGGTTCAGATGAAGTATTTGTCGATGTTCAGTTTTAAGATGCTTTTTTTGACAGAGCTTAAAAATACAGAAAAGAGAATTTTGTATGTTGACAGAGGGCATATAGTTTTTTCTTTAAATACATATGCGCGTATTTGTCCAAAGCTCCAGGCAGAGTTTTAAGCGAATGAAAATAAATGTAAAACAATAAAACATAGTTTTCATAAAGAAAGCTGTGATAATGATGTCTAGATCTTAAAATACCATAACCTGTCCTACAATAAAGTTTTCTCTGTATTCCTTGTCAAGTGGGGCACTGCTGCTCCGTGGTGGAGGTTTCCAGGCAAGGGATGGTTGAACACGTGGCTGGAAATTGGCTCTTCTGGCATCAGTGGGAGAAAAAGGTGTCTGGCACCTCACAGCACAGAGAGCAGGGGGAGAAGCAATCCTTGTGCTGATAGCACACAGGGCAAACCTCGAACTGGATCCTGTCTGGGTTTTAAACAGAAGACAATTTAAAGGCTTTCTTCTTCTTACACTTCCCCATCGATCTTTAGTTTGTTGCCACTCACTGCACTGACCTGTAAAGTCAAGGTTTGACCTTTTTTTTTGAGTCCAAGTGGGAAAGCAGATGAGATACTAGGACAGAGGCAGACTTTTAGCCTCAGAGCCTGGCACGGGAGGCAGAAGTGCTGCACTTCAAATCTGTGTTGGTCTGTTACCAAGGCATCACTTATTCCACAGCCATCCACACAGTCACATCATCTCAAGACTAGAAATGAAGGGTGGTCTGACACGCAAGTCATATAATAAAAAAATTAAATCAATATTCCTAAGCCTCACGAGAAATGAATGCATTTGAGAGTCAGATTTTATCAGGAAGAAAGTCAAGTCCAAACGCTAGTTAGGCCTGTCTGCAGATGTGAATTGTGCATGTAAAAATATAGATGCAGACTTCTTTAAATATGAAGCCAATGTCATAAAGACTAGATGCGATTTTCCAAACAAAAATGCTATGGTCCCCTGCCTTAAATATTTAGCTAACTAGTTTGCATTCTTGGAAGATATTCACACTTAGGGAGGAAACAAACAAATTTTTGTGTTTATATATGTGTATATAAAAATCCACCACTCTACACTCAGAATAGGGAGGGCTGTAACCACCAAGGAAGAGGGAAGCATGCTCTGAAATGACAACCAAAGCTTCAAATTGATGCTACTGCTTTTAGTCTATGTTCTTAATTGAAAGTTATCAACATTAGAAAATTCAGGATCCAGCGAGCGGTCTTTGGGAGGCCTATACAGTTTATGGATACTGGGACTTATATATGAATGAGGGAGGAATAGAGGTTATCAATCTATCAAATCATTGTTAAGATAATAGGATACTGTTTACACCAAAGCGTTTGTTATAAATTTAGCCAGTCTCCCAGAATTACACCAGATGAAACAGGCTAAATAGGTCTTCTTCCATGTGCATTTTCCTACATATATGTATAAAGATGGTCTCTCGGTGGCTCATTTGAGACTCAATCAGGTGATCTTAAAGATCCTGTAAACTGTCCTTAGAAAATCAATATTTAAAGTGCTGAAAACAGATTCAGAGGTATGAAAAAAATAAAAGCTAATCTAATCCTTTAGTGTTCTCTCCCGTGATCACCTGTGCTTACCCTGAAGCCTTTGTATAGAGAGGCTATGGCAAAAGGAAAGAAAGAAAACAACTGGCATCTAAGGCATTTGCTTTTAACAGGGCTTTGGGCTCCTGTTTTCCTTCCAAAGTACAAGGATGATGCCCCAAAGTCTGCAAAAGGCTAACGTGAGTATTCTGCTTCGGATTATGACTGAATGTTTGTGACCTGCACAATGACAAAAATCATTGAACCAGTCAAGGCAATTTGTGGTGAAAAATTACAGAGACAGAACAGAAGCAGTTCAGAGCACTGAAGAACCCCAGAGTCATCCTGTTCGCCTCAAATGGTTGGACTCGATGATCCGGTGGGTCTCTCCCAACCTGGTTATTCTGTGATTCTGTGAAACCAGGATGGGCAAGTCCTTGCCCACCAGCCACATCTAATTCTCTGCAAACTCTGCTAAAGAATTAAATATGATAAGCGCTCTCACAAACCAAATGTATCTGCACTTGAATCACCCCGCCTGGAAGATCGTAATGTTTGGAGTTCTTAATGAAGCAACTTTTGGCAAAGTTACAAAATTACATTTAAAAAAAATCTACTTGTTTTTCCACCGTCAATGCTCCTTCATGAGCACGATGACAAAACTGAATCCAGCTCCAAATGCACCCGTCGGAGCTGTCAGCCCTCAGCAGAGCTCTTTTGTTGTTTGGTTGTGCTGTGAGGCCATTCCAGCATGTTTTCACTAAGAGGAGGAGGTGTCATCTGAATATGGCAAAACAAATCCGTGTGAGTCACTCAGCAAAATCAGACAGACGTTACACTTTGGAGTAAGACACACAGGCTGTCTGAGACTGCAGATTCTTTGAGATCGAGACTATCTTTTTGCTTGTACAGCACCCAGCTTCCATCACGGAGCTGACCCCGCTGCAGCAACATAACAAGGTAATGAGAGCAGCCCTTAGCAAGCAGGAGTTCAGAGCCCTGTGAATCAGCACTTGCTCAGGGCACCGCTACAACAGTCACAATTAACACCCAGCTTCTACAGCAGAGGTGGCAAAACAAAACTGGAGGTAATATGGTGTGGTAGATAAGGAAATACATAATTTCTATAGAGAAAACAAGAAAGCAAGTAATTCCTTTGGATGTGTACACTGAAAATAAAACTATTTAGGCATTCGCTTTTTTTTTTTTCTTGCTTATAAATTTTTGCCACTGAAAATCCAGGCACTTTATACACCATGGCACCTCCTGGAAGTTACAAGAGTTGTACTAATGAGATCTGTAAAAATGCTCCCTCTTTGAGAGAGGAAATGATTTTTAGCGAAAGTCAAATGTTTTCTCTGCCATCTGCACAACCTTTTGTTAAAACACCTTCTATACTCAAGCACCTGATTAAACAGATGGGGGAAGGAAAAAGCCTTTGTTAAAGTTTTGGCATCCCACTTCTTCCATTAGATTCTTTCAATAAGTTTTCAGGAAAGGCAGACTTAATGTTCCATGTATTTTTATTCATAAAACTTTTGCCAAGAATGAATAAAGGAAAATAACTGACAATGCCCTGTGGTATCTTTATAGGTCTGAAAACGTATTACCACACATCTCCTCTCCAGGTCACTTGCAATCTACAGCAGCAGTTCCTTGAGTCGGAAGCAAATCAAGGCAAATATGTTAAAGATGGATCAAAGTACAAGGGAAGTGTCAGACACATACCACCTATGCACCAGTCCTTATCCCTAACGGACTGGGCAAGCATCTGTTATTTTAAATATCAGTACAGATGCCAATCCCAGCTGGATGAAGAGAACATTGCGATATTGTTTTGCTGGTCCAACACAGAAAATGCAAATTAAAATACACAACCTCTTGATAGCCTGTACTAAGTGCTCATAATTCAGGTAATCTACTAATTTATTGTGTTGCAAAGGAGCATTTATCCATAACTAAATCCATGAAATTGAATGCTGGCAATTTGCTTGCTGTAATCGGAATTAGATGTCTGCCAATTAAAGTCCCAGAGGGAAAAATAAAAACCCCTCAGCTACACTCATTCTCTCATCCTGGAAATGATCAGTACCTCTAAAAATAAGTATGTAAACATCAATTGTTTGCTGTGAAATTGATTGCCAACGAGACTGGCACAACTCTTAAGCCTGTGAGAGGCTGGGCAGCCAGATCAGTCAGTATTGGCAAGTAAGGACTAACTGCCCCAGATGGCTGGCAGCGTTTAAACAAGATGGGACCCAGATGTCAGCAAAGCAGTAAGCAAATTAAAATCGTATCACTGAAATGCTTCATTTCTCCAAACAATTATGCTTTTAAAAATTAAACCAAAAGGAGTGTAAAACCAGGAACCCCTGAACTCTTGTAGGGTTGGAAAGGAGACCCTATGAGCAAGGGCAGCTTCAGGCACATCCCATGGCCTCGCCGTCCTGGCTGCATGGAGCTCATTCCCCTTGGCCCGCTCCTCTCAGCACGGTCCCTTATCTGCAGTGGTACATGGGGCCATTTATGGGGGAAAACCTTGGCAGATGCAAGACCCCAGTGCCAAAAGTCTGGATGCTTTTTATCGTCAGCGCTGCCAGCAGCAGCATCTGGTTGCATCGCTGGCTCCTCGCTGGGCACTCACGGCGGGGAGTCCTGACTCTGTGCCTGGCCAGCACTCCGCTGAGCTCCTGAAGGGTCTGGTGGGTCACTCCGTCTCTCTAAACAGCTCCCAAAAATCTTTTCTCACAACTAAGCCTTTCATTCTCAAAGGGGAATAAGACAAAGACAGGATTTTCTTCCCAGAGTAATTTCCAGAATCTTTATATGTTCTGCCTAGCACCTTGCAAAGCTGAAGCTTGCTCTCAGCACACGTGTTGAGGTGGGACAGTTTAGCATAAAGTTTTCCTAATTAAATTCACTGTGGCTTCAGGTTAGACAAGAACGCAAAGATCGCTGCATGTCAGGATTGAGACAGCTTCCCAGCAGCCAGGGCAGAGATAGGCAAGGGGCTACATTTTCAGGTACCTTTGCCTCTGCCTGCACATCATACACAAGCTGGGTCTATGGTAAGCAGTTTCTGTGGCTACCTATAAGCCTTAAGTACATTTACACATCCATTCGTGCTTTCAGATTTTTGTATAGTCACATAGTGCTACGTGTTTTCTAGAAACTATAGTTCCTGACTGCAAGATATTTGGGATCTCACTGTTAGATCCAAAGAGGCTCATCAATGTCTCAAATCAAGACACTATTGAAAATAGCACAATTGCAAAAAAAGTCTTGAAATCTGCTTTTTTTTATTCCCTCCACCACAACATTTGTCATAAAATAGTCTGAACTGCTCTTCTTCATGACACTTTATAGTTCAATTATTGGGATTCACTCCAACATGCAGACAGAAAAGCCAGCTATTGACACTGGTTCCTCTAGCTTTGAAATGTGTTTGTGTTACAAAGGCATATTTTGACTTCTCTGACATGAAAAAAAAATTATCCATAGGAAATAAGTGTAGTTCTCAACACACTTCTGCATGACATTTATTTCAGCAAATTTTAAGATATTACAGTTCTTCAGTGACAGCTCAGTAATCTCCGAAGCGTCTCTCTTGAACTGCCTACACTGTTAGAGGATCTTCAAGAGCAAATGTAAGGGATAATACTTAAATTGCATTAAGAGCACAGAAGAGCTTGTCCTTCAGCCCACGTAGATTCATGTGTGGGAATGATTATCCTCAACTTTTCAGCTCTTTGATGCATTGTGTCAAAGATACCCACAAATCCTAACCAAGTGTTTCCTACATTAAAAGCACAGCCGAGCAGAGGAGCCTGGTCTTCTGGCTGGGGAGTTTTGCCTGACTATATCCCCTTGAGAATACACTGCTTTGAATGATGTAACATGAAAGGACTGTCTGCATTGTGCAGAAATTTTCTGTTTTCCATTACTCATACTTGTAAATGTATCTGTTTTACAGCTCCCTAAGAAATGAACAAGTCTTAAGATCAGAAATATTCCTAACACATTTTTAGGCAAAACAAAACCAGATAGCTATTCCATGGTATTAAGTAATTCTTTCATGCTTCACAAAGGCTCACAGTCCTACATAACATTTGGATGCGTTTATACAATTTCTTAGACTCCCCACACAGGTACAATTAGTTCTTTTCCCACTCTGACAAGAGCTTTCCCCTGGAAGCCCCATAAACTGTGCTGCTGACAGCAGTGGGAAGACTCATGCAAGTGCCTCAGATGTTAGAACAAGAAAGAGGTGTTCCCAAATTTTGTACCCGAGACTCCTGCTTGCTGAACAATCGCTACCCCAATTGTGCCTTGGAAAAACTGCAATCTTCTTAAGTATTTTACAAAGCATAAATTATGGACAAATAAAGAAAATATTTTAAAAAGGCAAGAAAAAGGAACTGCACCAAAGTGTAACTCCTCAGACTTGGGCTTGATCTCTGAGCAGTTTCATTGTTGCGTTCAGATTTTGAACTGATTGAAGTGATTGCAGGATCCCTACTCTGATCACAGCTCAGGAGCTACAGTTTAGAAGAAGAAATGTTATGTTCTACATTTTGCCAAAATGCATTAAAACCAAATCAGAGCGGGTGAAGTTTCTATGGAAAACATGACACCTGTATTTCTGCCCCATTCCACTTCACATCAATGAGAAGAAAAGTCCCTTCCAGTCTCATACTTTGTAAGCAGAGATAAGGAGCTTTTGTGTAAAATACAGCTTTCTAGAATTCACCAACCAAATAGAGAAGGAAAGGAGTCCTAAGCTTTAAAAGCCTGCCTCAAGGGGTACCCCGTTGCACCCGTTATCACCCATGCCATGGATATCTTTCTCTTCTCTACAGAGACCTCAGCATTGCAGAGTCGAAGGGGACCCGTGAATAACCAAGTGAAATTAAGGAGTGCTGGACTGGCAGCTCCTCAAGAATTGAACCTTGCATTTATTGCTATAGGTAGCACAGCCTGGGAGTGTCTCCTAAGAGGCCTTAGAGTTAATACGCCTCTCCCAGCATGCATGGCTCTCTGCAGATGGATCGTTCATTCTCCATACATGACTCACTACAAGACCTATGCTGAGCATCTGCTACCTCTGCCAGGAAACTAAGGAAGACAGCAGCACACTGTAACCCACCAAGAGGCCTTCCAGGGAAAAAGCTGAACATATGGACTCTGGTAGCTACCAGGGTGGTCTGCCCTTGCACCAAAAATGAAAAGCTGCACGTCTCCTTTGTTTATAACCTGCGTATCACGGCAAACAAGATCAAAATAAGCCCTGTTGACCTTTGAGACTTATTTCCATGTAATATTGGAAGAGTGAAGTAGAACTGCATCAAGGAAGTATGACCAAGAGGAGGAAAACATCCCGAGACGCAAAGAACACCACTCTTCTGACTATCAAAGATGGTATGCAGCTTCTTCTGCTAATGAACCTGAAAACCACACACACTACTTGGTTTCTAGGACAAAAGACAGTCAAAGAGCCTTTAATATGTTTAGGACTGAATGGCATCCAAACCAATGAAGCCCTAATGCTGGAATAAAAGAAGACAACATGTCATTTCTCCCATGCTGCCCTTATTAATTAGCACACCATCTCTTAAGTTTTTCTATTTAATTTGTTCTTTATGTACTTTTCTGAAATTTTCCTTTGTAGCTACTTTTCAGGACCAGTGGTTTATCGTGAAACATTGCTCACAACAGGGGCTGACAACTGTTTGGATTTTGGCTTGATCCATATTTTCTATAGCAGTTGTGGTTTTATGTTAAATGGAAGCAGTAAGATAGTTATAACCGGAACATCCACAGTAAAAGGGGGTCACACTAAACATGCCAGACCTGTCTGGGCAGGTCTAATTTAAACACCAGCCTTTTAAGAACACAACTGTCTTTGAATGAGATTTCTTTGTACTTCTGAAGACAGCACACACCCTTTTCCTGCTGCTTGATTAAACAGCACTTGCCCAATGAATAGATCTTGATCAGGAATAGAAAATGCATGGAACTGTCCTGGGGAAAATGTGCTCAATCTTTTCCCAGACTCACCTGTGGGAAGACATATCTAACTATATCAAACACTCTGACCTGCTAGATCCGTCCCCTTGCTTATGGACCTCTGCTCTGCAAAACATCTATGCTTTTAAAGCATCTCTTTTATGCATTTGAATGTAAGGAAGCATTACCAGAAGCCTCTCACAGAAAAGCTATACTTTTAGATTTGGATAAAAATATGTCCTGTGTACGTTCTGGAGGGCAGGCACAAACCAAGATGTGCAGTTTCATGAGATACTGCAGCATAAGATCCCCCATTACAACCACAACAGAAGTTCTGAAGCGCATATATCACTTTGGTCTTGCAGAAGTGTACTCTGCCTTGCTAAAAATAACCCTGTCTTTGCTGCGTGAATAATCATCCTTCTCCTTGTTCCCACTCACCCGTAAGAGTACAAGTCAAAGAGAGCAAGGCAGGTGAGTGCTAAGAAGGAGCTAGTTTTCATATGCAAGGTGAATATTAAAAGTTCGCTCTACTCTGCTTCAAGAGCTTTGTCCTATAACAGGAACTTTAGAAATACTGACTTGTATAGCGAACTGTTTGCAAATGCAGTGAATTCATGGACAGAAACACATTCTCATTAGATTTTGAGGCTAGGACTTTTAAAATAACAAATGAAAACTGAAACCTCAATTTCTTCAAAAGCAAGAAAGTTTGCTGCCTAGGTCACATATCTGGATTAGTGCCTCTGTCTGACAAAGTTTTCCTGGATTACCTTGGACAAATCATCTAGCGCCCATAAAAGTCAGCGTAATGTGGGATTTTATGTTGGGCTTGGATGTCTCAGCTTCCACTAATTTCAACTCAGCCACTTCAACGCATTTGAAAATTTCAGGTTTTGCTCCGTTGCTATTAAATGGAACAAATAGTACTTCTCTAGCTCATAAATATATCATAGGTTGCAAAACACTTTTGTATAGCAGTTATGCCATACGTGGACAATAGGTAGGTCAGACTGGCCTCCATCTCCAGGGGTGACTCATTTCCAGGAGAAGGTGCTTGCATTCATTTGGAAGGATAACAAGGCATGACTCAATGGATGAAAGCAATTTATCAGTTCTGAAATCAGCACCTAATGTTAAATTCTGAACTCTTTTCTGCCGGTTCAGGTTCATTTACATATTAGAGCTTTACATGGCTAGTATCTGCTGAAACTAGACCCACTTGACAGGTAGAATAGCTAATTATGAAAACGATTAGTTAATTATGATATTTCTGCAGTTGCTCTAGTAAACGTTCTACAAAATGGAAATAATTTTTACAACCGATTCATTTTTTACTTTGTAGTATATTTGTACTCTATTTCTGGAAGGCCTAAAAAAATAATTGTGGGAGGAAGGGATGGACCCTTCCACTGTTCTCTCTCTCTGGACAGGTACTCAGGTCTCTAGGGGTAAAGGACAGAAAGGTTGAACAGGTTTTCAGATGAAGGATTTCAACAAGTCCTCAAAAATTTATATCCTGCTACATAAGCAACTGCCTACCTCTTTGGATGACAAATAGAGATCATTCAGCAAAAAGAATTCTTTACAGCACTTTATCCAGCAAGGACCTTTTCTCCTGGTGCTTAGACAAACACTTTTTGGTTTATGTAAATAGTTGGTGGATCAAATTTCCCCAGCTGCCACACCCAGCCAGCCTGAATCACCCAGAGAAACATAAAGAGAGTCAACTTTTATGCACTGCTTTTTTACCAAAGTACACAAGATTTGCTACGTTACCTTTTCTCCACCAGCAAACAGATTTTTCATTCTGAAAGAATTTTTCTATGTATCAACACTCTGCATAATGCTTATTAAAGAATGACCTGATGAAGCGAAGGAGTGGTGGGTACGGTCTTAAGAACCACTCATTTGCCTCTGTGCCCTTCAGACTGCCATACTGCTACTTCTAGCTACTGGCAAGCAAATCCAGATTGAGACTAGACAAGCGTTCAGAGATAGCCCTTCCCTGGCCCAGTTCATCCGGACCCTTGTCCACACCCCAACTGTACCCTTAATCCTAGCCCAACCCGCGCTTTGCAGCCGCTGTAGAAATTCAAAAGGACTCTGAAAAAAAAAACACTGAGGTCGGAATTCTCTATGTAAACCTATTTGTAATCACTGTTATGTCAGCAACTTACCTTAAGTCTTCAGCTGCAAGAAAAGCAAATCCCAAGAACGAGTTTCATTGATGAAACACAAGGAAATTTGACCTGGTAATGCTATTCCTACTTCTTGGCCATTAGAAATAAGGTGATGTACATGAATTACTTTCTAAGGGTTTGATTTATTGCAGGTGAGCAATTGTTGAGCCAGCATACTTCATAGCATAGTGTATATACTGAAAGCTTTCCTGTTTGTTTAAACTCTTTATAGAAATTCTTACATATTTTCAAATAGTTGTGGTTAAACAGTTGTAAATCCATACACATTTCCAACCGTGTTACTCTCTTACAGTGCTCTTCTTAACGTTTTGGGTGACCTTTATGCACAACTTGAAATTTTTTTTTACATTATATGAATTTGTCTCAAAACCTTTCTGAATTTTGTACTGATAAAAGCGTAAAGAAGAGAAGGCACAAGGTGGGCAGGAGCCTGGGTGAGCGCACAGGGCTGCTCGTGACGGAGGCTGCCGGTGTGGTGCACGCTGCGGGAGTCAGCACAGTCTGTAAATTAGCTGATGCAGTACACAAATCCCCAGCAAAACTGATTGAACACACCCAGCTGAAAAATGTAAGTAATAATTCCTGTCCTTTATATCTATTACTTCAAGCTCAAGCATGCTTTAATCCTTCGTATTATTTGATATCACTTACCTTATCCAACATATATAAAAGGATATGTTCCCCTCCTTAGTCTGCCTTCAACTTTCTATGAAACTAGCTTTGAGGAGTAGGCCAGTATTTTAACAGCAGGTAATACCTAAAAGGAGACTCCTCTGTCTAGATAGGCAGATAAAATTCCCATTTTAGGCCTTCGGTATAGAATAAAACATTGTACGCTTAGACACACGCAGTCTGGCTTCAGCCATGTATTTGATATTCCTTGCATGTGTCCCTCGTGTCTGAAAACTAAAGGACTACATGCCAAAAGTCATTCACTTTTCACATGTGACACATCTAGAAACGCCCCCATCTTTGAACAAAAACAATCAGGGCTATCGTACCCTTGTAGAGCTTTCAAACGTTCGTAAGAAATACAGGGTTATAAAGTCCCCTACACTTCAAACAAGAATAGAAGGACTGACAGGGAGCAGAAAAGAGGTGGAAAATAGTAAAAACAGTTAAACAAACAAGCCTGGAGAATTTGGTTCTGTGCCTGACTCCACCTCAGGTGCTTTGCTCAGCCTTTGGCAAGGTATTTATCGCTTCTGTCCCTGTTTCCTTAATGTTTTTAAGGAAAACTCACAGATAAAATGACGAGATTGTAGTTAGAGATCAGCACTGAGTGTGGTAAAAGTATCTTTGGGTAAAGATTTGGAAGAAAGAAAAGTCAGAATGGAATAATGGGAATGATGGTTAATGAATGAAGTTTCAATTCTTGCTTCTTGATTTTGATATTGTTCCTTTATCGCAAAGTCATCAAAAGAAGCCTGTATTGCTTTGCCTCCAAGGGCCTTATTTTATCTCCTCACTTGCTCTTCTTCTATGAGTATGACATCTAGTCTCATGAGCTTGCATGATTGTGCTTAATCATAATTAAAGTGTGACATGCTGCTGAATTGGCATCTTTGCCTCTCTATCCAGTTATCACCATATTATCTCAACATGTGCCTAATTTTCTGCTGTTGCTTCCTGCAGGCTGAGCTGGGAGTGTGGACTGCATATGTTTTAAATTAATATCCCTCTACTTACTATTTGAATATTGTTATTCTAGAGAACTTTGTGCTGCATTTCGAGTTTCTGATTGTGATCTTTGTTAGCAATAATGTTACATTTATTCAAATAAAACTTACATGTATAGCTATAAGATGCACAGCAGTACTTTACTTAAGACCTTGAATAAATTCTTACTTCATAAGTATTTTCATACTCTAGAATGAACCCATAATATCTGGCTTCTTTTGTCACAACAGTATTAAAGTTGCTGAAATAGTCACGGTTTCCTACTTTTTTCTCCCATCTGATAAAAATACAAATACTTGCATATAGTAGAAAAACACATTTGCCTGTGGAATGGAAGAAGACTGCAAACTTCAACCAGTCTACTTTAAGATGATCTAAAAATCCCAATGCAAGTGACATTACAAAGATTTCCATTTCAATATAGAGAAGCTGTCTCTATGAGTTAGTGTTGCACACACAGGTGGAAAGCTATTTTGCCTCCTGAGTAGATCCAGGAGTCAATACTCTGCTTGACTGAATTCCAGGAGGTATTATTCTAACTTTTCAGCATCCATTTCACCAGTGCTCCTAATCCTGTGATGAAGCAGGATTTCTAATATCTATGTGCTGTTTCTGATGGGAGTATTGAAGGGTCACTTGGAGGAAAAAATGAAAAAACTCCTAATTAATTTTAAAATTACATTTTCTAGGGAAAACCCACATGGTGTAGCACCTTCAAGATTAGAAGATTTAATACAGTGATCCGTGACGCATCTTGTGCACAATGTGCAGATCTGACAAAATAGATCATATCTCCTTACTAATTGCTCTAAATTTAAATGCAGCAAGTCCTGACACCACAGGACAATACAAATCAGAGCTAAAGAACAGTATTAACAGAATTATCAGATGTAGCCGAAGTCTCTTCCTTCACCTGAGCTAAGCCGCTCAACACCAATCTCTGATTCCCTCGTAACGTCTATCTCCTTGTTCTCCTATTTGTGCTGAGTAGTGGAGCACAAATGGCATCTCCTCAGAAGGAAAAGCAAACCATTTGCTACGAGAGCATTTTATGCTGTCTAAAAATGTTTGTGTGTGTCTACAATATATTAAAATAAAACCCCTTCATAGTGCTGCTGAATTACGTCTTTTTCCCTCCTTATTTGAATTAATTCCAATGTCTGGATTATAACTGCTCTTTGCTAAACAACAAATATTAACTATTGCTACTTCATCAAAATCCTGCACCAATGCATTTAACCAGTTTATCGGCCAGGAAGATGACATTTTCATATTTGCTAGCCTGGAGCTTCACTAAAATTAAGATCAACTGAGTACATCTATAACAATTATCAATTTTCATTCTTTGGATAACAGCTTGAAATTGCCTTCAGGAAAAAGGAGGGTCCTTTGCTTTGGTTGGAAAAAAAATTAGATATAAAATTAACTTTTTTTTTCCTCAGGCTAAACATGTGCTTAAGCTCACTAAAATTATTCATCAGCTTTACAGGTTGCATCTCTTTTTGGTTTAGCTTTTAGGTTGACAAACAAATGGGGAAAAAGAAAAAAAAAAAGCTGTCAGGTATATTAAATTGCGTTCAGATCCTGCACTTTCACCTGTCCTATACTAAATCACATCCTGCAGCCAGCTGAAACTGGACTGAGAGGGAGAAATTTGAAGTACCTCTGGAAAAGAAGTCTTCAAAACTGCTGAGGCCAGTGTCACTCACTGGATACAATGCATTTTGAATCTAGACTTCTGTATGCTATCGGTCACAGTGGAAGATACTCTTTGTCAAACAGTTTTAATGTCAACGGCGGAGAAAACAGTTTCGCTTACATGACATGATAAAGGTGGAAATATAATATCCACTGCTGAATGCTTGGTGGTCACAGAAATTAAGAGTTTTAAATCTTACAAAATTAAATTACTCTCAAACAGAGATGGACAAACCATCTCCTACAAGCTTCTGGGTTCTGTTTCTTTCCATGGACCCAACAGATCCTGGGAAGATACAGTGAGTCCATCCCTTGGCAACCTTCTGGCTGGGCATTTTCCCAACTCCTCAAAGAAACAGAACAAAGCTTTAACATACTCTTTTTAGGAGAGCTCCCAAAGATGATCAGTTATGTCAGCAGTCAAAACAGTTTTTAACATCAAAATAGAATAGGAGAAAGAATAATAGGCAATAGAACTGTCTTTCCCCCATCCTTCCTTCTACCTGTTTTTCTACTGAAAAATGCCGGACGATTGATTGATTAGGGTACCAAATGAGTTTTCTTATGTCATTGGAGGAAAGAACACTGTTTGCTTTTTTTAAATTTATTTTTCCTTTAGAATATTTTCTACTGAACACAGACTAACCATTTTTTAACAGATCCTACCAACCACAGTGAAGCAAACACATGCAACCCAGTAGTGAAGTAATGTCATCTCTGGATTGCTTAAAGCTGTACAAAGATTAAAGCACCCCAATTCCACCTTGCTCAAGCTGCAAGATTGCAAACTCCTACTTTAAGACACGTTTGGTACGGGATCACATGGGACTGTATCCCAGGAAAAGGTCAAAGAGACTGATATCCTGTTGAGCAACATTTTCTATGACTGAGACAAATGCAGCATCAGATCAAGAGGGAGTAGGTTGAGTAAAGGAGCAACTTGCTATCAATTTGAAGACACAAGACAGACAAAGGCATTTAATTATGAAAAATTAACCCACATAGATAAGAGAGAGATGGTGAAACTCTTTCCAGATACATTGATAGAGCTACTTCATTGAAGTGTTAAACTGTCTAAAAAATTGAATCTCTCAGTGAATTTGGACAACTTTTTTTTCTCCAGCGTACCAAACAGTGTGCCATTTGTAATTTCCAGAACTAAACTTTTACTTTTTTGTAACAGATATGCTTCCTGCAGTTTTTTCAATTGAGTTTGAAACAGGTAAAATTTAAACAATATCTTATAGTATTTTAATTACATCAAAATAACTGCTTTTAGAGTTTTTAACTTATAAAATTTTCCACTTTTCCCCCAACTGAAAAACAAAACCAGAACCACCACCTAATTGCATTGTTCTCTACAGTCTTCCACACTGCACTAATGCACAGACATTGCAGGTAGGCACTGGTGTTGCTGTTCTACCTCTGCACCCACAGAAGAGAGTGTCTCTAAAGAATCTAATAGGAAAGCAGAAGGCTTTCCCACCATTTGAGGTGTACCACATCAGCAACTGCATGAATCTATACCCTGAGTTTTCAGCTTATTCTGTTGAAAAATAAGACACACTACATCTTGGAGGTGGAAGACAAAGGAAAAGAAAAAACTCCAGTTCTTAAGAGTACTAAATTTTGGATACAGACAGCAAACCTGACTAGGAGATGCCTAGATCTAACTGTTTACCTTGGCAGCTACAGCCCAGCTAGTGCTCAATGGCAGAGAGCAGTTTCCTTCCCAACAATATGCCAAGTGCATTTCTTGCTGATTAAGCTGCATGGGTGAGAATAATTCCACTGTGCTCAACTAGAAGAATGAGTGGCACCTTCGGGAGGATTATTCATAAGGGGAGCTGTTAAGCTGTTGCCCAGCAGGAATTTCCCCCCCCCTCAACTTTGCTTTAATCAAGGGTAGAGGGTAGCAATTAAAGCCACCTTCAACAGCTGCTCCTGTACCATTGAGAAGACACCATCCTGCTGGGGCACTGAAACACAGCTCTTGGATTGCAATTAACACACTGCTAGCAATTCTCTTGCCTATCAACAAGCTCTGACCACGCTCAGAAAAAGACACTGGACAGGCTCATTTTCACAGTCACAAATATAAATTGGAGCAAGCCGAAAAAAAAGCGCGCTTGGCAAAGAATTGCTTGGAAATCTCTCTTTAAGGACGAGGATACTACCTTCACGTGTTCCCAGGAATAGTTTGCTAATGTGTAGCAGTGGTGAAACATTAAAGAACTACCTAAATAAAACTCTGGAAGTCATTGTACCTGTTATGATGTACCTGACATAGTGATAAGGTGTTCACAATTTATTCATCAGTAGGGCAAAGTTGGCTTATTCTGTGTATGTCATAGTAAGAAGTAATGCACACCCATTGATCAATATCTTATTTAAGCCTCCCTTCTCCAATTTTCGTATGAATTGGTAAATTGAATTTTTAGCTCCAGTGAACACCTTGACTGTGGGAGATCAGGACATAAGAACTACAACCCAGTTTAAAAAGGAGAGTCTGTCCACAACAGTAATTGCCCGAGAACTTTCAAACATTTATTTTGTCCTCAATTCTTCTGTCTGGAAACAGAGACATGCTCAGAACTTTGGAGATTCGCATAAACAGTGTATGAATTTGAGCACAGCACTGGAGTTCAAGCCCATCTAGCTACCTGCAAATGTAGAGGAAGTTCAGGATTACGAGCACATAATTGTGGAGTTGGGGAGCCAGCCTAGCATTTGACTTTTCCCTTTATTCAGATTTTCCTGCATATAGAAAGAGTGGGTGGATATGGCAAGACATATAGTATTTATATATCAACTGATGTCACATCTGAATGCAACTCTAGATTTACTATTACAACTCTTCCTTCATCTAGGCAATAACTACCTGCCTGCTAAAAGGCAGCAGATTCTTTTATTGTTAAAATGAAATCGGACCTGGTACCCTGGGGCAACTGATTTCAATCTCCACGTTCATATGGTTTTTCTTGCTGACAAGACTGGTTTGAAGGAAAGCCAAAATGCCAGCGGCAGTTGCCCTTCCTAAGAAGAACCTTGAAAGACGTTATGATGATTGTTAATAGAGTACGCACATACACGCACACGATTGTCTACAATAAACTGGCAGATCATAACTGGTTCCTGCAATTCTGCACGTGGGGTTGATGTGAGCAGGATATAGGAAGCTGTTTATGTCCCATTGTGGAGGAGACAAGGATTCTTGAGTTTTCAGGAAGTCAAATTTTCTTCCAGGCACTGCACTGCCAGCTGGTCATCACTCAAATGCTGGAGGCACCGACTGATCATCTACACACACAAATTCCAGGTTCTTCATGTGGTGTAAGAGCTCTCTTACATAAAAGCAATAGGAACTTCATGCATTTTGCTGGCGTACGTGCCATTGACTGACCAGTGTTTTGAAAATACGGCCTGATGCTTTAGAGATAGAAAGCATATGGAACCAATTGTAAAGCAACTGAAAATCTGGAAACTGCGCTATTCAAGAATTTTAGGAAATATCAAATAGAGGTATTGTACTGTTGGTGTTCTCATGGCTCATCACACAATTGTGCTACATTGCTATGGGATGCACTGTAATATCATTACACAAACACCTGGCTACTGTACAGGGCATGATTGTAAGTTTTCCAGACAACCCACGTAATCTTGGGGGAGCATCTCACTTAGCTTGTCTCCTCTGGTTTCCCTGCATTTAATGGAACTGCGTTCTCTATGGGTCTCTGCAGTTTACATAAAGAAACTGCAGACTATGCTTACCTTAAACCAGGCTTATATTTGAGCTCTGATTTCTCTTAAAGGAGAATTACAGTTATTAAAAAAACAAAATCTTTTTTTCTTGCTGTTCAATGGTTGCATTTGCAGCACTTTCTAAGCAGAGGTTTAATATGGTAGATTGGTCTATGCTAAGTGATTGCTCTGAATTATTGCAAACAGTTCCAGTTTTTCTGGACCTGCTGCATTTTTCTACATTTTGCAAACACTTTAGAGAAAGAAAAAAAAAAATAGAAAAGCAAAGCCAGTTACTGAAACCCTTAGGCTGCTGGGCAACTCAAGAATCTCCTGGCCCATGGCACCTGCCAGGGGCCTGTGTGTCTATATGATTGCCTCTGTCCACCTAAAATGCTTCACCCAGGGTCCGCTTCTACTGGGGACAGACACGTGCTCAAATGTGACTTCCTTGGTTACCCAGAGCAGTTACCACGATGAGCTGAAAGCGATTTCAACCAGTTTGACTCCAGGACAAAACCACCCTTATGAAAACTGAGGCAAAGATAACTCTGATGGTTTGCATTCACAGCTTCTGCTACACTGGTGCACACGAGCATGTGCAGCCTTAGCCCTCCACCAGGCAGAGGGACTCTGCCCTAAGTGGCAGCAGGAGGCAGGGAGGACAGCGCATCCCTTGCAGCTCTGCCTGGCCCTGACCCAAGGTTCGCTACTGCATGAAGTGCCAGGGCTCAATGCACGGGCAGAGTAGGGGTGAGCTGTGCACCTAAGCACCCACTAGGGCGAGGGAGAACCTATAAGAACCACCTCATCATCAGGAACGGAACCGGCACTAGCTGATTTCCACTAGTGGCTTTTTGTCTATGAGCAAAAGGCTGCAATGATCTGCAACGCCAAACAGTCCCAAGAGCACGCCAGCAACTTTCTGCAATGAGAAGTTACTACTCCTTAATCAGCTTAACTGGGTAGAAATCTTAGTCCAAAGGCAGCCACACACTCTGTGCCAGACAAGCATATTCCTTGGAAGTCTCCATACCCTCTTCCAGAGCTCAGCTCAACAGCCTATTAGCTGTTATTGTATTTTCCTTTAAAATGGACTATCATTTTTGATACTGAAGTTGGATGTACAAGGTCTTCTTTACTTGAACAAAACATTAAATTAGCAGTGAATGATGTAAAAGAATGGAGAAGATCAAATGGTAGATCACCCTTACACCCAATTTACCATATCAGGAGAAAAAAAGATTTATTTGATCATCCCACAGATATGGCTTGTGGTTCTTGATTTTAACTTGTAACAGAGTCTATTTAGTTTCCCCAGCATTATTAAATCACTGCAAAATGGATGTCTGACAATTGTTAGCAAAGCACGTAACAGACGTGCTGCATACCATTTCTGACCTGTTTTATTCTAGATTTTCCAAGGCAGAAAAATTAAGAGCCTTCCAGGAATTCTCTGTGTATGATGCAGACCCCAGATGTAAGACAAGATACCTACCAACAGAAGCCAATAACAGAGAAAGGCAATATCCACAAGTGTGACCTGCACGGTAAGGGTGAGTTTTTTTGTGTTCCTGAATGATTAGGTTAAATATTTCGCTTGTGTGCTGTTTTTTAGGCAGCCTTAGATTCTTCAGCAACCTTAGAAAAACCAGTACAGCTCTTGTACCTATTCTTGCTAGAATTCATACGTCTTTCCACTCTGTTGTTCCAAAGACAAATAAATAATTTGTTAGATTCAGAGACTTCACACAGACTATTCCAGTCCAGCACATATTTCTCCTCCTGGTATTTATTATTTTCATATTAAACTCCCTTATGGCGCCCAGTCTCTGAAATATCTGCCCACCAAGTCAATGCAAACTGAGAGTTTAGTTATAAAATCACAGAATGGTTTGGGTTGGAAAGGACCTTAAAGATTGTCTAGTTCCAGTCCTCCTGCCATAGGCAGGGAGAGGTAAACCTTCCTCCTAGCTCACCGCAGAGCCTCTTTTCACCTCACGCTATGAGGATCTGGGAAGCAGAAAGAATTCCTAAACAATATGGGATTCTGACAGAAAAGGCAAGTCCTGTTACCAGAGTATTTTGGATCTGTGTGTACGTAAATAGTCTGTTAATAGATAGCAACAGATGGCTCTTAACTTGGCAATAGCATAAATGTAGCAAGTTTTATTTGATCTGATCTGAGGTGGTTGATGGAGACATTTGTTTACTAGTGTATTTTTAAAATAAGATCATCTGCATGGCCCAGAGCATTGTCTGGGTGCTCTTTCATTACAGTTTGTAAAACTCCAAATAAAAATAGGAAGCCAGCCGATCGTTCTTTGGAGATTTGCCTGCGTAACTATAGGGTTCTGGTTGCATCACTAAGTATTCAAAACAAAGCAAAAAGAATCAAAATAACAAGCTTTCACAGCTGTGAATTTGCAGTCATGCTCATACACACACAAAGATGACACAGCTTGCACATGTTTTTGCTACTACTGTTCACATAACTGAGGGCAAAGTGACAAGCAGGCAACTATGAGGATGCACAGGAGACAAGCATTTTGGAGTCGTCTCACATCGTTACACCCACCTTCCTCTCGCACACGTAAAGATCATGTTAAATAAAGTCAGTTTTATGTGTGCTGGCAACCCTAGGTAGCCTAATCTTACCTACTTCTCTCTCCACAACGGGATTGTAGATAAGCAGCAAATTTTTGATGGAACATTTTAAAAGAGATGGAAGAACATGGGTGCACGTCAAGGCTTCTTTCTTGCAGCAATCCAAAACCAAGTGGAATTGATTTACAGTTGACCTGTAAATTCCTCCCTCATTTCTCTGATCACTTGCTGCATTTGAGAGCCATGCGGGAGCTCAGCCTCCTGTGTCGTGCCGGTCCCACGCACACATGCACAGAGTCATTCTTTCCACTAACTGTTGTCACTACCACACACACTCAGACACTGCCTCAGGGCACAATATAACTATCTTACTTCTAACAGACGCGGTCAGAGCAGACAAAGAGCAACTTGTGTACCCCCTGGAACATATATGATAAACACGACACCCACAACAGTGATTTTGTGGAGAAAAGGAAGAGGACTGAGAAGTAGTCTGGACTGCACTGGTATTAAGATATTGGTATATTTGCTTCTTAGAAGAGTAAAAGCTGAAATAAATCTATAGTATAGGCAGACTTGCAAAAATACCCTTCCTTCTCTTCCATGTGCAACTTTTTAATCAAAACACTGCTAAGAGCACCCAGCTCAAGAGCTCCTTTACTGAAGCTATCACATGCAGGCAGCTTTGCAAGACAGGACTTTGCATGCACTGAAGACAGTTGTGCAAACGAAGGCATCAAGTCACTGCAGCTAGAGGGGACACAGTCACAGCAGCCTCAGACAGGGGAGTGCAGCTCTTTAGTTTTGCTGGCGTCTCAAGCAGGTTTAGCAACACTCCACTTCTCTCCTCCCTTCGTCAGTGGCACAGTGGGTACCTGAGCAGCCCAATAAAGCTCCCTCCCAGACCCTGTGCAAGTGTAACTCTAAGCTACCAACTTGCTCAAAGCTTGTTAATTAGTCTAGCGTGAACAAAATAAAATAAAAAAAAAAATCAGGGACCACAGGACTCTAAAAGCACCCTTCACCCTTGGATTTTACTAGCTATCATCAAGATATGTCAGCCAAGAGTTTTGGTCACCCCATCACCTTTCAAATTATTTCTGCTTCATAACATTTCCTCAATCCTTTTTTTAAAGTCTGCTTTAACCTAAAATTCCATTTAATGAAGACTTGTAGAAAGAAAAGAGAAACATGTAACTTTCCACTGTGGGAAGGAATCAAACCAAGATAATCTCGTTTTTCTCTGAGGAAGAGATTACAGCAGGAGTGCATTTGTGCTGCAGCATGCTCAGTCAATGGATGAAGCTCTCCCTGACTTAGGTGACAGAGAAGGGAACAAAGCATTCAAGCAAGTTCACTCCTTTCTTCACATATTTCTCAGCAACTTTCTGTTTAAAATTTTCTCATTTCAAGCACGCTGCTTGAGCTGGTTGGTTGACAAATCATATATAGCTCAGTTTTGGTCAGTGTTGAGTGGTTCTCTTTAACTTCCTAACTTGATGTGTTCAAAGAAGCTAGAAGAGGTATATAAATCCAATCAACAGATATGCGACACTAACATGAACTCGAGCCCATTCCAAATATTCCAGCCTTAGTGTTGCAAACAAGCTCTTGTTCTTCATTCACCCTATGAGAAACCAAGACACGGCTTCAGCCCATCTCCCACCTACTGCTCTCCCCTCAGTCCACTTCTCTGAGGATTATCCTTCAGAGTAGAGGACATCTCAGAGTCGCCTCTCCCCCATTTCAGCCTTGCACTTTTCATGGGGAACACCAAAACAACTGCGTGCACCACCTTACGCCCTGCTCCTCCAGTGCTCTCTGCCCTTGGTGCAGCGACATTGACAGCTGCATTTCAGACGCCAGTGGGGACGGACGTCCTCTTCCAGCAAGACAAATCGGAATTGACATGCGGAGAATGATTGACACCGCATGTAAGTTCTTATTCTGTCAAAGCTTTACAATGTTGTTAGTTGTCAAACCCAACTACCCTGCCACTGCTTTGCCACAATCCCACATGATGCCCAATGTCTACCAGGCTTTTCATCTGCTCACAACAACATTCACAAATTCCTTTCTCAGGGTTGTACGTATACCTTCTGCATAGCCTAGAGTCATGCAGTCTTGTGAAAGTTTATTTGCTTTGTAGAGGATGCCACAAAACCATTTTTGCTTGCTAGACGTGAGAGGAGGTTCTCTTAAATTCAGAGTTTTGGGTTTTTTTAAAAAATAATTAGATGTACAGCAAAAAACACTCGTGCACTTCCATACTCAGCATTTAACATGCAAGAGCAGGGGAGGAAAAAAATTAAAATAAGTAATTAAATAAATCAAGGCAACGTATCAATGGCCAGACTTCATTTCAGTTCCCTGCAACACTCAGTTGAAAGTTTTATGGTTAAGGAAAGTCAATTGAATCCTCAGCTTGTTCTCAGGTGCAAAGTTGAAAGCAGCATGTTTCACTCCCCAAATACACTTGGCTGATGTTTTTTCTATGAAATTCAGTTCAGGTAGGGGTAGAAGAGGAAGAACAGAGCCTTGAAGAGGCAAGCAAGAAGACTTGAAGAGACAATTGAGATCTATATTGAGTTTTTTCCATGGGAATCAAAGTGCGTATCTAGCAAGCTGCCACTCAAAGGTGACTCCTCTGTACGACAGCATGAACTGAATCTGCTCTGTGCTGCACAGTAAATGTTACATAAACACCAAAAGTGTCTTCACGCATGAATTAGAAGGACTGCACAAGCTTAAGGTACTACGTTGCTTTATTTGGGAGAGCTCATCAAGACGCAGGGCAAAAGTTGCGTGTGGTACGATCTTGCCAGTATCTGATGAAGTGCGAGTGATCAAGTGATGTTATGAGGTTGCAGCATTTCTCCACATCCCATTCACGACTGCACCCATCTAGCTTCCAGTGGGGCAGCAGAGAAAAACAAGCTTGGGACACCACATTACGTGGGCTGGAGGAGTGTGCTTTGACTGATGGAGCAATTCCTAAAGAATCACAGGGCATTTAGCAGATGATATTTCAAAGTTGAGTGGCATTTTCTGCCTTTGGAGAAGTCAATCACTTGAGACATATTTGCACAGCACTACATACTGACATACCAGCTCAGGCGAGTATAAACAGTTCAAATACAATCCGCATTTTTCCCTGCAGAAAAGTCAGCCTAGACTGCTGCTGGGTCCAGTTAGTTCACCTGCATCTCTGCCTGGTAGCGCTCGCACGTTACAGCCAGTACTGGAGGTTTCTTTTCCCTGAGCCACTGAAACACATATATTTTTTCTTTTTTTAATGACAGTAATTCTATGAGAAGAACAAAAATATTGAAGTGAATGTAGAAGTCTTATTGTTAGCTAAGGATTTCATAAAAAAAACACCTACAAGTCAGGGCAGGAACTACACCTTGCTTTGCGTTTGGAACGTAGCTTGTGCCTCCTCACTACTACCACAGTGCAAATATTTAGTTATTTACCAAAAGAGGGGAAAAAATGTGTTCTACAGTTGTATAATCAGGACTCCAGGAGCTCAGAGATGCTTGAATTAACAGATTTTTTAATTTTAAGAAGTTGGAGTGAAGACATTCAGCCCACTACCTCTTAAAAGTTGTTATTTTGTCTAATTGGCTTTAAAAAGCATTCAGTATTTTTATGGCATATAATATATTCAATGAGAAGTTCCCCATGCTTCCTTCAGAGCCGCAGTTACACAATAATTCCCAAACGAGAAAGGAAGACCTCAAACGTGTCAGTCAGAAACATACTTCTGGAATTTTTGGCCAGAAATGGTTTCAAGCCTTCACACAGCATCTTCAGAAACAGCAAATTAACTGGACCAAGAAACAGGCATCTTACAAATATGTCTCTAATAAACAAACCAGGTATGCCAAATTTATCTATTAATAAAAAAATGTGATTTATCAATTGCACTGGTTTGACACTGAAACTTGTGAGACTTTGCCAGCAACCTTTCATACTACATCCATTTGGCAAGTTCTGGCTGGTGATGACATTACGCTGGAAATTAAACTTATTAGTCAAAATTATCCCTATTGCTGAATACTCTAAATTTTTTTGATACTACCAACCCATCTTGAAGTTACAAAGGTGCAGACAACTGCTATGCAAACTTCTCCAAGGACCTTTCTGTACCTGAAGAAATGACTGAGGTTACCCATCTCAGGATCAAATTAGATTGTACTAATCAATGGCACAAAACTTAGCAACCATTCACCCCATCAGGTTGCAGGGCTCCGAGTACTGAAAGATAATATCCAGATCATTTTTGTCGTACCTCTTCTCTTCTTCAACAAGGATGAACAGAAGCGATGTTAAGAGTTCTCTTTTAGCTTTCAACTGATCCTTCTTTTTTTTGGACAAGAAAAAGTTGGCATTTTTTTCCAACTGTAATTAGAGCATCCTTCCCTCAGTTTTAGAAAAGGGAGAAAACAGCCATGTTTTATGTTTTTCAAAACAAAGCCAAGGAGAGTTGCAGTTGCTCTGTGATATATTGCATTGGTCAGAAACACAGAATATACCGAGATACCTTTTCTTAATTGTTTCAGAAAACTGCATTGCTGCATGCAGAAGTCTCCCCTGCAGTGCCTGCCTCAGGTTCAAATCAAATAGTGTTTGATCCTTCCTTACTGCTCCAAATAGACAGCCAAGCCCAAAACATGCTGAATGCTTAGAGACTCCAGTCCCTCCAGTGCAGATGAAATCAGGCTGGCTCTTCCCAAGACTTTAGCAATTCTCTGTACTCTCGCTAATAAGTACCACTGATATACCTTTTCCTGCTATCTACATATTTTCCCCTGGATCCTGACCAGTAAACTATAGGAAATAGCACCTGCAAGGAAGGAAAATCCTAAATAGCTCATTCTCATCTGCCAGGTCATCATCTCTCTTTTCTTGGCCTGTTGGATGGCTTCACGTTAAATTTCCAGTCAAATACAAGAAAATAAAACTCAACTTTTTCACCCTGCTGTCCTCCATTTAGGGGAATTTTAACAATTTGCCAGTAAATGTAACTCTTAAGACTTGTAGTGATGACTAATCACTAAACAGACATGTAGTCACAGCTGTTCAGATATTTATTTCTTGTCCAAACCCAACTCTGAATAACTTAAGCACCTTAATAGAAGTAGAATAATAAATACAGCCCAAATATAGGCAGCAATCCAACACAACCATCACAGGGCTCTCTTAAATCCCCCGTCTTTCAACAATGCTCACTGCAATAGCTCTTACTATTGTATAACAAGAATGTAACAGAAAAGCAAACTAGGAGAGACTGGCATAGTTACCATGTTTACCACTTTCACATAGTGCTTTTTTTTTTTCTTTTTCCTCAAACTGAGTGCTTTCAGGTTTGCTGCAGATTTTTTCCTCATAAGCAATAACCTCCCTCTGCTCCAGCAGACTCGGGCAGAGATAAATCAAACACGTACGAGTCTGCTGGAGAGAGTAGGGGAAGAGAAACTCTGCTGATGATCTAGGATTGAGCTTTCATCTCACTCTGTACAGGAGGAGAATCCCAACCATGGCTGCGTTGCTCGGGTTGGGACATACTATCCAAGGTTTTCCCAGGTGAGATAGAGAGTAGCCCATGTGCTCCCTGTAAGCAAAAGGCCTTGGAGCCAGGTATTCACCTAAAGAACTGCCAACACAGGCACCTGCGCTTCCGATTACCAAGGGAATTGCAACGAGGTAAGGGGAAAAAAATAAAATCAGCTGTTAAACAAACAGCTTTGGTTTAATTGGCAGGGTGACTGCTTCACTAATGGGCACCCCAAGCATCAAAAATAAATCTCAGTTGTGTTTTCCGAGAATCCCATGAATTACCCATAGGGAAATGAAAACAAAGAGGATGCATTAAGCTATGTTTTAGCATTTTTTAATGTATTTTCCACATATATTTTTTTTTTTCATGCGACTATTATGTATATAGATGCTTTTGAATTAAATATTTTTTTTTTAGATAATTCTGTTATTACAGCTTTACAAAGATTAAAATCTACGAAGTATCAATCTCCCCATAAAAACCAAACACACTGACAGGCTACTGATCTTATCTCATCAAGTACCATGCTTATTTTGCTTAGGTTGGGTTTGCAAATGAACCCAACAAGCCAAATTATTTTGTCTCAACGGGGACATAAATGTAGCAATTCTAGCGGCTGTCACGCTTTGCAGTTTTCCTTCACACAGGTATGGACTCTTAAAATGCAGACCAGCAATTTAGTAATAATATTTGCAAACTTGGTGAGGAAAAAAAAATGCTCGTACTTACTACTATACACACAGACACATCTAGCTTTATGTATGAGTTCTGACTTCATTTAGAAGTTAGCTATGAACTAAAAATCTGCCTTGTAGGGTTTTCCCACTCTCCAATTTACTTTGAAAGGAAAAACCCTTCATTCTTGACCTGGTGTCTGCCATAAAGGTTGGGTCTTTTCACTCAGACACACAGTGAAGGTAAATCCTGCTCTTGCAGTCCATCAAATAAGTTTCTGTCTCCTCTAACATATAATTGAGGTTGTAACAGATGGCTTTGCATTTTGCAAGACTAAAGGTTGTGCAACAGCAGCAGCTTTGTTTAAAGGGAAAGATTTATGAGAACACAGACTAAGGTAAGAGTTTGTGGAAGATGAAAAATAATTTCTCACTTCGAAGGAAGACTCGGTAGCACTACATTTAAAAGCTCATCTGCCTCTGTCTTCCCCACTCTTGCTAGTGCTTTTAGTGGAAATAATAAAACATCCACACATCGCTGTGTGAATATGGACTTCTACACTAATATCATCAACATCTCTGTTGCCAGTGCAGCAGAATTTTTTGTCCTGGGGCCAGGTGGAAGGACCATACAACCACTCAAGGTGAGAACTACTCTGATACAGCCCCAAAACTTAGCCAGAAGAAGCAAAGTTTTGTGGGTGATGCTCCTGGCTTGTCTTTGTACAAGAGCACAAAAGCAGGAGCTGAGCACGTAGAGGCAGGGCAATAGGAGGGCTCAGCAAGAGAGCCTCCAGCAAACACCACTCAGTCTGGTATAAAACCCAGTCTTTGGGTCACAGAATTCCTTCAAATCAATGACGACCTGTGCTTTCCAGATGGATCTCAGCTGTCAGTAAGCTCAAGCCAAACTACATTGGGATCATACCCAACAATTGGTCTGGGGACAGCTTCCCGAACCCATCACTTGCCAAGGTTTTGTTTGTTTGGTAACAGAGATAGAGAAAGAGTCCCTTATGGCCCTAAGAGGTTATTTCAGTACTGCACCTGGGCACATCTCCGAGTAGCTCTTCTATATCGCTCACCCTAAGTGTTTCTCCCTATTTTACATAGCTCCCTCCTTTAAAGTCTGTTAAGTGAGTCCAGCCCCCCAGGCAGAAGGGTGGTAACTTCCAACTTTCTGGCTTGCTATGGTCTGTTTATCAGATCTAATGAAGACATTTATGGGTTGATGGTCTGACAGATGCTCAGTTTTCTGACTGGATGAGGAAGTCAAACTGTTATATAAGAAGCCAATAAGTACCATTCATTCCTAAAGCAATAAAACACTATTGCATTTCCAAGTTAATTGGCACAACCAAGTCAGTTTTCTGGGAGTGTATTTAATCAAATTTAATCTTTAGTTAGGGGCTTCTGTAACATCCTGCACTATACTATCTGATGATCTAGAATAGTGATGATTGCTATTACAACGCACTGTTTTTTGTAGCTATATCTAGGATCAAAACATATTGCTAGTGCAGCAAAACGTTCTTGGAGACATTTACAACTTTCACCATTTACATACGTGTTGGGGGTGAGCACAGAGGTTTCCCAACAAGTTAAAGTTGAGAAGGCTGTTCCTTTCTTTTAGCAAGAACACTTGGGTATTCTTAAAAAATCTGAAAATAGTAGATTTCCCAATTAGAAAAAATAAAAAAAAAAAATCCATCCCCTTACAAGGTTTTCTCAGCACTGGCTGTACCTAGTGGTACAAGAGGTACCACTCTGCCATCAACCATGCATGAAATTCAGAGTGTTTTGTGTTAAAGTGCTAAGGCTTGATGGGGCATGTTTTATGGGTTCATTACAGGGTGCCTCTGGAGTATTGCAAGGCATGAGACCAAAGGCTACGTCCCATTGGCTGCCCAAGTTATTTATTAATGGCCCTATTAAACACTCCCTCAAGCTCTCGATTGCAGTTATCTAGTTTTCTTTTAAATTTTTTTTTTTTCCTTTTGACTTATTCACCCACAGCTGGAGAGCATCCTTAGGGAGTCACAGCAAGGCACCCAGGTCTGGCATCTGAAGAGCCCAGGACCTTGGTGTGGAGACATCAACGCCAGTGTGGGGTTGGAGACCTCCTGCCATCTGCTCTGGTGCCTTCAATCCCCGTGTGCACCAGCCACAAGAGGGGGACAGAGCCTCACTCTGCCTTGCATAAACACAGGCTGTGGGTCAGCTGAGGGGTATCTAGGAAACCCTCTTCTTTCCAGTGCTCCAAAATCTCTCCCTTCAAAGGCCAAAAAGCCTCCTCTCCTCTTGCTAAACATCAGTGTTTACGCTTCTATGCACAGCAGGAGTAAAGTATTATTATCAATTGCTTTAAGTGAGCATATAGGAAACCCAGTTCAGGAGTAATTCACCTTTCTTACTGCCACGAACCAGTGATGCTGCGAGATGCACAGACAACAAGCCTTAAAAAACCCATCATGTTGACCTTCCAAGGGCCACCCTCCCCTCCAGAAGTCTCTCCGCCACTAGATTAATTGCATTCAACAGACAAGAATTACTAACAGTACTGAGCTTTGTGCTACCTCAGGAGATAAACACCACTTGAAAGTGATGGAATACAGGGAAAACTCATAGAGCCCCAAATCACTCCTCCATCATTTACAGTGTTGCTGCTGTATTGGGAAATGTCAAGCTGCATCTTTAAGAGTGGACCTGTCTCTGCAGCAAAAGCACAGAAAGCTGGCAGTTGAGAAAGCAGAACGGATGACAGTTTTTGGCAGCAGTTTCAGCTGTCTTGTTGGGTTTTTCAGATTAATCTGCCCCTTTGGAACACTGAACAGATCATCAGGACAATCCCTCAATCCAAGATCTTTTGCAGTGGAAAAAAAACCTCATAAACTAGGACAGCAGCACAACAGAGTCAACTTTCTGAAAAGGAATCAGTCTTGGCTCTGAGAAAGGTCCTTATCAAGACAGTGTCTAAAGCAAATGGCACGTCTGCACCGTCATCCACTGCACACGCACACACATGGTGTGTTTTTTCAATGTGATTTTTCGGGAAGTCATGAACTGAGAAAAAAGCGCTTCTCTCCACGTCCCCGGATCGCACCATTTCAAGCTTCGTTAAATACATCTTGTTTCTCTCAGATGCCAAACGTATTGACCATTTTCTGTCAAGGAAACATCTTCCATTCCCAATATCTAAAACTATGTGCATATGCTCAACACAATTTGTTTCAAACATTCAGTTTTATATCATAAAGGAGACACATAACCAAAACCTTGAATGCTCTTAAAAACCTACCCGCAACAGTAAGTTTCCAGAATCTTAGTTTTCCCCAATGAATTCTGAATCCAAGATACCTGCATGCCTAGAGGCCCTAAAAAAATATATATCAGTGTTAGGAGTTACTTTCCCTTGTTTTTTGTTGCCATTTAATCAGATCTCAGCTCTCTTCTCTCCTCAAAAGGCATCTATCTGCATTTCAATTATATATTGGGGCAAGTAGTCCTTTGCAGCTGGATGAGTATCTACCAAAGCCAATGTGTTAAGGGCTGCTTGTTCTAATCTGGATGCAGAACAGGTCCACATTTTATGGATCGGAAAAAGTATATTTAGCTAATAATCACATATGCTATTTATTAGATCACACAACAAAATTTATTCTTATTGCCCTTTCTGGCAGGAAGAGGATTTTGTAGCATAAGAGCAGCACAGTTTGTTATATCAGTTTAACCGCTTCATCTGGTATAGCTCTTTATAGCACTTCACAGCTTTGGCCCACAGGATTTGAAATTTAGACTAAAAAAATACAATAAGCAACTTTGCCAAGGAGTTTCACCCTTCCTCCATTACACAACAAACTAACAAATAGCTGTTATGCAAGTTTCTCCTCACCATCAAGCGTGCACTGCTTTCAGTTTGCCTAAGAGAGCAAGCACGCAGGAGACAAAAATGGAATTATATTAATACATTGTGCTCTTGACCTAAAGGTCGAGTTCCCTGTACTGATCACCATGGCTTTCAACAAGGATTTTCTATCAGCTGTGAAACTGCTGTACAGCTGAAGATAAGGCTTCCCTTTACATGTTTGTGGCTTTCACGTCCCTAGGCACAACCGTGTATTCTACCTCTTTCATTGGCACAAGGAATGGGCACAACTGACCTACGGGTCAGGTCAGCGAACCAGAGCTACCAAACTATCTCGTGCTCCGTCAGACGGCTGTGGTGAGGCTACAACTTCATTGTTCCCACCAGCTCCATCCAGACACGTCCCCATAGAGCCCCCAGTCCCTTCCCAGCACAGTTGCTCCCCGGTAGCAGGCTAAGCCACGTAGGTGCTATGCCTACACTACTACACTTCTGCGATCGCAGCCTAATCAGCATGAGGTTGGCCTTCACGCAGCTCCCCACCCAACTTGGGGTGGTGGCTTAGCTCCTGCTTTTGCCCCCTGACCTTATTTTCTATGTCCTGTCAACCCACTTGTAGCCTGTGATGAAGCGCGGCCGTGGCCAGGGAGCTAGGGGGTTGGAATAGGATGTGCCAGTGTTGCAAAATGCATTACAAGTGAGGTTTCTTATCACAAGCAGCTTCTACAGCAATAGCCCTGAGAAATCCCATCAGAGAAGAGATGACTCAGTCTCATACAGACACTTTACACATCCAGACATTCTTGCATATGAGAATCTACTGCATATAAAAAAAATGACCTCTGACTTTTTGTGCCTCTCCTCTGCCCTGTCATAAATAAGAATATAATTTCAAGAGATGCTGTCAACTTATATTTAGCCCAGTTTTCTATTTTGTTTAAAAATAAAAGTCTTCTGTAAAGCGTAAGATGAATAGAATTAAGAAAACAATTCTTTAAAACAAAACAAAAAATTGTGCTGTTGCCTTTCAAAAGCAAACCCTGTAGCACTGAAAACTTGGAATTGTCCACAAACGAATATGAGTCTGACATGATATTTATTACCCAAGCTTAAAATAGCACAGAACAAACAGAACACAAATCATGGCAAGTAAAAATTAATTTTAAAAATTCAGTTTAATAATCTAACAGTTTAAGGGCAATATGTGGTTTATATTGGCAGTGGCCTTTTAATCTTGCAAATCATATAATTAAGAAAACTTAATTAGTAAAAGCAGTGTTTGAATATTAGAGCTGTGAAAATATCTCAGAAAAAATTGCAAGTATTGGCTTGAACATATTTTAAGCCTCAGTTCTGCGTCTGCATGCACTTCTGTTAATATAAATAAAAGGCAGGAGTAAATAAATGGCAGAAGCATTCAGGAAATCATGAAGTTAGAATATTCACAAAACCCAAAATTGTAACTGCTTGCGCAAGGGCCCGAGGCAGAGCCCGGCGAGAAGAAACAGCAGCGCAGCGTATCCTGCATCTCCCTGAAATCTCCCCATCACAGCCACACAATTCCTTGAGCAAGCACAGGCCTCCTCCTTCCCTCTCTCCCCACCACCCATCTCAAAAAACACGCAAACTACTCAGCCATGAAGAGAAACTAAATAAAATAAAGACTGCTTCCTGATTAAGAAAAAAGTTTCACGTGTGTCTGTTTAGAGAGAGCCTTAACTTGTTTCATACGTCCAAAGGAGAACAACAACAAAAAGAGGCTTCTGCACAATTTTCAAGCTTGGAAAGCCAAGTTGAGTTAAAAGGCACCAACACGACATCACGGCTCTCAGATAAGATGCGCGAGATTCTCACAAGCTGCAAGTCCTCAGAGCGAAGACATCCATCTTCAACCCATCAGCTTTTTAAAAGTATAAAAACTATTGAACTCACATTTCCTTTTTCAGCCAGGTAGTCAAGAAGGATCTATACAACATGGAAACTCCAAAGAACTTTGTGCACTGAAATAATGACATCCACGGGTGACGTTCATAGTATCCTTGCAGCTTTAGACACAAGGGAAAAAAAACAGGTCAAAACAAAAAAAAAATCATAATGCTGTTAAGTGCCAAAACATTCTCATCTGCAAAGTTCCAGGGAGACATTTCTCTACCTCAGAAAACCAAAAGTTTGGTTCACTTAATAGTGGGCCACTCTAATATCGCTGAAAAGTTAGAGTTCTCAGCGAAGCATCTTAAACAGACAGAGGGCCTGGCTACAGTTGAAGTTTCTTTTGCAATATTTGCTCAAGAGAGCTTCTATTGTTGCCATTCTGCTTTGGGACATGTACTATATTTTTCTAAAGCGATGATTTATCATTGCCTTTGAAAAATAAGGAAACTATGTTATTATTCTTAAATTGATCCAGTTCTTTTTCAGGGGACAAGTCCATGATTTTCATTTGTTTAATGGACAAATTCCAGCACGGAAATGAAATTAGGAACCCAAAACCAGATCCAAATTCTCCCCAACAAGCCCCAGGACCTTCGAGTGCTTCAATTCTCTCTTCTGCCCCTCAGGCTGGGTCCCCATAATTTGCACAGAACAGGGGCCCTCAAAGCCCACACATAATCCAGGGTTTCACCCTGCATCCATCCTTCCACATCCAAGTTCTTTTTAATTTGCATCTTTGGAGGGAAATCAGCAGTAAGTACAGTAAACTGTTTCTCTAAAGTAAAGACACAGAATAGTGTTCTTGGACCCCCTGGTTTTGTTCCTGTAAAACATATCTCATTCCAATCAGATATATCAGACTTCTGCTGCCAGTCATACCACTGGGTTATTAATTGTAGCAGAAATCAAGAGTGATTGCTAAGTACCACCAGCTGAACTTACCATACCGGTCACACGAGGGGTGAACAGTAGTGGGATACTCAGTCCTGGTGGTTAAACACGCACAGAGAGGCTCTTAGTTTTGCCACTCGCTCAGCCCCCCATGTCCTTTTGCAGCATGGGCTTCCCCAAATACCTTAAACCCCTCCTGCGTGCGGAGCTAACGGGCAGCAATTATTCTGTATGTCAAATACGCCTTTTCAACAAGCTTCTTATTTAGACTCCTTATCTGAATAGCACCACGGTGCTTGGCAGTGGGTATTTGGCCTGAAATAACAACATATTAACGATTTTAATCTCCCATAACTGGGAAAGGTTTCCAAAGAAAAACAGAGGTTTACAAATAGCACCTCCCCATCTTGAGTGCGTGTTACACAAACAGATGTCACCAAGTTAATCCGTGCGAGCCCCTCCGTTCTGCAGTTGGAACGCAGGGAAAGTCATCTGCTTCTCCGACAGACTCTGTTCTTCTCTTCTGTCTGTGCAGACACAGGAGCCAAGAGCTCACCCTGTTCCTCTAACCTTCTTCTCTACCCACAAGTGCTCCATATTTTACAAAACAAACTAAACAAAAGACCTAGCTGGTTTTGAGCCTTTGTATACACACAAAATGCACCAGTATCCGCGAAGTCTGAACACGCACAAATCTAGTACAAATGGATTTATTCTCTCAGCTGAGAAACTATCAACACGCCAGGGATCACCAAGGGAAGGAGAAACAAAGATCTGGTGCTTACTTGCCCCTGACAAAGGGCTCAAGGAACGAAGGAGGCTGACCAACCAAGGAAATTAATGTTTGTTTCTGACAGGGATCTATGCAAAGGATTAATTTAGGGCTCTTTTCATCAGAATGATAACAGCTGTCATCTACTGTGCGAGTGCAGTAATTACTGCATCTCATATGTGGAAAATGAATACCTGATGTTTCATTTACACAATAATATCTCAATCTACAGTCCCAGAGACAGCCAGCGACATTCCCATGGAATGACTAACACATACCCCACTTCTAAATTCCTGCAATTTTACAGCCAGCTCCCCCCAGCCAGCTCCATAGTTTTCATGGTCCTTCCAACAGAGCATGAAAGAGGCTGTAATAATATTTATTACTCTAAATTTTCAAAATCCATCCTGATATATCTTATTCTTTCATGGATTATTTGACATAAATCAGTTTTTATTAAGTTACAAGAATATCCTCTCTCACCTACAATTTTAATCTATTATATCTAGTCTTATCTGCCACACACACAGAGATTTTTTGTTCCATTCACCATCATTGAACCAGAAAAGAAGAAAATAAACAAGAAGCCACAAGTTCAGTAAAATAAACAAAAAGAAGTTGGAATAAACAGAAACATTTGTGTATCTTTATCAATAATATTGTAACTGATCTGAAAACAGAGTTTGGTTATAGATCTAATTTTGCCAAAGTTAGGAAATGTAATAAACAGTTCTAATTTGGTTTCTTAATAGAAACTAAATTGGATTTTGAAAGCTAAGCAGCCTGAAGAAATAGCACAATGCTTTTGCTTACTGCCTAGCTAGTATCATTATGGGAATGAAACTAATTAAAAAAAAAAAAAATCTATTTCCATCAAAATGTAATTGCACAGCAGAGATCAGTTTAAAACTATATGTTTCTTAATCATTAAAACAAGTGAAGTAAAATTACATGTTTTGCAAAACTGGCCTGGGCTGTATTACGATGCAGGGGCCGAAAGCGAAGTGCTTCCAAGCACCAAAAAGTACCACTAATTCCTGTATAACCTCACGCCTTGGAGAGCCAGACAGTTTCAGCGTATTGTGTTGTTTTTTTCATCAATTGAAGAGGACGTGGAAAGTAACTTCAGATTAGATAAATCTCTTGGAAACCTATTTCAATCAATCATTTTCCCCTTTCCAGCCATGCCCTGAAGATGTTTTGCATTCAAATGAGTAAACCCGTATCCTTTTTGCATACACCAGCCATGCAGCAGCACGCTTGGGTTTGACAGAAGGTGCCTACCCCTCCAAACTGCCTTCATGCAACCACTTTCCTGCTCAGAACTGTCATGTAGCAGTTTCTAATTTTAGAGTTTGATTAATTGTCAGCACAAAAGAAGGGAGAGCCTAAATGAACTTTCTTTTTTGTTTTGCAAAATCGTATTATTTTCATGGTAGGCAGCAGACAAGTAAGAGGTGCCCAATTTATCTAAATATTTTAAGGCATGTACTTAAATCTATCAATTCCAATGCCTTTTCAGGCAGCTTTTGGCTATCTAAACATACATCTTGGCTTTGCAACAAAGCAAAGGAATTGGAGCATTCATGCATTTTGGAAATCAAATGATGCCTGCATTTACAGAAACAAGAGCTTCTATGAAGAACAGCCAAAATTCAGCCTTGAGGAGATGTTTGAATCAGAAATGGCCAGAAACAGATTTTCTATTTGCAAAATAATGTCAGTTTTGAGTGAGAGTGAGAGACAGACAATATTGTTCTTCTCTATATTAACATAATTTAAGATATATTTTCTTCTTCAGGAGAATATGTTCTGGTTTATGTTTTCTGTTCATCAATAGGTGGTTTTCTGGAGAAGCTGGCAGGAAACTGAATTTCTTGACTATATTTCATTTAAAGGAAGATGCTTCTTTAGAAGAAAAGCTCTCAATCCAGGATAGGGAAATTAAGATGACAGGCTTGATTTTTGAGTAACAGAAGCTACAACTATAGCCAACATCATCAATTCTTTTTCATTCATTTGAAATGCAAGATTAGGAAGACTGGTGGTAAAGGGTGCAGAGTAAGCAGAACAAATAAGCATGTTTGCCAGCTGCATTAGGAGTTAAATACTCCACTTGCAGACTATTTTGAAAGCCAAGACAAAGGGCGTCCTGTGTGCTGCTGCATTGTCCACGCTGTGTATCTCCAAAGCCTGGAGAAGTTTACACAAGAAAAAGTTGACTTAGGAGGTCACATACACAAATATAGACAGCAAGAAGCAAATTTTTTAAACAGAGAGAGTTCTTCCAAAACAGGAATTTGCATCAATGCAGATTCCTGAAGTTTAGAAGAGGACGCAGCCCTGCTTTGACACCTGTCCTCCCACACCACCAGTCGCAGCACAGCACACAAGGGACATTCCCATGTCCTGTTGCCAAATCCACCACTGTCAACGTATCTACAAGAAACAAATCTTCAAAATACAGTGTACGACAGGCTTGTTCATTTGCTTAGGAAATGTCAATTTTCCCATTTGACATACAGTTGAGGAGTCATCCCACTTGCAAAAGGAAGGCAATTGCTCAGCTGAGCACGCATTGTGGCATTTTTTGCATAATTAGCAGAACACATTTAGCCTCAACCTTCTTCTGACGAATTCAGTCACACCTGTTTATGTGAAATCAATTAAGAGACCTTAATCTTCTTAGACAGTTTCCAGCACTCCATCCACAGGTTCAGGCCTGTTTCTTGTATTGCGAAGTTTAAGTTATATTAAAAAAGAAACAATTATCCTATAAACATGAAGGCCTAAATTATGCCTTAATAATTAAAACCTGTTACACTTTTAGTTTGCAGCCTTTTGGTGGTCAGACACATATCAAACAGCGCTGTCCACTTTGGCTCCGATGAAGGGAGGAATGAGCAAAATAACCCTAAAGCAAGGTTAGCATGAACATGTCTATGTGCCTGCCCTGTGCAGGTGTGTGCCAGAACACACATACCTGTGCCCAGATCTGCTGAGGAATTGTGGAGTGATGTAAGGGTAAAGTCTGGTAACGGAGTCATCCAAGGAAAGGAAGCCCAGACTGCATGCCCACCCACAATATCCAAAAATCCCCCTTCCTGCAGGAGAATTTTTGGGGAAGGACTCAATTTCACCTTACTTTAGGTATGTCTCCAAAATAGACACTGACAGCAGGTTAGATGAATCATGCTTCAGAAAAGCCTGTACTTCTCACTACAAATGGAGCCTCCACAAGAAGCTCAGGCTGAACATCTAGAATTTGGCATGATAAAACCCACCGTTATTGGGGACACGCAAGCAGAACTGACATCTAGTAAAAAACCAAGGTGTATGAATCCCTGCTGACCAGTGATGTTAAAAGCTACCTGATTAGTTGAAGCTAAAAAAAGAATAATGCTCCCAGTCTCCATTGGGCATAGTTTGTGGTTTATAGCAAGAAGAATCCTGACAGTGCTTTATGCCAAAGAAGAATTTAAATCTCACATCTGTGTTTGTTTCTTGGATCTACTACTCTGGCAAGTGAGTCATCCTAAGAAACATTAAATTACTTTTCATAATACACCAAACATTTAAAAAAAAAAAAAAAAAAAGGCGTCCAGAAATAGTTCAAACTGAAGTAGAAGTATCATTTCAGGACATTCACCCAACTACCTAGTGGAGCATACACGAAACGTACTTGAAGTACCTTAAAGATTTTGGGGCCAAAACTCTGTTTAACCTACAGAGCTGCACAAGACTGCACTGAGGTGAAACAAAAGTAATGAAAATCAATGGCTTTAACTGAGGAAACACTGCCATTTGATATGTGTGAAAACTGTCCCACTCCAGTAGGCCTCCTTGAAATAAGGTGTTTCTCTTGTAGTAGCATACATGCTTTCAAGCCATATTCTTTAAAGAAAGGAGCAGAAGGCTAGTGGGGGGTAGAGAGAAAAAAATCCTTTTATATCTCCTCAGCCTTTGGAAAGGGAAAATATCAAGTAGCAGCTAAAATTTCTTTGAGATCAACTTCTGTTTTGTAAACTTTGGGTTTCATTCTAATTGTTAGGGAGACATATAATAACTGGCTTTAACGTTATTTTCTTTGGACTACATCCCCAAAGCCGCAATTAATTTAAATACCAATGTCTTCTTAGCAATTTCCTTTCATCAATAAATACTGAAATACAATGATCTGACCACAATTCACAAAGCAAATAAGCTTGAAGTGGTGTTCAAGCTATATTGTTATCATGCAGTTTGTATAGAAGAGAGCAGATAAGGGAAATACTTTGTGAACAGGAGAAATCTTTCATTACTTGGAAGAGTTTCATTCCATGAGAAAACAATAACTCTCATACCGTTCCAAGCAATGAAGATAGCAGCTTCCAGAGGCACTTACATGTAAACCTGATTGAAGGAGCAACAGCAGAGTCAAGTCTCAAAGTCAAGAGAAACCTGATATAGACATGGGATCAAAGACCAGACTTCATTCTCTTCTCTGTTCACAAACCTGAAGGAATTTACTCTTGCTTATACATTCTCTTCAGCTGATTTTGAGAGGCCTCTAGTGATGGACAACATACACTCGAAGCAGACGCTTAGAGCATCTCTCTCTTCTATGTGTAAGGAGACCAGTGGCAGAGGAAGAAGGATTCCCTAGCACGGACAAGTCAATCTTTCTAGTGCTGCTATAACTATACACCTTGAGCTTTAGTATTCACTTGCTGGTACACAAAAATACAGGTATTTTAATGCCCTATTTTCACTTTATAAATGGATGTACGTTTAACAGCCAGAAATGCACATCTCCAGTCAAACAAAAAAGACTGAACATCCAAATAACTGAAGCAGATTTCAGTCTCTCATCAGCCAAGATCCCTCTTTGCCAAATTACCTCTTCTCTGCCAAACATTCAGTCACAGACAGAGAGATGCTACTAAAACATGCAAAAGCAGAAGACACTTTCAGGGAAAAAATGAAAATCTTTGCCTGAAATACAACTGGTGCACACAGAGCAAAATAAACTCGGACTCCATGACCAGACTGTAATACTCATTGTGGCAGAACCATTCACTGCAACACACGCCAGGTACACATTACACAGGTCTTGCCTTCACACAACTGCAGCCAATATCACCCTGATCACGTAGAATTCTTTGGTTTAAACTCAGTATTTTACGTAGGGAACAATTCCATCCCTGTTCCATGCTGCTCTGTCAATTAGTCTCTCAAGAAGAATGGCTATAGAACCATCACTTACCAGAGTGACGGGGCCTCTGGAGTCTGTTCCCAAGCAGGAATTGCAGTCACCAATAGCTGTGAGGAAGAAGATGGAGGAATAACGAGATTAATCACTTAAATTGCTTAGAAAGGCAAAAGAACATCCTTCCATATGAGAACATCATGCAGTTCAAAGCCTAGCTCTCTTCAGGGTCAGCATGCAATATAGGCATGATGCCTTTTTTTGAGCAATAAGAAGGGTAGATGCCAAGAGGAGAAATATTTGCTTGTGGACACATAAGACATTTGAACATGAGGAAATGAAGTGCACAGCCGTATTGTAGGCTACAATTTTCCACACAGGTATTTTCTGGACTCTCTAATGCATCTCTGCACGAGTTAAATTACTGGTGGAAGGGAAATTTGCTTTCCAACCCCAAAGCACAGAGCCAGGTTGTCAAATAAGCTAATCACAACCAGCTCGGGTATCTCTGCACTGCATTATAGTCTGCAGTGTAGACATTCATCACATCTTCTCAGGTCAGAGATCAGTACCTAATCCCTTTGCTATGTTTCCCTGTAAGAAATTCATAGTACCAGGGCTTTGCTCATCTCTACAACCGATGGTTTTGCAAGGCCCAAACTACTTTGCAAGGATTGCAAAACATGTTTGAACTCGTACATTCTCCCCGTCACGAAGAGTTGCTCAGTCCCTCCCCCAGTCCCAGAGCACATTGGCACGAGGGCTGGAAAATAAGCAAAAAAACACAAACCAAAATCCCACACCATCTTGGAAACCAACAGCATCTCAAAAACTCATCAGACACGTGTGGATGCAGACACAAACTACATGAATTTATCATCCTTGTGTTTTCTTACATTTCCTTTCCCCTGTCATTTTTCCTTTAGGCTGTTTCTATAGTCTAACTCTGTCTCCAATTTCTACTGGGTTTGGAGTTTCGTTATACTCCTGGTGTAAAAACCACACATCCCTTTCCGTCTTGTTCTTGCTATGTAGTTAGACGTGCCTATAGATGATTTGCAAAGGCTTGCAACCTCGTTGCAGTGTATTTCTCAATATTAAGCTCCTCCAGCTCCCTGTTGATCCAAAATACTCCAATTTTTATTACCCTCCTTTGTATTGCCTGACTCCCTGACCCTATAGTTTATGGTTAGTCCAATCCTCACGTTTCCATCAGAGGACACTTCTCAACTAATGTTAGATCCAAGCCTTTTAGAGCTGATGATACAAGAGAAACAGCTAAGAAATCTTGAAGCACAGAACTGGGGATACTAACAGCACAAGAGCAACAAGCTTGTTCACTAGCGAGCACGATCAAAATGATGGATCTTGCCAAAAGTGTCAGTTGCTGAATTTTTGTCCTTACCAAAGCTATAGGGTTTCCTTCACACCCTTTAATTACTCAAACCTTACTTAAGGAACATGGCTCAAACAAACAAACAAAAAAAAAAAAGTTACAACAACGTAGCATGATCTTGACATACAAGATGTCAGAACCATTATAAACCCCTTTATTCCAGAATGATGTCTTTTGTGCTTAGAGGCATGCTTGCTATTCATAGATCTACTGCTCAGCTGTTCCAGTTTTTAGTTCTGCATAAATGCCCACTCATTATGTCCAGAGGGTTTTGCCTGTAGCTTTGTGTTTGTAGCCTTGAGGCAAATGTCTTGATGGCTTAGGGAACTCGCAGCAAATGACCAAATAACATCGGATTTTCCACAGCAACGAAGCCATTATGGGACAGCATTTCTATGTAACAGCACCCTTCAGTGTGCAATCATTATAACTAAGGATTTAACCAGGCTCTGGGGACATAACAAAATCACTTTGAAGCCAAAAATCCACTGTGAAATCTTAAGCATTAGATTTCTGAAATGCTTCTCAGAACTGCTTGAATCAGGCAGCTTTGTCAGCTACAGTAAAACTAAAAGAAGGGAAAGTTTTATGCACATCTTAAGAATGGATCCAAGTATTCAGACCTGTTCATGTAGAGCTGGGGGCTCAGTGTGCATTCATTGCACACACAGTTCTTTGCAGTTGCATATTTTACCATCGTAAGCACACAAGCCCTCATTAATATTTTTGCTGTTGCTAAAATTTCCAAGCACGTTGCTCACAGTTTCGAGGAAAATCTGTAGTTAGGCTGCAGGAGGTAACAGCCTTTATAATCCTGAGGGAATCCAGAGCCCCACACCTGGTCCATTCCAGCTGCAGGACTCCTCACTGGCTGACTGGGGAATGGATCTAGTGGATTCCTGCTGAATTAGAGGTCTGTGCAGACTAGGTTTACCACAGAGAAAGAAGGATGGCTCGTGATAATAAGAATCACAGGTACAGCACAAGCACTGGGTGAAAAGCTTCGTGTAAGCGTGGTGGGTTGACCTTGGGTGGCCGTTAGCCGCACACCCAGCCTTTCTCTCTCGCCCCTCTCCTCTACGCAAGAGAAAATAAAATTTAAAAGCTCATGAGTCAAGGTAAAAAATAAAGCAGAGAGATTCCTTACCAATCACAAGCAAAACAGATTGGATTTGGGAAAAACTAATTTGAGGTACTGCCGATTCAAATGGATTTGGATGGCGAGAAACAAAGACAGAACTAAAACACCACATCACTCCCCGACTCAGCTTTGCTCCTTCATTCCCAACTCCTCTATCTCCCACCCAATGCCCTGCTATCCATGCCACTCTGGGAAACAGGGATTCCTCCCTGCAGCTCCTTCTCCCTCGTGCTTTTCTCCTGCTTTAGAACTTCAAACACCTCCTTGGCCACAGCAGGGCTATTCCTCACACTTTTTCCCTCACCCCTGGGGCCGCACGAGGGTCTCTCCAGTGAAAGAATCTTCCAGACTGGAAGGGAAATTATAACAAAAACTTATCCAAACTTCCTTTCCACTCTGCAGGCCAGACTGCTCCCACATGGGACACGTCCCTGCCCATCGCAGGGAGGTTGGAACTAGATGATCTTTAAGGTCCCTTCCAACCTAAACTATTCAATGATTCCAAATGGCTGTATATATGTGCAGATTGCAACAGGAGAGTCCCCCTGCACCCATGCTGACCGCCCTCGCTGCTGAAAGCTGGAAGAGGAGTTCATGTGGAAAGAGCGGTTGTTTTGATGGGGAGTGTGTGGAAATAATCATATGCAGAGCAATCTGTGCAAAGCAGCCCTAGCCCCTCGCCCACAGACCTCATGCGGGGCCATCGTTAATGAGTTCCCAGTTGCGGCGCATGAGAAACTCCACCGGTGCTTCGAGGAGAGGAGGCAGGACACCTGCCTGCTGCACATATGGCCACTTTCTCCCAACAAAGACCGGGAATGAAATTCAGCAGAGGACAGGATGGAGCACAGTGCCCCTGTTCCACCCTTACTGGGAGAGCAAGAATAAGCCGTGAGTTTTCCCGCTGGTTCCTTCCACCCCTTAACACAAAGCAACCCCCAAAAAAGTCAGCATTTTAGCCAGCACACATCTCTGAGGAGGAGAGGCTGCTCTTTGGTAATTCTGCGGAGATGCAAGGGTTGGATAAGGGCTGCATTGATGGGGCAGGAAGTTGAAGCATGGATCAGAAATGCATGACCGCATGGAAAAATCGGAGGTGTACTGAGACAAGCGACCCCCTTGTATAATAAGGTGATGTGCCCCAGCACTGGAATGCAATGGAAAAGGGGCTCCCAGTCACATTCCTCCCCAGTTTGTAACCCCAGCACGCAAGAGCTATCATATTTTGACGTGACTCACAACAGCTAACTACAGAGCTGGGATTAATCTGACTGTGCATCTCGCCCCAGATACAGCATGATTTTTGCATCTCCAAGAAGGCTAGATTAATAGCAGCAGCCAGCAACATCACTGTCACAACAAGTTAGTGCTGCCAAGAGAAGTAACAGGAAGAATAACCTCTATACTACAGAGGCTTACAAAATGGTTCAACCCAAAGACATCGCTAGGCAGTGTTTTAACACAGCAGTGACTCACGATAAATGCTCACATGCTCCTCATGCTGGAAAACAATGTGGAAGTCTCCCCTTGGCAAGTCCTGCCACAGCATTGCTGCAGTCAGCACAGCCTGGAAGGGCAGTTGTGCATTCTACCTTCAGCTTCTTCCCTCTCCAGGGATGCAATTTCCTACCTGCCCCGGTGACTCTGGATTTTAAACCTGGTGGAAGAGCCTGGCCTTTGGGGACTGGGGTGGGGGACATTAGGTATATATTTTTGAGAAGGGTGTATGTTCTTTGGCACCTTTCCCTTGTATTGTAAAGGTCAGCTCACACATGCCAGAGGGAACACGATCCTTTCACAGTGTTTAAAAGCATAAAAATAGAAAGGAAGAAGCTCAGTTCTTTTCATTTTTTGCCCAGTTGAAGTTTTCAAGTTTCTTCTTCAGACACAAGAAATTTCTTTCCTTCAGACTGCTCTTTTGGAGAAACTGGAAACCACAACTTTGTTGTCTACAAAGTACTTGGGATGTAGTCCAGAAGTTGTCTGTTTATGACAGTTTTTCAGGCCTCAAAAATAACTACAGGACTCGAGAGTCAACTAAAGAGATTTTCAGTAGGCAGACATCAAAATACCAGTTCCAGGAATCGGCTCTCACACCCAGCAGCAGCAGCACAGACTGGTTTGCTTGACTCGTTATTGTAATGTGGCTCATTAAACTCCCAAGAAAGAATATTCCACAACATCCTAGCTCCAACTCATCATGTAATAAACATTTCCACCTTTCGGTGTGGAAGGTATGTTGACACCCCTAAGCACACACTGATCCAGGCCATATTTAGGGTTCAGGGAACTGCATGTAGGAACCACAAGAAGATTCAGCTTTTCTTGTGTTGCCCCAATAGTAGCAGTGCAATCACACAGCCCGTCCTGGATCTGTGCAGGGACACATTTTACAAGGTAGGAAGAGAAGAAAGGAAGAAAGAAGCAGAAAAACATACAGAGAGAGTGCTGCAAGTTAAATGAGGCATACGCATTTGTGCATTTTCTTTTTTTCCCTGTGCTTTTTAAGTTTGTACCCTGGTACAATGCAGGAGATTTCCCCTCCTTGACTAACAATTTTATGAGGCTTGTTTCATAAGACATGTGAAATGGGGGGCGGGGGGGGGGAGGAGAAGAGAATAATACAAACTTTAAAAAGTTAAAGATTTTCACCAGCCACAACTCCAGTTCTTTGTACAACCACTTCATGTTGGCCATGCGGGCAGGACAGATTTCCTCTTCACCACAGGACCAAGGTGGTGACCCATTCACATCCCTCACCATCCTCCTATAGCAAGCAGCTATTTGCTTTTTTAAGACATCTTGACCTGCAAACTGCTTAGATGTTTCACTGCTGTTGGTTCAGTTAAATGAGCTATTAAAATTGCAGCCATTTCCTTAAGCAAGAGCTGAAAGTAACTTCCAGCAGCTCTACTGCCCAGTCTGGTCACCTCAATCCCAGGTAGAGAGCTGGATACATGCCCCACGTGCCCCTGACTTTCACACTCCTAGAGGAGCAGATGACTGCATTTCCAAGTATACATTTACATCCAACCAGCATGAGCAGATTTACCTTACATCCTTCCCCAAATGGTAGATTTCTCTGCTTTTATGCAGCAGGTGTAGCTAATGAAGCCCACAGCCATCATTACACTTCTGCATATTTATCAGACTTCCACAACTACCACTCTGCATTTCCTAATGCATCACAGCAGAGCCAACATCTAAGCTTTGCGATTTCCTGGATATTATTCCTCCCCCTTCATGTCCCCTTATTTTTTCCACTAAAGAAAGGATTCAGGATTATCCCCTACAGGGAGCAGCAAGTCCAGCACCAGAGGAACATAGAGTTGAGCAACAAGTCATCAGCAGGGTGGCCTTTGCGTGAAATCCACTCGTTCCCAGTGAGCCAGCACTGGCCAAGTCTGCAAATAAGGTGTATTTCTGGACATCACAGGCCACTTACTGACCTCTACATTAGCAAGAGTCACCCACTGTAATTAAGTAAAGTAAAAATGCCTTTTAGATTTGTGACTCGGCAAGCTTTCGCAACACTCTCCAGGCCACAGCCCTGCTGCGGAAGGAAGATTCTCTCCTACGTGCAGCATCCAACAGGCTTGGAGAAAGAGCTCCTTCAATAGGGATGAGTTTCCCCGTCTCTGATCCAATATTTCCTTTCTGTTTACGCTCCTGCCTCTGAGTTTTTATTTTCCCCAAGCACACTATGACAGATTTCCAAATTAGACAGTCACCCTTGAAATCGTTTCAAACCCAATTACTGGCACTGTCATTTAGGAAACCACAGGTTTCTGATATCCTATTTTTGTAAAGCTCTTTCACCTATTTTCTTCCCTTTTATGCAAACAGAGAAAAAAAAAAATGTTTCCTCAGTTTTAATCTTGTACAACACATTATGCAAATTTATGGGTTTTATGTAAGATGATGGCCTGCGGCCATATCACCCCTGGCCCCGGCTGTGATCTCGTTAGATCTCCCAGCCCCAACACGCTGGGGCCTGCTGGGTGCTGGCTGCGAGACCTCCAGAGCGAGCCAGGTGCTGCCGAGCACTGGGCGGTGGTTCTGGAGACGGCCCCACCACTGTGAGTCAGCACCCACGGGGCGCCTGGGCACGACCCACCCGCGGCAGCACACGCGAGGGATGGGGTGCATCCCTGCCTCAGCACATGCGAGGGCTGGGGTGCAGCCCTGGTCCCCAGCTTCAGAGCATCCCTGCCTCAGCACACGCGAGGGATGGGGTGCAGCCCTGGTCCCCAGCTTCAGAGCATCCCTGCCTCAGCACACATGAGGGATGGGGTGCAGCCCTGGTCCCCAGCTTCAGAGCATCCCCGCCTCAGCACACGCGAGGGATGGGGTGCAGCCCTGGTCCCCAAGCGCAGAGGCTACAGAGCATCCCTGTATCCATCACCTGCAGCAGCATACGCAAGGACTGGGGTGCAGCCCGGTCCTCAAGTGCAGAGGCTACAGAGCATCCCCATATCCATCACCCATGGTCCCCAAGTGCAGAGGCTACAGAGCATTCCCACATTAGCACACACGAGAGCTGAAGTGCAGCCCTGATCCCCAACTTCAGAGTATCCCGGTATGAGCACATTCATGGGTTGGGGTGCAGCCCTAGTAAATGCAGAGGCTTCAGGGCATCCTGTATCCATCACCCCCAGCAGCACACATGAGGGCTGGGGTGCAGTCCTGTTCCCCAACTTCAGAGCATCCCTATATGGGCACACGCGAGAGCTGGGGTGCAGCCCTGGTCCCCAAGCGTAAGAGGCTTCAGAGCACCCCTGCATCAGTGCACGCAAGGGTTGGGATTCAGCCCTGCTCCCTAACTTCAGAGCATCCCCCTATGAGCACATGCAAAGGCAGGGGCGCAGCCCTGGTACCCAAATGCAGAGGCTACAGAGCATCCCTGCATCAGCACATGTGAGGTCTGGGGTGCAGCCCTGCTCCTCAACTTCAGAGCATCCCCTTATGAGCACATGCGAGAGCTGGGGGAGCAGCCCTGCTCCCCAACTTCAGAGCATCCCCTTATGAGCACATGCGAGAGCTGGGGAGCAGCCCTGGTCCCCAAGTCTTAAGAACATCCCAGCATCCATCGCTGCCTGCGCATCACAGCCGAGAGGGCAAAGTGCTTCCAGGGTGGAAACCTAGAGGTTTTCAAGAAAGCGGCAAGAGAAAAAGAACGTTTGCCATGTCCTGACCAGCCCAGGGGAACAGTGCTGTTTGAAGCAATCCAAACAGCTGATCGTGCCTTCCCTTCCCCTCATGTCTTGGAGCTACCCGAGAAAAAGTGACTAGAAAGGAAATCCCATAATTGATTTAACATGTTTCCGTCGCCTTTTTAGCTAGCACGCAAAGACTCATTCTCATCTTTACCTTTCTAAGGCAATTCGCTACGCCGTATCTTGCCAGGGAATAAGAAAAAAAAATATTTTGGCTACATTTAATGTTGCTTTCTAACACCACAATCACACAAGTCCTGAAAAACGCCAGGCAGAGCTCATTTTTGCTCCAAACCTTAACAAAGGTCACTGATGACTCTGAATCCTCCCCTAATCCAGCAGTTTTTCTCGAGCGAATCCCTGGAAACGCTCTGCAGAGAAGTTAACAGGAGTGCCTCGAAACAGCCTTAGCGAGATCTTATCGACCTTTATCTTCCACCAGACAAAGCCACTAAGTACAAGCGTTTATTTGCCAGACAATACAAAGATTTCCTACTATTGGAGCTAGAAAACAGTACTTGAGGCTCTGAAGGGGAGACCCTACCGCTTACATAGAAGCATGCATACTTTTTTTTTCCTCCTTTAACGTCTTCGAAACGACCTTATACACATGCAGATGCACCCTGTCTGCAGCCAGGGCACACACTGCTCTCTCACACCCACAGCAGAAGGAGTTTTACCTTTGCCCAAGGGATGATGCTGGCAGGTCCCAGGAAAGGAGCTCAGCCAGGCAGCAGCTCAGGAAGAAGTGATGGAGGCTCAGGCTGCAGCACTGCTGAAGTCCACCAGCCCCAAACCCAGCTGATTCCCCTTTACTTAATGAGATGAGCTCAGAGCCTAATTCCTAAATGTGCTTCACCTGGGCTTCTAGGAACTTGTTTGTTCTAGAAAACAGTACTCTGCAACAAGGCAAAAAAATGGTATCTCTAAGTAATGCCTCAGTCCACGCTGCATCTTTGCTGGAGTCACATTAACTGGCTACAGCCTAGTTAAAAGCCATAATTTTTTAACTTAATATAAGACTTCGACTGTGAAAGAGCTTTTTCCTCTCATCAGGGCAGGACCAGAACCCATCTGGAGTTTCTTGTTGTAAAGAACCAGAGCCTCACCCGATGCACTTCTGGTAGATACCTAGAAAATACCCCCACTTGGGCATAAATCCCATATTTACTTGGCTTTGGGGCTCCAATGTAAGAAACCCTGCTAGGAGGCTTGGTGGTCATTTTATTAGGACACTCAAGAATATATCTCCAAACACTGGACAGTGGCTTCAGACAGTTTAGGACCTTCCCTAGATCTCACTGACACATGAACCATCCGACTCACCTACGTGCACCTTGATCTATGAAAATTCATGGTTTCCTGGCATCTCCAGCTCTGAACATCCTCCAGCTTCTCTCATGTTTTCTCTGCATTTCACCACACCTTAGCCTTAAATATAGAGCACTATTTTGGCCTAATTAGAGATTCTTAATTAATTAGAGTTATAGATTTAAGGACTCAAAGCTTGACAAATGAGCTCAGGTAAATTTTGCTGCAAGAGTTGGAGAAAATTACTGGTCCCAAGTACCTGCCCTACCCGTCTGCTAGAGGTTAATTACTGTTTCTCTTGTACAGCCAAACGAACATGCATCTCCATCCCAGCTGCTCCAGCACCCAGCTGAGCTCCAGCACCATCCAGCCACCAAGGTACCAACTGCACTCAGCCTCTGCCCCTCTTTTTCAGCAGACAAGGTGAGGCAATAGGCAGCAGGGCTTCTCCTTTGTCCCCTCTGGCTATCTCACGCTCAGGGTCTTCCAGCAACAAGCAGAGGTGCAACAGCCTGACACCACGTAAAGGGCACCTTAACTACCTTATTACAAAGGCAAAATAATGTATTTCACTCAATATGCCCTAAAATCTGCACTGTCCACGTGGTTTTGTTGGGTTTGGTTTTTTACTTCTTTTCCCGCGTGATGCAAAGAACAGGATGGGAGCCTGGCAGAAGCGGTTTCCATTCCTCCAGCACTATCAAACATCTTCCCTTCTCTCTGCTTTAGCACCACTCTCTGTAACAAAGGAACTGACATAATTTTAGACTATGTACTTTCTGTCATTACCGGAGAACTTGTTTCTTTTATTGCAGTGATCAGCTAAAAACACCACCTTTCAGATCCTCTTAGTTTAAACTGCTACTTTTCCCTTAATTTTATTACTATTGACCTGGAAATATAAAGCTAACCTGAAAGACCGCTTCTCTTATTTTGTGCCTGAACTTTCTGCTGTGTTCATGAACAAGTATTTTGAGTTTCACAGCAAAAACCTGTATGATCACGTGGTTTTGATTTTAAATTATAGGTAGAAATAGATCTAATTGAATATTCAGGGCATGGAATAGTGAGCAAGGCCTTCACAGGAACCAGCTAAAGAGATCTGTTTAGCCAAAAGAGAGGAAAAATGGAATATTTGTGGCCAGCCCTTACGCAACACTGGCACGTGTGAAGCAGCTGGAACATCCCTGTAAGACAGGCAAGAACAGCCCATGGCTGCAAAATGGTGACTGAAACTGAGAGAAAGCTTATTTATATGATCCTGTGAAAGTGGGAATGAAAGACGGAGAGAACATCAAGGGAAAAGGAACAGAATTTAACAATTTGTTAGAAAATCTGTCCCAGCTTAAGCCCTGTGCAATTCTGAGATGGGTCATCTGTGCAGCTAGGTGTGCGATGCGGCATCAGGCAACAGGCAGCAGCAACAGCCACGCACCATAGAAATGTTATGACAGACCACAACTGGTTTGGATAATGCTCAGATTTTGAGGAGACACGGTGTCTCTGGCTGCAGCCGGGGTTTAGGAACAAATTCACATTTGCCTGGTCTCACCGACAGGCCCTGGGTCGCGATCCCAACGGGACCTCAGAGCACACAGCGAAAGTAGCTCCAGGTTCTCCCTGCAAAAACCTGCAAACATCAGTGAACACAAACATGTTATACTTAAGGGATTTCTTTAGGGAGAGGGAGTTATCTTTGTCCTTAAGCTTATAACATTCTTCTGGTGAAGTAACAGTTTAGAGACAAAATTCTAAAAGCATCCTAATTCTTTCTCTTTAAAAAAAAAAATTAAAAAAATATAAAAATAATCAAATCTCCTACTGGATAAAGTGTTCCAGAAGGCAACCCAAGGCCACTGCCAGGTCCCTTGCTGCACACCATCAGGCCAAAATAACTACAAGGATGTACATAAATACCACATGCAAGGGAAAAAAATAGAGAAGGGCTACAACAATATCACATCAAGTTAGACCTATGTCAAGCTGTATTGCTGGGCTTATTCGTATTGCAAAAGTCTGAAGGAGCAGAGGAACAGACAGCGTCAGAGCTGCAGCCAAAAGAGACAGGGTGAGATGAACCATTAGTAAATAATAGTGAAACAAGGGCAACACAAAAACTGAGTCAAAAATAAAGTTAACTCAAAACAGTTACTAAATTAAGATAGCTCGTTCTTTTTCCTTGTTTGCTTACATATTACTGATTTTGCATCATTTTTTCTCTATGAAGATGTCAACGTGGAAAAAAAAAAAAAAATCTTTCTAAACTGAAAGCACTGCTACCATGAAGTCAGATGATTTCACAGGCCAGGGTCTTGAATAATCATCAGCTTTGCAATTAATAATCTGTAAAAATCAAGTTGCCTGTCAGGTGATAGGGCTGCAAAGGCCATGCCCTTAGCTGTGAAAGGAGGAATGAAGCATCACAGTTGCCTGGGAAGACCCTGGCATCCCCTGCTGCCCAGCTGCTCCTGCTGATGGCCAAGCAAGAGATGGCCAAAATGTTTTCTTCTTCCACAAGCTGGTTTTATGCTGAATGACATGAATTCGACTGTTTTGGGAGTGTGTATCAAACGTTTTCACAGTGTTTAAAATGGTCCATTTCAACTTCAGAATTTTAAATCTTAACCACTTAAAGTTATATTCCTTCATGTAAAAAATAAATCCATTATTTTTCTAGGAGAAGGGCAAAGGACAATATAGGACAGAGTCATTTGACTACTCAGTTTTTAAAGGGAATTAAAAATGGAATTTCAGAGTAATCTTACATTAGAACTTCTTTTTCTTTTAGTCAGCCCTAGGAATAGCCTGTGTAACGTAGAAGCAAAAAAACCTCATGAAACTTAGAAGATCAGAAAGAGCAAACAGGTACATTCCTTATGGCCAGATAACTGTCCTTTTAAGACTTCCTCAAAAGTTACTAACCTATTAACATTATCCTTAAGATTAATAATTTCAAATGACAAGTTCAGGTCAGACTCAGGTTTGCTGCAGTGAATGGAGCAAAAGACACGATTCTTGTTCCATATTACTGACACAGCTTGTAAGGTAGTTGAGCCTTAAAAATAATGTACCATCTAAAATATATAGTGGAGGACAAGCATTAATGTAATGGAAACTCAAAATTTCTGGTGTTCCAAACGTATAAATAGAACCCGTCAGTACATTAGGCGATTGGCTGGCTTTGCTTGAATGCACGCAGGAATAAAGGGAAACATCCTTATTTCCTATCCCAAGGGGCAATTAGTTCAGAGCCTGGTTTTGTGCATTAGGAAAAAGCAAGATTCCATTGTCTGGCAGCTAAAGTATCTTGCTATTACTTACTACACAACGTATACCTTGTATAAGCAGTCCAGCAGCAGAAAAGAAAAACCCAGAGCTCTAGCATCACATTCTCTAAATGAGCTCCTGCCACACTTAGCATTTCTGTGTAGATACATAAATATAACCAATAAAAATATATCCTCAGTGATGTATTGTTCATATATACAAAGACTAGAATCTCAGACCTCTTCAGGAGAGAAGGGTACTGGGTTGCAACTCAAAAAACAGCTCACCACTGATATATTCATTCATTTGAGCTTCCCTTTCCTCGTCTTCTCCCTGCACATCTTCAGCAGTGTGCCTTTAGAGGAAAAATGAGAATGTATAAAGAACTTGGAAACAAAGCATTCAGAAATCGTACATACTGCCTCTTCTCTGCATCTGTGAAAGAAACACACTGCAACGTGAACCAAAATCTTAGCTGCACTTAAGCCCAGTGTCATCATTACATTTGCCCTAGTCACGTACCCGATGGATTGATCAGGGGTTGAAATGCCAAGGACATCATCAAGACCAGATTCATGTTCCATTTTCAGAAAGCACTGAAAAAGTGTGCTTGTTTGGGTTTTTTTCTGGAAGGTTTGCTTGGCTATTTTTCATCCGAGACACTCAATGCCACCACAAGCCTCAGATCCTGCCCCACCACCACCTCACACAGCCCGGGGACTTCCTGCAAAATGCTATTAAACTGCCTCGAATCAGTAAAATTAGGCTTTCCGAAACCAGACAGGAGACCTATTAAGTTTCAAATGCCAGGATTTTGCAGATATTTGTCACTAGAGACAGATTATTCCAATAATGGCAAATGCAATAGAGGACAAAGCTGGTAGCACTGATTTTTATTTAGAGGAAGCCTTGCAGTCTGCGATTAAGCTGCCTGTGCTACCAGGCAGCTAGTGTGACAGTGACATCTTAGGAAGGGGGAAAAAAAAAAAAGATTCTTAGAGATATATAATGTGTTTTAATTGAAACCATTAGTTTTACTGGCAAACAGCTTCGTATTTCTGTTCTGTTAATCCGAACAAAGTGCTGCAATTATGACTCAATACATAACATCCTCTAGTGCTACTCGCCCCACATTCCCAAAGTATAGAAACAAAACTGGTTTCAGTTAACAAAACATTCCATGCTTCTATCCAGAATACTTTTATTATATGGTTATCATATACATCAGAATTATATTGGGAATATGTACAAATATGTAGAGATAGTTCGGAACCTCCATTATTCACATACACACTAACTCACACACCCATTTTGCATGTCTAGTCAGTTATCAGGTGAATGATGCACAAAATTATTGCTTTGTGAACATACACCTCAGATTAGATTTAATCTTCAGTGGCAAGAATTGAGATATTTAAAAAAAAAACCCAAGATTTAAATACCCTGTATAACATACCTGTGCATAAACCTAAAGATATGTTTAGCTTACCCATTACCTTTGAAATACTTACCAAAATTAAATTTTGAAACCCATTTATAAAAAAAAAAAGTATTAAAAAGTTCACCATTATTTACAAATCCGATTAAATTACACATAAATAAATATTTACATTCAACACACTGCTTCCCTTAATACACATAAAGCCTCCCTGGAAGTATTTTTTGGCCTTAATAGGCAAAAGAACAAAAAATTTAAAAAAAAAAAAAAGAAGTTATGTGCCTATTCTTTCAAGTTTCCCTCCCAATTTAAAAACAAGACAATATAAATATGTGAATAAAGCTGCAATATCCTTAGACATAGAAAGTGAATTTTCTGAAGTTTTAATTTTTAAAAATTCCTTTTAAAAAACTATCAAGATAATACCCACTGCAGGAAACACTGCTGCAATATTTAAAAGCCTGAATATTCCCATAAAAATAAGCATGTCAAATGCCATCAGATAACTTTTAAATCTAGCAGGATTTTAGTATTTCCTATGGTAATCTCAAAATAAAGAAAAAAAAAAAATAAAGAAAAAAAGCAAAACAAAACCACCAAAAAATAATCTGACTGTTTTCAGGTGTTTATAAAAAAATTTAATGTACATAAATCTATTTACCATTATTTAATACTGCTTTATTGTTACTGTTGCATTTAAAGAGAATAAAACCCTGAAATTGTATCAGATAACAAGTAGGCTTCCACCTAAAAATCTGCATTTTAAAAACTAAAGACGAAGCTGGTCCCCACTAGATGTGGAGAAGAAATCTAAAGGTATCTGTGTATTATTTCCATCCAAACCCCTTTATAGCACCACTTTTACAGCAAAGGATTTCAACGCACTCGTACCACGTACTTATCTTCTGGCAATTGCTTCCACAGGTAAGGGATACTGCAGCTTTTAGAAAGACTCGTCTCATGGATCCAGGGGGAGTGAAGATCCTGAATAAGGTGGGATTTTTTTTTTTTTCCCTTCCTTTCTTTAAAAAAAAAAAAAAAACACAAAAAAAAAAAAAAAAAACCCACCAACCCCCCAGATCTCTATGCTCCCCCAGCAAGGAGATCCCAGTCTGTATTTGCGAGGAAGGGTTTCAAGTCTGGTTTCTCTCCTTTTACTTCCTGTGCTTGTCCATTTTATCGATGGTTTTGTTGGTTTCCGCGGGGCTCTGGTCGCCAGCGTTCATGTACGTTTTGTCTGCGATTTTTAATGCTTCATTTAGGTAGTTCTGGACGGATGTCATGGCAGCGCAGATGGCAGCGCTCCCAAAGCCGTGTGTGATCAGGCTAAAATGAGTCAAACAGCCCTGGATGCCAGGGTCCAAGATGGGACTGGGTCTCGTGTTTCCAAGAGGGGTTCTGTCCTGAGTGAGGAGGTCTGTGAATTCCTTACAAATCTGCCTGCGAGACACAAAGCGATCACACTTTACGTCGCGGTGAGAACTTAGGCAAAACCAAATAAATACATAAAAATAACAGAGAAAAATCAGTATAAGCTATTTGGCAGTTCTATAGAGTTTTCAGAAACGCGTTACTCCATCAGCAGCGTTTTAAAACTCAGGCCCATTTATTAGCATCAGTTTCTGATGAGTCTCCCGTTTTATTTATGTCACAAAAAAAAAAAAAAAAAAAACACATACACACTCTGCAGAACAACCTCTCCGCCTCTGGCGTGGGGCTGGCTCTGCATCACTTGCTTTAGACTTTAAGGAGGGAGTGGGAATTCAGGGCTAGTTTCTATGAGAACTTTCACAGCTGCAGTTCAGCGACTTAGAAAAACGAAAGCAGCTGAATTGGAGATTAAATTTAGTTGTGCACATTGTACGTCTGTGCCCTTTTTAAGGGACCGAGGCCCTGAGCCGGCAAACACTGACACATATGCCTGGCAAAACATGAATGGTTAATAATGCTCAAGCATATGTTGTTTGCTGCTTGTAAATCTGTCCCCTTGATGGGATTTCACAGGAGCTGAGCAATCTCAGCAGAACCATCGTTCTATCAGAATTTCTCAGTCATAAACATCTTCCAAAAGATTGTTACTAGTGCTAAAGACGATACCAATAACGCCAACACCGAAGAGCAGAAGGAGTAGTGCGCAGTAAAAAGCATTAAGTTCAAACTATAGGAAAGGAGGAGGCTGCATTTCTAAACTTCTAAGAGAGATATTGGATTAATTCAGCAGGAGTGTGTTTTGCATGCCTGATCTGAGCTCATGGTCAGGGTAACTCTTCTCAGCAGTTTTAAGCAGGCTTTTCTTACCCCCCTGCAGAGTGGAGGTGCCTTCAAAAGCAACCCCAAAGCAGGTAGCATCTCGCAACAGAATGGATCCCGAACGAGAGGCTTTGTTAAACCTCACCCTGGTAATACTGAGGGTAATGAGAGAGCAAGCACTCCAGCTGGGTTTAAGACAAACCTAATTCCACATGGGTATTTCCTACCAGAGACCTGTTCAGTTCGTGCTTTATTTGCAGGTACAAGTGTCTGCAGAGCAGCCATAACAAAGCTTCTGCTACACCTTTCCTCATCAAGCACTGCAATAAGGATTTATTTAAGAACAGGGACTTTTCACACCTGCCAAGGATTGGCTTTCATTCAACGATAAAAATCTTCAGCCACAACTGTGAAGGGGGGCTACCTACAGCTCTTGATGCCCAATATCCCACAGCCACAACTGTGAAGGGGGGCTACCTACAGCTCTTGATGCCCAATATCCCACAGCTACAACTGTTAGGAGGGGCTGCCTACAGCTCTTGATGCCCAATATCCCATAGCCACAACTGTGAAGGGGGGGCTACCTACAGCTCTTGATGCCCAATATCCCACAGCCACAACTGTGAAGGGGGGCTACCTACAGCTCTTGATGCCCAATATCCCATAGCCACAACTGTGAAGGGGGGGCTACCTACAGCTCTTGATGCCCAATATCCCATAGCCACAACTGTTAAGAGGGGCTGCCTACAGCTCTTGATGCTCAATATCCCATAGCCACAACTGTGAAGGGGGGGCTACCTACAGCTCTTGATGCCCAATATCCCACAGCCACAACTGTTAAGAGGGGCTACCTACAGCTCTTGATGCCCAATATCCCATAGCCACAACTGTGAAGGGGGGGCTACCTACAGCTCTTGATGCCCAATATCCCATAGCCACAACTGTTAAGAGGGGCTACCTACAGCTCTTGATGCCCAATATCCCATAGCCACAACTGTGAAGGGGGGGCTACCTACAGCTCTTGATGCCCAATATCCCATAGCCACAACTGTTAAGAGGGGCTACCTACAGCTCTTGATGCCCAATATCCCATAGCCACAACTGTGAAGGGGGGCTGCCTACAGCTCTTGATGCCCAATATCCCACAGCCACAACTGTTAAGAGGGGCTACCTACAGCTCTTGATGCCCAATATCCCACAGCTACAACTGTTAGGAGGGGCTACCTACAGCTCTTGATGCCCAATATCCCACAGCTACAACTGTTAGGAGGGGCTACCTACAGCTCTTGATGCCCAATATCCCACAGCCACAACTGTTAAGAGGGGCTGCCTACAGCTCTTGATGCCCAATATCCCATAGCCATAACTGTTAAGAGGGGCTGTTACAGCTCTTGATGCCCAATATCCCATAGCCATAACTGTTAAGAGGGGCTGTTACAGCTCTTGATGCCCAATATCCCACAGCCACAACTGTGAAGAGGGGCTGCCTACAGCTCTTGATGCCCAATATCCCATGGGGGAAACTTGTGTGCTGCCACTGGCAAGGCAGTTATGAGGACTTGGAAGCAGAGTCAGCACAACCCCCAGTAACCCTCCTTGGGGACGCCCCTCTGGGCTGCACAGACACAGAGCTGGGGGATCCAGTCCCAACCGTGGGTCACATTCCCAGGCTACACCTGCCCTCCAGGTTCTGTCAGACCCAGGGACAGCTTTTTCTTAAGAGCTATAGCTGTCCCAGGATAGGACTTCTTCTGCAGCTTTTATTACAGTTAAAAGAAAATTAAGAACAGAACTGGTTCAAACCGCTTTAGAGTTATCATACAGAGTCGCAAATTGGTTCAGACTAAAATAACTGCTGTCATAGTTGAATTAAAACCAAAACCAAATAAAAATGATTCCCTCACCTCCCTGATTAAAATTATACATGAAAACGTATCCAACTGTACGCAGCCACAGAATCTCAGGTTCAGACAAAAGCATCTTCAAAATTTAGGGGAAAAATGAATGAAAACCCGAAACTTACTTTGCAGCCAGAAGCATATTCTTCCTGTTTGCCATTTCATTGCGCCCCATGTGCGGTCTGGTTAAATATTCGGCCACTGCTTTGGAAGGAAACTCTGTCTCACAAACGTAACCAAAGTCACGAGCAAGATGTACAGCTTCACCTGGCATGGGTAAAAGGGAATGCTCATTAAATGTACTTATATCTTTTTATTATAGGGTGATCAGGGAGAATAAGTAGTGAATTTTACAAAGGCACACCCCTTTTTCATGACCATACCACTCATTACCATTTTCTAATTAATGTATCAGTGTTTCCTTGTAAGTCTTCATCAATTAAAAAAAAGGAAGCCTACGTGGTAGCTGCTCAAAAAAATTATTCTCTTGACTTTCTACTGGAAAGGAAAATTCCTTTCTCTATTCGGATTAACTGTGCAGCAGAGACTAGAATTCAGTTTAAATTGTTCACTGATTTTTAAAAAAAAGGCAACTAAATTCCACTTGTATAATAAAGCATTTATCGCTTCGGTATATTTTCTAAGTACTTTCCAATAAGTATTTTCACACAGAAAGTAAAATTGTGAGGTGTATAGCTAGGCCAGTTTTTCATTAAAACAATTTGATCAGGCTTAATGAAATGGACTGGCATGCTCAGCGCATGCGTTACCTGTAAAGTCTGTGGGTGCATGTGCACGCACAGCAAGCTCTCTTAAACCCAGCATCCAAGAAAGGTTTTAAAGGGAAGTTGCTGTACTATTTGAGCTGATATAGAAGTGAAGCAGCAATAACTTTATATCACTTTTTCACTTTTCAATTGTTGCTTCTATTCCCATTAGCTTGTACAGCTACCAGGAGCTACTTTAAACAGAAACATAGAACATAACCACACGTAAGTATATATACACACCCTTCAAATCAGCTTAACTGATAGAGGGTCCACATAACATGTTACAGATTAAAGGGGCTCCAGTTTCCTATCAGGAAGTCAAAAGCTATAAATCGCACTTTATATGCTTGTTTATTAGAAAAGCTTCTGAGGATACCGCTGAGGTAGGGCCAGGCATTGGAGTCAGCTTCTCCGGACTTTTTAAGTTTCTCAACGGGGAACTAAATGCACTAAATGTGGTACTTTCCATGCCTTTTCTGCACAAGCTCTTACAAAACTCTTAACAACCCAGCCCCCTCCAGAAACACAGACTGGACGAACACACATATTTAACAGCCTGGTACACCAGAGTTGCTGCATCCCTGCTAGCATCCTTGGGATGCAGCTGTGTGGAAGAAGAGTATTATCTGGGTTTTTGTGGGTAAGGCTCTGAAGTGACCAGATTTGAAGGGGGAAGGAGAGAGCAGCCCTTCAAAAGCAAGTCAGCTGCTAGTTGCTTCAACGTCCCCATCATGCTCGCTTTAAAATAAACAAAAAACTTTCTATTATGTTCAGTAACTTCCTAGCCTTTCCATGCTCTGCCTAGAGGATAAAAGCTGTACACGAGGCAGGGGGAAAAAAAGTTTAAGACACACTTAAGACTGACCTTCCACTAAAGATGTCAACAGTGTCACATTTGCAGCTTTCCTTCTACCAGCAGGAAGATTCAAGCCAATTTTATCCAGTTTTTCCCTTAATGATCTGCCACCGTTTTTAGATTTGGCTCTGTAATTAAAGAGGGGGGGAAAAAAATGGCCTTATTTATCTTTAGAGAACACTTCTTTTTAAAGATGAGAAATTCCAGTTGCTGACATTCAATAGGGTTCTACTGGAGATGAAAAACAGGCTCTTTTCAAGTGACCTACTTTTAAAAACACCCTGCTACAAACCAGCCAGGGTGAAACACAGCAGAGGTCAAAATCAAAATGTTTTAAACTGCATCATTGAAACCAACAGCTGTAGAACGATCACAAGCGAATTAAGCGTATGCAAAAAAAGGACATATGAAGTGTCCTTGTAATGATTAATCAAGGCCACAAGATAGAATCCAAAATTAATTCCACGGAGAGACAGTTTGTCACGAGAATAAGAGCTCTATAAGCCATTTTTGAGACAAAGATCTGACTTAAAACAGAGAATTGCTGTCAGAGCTGTTAATGGCACCTCAAGAAGTTGCAGAAGTGCAAAGAAATTTTATTTCCAAAACCTATTAGGATTCAGTGTTGTTTGGCTTCTTAAAAAAATTGAGAAATTTGCTGAAAGGCTTTCTTAGCTTCTCGTTGAGCTAATCTGGCTGCTGGCAAACACACAAACAAGGCAAACTAACCAACAATAGACACGATGGGGATGGAGTAAGGGGAGCTTGCAGCCCTACCTACCTTCTGAGAACCCCTCCTAGCAAGGAGGCGTTGAGACACTCGGGGGGCGAGAGCCGCCTCTGCACCTCTGCCACCGTCACTTTGTATTTCGACGTGGAGCTGAGGAGGGAGAGTCTCCCCGGAACCGAACAAAATACTTCATTGGGGTTGATGACCACTCCAATTAATCCATCCTTTTGGCAGGGGAGGCTCAGGGCACTGTTTTTCGTTAAAGAAATGGGACCTATGGGAGGAGGAGGGAAAGCAGGTAATTTTATAAAAAGGGAAAAATAAAAGAGGGAGTGGCAAGTGAATTTCTGTTTTACAGGAAAAAAAGAAAAACATACTAGGAAACAGGATTTTGGTTTGTGCGGTGCTTACACCACTGTCCTCTGCGCCCAGCACCTATTTGCAGTGTGGGATTGGGTCCCCACGGCCACTCCTCCACAGCTGGATTTTGTCACACCGCGTTTCAAGGAGCTATCGAACACAACAATACTTCCCAACACACAAAAAGACCCAGCTCTGAAGCTTTATGCTGCAAGTTAGCAAATCCGTACTTCTAAAAAGCCTGATGCAACTACAGGCTCTCAGTTAGCATCCTCCAGCTACTGCCGAAACCTCCAAGACAGGGCAGAAAGAAGCCTCCCAGCTCCTGCTGGAGTTCATCTTCCACCTCGCACACACGGATATAAGATCTTGGGGATTTAATCCTAACAAAATTCACCCAGGCAATGCCAGGGGGAGAGGGAAGAAGCCTTGGAGAGAACTGAAAGCAAAACATTGCTCGCTCCTGGCTTCGGGCGTGGGGACAGCAAAGGCTCTGCAAGGAGCAACCCACAGATGCAGCTTTTCCATCCATCCCCTTGGCATCCACCCGGTTAACCCCCGGTGGCTGCGGCGCTGGCTCACACCGACTGCAAAGGGTTAAAGAGCCGAGGTCGGTCCCGCTTCCCCGGAGGGGGAGAAGATTTTTCAGCGGTGCATCTGACAGCGAAATTATTCTCCCATGAGCTGAAGGCAGCAATCAGCGCTCTGACAAACCCTCCTGCTTTTCCTCAGGTCGGTATTTGTTTGAAGTCTTCAGAGGAAACTTCCACCCATTTTTTTTTTTTTTTAAAGCACAAATTTGTTTCAAAACAAAAAGTTGGGGGGGAGTTGGAAAGACCTAAATGACTGTAAATTGAGTGAATACATCTTTCTCCTTAAAACCTCAGCTATAAAGCCATTTCGATTAAGATAAAGCCGAACAGGGTTACGAGGGGGAACTTATCCCAAACGATGTAAAAAAAGTTAAAGGGAATAAAATCAAAGAAACGCAACCAAACGGTCTTCGAGGTCTATTAAAAAAAAAAAAAAAAAAAACCAAGAAAAAGAAAAAAAACTATCAACAGCGAAGCCCCGTGTCTCTGCACACACTCATATTCCCAGCAGCATTAAATCCCGTCCAAGGTCCCGGTTTTAATGGAATCGGGGAGGAGCAGGGATCACCCTGGAGGGGTCTGGCTGGTCCCAGAGGGGTGTCCCCAGCGCCACCTTTCCCCGCACGGCGACAGAAGGAACCCAGCGCCGGGGAGGGAGCGATAAACCCCGTCCCGGTCCGAAAGGACCTTGTAGGAGATAATAAGGGGTCGATTCACCGGGGCGTCATTAAAACTTTTAACTATCGACAAGGGAAAGTTAAGTGTAGTGCCACCTTACTGACCTTTTCTAATGACAGTCTGGTCGTGCATTAATAAGTGTTGATCCTCCACATTCTGGGAAGAGAAAGGGGAGAGAGGTTGGCACCTCGAAAAATCGAAAGGGAAGGAAAAGGGGGGGGGGGGGGGGGGGTGTCGGTACAACCCACCCCCGGGGCCCCATTTTAGGGGCGAAAAGGAGAAAAGGAGCTTTTCGGTGTAAGGATGGGACAGGTAAAAGGGGGGGACAGGTAAAAGGGGGGGACAGGTAAAAGGGGGGGACAGTGTTTCGCTGCAAGGATGGGACAGTTAAAGGGGAGAAAAGGAGCGTTTCGGTGTAAGGATGGGACAGGTAAAGGGGAGAACAGGTAAAGGGGAGAACAGGTAAAGGGGAGAACAGGTAAAGGGGAGAACAGGTAAAGGGGAGAACAGGTAAAGGGGAGAACAGGTAAAGGGGAGAACAGGTAAAGGGGAGAACAGGTAAAGGGGAGAACAGGTAAAGGGGAGAACAGGTAAAGGGGAGAACGAGTGTTTTGCTGCAAGAATGGGAGAGTTAAAGGGGAGAAAAGAAGTGTTTCGCTGTAAGAATGGGGATGGGAGAGTTAAAGGGGAGAAAAGGAGGGTTTCGGTGTAAGGATGGGACAGGTAAAGGAGAGAAAAAGAGTGTTTTGCTGCAAGGATGGGACAGTTAAAGGGGAGAAAATGAGCGTTTCGGTGTAAGGATGGGACAGTTAAAGGGGAGAAAAGGAGGGTTTCGGTGTAAGGATGGGATAGGTAAAGGAGAGAAAAAGAGTGTTTTGCTGCAAGGATGGGACAGTTAAAGGGGAGAAAAGGAGCGTTTCGCTGCAAGGACGGGAGAGTTAAAGGGGAGAAAAGGAGAGTTTCTCTGCAAAGATGGGGATGGAACAATTTCAGAGGAGAACAGCAGCGTTTGGCTGCAAGGCTGGGACAGCCAGAGGCGGGATGCGCAGCGGGGACGCCCGGAGGAGCCGGCAGCGCCCGTCCCCGCGGCGTCGGGGCGGCTCGAAGCGGGGAGGGGTGGGTTGGGAGGTGTCCGGGAGGCCCTCACCTGCACCTCCTCCATCTGGTGAGCCATGTCGTGCAGGCCCAGGTTGTCGGCCAGCGCGGAGGCGTCCAGCCCGTGCCCGTGGGGCAGCAGCAGCTCGGAGCGGCGGTAGGTGTCCCTGCGGCCGCCGGCCGAGCCGCTCTCCAGCGCCGAGAGGTGCGGGACGAGCCCGGGGCGGCCGTGCGGGGCGAGTCCCGGAGGGTCCTGGCTCTGCCGGGCCGGCCAGGCGCTCTGCTGCTGGCTGGGAGGCGGCGGCGGCGGCTGGTGCAGGGGGTTGATGGAGAAGGGGTCCCCGAGGTGCGAGTAGGGGTCGCTGGACTGGGAGTAGGGCAGCGGCTGGTAGGGGGGGGGGAAGTAGGGGGGCTGAAAGTCGGAGGCCCCCGAGTGGGAGAGCGGCGGGGCCGGGCTGTAGAGGTGCTGGCTGACGGCCGAGAGGTGCGGGAGCCGCGGGTTCCCGTTGCTGCTCCCATCGTGCCGGTCCTGGGAAGCGGAGGGGGCCGGGGGAGAAGGGAAGGAGGCGGTCAGGGGGGGCTGCGGGAGCCCCCGGCTCGTCCCGCTCCCTCCTCCCCTCCCCGAGGCGTTTCGAGTGAGAAACCAGCCCGACTCCAAGGGGGGAGATCACAGGTTAACCCGCGAGCGGCTGCAAGTCGCGGGGAGAATTCCTTCCAGAAGAAAAATTAGGGGGGGACACCGACACCCCATCTCCTGACCCCTCACACCGGGCGGCGTTTCTCCTCCCAGCCGCCCCGTCTCGGCTTTCCCCCCCCCCCCCCCCATTTCGTTTCTCAGCAGTCAAAGCTCAAATGTCTCCATTGAGCTGATCCAGGGATTTAGCAGCTTCTGGCTTCACGGTCATTAAAATAACAGGGCTGGTTAATAAGAGGTGAATGGGGTCGCAATGGAGCGTGAAGCGGGGATGAGGCTGGTCGGTGGGAGCCGAGCAGGCTGACCCCGAGCCGGGGGAGGGAGAGGGGGGGCCGGGACGGAGAGATCGGGACCCGGGAGGCACCTCGGGGAGGGTGGGAGACGCTCCCGCGGAAGAAACGGAACGTGGGAAGAAGGGGCTGGTCCCGGCAGGATCCTCCGCATCTCCCGGAGCCCTGGGCCGGTCCGACAGGCTGGGGCAGCCGCTGCCGCCTCCGGGGGCTGCTTCACGTGTCCCCCCCGAGGTGGGGGGGGACGGGACAGGCAGCCCGGCCCCGAGCGGCTCCATCCCGAGGGGTGCGGGTCGGTCCTGCCGGCCGGGACTCCCTCGCGCTGCTTGTACGAGGGTTTTTAAAAGTCTCGAGGGAGAGAGACTTTAAAATTCTCACCTCCAAACAAATAAAAAACAAAAAAAAAATTTTTTTAAAAATTTAAAACGTTAAAAAAACCCTTAAAAATAAGAAAAAAGTTTTAAAAATTTAAAAAAAAAATTAGAAAAAGGAAATCGAGGGCGTTGGGGAAGGGAAAAGCCCCGGCTGGGGGGAGGCAGGAGAGCCGGGGCCGGCTGGCAGCGAGCGGGCAGGGAGGGCAGCGCTGCTCGGGGGGACCCGGGGCTCGGACCCCCCCCCCCCCTTTCTCCCCTCACGCTTCTCACCTCGCAGTCCTCTTCGTACTTGACATTATCTGCTAGTTTCCACAACATGGCGTCCAGCGTCCAGCCCGGGTGCGCGGTGCCGGAATGAGCCGCGAGCTGCGCTCCCCCCCTCGGGTAAAATCCACGTCTGCGCTGGGGAAGAGGAGCTGCCCCCCGACGGAGCTCAGCGGGCGGGCATCGAGGCAGATGAGGGACTAAACCTCCGCTCTGATGGTCACTCGGGTTTTTTCCCCCCTGCCCGGACGCCCTTAATGGCAATAGGATTATCATAACTCCTCCCCAGGGATGGTTTGGGAGCCGCGGCCGCCAGCCACTCAGGAGGGAGCGCGCAGCCTCAAGCCCCTCCTTCCGCGCCCGCGGACGGGTGGGAGGCAGCGCACGGAGGGACACCCCCTTCCCCTCCCAGCGACCCCCCCATCTCAGCCACCACCCCCCTCCCAGCACCTCAGAGGGCTCGGCATTGTTGGGGGGGGGGGGGTTGTGCGGGGACATCATCCAGCTCCTCAAAACCCACCCCCCTGCGCTTGCCGGAGGGGTATCAGCACCGTCAGGCATCCCCCCCTCGATCCTCGATTCTGGGAAGGGATTTGATTGAATCCGCGTGGGGATCCCCCCCTCCTCTATCCCACGGATCCCCACTCCCATCCCACTGATCCCCCCAATCCCACTGATCCTCACCCCCTATCCCACGGATCCCCCATCCCACGGATCCCCCCCCTCCAATCCCACGGATTCCCCCCCCAATCCCACGGATTCCTCCCCCCAATCCCACGGATTCCCCCCCCGCCCCATCCCCGGCGGGTCCGACAGCTTCAGGGTGAAATCAACTCGGAAAAAGCCCTGGTGGCAACAGCGAGAGAGCCCCAGCCTGAGCTCAACTTGCCTAATTGAGAGGGGTTTGAGTTACTGATTGCAACTTGCGAGCTACCGGCGTTTAAAGTATAATTTACTTAATTATCCGACGGGATTATTGCAGCTTTGTGGAAAAGCAGCGCTGATTCGGCTCCCCCGCTTCGGGGCTGCGAGAACTGTGTCATCGATCCCTCGCATCTTTGTTATTTCTATTCTTTTTAACGAAAATGCCGCCCCCCGCTCCTTTCCGAGCAAAGTTGGGGCTGGGGGAGCAGGTGGGAGGTGAGACGAGCATCTTGGGGCGCCGTGAGCGCTTTCACCTGAGCCTAGAAAATGCTCCCCAGCCAAATCGCCTCCTCTCTGCAGGCGTTTGGTCCGCGCAGCTCTGTGTCTCAGACGAAATGAGCAGCGTTTCCAAAAGCAACGACTTCTCCCAGTGTTTTAAGGCTCGTCCGGATCGCTGCTCCTTCCCAGGAGAGGAGCGAGTGTTTGTTTCTGGTGGCAGGGGCAGAAGGTGACCCTGGGCAGTGCTGGATGAGGAGATCTCGGCTAGGGAGCTGCTATTAAAGGCCCGAGATAGACTCACATCCCGAGATTAAAACCAGTTCACACTTCGCTTTTATTCCTAAGAATCAAGGGGGAAGGAAAAAAAAAAATAACGAGAATGATGCTTAAAAAAACCCCTACCAGGCACACGCACAAAACCCCCATAAAACCTCCATCCGACGAAATGAACGATCTAAAAATAAAATCGAGGAGGACGAGGGTGCTGGAAGTAACTGTTGGAGGTGTTATCTGCCTTATCTAGCAGGCAGGTGCTGATTTGCAGCAGTTGCATCAACCCATCATCAACAGCGACTCCGCATTATCATTTTTGGTGGAGTCCCTTTTTTTTTTTTTTTTTTTTAAACGACGGTGTTTTTCTTCCAGGGATGTTTCTTTGAAATGCAGTTCGAGGCGATTATTAGCGAGTGTGCTTGCGCTGCTCCTGGCGTCATTAAGACTAGGAATCTAAATAATAAAAGACAGGGGGAGCTTAAAGTTCATTTGTATTAAAGGGACAAGATGGATTTAGAAAGAAACGAGGAAGGGAACAGCCGAGCCTCTCAGGTTTGGGTTCAGCTCTTCTTCCTTTCTAAGAGACACTGAAATTTATAGCAACGTCGGTCGTTTTCATTCATAAACTTTAAAGGGCAGTTTTATTTTTTGTTCAGAAATGCCACACCGAGAAGCCACCACGATTTTCTCATATTTTTTTACCACTATCAAGGTCTGAACACCTTCGTTTTGTTTCTTTCGGTGGCCAAAATCAGGAAGATTCAGTCAGCTTGTTATTATTTATCTCGTGTGTGTATTAATAGAGTAGTGGAAGAGGCATCGAGAAGAAAGTACCTAAACGAGGAGACAAAAAGAAGGGCTTGGCTTCCTAGAAAACAAACCGAGAGGGCAAAGAGGCTAAATATGAAGAAGTTTGAGAGGAACTTTCCCGTCCATCCCTCTGCTCCGCGGTCCCTGCCGGGGACGGGCGCAGGGATGCTGCTCCCGAGGGATGCTTGGAGTAAGTGCCAGCGCAAACGGCTTCTGCTCTCGGATCTCTGAGCTTTTTGAGCCTCAGAGGGAGGTTTCCCGCAGTCCTTCCCGTTTACACGCAGCTCACATCGCGCCGGGGCTGCCGGCGAAGCCCACGGGGCGAAGAGCCCCGGGGACCCCCCCCCCCCCCGCCTCCCCAAGGGCTCTCCCGGGCACGGGAGCAGCCGGGGCTGCTCCAAGGACACGGTCCCTCCCTGGACACTCCCTCTGAGACGGGGTCAGGGCTGTGCGGGAGCCGAGGAGCAGCCAGGGAGACGGTTCCTGAAGGGTGGCGGCTTTATTTATTTACTAAATAATAATAAAAATAAAAATGGTGCCCTTCCTTCGAGGACATCCCCTGTTTCCAAAGGCAAATGGTTGTTTGCTTCCTGGGGGCTCAGATTCCCCGCACGCCTCTGTTTTTACGAGGATGGAATTTCCCATGGGGGACCACAAAGCACCCCCAGGTGTGAACCTCGGGAGAGGAGTCAGAGCCAGCTGCCGAGCCACTGTCACATTCGGTACTTTTCCTATTTGGCAGCAATTAAAAGAGAGCGTGAGGATGCTAATTAGTTACATCCCTCTTCCTCTCAAAATTATTTAAGCGCGCACATCTGTATCATTAATGAGAGCGAAGCAACCTGTCTGGGTTGTCGCTCCTGCAGGATTTTCCGAAGGCAGATGCTGCCCCGCGGCCCCGGGAAGCTTTTCCTTGTTAACTTCAACCCGAGACCGCGGGGAGGGGTGGAAAGCGGAGTATTCCCCCACCCCCCCATCCCCCTGCGACAGCTCGGGGGGGACAGGGACCCCACCCAAAGCCCCGAGGGCAGAGACGCCTCAGCGGGAGGGGATTCTCGGGCTGGGGGACAGGGACAAGTGCAGCTGCCTCCGTGCTCCCCCTCCATCCTCGGCTCCCCCCGCCCAAACCCCGGCCCCGGCAGCCCCCCAGCCCCGGCAGGGGGGACGGAGAGACCTCCCCTGAGCTCCCCCCCCTCCGGGCTTCGCTCCCGGAGGATGCCCCGCAGCGTCCTTCCCCGCTGCTGCGAGGATCCCACGGGGTTGCGGTAGAGCTGGGACATTTTAAAGAGCCGGGGTGGGTTTTTTTACCTCTGATCCGCCGTTTCTCCTCCCTTTTACGGCGCCCCGGGGGTTGGTGCGTGTCCCTGTCTGTGTGTGTGTTTGCCCGTGGCTACCCGCACCGGGAGCATCCCTGACCGACGGGAGCATCTTCCCGGCCCTCCGCATCCCGCGGCCGCTCGAGAGCCGCTGGGTTCGTTCCACACACGCGCAATCACACACTCACACACAATTCCCACCCCCTCGAGGCTCCCGCATCCCGGGGACCGGAGCCCCGCGGGGGCCGTGGATGCGCTGGGGAGCGGAGGGAGGAGATGCCGTCGAGCGCTCATCACCTGCCTGGGCTCCCGGCCCCTGCGACTGCAGGCAGCCAGATGAAACAGTGCCCACACCGTGGTTAGTTTTCTCCCCAGCCTATTAATTTGCTTAATAAGCACGATTCCAGCTACGTTTTCTCCCTGCTCCTTCCCGACGGGGCCGGAGGAGCGGAGTCCCCTGGCCACGGGGTGCCGGGAGCTGCAGCGGGGAGGCTGTTTAGCAACCCACGAGGAGAAGCGACAGGCTCTGACACCAGGCGCTCTGGGGCCCTGGGTTGGATGCACTTGGCATGTGGCAGAGGTTCCGCAGCGAAGCGCAGCTGCCTCGGGCTCCCAGGAGCTTCTCTGGCTCTTGTGTGGGCAAGAAGAAGTGTTTGTCGAGCTGGATGTTTTACAGCAGGAGACGGATACCTGGGAGGGAGCACACGCGAGCCTGCCTGCAGCCACAGGATGGGACGCGGGAGATGGAAACCGAGATCCACAGCCTGTCCTTGAGGCAGGGGGTGACCACAAATGTGAGGCAGCTGCATTTATCTTGGTCTCTTCATTCATAAAACGAGGATAACAATGCCAGTAATGGCAAGAGCTGGATTCTTATTAGGTGGGACTAGAGAAAGTGGGTTCCTGACACCACTGCATCTCTGCCCACTGACCCTGAGATACCTCCCCAGGGCTCTGATGTTTTGCCTGCAGTGGTGTGATCACTCTGTGCTAGATATATACCCTCATATTTATTTTTTTTTTCCATTCCCTCCATTTTATGTCCATTAGGAGCAGCAGAGTCATGAGCTTCTTTGCTGTTAGCCAGAATGTTGCTCCAAAGGATGCCATAGCTGGATTGTGTGTAATTAAACTCAGTTTGTTAATGCAGGAAAGCAGACTCTGCATAAAAAAAAATAAAACAAGATCAAACCCCCCAAACAGTCAAAATACCACAATGCTAAATGTGAAATCAAGATTCATATATTTAGTCAGGCTCTTTTCTGAAAGCAAAAAGATAAAAAGACTCTTGGCACAATAGATGTAATCCATACTTTAAAAAACAAAGCCTCGTTGGATCATACATTCTTACAGCTGTTTATACTACAATAAGAAAAAAAATCCCCAGTACCACAAAAAGAAATAATCCCATAGGCTAAAATGGCAGAAAAGCAAATATTTCAATTACAGACACAGAAATGAGTTAAAAAAAACATTGCTCAGCCCAATTCAGGGTGTAGCTAGTACAAATCTGTCAATACTCATCTCCCATTCCTTTTGCCCTTTCGGAAAAAGCAGCAGGCATTGTCACTGAGCTATACTCACATTTTAAAAACATCTGCCAGGAGATTGTCTCTTTATCCTTCCCTCCTTTCAGAGGACATGCAGCCTACACCATCCCTTAGATGATGCACCACGTTTTAAGAAAACTGCTGGTGATGACGCTGACAGAGATGGGCACCAGGTACAAAAAGTCCCTTCCGTCCCCAGCTTTGAGGGATCCTGCAGCCTGTGCACCTTCAGGGAATTAATTAAGTGTGTTTTTTAAAATATCCAATTCTCCATGTACTTACTGAAATATACACAGACACGCACAAGTTTAAAATCCTGATAGATAAATCATCTAAACACTTTCAGAGCTGATTGTGAGCACAATATAAAGCAGTTCAGCAGAGATGCAGACAGCACCTGTACAGTAGGAAAGGAATTTACAGAACAGTCAGATGCCTCATTTCTAGTTACCTTTCACTCTTCAATCATCTTAAATGGGTGATGAAATCAGTGAACTGACCTCAATGTCAAGGAAACGGGTCATGTGAGTTGAAGCTTTTCCCTGTAGGCAATTTAAATAAGTAAAGAAAACAATTTCAGTTACTTTTTTTTTTTTTTACTTCCATAGCCCAGTTTCTTGAAAGCTCCCAAATCCCTCTGAATAGCCAGCGTTCCCTGGAACCCCTCCATTAAAGCTTGGCTGGACAAAATCTGAAAGGTATCACGTACCTGGGGGAAAGCTTTGTGTGGGGGGAACAACAAATTTAGAGACAAACACAAAACTCTCTGACTTTTTGGTCTTTTTACCACTTGGCAGCGAAGCAGAGCACAAGGACACACTCTTCCCTTCCATGCCCCTCTTAATAGATTACCACAGGTGTTTGCTTAATTGTGATGCATTGGAAAATACGTAAGGTTTGGGGGCACCACGTTTCCTCCATTGGTGGAAATAAGCTGGTGAGCTGCAGCGAGATGAAGCAGAGCTGGGGTGGGGGGGAGAAATACTGAACTGCTGGTAAAAATTACATCTAGCAAAGCTCTACACCTAGTGCACTCTGTCATTTATAATCATGCTAATAAGGCATCAGTGAAGGGCTGTCAGCATTCTAAAATACCAGGTGCCAGCAAATACCTCCAAATTCTTCCAAACCTGCTCCAAGCTGCATTCTCAAGCGCTTGATTTTGCAGGTATGTCTGCGGAGGCAGGAGACCAGGATGATGTTTCATGGTTAGCAAATACATGTAGCAAAAATATGCAGGATCAGATGTTTATTTTTTTCCAATAGCTCTGTTTCCTTGCAGAATTATTCACCAAACTTCATGCAGCACTACAGCAGCAAAGGCACAAAGGAGATTCTCTAGGGTGTAAGAATTCACAGTACTTAGAAACCTCTTCTCTATATTCAGCAAATTGCACGAAGGTACAATTGCAGAAGGATGCAGACTTGGGATGTCCAGATGATTTCTCTTGAACTAAAAACCTGCACTCTTAGGTATTCAGTAATACGATGAATTCAGGCAGCCTTTCAGACGTACATTTCTACCTGCTGGAATAGCGAAAAGTGCCCAGTACATATCAGTCCAGAGATGTTTAAGCGGTTTAACAAAGGTATTTGATGGATTTCCAACCTCTGACAGCTGTTTCAGGAAAAAAGCCCAGAGTTCCTGTCCCACAGGATTTAGGAGCCACAGTCCAGACACCACCAGGCCATACAGTTCAACCAGTTTTAAATTTCCTACAGCTAGTGTAAAAAAACATCACTGGAAAGCATTGTCAGTATAATTTCACTCTACTAATATATATATAAAAAAAAAAAAGGCTGATGTTAACTTGGTACCAGTAATTTTATGGTGCTTTTACGCTGCTTAAGATGTTTTCTGCCCACACCATTGCAGCCGGACATGGTCCATCATCCTGTCACCAACACAAATTTACAAAAATCGTGACTCCAAAACCGACCCTAGGTATGCACTTTGACCAACACAGCAGAAAGGCAGCTGTGGGTCTACACCTGACCCAGGTTAAACTTATACTGTTAAATAACTTAGTGGTCCAGAAAGCTGAGACTAATGAACCTGGGAGCACAGCCTTACACAGCCTAGGAGGAATCCGAGAAGAGCCGCTCCTTCCCTCTGGGGCTTGGGGGACTAAAATTTTGCTTTGGGGAGCTGTGGGGTAGGGGTCTGTTGAGGTATGAGAGGAAATTTGGAGGGCAGGGAAGACAGTTTTTACAATGGAGAATCGCATGAGCGCAAGATGCATGGTTGCCTTTAGAAGCCAGTCCTGGTGCTGAGAGGAAAGAGGCCACCTCTTGCTTTTGCTGGGCTGGAAATGATCGCAGCAGCGAAACAAAACCAGCTCAGCTGAACAGATAGATGCAAATCCAGAGGCAGAGACGGGCGCAAACCAGGTCAGGCTGCACCCATGCAAATTACGGGTTACCCCAGAGCGCGCTGTGTCCACATCGAGGGTGTGTGCTGGGGCGCTGCCAGAACGACCTGAACTCCATCCTGGGCCCAGGATGTCGGGGCGATGCTTGCCCTGGGGGAAGAACCTGGCACGCTGCCCCGTGCAGGCACGGTGAGGCTCTCTCGCAAGTCCCCTTGCAGAGTGCCAAATGCATCTCTTCTTGGGGACTTTGCCCTCACAGCTACACAGCAAAGCTCAGGAGAGAAGACTAACTAGCCCGAGGGGAGCTTTGCCAGTATAGCTAGACCGATAAAGCACTCCTCTTGTGTAAACAGAGAATACACCAGCTAAAGTGCTCTTCTGTCAGCATAGCTTATCCCAGCATAGTTTTGCCGAAGGAATTCTTGCTCGCGTTTCAGCGAGACCGTAAATCAGTTGTAGCGTGGTTAGGAGCCGCTCAGAGCGACATCACGGCAAACAGCACAAATCTCTTCACTGGTTCAAGTTTGTTCCTGGGTTTCCAGTGTTCTGCTAGGGCACACATCGTCTGCTCTTTCCCAGCCAACACATAAAGCCACCGGGGCCACCGCGGCGGCCAGCAAAACACAGCCACGAGGCCAAAGCTCCCCCGAGCCCCTAGTGCCTGGGGAGCACGCAGGTTCCTGTCCCTGCCCAGGGCACCAGTTGCTGCTTATGCCTGTGGCTTCTTTCAGCCAAGCGAGCCAAACCTCATCAACTCACGGTGCCTTCTGGAGCCCAAACCTGGCCCTGCTTAGTAATGGTGGCGTGTAAATAGGCACAGGGAGGCTTTGCAGTGAATGGAAGGGAGGGATGAGTTCACACTTCTGCTGCTGGCCAGTGGGGTTTTCTGGGGGAACAAGCCCCAGTCTAGTGACTGATCTATATGGAACTCTGCCCTAACTGGGGAGGCAAAAGGTCTGAGCGCTTGCTTTTTTAAATCCTGAGCCCTCCCTTCATAAAAGCCATGCCTCAGCTTCTCTGGAGAGCACGTTGTGCCCATGAGCCTGGTCACTAGTGAGAACCACATCTGCACACAAGCAGGGGAGAATTCACCTCTTCAGCGCTCTAGAGGATGGTGAATGTCTAGCACTCTCTGACGGGGTCTCTACCAGCTGTGTGCTACCTTCACGCGTACGTGGTGTGCTGTCTTCCTGTCCCAAACATTTAGGGACATGGTATTTCTTTGTTTATGGAGGGGAAGCAGGAAGCATGGAAATGTAAAGCAGTTCTACAAGCTACAAACACCTCCAGCTCACCCTGCCCCTGCCCCAAGCTGGCCAGATGTGATGTGGGAGCTCCAGGAGCCTTTGCAGCACCTGAGACACCGATTCCTTACTGGAGCAGGCACACTGGTTCCAGCAGAGCAATGCCTGGCAGCCTCCCAAACCCGCTGACACATCGAGCCAGTTTGAAGCAGGCACGGAGAAAGCTCTGGTCTCTGCAGACGTGCCCAAAGGGTCTTACTCAACACAGGAAGGCCGTGATGGCAAAGAGGTGATGCCAGCTCTGCTGAGACCTGAGCTGTGACCACAGCCTCGTTTTTCCCTTTGGACACGGGAAGTTCTAGAGTGGAAGCTGTGGGCTGCATCACCCTGCCTGAGCTCTGCAAGTGAATTGTGCCACACGGCTTCCCAAGCACACACCTTCCCGGCGGGACTGGACCATGCCAGAGACCTTTAGGCTCCAGTCTCAGGACAATTTACCTAAAGCATGCAATTGATGCTCCTTGTAATTTTACCAGAGCTGGTGCCATTGCAAATGTCATTCTTATCTACCTAAGTACAGATCCTCTCTTGAATTGTTAACAATGTCAAGTAGCAATTTATTACATAAGCTCATTAAGTTTTTTAATGTATCTATGCTAATAGGGACATAAATATGGAAAGCTTAATTTCAAACCTGTTTCTGAAAGCATTAGCTGGGAAACTAGTCTGAGAAAAAGCAAACATGACCCAGGAATACCCAGGGATTTATTCAGGGTTTCACAGGAATGGATAAAGCAGGAATGGAAGTGCCAGGATGAACGAATTATGCTCCTCACCGAGCACCTCTGTGACCCTTTAAAAAATACTCACAACAGAAAAGCTTCAGTTACTTTGCACTGTTCTTCCTGTCCTTAGCCACATTGACACACTGACAGACTACTTCCATTTCTATTATTTTTTTCTCTTCTTGCAGGTGTATGATTAACACCATAAATGAACTCTGATTCTCCAAAGAAACAGAGACATTGACTGCATCCCACGTATCCCCAAAAAAACAAGTTAAGATAGCAAAACGCATTAAAAAAGCATTCAGCTATATTTCATTCGTACTGGTTTTCTGCATCATTTATAGTAGTTTCAGTGAATTCACATTTGGCTTGACCCTTCTAATTTTGTGGGTAACAAGGCAGAACGCTTCCGTGTCTCATGATCCTGCCCCAAAAGGAACAAACCAGTTACTGAGCTTTCAGACCAGGCTCATCTACTCTGATTCCTCCAGAACACCTTCACCAAGAGCCACTTTATAAGCTTTATCACTGCACAGGCCAAAGAGATAAATTTCTACTGTTACTGATGCATCACCACAGCACTCTCAGTACCTGCAGATGGATGTTTATTCTTTGTGTAAGTCTGCACTGCCACAAGATGCCAAATCCAGTCTAAAGGCATCTGGGTGCCAGATGACCACATTGAGGCAAATTCCCCATTTTGGTTAGTTTTTATCTATTTTTAAGGGGTGAATTGGCTGGGGTAGGGGTGAAATTCATTCTATAGCAGGCTAAAGCATAGTGCCGGTGTGCATGCTGCACCATGCGCTCCATCTCAGCAGAGATAAACACATCCTTGCACTGCTGATGCTCACCAGGTGCCTGACGCCGGCTGATCCGTGGCACTGCCCGGATTCACTTGTGGCCTCAGGCTCTGTTCTCTGGGCAGCTGCACCAACAGGGCTCACCAGTGCCAAAGAAGGGGGACCTTTTCTTTCTTTTTTTTTTTTTTCTTTTTCCATGCATTGCTTCTGTTGTGTGAATTTTCTGCCACATCAGCGACTTGAAGTGGCTCATGGGGAGCAGACACCTGGCAGCTCCCTCCAGCCTTCGAGCACTCTCACTCCACGGCACTTTCTGCTTTACTTTTCCACATCAGCCACTCAAGATACTAAAAGACACTTCCCTCTCCCTTTGCCTTTCTGGTCAGGTAGAGGAGGCTGTTTCTAAAACTCAGCTTTTTAAGCAAACTTTTCAACGTGTGACAAACACCGCAAAACCCCGTCGGATAGGGAGCGTTAATGTATATGTTTATACATTTTTATATATATTTATATGTATATAGGGCATGTTGCTGGTGGCAGACTGTCCTGACTGGCACATGAGGGGCGCGTGAAGGAGCAGGAATTGCTGCTGCTCCCTCCCAGGCCTTGTCTGACCAGGAGGACACCTTGGCTCAGCCCAGCCTGGTGTTGATTCAAGCCAAGGATTCCCTGTCTGAGGCCAGAACCCGTAACGGGGAGGGAACGCTCTGAGCACTTTTCATCACTCTCAGCTTTTCTAAGCTCTTTCTAACACCGTGGCACCGGTTGGAAGAGCCCAACCTTGCACCCAGCCATTTCTAGCCATGGTATTTATGGTATTTATGAGAGATTTCTCCTGGGAGGGTGGGCAAGGGGAGTCTCCTCTCCCTAGCCTGTAGCCCAGAAGCATCCAGCAGCAGCCACCTCTGCACCTCACAGCTGGCCTTTCACATGCAAAGGTTGCCCCCCCACCCCTCCGAATGGCAGCCTTGTGTCATTGACATTGATTGTGAAATATTTCAAGTTGTTAATTAGGCAACAATGACCAATGGGAAGGGCATTTCCTGGCTGTTAACTGGAGACTCTTGACCTCCAGGTCAGCATCAGTCACCCAGGAATTATTAAAACGGGAGGAGGAAGAGAAAAGCAAGCCAAGAAGAGCAAAACCCTCACCTTTCGAGGTGGTGTGCGCTTCTCCATTGCAGCACAGAGCAGGGGAAGAACCTCACCTGCACCCGGGCCCTGCAGCTCCCCGCGGGGTTCTGCTCTCTGCCCCCTCGCTTCTCATTTCCCAATTCATCCGAGTGGTCATGAAGAAACGGGACATTAAATATTCAAGGATTATCATTTAGTTAATATGGCTAAAAAGTGAAGACACAATTAGCAATAACCTGGGCTCCTGCTGGGCCTGTATGTACTAATCCCTCCCCACTTCTAAGGGGAAGGTTTACACCTACTCTTCTGGTTTAAAATTGGGACCTTTCTCCTATTTAACCATGGTGCTTGCTCTGTTCTCCCTTACAGGTGGCTGCATTTCAGCACAATGGCTTCTCCAGGTTAATTAATGTGAATTACTCTATTTCCTAAGGGGTGACCCTATGAAATACTGTGTTTGTGTTTCTACAGAGTGCAAACTACCTCTGCTTAGAGGGCTGCCAGCCACCCCTCGCCCTCTGCAGCCTGGCCCTGGGCCCGGACTTGAGAGCCGTGAAGGACAAGTAGCAACAAAAATGAACATCCCCGTGCCCTCCTTCTCCACGCGGGATCTGGCAAATGAACACCCCTCCAAATATACTCAGAAGTGAACTGAGAGCCAGAAGGGAGCAAAGAACCAGTCAAACTGCCATGGGGTGGGACCCCCCCGCTTTGTTCCCTGCTGGGAGGAGGACGCTGCTGCCTGGGTGGTGGCCCAGCCACTGGTATTGGTGGCCACCAGCCTCTTCTACAGCGAAGGGGCAGAGGAGCCAGACACCAGGGCTGGCAGACTCTCCCTCCCGCCTCCAAATCCTGCACACATTTCTTGAAAGGTTCCTAGGCAAATCCCCCTGTGATTGTACCTTGCTAAACTCAGGCACTAAAAATAGAAGAAATAAGAAAAGTTTACGAGACTATGTGCAGTTTTTAAAGGCTCCAGCTGCTGTTTGCTCACATATGGAGCTGGTCAGAAAGGTTTGGCAGTTCCTGAGGAGCTCCATGGTGATCACTCTGCGACCTCTGCAGACTGGTAGTAATAAGTGGTCATACCAAGGCTATTAAGGACTAGATGGGATGTATTACATTCACATCCCTAGCCCAAAGTCATTTTAATGGGTAAGATTAGCTTTTGGCAAAAGAAACCGTGGTAAGATGACAATATAGAGCAATTGCCAAGTTCAGAGCTTCTAATGTTCAGATTTTTTCTTTGGGAAAAACAAAAAAGCTAAGCCCAAAGTTTGCAGCCTTTTTTTTTTTTTTTGTTGACCTATCCTTGGCAGATCTGCAAATAGGCAAGGATTACCAGCTTGCTAGAAGCAGGTAGAGTTGGGCAGCACAGAAACTCCATCCTCAGTAGCCTTGGTGAGGAGATGACAACCCACGGGTCCTGCAGCGCTGTCAGCTTTGGTCTGCAGCCTCAGCTGCAACGTTCCTGAACTTTGTCCATGTCCCAAACCAGGCTACAAGCTTGGACAAGGAAAAAGATACGAACACTGAGAAAGTCTCACCTCCATTACAAAAGAAGTGGGTTAGCACGGGTGCTCCCTGCCTGCAGACAATTCTCCCTAGAACAATTCCCATTAATCGCTAGGAAAAAATAATACTGAAAAACAAACACATTTAAGCGAACTGATTTTTTTTTCTGCATTATATTTCCTATTGATTTTCCTCTGAGAGATGCTCTGAATAACCCTGTTTAATGCACGCTGTATCCAAATGATCTGTCAGATCATCTCACCTGGATGCAGGAGCGAGTCAGGGTGTTCCTCCCCTTTCCTGTCCAGCTTTGCCTCCCATTCCCAGAAAAAGCAGGTAAGTCCTGTTATCTTGTCTGGTGAAGTCTGATTATTTACTGTGATTTTTCAAGCAAATCATGATGTGCTGGCCCCAGAAGTACTAGAATATGAGTGGCTTTTTTGAAACAGTTCTTAGAGATCAAAATTCACTGACTTTTTTTCCCCAGGTGATATTATTCCCTGGAATGAGTGTGTTAAACCAGCAGCACCAGCAGCACAATGAAAGTATATGTTATGTTCTGGTGGAATGAGGTTTTCCCACTCTTCATGAGGAGTGTAAAACCCTTGAAACTTATTAGGAATCATACAAATCAGGATTTATATGCAGCCTAGATTGATGAGTTATGTTATGCTACCTTCTAAAAAAAGTCACAAAGTGATCCACGCCCAGCACACATTGGGGGAATAAAGGTTTTTAACACGCAGTTGTTGCTTGTGAATTCTTTAAAAAATATTCCATCCTGTCTCTACAAAAGGTTAGTGAGGAATATACAAACCCCCTAATCCACCTCTAATCCTTTAAAATGCCAAGCTGTGATCGCACATACTGTTTTGTGATTATGTGTCTTCAAGAACTTTAGATACTTGTTATGAGATGCCAAATCACTTTTGTCATAGAAAGCCAAAATTGGTTGATTTTTTTTTTTTTGTTGCGCTTTACATTCTTCTGAAAAGAAACACCATGTCTACGTGGAAAGGCAAGCTGTCCTCACCCTCTCTCACACCTCTGTCACAGCTCTGGGGGACAACCAGGAGTTCTTCCACGTGGAGGAAGTTTGTTGAAGACACAGAAATGCTCCTCTCCTTGCTCTCTGCCTCATCTCCTCCTTTGCAAGTGGGGTAAAGCAATGGCTCATCTAATTTTTAAAAACATTTTAGGACCTACATAGAAAAAGCTTTATCATATTATTACAGTGTTTGGTGGTGCCTCTAGCAAGCACTTAATGGAGACTACGGCTGTTTTAAGTTGTGTGTGATACTTCTATGTGCACAGATAACCAGGGCAGAGCTGACTCTTAACTGCTCATATGTGTTTAATTAGAGCTGCATTTTTAATCCTTTTAATTTGTATCTCTTTCTTAATAAGCTCAGCTTGGCAAAGGTTGAAAAGGAGTAAGTTGCATTTGAATATTGGGTAAAACCTGGTAACAGCAGAGCAGATTGTTTAGCAAAAAGGTTACAGCATGTTCTTTAAAGACTATGGGTAACCGTTTGGCTCTATTAAACTCTGTAGCTAGCTAAGCCTAGATTTTCATCCTTTGAAAATCATTTCAGAGAAGCTTAATAAAAATACACTGGAGCTCAATGTATCATCCAACCTTGCTATGGGAAGTTTAACCGTATCAACGGGGTGTTATTTGCCTGTAATCTCAAGGCAAGTAAGATCACAGCGACATTGATTAGTTTTTGCAGCACAGTTCTGAAATCTTAATGCAATCTTGTTATAAATTCACATTTAACTTTTGCCCAAAAGGAGAAAAAGTCATTGCAGGCTATTGCAGTGCCTGCTGATGAAAGGAAACATCCTCAGAGGTTAAAAAACCTACAGGAATGCTCGGAGCTGAATTTGTGTAGGTACTTTCAATAATCTCCAAATCTTGAACCCCGGGTTAATAGAGAGGAATGAATGCATTTCTCAAGCACTTGCTGGTTTGTTTTGGATTAATCTGAAACTTCATTTCAGAAAAAAAAAAAAGACCTGCTATTAAATACAGTGTAACTTCAAAAGATGAGCAGATAAAATCAGCAAGATTTAGTTGTAAATACTATCATGAATCTTACCCAACATACTGGTGGACCTCAGCCCCAGTCAGTATCACAGGAAAACAGATCGGATTCCTCAACCAGATGGCTTCTGGTTTAGAGGAAACTAAGTAAAGAGATCACGTAAAAACACAGCGACTTTCAACGTGGCATTTCATATTTTTCTGTGGCAGAACCTGTTTCTTGACAGTTTTGCTGTGCCACCAAAATCCAACATTTTGGAGTTAAAAATGACCACACTGGAGAATTGTCTGTGACTTTCGGACAGCAACCCTTAAAACTCCATCTAGAGTACAAAAATAGTTATCGGCTGGTTTGGTTGTATCTGACTGAAGTACTAAAGGAGGCCAGTTCTCAGCATGTTGAATTTTGGTGATCACCAGACACTTCCCGGGGAATGCCAGGGATCACCCTATAGGGAGTGAAAGTCAATTTTTCTTTGTTATCGTGCACAGGTCACTTGGAAATAGCCCATGAATGCCAGAGGCTGCTGTAGCTGGCTGGAAAGCAGCAGCGTAGACTGAAAAATGGCCAAATGTAAAAGCAATGGCTTAATTTGCGCTCTAGCAAATCGCAGCATCCTTATCCTCAGGACAACTATCGAGCCACCAGTAGCAACACAAGCTTACAAGTAATCTCATTTTTCATTTCTGAAGATGTAGGAAGATAGCCTAGTTCATAGACAATCCTCAATCTGAGGCGCTGCCCTGAAGTTGCTCACCATTCTCTCACTTTTTATATGATTCAATATGAATTCTTGTTCCAGATGCAGAAGGCTCACTATTACTTTCAAACAGCATTCCCTCCCCTGTGAGCGCCAATGCCTATACTTAAATTAAATGTAAAGGCATGTCTCTGCATGAAACCTGTTGCAGCAGTTGCGTATCTGCATTAAGTGATCTTTAGCAGTCGTCGTGCGAGCAGCACATCTGCACCGCTTTGATTCTCTCTGACTGCTCCAGTTTTGCCTCAGATTATTGTGGCCACATAGCACTGGGATGTTTTGAAATCAATAATCGTTGCTCTGGTCAAACTTATTGCTCAACATTGCTCCATGTCTGCGCTGTCTCTGTTTGATGGGATATTGCATGCTGGGCATTATATGATACTTACCAGAAGGCACCAGAGTTCTGAGACAAAATTATATAGTTTTCATCATTCCTTTTGTTTGTCCCATCAGTCAGTTGTTTTCGTATGGACCATTTTCTGACACTGTTGAAGAACAAGGATAATCATTGTGATCATGAAATGCCATCATCCTAGCAAATTTTGCCACACCCACGGAGGGTTGCAAAGCCTTTGTGCAGATGGATATAAGGCTTTTGATACTTGCAAATACCCTCCTTCCACTTCTGCTAGGAAAAGGCTAAATAATGTGATTCTAGGAGCTCAGCTGTTGAGGAGAATCTTCTATCAAAGAGATTCTGGGGAGGATTTTTGCAACAAGACGTACAGCTACACATGGATAATGACTGGGTCCATGTGTGCACTTTCTTACGGGGTAGCAGGTGGTATAATCCTGTCTGATGTCCTTGTGTTGGGGTGCAAAATAGTGACAGACTCTGCACCTTTAAAATTACATATTTAATCCCTACAGATGGTGGTAGACTGTTTGACCCCTTTGGATGGAAAGAGCGAAGGATTTTGCTGTTCAGGCTGTTTGGCACAGCTGCACTGACAAGCATATCCCCAAGAGAAGTGTCCAGCGCAGAGGTAACCTGAGCCTTAAGGGCCTGCCTGCTATTCACCTTTTCCAGTGTACTTCCAAAATCTGTACTGCAACTATCTACCCTTGCTAGCAATACATATTCTTTGAATACCTGCCTGCCTTGAGTTGCTTTTCTAGCAATATTGTCTGCACTGGCAGTCAAGCCAACGTTATCAAGTGCAGCTGAGGCAGAGCATGATGGCAGCTGTTAGAGGAAAAAACATGAGAAGCTGCATCTATTCATTTGCCCAGCCAACACTCTAAAACCACTGTCTTTTCTTAGTTTTTGAATTATTTCTTTCAAAGTAACTCTGCCAGGTGCTGGAATCTCTCACAGACACAGCCCAGCTTCTCCTGATAACAACAGAGCCTGCAAGCTTCCTGAAGTTTCACCTAGAACTGCTGTGACTGTGCAGCACCTCTATGAGATACGCCAAGTACTCCTCCAGGAGACACACACACTCCTACCTTGCTGTAAATCAATGAGACCAAAGCCCATTTCCAAAGCAGGCTGATAAAGTGAACTCAAATACAACAGGGTTCACACCAAGAATTACTTTCAAATACAAATGTCTTCAGTTTGAGTGAACACAAGACAACCTAGAGTGATTGGAATTGAAGGCAATCACCACTGGCTGTAAGAGTTATGGGACTTTCACCAGGACAGCAGCTGCTGGAGCACACTGATTATGCTGCTCCAAGATTATGCTGCCATTTAGCGGGAGGTTGTTTGTTCAGACCTCTAACACCAAGAGAAGATAGAAGCAAAATTTACCAGACTGTCCCACGAGCAGTTGGATCCCACGTGGTCAACACGAAGGAACACGACAAAAGCAGAGGAATTTCCTACTGCCTGAAATGGTCTGAAACCATAGGCTGATGCCAACAGCTTCACCAGGATGTCAACCTGGCAAGCCAGCCAGATCGTTGTGCCATCTTCTCAAAAAAATCCTCCTGTGCCTTTGATATGTTAATCCTGCATAAGGCAAATTCTCCCATTAGAATACAGTCCATTCTGGTCTCCATGCAATCTGCATTATCCAGTTCAAAGTTAAATTAAAAATCCCAACCTGTGTGAATGTTGCAATCACATTATGAAATCTGTAAATCTATTTTTAATGTCTTAACGCTGCTCTAGTTGAACAAGGCAACCAGACTGCTGCATTGCATTTGCTTTACACTTTTTTTAGATTCTCATGCACTAGTTAAATATTCACTCTTCAGTGTTTGCATTTCCAGTACTGCAAGACCCTAAAATAGAAGACAAGTTTTTCTTTCCCTCTTTTGTTTTTAAAATTCCAACTACGGGCAACTTGACTTGGGGATCTCTCCAAATCAAATGTGGAGCACTAAACATTCCAAAAGAGCTGCTGAAAACATTTCAATGTAATACAGATGCCAGAAAATAGGATTTAAATCCCATACATGTAGTTATTTGCAGTGGTTTTAGGGGGTGATGAAACCAAATACTTTATTTAAGTCCAAATTTAAGATACACTTGAGGGGAATTCTGTGAAAAGGTGGTTTGTTTTGTTTGTTTTTTTTTTTTTTTAAGAGAGAAAAATATTTAAACATAACTGGAACAACTCAACCTGGCTCAGCTATCCCCAAATCAACATTTTACAGAGCACGACTTCTAGGAGTAGTTTGGAATTTTCACTCTAGTTTGGAATGGAAACAAAGCTCCGAAGCCTGCGATTTTTAGTGGAACAAAAACTATTATCTGATCCACTGTGTTTGAAAAAAAATCAGTGAGTTCAACAGGCAAATCCTGCTGTTTGAGTCACCTTATTGAAGGAGAGGCATTCTCTCCCTCTAGATATGCTTCCCCCTTTTTTTACAGCCCGACTCGTTATTACTATTAGTATTTATCCACTGATAATCGCGATGCGTTCCCTGATATTAAGTGCACACAGGCTACACACGCGAGAACTAGAGAAAGAGCAAAGGGTGATCGAAACGATAGGTTTAACCTGCAGCCACGGCTTCTTCGGGGCAGCCCTAGAGCAAGATTCTGAGCTCCCCAGGCCATAAGCAGCAGCTTTTCCTGCCCTCGGGACCCCTCAGAGCTGTCACATCTCCTCTCTGCTGCACGGAGGGAGAGAAAAGGTGCCTGTTCTGCAGGCGACACGAGGGGAAGCTTGAGTGATGCTGGTGGTAGCTGTAGCCGCTGGTTATTGAGGGATGGAGGCGACTTGCAGCGCAGTGAGGGAGCTGGGGAAACTTTGGGCAGCAAAGAAGCCAAGAAGGGGGTTTCGAAGGGAAGGAGCTGAGCGAAGGTGCCGGGCGGGGCTGCCAGGCTGTCCCTGGGCTGGGCTTGGGCTGCCCCCGCATGGGAGAGGGGACCAAGTGCAGCTCCGGCTGCGCTTATTTTGGCTCAAAAGCAGAGAAGGGGGAGGGGGAAAGAAGAAAAAAGAAGAAAAAAAGAAGCAGTTAAGGAAATAGATGCAGCTCAGCGAGCCCTGCTTGGGTTGGAAACTGATGCTTTTTACTTCCCCGCATCCCTCCCCGCTCCAGGGATGCTGCAGATGCACCGCGGAGATGCAGGCACCGAGCGCACCCCCCTCCACACGCATTTTCAGGTACTTGTTCTCGGCTGCGTGACGCTAGATCTTCCCCCCCACTCAGCCGAATTCCAGCTCTCCCCCCGCGGTTTGGAGGCTCGGGGATGGTTCTGCTGCAGACGCAGCTCCCCTCCCAAGCGCAGCGATGGAGATAGTTAAGGGTAACAAACGTTTACAAGGCAGTTCCAATGACTAGGTTGGCATGTTTGTTAGTGTCATTTTTACTGGCTGCAAGCTGATTCCCAGCAGGGAAGAGGAGAGTTAGCTTGTGAGGACACTTAGGGGCTCACCAACAATATATGTGATCACATCAGGAATACCACGTCCTCACAGCAAGGTGGAAGGCAAAGCCTGACTGGCAGCTGCCGCTTGGACAGGCAGGACAGGGGCTGGAAGGGGGTTCGGGGGGGAGAAGAGCACATGCAGGCTTTGCAGCTGCCTGATTATTAATCATTTCCATTCATAAGCATAAAAAGAGCCAAGTATTCCCACCCCCCATCGCCATTTAAAAAAGTATCTGACCTAATTATTACTATCCCTGTTGTGTAAATTCAGCGCTTTGTCAGTCTGAATAAATGTACATTAGCCTTAACATGAGTTAAGCAAGTTTAAACAACGAGGGCAGCTTTGCAAAGCTCCCTCGCTTTTTAACTTGTTTGACACCACACTAAAGAGCCCATTTAGACTGAAGAGTTCAGCACATTTTGGGACCCATTAAATACCCAGGTTGAGACTAGATATTCCCTTTTTCTGTTTTTAATTTGTCCCACCTAGTTGCTACAGTCAGCACAATTGAGCAATAAGCTGCTTTGCATTTCTTTAGCTTTGTAGGCAAGTTGAAGAAAGCTACACCCATCCCGTTCAGTGCAGCCCTCTCAATGCTGACAGGGCAAACCCCACTTATCACAGCCAAGTGATTCCTCAGAATTACCCTTAATTAAAAAAAAAAAAAAAAAAGAGGAAACTCATGGCATAAAAATGTGACATTCATGACTGTTAGGAAAAAATTACACAGTCAATTTGTTTCTATTTTAGGCTAATTTTAGGCTTCTCTCCCAAGTGAAGTCAGTCTTTGACAGCCCGCGGAAAAGTTTTCTGTTTACAAATTATGCTGTGCCCTGATATGGGCATCTTCTGTCCTCCAAACATCATAATTAAGTCTTAAGACATCCTTTCACAGTGGGGAAATAATTTACGTGGGAGAGAAGGGAGTGAAAGACTGGTCACCCATCTAAGACAAGAGAAGGAAGAGGGGGACATCTTCTTACCAGCAATACAGAAGAGATTGAACATCCTGATGTGCTGCACTGTGGACACAACTCTGCTCTTTAAGAACTGCCACACAGAGAGCAAAGTAAGTGATCTGTACAGCGACAAGCTACGAGCCTATCCTGGCTCAAACTGCCACCAAATTCAGGATGTGGCCTGAAAGATGGAGAGAGTTCAGCTGGGGCAGCCTGTCTGCCTGCATAACAAAGGCAAATCAGCCCCAAAGAACAAACAGGGCTGGAAACCAGAGTGCATCACCCGGATCATCATCAGGCAAAGCACAGCCTGACACCTGTAAGCAGCAGGAATGAAACAAACACATGAGAAGGGAAAAACTGGGTGAAAACAGTAGTAGTGCAGTCTGACAAATGAAAGCTTCTACAAGGGAAAGGGGTTGTTTTTCACCAACTCACATCCTTAATTTTTCAGAAAACCTCTTGAGATGCCCCAAAGACTACCCACGGGTTTGAGCTCTGCTGGATGTGTTACAAAGAGCTGGCAGGGCAATATATTAAAGAGAATTTCATAGCGAAATCCGTTCTTCTCCCCAAAAGATCTGTGGTCAATTTGCTAATGGAGTTCTGTCACTGACCTGTAAGAGATATTTTAATCCCCATGAAAAGTTAAGTGCTTGACAAAACCACAGCTATGAAACTGTTAGTAGTACCTCCACAGTAACCAGGCAGTCGGATGGATATTTAGATTAAAATCCTAGTTTACAGGCAGAATTCCCATCAACTGTAGATGCGTTAGGATTCCATCCCTCTTGCTCATTTTGAAGGTTGGTAAAGTTTAAACCAGAATAAACCCAACGCAATTACAGTTCCTTCCTGACAGCTAGAAATTCTATCAGTTCCATCTTACAGAAGGAAATCTGCGCTGTCTAGCAGTAATCAGTTCCATATTTGTGAAGCCTTCCAACAAAACACTTTTTGTCTACGATTTGTATTCATTTTAGGACACTGATTTCAGACCCTCTGTGGATTGTAATGTATAAACAGCCCTTTTATTTTTTAAATGCAACCAAGAAACTAATTGGCAGGGTCACTGCAGTTCTGAATCTTGAGAAAAATATACCAACTGCAACTGGCGTCGAGGCTGCAAAGCAAGCAAGACAGGACACTTAGAGACAATTGTGTTCATTCAATTTAGCTCTGAGGGCACGAATAAGAAATATTTTAATCTAACAAGCATCATGTTTTAAAAGGAACTTTAAGCTTTTTTTGGTCAATGTGGCAGGCATGTGATGATCTCATGGCATAGAATTTGGAGACTGAAGCAGAGAGTTTCTGAGATTCCAATAAAATCTCTCAACCATCTTAGCAAACCACACGGATTTTCCCACTGTATGTCTCTCAAACTTTATTCCCATTAGAGAGAAGACAGTTCTATGATTACTTCTAAAAGAAAAAAAAGTCAAGAGAAATAAAATGTAACATAACTTCCCTTACAGAATAAACTCTATCCCTCATAGCTTACTATTCACTAAGTACAGAGTTTTATTGTTAGGATGTCACTAAATTCCGGTCTTTCTAGAACAGATACTACATATTCCTCCTCTTCAACTCTTCCTTCCCCATGGCTGTTGAGGCGCTGCTTCTTCTCTGAAGGATTTTAGTCTAATTTTTGGAGATTCAGGGCTGCTATACCCTCACTTGCAACACCAACATTATAAACCTTTGTTTAATTACAACTGAAGTTCACAGAGATATAAAAGCCTTGAAGACATGTTGTTCTTAGAGGTCTTGCAGAGAGAGAGACAAGACCTCCAACATCAATGCGCAAACCCTCACAGGGGTTAGGGAGTAAAGGATGACAGCCACCTTCTACAAGAGTGTCTGGGAGCCAGGAAAGAGCAGCCCACCCCAAACCCACCTCTGTCAGCTCTAGGATGTCGGGCACGCAAGGTTCAAGGCTTGCAAAGTTCATTATCCTCTGCAAAAACAGAGTATCAGCAGCTCCATGCGTGGTACAGGGCAGCACAAGGTGGTTTGGTTTATCAGCTGCAGCATTGCATCACAGTTGCTCCACAGCATCCGAGTCTGTAGGCAGCCTTACCAGTGGGTGAATTGTCAGGGCAAACAAAAAAGGGAGTTTTTGGATACCCTGCGAAACAGCATGAACTATCACACTGTTTGGTATGACTAGAGTTAAGCTGCAGTGTTGAACGCTGACACCAGGCTGATCTCCGCTAAGTCTGAAGATGTGAACACCCTCAGGTTTTCTGTTCTAAAGGTACTGAAAGGACTGAATTCTCTGCAAGTGTGCAGAGACAGGTGGTTCACAGGACTGTCAATCAGGATATGCATCTTCACATCCTCTTTTCACCCCTGCGTACCTGGGCCATGTTTCATGACCAACATTTGATCACCAGGCTCCAGGAAGAAAGTTGTTGCATTTCAGTCCAGTTCCCAGTGGGCAGGTTCCACATCACAAAAAAAAATATCTCCCTATTATACAACTGACACTAAATGGATCCTTTTTAAGCTCTTCAGAAGAGAAGCCAAGTCTTGAACATCATGGAAACAGGACTAACTGTTCTGTGAACAGCATGAGAACAGAGACACATGGATGCAATGCTGCGAGAGACTTATGTGGCATCTCAAAAAATATAGGTTTCAGATTCTAAGACTTCTCAGTCTTCAACTTTCACCAACATTCAAATTCACCTACATTAAAAGAAAATTAAATTGCCCTCCCCCACAAAAAGCAAACCACAACAAAGCAAACATCCTCCAGCAAACTATTTGCTTGAATCTATTAAAACTTGCCAAGTCAACGTTCCAGTCTCAACTGCCTAACCCAGCTGCCAACAACAGAAGTGTCGGTTTTTTGCTCCTCTATTTTACATTAACAAAAGTCAATTGTGGTGAACTGCATTACATGCCAACCATATATCACATTCTTTCACAGCTGTTTTTTGTAAAGGAAAGGAAAAGACCTCATCAGTCACTGACAACACTTCTATAAACCATAAACATTTTAAGAACTCCAGCCACAAAGTCCGGATGGTAAACTACCAAGCAAAATCCTAACAAAGCAGCTTAGCACAAACTATCAATTCCAGATAATAAACCGAAGTGTATATTCCATACCTTATCGGAATTATGGCAGTCATAATCTTATTTTAATAGATGAACAGGCCAGTTGTAAAAAAGAAATCACTATTATGCCCCAATGAGCAGAAAGTTTGTTAGCAAGTCAGCAGGCTGGACTTTGTCTAACATGCTACCAAGAAAAGGGAAGCAAACTTGCTTATTATGTTTTCTCATATTATTTAGCAAAGTAATAGCTAAGTAAAAAGCATTAAGTTAATTCCCGCTAGGATTTATAACTCATTTAAATAAAAGAGAAATGCATGCCTATAAAACGCTAATAGGGGTTTAACATGTATTGTCAAAGTAGAATTAGACTGCAAATAAAGGGCCTAACAGTATATCTTTCCATGTGGTAATTTCATTATCTGACTCTAACAAATAAAGGGTAATAATGAAGAATAAAAGAATATAGAATGGGGAGAACAAAGCTGATTAGTAGACAAGCATATAAAATGTGGCTGAGTGCTTCCTGGAAGCTCGAATAAACCTCAAACCATTTGATGTCATGTATATATGCATTCACTTCTTTAGAAAACAAAAATGCTTACCACCATATAAATTCTACAACAAGCCAATTTTTAATTATACCTATCAAAGTAGTAATAAAATGTTAGCAGTTTCATTCCACTGGCTTGAATCATGGAGACCACCCTAAGCAAATACAAACACAGCATTTGAATCTCCAATTAACTATTGCCAATTATAAATGGGGACACTTTTAAAAATATATTATGAGGATAATTAATCATTTGTGCACACAAAAGCAACAATGTTACATCACGCAGTGGTTTTCAAAGCCTCCTACCTTCTGCATTTCTATTCTGGTTAGTTTATGCCAAAATTATATATTTTAATTTTAGAAAAGGAAAAGCAAAAGGTGAAAATCTTCCATCCCTCTCTCTGGTCATTTCATGTAGATATTATTGGATTAAAATATTCAGCCACTAAATCACGGCTATGTAATAGTAATATTTTAAAAGGATTCCTGTGCTTGGAAAAAAAGCTAAGAATAAGAGGGCGAAAGGAAAGCCCATAAGTTATTCTGCTGTAACACTGACAAAATAAGCATTTGTGTAATCTGTTCAACTGAACGTGAAGTGTTATGGTCATATGACAAGAGCAAGTTTTATTTAAATCAATGTCACAGGGATAAAAAGCATAAATATGCAAGCAAAACTGAGTGATACACTATGCTTAGCATCTTTCTGTTGCAAGCAATTGACAGTCAAATGGTTGTTTGCTGTTAAGAACTTCATGTCAGAAAATAAAACGTGTACTACAGATGATGTGAAAGCAGCACGTTTCAGTTGCCTTGCAAAGTGACAGAAAAACATTCTCAGAAGACAACTGGAGCCTTGAAAGTTCCCTCCAACAGCCACCAACAGGTTTGATTTGCATAACACTGGTGCCCAATCGTTTCTCCCCAAAAGCTAGTTAAGCAGAAGAGTTTGCTCCTATTCTCTCATCCTGTGAAAACATCCATATTTTCAAGTAACCTGATGAATTCAAAATGTAAAATTTCTCCTCAGAGAGGTACACAGAAACTACCTGTTTCAGCAGAAAAGTAAGGAAACTCATACTTTTGTTCCACTATATTCTGAAAGAAAGCTCAGACCTGACTCTTCTAACCTTAAAACAGACACCTAAAATGAAAAGCCCTAAAACCTTTTTGGGAAAAAACCATCTTCACTATTACAAGCTAATCTTTATACATAATTATTTACAAGTGAATATTCTGTTGCTAAAAGCAGGCTACAACAATATGTACAAAAAGACCATCGTAAAACATTTTCGTGAATTCCATAAAAAGGTGAATTACCTGAAAATACCTAGAGAACCTTTAGAAAACATGCACTAGTTCTGCTGAGGGCCCAGTGAACTGGTACAAAAGAAAAGCATTATTGCTTTTTTTTACTGTCAGAAAGTTTCAAGAAGTTTGAATTTCTTTACTAATGAAAGCTACAATGATAGTTGCAGCAAGTATCAATAGAAGACCACAGCCGGCAGATCCTTCTACCCTCCCTCCTACTGCTGAGGACACTGGCTGGTGGGACTAAGAATAACAGCATCCAACTGAGAGAAGAAAATTTTTTGTGCAAATAATCCATCACTTTAGAACGAGGTCTGCTGATACAACCTGGATTCCAGCGATCTATTTCTTATTTAACAGAAGTTGCAATTAACACAAGTTCATTAGTTATTCACAAGTTTACAAACAACTTACAAACTGAATAATTCCAGGTAACATCCGATTACAACAGAAGGTCTGTATCAGTTGTAAAGAAAAAGCCTTAGGGAAGGAAAGCAGTAATGAATGTTACAGCCAGGCTCATCATTGTTTCAGAAATAGTATGCGGTGTGAGTAACCCAATTGGAACACTCTTCCTTTGAACGTTTTGCTGAGCTGTGTGTTGTAAAAATAGATTTGTATGCCTCAGATTTCTCCTCGCTGTCTGCAATGGATCTCTTCGTAGCAGTAGAAGAAGCCTTATTGACTTTTCCTGGTACAGATGAATTTCCATTATCTGACAGAGAAAAAGGAATAGAATGAAGTATGCATCACAGCTTACAACTGACAGAAGTATTTAGATAGACAGAAAAAAGTATTTGAAAAGTAATGTGTACAGAAATGAAATATGTATTTTTTAAGGGCTATTGCAAATATATCCCATAATTGTACTCAACAGCAAACATGTTCCTAAGAGCAACCATGGTCTAGCTTTCAGATTTTATGACCAAAATGCATTTTGAAATCTTAGATAGAGACGAATTCTTTCCTGTGTGTGTAAAATCCTTGCCCTTCAGTTTGGTATTGACAACATTTATTCCTCCCAGCGCAAAACGGCTCTGAACCCTAGTCTTAAGAAAGAAACGTGAAAGTATTCTACCGCTCTGAAGTATTGTTTAGAAATTAGCTATCAAATGACAAAAATTAAACTTGTGACATACCGTTCCCAGGGAATCTATCTCCTCCCTTTAATCTCTGTGAAGCAATTTACAACCAATAACAATGGTCTGCATTGTTTTATACTCGGGATAGGAAAATGCCCGTCCCTCTGCTTCTGATACCATCTCTCTCAGTGTGTTAACCTACTGCTTCCTCACCCCCCTCTTCATTAACAACTAATTAATCTTCTCCAAAGTTGAAGGACACCATTTTAAAAAGCACGTGCAAAGTCTCTTGTGCAGAGAAATGAATACATAGAAACCCACAGGAACTCTACATCCTTAGTTTAACTCGGGCACAATGGCAGGTAAACAGTTAATAGGGAGCCTGTCTGATAATGAACTTAAGCGATTTCTGCATGTAGTCACAGCAATCCTATGTGCAATCCTAAATCATCATAGATCAGACCCTTTTCATATTTTGCTTTTAATGCCACTAACAGCTACCTGGAAAGAATTACCAAATACTGGATTTGAAAGAATGAATATGCATGCTGCAAGTCTAGGGGCTTTAGCTGCCACGTTTACAAATTAATTCCTATGCTACTGGCGTTCCTCAGGCCACAGTTCTTCCTTTCTTTTCCCTCTCTCCTCTTAATTTCTTGCTGGTCAATATAACTGCTGCCATGACCTGACATTTCAAAAGTCATATTTTTTTGTTTTACACTCTCGAAAAAGAAAAATACACCAAATGTTATCAGAATTACTAGGCTCTTAAATATCCAAGAGCTATTATAATCACCTGGAATGAAATACTTTTAAAAGTCTGTCCTTTATGAGAACTGACAGCAGGGGGCAGGGAAGGCATTCCTGAGGGAAGTTCTCCCACCTTCTCACAGTTTGTCCACAGTTCACCAACTCACTATTCTCAGATTCTTCAAACAAATTATATAGACTTTTTCTCTGGCTGTAACCTAAGCGATTGAACACTTCACACAGGAACTTCAGACTTATTTAAAAAAAGTATCCATTCTTAAAGCTCTGTATGAAAGCATCAGTATGAATTTGAGACATTAAATAACATAATACGTGTTACATAAAGAGAGGGCACCACCCTCTGGACTACAGGACTGCCAAATTTATTAGTATCTGCATAACTACTGGAGGTACCTCAGTACATCCTGAAGTTACATTCTACTGCTCCCAGTGACACACAGCAAATTAGCAGCTAAAACAGAGGACTAGCAGTCAAGGCATCGGCTTGGGACATTTTAACATATTTCATTGAAATAAACTGCCGTTAACACATTTTTTGATGACATCTACTTCAGGAAAACGACTACTAATTCTCCTCACACTACCGCTTAGCCAATAAAACAGATACACCAAACCCCCAACTAGAGATTGTTATTTACACAGTGATATCATGTCATTCATTATGGTTGGTTCCCACCAAGCACATCGATACTGGAATGACATAAACGAGCAAATCTGGCTTATTTCACAGTCAAAAAAATGCAGCGTGGTGAAAAGTGTTTATTATTTTCTTTAGCTGGATCACTACAGCACTTGCCAGTCACAAGCATGAGCACAGACCCTGTTTAGACATTTTGATAAAGTGTAAGTAGTAGTCAGTCTATCCAAGTACAGGATGATGGACAGCAGGTGGGACAAGGGCAAATGGGTAGGAAAAGGAAAACCAGAAGTGCTTGCAGACTTTCTGCAGTCAGTTCTGTTGGTTTTGCAGACTGTAAAACAAAGCTTTGTTTTAAAAAAAGATCAACTGACTACAGTTTCTACTGAATAAATAGCTTTGTGCATGTTTGTGAAGCAGCTTCCTACTCCTGCTTGGAAACGCAGCCTTTTAGGAAAGACTTCTGAAAGAGGGAGTTGTTTGAAAAAGTGAACCACAACATTGTGGCTCCCTTGAAGATAGGAGTCGATCTGTTATTACTGAGAAACATTAAGAGAAGAAGAAAAAAAGGAAATTAGAGGGTATTTTCTGAAAACTATGGTACAAAATAGCCAGAAAAGGATCTCTCCTACAATATTTTTCATAGAACTATTTCCAAATTCACATTTTCCAAATTTAGATTAAACACCAACCTGAACTTTTCGTGAAGATAATCTGCCTCTTTTCCCCAGAAGTGGAATTGAGACAATCCTTTCCATTCTTAGTCTTTGATGAACCTGCAGAATGTATTAAGTTAAAAAATGACATCATTAATCTGCTCCATGAGTTGGAAGGCTACGCATGATTTGTAGCTGCAACATTACCTTCAGCAGCATCTTGCTGAGCAGCTGATTCTGCTGACTTACATTTCTTTGATTTCTGAAACAACACAAGCAGAGATCTGGTAAGGTACTGAAAGCATGTACAGTTCCTGACTCGTATTTGATAGACACACAATTACACTCAGAACATTTCTGTGTCTTACACACTGGAATTCTTCCTTTCACAGGATTGCTCCACACTTTTGGTATCATTTCTATATGGAAAAATAATAACCTTGGCAACCTTGAAGGCACCTGAAAGAAAATAGCACAGGCCAAAACTGATTACAGTTCTGATCACTGGCAGAGACAAAAACTTGAGCAGCCTGATCCAGCGGGAGGCGTCTCTGCCAGATGATCTTTAAGGTCTCTTCCAACCCAACCCATTCTATGATTTGATGAAAACTAAACCGTCTGGATATGCTATTTTGGTTTGCATATTTTGCAGGGTGTGTGTGTGTGTTGTCATCATTAAGGTAATCTGATGCTCACAAATCCACGTCAGGACAGTAAATTGTATGACATTAAACAGGATGTAGTTAACTGTTATCAATAAAGACATTTTTCAATAAAAAATTCAGAATAATCCTGCTTTCATATCCACTTAACTTTATTTAGTTAATAAAAAAATCCCTCCTGGGTAACTTCCAATAATATGGCCTTTTGTTGCAAAACTGCTTAGGAAGAAAGGATGCAAATAGTTAATCTAAATTTTTTAAAGGCATCTGTGGACCACATTTTCCAAGTTAAATTATGTTTGTCCAGATTAAAAACCACAAAAAACAACTAGCAGGAACAAGAATCCCATTACTGGCTTTGATTATACAAATTCCAAGCTGAAAAAAAAAGATGTATTAAAACAGCGACTGATGTTACTATCTCAAAGATGACTCAGTATACATTCGGAATGGTGTATGTATTTCAAAAAAGCTAAAAAATTCAAACAATAAATACATTTAAACATGTTATAAAAATTAGGAGAACCCATGCTGTCAAGCACATGATTAGAGCCTGAGGAAAAAGATGCCATACCAGTGTTGCTGCAAAGCTTGGCCAGGAGGTGGTGGCAGAGGGTTACTATTGGAAAAGCAAACTTGACTCTCCTAGTAGCCTTCAGCTAGAGGCAAAACCGCTTCTCAGGGTGCTTCCACCTTTGAAATTGCAGGTGGATTTAAAAAGAGAGATTACCTTCCACTATGTGGCATATGTTTGTAAATGTTTGCATGCATATATATCATATGATGTTGAGTTTGAGTAATTTTTCACGCAAGTGCAAGCTGCGTCTTCCTTATGTTTTGTCTCATGGGTATAATGAAAAGGAGTTTGTGCTTCCTGCTCCAAACACTATAGGTCTGCTTAGACTATCCTCCCAGCCGAAAGAAAGAATTGAGGAAGAGGTCTGAACAGCAGTGACAACAGACCTCAGACTACAAACTCTAGTGCTGCCTGCTAATCAAAAGAAAGTTTCTGTATGTACAACTCCAATATGCCATTAGAAAAATACGCACACAATCTCATTATTTTTAAAAGTCCTGCTGAAGTACAACAGAGTTTACTGAGTAAATTCACCAGGCTGCAGAAAGATTAGCAGAAAAAGCTATGCAGTCCAAGAGCAGATTAAGTTACAGACTAGAACTCTTTCCATTTTCATAAAGAAATTACCTTTTCTAATTTACTTTTAAGCCTTCTATCCTCCATTCTTTTCTTCAGTACTTCCACATCTTCTTTACTACCATTAAGGGTAATCACATCTTCCTCTTGAAAGGTAACACCACACTGTAAGAAAAAAAATCAAAAATGGCAAAACTAGTGGGTTTTTTCAGTATTTTTATGCTGCTGAATCTTTGTTAGAATTAATACTGTGTTCAAGCTTTCCAAGGAGGTCTCCAATCCTTCCCTTTCCCACTGTGTCTTTTCCAATAGCTTTCTATTTTAGTACAGTCTAATGCATCTTCTCACCTAAAATGTGAAAGGGAATATCTCAGGCGTTTTTACCATGGAACAAAATAATACTGATTGGCAGCATCCCTCTTCAAAAAAAGGAGAATAAATACTCATCTTACTAGTGAAATGTGACCTTTAGCTAACCACATTTATAAGCAGCTCACATATCAATCTGCACAGCAAATTCTGAAAGAATTTCATTAAGCAGTTTCCTTTAAAGAAAAGGTCCCATTGCATATCTTCTTGTTTTACTAGCATACAATGCAGTGACTCGAATGAACAAAGCAGCCCTAGAATCTTGTCCATTTTCTGAACCTCACAGCTAAAAACAAAAACACTAAGGAACTTCCTGATTTTTCTTTTCAAATGCATTTGATTAAGATCCAACTGTTACCCCACTCTGCTCTAGAATTTGTCTTTTAACTCAGTAATACAAGAAATAACAACTGATAGGAGCAGTTCCTTTACACTGAGTAGGAACAACATTTAATGTGTTATTCCTCTACATACAGAACAGACAGCACCAGGGAGTTTTTCTACCCAACAGCTAGGCAGGAAATCCTGCTTTGTTTGTGCTTTCTGCATTATTATTATTACTACTACTATTACTACTACTATTATTACTACAGGAAAAAAAGGGATAATAAAAGCAGCATTATTCATTAACCCAGCCTTGGCTACTCATCATCCTTCACCTGATTTATTAAACACTGCCAAGTTTCAAAGTACATTTATAAATTAATTTGGATAATGCATGTGTGGTGCTTCAGGTAATTTCACATTTGTTTGCTGGTTGAAGACACAGATGTTTCTCTGCACACATCTTCAATCATCTGGTGAAGCCAACACATTAACTCTGATGTTTTCTTTTCCCAAAGAACTCGATTTGCCTTTTCTTTTGTTAAATCCAAAAGCTTCCTGTTAATCTGCAAGATTAGTTTATAATCCTACCTTTGTCGTTACTGTTCTGTTTTCTAAACAAAGGTTTAGAAAGGTTACTCATGTATTTCCAGTTGAAATTAAACAGATGAAGGGACATACGGACTGTACTCTGACACTGACTGCAGAATGCTCAAGTGGTGAACACAGTTTAAAAAGCGGTCAATGATATTATGAAAGAGATGAAAATTTAGTAAGTCAGGCTGAAGAAATGGGTGAGAGAAGCCCAATTTTTCCCATTGCTACTCAATGAGGTAGTGTTAAAACTACCAGCTTGCTATGATCTTAGACACTTGCAAGACAGAAGTCTAGAAAGTAAAGAAAATCAGTCTTCATACTCAGGCAGGAGAGACTGGCAGCTACTTTGGTTCTAATGAAGCTCCACGCATTCACTTCTAGTGGGGTATTCTCCAAATACAGCATGAAATACCAACACCCTCTTACAGGCCAGTGACTTCAAAAGTAATTACTGCAATAATTTTTTAAAGCATACAAAAATAACTGATCATTTGCTCCAAGCAGAGGTTTATACCAAAGGACTCTCAATAAACATTGCATTTTGAAAAAGGAAACAAATCCAGGTTCCCATGTGGATAACACAGGTGGAACTGGTCTAAAATTAAAATTATTTACAAGGAACGGGGAAATAAGACAATGTCCTTTCTCCATTCAATGAAACAGATCTTTTTTTGCCATGACAACAGTCAGATTATATTAGAGAGATCATACCCTTCCAAATATACTTCAACTGCAGCAAGTTATAGGCATAGAACCAATCCTACCTTCCTAGGTTCCAGTAAGTGCAGTTGGTATGATCTGTTGTTGCATCATACATGTGCAAACATTTTTTACTTGTCAGTACTGTTGGATGCAAAGCTTCAGTTCCGATTTTTTAAAAAGCTCACTATGCCTTAATGAAAAAAAGGACAGATTTTTAGCTCAAAATGTTGAAGTGCTGAGATAAAAAGTGGAAAGAAATTTTGCAGTTTTGCAAATTCAGAAAGATTGTTCCTTCAGATTAAGGTCTTCTGGAGCAGATGCCAGTTTTATGATAGCACAGGGCTTCCCTTGCTGCTTTTATTTACAGAGCTTCGCTTAATGTCCGAGATAATTTTCTGTCTGTCATACCTGCAAGCTGTGCCTAAACTTAACGTTTTCTCGATTTATTTCTGACTAACAAGCTATTTTTATCTGAACATGTCTAAAATACACCAGCCTTCTTACCCGTTTCTAGAACCCCAACACTTTCTAATTCCAGTAAATTTAAGCTGTTAATTTTTTACTTATTAAAACCAGCAATAACGTTTATAAAAGTAAACACAGTAAACATTCTCTTTTGGAAGGAGGTATTGCATGTTACCTTTTCAACTTCCAGCTACTGGAAATCACCACAGGCAATTCTTTGCCATTCTTATTTGCTACAAATTGGAAAGTTTCAGCAGGCAAACAGTTAAGAACTGAGGGAGGGGGAAGAGGAGAGGGCTCGTTTCTTTTCCAGTTCTCATCATCCAGCATGCTCTGTTAGCAGCGCAGAGGTTAAAGTCTCCGAGGTAAAGCAACGCTATTTATAAACAGCAGCGATGTACTCTACGTATTTGAAAGTCTGATTTCTGTCCATTATAGTCTCTCTTGGAAAGAGGGGCACTTAAATTTGGAGAAGCGTAAGTTTAGTCTCTTCATTGTGAAGCAGAGGACGTTTCTGAAGCTAAACAGCATTGCTGCAGAATAAATACGCTAAGCATTGCGGGAAGCCAGATGAAACCTTAAATGAAAACATTCATGTTAATGTTTAACCCCTTTCACTTACGCGGCACCTCCACACAAGCGACAGAATGAAGAATGCTGTCTGAATTCTGCTGAAGGACAATGGGACTCTCTTTATTTTCATTATGCTGCCGTCTCCTGGCTAATTTTGTACAAGGTAAGACTAAATAAATTAGATTGCAGGACTTCAGGTTTTACTTTTTCCTTTATTAGAACATAATATATTTTATCTTTGTGAAGTGACAAAGTTTCACTTCAGAAAGACCATTTCACTTTAAAAAATACTCAAGTCTGCAATAAGGGTAATTTCCCCCGCACTTTGTCTTAGATGTATAGTAAGGTGGAGGCCTAGGGAGTGATGTTTGTATCATAAAAATCACAATACAAATGATACTTGTTTTGCTCTGTAGAAAGCAGTTAATTTTCTTATGGCTCAATAACTTAACAGTTTAAACAGCTTTCATAATATTTGTTTTAAATTGCTATGAGGTCAAACACAGCACAGCAATAGAAAAAACCAAAAACCCAAATCCCAAAACAGGAAAACAGACAGAAATACCAAGGATGAACAGGTAAATTTCCATAAGCCTGTTTAATATTTGTCAGTAAATACTGACGTAATATTTTCAAGTAAGAATGATGTAAAATTCCTAACACAGTATTAATTTGGTTTGATGAAGGATTTTTTCTTTTACTTGATGCATGTCACAACACAGCAGCAGACTCAGCACACTGACCCAGGCTTCAGGAAAGAGCAACATAAAGTAAAAAAGCAGTAAAAGCACTGATTTTAACATTAAGGTTTTAGAGAACCGAGTAGTCACTTGCTTATCAAAATGTCTACAGAACTGCTCACACAAACATTTCACAGACATTAAAAGGTTTGGAAATAAGGAGTTAATGCATTTTAACTCCTTTAGGGATTGGTGGGAATGGTTGGACTCGATGATCCAGTGGGTCTCTTCCAACCTGGTTATTCTGTGATTCTGTGATTAATGTTTTTAATAAAAGGTTAAGTATTCTTAATTTTTTTGCTTCGCTGAATACAAAGGCATAAGAACTGGGCTTTATCTAATCTTAATATTAAATAAATGCAAAGAGTACAGACAAAACAGTACTTAGAAGTGCAACGATGCAGTCCAAAATCTTATGGTAGGAAGAAACACTGAATTGTACAACTATTTTTTACTACAAAATGCACAGCAATATAGCTAATGGGATCTCGATGAACTGAGATGATATTTCACAGGCTTATTTTCAGGCATAAGCATAATCCCACTTTCCTCTAGAGTTCACCTTTTTAATTGAGGTGGAAGAGTTTAGGCTTAAAACCACAATTTCCTGTTAAATACTGTCCATAAAGGCAGCCATAAAGGTGCTTGAAAATCCCTACAAACACGTTTTTTTAGGAATGTCAAACATTACTCTTGGCACTTTAAAAAATTATGATAACTTCACCCACCAGATTTAGAAAACCTTTCCACAATGTAGGAAAGGTAGAGCTTCAGAGAGAGGTTCTGATAACAATACCTGAAACTGCACTCTTGCATAACAAAAGACAGGCAAGACAGGCACAGACTGGGTGATGCCCGGGCAGCGGAACGACATCTCACTCTTCAAGGGTAGGAGGAAACATGGTAGCACAGTCTTCCACGGCAGACAACAGCATAGGGGCACGCCTTCTAACTAGCAAATTTCATACACAGTGGGTATAACAGCTACAATTCTAGCTCTAAATCTGGTAAAACACTAACAGAAAGCCAATGCTTTCAGTTTGTAATATGCCCTGAGGCTGAAAGATGTCTAATTATGTTCTCGTAGGCAAGGCTTCATTATTCAGTCACCATTCAGAAACGTTATCACTGGAGAAGGGATTGTCTCTTCTTACCTTATATTGGGGTCTTCATGCATTTCAATGTTTCCACTTAAATTACATCTTCTAGATGCTAGGCAGTTCAATAGCTGAAGTCCACAGAAAACACTTAACAATAGGAAACAAGCCTGGAAGCTATTATTTGAACTGTAATAAAAATTTTAGTGTATGACACAAAGAGGTTCTAGCTTGGTTCCCTAGGGAACTATCCTTTGCAGCCTGTCCACAAACACGTATTTAAGGAAAAAAGCGTGACAAGAGCACTTGTGATGAACAGATGTTCTATATTCTAAGCATGTGTAAAGTTCCAAACATTTCTACAGCTGCCCAGTGTCTTCAGTGTAATCCTTGTGTCCAGAGCGAAACTTCCCTGTGATGCAACACAGAGATCTCATCACAATCACTAACTCAGAACAACCTCAAAGCTCCTCCTGTAATTATTCATTCAGGATAAAACAGTTTTTCTGACTCCAGGTCCACAAAAAACAAGTGCTTCCCAAACACACGCTCTCATTCTCTAGCTTCTGATAGTGGGTACGTAACAGTCCTCACGCAAATCTAGTCTCAGCTCTGGTAGAAGGCAATAGTACTGATGTATTTAATTTTTCCTGTGAAACATCCTGTCCTTCATCTTTAAGTGGCTGAAAAGGTGACGTGGCTTTTATTTGCTGAAGTTTTTCATTCAAATGGAGGAAGGACCCACATCAAGCTTGTTTACCCAGTAAATGCATCCCTTGGGAGCTGTGAAGAAAAAATATCCTTCTGGGACCTGATTTCCTAATGTTTTTCTCTGGCCTATGCATTCGATACAGACGGAAGAGCACTACTGACAGAACAGAGAAGCAAAATGGATGAACCCTCTACCTAACACAGCATTCCAGAAAGTGGAGTTGTAAGTGCAAAAGAGGCATTCTTCCAGCATGAAATCCAGGGCATACCAGGAAGGACAGTAAGATAAATACATTCTTTCCCAACAGCCTAATAAGATTTTAAAATTGTAGTATTACAGAGTATGCATTTTCTTGATTCAAATTATGCATTTTAAATGCTTTTTAGATTTTATGCCTCATTTCTACTTTAACTACAGTGCCCTGTTATTTTCAAACTTCTAAGAGGGATGCATACTGCATTTTCATCTTAAAAAAAAGTGGTTTCCACTTCTCCCTAATGAAAACATAGAGTCTTCTAACTGCTTCCTATAAAGAAACTACCTTTATAAAAACATGCTCGTTCTCTGATCCTAGGTAATAACAAACACCTTGTGAGGTTGACAGCTGCAAAGCACGTAATATTTACAGGAGTAATACAAATTCTGTTAAAAACGAATTCATTGAGTAAAATAAGACAAATTTAACTGTCTTTAAAATAAAAATAAAATCTTTAATTTAACTACTAAGCTTAATGGCAGTAGGTGGACTCTTCACTCTGCTGTGGAATTTTCTCTGGGAAGTTTTATACCAAATGCTTCAAGGATAAAGACTTGAAGTAATTGCTGTGGGATTCAGGACTGCTGCACTCTCGTTCTTCTGACTTTTCAAAAAGGTATATATAGGAAAAAAAAATCTCAACAGATGTAAATTGCATGGTTATCTCTGAATGCTAGCACTGGCAGTAGTAAACTTATCTTGCAATATGAACATATGCTAAAAATAAGTGAGTGTTGTCCACACAATCTGTTTTCCAAAGCACTAATGCAAAGATATTAGAGAGAAAAAAAAAGTCTCTCAAAGAGTTAGAAACATTTTCTGACTTTATAAGGACAAAAGCCCGTGTATTTTGTGGACTACATTTTTGCCTCTTCCTTTTGTTTATTTAAGAAATTTTCTGCTGATTTAATTTACTGAATTCTGATCCTCTAGCAGAACTTAAAGCTTCCCAGGCCTTAAGGAAATCTCAGCAGCAGCCTTCCCTTAGCACACAGCGCTCACGTCTTCCCTGCTCCAAAGCCAGACCTCGATCAACCAATGGTACTGGACTCGCCTATGGGCACACACGTCTCAAAGGAGGAGAAACTTCTATTTGATGGGCTAGGTTTGCCCTTTGTCACATGAAAAGTGTAAAAAGCCATTTGGCTTTCTCTGGATAGTTTTCTTTGTCCTAGAAGGACAGCTTCATGGCCCCTTTACAGTGGCTGAGTATGCTGCAGCATGAGCATGGGCGCAGCATCCCTCCTAGTGACTGGAAAGAGAGCGATCTCAATCTTTATTTATAAATGCATCATCAACATGTCTTATATACTGAAAAGTCAAAAAGGTTCTCTCCCTCTCTTTATCTCACTTTTCCTTTCAGATAATCTGAACGCTTAATTAAACTATGATGAGAAGACAGTACCCGGAAAACAAAAGATGAACCCACTTGATGCTACAAAATCAGGATTTTTAGTGTGCATTGCTGTCTGTATGTTCATCTACACTTTTATCTACCTAAAGGATATGCTTTCTGAAGAGTCAAACGGACAAAAGTTCAACGCAAATATAGCAGAGTGTGGGTTTTACCCAGATGAGCTTTGTTCAGCTCTCTTCGCAGGAAAAACTGCTGCCTTGAAAATTGGAAGATTTTGCCAAAACACCTACCAACCCAAACCACTCAAATGCATTCAGACTTCATGCAACTGCTCCATGGTTTTGAAGACTCTGCATTTTATCACAAGACCACTGTCAGATGAAGAAGGGAATTTCTCATTGGCATACATTATTACGATTCACAAGGAGCTGGAAATGTTTGTAAAGCTACTGAGAGCTATTTATATGCCTCAGAATATTTACTGCATACATGTTGATGAAAAGTCACCAAAAGATTATAGAGCTGCTGTACAAAACATCGTTAATTGCTTTGAAAATATTTTTATTTCCTCAAAAAGAGAAAATGTTGTTTATGCAGGATTTTCAAGATTACAAGCTGATATTAACTGCATGAGAGACCTAGTTCATTCCAAGATCCACTGGAATTATGTTATTAATCTATGTGGTCAAGATTATCCCATTAAAACAAACAAAGACATTATACAATACATCAAAAGTAAATGGAATGGTAAAAATATGACTCCTGGGGTAGTCCAACCACTTCATATGAAACACAGGACACAAGTTAGTTACAGGGAGTATGTACATTCTGGAATGTCATATGTATATCCAACAAAGAATATAAAAACTAAACCTCCATACAATTTGACAATATATTTTGGTAGCGCCTATTACGTACTCACTAAAGAATTTGTAGAGTTTACATTGACTGATGCACGTGCGAAAGATTTGCTTGAATGGTCAAGAGACACGTACAGTCCGGACGAACACTACTGGGTGACACTGAATCGTTTAAACGGTAAGATCTATGTTATTTCTACTATAACACCTGGGCCAACAGCACTGTAAGGTCTTCGCCACAGACAGCTAGCAAGCTCTAATTCAGAGCTAACAGCACAACCACTTAATTGAGTTACATTGCATAAATAAGGTCATTTCTTCAGCCTTGATACTGCCCTTTCCAACAATAACATCTTCTGATGGCTGAGAAACAAAGCTCGATTCCAGAAAGTATTATTTATGGCCTAGACCAGTATCTACAAGGCCAGAAAATTGTTGATTAAAAAAAGTAATTTTTTTTTTTGGCTATGTAAAACCTCATGCTCTCAAAGAATATAAAAAGCAGGAAATTATTTCTGTTCTTATGACATAAATACCTGTAAAGAAACGTGGCTACATTTAAAAAGCCTTCAGCAGTGAAAATTTGCCCGGTAATAAGTAGAAAGAAATCTTATCAGATCCTTATGTTTTCAAAGATGCTCCAGGGGCTACACCCAATGCAGGCTGGGAAGGACACATAAGAGCCATTAAATGGAAAGATCAAGAGGGAACCTTGCATAAAGGCTGCAAAGGTAACATAAATTTTGATAATGAATTAAAATTTGATTCACTGGCTATTCATTGCAAATTACGTATTGTGATTTACCATAGATGTTAAACGCACCTCAGTGGTTATATATATATTTTATTTTGGAAGTATCAAATAAAACAGCAAACTATCCTACCAAATTACTCCACAGTATCTAATCTAAACAGCATCTGATATATCTTGCAGATCGTCACAGTATCCATATACGTAAAACTGCTCTTTCAATCTCAACCACATTTACTTGACAAGCATGTTTGTCAGATACTTTCATCAAGATCGGGTTAAATCCCTTTAATTTAAATAATAATAAAAAAGCAGAGACTAGTCCTGACCATACAGAAATAATGCAAAAAAAATTTAAATATGTAATGGTATAAAGTCAGCACAATAAAGTACTGCATGATTAAACAAGGATACAAACAGAAGTAAGAGATCAGTACTTCAGCCGCTCAACTACAAGATACAAGATTAGACAGAGCAGCTGGAGGTTAACAATCATCCAGTTGCAAAAAAGACAAAACCAAACCCTCACCTTTATGTTTAAACCCTAGCATTATCCTTCATATTAATTTCAGCTATGCTTTATGTGAAATCAAAACGTAATTTTTGCTGATAATGGTATAGAGTGCAATTATTTTTTTTAATTATTCTGCTCAGCCTTCTGCTGCATTCAGGCACGTTCAATTTGTCTTTGCAGGTCATTACATCAGAGACATTTGTGTTTACGGATTAGGGGATCTGCAGTGGATTATTGAGTCACCTCATTTGTTTGCCAACAAATTTGAGCCTGCAACATATCCACTTGTTATGGACTGCCTAGAGAGACGCCACAGGCTTAAAGTGCTGCATCAGGCAGAAATCCCCATCGAAGAGCATTGGCGTTTGCAGGAAGAGAACTACTTCAACATGAAACTGAATGTTTGACCTTTGCTAACACTGAAACAAATGTTCAGACCAACAGAAACCATTAACATTTTTAGCCGTAGACTTCACTCTGTCCATTACAGCATGAGGATAAGCACAATACTGTACTACCAGTCTGCAGTGAAATAAACAGCTTTTATTTATTATAGTAAGATAAACAGCAACAACTGCTAATGGATTAATTCTCAAAGATGACATGCCTAAATCTATAACTTACTGAGGACAAGGGGGATGTTCATAAACCTTTAAGTGACTTATTTAACTGGAAAAATACATATTCCTCCTCTCTGCAGCCAAAGCAAGGACTAACTGGTATGAAAGTAAGAAAATGGAAGCACGGACTGAACAAAGATAAAATATTAAGAGCACAAATTAAAGTCATGGCTACTGTATATCTTATGAAATAGATTGTTTTTGAATAACGAAGTTCACACTAAAATTCTAGAGCTTGTAGATACGCAAGTGACAACCAATCCACTTCACTGTTCTTTTTGAGTTTTTTTCATGGCCACCTGCATCTCTAATTTCATTGTGTAGCATAGCAACATCACTCTTGCACTACTCAGGCTTTGCTCCTGATGAAAATGGAGTGCGTGCCAGCAGCAGTAGCAGCAGTCCTGCAATCCATGTTTACCTTTAAATCTCTGCTTGTGAGTCTCTGTAGCAGTTTAAGGCAAGGAGACATGGGAAATACGAGGTCAGGGAACAAAGAAAAACTTAGTGAAAAGTCATCTTTCAATCCCAGTGTGTTTGACCACGGGAAACAAGACTTCCCCGAACCTTGCAACAGCCTGCAGCAATTTGAGATAACACCTAACAGCAACCAGGACAAGCATCTCGTTTCCCAAACCCTCTGCAGACCAATCACAGTGAGGGAGTGGCTTTCAACACACAACATGGACAAAAATCAGGGAACAATAATAAAGAACAAAGATCCAGTCTCTTTTCCAGGCAAGATTTGCTGCTTCCTCTTCAGGACTCCTAAGTTAATAATTTCATTTGTGCAACCAAAAGGATTGTGGGAATACAAGGAAACAGAGGATATATGACCACTCTTGCACTGGATTAAAGCTCTCCAAAGGTCTTTAGTTAGGTGCTACTAATGGAAAGAGAGTAGAAGAAACTTGAACAGCAAGAAATCATTCCAAGCTATTCATCCTCTTCTAGACGTATTTTGGGAAGAATGCAGATAAAAGTTTCATTTCAGTAAATCCAATTAAACTGCCAATTATTTTGCATGAACTCTGATGTGAACAAATTAAATACACCCATCATGTTACTTGTAAGTTCATTTGACTAGAAACTATGAATTATAAATAAATGTCTAGGAGAAATTTAGATGTTAGCTTCAACATGCACCCAAAATAGAACTCATTTTACAGGAAAATTCACTTATAGATTAAGCCTTTTTCCAAAATATCAAATGAATCAACAAATGACCCAATAATAGAACATGAAAGTTTCTTAATACAAACTTATTCCCAGTTTCTTGGAACTGTACTGCTCATTTTCCCACATGAGTTTCTCAGAAATGTAATTTCTTTCAAATGAACTTTAACCTAAAAGAAAGATCATCTGGTCCCTATTTATTTACACAAACTTACAAACTCAACCCAAAGGCCTGTACTCAGCTTCATGGATAATCCAGGACTTAACTCGTGGCTAAATATTGCTGCAGATGTTTTTTTATGGAGGGAAACAAAGAAGCGGGGGGGGGAGAAGGCAAAAAAAGCAATCCGTGCATCATGCTCAGACTAAGCTTGTTGAGAGTTGTTCTGAAAAACATTGCTTAAGCTAATGGGTCTCTGCTATGTACTAATCACAGCAATATTCATAATTAATTTCTCTCCAAACCACTCTCAATCCACTGGTGGCTCTGCCAGTGTTTATCCACTCCATATTGTTTTTCAAAATGTGAATGGAATGCACCTTGTTACCATTGTTGCAGCAAATCCAGTATTGAGCTTTCACCTTCCATCACCATCACACAAAACAACTGTCTCTCACTTCTGAATTGAATTAGATGGGTAAATTCAATAGAAAGGTGATATACATAAGGCTGGTTTGCAGAAACTGAACCAGTCAAACTGAGGAAAAAGAAAATCTGCACAAAAAATCCTCTTCAAGTATAGTTTATGTATGACTTCATCCATGTCAATCCAGGAAATCATTGGAACATGGTCCTCCCTCCTTAGAGGATTTTCTACTTTAAACTAAATTTGACATAGATAAACCCCCTAGAATAATCATAACTAAAGCACCCCTTCTCTATCATTAAGATACAGTATTTTACACATTATTCAGAGTGACCAAAAGCAAATTAGGTACTTGAAAGATTTTTTTTACTTCTAACAGCAGTTGAGAATTAAGCAATGAAATTGTGAAAGCTAAGAGCATTTACTATACATAACACTATAGTGCATACAGAACAGTGCTTTTTATGAGTAGCTAGATCACAACTTTTACGTTTCAGTAACCAATGTTTACTAATTTTTGGTGACTGTTGATCTAAGAGAGCATATAGTGTCAATGTGACTTTGTTCAAGGTAAGGTTATGCTCATATTGCAGACACATCAACTCTGTATCTGGAGGACATATGCATAATTTCTATTTCAAAAAGCCTTAGGTACATGTCCAATAGCTCTATATCTATGTTAAACATTTGACTAAGTGTTTTACATGGCACAGACTTCAATAGTTAAGGTACTTTTTCGATGTGTATTAAGAGTCTGTTGACTCTGGCAGCAATTCCAAAATTTTCAAGTGATACAAGAAACTACATTTTAAAACAAAACCTTGTCCTTAGCTTCCAAAGTGACATCCTGAACCCCTAGAAGGACTTCCACTACAGATACAATAGCCATTATCCTACCTCCAAACTACCTCTAGCATGCTACTGCACCAATAGTAACTTCTTAGTAGAGTTAACACCAAAAATTGGTAATGGTGTCTTTTTCAACCCCCCAAAATGTGGTTAGATAGATACTGCAACACTGCTAGGTAATTATTTCATTCCATCATCTCTAAAAGCATACTTTTTGTCAAATACCAGATTCCCCAACAAAAAGGAACCGCAGACTGCCTTTGCAAGAATCAGGAAGTCAGTTAGAACAGCAGTTCCAAAACATATAATCACTTAGGCCCACTAAAATCAATAGACCACCACAGATTAGCACTACCTTACCATCTACAAGATCCTATCACATACAAAAGGAGAGGGTAGAAACAGTCTTGCTTGTTCTTTCAACTTCAGTCTGTTGGAGAATTAAACACAACAGGTGAGAATATCCTATTCAAGAGCACAAATTTTAAACTTATAATTTCCATGCCACATATCATTCTTCCTGAAGAACAGAGAGCAGAAAATTCCTGATATTCAGGCCTTCTGCTACAAAACACACATCGAACTCCATCAACTGGAAGCAAAGTTGTTTCTCTTCTTGCTGACTGAAAGTTCGATCCTGTACATTTTAGCATGTGACTTAGTACTGATGCCTTACTAAAAGTCCTCCACCCATGACAGTTTTCTCTCACATTATTGCTATACAGGCTTTTTAACAATTCCAGTAAAAGCAGATACTGTCAGCTCTTCACAAAGTTTCTGCCAAGGCAGAATATTTGATTTGAAAGAGAACTCTGATAGAAACACTGCATCATCCTCCCTGTATCTAGATTCCATAAAGCCTTTTAAATCTAGTGCTACAGTAAACACTGTTGAGATAAACCAAAGAATGCTGAAATCCTCATCTTTGGGTATTCCATTTCCTTGAACCAGACAAACTCCCTATATGCATTCATTTTTTCCTAAACACTTATTTGGTGATCTGCATATCGGGCAAACGGATTGCTCTATTTCTTGTATGAGCTGCCAAATAAAAAACTGAGAAGAAAACTGAGCAGTGAGACACCCATTTGTGGGACCTTCCACAGAGTGTTAAGCATTCCCATGAGGCAAACCTGAGGTCTGGAGAGGAAGCAACCCGCTGCTGAGCACAGGAAAGAACTTCTACAGTTTCATAAAGACAACATTTTTTGTAGCAAAGAAAGACCCATTCATTATCGAGTTCAGATGATACATGTTAAAGTATACGACCATGAAGGTGAATGCTGCAGAACTGTTGTTTGGGCTGCTGGATATCTGTATCCTCTGGGGAATGTTTTCACTCTATAATTATAGCATCTGTTTGACAAAGTTCTTTGAGAAACTGTTGCTGTTTACAATTTAGCAGACTAATAAGACTGCTCTGTAGGCTCACAGGCAAAATTAATACACAAGAAGAGTTGGTTTTGAAAGAGCTCTCTTGAATTTCGCAGTAGCAGGGAAGAGAATTGCCAGACAACTTCTAGACCAACACCCAGTTTACATCCATGCTACAACCTTGTCCACTGCCATGAAAAGAGAACAGCGTCTGCTAGCTGAAAAGAGAGCCTGAATGCACAGTGTAAACCAGCTAAGGGAATACTGGCAATTAGTGCCTTGGATATAAACAAATTGTTAACTACCAGAAAGCATGACAACCACAACTCCATGATCCTGTTTAGAAAAGTTATGGGCCCTTTCTTGATTCTGAGTACAGAATGAGAATGTTATCAGTATATATCCAAAAATCTACCAAATCACCCTTTGCCCTTAATCAAAGGAAATGTGGACTAAAGGAAAGCTCACCTTGTGACAAACTTCTGATTTAATTTCTTTTAAAGCACGTTCAGAGAACACACAACCACAGTTCCTCAGGAAGCAAAACCTTCAAAGAAAAGATGACAAGATATACAATTGCTTTTAAGAAAAACTCTGTCTAAAAGATACATTTTCTGATATAGCTGGATTTCTGATTTAACACAGAAACAATACTGCAATAGGCTAAATGGACACAGCTCACTTTCTCTTTACAAATTCTCACAGCTGATCAAGCTATCTGCACATTTCAGCAGGCATGTATTCATTTACACAATTCAAGGCTCAAATGAAAAGTATTAGGTACATTAAGCACTTTTTGTTATTTCATTCTCTGTATGATTCAGCACAGGTTTACAACAATCTCTCAAGGGGATCTTGGCAAAACAGAAGCTCTCAACATATTTAAACTGGCTTCTCTGGAATCATCAATACATTCAAAGTTACTATGAAGTTCTACTGCTTGAATGGTTCCACTTTTCACTGAGCTTATTGGTTTCCCTTAATCTGACTCAAGCTCTACAGCAAAGCTGTAACGAGTGATCCTAGCCATGGTCTGCTCTCCTCAGATTCTTGCAAGACCACCAATCTTCCGCGATTTAGCCTCCAAACAACTTTTAGTCACTTTTTCTCTGCAAACATCGTCTTCTACTCCTTTATTATGCATATAAATTCGTTTAAGAAAGGGTTAACTTTCTATCTTTCCTCTTGGAGGTGAAATGAATGGACACTTCCTGTCTCCTGAGCAGTACTGTCTCTCCGACAGGGGAGCAAATCTTCTCCATAAAGGCGTGAGTGCATGAGTTACGACATTATTGATTCAAACATTTTTACTTGCTCTGTATTCAGTTCAGCTTCTAAAAACAAATGCCAGAAACTTACTGACCTGTGTCTTCCATTCATTTCCAATCCCACCACAGGGCATATAAAGCGTGCAGACTGGATGTCATCATATTTGTCACCTTTGATACTCTCTTTATCACCACTCCAAGCTGGATTATCCACAAGGTTTAGTTCAGTTACATTCTGCAATATAAAAACACAAGCCTTTAGCTGTTTCTTAATGATTTTTGAGCCATGACAATTTTCCTTAAGAACTTTCTTACCATTCTGTCCTAATTTCCAGTATAAAGTGAGAGCACAAGCAAATTGACGTTTTCTAGCATGTTTTAACTATTGTGACACTAACATTAGACAAACTCTGTTTACCTTAATGCTCTTGATGTGCGATGCTGCTTCCATAGGAGTTTTATCAGCTGACTTGTCCAACAAAAATTCAATGATGGCATCTTTATTGTACAACCTATAAAAAAAAATTATAGTAGTAAGGTTTGATTCTCATAACATTCTTGTATTTATAAATCAGTACCTTTTAATATAGTGGTGTTTATGGAAACATTCATACCTGCCTAGCTCACAGGCTACAATTGGTCGACGTAACTTCTCCTGACTCAGAGCACAGTAGGACCACCTTGCCACCAATTCAGCATTTTTGTCAACCTAAAGGAAAAAAAATACTCATAATTTTAAAACAGCTTTTATATTTGCAAATTATTTAAACATAAAATCAAGAAACATTTGAAACTTAAATCAAATTCCTGAGCACCTTACCAAATCTACTTTCTGCACTGAAATCTGTTAGGTAAAATAATTTTAGCAAAATCGTTAAGCGAAATTTCTAATCAGTTTTGAGGGTTTGCCTCTATTGAATGATCATGATTCTGCATTTAGGGACTTAGTACTCAACATTCCTAATTGTTACTCAGTTTTCTTATTTGTTACCTCTTCCACTTGCCCCCTTCCTTCTTTATTATTTTTTACTCTTCACATATTCTCCACTAACTTCTTCTCTCTAGATCTACAGCACGCCACTGCTAGGATCAACTACCAGTTCCATTTCCTCTAAGGCACAAGGTAACTTGAAAAACAAATCTAGGGATGCTAGAATGCCACCTGAAACTCCAGGCTAAAAATATGAATTTTATTGTATATTAATACGTGAAAGAGAGACTGAGGTTCAGAAATACTCTAGCAGGTGTGGGGAGGAAATGCATTTTATTTGCTTATTTTACATCAGCAAGAGTAATTTACCTAACTTTTCTGCCACTTTCTGTGATATTTTTCCAATATTTACCCACCCTATTTTATATCCAGTACCCTAGCCCAGTCTAAAAGCAGAAGAAAGCAAGCAGGTAGAATGCAGAAATGGCCATACCCAAGACCACCAATGGCCTGACCACACTGCTGCCTGTCTTCTGGAGAGCTACCGATAGATACCCCATCCCGAGATGAAGAAGGCTCCTAAGCCTCCTCGCATTCAGCAGAACGGGCCCAGAACGGCCCCCAGAAGGCTCGAGGAACCCCGCTGCGGCTGTCGCTACCGCCGCAGAGGCCAGGGACCCGCCGGCCGTCCCCGTGCCGCGCAGAGGAGCTCCTGTGCTCCACCGGGAGCTCCAGGCCCGGCTCACGGGCGCCACGGGCCGGGCAGCGCCCACCGGGCCGCGGGCACCGGGCAGGCCCCGGCTCGCAGGGCCGCTCCGACAGCCCCCGGCCGCGCCCCCCCGCCCTCACGCAGCCCCCTCCAACCTTCTCGACTTTGCGAGGCCCCTTCACCAGCTCGTGTCGCTTGGGGATGGTGCCCCCATCGCACCCCATCGCGCCACCCGAGACACTTCCGGCCGCGCTTCCGGCCCGCGAGCGCCACTTCCGGGTGAGCAGAGCGCTTCCGGTCAGCGCCGAGATCCCACAGGGGGCGGGCGGGGCGGGCGAAACCATCGCGCTGGACTCGGGAGGGGGGGCGCGGGCCGTGCCACTGTGCGGGGGTGGTTCCGCAGCGCCCCCTCCCGGCGGCGTGGGAATCTGCTGCCTCTGCGCTGTGTTTCTTTGACTCGTAGACTCGCGTGGTTGGAAAAGGCATTTGAGAGAGAGCCCAGCCGTACCTCACCGCTAGTAAACCATGACCCTCAGCACCTCGTCTGTCTGTCTTTTAAATCCTTCCAGCATTGGAGACTCCATAGGCAGCCTGTCCAGTGCCCAATAACCCTTTCATGGGTGCTGCGGGCGGTGTCCCCACCCATGGCAGGAGTTGGAACTGGATGGTCTTCAAAGTCCCTTCCAACCCAAACTATTCAATAATTCTAAGATTCTATGAAACCATTTTTTTTTTTGATATCCAGTGTGAACCATCCCAGGCACAACTTGAGGCCGTTCCCTCTCACCCCTTTTTACTTAAGGAGAAGAGACCAACACCCACCTGTACAACCTCCTTTCAGGCAGTTGTAGACAGCCTCCTCTTTTCAAGGGGTATGAGAAGCAGATGGGGGAGCTGGGGTTGATCAACCCCAGCTCCCCCATCTGCTTCTCATACCCCTTGTTCTCCAGCCCCTTCCCCAGCTCCGTTCCTCACCTCTGGACACGCTCCAGCTAGGGGCCTAGCTGCATCCTTCCCTCGGCCCAAGCTGCTGAGGCACGAGCGGGCCCTCACTCCGCCAGGGGAGATTTAGGCCTGAGATAAGGAAAAAATTCTTCACGGAAAGGGTCGTTAGGCATTGGAACAGTCTGCCCAGGGAGGTGGTTGAGTCGCCGTCCCTGGAGGTGTTTAAGGTGAGGGTGGATGAGGTACTTAGGGGCAGGATTTAGGGATTGGTGGGAATGGTTGGACTCGACGATCCGGTGGGTCTCTTCCAACCTGGTTATTCTGTGATTCTGTGAAGCAAGTTTAATATAAAAAAAAAAAACAAAAACACAAAGCCAACGTGAAATACAGTTACCGCCTTTATCAAGTATCTGCAAATCTTGACGTTTAAATAACAGTATAAAACATAGTGAGTGCCAAGTGAAAATCAAACAGAGGAGGACGATGCGGCTGGTTTTTTTCCACAGCCACACCATGAGCGTGAGCACTGCCGCAGTCTGAATTTGCTCTACCTGCTCACAATGCTAATTGTCTATTTTGAGAGCAAAGAAACCTGCGTGATGTTGGCAAGACTGGCCCAGTTTTGAAATTCAAGATAAAAACTTCAAAATAAATTAATTAGGAAAAATACAGATAATGCAGGTGTATAAACAGGCTGGCTGGGTGGTTACAGGGCCTTCATCACTGTATTTCAGGTCCAGCAAATGTGGGGGTGAAGTTAAAGTGCGCTGCAATAACAGTGGGTCCAAGCCCCACGGCAGCTTCACCAGGGCGAGACACAACATCAACTTCCCTGGCTGCAGGAGAGCTTGTCCAAAGCCTCTGGTATTTAGTAACTCAAACCAGTTCTGCTTCAGTTGAAGCACTGCTCTGAACAGCTTCAGGCTGCAATGGACGATGGCCAAGGTGGCTCCCCCTGGATTCTGTCAGGAAACCAGGACTCAGAATCACAGAAAGGTTGAGGTTAGGAGGAACAATGAAGGTCACCCAGTCCAAGCCCCTGCAGTAAGCAGGATCATCTTCAACTACATAAGTTTGCTCAGTGCCCCATCCAACCTGACCTTGAATGTTTCCAGGGATGGGGCATCTACTACCATACTCCTTCGAGTCAGTTTTTCTTCTGTGCTCAGATACTAGCTGGATCGTTTCCCACTAACATTTAGGCTATGCATAGTACCTGCCAGATTTTGCCTTGTAATACATTAATTGCATTTGAATACGAAGAACAAAAGTTAGCTTTGGATCTGTTAGAAAATACATTGCAATTACAAATTTTGAGTGAAGTCCTCAAGAAACAATTAATAAAGGGACAACATAACTTACAGAACATTGTGCAGCAAAATGTAGAGGGAAACTTTACATACCCAAATATAAAAAAAAAATAATATTTATTTGACCTATGTAGAAAATAAAGAAATAAGAAATCGGCCAGATAATAAAATAGTTTTGCTCGAATACATCACAAATATTCCTGGCCAGCCACTAAGATGATGACACTTCCAGGCAGGATCTGAACAACGGAGAAGAAAATACAGATTGAATTCTACAGCTCCTCTTCTGCATCTGCTGTTGTGTGGACCTTCACCTGATAAGTGCACCAACAGCCCACCAGGAGTTTTAGAAGAGACAAAAAAGTTGGTGTCACTGAGGTGCATTTGCCCTCCTTGGCTGCCAAATGTCAAAGGAGCAAAGAGAATCACGACAACAGAGATTTTGTAAAACCAGCAAAGTGCCTTTCATTCCATCATTGCTCTAAACTGCTGTGTGTACTTAGACAGCTCCTCAGTTTGACCCTGAAGTTCCCTTATGGCATCTGCATTTGGATATTGTATTGCAGCATTTTTGGTGGCCAGAGCCAGATTCTTCAAGAGGCTGCAAAACTGGCTGCTGCTGTGGAGAATGTCATTCCGAGCATCTCTTTCTTGAGTTTCCTGGCAGAGAGAATCTACCAGCTTTTGTCCCACCATAATGATCAATTTGCTGTGGGATATGAAGACTTCAGGTGGCTGGTTGTTGCTCAGACTATAAGTAAATACACCAATTGCCTTATGAAGTGCACCGAAACACAACCTACAGTGTTCAGGGAGAGTGATTTTCTTTCCAGAGTCCTGCTTGCTTTGAATTACACCCTTTTTTGCAGATGGCAAAACCTGGGGAAAAAAAAAAAAAGACGTTAAAAAGAGACTCAGACTGGTGGCACACTGATTGTTCATTTGCTCTATCCTATGTTCTTCATATCCTTCTTCACTTACAGGGAGTTTTGTTAGTTAATAGTTTCCAAGCTGCCCGAGCCCAAAAGTCTTTTACAATCATCTCTCTTTCCACAAAGCACTGGACTTCAAAGTGGCGTTATCTCCTGATTTTGTGCCTAAACAAATTCCACTGAACACGATTTTAATAATGGATAGCACACAAAGTGCTGTAAACATTAATAATTTATATAGAATCTAGTACAAAGCATTTAGACCTGATCTTTAATGGTGCTGACTTCAAGAGCGTTATGAATGATTAAAATTGTACAATAACAAGGATCAATCCTTATACCAGTTCAGAAAATACTAACTCTCACAGCTTTAGCCCAAATGATACACAAAGGCAAGCAAATAAATTCTATGACTTTGAACAAGAGCGGTTTGTTACATCTGAGGTAAATAAAGGTTTTGGATGGGTTTCCAGCAGTATTTCTAAGAAAGAGTTCTGGGAAATGAACTATGAGAAAAGAAATAGATCTCTATGTATAGATATTTGTGTCCAACTACAAATCATTTTGGATTTTAGCAAGCACAGAAAATCAGGGACTAGAAGTCCTCATGAGTAATAGTTTTCAACCTTTGGTATAGAATCTGTAGTCTTCTTTGCTACTTCTTTACCTGAAATGATTTTCTGTGCCTGTTACAAGAGAAAATGAAAGCAGACGTGAAATGGTTTACATGAAATATTTAAATACAGTGATTTTCTGTTTCTTCAAGGGAAACAACTACTCGCTATGCAGCTTTCGTGTTATGAACAACAATGGTACATTTATTAGAAGCAACTCTATTTTTTTCCTACAAAAAATTTATGTCTCATCCTGCAAGATCTAAGACTGAAACCAACATCAACGGAACATAACATTTCCTAAATTCTAATGACAAGCCAGCATTTATCTGTGAAACCAACAGTTATATTCTTAGTAGACATTTCAGTAATTCTAAGGAGAATTATTCTAACACACAAATTTGATAATTCATAGTAAGGAGTTAATTTCTTAAACCAAAATTTTCTGCAAAAGCATGCTTTCCAATCCAGTTATACTAACCTGTAACTGAACGTAATCACAGTCCTCAGTGGCATTTTCTTTTGGTTTCTCAGAAGAGGCCTGACTTTGGTTGGATTTATTAGGAGTATTTCTTTGAAGTGAATCTACTTCTATTCTTGGCAACGTGATTTGTTTTGCCATTTTGTGTTCTGGGTTAATTTTTGATAGCTTCATTTCTTGTTCCTTCTCATTCTTTCTGAAGAGAAGCCTTCCATTGGCAATGATGATGGATACAAACCTCTTGATATCATCCGGAATCGTGCGGGCTACCATAACAAAGCGATCAAGATCATCTGGGTTGTTCTGAGGTTTCCTGAGGACCAAAGTCTCCAGTGACCAGTTGCAGTTGTTTAGAGCTTCTCTTGTTTCTGTTAAGATTTTGAATGAGTTCGTAAGAATGTCCAGCTGTTTTTTAATTCTGGTCTGAAGGTTATTATCAGTGAGGTAAGAGGCATTTACCTTTACAACTTGAGCAAAGGCCAAGAATTCTCCCAGTGATACTTTAATGTGATCGACTGCTCTATGAATTTCTTCAATGCTTTTCTGTAGGTGTTCTTGTAACCTCCATTTACTACTCACAAAGATCATTAAACTGGCAACTGAGCTGGATACACTGTGCTGCAATCTAGTTAGTGTCTCTATGGCTACATCAAGGTCCAGTTTAATTTCTTTGACGGGTTCTTCTGATGATGACATAGAAAAAGACTCTGCAGAAGAGTTTGAGGATGTAGAGAGCGTGCTGCTTCTGCTATCCACACTTGAAACAGATAATCTGTCCTGTTCTAATTTGGCATCTCTTGAGGGCTGTGGAGGAGCACTGGATGCTTGGTCTCCAGAAGTATCGCTGTCTTTTTCCATCTCTTTCTTAGACTGCAAAACAGTGGGTAAACCTTTTGGAATATCATAAACATTCTCTTCAGAGATCTGATTCTCAGCTTTTGGAGCTGGCAGACTTGGGGGTGCATCACCGTTTTGTGACAAAAGAAGCACGTCCCGTGAGGATGGAACATCATAGAGATGGATATCTGGAAATGTTAATTTCCGTTGTGTTGGTGGAATATCATATAATTGTGGATTTACAACTTTGGCTTCGATATTTGTTGTCAACGCCTTGTACCTAGCTGGTGGTATATCGTACAGCACTTGGTTCTCCAAGGAATGACCAGAAGGGTTTTGTTTTAACCTTGTTTTTTCAGGTGATACAGGAATATCATAAATCCATTCTGACTTTCGAGGGTTTGGCAGTGTGTTGTAATGGCCCCAGAACTTTTTCTGAGATTCATTTTCTGAAACATCAGTTTCTCTTTTAGGAGGGACATCATATAGCTGCAACAGAGCACACAGGATTTATAAACAGTGTTTTGAAAGAAGAACTAAGAAGCAAAACTGAATTCTCAGGGCATATAAATGTGAGCAACTCTGCTAACATCAATGGAATGGCACTACAGAAAGGTCAGACCATATTTTTTTATTTTCTTTCCAAAATATGTCGTGAACCTATAGCACTTCTCTTTATATTCACCAAACCAGGAAGCCTCAGATATCCTGCGCTGGGATAGTCTGCCCCAAGATCCTGCACCTCACTCCTGGGCCTGTGCACTAAGGAGCCTGTCAAAATTCTCTTGGATCCTAAAACCATTCAGGAAACCAGAAATATCTGACACACAACTGATGAAGAACTTCCATTGAGGCATTTTATTTTTTTGTTGTGAAATTTCATATCTCCTGTTTCTTCAATAATGGTACCTGTCGAACAGTGGGAAAGAGATGGGAAGCTTGACACCCTGGCCCCCCAGGTGTGCTCCATTCCCATAAAAGAGAGCAGAAGACTGCTGCATGGAATGGAAACAGTTAGTTTCTTTCTGCTTAAATATTATTATACAAACGGACAGTCAAGAATGTAGGGTATTCAATTTGCTTTTCACGCTGTCATAAAAAGAAGTTAAGGCAAGAGTTCTTGTTGCCTGCACTCTATCAAGCAAATGCAAATGCAGTGATACTCCTAGTCTTGGTAAGTAACCCAATTTATCAAGGAGTCTGGTAGTATTTGTCTCTTTAATATGAAGGACAAGGTACCACACTGAAGATGTGCTGGTCTTATCCCCGTGATCACCTTGAGGGAGGTTCAGCACACACACCCAACATCACAGCAATAAAAGATTATTTTCTTGTGTCCAGCAACTTCTACTTACATTGCCCACTGGTGAGTCTTTCTGGATAACAGCTGCTGCTTTTTCTGGGCTGGATGAGATGTCGTAAAGCTGCTTCTCCTCTTCCTGGAAACACTCGGTTGATCTAAGCAGCAGCGAGCCCTTTCGTGCACTGGGTGGAGTGGCACCACTCTGCTCAAAAAGAAAAAAAAAAACGGTTTGCTTCAGTCCTTGTAGAGCCCACTGAAGAATTCAGTGGACCACACGCTGCATAGCTCCTTGTTTGACCCACGCTGTCCAAATTCAGCCTGCTGAAGAACTGCTGGAGCTTCTTCCACAGTGCCGGTTTGGGTCTGAGCAGGGATCACCACACAATGTAAAGTGGGTAACAGAAAGAAGTTTGTGGATAACTTGACAATGAGTGAATTAGAGTGGACTGAACCCTGCAGTATCAGGTGCTGACAAGGAATGGAAGATACATGGGGAGGCTCCGCAGATGTGCTGCAGTCCCTCCCCAACCTTTGCACGATAGTGACCTGCAACGGCTGCAGTGAGACATAGAAGCAGCACGATGACATTCGCTCTCTGCAAGGAAGCACGATATCAAGAGCAAGATCATGCAACAGGATGCTTCAGGAGTAGATGTAATCTGTGTGTTGCCCTGACCCTGAGTGCATCTTGGTTACAGGACTCAGCCCTTGCATTCTCTTGCTCAGGAGGCGGGTGGTGTGCGTGATATTTAGCTGGTTTTTTTTTGTAAACACACCAGTGACTTTTCTGTAAGCATCCTGAAATCTTCCAAATCAAATGACACAGAGACAAAGCACATTTTCTGATGAAAAAAACAAGGTAGAGATATGGACACTTTGATACTGAGAATTAATCTGTGCCCTGGAACCCAGTAATTGTAAAACTGGAACTGTTTATTAGAAATGTACCAAATCTAAACCGTATTTCTCTTAACGTCCAGCAAATTCAAAAGAATTCTGCTTTAGGTTTTGAACTTCCCTAAAAGTATATGGAGTTTTGCCAAATTTTATAAAAAGCCAACAGGAAAACAGTAGAATTTGACTTGCCCTTCAGGGTCCCAGTTCCATGGTGGGGACCATAGCAGGACTCACCTTCGTGAATACGGACTCCCGGCGCTGTGTAGATGGAACATCATACACCTCACTCCTGATATTTGGGACTGACGCTCGGCATGCTCTTGGGAGAGTAAGCAGGTGCTTAGAGGGGGGAAAAAATCCAATAATAAGAAAGCTGCAGTAAGCAGTAAGCTCAGAACATCTTTGAAGACTCAATTAATTGAATAAGCCATTATTCAATTAATTGAGTCTTCAAAGATGTAATTACTCTTAAGTGATAAAAAAACCTTTCAGCTTTCCAGTGGCCATGGTAAACAGGAATGGACCTTACACACATGCACGGTATTTTTTCCTCTTAATTCTCCTTTGACACCATTTCTGCTTTATTTCAGATAGGGATTGGCACTTACAAATCAAAGGTGGTCTGCTTTACTAACCAAGTGAAGGAAAAGAGTTGGAGAAAATCCAGCTTCAGTTATCACTTAGATCTTTAGACACCAAAAAGCAGAACCACTAAAAAAAGAAGCTGGGGGAATTTCTACTTCTCCAGTCCCTCAGAGCCATTAGGTCAAGCCACATTTAGTGGGAGTAAGAGCAGCAAAAAGGTACATGCTGAGACACATTATTCCATAGTTACAAAAAACTGACTCATTTGGAAGGAGTACGCATAGTTATCTTGTAAACATAGTTACATGCATGTTACACAGCTCCATAAAGACAGAAGTCTGATATGGAAATTACATTATTTAGGCCAATTCTTCTGTTTGCTTAAAACATAATTTTAAGAGCTGTGACCAGATCTGTGGGACAATTAACTAAGATGCCAAAATGTGAATGTTGGGAAAGAATTTTTTTAGAACTCAACCCCAAAACGATGGAGGTTTGTTCATTTAGGATGGGTTTATCTGCATCTCTGCAGCTGGTTTATAAACGAAGCATGGAAAATGCCCATAGACTCACCACTGTGTTACAGTAAATTATTTCAAACTGGAGGTAAATTATTTCAAACTGGAGGTAATGGTCTTCATCATGTGAGTGACAACATTCAACAGAAATATTGTAGAGGACCAAGAGTCCAGGTTTACAGCTGGTTGCTTTGTCTTTGTGAAAGCCCTTGGCTCTTATCTCAAGAAAGGGAACAACGAATGAACACAAATCCCCTCAGTGCCCTGCATATGAGCCTCTTGCTTGCAAACACAGGCATAAAAGAAGACACTTTGCTGAATAGAAAGGGTAAAAGATAAGTGGTATCAAGAAAGCCATCCTTAGCCAGGAAACTCATTGAGTACCACATCTTACTACTTTTAAAGCACTTTCAGTTGCTGTAGAGCAAGAAAGTGCCCCGAGTATTAGGCAGAACTTACGAAGCTTTTCTCTAGGGTGAAAACACACAAACTTTGAGGGATTTTCTTTTGTTCTATTGCTTTCAAACAGCTCCCTCCAAGACCTGCAGTGGCTTTACCCAGCTGCTCAGGGCACAGCTGAGCATGCCAGGAACTTTGCCAGCTGTCCCGTAGGATCTACACGCGATGGGCTGGAGCGTTGCGGTCCGTTCTGCACTTGCACAGGGTATTCACCCCCGAGCCTCCCTGGGCATTTGCATGCGGCTTGTGCCCATCACCGTACAGCTGGGGAGGTGACAGCTGTGACGTTGTGCAAGAGGCAGCTTAGGCAAATCTGAACTTCTAGGCTGGGACATTTTTTTTCCCCTGTCTCTGTTAAACAAAGCTTAGGCATACAAACTCATGAAATGATAGAGAGACAGGAATAGCCAAGGAACTCTTCTAATGGGCTGTTCATTCAAATTAAGAATAACAGATGACATCTTCAGCCAGATTTGCTGGCACAACATGTAAAATTTGTATCAGTCTTGTGTTCGATCCACAAATGTCTTCTTTAGTGTTAGGAATGTGGAGAAATCAAATCACAGCAAGTGCTAAAGGGTCTTTTGTAGCTGTTACTCAGTTTGAGCTTGCAGATATGGTAATTGTACACAAAAGCTGGATGTGCAGCTGCAGTGCTGAAAATTAAGTTTCAGTCACCAGGGATGCACCAAGCTTATCTGTTTTCCAGCATTTGTTTGCAACACAGAAGGAATCAGTATTTTGGTTTCTGTAACTTGCCTTTTGGCACAGTGGGAGGAAAGGGGGCCAACTGAGTCCCATAAATGAAATGATCATTAAAACAACCTAAAAGGCTATATAATTGAGGACTGAATTTCTTACCTTTTTCCTTTTGTCAGTAAACATTTCTAACATGGTTTTCATACATTAAATAAAGAGCCATCCAGGGCTGAAGAGCTCATAGGACTGAATAAAAAACTTGAACTTGTTTTCCCTCCCCACTTGTTCGATTTACCTTTTATCATTAAAGATTCCCCATTCATTTTATGCTGAAAAGTTTTTGATGTTAAGACATTTAGTCAAATTACATGTTCCACATACGTGTTTTGTTTGAATGCCAAACACAAGAAGCCAGGCCAGACAGCGTAATGAAACCCTGGGAAACCAGATTTGGAACTCCCTTCCATAATTGCCAGGACTGGTAACTGCTTTCATCCCATACACCCTGTTCGCTGTCTCAGCAGCACCAAAACCAGCCTGGGAGAGAAATTGATTCAGGCCACACAACCAAACCCTCCGACACCTCTAAAGTGGGTGCAGTGACAACCTTGAGTAGCGCGAGAGAGAAGCAGCAGCGCTCTGAGCTTGCTGAGGTGCTGGAAATAAGAGAAGCCAGACTAAAGGCATTAATCACCCAGCAAAGGGTGATTGTGTTTTCTTTATTACAAAGCATCTTCCTGTGCAGATGGACGTAAAGACCCCACACATGCCCAGAAGATTCTGGATGGATGCATCCTGTAGACCATCAGAGTAGAAAGTTCTGTGTCTTGTTATTTTAACCTTGGGATGGGTTTGTAAATAATTTCTGGATTCTTCCAAACAAATGGTATATTCTTTACTTCCTGCTCTATTTTACTGGTGCTTTAAACTGTCAAAAAGAGTGAGGGACTATAGAATATGGAGGCTCATATATTGCCCAGAGCAACATTTCTCACATAATGCTATAAACTGTAGCAGAATTGATGGGAGTTTCCTAAACACCATTTGTTTCAATCACTTTGCTGCAAATTCCACTGGAAGGCTCAGGCCGGCAGCCTGTACTATTTTCCTGCTCCCAATGATTGTTTTAATAATAATAATAATAATAATAATAATAATAATAATAATAATAATAATAATAATAATAATAATAATAATAATAATAATAATAATAATAATAATAATAATAATAATAATAATAACAACAACAACAACAACAACAACAATAACAACAATAACAACAACAACAACAACATTTGATACTTTTAGCTGCTTAATCTTACCTGGTTTGTTGAGCTTTGGGTCCTTTCACTGAGCAGCTGTGCAGCCAGGGGTGGTACCTGATATATTCCTGGAGCAGGCAGCGTAGAGACCCTCGCTGGAGATTTAACCCATCCCTCCATCTTCTCATAGGTCGATGATGACACGGAAGGCTTGGGGACAGAGGGAACCTGGTAGATGTTTTGTTGAGCCGATGGTGACTCTGCGGAGTCACTCCAGGTGGCAGAAGACAGCAGGGCGGCCGGAGAGGTGGAGAGGAGCTGGAGACGGTTCGCGGGGGCCAGGCCCTGCCTGCCGTGGAGGGAACATTTCCACCAGCCCTCACTGCCAATGACGTGTTGGTCCAGAACTGTCAGGATGTCTCCCTTGCGGAAGGCCAGCTCATCTGAGCACTCTGCCTTGTTGTCGTACAGCGCCTTCGCCAACGTGTTCTGGAGAGAAAAAACACCAGCACTGCACCGTTACACCAGCAAAAAAGTTCATTGGTGTCCAGTTTGGTGTTAATCTCCATTCCAGTTTAATTCACATCCACTGTTTTTCCTGTGAAACATTTCTCAGAGCATTGGTTTCAGAGAGTTAAATGTTTGTAGCCTGTGTTCACTATGTGCTGTGCAGTAAATAAATAGCTAATAATAATACTGCGATGTGTATTTTTATCACCTTTTCCCCCAGGGCTCCTGAAAAGCACTGCTAACATTCATTACTTACGAACATTCCTGCATAAAAAATTAGGTAATTTTCCCCACTGGCATTCTGTGAATTCTTTGCCAGAATCTGCAGAGGAAACGCATCACCCACCCAAAAAGCAAACTCATGCCTTCCTGCCTACTACCCAACTTGCCCGAGGACTTCAACTGCACATGAAAAAGGCCTGTTATTTCTTACTTTAAAAAAAAAAAAAAAAATCCAACCTTGCTTATTTTCCTTCAAGCTCTCAGTAACAACAACACTAAGGGGATTCATAAGTGCCCAGAAATACTGCTGAGTGCAGGGTGGGCTGCAATACTTGAAGACCTGGACTCCAGCCCTGACCCCTCCAGACTGGAGAGTCGCGTCCTACTGATTCAGAGCATCCTAGGCTAATGATTTATTTGACACATTAGTGCAGGGAAAAGTCTAGTTGCATACACAGTGATCCCGAACACATAGCTCTGCTGGCTGCTAAAGCTTCCCAGCAGATCACTGTGTTTGTGCTCGCATCATCAGGTAAGCACACCTGAAAGTGTCTGTGTTTCTTTCCATCCCACAGACATCACCTGCATACCTCTGTCTCCACTATATCTTGCAATATCTTCATAGAATGCACTTATTGTGATTTTCTTGTAGACAGAAAACTAAGGAAGAATAAACGACTTCCCCAAGATTACATAAAAACTGTGAGACATTAAATATTTTCCAGGTTCTCCACCACAGGGCAGCCCTACCTGTCTCAGCTGAGCCCGTAGCTTTCTGGCAATCGCGACTGTGTAGATCACCACATTTTATTTATTTTGGGTATTGCTTATTCATTACAAGGTGACAGTTAAAAGAATAATAAATAATAGCAGCAGGTAGCAAAATTCACCCTAGGGCATTTGTGCTAAGGGCTGAGTGTTTTTCAGTACAAGATATCACTTGCTTTCAGCTTGAAAATGAGAGTGGCTGCTCCCCAGCCTGCGAGACTCTAGCTGTGGTTCAGCATTAGTTTATCAGAAAGTGCAAGTAATGTCCAAAGCGATAGCACCCAAATAGGAAACGGGATGCCTTATATTTTTGTCCAGAGCATTTGCTGTAAAACAACAGCTGGCTGGAAGTTGCAGCAGAAGAAAACCAGTTTGTCGGCTCAGCTGACGAGTGGCCTGTTGTTAGCAGGACGCGATTCTTCGTCAGGGTGGCCGAGAACAACGGCCTTTTTATGATACACGGGCTGGTCAGCAGCTGCCAGAGACGGACAACCCTCCCCTTCACCTCATGTCCTAGTGTGGTGGAAACAGCTTTTGGCCTTGAACACGGGAGCCCGCTTTCTATTTGAACCACACCAAATGTTCTGAACCACCAATGTCCAAGTCAGCCCTTCAGGAATCCCACCACAGAGCTTCACACGTCGTTGTAATTGTGAAACAAAAAAAAAAAAAAAAAAGGAAACCAGCCAACTTTTTCATTAGCAACACCTCTAGATTGGGCTTAACATTTGATCCCTTGTTGCTGGGCACCGTAGAGCCACACTGACAGACAGACCCTCTTCTTCAGGCCAAACGCGAGTGGACAGACGGACACCGTCCTCCTCTTGCAAGCAGTCAGACTGGGTAGACCGGGGCTATCTTGAGTTACATGAAGGGAGGTTATTTTAATACAGGCTCTGGCTCATCTAATGTGAGGGTGTTTTTTCAGAAATCAGCCCCTATCTACACTTTCAGCTGTCTAGGACATATGTAAAGAATCAGTGTGGCAGCCGCTTTCTATCATGTAAGCAGAAGCATCCCTGAGCTGCTATTCACTATAAACAAGTACTGCATTCCCAGGATCGCAGAGACCTTCAGGGATGCTTAGCTAGGAGGAGGCTGTGCTTTGGGGCCGATGGGTTCTGCATTTTTTCTTTCTTACTCAAGGAGCGGAAACTGAGTGTCTAACGTTATCATCCACAAAATGCCACCCAGGGCCAGCTGTGTAGAGTCCTTTGTTATTTTATGCGGTCTCGTTAATGTGTCCTTACAATAACCAACATGCAATAAGTACTAAAGCAACACAGACGAGATCAAAGCGTTTGTCCTTCACTGACGTTTGTTGCCTCTTCCCTGTCAGCAGCCCTGAAAAAAAATATCCTAAGACAAAGAACATCTTAAAAGTCCATCGCCCCACGATAAAGCACCTCAGGGGCCAGCACTGTTATTCTTCTCTCACTGAGCAGATTTTAGCAAGATGATGACAGAGCAAGCCTAGGAAATGCCCTCTGCAGCCTCTTCTGAGACTTTGTCCTCCGCTATAGAGTCCAAGACCTCATTAGAGCAATGCAAATTAATCTATTGAGCCAACCACACTGAAAGGACGTACAGTATCAGGCCTCTAGCAGCACAGGTTCAGTTAACTCAGGAGTGAAGAGACATTCTTGTGTAGCTGGAAGTGTCTCCTTTTATTGGATTGTAGACCAGATGTTAAGATAGGAACTCTCCCTACAAACTGGAATTTTCACGTCTTTGTTGTTTGTGTGTCCTTATCCAGCAACGCTCGCACTACAAAACCTCCCAGCCCTTGGGAGCCTTCAGAATGAAAGCTGTTAACTCATGTTTATTAATGAAGAAAGGGAAATTTTAATTGAAAGTCGGTAAGGCTGCTAATTGTGTAATCCTATAATAAAAAATTCTGTAACCGCAGAATGGGAGCACTCACACAGAATGACATCTATGCTGTATACAGATAAATAATAAATGTCAGTTCTAGGCAAAACCCCCCCACTATCACTAAGATTTCCTGCTCCTTTTCCTATCCCAATCTCCATCCTCAGCCTATAGTACAATTAACAGAAAAAACAACCCCATAACACATACACAAATGTTGCTAGAAAAAACTTAACAATTATCAATTAATTCGAGCATCCTCTCTGCAAGTCTGCCACCATGATTTCTGTAACCTCCTTGCTATTTGGTTTGTATTTGCAAACTTCAATTCACTGTTATGTACTATTTCACATTGTATGTACGTAATACAGTGTGTTTCAGCATTTTAAATTTTTAAAAAATCTAATGTTTTAAATTTGCTTCTTAAAAAACTATTGAAATAATAAAAAAAGAGAAATTCAATTACAGGAGATTCTTTTGTGGATGAAGAGAAGTATTTTGCATGTTGAAAAAATATCTGTAAGCAGTTTTACTGCAGGAAAATGAGACTTAAAATGTTTGAGGAGAAAGAAAAGATACAATAAAAGGCAGCGGGTGGTGTTTGCTAAGCAGTTATGCTCATGCATCAGGGACACCCTCTGACATGTTTACAGAAGTCTTTCCAGTTAATCTCTCCACCTCTGAACAAAGCTGAAGAAATAAACATTCTCCATTGCCCCCTTAGCTGGGAACAGACTTCCCAGAGAATTCTCTTTTAAATAGACCAAGCTGAGTTGATGTAAGTTTTGCCCAATTCAGTTAATTGTAGGGAGAGTTCATATGGTTAACACACACATGACAAGGAGTCTCCCTTGAATGCCAAGATCTTTCTCTACCTGCCTGTGCCTCCCTTCAAGTCACATTTTCTGTGACTTACGGAACATGCTTCTAGTTCATTCTTTCTTTTGTTTGCATATTTTGGAAAAAAAAATAAGTGGTTTTGTTACACAAAAAAAAGATGTGAGACCTCTGTACAAGCTTTGACAAGGAATGAATGTCAGGTCTTGCTTGTATTGCCTATTCAAAGGGTTAATTGAGTTTTGGAAAGTGGAACCAGGTGCTAATCAGCAGGTTTTAAATTCCAAATGGTCAGATTTTTAAATTTCAGGCAGAACCACTTAGATGGAAATTGTACAGCTCCACACTCCCTTTTCTCCCCAAATGTAGTTAATCAGATTCTAATTGTATTGAAACCAACAGAACCATCCCTGCCCCATTTTCAGTGCAATCAGGATCTCATTCCCATCTGCAGCATTTTTGCATGTGTCGTCTTACGCCAACGTTCAAGGAAAAATAAACCACCATTTCCTGACATTTACAAACGGAGAGTGTCTGTGTTTCTGGATTTTGCCCCTTAATTTTTTAATTTGTTATCTTAATTACATTTTACCATAACATTTCTCCCGAAACGTTGATTTAAAGCCACAGAAAGTTCCGATGAGCACCAATGGTCTCTGTTTGCCTTTAAGCAATAGATGCTCCACAGACACTCATTAGAGGTCCTTGCTCTCCTTCCTCCGCCTGCCCAGAGACGGGGCAAGAAATTCCTAGGGCAGGTTGGCAGAACCCAATTGCTGATTTTACTTCTGCAGCGACTGCTGGCTCGTCTTCCTCCCGGGAGCTTGGCAGATGCTGTCCCTGCATCCCACCTGAGCCGTGGTGGAGCTCCCGCAGATGCCCTCAGCACGGCAGAAGGGAAGAGGCACAAGTCTCAGGGTTGAGGGGTCCCTGATTCATAATGAATCAGCCACAACACCCAAAGGCTGCCACTTCCTCCAGCTCTCTCGCTGCAGTTATCCGTCCAAAAAGGTTAAATCTTTTTTTAAGACCACTCTTTCGGAAGAAGTTGCCTTTATCTGTAATTTTGACTTATCTCTAGGAAAGGAGGGGATGTTTTTTTACCTGCACTGATCACTAACGTGCATCCCTGCTGCTGTGCATCCTCTGTACGCATAACCCCTTCCCCTGCCACTAACACAGGGCACACCGGGACTGCACAGACCCTGCCAGGGATCAGCTGTAACCTCAGCCTGAAGGATTCAGTTAATGTCACAGCCAAAGAAATTGTGCTGAGCACAAAGGGAGCTGATGCTGTCTGCACGTGTGCTGTGCTGGAAGTCACAGGAAAACCATTAACATATGACTGCAACACGGATCCGATCCATCTCCCCCTTCCTTCCTCCTCCCCTAGCAGAGCAGTGTTTCCTAAAAATGAACATTGCAGCCGCTCCTTTCCGCCTTTGAGCTTCAGTTCTCTTTGCAAACAGCACTGCAGGACGTGGTCAGGCATTATCCTAGAGTGCCCAGGCTTCCCCCGGCTCACATAACTCATTGAAATCACTTGCTATTTTCTTCATCACAGAGTGACTCAGGTTGTTAAAACATTTCCATTACCCGTTTTCCAGTAATCAGCACAAACCCCATCTGTTTTGATGTAACGTATGATTCAAGTGTTAATCATTAAGTTCATTATTTCCAATATGGAAAGCAAGGAGTATCCTAACGGCCAGGCTGGGTCGTTCACCGTAACTTTTTTTAATAACGCATATTATTGCCTAACGCGCGTGGCACAAAACGTTACCCTTCTTAGCCATTCTGTTGGTTTTGATAAGGCATTTTTTTTCCTTCAGTTTATTGTGGATTGTATTTTAAAAATAAGACCATGTGCTCTGTTAGTAACGTGCAAATGAGATCAGCAGCATGCTTTGTGAAAAGGGACCCTGCCAGACACAGATTTTACACTGCGTACGCTTCCACTACAAATGAAATGAGGAAAAGGATTGAATTAAGTGTGATAGAATTAAAATAACCCAGTACTTACACTGACCTTCATTGTGTTGTCTCTGTTTTCCCTGTTAGTCCATCACCTAAGGAGGAGGATGAGATCTCCCCACGCCCAGGGCAGTGGGTCGGAGCACTGGAGGGTCCAGCTGGAAGCAAATGCCCAACCTCCTTCCACCTCCCCGCCTGCCCAGGGAGCCCCAGAGCAGCTCAGCTCTCGGGAACAGAGCTAATTACGTAGCAAAATTATCTCCATGGTGCAACTGGCCTGCAGCTGCTGATGCTAATGAGGGGCTGGGGCAGGACACGCAGATGTCCCTCCTGCGGACCCTCGGGAAATCCCTTTTCTGCTCTGCAACTGCGACTTAACAGAAGATCAGAAAGCAGGGGTTGGGTTTTGAAGGATTTTTGCAACTTTTACGGCATCATTTTTCACTCCCGATTTTTTCCTTTTCACTTTACAAGGGTTTGATATACTTCAAGGTTTCCACGTTCGGGTCTCTAAAATGCTGAACGCATCTCCTTTGTAGTTATAGAAACCCCTGCAAAATAATCTCGCTCTTGTGAAGCAGAAAACCTGAGGAGGAAAGTTAAACATTAACTGCAGCTGAAGGGTTTCGCTTCTCTGATTATTTTAAAAAATCCTTTAATATTATTCAATAACAGCGTTACTTGAAATTATTCATGATTTCTATTGGCTTGGCTCTGCCCAGGTTATGCTTATGCAAATACAGGTTTTACTGCTTTGTGCCTGTGAGCATCGCGGGGTCTGCAAACTTTTACTGGTTTTGCCTTTGTACATGTTGCCTTTTCTCTGGCAGAAGCCTTTTCCTTCCTCTTTCCACAGCAGCTTCAAGATGAAATTAGACGCTCACTCCCAAAGCCACAATCACACAAGACAAGCAATGGGTCTGGAATAGAAAATGCTGAATTGAAAATGCTTTCTCAACAAAATCTGCACCTCTGGGCTGGGGCTCCGAGCAGCCAAAGAATTCCTGGCATGGATTAGCTCACTTGAATGCCTTGGGGGGTTCTTTTGTTTTCTTTTCTTTTTTGTTTGGTATTTTTTTTTTACCATTACAACCAGCAGTTTTACTACTCTGAACACCCCACTTCATGCAGAAGATAAATAACAGCCATTCGCCCTACTACGCTGGAATTTTTCAGGTGCTATCAGCGTTTGAAACGATCCAGAAATACAAGTAACAGCCATAAAATGTGCCCACCAAACTGCTCTCCTGTATAAGAAAATGTTCTGTTGAATTAATTCCAGCTGGAGCAGGGTCAGCAGGACAGAGGAAAAGGGGAAAAGGGGCAATAATCCTGGAGCAGCAGCAGGCAGAGATCCTTTCCCCAGCCCTGAGCTCCTCCACAACCATCACCTCCTTGAAGGAAGGGGAGTGGGCTGAGTGCCCCACTCAAAAATAAGGCACTAGGAGGGAGAGGAGAGGTGTTGACTGAAGTATTTGCTTAATGGTTCATGGTTTATTCACCCAAAGCAGTTCATGTTAACAGCAATAAATTACTTAAGGTTAAAATTCCCTGGGTCAAGGCAATTTTTGTTCGTGACATCTGAAGTTTTGCCTCCAAGATTTCCCAAGGAAAGCAAGTTTACTTTCACCCGACTGCATCCCTGGGAATAGCCCCAAATTTATTATCTAAGTCCCTGGAAAACGCAGACTTCACCATCCCCTCCAGTATTTCCTCTTGGCTATTTAAAGTAACTCTTTGCTCAGTATATTGGCTCTGGCCAATCCGATTTTGAAGCACATACTCGTTCCCGAGTGTTTGAGACGGGGGGTGACAGCAGGCGCCCTGGAGCTGCCGATGCTCACACCCCCAGGTGCAGAGGAGCCCACAGAGACAAACCTCATCTTGTTCTTCACCTGCTTGCTTGTGGATGGGATGGGGATTCGTGAACTGGGCCGTTTGGAAGGAGCAACAGACTTCAGATCAACTTAATATGTGTTTAAAAAAACTGTCCTACTGTTCCCTGGGCAGTTTGGAAGGAGCGACAAACTTCAGATCAATTTAATATGTGTTTAAAAAAACTGTCCTGCTGTTCCCTGGGCAACAGCACAGACAGTGTTGTCAAACAACATGACGATTTCCCAAGTGCACCCGTCACAGTGTTTTAAATTGCACCAAGGGCTGCAATGGTTGCTGGGCAGGCTGTGTCATAGGTGTATATGCAACAAGAAAGAAATAACATCATTTCTCTGGCTGTGCTGAAATACTGAATTCATTCTCAGAAATGGTTTTCCTTGTGAAGATGACTAGGGCAGAGCGATAACCACAAGGAGTTACCTGTCACATAGCGCTTCAAGAAGCCCAGGCAGTAGAAAAACCACATCCTTAGTATTTCTGTATTAAGTTTAGTGTTTGGTAGGAAAGGTTGGACTCGATGATCTGGTGGGTCTTTTCCAACCTGGTTATTCTATGATTCTATGATTCTAAGTATAACATTCAAATAGAATAATAAACGGTACTGCCAGGGTAGTAGGAACCTTATAAACAGCTCATAAATTACATAGCAGAAATAAATTTGACTTTTTCAGTTGTTACTCAGCTGAATTTGACTGGGTGTGTGGTGGCTGTGTCTACAGGTCTCAGAGTAGAGCAGGAAATCTGCTTGCTATCATTACATTTATTTAGCCACTGGCAATCCATTTACAAAAAAAAAATTATCATTCCTAGAGACAGAAACTCTCCTCCCTGTATAGAAATGAAAAATGTCCTGCATCAATTTCTGATGGCTTAACTTGAAAAATAGTCCTCTTATCTTTACATGCCTCAATGGAAAATTCTGAGTGAAAAAAAAATGACTCATCAAGCTGGTACTAAGCTTTCCCCCCAATTATATTCTGTATCAAATTTCCAGGAGGCAGTTTATTTACAGCATATACTGAGATCATAATCCAGGATGGATATAATAATTCCATCACACTGCTTATTAAATTTGCAGACAGTAGGACAATCGAGACACTGACTTTGAATCACGACTTCTTTCTTTAACCCTTAAAGGTGCCGCAGGGTATTTTGCGCATCTGTAAAATTATACCTGATGCAATATGAATACACAAGTAAATGTAGAAACACCTCATAAGCTACTTCCAGTCTTTCAAAATAAATGAATATAGTACTTCAAAATGTTTTGCATGTAATATGGGGAAATTAACTACCATGCAACAGGTCACCTGGACTGTCACTGGAAGCCTCTGACAATATAATCTTGTCTCTAATGCTACTGCAGGATAGCAGTAAGACAGGCAGAACCTTGAAGTTCTGTATTTATTATTTCACAAATGCGTTTATTCACAGGTATTTGCTATTTGGGAATCCTGCTTCGTTCCTCTCCAAGGAGACATTGCTCGCAGTTAATAGTTTTGTCACAACAAAAAGCACAGGGAGAGATTAGGTACCTCAGCATCATGAAGAGCCCTCTGTCCACCTCAAGATGAGAATAACAAACTTTTTCAACATCACCAAGCATCATGCAGGACTCAAACACCAAACCCTACCCCAGGACCCTTTTTTCTTAATTGTCTATATGTTGTACTCAAGAAATCAGACATACCTTGGCCGTTCTGTCAATTCTTGTGTTTTTATCCATTGTTGTCATTCACCAGCAGCGTCACTTTGAGCAATGCAGAGAATTGAGGCAGGATGAAGAGACTTCAGTTTTGCACGGTCATTACGTGTCAGGAATTACGTCTCAAAGACCCACATCTGACAGCCCTACCCTTACAAGCACTCAGGAATTTGTGAAAAGATTCTCATGACAGAGGAATTCTGTGGCAGAATATAAGATTAAAAAGAACAGAATGCAAAACAGAAAAACCCTATTAGCATCTAAGAGTGAGAAAAAGAGTCTGTCTGCAAGTGGAACTTTCCTTCATCTCTCTGTCACCAACTTGTCGCAATTAACCGCAGCCAGAAGTCTCACACTTCTGTTCTGCTACATGTTCCTGTATTTCCTCTTTTAGACATGCGATGAAGACAAGCCTGCTGGGTACCCTAAGGGGCTGCACAGTGCCTGGTAGAAATAAACCTGCTACAATCTTATCATTTCAGGGCTCCAAAGCCAACATCTTTCACACCTTTCAGAGTTGTCTTAACTTTTAAGGGACTAATACAATTTTTTTGTTATAAAGGGGCTTTGGGCAAACCCTTTGAGTTACCATCCATACCTGGGGGTGCATGCTTGGTGAAAGGCTCCTTCCTGCACCAAGGCTTAAACATGTACACAGGAAATCACGTTCTGTGGCTCCTGACCTGCAATATCCTTCTCAACAAATAGAGCTGTTGTGCTGTAGCATGTCTGGGGGTCTCGCAAAGCCACAGAACTTCCTAACCTGAGCTACAATTATCTTTTCTCTTATTGCACTTCAGTTTTCCCTGGGATTTAGTCTCCGAAGGCAGCTCTAGTGGAAAGACAGCCTGCGTCAAGGGAACGAGAAACACTGATCCCAGACCAGAACCCCTTCTTAAGTAGAAAGTTTGCAATCTGTTTCAACGGGTGGCACACAAGCCTAGTTCCATAAGTGGCCTTTCAGGAAACACTGTCAACGTGCTAAAGAGTGTGGAAAGCTGAAAGATACAAAGCCGTAATTATGATTTGTCTCCAAAGGTGCTTTGCTTTCATGTTGGCACGGCAATACCTTGCCTCATTTCCATAGCTGCTTCTGATCTAACAGGATGATTATGAAGATGCTGCTATGGCTCTTCTTTGTTGTACCCCACACATGCCTGCTGCGAAATCCCTACCCCCTCTCATTCTCATTCCAAAATGATCACCTTCAACTATCAAAGTAGCACTGGGATGGCGTAGTATGAAACTATTTCACTCTGGGGTTGCCTTATCTACCTAAATAGGACGAGTTTTTTCCAGCCCTTACTTCTTGAACTGAAAAACTCCAAACTTCTGGCCTCCAGCAAGATGGACAATATGAAAAGAAAGGTGCCAATTTCATTGTTTGCATCAACAGAATAGAACTATTTCTACACTGCAAATTAGAAGACCACAGAATCAAGGAAACTTGAGGTGAAGTTAGCATGCTGGTAACTTATCAACCACGGCAGTGGTTTAACACATGAAACAGCAAAAGAGCCTTTTGAAAACAGGAGTCCAAACACCAGAAGCAATTGTGTTGCTTAGGGACAGCTTGTTTACTACTTTAACAGAATCAAAAAACGTGGCACTCAAAAAAAAACCAACCAAAAACCAGAGCTCGGTGGGAGGGTGAAGACAAGTTCTGGCACACGGTTATTAACACAAGCTGTATTTGCTCAGTGACAGCAGCCCTAAGCTTTCTTGCCTCCCATGCTTCTAAATTTATAGGAACGTGCGAGGAGACAGGATTGCTAAGCATCAGAAATGTTTTGCATAGCACTAGCTTTTAAGAAGAAAATGGAATTTTTCTCTACCTCTTTTAAAAATCCATCCCGCCTTCTATACTATAAATCTATAGTTGTATCTGATTCGCAACACAACAGAATAATTCATCAAGCTTTAACAGGTCCCCAACAAGCCAGTCTTCCACTATGCCATTCATTTCTCCTTTGTTACACAGAAAATTTATGTATTTCCTTCTTTATATATTAAATAATTTTTAAAAGGTAATCTTTATTTAAATACAGACAAAACCTGTACCCTCATCAGCCCTTGAAAAGACACTTAATCGGGGCAACAGAAAGTTAATCCAGCAGCAAGAACAACATTACATTTAAAAACTCTCATGAAAACAAATGCTGAACTAAAGGAAGCCCAGAAGCACTGCACAAGGATGCTTGAACAAACCCATTTAAAACTCTGCACAGGCAACCATCTGTAAAGGTAGTGGTGAATTTTCAAATTTATAAAATGCCAAAGCACAGAGTTTCATAACGATCTGTATTTCTGTCGACTAGGATGAGATCTGAAAAACTTGGGACTATTACAGATAACAGAGACAAGAAACAGTGAGTCTGGATTTTTGAATAATAAAAAAGAATGTAATTCAAGTGCTGTGTAACAGACATAGAATGAAAATTCCTCAGTAAAATGAAGCAAAGTGACATTTCTGAGGTACACATCAAAAAATACGCACAACAGTGTCTTTCTTTGAGAGGACACTAAAGGTCTCTCTGACAAAGTTATTCTCATTTTCACAGGCTGCATGCCTTGTCACATTTTTATAGTTGCCATTTTTTTATTCCTTGAAAATACTACGAATTGGAGATCCCACTTGTTAAGATAAATTCAAAAGAAGACAAAACTTCAAGTCTGAGCTTTAATACCAGAACCAGAACACAACTTCCTTGAATTCATCTAATCAATTGAAAATCCCGTTTCAAATCCTTATGGCACAAGATTGGCTCAGAACTGAAGGTCCACTTGGCCAATTAAAAAAAAGTCCACCAAAAAAACTTCAGGCTAGAAGATAGAAAGCAGAGCTTTACAAATAATGAATGAGAACCGAAGGCAGCTTAAGGCTTCATTAATATATCTGCCACATTATGCTGTTACTTGTGTAATCCATTCTTCAAGCAGACTTCAGGGGGATTGCACAGATACAATGCAGAGCAAAACTGGCTTATACTGCCCAGTTTGAGCAAGATACAGTCATATATCTTTCGCAGGATTTAGAAAGACAGGAGAACAAGTTTAATCCTTCCTGCAAGGATCATTTTATTCTCCCACACACACTCCTCAAGTACAGTTAGAGATGACTTACAAAAATTAATGCCACACACACTAATAAAAAAATTAGCGTGGGGCAATACTTAAGTCTCAGTTTTTGGACAGTTTTCTGCCACGACTGACAGAATTAAAAAACAGACATAGCACGGCTTTTGTCTAGGCATCTTTTGGCAGTACAATCAATACAAGATGATACAATGAATCTGGCTAATCACTGTTTCGTGAAGCTGTCCTTAGTCTGTTGTTGATCTTCTGTACCAGAACCTAGCCCTGTAGTCGTCACTGCAGGTCATGAAGCCAGGGTTGGTAGGGGAATGGACAATGCAACGGACAATGCTGTTGTGCCCAAGAGAAAGGAGATTTCTTCGTTCAGCAGTTCTTGAATCCCAGCAGCAGAGACTTATGGTCCTTTCATCTGGAAGCAGCACATAATCTTCTGTGTGGTTGAAGACTGCTTGTGTCCTGTGTACTTGTCGTCCACTCAAACCAGCTCCTAAACACATGCAGTAAAATATTAACCCAAATAGGATAAATTTTAAGAAGTTTCCAAATATCCAAGAATAAATTTCCCACAACTACCAACTTCTCCAGTTGGCAAAGGAGCCTTATGTTTTCAGCTAGCCTATCATTCCCACACACGTCAGGTCAGTAACGAATATTCTTTTGTACAGTACACACGGCATATTCTAAAATTTCTTGGAGAACAGAAAGATTAACTACTCCAACTGTGTCAGCGAAGTTCAACCACTCAGTATGAACGCAACCACTTAACTTCAGGTGCATTTTTGCCTTATTTTTTTGGTATGATGCTTACAGGGTAACTAAGGGAAAAGACCACAGACAGTAAAATGCAGATTCTCATTATCAAAGACAACTTTTGTTTTCAACGTATCTATCACATAGTGTATCATATGGCCTACTTTAGCCCTACCTTCCCTCAACACCCTTCAAGTAAAATGTGTTTCATACATAAGCATTTACTTGCAATGCACACACCTCCAACCTACACCGTATTTTGCAAAGGTTTATTGAGGACGTGCTGCACCCTGCTGGTTGAGCTACAGTACAAAAAAGGCGCAGGGACATCCCAAAAGCTGATTATACACAATTTTCAGCATCCTCTCCTCCTTCTTGCTGACTCCTAATGCTTAAGCACATGACTGCTTGAGCCATTTGCTTCCGCTGTCACATAACTGCTAACACATGCAAGGCTTCTACATCCTTCATCACTTCTTAAGACACGCTGAGATCAAAGCATGGCATTGCCAGCATGCTCAGAGTATGACTACCTTGACCACCACCTGCATCCTTAGCAAAAAAAGAAGAAACAAACCAGCTGTAGCTATTTTTCAGAATATTGCCACGGCTTACTAGAGTAACCTTTGCACAAAAGTATAATGATTAAAACAACTGCCCCAAAGTAGGTTAAATTCCCCCTGCCTGGGTGGGTGCTCTACAGGAAAAGTTGCCTACTTTAGCCTAAATGGATTAGGAGTTAGTTTTGACTCTTCCAGTTTAAACAGTGATCCTAATTCGGCATAAACAGAAGAGTCACAAAATCAAAATGATCACCAGCAAGGAAAGTGACAATGCTGTTTTGTTTTAATAATTACTGCTTCAAACACCCGCTGAAGAACCAGAGAACAAAATCTTCTCTGTAAATGTCCTCATCCTTAGGGCAGTATTCCTCTTCACCTTTTTTTAATTCCGTGATAATTTCCCTCCAAAGCAATAGAGTAATTATGTCAGAAGAATCTCCAACATCTAGTAAATATGTTTACACTGACTGACAGACAAGAATCACAGCTTCTCTTCTATAAATAACCTGCAGTAAGTGTTCTCAAATAATCGGCTGCCAAAGCAGTAGTTTGCTCTTGCCTTTAAGAATTATAGTTCTTCTGACATTAATACTCCTGCTGCTGTGGGTCAGTATCTGACAAAGAAGGTACCTGGAAGGTCACCTGCCACATACCTGTGTACTTGACCAGTGTTCGACCAGTGGATATCTCCCACAGTTTAGCTACAGAGTCTTTTCCACTTGACAGGATATACTTCGAATTTTTGGAAAAAATAGCAGAACAGACTTCAGCTCCGTCATGTGCCTTCTCAAAAGTAGTGATACAGCGGTTTGAAACACCATCCCAGAGTTTGATGCATCCATCCTTACTTCCCGTCACATACATGTTTGCACTTGCATTGTAATTTACTGAGCATATAGCATCAGTGTGCTGATCTTGAGGATTGCAAGACACAAAACACTGGAAAGTGTTGATATCGTACAGTCGTAAAGTAGGGTGCTGAGTACCAACAAGTATGAAATCTCCAGAAGGGTGAAAAGAAATTGATCGCAACATCTCTGCTTCCTGTTTGATCAGAAATACATTAATTGGTGTAAGAAAGAAAAAAACTGAAAGGGAAGTGTCAATTCTGGTGGCACTGAAGTGCCAAAAAACCTAACTAAATTATCAGTTAGCACAACGTGTTGTTTCTGCAAAACAGAAAATGCTTCCTACAGGTTTACTGTGACAGGCTACCTCGAAACGTATCTTAGTTTTTGCTCTAGCGCAGCTTGCAGTGCTCGCTTAGTTTTGGGATATGACAGAAAAGTGACAGGAGGCTTTGTCATCCACTCACGCACCCGAAAGCCCACAATGACATAATCCCAAACTCTCCTCCAGAAAAAAATTAAAAATAATTGACTTCAAAGTTACGCATTAAATTTGGTCTAGATTAATAAAAGGCAGACAGGCACTAGACTTAAAGAGCGTAAGTATCCATTATGCACAAACTCTTAGCATGTAATTACCATAACGTCTGCAAATCTTGTAGCTGCATACTCCTACACACTTTATAAACTCAGACGCAATTCAGCTCACTGATACCTCAGTACTTATACATTCAAGCTTTGGTTGCTCTGAACTGGTATTGTATCTAACCTGTATATATTTGAAGGCTCTTTTGGCAGAAGGCTTTGAATAATCAAACAATTTAAGTGTGTAGTCCCTTGAACCAGATGCTAGGATCTGTTCTGTTGGGTGGAAAGCTAAACACGTAACTTCATCCACATGATCATAGAGAGTCCGAATAACAGGGTGATTTTCCATGTTTTGCTGTGCTGTCTCATTCATCATGACCTACAAAGAGCATTCAACAAGTTAGCCTTAGAAATCAGAACATGCTTTTGACAGGAGTAGGTTTTATGCTTGCTAGCGTGGCCAAACAACAGCTACCTTTCTGACATGTGACTAAGCACATAATCATTATTATCTTAATTATTTGAAGGCCCATTGTATATTGCTATCAGACAAGATCCCTGTATCTCTATGAAGGTCAACTGACTTGCTGAAGGACAAACTAGCTTCAGTAGCAGAGAATTGGTGCAACAAAACATATCGCCTTCATCAACAGTCCACATCAAAATACTGTATTGCCCTTACAGGGGAAGCCGCACCAACCAGGAAACTAGCAACTTATAGTCAAGCAGAATACTGCTGAGAATTGGGCAAACCCACCCCTCCCTCTTAAATTGCTCCCTACAAACTGTACTGGGAAAAAAAGTGAAACAAATTAGTATATATTCTGTGAAATGGTTCTAAAACACAGAGCCACTGGAGGCTGCAGAGACCACAAGTATAAGGGGATTCCAAAATCGAACTGTGTTCATACAGTATAGAAATTAGCAGCAAGTATTGGGAGCAATTCTGGCTCAGTTCTCTAGACTGCTGTCAGAGGTTATACATATACTTGCCCTATTTCTTCTTCCTTTTCTTCAAGGGTACTTTATGAGCCGTTGTTGGAGTAGGAAATATGGCGAGACAGATATTTAGTCCAACCCATTGAGCCAGCCACAAGGCACAAACATGGCACGAAACAGACAGCACCTCAAGAATGCACAAAGTGGTTACGATTCAAGTCATATTTTACCTCAATAGGCATAGCACTTTTGGCCAACATTCTCTCTGTATCAAGAATTTTTATTGAGGCATCAGCAGATCCTGTAGCTATTAACTGTCCGTCTCTGCTATATGTAGCTACTCGACATGGTCCTTTATGAGATGTGACATAACAAGTCTCATATTCAGAAGCTTCAGGAGACATGGTCTGTACATCTGCGTCAAATTCCAAGTCAATTCCTGTGCCTGGAGCTACCGTATCCGACCGTCCAATTGCATATTGAACAGCACTGTCATCGTTCTCCATTCCTGAAAAAAGAGAAGTTGATGCACTTAAACGAGGTTAATGCTTTCCTTAGACAGAGGGACTGTGGCCAGATGTATGCTACAGACTTCTGTAACAGTTACAAGATCGGTTTTGAGAGGCAGCCCACACTGAACAAAGCTAAGCTAGCAGAGCAAATCAGTTATACAGCAGTACGTCTTGTAAGAAATGAGAGGTACTTTGTTTACGCTAGAGCAGAATACAGCTCTTAAAACTGACTGTGGAAATACAACCAGCAAATATTGTGGGATGCTAAGTACTAATAAATACACTGACAACCAGTTACTGAAGCCATTGACAGGCCTCAAGTCAGCTTTCCAGAGAGAGAGAAATAAGCCCCAACATTATATCAGATTTGAAGTAAAAAAACAAAGCATTTGCTGATTATTTTCCTTTGTTTCATTGCACTGAAGAAAACCCCCATCCCACAACCAACTATCTCAACAATGTAAATGAAAATTTTTATTCCTCTTCACACTCACTCCGCAGCACTGGAAGAGGTAATGGGGCAGACACGAGAATTTTCAGCTCTGTGCCCAACTGTGATCATGAGCCGATCAGATGCAATAGAACAGTTTTTGTTGCTTTCATCTACAAATTGCAAGTCTAGCACTCCAATTTCAAACAGACACAAGGCTTCACGTATTTATATTCTTGGAATTCAAGTAGTTCAAGCAGCAGAACCAGTTCAGTTACAATATAGAGAAGCCATAATGTTAAAGCTAGACCTCCTCCAGTAACTTGGTCAGCTTGTTTCAACAGCACCCCACGTATTTTGACTACGAACTGCAGCATAGATGTATTTCCAGAGAAAGACACACAGAGAGAAAATAGGAGATACTTTTGCTGAGACCCTAGGCTGTGGAGACTGACATATAAAAGCTAGCAGAGACTGCCAAGAGAAAGGCTTGCTCCTTTTCGAACAATGTCAGGAAGAATTGTATAGAAAATATTTCTAAAGCTGGCAGAACTGTGTGGCTCAATTTTCTATTAGGTCTGTGGACTCAGTGATCTGTTTTGCATTTGGTGCATACCGAAGGATGAAGCAGAGTTGGAATGCACTTTTTAAAAAGCCATGGAGGCAAAGGCTGTATCTAAATATACAAAGTGTTGTGCTATTACTAGGCACAACCTTTGCATAAAAAGATGTCTTTTCAGTAACACTAACATCTTAATTCACAAGGACTTAAGGTACAATTTAGAAACTGGGCTTTTGTGGTAGCTTTTTATTCCAGCTTACCTAACTTAATTAGGTGCAGCAGTTGTTCAGATGGTGCACAGACTGACTGTGGTTTTATCTCGTTTATCAGGCCATTGGCAATATTTATGTATCCATCATATAGCAGCTGACTAATAATCAGTTTATATAGTTGCTGACGGTCTTTCAAACTGACTTTTGTTCTATACATGGTAAGCAAGGAATGCCTTGGAGGGGCCTGAAATGAATAAAGAAGAAAAATCACATACAAGAGAGTTGCATGAAACAGCCACAACCTTTAAATAAAGCACATCCTGCTGAATTTCAGTGCAGACACTAAGCACTGCCGTGTTTTAGGTAACAATCAGGGCCACAGAAACGAAAAGGAAAAAAAAAGGGAAAACCTGTTGCACTCGTTTGCTGTCGGAATGGCAATCTCGGCAGCGAACGGCACACCGAGCGCGCTCAGGGCAGCAGAGAGGGCAGAGTAACGCGGCGTTAACGGGCATAACGGCCGCCTCCGTGCCCGCCCCTCGGCCCGGGCCCCCCCCCCCGCCCGCCCTTCCCCTCCGGGCCCCGGAGCCGCTAGAACCGCCAGCGGGCGGGGAGGGGGCGTGGGGCAAAGGGACTGAATGAGGGCGGGGAGCGCTCGGCGGCCACGGAGAGCGGGCTCCCCGCGTCGGCGGCGGACAGGCGGCTTGGGGCGGGAGCTGCCGGGGCAGAGCCGGGCCGGGCGGCGGCGCCAACAGCGAGGGGGAGCGCGGAGCGGCCCCGGTACCTACCGACCCTTCCTTCTGCCTCCCTCGCTCTCCCCCTAAAATGGCGACCGGAGCCCTGAGCGCATCGATTGGCGGCAGGGGAGGAGGCGGCGGCGGCGGCCGGGACCGCAGAATGCTCCTCCGCGAAGGCTGCTGCATCGAGCGCCCGCAAATCGATTGGAGGCGACTCTTGAGGGAGAGAACGGCAGCATCACATGACCGCGGCACCTCGCGCGCGCGCCCGAGCGCTGGCAGGCCCCCCCCCCCCAAACCCGCGGGTCACGTGACGGGGGCGATCACGTGACGGGGCGCAGCACCCAGGGAGCCCCGGGGTGTTTGGGGTGGGGGGGGTGGGGGGAGGTGGGTGTCGGGGTCCTTTTCCCCCCGAGCACCGGGGAGGCCGCGGCCCCGCAGCCGCCCCCCCAGCAGAAAGGGAGGCCGGGGGTTCTTTTGTCCCCCAGCTGCGAGGCTGCAGGACGCCACTTCCGGCGGGACCGCGGCCCCCGTGCAGATGCGCGGGCTGGGGAATCGCCCGCGGCCGGCCCAGGCCCTCGGGTGGCCCCCGGCCTCTCTCGTCCTCACAGCCCAGCACGCCGCCCTCCTCCCCGCCGCCCCACTCACGTCAGCCTCCAGAAACGGCAGCCGAAGAGGACGCGGGTCAAGGAGCGGGGAGGCCATGCTCCCCATGCCCCGTGGTAGCTGACGTCGATCACACGCTGCAGCGACGCGGCGACCCGACATCTTTTTTTTACCTATCCTGTATCCCTTGTCAACACCAACACACAGACCAGGGTCGCCTCCGCGCTTGTTTTCAGCGCCGCGGAGACAGATAAAAGTTGACTTCAGTCACGGGTTTTTGCAGGCCCGAAGTACTGAACTTCGCTGCGGCTGCCGCCTGCCCCTCAGCGGCCCCGGTCCCCCTCACAGCCGGGAGCAGGACCCCTCGGGTGGTCGGTGACTGCAGTGGCACAGCAGCACCCACACAATGCACTCACAGGCTCCTTGCTGATATGCTCAGCGTCTTCTCAAGGACCTGTGTGGCTTTGGAAGCACCTGTGGGTCACCGTGACAGGAGGGCTTTCTTGTGCTGAGTTCTGGTGTCACACAAGGGCCTGTGGGCCAGGAGTCAATGCCACACGAGGGTCTGTGGACCGGGTGTCAGTGCCACACGAGGGTCTGCGGATGGGGAGTTGGTGGCCCACCAGGGTCTTCTTGGGCCACGTGTTGTTGTCACACAAGGGTCTGCAGGGTGGGTGTCAGTACCACGCAAGGGTCTGCAGGCCAGACACTGTTGTCAGACGAGGGTCCACAGGCCAGGTGTCAGTGCCACAGGAGAGTCTGCAGGCCAGTGTCGGTGCCACAGGAGGGTCTGCGAGCCCGGCGTCGGTGTCACACGAGGGTCTGAGCCCTGTGCTGGTGTCACACGAGGGTCTGCAAGCCCAGTGTCAGTGTCACACGAGGTTTTGTGGGCTGGAATTCAGTGCCACACGAGGGTCTGCGAGCCCGGCGTCAGTGTCACACGAGGTTTTGTAGGCTGGAATTCAGTGCCACACGAGGGTCTGCGAGCCCAGCGTCGGAGTCACACAAGGGTTTGTAGGCTGGAATTCAGTGCCACACGAGGGTCTGCGAGCCCAGTATCGGTGTCACACGAGGGTCTGTGAGCTGGAATTCAGTGCCACACGAGGGTCTGCGAGCCCAGTATCGGTGTCACACGAGGGTCTGTGAGCTGGAATTCAGTGCCACACGAGGGTCTGCGAGCCCGGCGTCGGTGTCACACGAGGGTCTGTGGGCTGGAAGTCAGTGTCACAGGCGGGTGCGCAGGCCGGCACCTCCTCCCCCTCAGGACCCGTCAGCACATGTAGCGCTGCCCGGGGCCGCGGTCCCGGCGAGCAGGAGGCCGAGGCCTGCTTCGCCTCGCTGCCCTCCCTCCCGCTCCCGCGAGCTCCCCCCGCCGCTCCTACCTCTCCGGCCGGACACAATGGCCCCCGGCCCCACTCGCGCTCGGCTCCACGCGAGGTGGCAGCACCGCCTCTTCCTCGGCTCGGGGCGGCGGGTGCGGAGGACGAGAGGGAAGAGGCCGGTGGCTCGCAGGATGCGGGACGTGCCCCGGCGCCCTGCCCCCGCGGCGGCGGCGCGGCCCCAGGCCCGGGCGGCTGCGAGGAAGCGGCGGTAGTTGTAGCGTTGCCACAGGTGGGTGGTCTCGGCGTACGCGATTTGCGTAGCGGAAGACCCGGCCGAGGCAAGAGACTTTGCGGAGAAAAGTGTGTAAGCGGGGCGGCGATCCACGCAGTTGGAGTACGGAAGCGGCCCGGTGGCGGAAAGAGACTGTACGTAAAATACGCAGGTAGCGCAAACACCGCCCTCGGGGCGGGCGGGCCGGAGCTATTCTGGATACGCAGCGAGGCCGCCGTTGCGCACGCGCCCCGGAGGCTCGCGACGAGCGCCGCGTGCGGAGAGCCAATCGGCGGGCGGGACGCTCGGAAAGGAACCAATCGGCGTGGGCGGGCGGCGGGAGAGCAGCCAATGGGGAGCGGCGGTGGTTTTAAAGGGTATTTAAGGGAGGGCGGTTTGAATCCAAACAGTCGCGGCGGCCGGAGGGAGCAGAAGCTGCGGGTGAGCGGCGCGGGGAACGAGCGGCTCGGGGGGGGGGGGGGGGCAGGAACACGCGTTTCGCCGACGAGACCCGCGTTGTAGTGTGGAACTGAGCTCTCTGTGCCCCGTCTCGCCCGCAGGCCGAGCTATACGCAGCCTTTCTCCCCAGGCGCCATGGATAGGATGAAGGAGAACCGTTCCGGTCACTTCAGTCACACTACGAAGGTAAGTGACCTTTGAGGGGAGGTCTAGATTGGGTATTTGGAAGAAGTTTTTGACTGTGATGGTGGTGAAGCTCCACCGCAGTTTGCCCAGGGCAGTCGTGGCTGCCCTGTCCCTGGAGATGTTCAAGGCCAGGCTGGTTGGGGCCTTGAGAGGCCTCATCTAGCTGGAGGTGTCCCTGCCATGGGATGGGAACTGGATGATCACTAAGGTCCCTCCTAACCCAAACCATTTTATGACTTGTTTGGTTGGTGGGTGCGTTTCTCCTGATAGCAGAAGACCTACAGGTTTCAAACAGTCTGTGGAAACTATCAACCCTACTGTAGAGTAAAAAGAGGGAAAACTGTCTTAAAACAATGTTTTTCCTTTGCAGGAAACAACTGCAAGTTTTCTTTCTCTTGGAGAGAGCAGCGCCTAGGCCTTACTTATTTTTTATTGTTAATATTACAATGAAGAAATCCTCCATGTATTTTAAGTACAAAATCCTTCAAAGGGAGAGCGAATATGCGTAGACAGCTTGTTCCAGACACAGCTTCCAAAAGCAAGGGCTTTATTAACGTTGATATTGATGTGCCTGTGCAGCTGTGTTCAAGGTCACCCTGATTATGTGTTTTCTCTATGTAAAAACACAGGCACTTTCTCCCGAATTTAACTTATATCCAAATAGGTCCTGGTAAAGTTCCAGAAGAGCATGAGCAGAGCTCCTTTTTAACCAAGCTGTCAATACATAATTTATAGTGGATTGAACCAGAATAGTGAATAGGGGAATAGAAAAAGTACTAATTTTTGCACAGGTTATCATTAGATGGTCAAAAATATAAGAAGCTAATCATTAGTATTTGAGCTTAGCTGTAGGCAAAGTATCCTACAACAACAAAGAATTTCTTAAGTGTAAGCCTAAATCACCAAAAGACCAAAACCAGATAACTTAACCTTGCTAAATAAACCTGTATTTTTCTCCTGAGCTCCCATTGCAGTGCAAGATTTAAGATGAACACCAGTAAATGAAGCAATGACTTGCAGTGTACGTTTTTATAGCAAGGATCTGCAGTCATAGTACTTTAGCTGATATTCTCCAGATGTGTGTAGAAAGTAAATAAATATGCTGCTGTGGAAAACAGCCAACTTCTTGTCAATGTAGAAATCTTAAGAATGTTTTTATTTGTAAAACTCAAGATCAGACTACCCTGATATCTTCTGTTTGTGGTTTGATTTTTTTTTTTTTCCCCCTGCTCTAATGAATGGGTCATAAAGGTTGTAATATGCTAGTCTACAATTCATATATAATCTTGTCTTTTTGTAGATTGCTAATCCGATTGGGGATGGCCCGAAACGTGTCCCTGTGTCTCAGCATTCTGCCCACAGCCGCTTACAGAACAGCGGAGTTCAAGCACAACATGTTCTGTGTCATTCAAACTTTGCCCAGCGGGTTCCTGTGCAATCACAAAAACCTGTACTGTCAAACCAGAAACTGTCTAATAACCAGACGACACAGCGGCCCCGACCAGTATTTCTGATCCAAGCAAATGCTAAGGCTCAAGGTCGAGGCAAGAACAACGAAAAACCTCAACAGGCTCCAGTACCTGATAATTCTGAAGGTGATGTGCATGTATTTATATGGTTGTGACACTTGGGGTGCTTCTGTTCTATGACGTGCGGTGCAGAAAACCTAAAGCTGATGTTGATATAGGGCAGTCCTGTAGAGAAATACTTGGTTGTGCCCTGAAATGGAAGCACATATTTTGTTTTAGACATTACTGTGATAACATTGTTGCCTGGATTTCCCATTTAGAGCCAATATGGATGTTTGAAAATTTCAGATGCTCACTAGCCAGCTCTGATTTCATGTAATTGGCACTTGTAGATCTCAGTTTACTACTGCTCACATTGATTTCTTATACACAAGAATGCTGTGTTTTTTTAAGGGGAAGTTTAATGTTTTTTTTAATTAAGAAAGCATTTAACATTACATTTTGACAGCACTAGTAAATGCTATGGTGCTTTGTCATTGGTAAGTTATGCTAGGTTGTTTAAAATGTCCTTGAATGTATTCTAAGAACTGTTTCAGATACTGCACAGAGGTTATATTTGCTTCCATGGGAATTTTTGTAGTTGTGTTCATGGGTCTGGGGTATAAAGCTGATCTACTTCTCTATACATAGCAAAAAATTCTGAAGCAGAAAGTTCCTCTAAACAGAAAAATGAAGAGACTGCTAGAAAGAAAAATGAAGAGGCTCCAAAGAAAAATGAAGAGACTAAGAAGTAAGTTTTATGCATAAATTGTTCTAGCTGAGTCCTCTTGGATTGGTCTTATTTTTGACTTGTAGAACTTCATGCTGCAACTGTGTTGCAGCTTAGCTGAAGGCTACCTCTTGGTGGGATCAGTGGTGGTAACCTTCAAAGACAATGTGGAGGTCTAAGAAAGCTTACTTTGACCTGATAATTCACAGGAACAAGGACTTGCTGTGACTTAAAGGACGTCTGGCTAAACATGTAATAGCTCTTCCTGTGAGAGAACACATAAGCCACTGCTCCATGTATATAAGCTACTGCCCATGTGAAAACAAAGCCTCCTTCACATGTGCAAGAGGCTGGAGCCTAACTAAGGATGAAGATAGACTTGTAGTATGGCTGCCTTAAATGGTTCTGATTAATACAGTTGTATTACTGGCACCCAGCATAGTGAAATGAGCCTTGTGTGGTATATGGAGCCATGATTTTTGTAGTCGTGTGGCTATTAATATATCTGTGCGTAAACTTTTAAAAGCTAGCTTTCAGGACTTCTTAGAAGTCTCAATGTATATGTTATCCTCTTAGTGTTCTCTTAAAAGACTAAAATCTAGTTCAGGCCACTGTATCTATTGAACAGGAACATAACAAACCTAGGAGTCAAAGCCCACACAAGTATCTAATATCTAGCTTATGTAACTTTCTCTTTTGCAGAAGGCAATGGACACTTGATGATTTTGAGATTGGTCGTCCTCTGGGGAAAGGAAAATTTGGAAATGTGTATCTGGCACGTGAGAAGCAGAGTAAATTTATTCTTGCATTGAAAGTGCTCTTTAAAACACAACTTGAGGAAGCTGGTGTAGAACATCAACTACGAAGAGAAGTTGAAATACAATCTCATCTTAGGTAAAGTTTAGTGACCAATTATGCTCTTTGCTTTGTCCTCATTTAAGTAAACGTAGTAGCCTTGTTAATGATAACATCTCCTCTTGAAGGAAATATAAGCTGCTTTTTAAACATGTGACACCATGAAATTGCTAGTTAGCATTCTTGCCTTTCTGCACTAAGATTTACCTTTTTCTACATTACAATGAAGTAAACTCTGGTAAGAAGTCTTCCCATTACGAACCCCTGCCCTTGTCTGCTGCTTGGATTTATGTGGGTAACAACGATTTCTCAAGAATCTGAGCTTGTTTCTGGTGTTCTGCTTCCTGGAACAGAAGCCAAACTGGCTGGAGAAATTAGTTTTCACAGTAAGTTTAGTGTTTAAGCTTAAATGCCAAAATACATAGGAATTGGCAACTTCATTGGTGAAACAATTTTCCAGCTGCTGTAGTAATTGGCCATTCTTGGCTAGCTGCTTGCTAGTAGGGAGTCTAAGCGGCTGCTTTGATAAACACTGTCTACCTGCTATAAAGCTTTATTAATGGATATGTGGTGAGCTAAAGGAACACCCGGATGAAGTTTCTGTGCTTGCCTTGAATGAGGGGAGACAGGAAAGAGAAATTAAAGTTATATGGACAAATACCTCGTTCACAAGAATACTTAAATATTTTTTGCAGGCACCCCAACATTCTCAGATTATATGGCTACTTTCATGATGTTGCAAGAGTCTACCTTATCCTAGAGTATGCACCTCGTGGAGAAGTCTACAAAGAACTTCAGAAGCTTGGCAAGTTTGACGAGCAAAGAACTGCTACTGTAGGTTGTTCTAGCTTCTTATGTTACTTGGTCTACATATTTGGGATATTTGCAGCATAAAGCTAGCTTTTCAGAAAGTTCTGTATTCTGTGTTTGAAACTGAGATCTCTTAGGTGCTAGCTTGCTTGTGCACTTGTAACAAGGAATAAGTTGGGAAGATAAATTACTGTAAAGCACTGATATATACTTTGTTTAGTATTGGAGGTGCTTGGTAACTTCAGGCAGAGCCTGTATTGCTAGACTCCAAAGGTTTAAGGAGTAATTGTCTAAGTTTATCTAGAAAAGGCTGTGCTGTAGCTAAAGTGATGCCTTAATACTTCAAAGGTTTGTTTCCTTTCTAAATGCAGTACATCACAGAACTAGCAGATGCCCTTTTGTACTGTCATTCAAAGAATGTGATTCACCGAGATGTCAAGCCAGAGAACTTGCTGCTTAGTTCAAATGGAGAATTAAAAATTGCAGACTTTGGATGGTCTGTGCATGCGCCATCTTCTAGGTAAGAATGTAGTATATATCTTATACACTGAAATACTTCTGTAGTTACGATGTTAGCATTATTGTCCACTATATGCAGAATGGTGGTAAATGTGAACTTCTTAAAATACTGGTGGAAGTGATTTAAGAACTGGACCACTACAGTGAGGGTTTTAATAGTCAACTGGTGTAGCACAGAGGAAGCGTTGTTGTTCTGTTTTTTTCAACTTGGCTAGTTCAAAACTTGCTGAACCCGAGAGAAGTGAAAAAGGCTGGTGTAGTCCTGTGGGGTTATAGTGGTCCCTGAGATGACAGACCAGCACTTGTGCTCAAACATCACACTAGCAATATACTTAGATGTTTTCTCAATTAGTCTGACTTGCACCTTATGGAGGAAGACTATTTAATAGAGGGGTGAAAAAAAGAAGGATAAGACCGAGACACTTTAAAGTTGAAAATTCACTGCTGCAACTTGTTTGCCAGGTATTCTGGTGGTGCTGAGCTTACCCAGGGCAGACTGCACTGGCTGCCAGCACTACCTGCTCTGGCTCTGGAAGTGGATCCTACAATTGCTGTAATTAGTAAATGATTAACTTCCTTTTCTTCAGGAGAACAACTCTCTGTGGGACACTTGACTACCTGCCTCCTGAAATGATAGAGGGAAGAACACATGATGAAAAGGTGGATATTTGGAGCCTGGGAGTTCTATGCTATGAATTCCTTGTAGGGAAACCACCTTTTGAAGCAGAAACGTATCAGGAAACCTACAGAGCAATTTCCAGGGTATGTGCCAATGCTTATTTGGACTAGCTGAATCGTGCTGCCTTTCTGTTATCTTACTGAGGCTTAACAAATGGTCACCCAGAAGAAGGGCACGTATAACTAGAACTGCAGCAAGACAGTGATATGCATAAAACTAAATCCCTAAAACTGACTTCGGTCATATAAGACCTTAAGTTACCTTGCCCAACTTCCTTGGCTCTACCCTGTTTCTGCCTGTACCTGAATTCCTACCTCTTTCATAAAGCAATTCATCTTCACATATTTTCTTTTCTAGTTTATACAAATATTTAATATTCAAGGTGCTACTAGAAACATCTAAGCTTAACTTTTCCTGTCGCTTAATCCTAGAAAGGTGCCAGCAAAGTAATTGTAAGTATGTTGAAAAAGACACTAGCTTAACTTCTACAAGCATTGAGAACCTTGTTCACCTCAGCATTAAGATGAAATTAATCTCACCTTAATAGGCATGAGGTGCATAACCCACAATGCTGACACATCTTTCTTTTCTATCTGTACTTTGGAGGGTAGAGCTTTGCCTCTCTGGTTTGGTTATAGCTGAATTTTTGCATCATTCTCAGTATCTTTCCCTTTCCCTAGGTGGAATTCAGGTTTCCTCCATTTGTAACAGAAGGTGCAAGGGATTTAATTGTGAAGCTTCTAAAACATAACCCATCTCATCGACTGCCCCTTAAGGATGTACTACTTCATCCTTGGATTACAGCAAACTCTACAAAGACGCTTAACGGCAGAACGAGTGATGTTGCTGCCCCCTCCAGAACACAGTCCTAGCAGGGGATACACTCATGGGATCAACAAGGAGTCTTGTACTGTGACTACTGTAATGCTTACAATAGGAAAAGCAGGTCTTGGAATCCAGTGGCACCTGGAATATGAATCCTTGGGTTGGCCATTGTCTTAATTTTACATTGCAGTTAGACTATTAGTGAGAGGTTGTGGAATACTTAATATACTTGAAATCCAGTTACATGTGGGCCGGGTTTGTTGATGTAAGTATTAAGCTGTTCAGGGCTCTTACGATGTGGTCTGTCCTGGTAATGGTTCATTGTTCCAACGAAGAGGAATTTGTCCTAGCTTATTGAACAGTGCAATATCCTGGAGATACCTGCCTCCCAGCTTATTGGGCGGCTAAAGGTATCATGCCTGTGGTGTAATCTGAAAGAGATGAATGCATTTCTTTAAGTGTCCTAAAATGATGTATTATTTGTCTTTATTTTGTCTTAAATGAGCACTCAACTTTTTAAATAAAGACTTTGTTACGTATTGCCACCAGCAGCACGGTAAGGTGCTTTATCACTTTTCCTGGCTGTCTCCTAAGGGTTTGTCTTTACCATCAGTACAGTCTGACTTCTCTTTTCTAATCACAAACTAAGTTTACTTTCCATCTCTGTCAGAAAGGAAGCTGGTATAATGTTCTTGCTCAAAGTGCTAGTACCACAACATTGGTATAGTCACTTTATTCTACAATTACATCACAGGGTTACAAGGTAAGTGCTAAAGGTGTTGTTCCCTACCTTGTGAGTTTTCTACAATTATTGAAACCTAGGGCTGCTGCTGCTTTACTTTTTTTTACTGCAGTTATTCAAAGATAACATGCTCTGAAAGCACTTCTAAGCAAGCAGTGTGGCCAAGGTGGCCAATGGCATCGTGGCTTGTATCAGAAATGGTGTGAGCAGCAGGTCCAGGGAGGTTCTTCTCCCTCTATACTCGGCACTGGTGAGACCGCACCTCGAGTACTGTGTTCAGTTCTGGGCCCCTCACCACAAGAAGGATGTTGAGGCTCTGGAGCGAGTCCAGAGAAGAGCAATGAAGCTGGTGAAGGGGCTGGAGAACAGGCCTTATGAGGAGCAGCTGAGAGACCTGGGGCTGTTTAGCCTGGAGAAGAGGAGGCTGAGGGGAGACCTTATTGCTCTCTACAACTACCTGAAGGGAGGTTGTGGAGAGGAGGGAGCTGGGCTCTTCTCCCAAGTGACAGGATGAGAGGGAATGGCCTAAAGCTCTGCCAGGGGAGGTTTAGGCTGGACATTAGGAAAAATTTTTCACAGAAAGGGTCATTGGGCAGTGGAACATGCTGCCCAGGGAGGGGGTTGAGTTGCCTTCCCTAGAGGGGTTTAAGGGATGGGTGGATGAGGTGCTGAGGGGCACGGTTTAGTGTTTGATAGGAATGGTTGGACTCGATGATCTGGTGGGTCTCTTCCAACCTGGTTATTCGATGATTGGCTTTGAGAATGTTATCAAATGGGATAATGTTATCAAATGGGATATTAACAGGAACTAATGTCAACATCTGTTGTAATATTTTATTCCCTCACAGGTAGCAAGGGTCAAGCCCCTTGCCATCAAAACATGTGAACTGACTCTTTTCCAGTAAAAACAATTAAAGCAAAGTAAGAGAAAACAATTTATTTTCATTATAAGACTTGAAGCTCATTTTCACTATTTTACAAAACACTTCGAAACCCAATCCTTTTACAAGCACGGATTCTAGAATCCAAAATACATTCTCACATTAATTTAAAATATACTTTGCAAAAAAACTTCATCTGAACAAACTGCCAGTAGTTTATACAACCCTATTTCTTTTTCATAGGTAATCTGAATTCTGATTATGATTTAAATGAAGCTCTTTCCTGCAAGCAAGTCTCTCTTGTTAGTGCTGGTGATTCATAGCTGCATTTGCTTTAAACAATTCCTACTTTACAGAATGCGACTTTTTTTTCTAATGTTTTGAGAAAGGAAAAGCTTGACTCTTCCTTTCCTAGCAGCTTTAGGAGAAAACATAGTTATGACTGATTAAATGAAGAAAACAAGGCTGCCTTGTAATTATTCTGGAATTCTACTGTTATCCTTAGTAAGAGAACACTGCCCTAAACTGATAGAAAGAAGGCATGTAGTAAAAAAAAAACAAAAAACAAACAAAAAAAAAACACTACACAGGCTGCTGTGAAGGTGTGGGAGGGGGGAAGCCCAAGCAAGACTTGCATTTCAAGTTGGCAATCGGTATTTTATAAGAGTAAGTAGCTGTTCTAGAATGTAGTAGGTCATGGGAAAGCTACACTATTACGTGCATGTTGTCATCTCCTGGTAGCCCTTCAACTGCTGCGTATGTATTGCAGAAATAAGCTTTCATGCACATCTGTATAATAATCACACATGGGTCAAAGATAAAGGTAGAACTTCCTGATTTGAAACTTCCTAATCTGAGCTGGCTCAGCCAGCAGCAAGTTGAAGCTTGTGCCCTGAATAAGCTGCCACTTTTGGCAGCAGCATTGCAAAGCAGGCATGAAGAAAAAAATCTTGTCAATTTTTAACAAGCAGCTAATCAAAATGAACTCAAAAGCCCTTCCTCCTGCCCCACGGGTATGTGAAGCAGCAGAGTATTGACCCCCATCTAACAAGCTAAGCCGCTGTGCCTGACAAGCTCTATTAGGGGCAAAGTTTACACGTTGCATGGAAGCAGGCTGTGCTGCAATGCCTGGACTCTTCAGGATGTCCTGCTCCCAAGTTAAACTTTGCTCAAAATAGCAGCCCATGTAATGTATCTTTACATACATGCTATGTATGGCTATGCTTGTACATCAAGGGTGCAATTTAATGTTACGGATGAATGGAGTTAATAGGTTGAAGATAAGAAGAAATTAGTTGCTCCTCCTTCCATTCCTCTGCCAAATCTCATCCTGACCATGATTCCTTCCTTTCAATTTGCTAAATTTCAGGAAATAAAGTTTACTTTGATTGCCTGGGTAATTTCCTGCTATTTTACTTTGATCAGATTCCCATATGAACAGAACTATGTCAGAGCCACCTTGGGGTAAGAGTAAGCACAAAACCAGAGAGACACAAAGTAAAATAAGCAGATCTGGAAGGAGGAACACATTCATAAGACTGACAGGTCTGGCTTAAGCATCTCTCCCAAGCCCAGTCCTAAGTTTACCATGGAATGTTACACTGACTGCCTAGTTTTGGCATACAGTCTTTAGGTTAAGTGAAAGGTGTTATGTAAACATAGGCAACTACATTCTAATAAGAATAGTGTCCAAATTAGGAAATGAAAAGCACCTCTAATTCATACATTCAACAGTCTGTCAGACAACAGCATATGAATTGCTCTTGAGAAGCTATGAATTGTACTGTTTGGACTTCAGATGGAGGTGGGAATTTCATCCACGGGAGCAGAAAGCTACTAGGGTTAGTTTTCAGATAAAAATGTGTCTTCAGCACAAAGCCACATCTAAATACATTAAACCCCTGCCCCAGGTACCTTGCTGCTGACTTGGCGATCTTTGGAATATGTTCATGTAGGAGGTAATTCTGGCTACATTGATTTTAGTAGACTCAGGATTCCTTCTGAGTGTACAGGCATTAAAAAAAAAAAAAAATTAAAAAGGACTTCAGAAGGGCCAGTTCCTAGCCTCAAAACAAAGCACATTTTCAATCAATGAAATCCTGAAACATGGAAGCACCACAAAGGAGCTGTAGTTTCAGAACAGTGCACCACCTCGTGTGACTCAAACAATTACCACTGTGCAATAACCAAACACACGAGTATTCCCACTCAAGTTAGTTCAGCATGTGTTGTATTGCAGGACTGGGGTTATAACTTGTCTTTTATAGCAAAAGAAATGCCCACCTGCCACCTTAGATTCCACTATATACACTTAGCAAAAGAACTATTCATATAGTTGGATATTGTTTATTCCGCAGAATAAGAGGAAGAGAACCTCACTCTTTTTCCTAACTGCATGGTAATAAACTAATGCTGCCACTTTTAGCGAGAAAAAAATTAAGGCCCCAAAAGCGAGATTTATAAAACCCCAGAACTGTGTGTTTTAGAGACTCCTCACTGTCAAGCACTTATATTACCACTTGCAGTGGAAATCAGATACCATTTTAACAGGTTTTTCTAAAGAAGTGGTGGCAAAAGGGAATGAAGATAAGGATAAAACTTTTCACAGTGTAACACTTACCTAAAAGAAATACAAGAGGTGGTCAGCATTAACATGAATCCAAATAAGTCTTTTAAGGAAATTTAGCTATATGGAAAGCTACATGGACACAGAGCATTTAAAAGACAGAGTAAAAAACAATGAGAAATCATCGTGGATTTGAGGTAGGAGGTTTAAAGAAGCCAATCTTCCGACAGTATCGGACGATAAATGGCACAGAAACTATAGTAATGCTAATTCGTACTGGAGCAAACAATTTGTGAACAGCATATGCCAACACAAATGTGCTTGTACCAGCAGCCATTTTAGATTGCAACGAGGATTCACTGAAACCAAGTTTGTAGAGAACTGCAGTCATATCCACACCGCTGGGGAAAAAGAAAATAAGATTTTTTTTTAGTTTATTTTAAGGTTGCACGTTAAAGGTTATACATTAGAAGTGCTATTTTTTCATGGAATTTAACATGGGATACTTCCAACTGTGGTATTCATGTTTAAATCTAGAAGTTCTTAAATAATAAAAACAATGAATTATTTCAGCAGTAAGAGCTCAAGTTACTTCTGTAGCAACAAAACAAGCAATGTTTTTACATGCACATTTTTTTCTCAAATTGACAAGTTTGTATAGCTGCAGCATGGGCTTGGAGAATACTCAGCCCCCCATGTTCAACCTTCTGATAAAATAATAGATTCCTCTCTTTTAAATTTTAAAAATTAGAAATCTGTAAATTTGGGTTAGAAATTAATCTTTGCAAAATTTACAATAAAGTCTACCCTGTGTCTTGATGAAATTTATTACACATACATAGATCAACCCAAATCAAAGAAGATACCTGTTGTTAGTCTTGGTGTTCTAACAGAGGAGTATAAAGCTGTTAAAACGACAACTATTTCTCTTACCTAAAATCTAGACAGTGAAGGAAATAATATGGATCTCAAATAAGCATTATTCACCAAATCCATTAATATTTTAATTCTATAGAGACATAGCAGCTTTCTTCAATGTTCAAATGTTCAGAGTAATTTTTCAAAAGAAGTTGTTACAGTAACTTTTCCCCCTTCACTCACCAGTATAGCAACTGGTAACTGGGAATTTAAACATACCTGGAGGAAAAAGTTTTCATTGTCACCCTGTGCCATGATGTAGTAAATGAGAGAAATCAAGCATCCCTACTGAAGGCAAGAGTAAGTGGCAGGGAATGTTTTGAGAAACAACGCGTTTCTTTATTTTCTCAGCTGAAATAGATACGTCTTTGGAACATGAGGTAACTGATACATTCCCACCAGAGGCCACATACACAATTTCCAGCCGGTCTCCTACACGGTTATCTAGTATTTGCATTTTTAAATCTAATCCTGTTTTAGCAGCTGTTCCATTCTGTAGTTTCAACTGCAAAAGCTGAGTTCAACACCCAGAAAAATAAATTTATCTTTAAGCTCCAGCACTTTTGTAAGGCTCTATCTTTACTGACCATACTACTGTTTGAGAACAAAGATACCTCTGCAGAACAAAAATGAATTCTCTCATCTGTTGAGTTATTCTGGTGCAGTCTGTACTCTGCTGTTTTCAGGTGCTCACCACGTACTGTGAACCTATGCAAAAAGACTGTACCATCTATCTTCTCTCATGCCCGATGGGAGATTAGATCCCTTTGTGGATCCATTTATACTCCAAATTCAGAAGATTACTGTGTATAGATCAAACAGGCACGGACTACATCTCCTTCCAGAAATAAGCACAATGGTAAGATATTTTTCTTGGCTAAACCATTACCTAGTAGTTACAGATAACTGTACAAATCTCACCTTGACACAGCCAGATAGAAGACTCCTAGAGATATTAATGAAATTCCAACATGGAATGAAACTCCTACAGCACCATATTCCTTAAAAACTTGTTTCAGCTGCTGGGATTTATTGAGTTTCTTGTTTTCACCACCAGGATCCAGCACGGCCTTTTTGGGGGGTCCACCTGCATCCTAAAAAGAAAACAATTAGAAGTATTTATTAGCATTAAGATCAATGTCATATTCAGGTCAGCTGAACCAATCTAAAATAACAAAAGAAGTGGCTTGCATACAGTGTTGTTCAGAATGCTTTGAGAAGAGAGCGACACACTTTTGCTCTTTCTCATCAGGAAAGCAGATGCCTGTGGCACAGTCCACGCAAGCCCCCTTGTCCCAGCTATTCATACCAAAGGGATGCACTGAGCTCAGTGCAAGCTCTTACACAATGCAAGTTTCATAGTTAAAAGGAGTTATTATAGTCCCAGTCTCTCCCTGCCTGCACCTTGTCTGCCTGCCATGGGCCTAAATCCACGGCAACTTAAGAAAACCCCTTAACCACCCCTACCAGGAACACCTAGGCTTCTTGGTGTCTTTTTTTTAATTCTTCATGACTCACCTGAAGTACTCAAACTCTGCAGCCCCCAGAGAAAACACACACCACAGCCCCCCACCAGTGGGGTGGTCTGGGCCACCTGAACCCGTAATCCTGAAAACATCCCCAAAAGCTGGAAAACACACCCAGGCCATCGCAACTTGTGCTTTAATGAAAGCCATGATCATACGGCCACAGAATGGGCTGGGTTGGAGGGGACCTTAAGGCCATCCAATTCCAACCCCCTGCCATGGGCAGGGACACCTCCCACTGGACCAGGCTGCTCAAGGCCTCATCCAGCCTGGTCTCAAACACCTCCAGGGATGGGGCAACCAATACTTCTCTGGGCAACCTGGGTCATGGCCTCACCGCCCTCACAGTCAAAAATCTCTTCCTAATATCAAATCTAAATCTATCTTCTTCCAGCTTAAAACCGTACCCCCTCCTGTCCTTGCACTCCCTGAACAAGAACCCCTCCCCAGCTTTCTTGTAGCCCCTTTCAGTACTGGAAGCTGCTCCAAGGTCTCCTCGGAGCCTTCTCTTCTCCGGATGAACAACCCCGACTCTTTCAGACTGTCCTCGTACGGGAGGTGCTCCAGCCCTCGGATCATCCCTATGGTCTCCTCTGGACCCGCTCCAGCAGATCCATCTCCCTCCTGTCCTGAGGACTCCAGAACCGAACGCAGGGCTCCCGGTGAGGTCTCAGCAGAGCAGAGCCGAGGGGCAGAATCCCCTCCTACACCCTGCTGCTCGCAGTTCTTCGGACGCAGCCCAGCACACGGTTGGTTTCTGGGCCGCGAGCGAACGTGCCGGCTCACGTCGAGCTTCTCACGCCCAGCCCGCCAAGCCCTTCTCGACCCACCCTCCGCCCAGCCCGCAGCTGCCCCGGGGCTCCCCGCTCTAACCGATCCCCGTCCTTCCCGCGCCGAGGCCTCCAGCACCGAGCGCAGCCGCTCCCCACCGAGCCCCACCTTGGCGGAGGAGCCGGCGGCCCATCGCAGCGTCACGAGGGGCGGCGGGGCGGCCCCGGCCCGGGCGAGGCGGGCGGCGGCGGCGAGCGGGCCCGGCGGCCGCAGCAGCCGGTACATAGCAACGGCGCGAGCGCGGCGCAGCCCCGACTGCCGCGCGCCGAGCGGGGCGGGCGCCAGGCCTGGCGAGTCGAGCACCCACCTCGCCCCGCCCCGCGCGGCCCCGCCCGGCTCCTTAAAGGCTCGTGAATGAGGCACAAAAGCTCGAGGGTTTTCGCTTCTATACGGACAGTGGCTGTTTGCTGCCTCCAGAAGCAGAAAGGAAGAGTTATGAAGATATGGAGAGTTGATAAGATTAACATGAGTTGAAATGGTACCAGGAAAGGAATATCAGAAAACTTTGTTTCCTTGAAATTAAAATATGTGTCTGCACAAAAATAACACAGTGCCTGTTTATTATTTGAGGAATCCATATGCAGTTTATAAACATATCTAGTAGGGAATTTCTATGTCATGAATCATAGAATCACCAGGTTTGAAAAGACCTATCAGATCATTGAGTCCAACCATTCCCATCAATCACTAACCCTTGTCCCTCAGCACCTCATCCACCCGTTCCTTAAACACCTCCAGGGAAGGGGAGTCAACCCCCTCCCTGGGCAGCCTCTGCCAGGGCCCAGTGACCCTTTTTTCCTAATATCCAGCCAGAACCTCCCCTGGTGGAGCTTGAGGCCATTCCCTCTCGTACTGTCCCCTGTCACTAGGGAGAAGAGGCCAGCTCCCTCCTCTCCACAACCTCCTTGTGTACACAACTACTTACTACATACATTTGGCTTTCAGGGAAATCTTCCTTCTCAAGCGAAACCAGGGAAGTCAATAATACTTGGTATGTTCTATTGAATGGGAGAACACTGCATGGCTCTAACAGCTAAATCCAAAGGAAGCCTATAGCGATTAAGGTACGGACCTCATCGATGGGGGCAAAAATCGAGATCAACTTTATTGAGAGGTTGCAAACTTTATATAGTTCCTCTGTATCGAGTAAAAGCTATTCCAGTGAATTTCCACCTGTGAAAAACTGGCACACTGCAGGTGTGCCCCTTATGTTCAAGTTTTCTGTGCATTCCTTTCCTATTAACCCACAGGTCTTAATAAAGATCCCAAGGTCTCAGCAAGTTAGCAAGCATGAGAACATCGGCTCTTTGTGTTTGCTGCTAATACTGCAGGTTCACCAAGGCATCAGCTGTTCGCCCCAGCATACATGCAGTACTGGGTTCTTTATGCCCACAGAAGCCAACCCAGGTGTTTTTATCTGTGAGAGGAATTTGGAGAAAAATCGCCAAACAGGACAGTAAAGAAGGAGTGATTTGTCTTTTTTTTACCTGCAAATCCTTGAAGAGCGGGGTTGTGTGACCCTGTTTTATTCCAGGACCCAAGAGATGTCTGGGAAAATCCATTGCAATGCACAGGATGTCCAAGCAAGGGGAACTACAGCTTCAACCCAAATTCCCCTGAAAGTGAATCTGGCAGTTTAGGGTGGGAGTTTCTGCACAAAGATGAATTTCATCAGCTGAGCAGATCTTGCCCTTTGCCTACTGACTCCCTAGTCTCATTAGGCAAAGAAGGTTCTAAAGTAAAAACAGAAGGAACAGAAGTGTGACCTGCTGATGTTTTCATGTGCCCATCGTTGGCACACACATGCATGAGCCGGCTGTCTCTGTTGACCAGTGAAGGTCTCTCTCATCGAGGAAGGATAGTTCTTTCAGGATCCTCGTGCCTTAGTTGGTGCCACAGGTCAGTAGCATTAGTTCTGCTCTCCACAAGAGTCCTCCCCAGTAATCTGATGTGACCTTTTTTTCATTTGGATGGTGTGATATGTAGCCATTCAGGTGTGTGAGTGAAAATCACATCCAATGTCTCCTGCTAGGTGTGAGATTGATAGCCTCAGCAAAGAAAGTAGGTTATTTGTTCAAAGAACAAATAAACTTCAGGGAGTGGCAGCAGAGGCATCTTCCTTGGCACCCACTAATGTGTTTCACCTTAATGTTGAGGGTAGCTCAGTCTCCACGTTCAAACAGCTGTTGGCCTTGCTGCCACTGAAGCCCCACACCACTTTCTTCATAGAAGTCAGCAGCTGTTCTTACCTTTCTTTAACTATTAACCTGGATTACATTTGAGGCAGAAATAACTGTTGTACTCACTGCTAGTTCCTTGACACATGTTATCACGTACCGGTTCACAGTTTGGAAGACAGGCTTTACCATTTAACTCAAGCCACCTTTTCCATTATCCAGCAGAGTTTCCATTCCTCATGTCTGTGAAGAAGTTACCATCTTCTGGTCTTAGATTGATATTTATTTTGCAGTGAAGTGCAAACAATTCATTCAGGTACCTGGGGTTTGGCATTTGGATAAGACTTCAACAGGCTATTTAATTTATCATTCAGTGCAACCCACTCTGAGGAGAAGTTTAGTCCTCCACCTCTGAAAAAGAACTAGCAAACATCTAAATAGATTGTCAGCTACCCCAGAGGGAGTGTGGTGCCTTGTGGTGATGAATATAACACAGAAAGGCATGCAAAATGATGCTGTTTCATGATTTTTTTTTAATGTCTGTTGCTATGAAAATGGATTACGTGATATTTTGTGAAGTAGAAAATAATGGGGCAAAATTCAGGAGCTGAATTAAACTGCTTTGCCTTCTCAAGCTGTTTCACACCTCTTTGGATTCCCATGGACATTCAAATCTGCACAGACTCCTTTGGATTTTTTTTTTTAATTTTTTCAGTACTTTGCTGGTCATAATTTAGCTTTATGAGAACTTAAGAAAAATTAGGCAGAAGGTGTTTTGTGTTTGCTTTTTTAAACATTCAGAAATGTCAAATTGTTTTCACAAATGAAAAAGCCAGTTGTCCTTTTCCCCTTAGGTTTAAAAGCTGTGTAAATAGTTGATAACATTCTGTGGTAGGAGCCCATGACTCAGATTCTCAAGTGCAGTTTTTTCTGCCCTTTGCTCCTTACCAATATTGCTATAAGGCAAATTGTCAGCCTATTTAGATGAAACAAGTAACAGTCAAGGCCAGATTCCCTCTTTTCTGCCTCTCACTGCATAATGACATAATGAGATTCTGTCCAAACAGCTCAGTGCAATGAAATATTCAGTCTGCAGCGTACTCAGAAAAGGCTGATGTGAATTACTAAAAACAGTCATTAGCCCCTATTTATATGAGGTTACTGGAAATTGTTCCCACATCTTTCAGCTGGTTATGCTGCTGCACCAGGACGCATCCTTTCAAAACGTGTGATGCACTGAGTCTGTACTCTTTGAATATACACATTTAGTTTGTCAGATTCTGACGTAACTGGCCGTCAGGAGAAAAAAAACTTCCATTAACTTCCTTAAAAGTATGGGGAAAGGGGTCAAAGTGATCACGAACAGCTAATGACTCTGTAGAGCTAGTGCTTAGGAGCAGTGCAGCATGGAGTCTTTTGTTAAAGGCTAATACCCCATGCTTGTTCTTGATCTCTGCTCTTGCATCAGAAGACTTGCATCAATAAGTTTCCTGAGATCAGAAGAGGAGCAAGTGCAGGAGGACGCGCTTCCATCTGGTGTCTTGTGTTCTTTTTTTTTTTTTTTCACTCTGAATTTGAGATAGACCCAAAATTGTAGCTACTTTGAATGATAAAACTTTAAATAGTAATAGGATTACTTGCATCGATACCAGCACTTAAGCAATATGAGTAGCTTATAATACGAGCTAGTAGATAGTAAGCGTCATGGCTTACAAATGATAGTTATATGCAGCCTTTTGAACAACTCCTAATAACAGGGGTTATTCATTTAAAGCATCTAACTTAGTTTATAAAGGATTTATGTCATATTTTTAAGTGTGATTTGCTGATATGGAACCAGTAGAAATAGAGTCATTCTGTATAGGGTTGTTGGCTGTGAGATCTGACAAAATAAAGAGCCTTTTCTTGGGCTCTGGCATGTGATCACTGTGTTGCTAACCATATCACTAGTGTTCTGTTACTGTACCTGGTTCTGATCTTGCATTGTGTTGGTTCTTGTTACATGATCTCAATAGGAGAAAAGAAAAGAGCCTGTTCTTTGGCTCTGGGCATGTGAGCACCCTGCAACTTGTCATGTTCTTCTTGTGTCACTAACTGGCACAAGTTCCAATCTATCATGAGTCAACAAGTGTGAATGCAGATATTCTGACTGTATGAGTGAAGTCTCTTAGCATGTGTGGCAGCTGTTACTTGAGAGCAGGCACTGTAGGAACTTGTTTGGGGCCAGAGTCCAACGTATGGAGACTTTCTTTGGCAAATTATCTGCAATAGCAAGAAGGCAGAACGCAGCGATGTTGCTTGCTCTGTGATAGATACTCCTTCTCTGCCAAACACATGCCTTACAGTGTTTAGTCAATGGATGGCACTGCTGACTTTTCACTGCTGGGCTGGTTTTGGGAGCTGGCTTGTGCAATGCATTCGTGACTCGTTGTTCAGTTTAAACCATATCGGAAAACTTACTATTGCAAAGTTGTTACTTCAATAGTAGCCACACAGCTAAATCCCCTGGGAGAAAGAGGGAGCGGGTGTTGTGGGCCATTGAGAAGCTCTGTTTGGGAAACATATTTGAGTCCCCATCCAGTCCTCATTCGTCATTCCCTACTTCTCATTAGGAAAAGGTCTTGCTGCGCATCATCCTTTGGGTGCATAAAACAGGGTGGGTCTTTTTTAGTTGAGAAGCCCTACAGCACATTTTACTGAAGGAGTTCAACCTGCTTGGGCTCTGAGATAATCAGAAGTCATGTAACAGTTTTGTGTGGAGATAATGAGCTCTGCTGAGAAAAAGCTGTATTATTTCAGGCCTGATGCCATGTCAATGTGGTTATCTGACTTCTAGTAAAACTTGAGGCCACTGCCAAGTATGAGCATATCTGCTGGGAATATGGACAGATATAGAATAAATTGCTGAATTTTTTTTTTTGCTGCCACAGAAGGTTCTTTACTTGTTCTTCAGATGTGCATCTGGTTGCCAAAATATGTTTTCAGGACTGCTGTTTAAAATCTGCTGCAGTGGCATGTCTGGAGGAAGGAGAGCTCAGCAGGCATCCTCAACACTACAGAAAGAGGGAAGAAGTCCATTCTGCTGCATTACTTCCAATTATTCCTTACTTCTTATTAGTAATGAAAAGACATTCTTCATTATTTGTTATCCTGTGGAGCAGTACATGAGAATTCACTCACTATTGTTGTATTTAGCACGTTTATCTGTTTACTGTCGCCTGCTTCTCACTTGCGCTCACTGAGGCAAATTCTTTAGTACAGTGTTGTGAACCTAGAGTTTATAAAATGGGAGAGAAGAACAAGGAGGTATAGCAATGTCAATTTAAATGGGGAATCAGAAAGGAGAGGTGAAAGATGGAAAATGGTGGATGTTATGCAAAGGTTATGAAGCATTGAAAGAAAAGAAGAAACAGGAAAAAAAGAAAGGGGAAGGTTAGAAGAAAAGCTGTCTGTGAACAGATTCTCATATTCCAGAAGCCTGTATGAGTTTGAAAAAATAACCCAATGCGAAAAACTCCTAAAGAAACTCAACCTGATAGCACTCCCTGTTTAGCTGGATGTAGGTAAGTGAAGTGAACAGTGTTGGAAGAGTGTAAAACTGACATAAATCAAGGAGTGATCTGTGTCCTAATTACCAGTCTGCCATAACAGCAGACTCAGTCTGATAGAAACCCAGAGTGTTTTCCATGGTACATCACCCCCCACATACTTGCCTTCTACAAATACTTGCCTTCTAGAAACACTTTCAAGATAATGAAGAAAAACGATAAATTGGTAGACCATTTTGCTTCTAATTAGCAGGTCAGAAGTATCGAAGCCTAGAAAATCCGAAGGCTTTGCTAATAATCAGGAACAATCAGCATCCTACAGGGCTGCCTGCTTTGTTCTTAGCTGTGAAGTGTCAGATTTTTAATGGATGCAACATGCACCACAGATAACCAAGAGATGATGTTTTTGCGGAAGCTGCTTGGAGAATTGTATTGGACAAAAAGGTCCATAATATGCATTGTCTGCTAAAAACTTCACTGGGTTAAGCAATTCTGTTTTATACTGGCTTGTGAAGCAAAGACATCAGTGTTTATCAGCTCCTGCTAACAGTCCATATGAATTCAGCTTTTTGATGCAGCCGTTGGGGTTTGAAGTTGCTCCTGGATAATTTCTGAGCATATAAACATTAGGCATGCAGTTGTAAGCAGTTTCCATGGGAATAGCATTAAAAGCTATTTAAAAATGAAAAAAAATTAACACATCTTTTGTAGATTTTTATGCCGTCACACTTGATGCTAAAAGCAGGTAGGAAGCAGTTCACTCACTGACACAATGAGTGCACAGAGGTGTTTATTTATGCGTTTATTAGGGGGGGAAGTATTTATAAGTATTTGTGACAGGCAAACACTGTGGGCAGTAGTTGTATGAATGTTTATAGTTCTACCCTGTCTTCACTTTATGTGCAGAGGAACTGCATTGATAAACACGACAGTCTTTCCTAAGCCAGGATTTAGTACCAGTATTTAATTCTCAGTGGACAGAAAGAGCTTGGGCTTAGTTCAGTTTATTTCCTTCATTTTTTGTTATCAGAATAAAATCAGGGATTTAGAAGGAAATGGAGAGATGAACTTTTTTGGTCTTTTTTTTTGAATTTGCGAACATGACACAGGAGTAACAAACCAGGACATTCAGCACTCACAAATGCTCTAGAATAATAAATCAGCATATAAACCAACAGCGAACAAAAAGGAGGAAAACCAGCCTGTGTAGTCCCTCTGAATAACTCTGCTTTTACAGTGGGTAACTGCAGGGTGCAAGGAAGCGAAAGACGAGCAGGGGGAACAGGGGATGAATCGATTCATGAAGTAGGACCTCATTGCAGCTGCCAGGGAATGGTGCCTAACAACAAATGTAAATGATTATTTCAACAAGATCTGAAAAATGCCTTGTTAGTGTCATTTTGAATTGTGCAATTTCATTGTCAGTACTGCATATGATGAAATTAGTAGAAACTAGGAATGTTAACTATGAACCAGATCAGCCACCTTTGCTATTAGTGACAGTGTCAGTGATACAGGAATAGATTTTCTTACATGCCATTGGCAGACATTTATTTTTTAGGAGCTGATAGGCCCCAGATCAGTAACCTGCTTACCTAATACATTTTCTGAGCCACCTACCAGCACCTTCACACACGTGAGAACGCAAAGGAATAGCCTTCGGTTTGTGAGACCCCATTCTCTTTCAGCTGTTTCACTTGGAATAGGATGTTTTTCCCAGCGGTCTGAGGATGCTGGTCCAGGGCTGCCTCTGCAGAAGTTCAGCTCTGGCTGTGCCCGGTGTGTATGCCCAGCCACACAGAAGCATGTCCTGCCTGCTCATTTGAACAGTTCTGCATTGAGCATCACTGGCAGACTGCGAGTGGGGAAATTCACTCATTTCAGGAAGTTTCCTTTTTAGAATTGAACAGATATAAAAATTTGACCCTTGAAGCATATGCTTTTGTTTGCCTTGGGATGGGTTGCTGCACAGGGCAATCAGGCCCTGACCTGCATGTGCTGCAAGAGATGCTTAAAAAACCTTGGGAATTTTCAGATCTTTATTTAAAGGAATGAGGAGATAGTTCACAGGATGTACTTTAGTGGACAATACCAATCAAATTGAAATTCTAAGCTGTATATTCATGCTCAGCAATAGGTTTCTGGTTTTGGTTTTTGTTTGTTTTTTTTTTTAAATGATGTAAAATGCTCGCTAGGAGAATGGTTTCCATCTAGGTTAACAATAGGAGCTCTTGCATAAGCCACTGGAGCTTTAAAAATGCTTAGAAATAATGTCCTGAAATCTTCTGGATGGGACTGACTGAGGATAAAAATTGGAAGAATTTCCTCTGGAACCTGCATTACATTTAACTTGTTGTTGTCAACATCCAGAGATTTCTGAGATGGAAAGCATATATGCTCACAAAGTAGGACCTGTATTGCATGCCTTTTTTTTTTTTTTTTAGTTAGAAATGCTCCAAATAAAGGAAGGAACCTTTGTTATTAGGAAAAATACTCAATGATAATTAAAAGCCCTCACCATGTCCAGCTTGTTATTTCCTGCTGTAGACCACCAGGTGTCAACTTTATATTTTTCTTCTAAAGAATTCAGATTTCTTCACTTTCTTTCCTGACCCATAGTGTAAGACATCTGTGTGCTCTCAGGCAGATATTCCAGAAGATTTTGGTGTCTTTTTGCACGTTTCTTAAAGCATGTAAAATAAAAAGAGTTATATTGGTGACTAAGTACTTTATAGCAGTATTTGTTGCTGTTTAAAAGAAGAAACAATCCTTATCTGCTGTTGTAAAGTATTTTGAACTTATTAGCTTGCTCATTTGTGTGGAATTTCATTCTTCTTTATAAGAACAAATTTGCTTTATAATGTGCACTCTGAGCTGTTTATAGTGCCGAGTTGCTATCAAACTGCTGCTTCGGCTTGGGGATGTGGGACAGTTTCTTGCTGGCCAGCTGCTTCAGGGAATTAATTCAATATGCAGATCCTGGACTTTAATGAAAGGCCAATTATCTGGTAGTGGCTGAGCCTCAGAAGCCTGACTGTACCTTCAGGCTCTTGACTGGAGCCTCTACGGAAGGCAGCTGCTACTGTCACGCTGTGTTTTGCCTGCTGAGGTCCTGGCTCAGTACCTGCACACTCTTGTTACCACCAGGCCCAGGAGCTGACGGAGAAAAACATCAATTTCTTTTAAAACTCACTTGGAGTTCAAGGTGGACTTTAGGAGATGTTGTTACTAATGACCTAGAGGTGATTCATCCATTATCGGATAATCTACGTTTATCTGAAATTATTTAAATGCAGTGAAGTGAAGACAAAAACAAATTTCCTAGAACAGAGAGATCTTCACGTAGGAAAGAACAAAGTATTTTTAGTTAATTGAAGACTTTCAGCCTTTAAGAAAATCTGGCTGCTTTGGACTGCTCAGTGGAAGCAAAAAAGAAGGAAATTTGATTTACCGTGTATTTAGATTGGCCTCCCAGCTTGTTAGTTATATGAGTGCAAAATTGCAGGCTGAGGCTGGTATATATGGCTGCTAGATTAAACCTAACTTTTGCTCTTTTTTTCCTCTTAAAAACCAGTAATTAAGGAATTAACATTTCTTGGACTTGTTTTACTGTTTAAAATGAGCAGATACCTGACATAGCTTGACATCTATTGATTTCAAATTTTGTTTTTGTTGTATCTGTTGTATCCTAATTAAAATGGATGGACTATCTTCTAATGTTTGAGGCTAGAACTTAAGTTTTGTAAAATCTCTTGGCTTTTAACATTCAGCAAACCAACCAAGAAGCAGAGAGGGATGCCTGAGTGCTGAGGGCAACTGGCAAAACCCTTGGACTGGCACAGCAGCTTTAATTGGAAATAACTTTATGTGGCTTTGGACCATGACATATATTTTCAAGGATTTCTCACTAATAAGGTTTTTCTTTCTTTCTTTCCCCTTTGGATTTAGATAGAAATGTTTTATTTAATGGATTTGTTAGCTTTCTTATCTTGTCAGAAATCAGATGAACAGCCACTCATTTATAATGGAGTAAGTAAGGAGAAGAAGTGGTTTATGTATTGATATTTTGTGCACCTAAAATATCCTAGGGAAAGAAATAAGTTCAGTGTCTGATCCTGCAACTCTCTTCACAGAAAATCTCATATGAATTCCTAACTTCTAACTTTTTCATGAAGAAGTCCTAGTCTAACAGAGTATTAATAAATAAATAATTTCTTTGTCTTACAGAGCTGACAATGGATGAGAAGCTTAATGTCTCACTTGATGTATCTGGATAACAGTGTAGCCTGGAAAGAGCACTTAAAACTATTTCTTCATAGCTTTACATAGCGTTGAAGGTAATTCTTATCATCTTAGTTATTTTTATATTTTTGAAGGAATACATTGATGAGAAACTTCGTAAGCTTTTGGAAAGACTGCGCTTGAGGGATCAGAAACCACATCCAGGCTCTGCTGAGGCCATACCAGGGCTGTTTACAAGAGGCAGGGGCTATCCAGAGAAGATTGAGACAAAAAGTGTCAGTAGTGGGTGAGGAGAATGAAAACAGCTGCTCAGTGACTCAGTGCTGCAGTCAGTGTATGCACAGAACATCGGGCATCTCGTCATTTCAGTCATACAAATAACCCGGCTGTCCTCTAATGGTATGTTGTGTTACCATGTAATTGCACAGCTAATTGGGCAGCGAGACTAAATTAATTCTGTAATGTAGAGATCTGTGAGATACACTAGTCTTTTTTGTTGTGTTTCTCTCAATTAATCTGGAAGATAGCCAGATAAACAACTCGTGATAGTAATGGTGTCATTGTTCTCTGTCAAATCTGGAATGTTAGAAAGAAAAAGCCCAGCTTTTCTGTGTGGCAGCCAGACATAGTCACCACTCTCATCTGTTCCACCAGGTAAAGAAGCTCACCAGCACAGCTGAGGGGAAAGGGAGATAAATGCTAAGCAAACTCTGCAAAACAAACCCCTTCCTGATCAACAAATCCTTTGTATTATTATAAGACAAAATGTGCTTCTTTTTTTTTTTTAAGAAAAAAATAACTGATTAACGAAAGCATCAAATATAGTGTATTGTTTTCTAAGGGAGGAAGATGATTTTCACATCCAAAGCTCCATGTCACAGCCCTCTCCCAAAATAACATGGCTTATTACCAAGACTTACTTGCCTTTCCCACCTATAATTCTTAAACTACTTCTTAAAGATGGGTAATTTTTTTAACCTCATTTATAGATAGAAAAGCAAATATAAGCTAAGCAGCTTTCTCAAGATACACTATAGATTCCTAGTAAACACAGTGAATCATCCAATTTTGAGTCATGGCTAATGAGACTAGAGACACTAGCACAGGAAAACTGACAAAATACATTATAATCCTGCGTGGATTTACAGTGGTGAAAACATGCATCATGAGCAGTCCTCAAACTGAGGTGCCTAATTTTATTCCCAGTTAGGTGACAGTGCTCTATTTGCCTTTGCCATTGAATTGTGGGCTGACGTTGTACCCACTGAAAGAACATCCTTTGAAAACTTTACTGTGGTGTCTGATAAACCACGCAGGAACCGGAGGCTTATTGCAATTAAAGGATAAAGGCTCGGCTTTGTTGATGGGATTGGGTGTTAAGTAGGGCAGCACAACAGGAGATCCAATACTAAAGCTATTATGTGTGTGTGGGATTCTAGATGCCAGACTGAAGATGTACCAACACTAGCAGGAGCAGACAGACATGAAGCATCTCTGGTTATGTTAACCCTCCAACTGCAACTGCAGGATCATTTGCAGCAGGCTCTTCTGAGCTGGCAGGACGTGAAGCTACCTGAATGATGAATGTTCTCGCTATCCTAGGGCAAGATCAGGGCTTACTAGCTAAACCACAGCATGAAAATAGTCAGTTCCATGTACATGGAACATCTCTGTGGCAGATCTCCACAGGGACCTTACAGGTTTACGAATCAAAGTTCTCTTCCAGGTTTCACTGTCTTGGGAGAAATGCTTGACCTCATGTATCTCAATTTACTTAGCTGTAGGATAGATTTTACTATTTTAACCATTTTGAGTAGTCCAGCTGGATAGTTTAAGGATTAAGTGAAGGATTAAGTGATACGTGAAGCAACAGGTGATCCACAAGAATTTAGTCTTTTGAAGTATAATCCTGCCTTTTAATATAGGTTGGCTTAAACTTCAGAGTTCTGGCTCTGGGGAACTGGACCTTAACCCTACTCTGAGAATTCCTGAATGCATCTTGTTCTGAATCTTACCTTCCACGCAAATCTCAGGAACTGAGAACATGACAGGTAGATCGTGATGGTTTTAGGTTGCATCAAGATGAATTCTATACTTTCAATCTATTGTAATGTTCGATCTTTCTGACCTCAAATCAAAGCTGTTTTCTGAAGCATTACCATGGTGATGCACAACACAGTGTATGTAATTGACAGTGCTTTTAGAGCTTTATTGAAATGCTTTTTAGCTGAAGAAAAAGCTGTATGTGAAATGATAGCTCTTTATGTTGGAGATTGACTTACAATGGGTTGCTATATAAAATATTTAATAGAATCTCTAAAATTATATCAAGACAAGTTACCAGGAAATTAAAAATACCTAAGTATATAGAGCTGCAAACATAGACATTTGTGAGCGAGTACAACCAAGCCTTTCCTTCCAAAACACCGAAGGCAAAAGATATTTGCTAGCAAATTAAGTATTTGTTTCTGAAATTTGTCTGCTATCTAGTTTCTGGGTAAGCCTTTAGTAGTACCTGTTCCTAAGAAACTTCTTTGGATTTATGAAGTACTTACTATTGTGAAGCTAATAGATATGTTTTTGATGAGTGTATTTTTCTATTTGAATTGTGAGAGCAGTAACCTTTAGTCATACACAGATGAGATCATTTCAATTCTAGGCTTAGTCCTGCAAAATTGCTTGATTCAGAATCTGATATGCATATTGGCTTAATTATTTTTGAGGTTTTTTTCCATAGATTCTTACGTGATGATGAGATTGTGAAGTTTATTTATGTGTATGTTAAATTCATCTTAGAACTGATGAATTCATTTCTCCTCTGTTGTTCCCTGCTCTTAAGAAGTACGGAGGACTTCTTTTATTACTTCTTAGAACGTTTTTTGTAGACATCATATTCTGTTGATCTAATCCCATCTTTCCTGAAAACCAGGAACAGGCATTTGATATGAAATCCTGACCATATTCAGGATTCAGCAGGAATCTTAAACCATTAACAGGCAATTCAGGCTCCACTTAGTGCAAATGAGGGCCAAACTCCATTAATTTTCCTAGCTAAGTCCTAAGTCTCTGTTGCTGAGATATGCAAGAGTTGATTGATCTCACTTGAATCTGTGTGTCTGCTCTGATTTAGGCTGGTAAAATGCAGTCTATGTTATATATTTTGCCTTATATATGATTAATTTTAACATATTTTCATATTTCCTCTCAGTATTCATTGATGAGAAAAGAACCATTAAATTTACATGCACCAATGACTAAGCAGTAATTTTAACCAGATTGTTGGTATTGAAAGTAGATCTAATTACATACTGCTTCACATATTGCGCGCTGTCTACGTCTGAATTGTAATGTACCTAAATTATTATTTTGATTAAGCTGATGAGTTCATTCTCATTTATCACCATTTATCTCCTTCATTTTGATTGATTGCATTCAGAAGCCTTTTAGAACTGCACAGCTGACCCACTCTGAGAAGCCTCTCACTAAGGACCATACAATTCTTCACGGCTATTCTTCATGAGGGCACTTATTGTGAACTGGAGGAGGAATGGGACAGGGTATTCTAAGTTACAGTACTGAAGTAACGGTAGCGGTTCAGGGAATTAACATTCATTTTATTCACTTCTCTTGTAAAACTTGCTGAATTCCCTGAGGCTTTTAGAGGGAGAAAGGGCCTCATAACTTGGCCTTAGTTTCAAACAGACAGAAAATCAAAAGTCCACATTCTTCTCCCCAAATGCTGTGGCATTATCGGGGTGACTGTAATTGCACGGATGCTAGTGGAAGAAGACCTACTTCAGAGTTTCCCATTGCAACAGGAATTTTGAGACTATTATAATACCTAAACTATTTCAAAAGTAAGTACTGTGTGCTGTTTCAGAGATTGGATTAAAAATCTGTAAGTCCAAACTCATTCTAATGTTACTGAACCACCTACTGGGCTAATTGCAAAGCTTTTAGTTATATTGTTGTCCATGCACTCCCCACTTGCCTGCCCAGGAGTCCAAAATTACATATAATGGAAAACATTAAAGCATTAAATGGGTACTGCAAGTGGCTTAGATTGCAGTCTGCCATAACATCTACGTCATCTGTATAGGAAACAAAAAGTGATGTTGTCTGGAACGTTTCCGTTCATCTAAAAGACGTCAGGAAGGCCTAGCACTTGACTTTTACCATGAGAAGTTCTTTATCTCTAGATGCCACAAAACAGAAAAAGTGGATTTACTTACAATATATTTATGATTCTGACATACCCCAGAAAAGTTGTACTTAGGGACTGTAGTTCAGGTAGTAAAAAGCCTTAGCAAAATAACAGAAATTCCTCAGTTTTTGTGGCTAACATTTTAAATATCACGTCTTTTTGCAGCAAAGTGATACACTATATTGTCGCTTTATAGTGAAGGAGCTTGTCACGGGAAGAGAAAGACAAGAACTCCTGCCTGTTCCCTCTCTAAGTCCTTGAAGGAGAGGATTCACGTAAGTGACAAAGACGCAAAGCTGTTTTTTCTGTTGAGGCTTCTGCTGATGCAAGAGAAGCTGGAAGATATTCAGAGCAATCGGAAACACATAACCATCTCTCCTTTTCTTTGGTAAACGACTCTCATACCAGCTAGATGCTGTCTGCAAATTTGGTCTGAACATATTCCGAAGCTCCAGCAAAACCAAGCTCTGGTACAGTACGAACGAGGTGTCCAGAGGAGCTCAGGCTGAAATGTCTTCAATACGTTTTAGCTGCACCTGGCACTGTGAGTACCAACCTGATTTTCTTGTGGAGGTCAATTACTTGTGCTGTGCAGCAGAACTGAATGGCTGCAAGTATTAACCATCTTTAGTTTTTCCATGATTATTGGAGTAGTGCCTGACTTGAAGCTGCCATGGAGAGTTATATTTTCCCCACAAATAAGAAACAATCAGCACAAATGATTTTTCTTTGCTTGTTTCTGTTCCCTACATGCTGGTAATGAACTCTGTAATCAGGCACCAGGTGAATACTCCAAAACAAGTTTCTCTGGGACTGCGGCAAACCGGAAATGTTCGCTAGTGAGTTTTCTTCGAAGATAATAAAAGCATTCTTTGAACCTGTCAGTGAGCAGAACAGACCCTGTTGGGGGTCTGTGCTTGACTGACTGCATCAGCATAACCAGAATGAATGTACTTATGGTGCTCAGCAGGTATCTGAAAACAAGTTTTACTTGAAAACACTGTGCTATATTATGTCCTTCAATTACCTCCTACTGCTGAAACTGCTTGAAGAAAAATCTTCGCCGCTGATAGCAGAGGTGTTAAAATCAAACAGGCACTCCAGGTTTTTGCTTCAGTAGATCGTAGAAAAGAAAGCAACCGAGTCTTCATGGTTCTTTGAATTTGTGACCTCTCCTGACAGTTCTGCTGAGCTCCTCATTCTACACTGTTCTCAGACATTACTAGTTGGTAACCACAAACTCTTTCTGTGTTGCTTATTTTTAAAAATGCCATAGCATTTGGGAAACAGTTTACAAAGTCTGCTTTTGTCTACAGAAATGGCAGTATCCTCCCAGTCTTTCCTCCTTTAATTATCTGGAGAAATAGATCCCTTTCAAATGCATTATGGCAAACCTTTAATTGACAGCATCTCTGGCATGAGAGTGTTATCAGGTTGGTGCAGTGAGTAAATTGGAGTGAACTTGGATGACCTCTTCCTGTTGTTCGGAAACAACACTGCAAGCCTCACAGCCTCACAGCATCTGTTTTTTTGCTTTGCAGGAGCACCCCAGAGAAATGATCCTTTGTCAAAACAGAACAACTTTTCTAACAAGAACAGTAGAATTAGAAGCACGAATCTGGAATTAAGGCAGCGTATTACAAATGAGAGCAGCCAAGAGACAACCAGTGCACAAATCTTTGCTTTGTGATGAAATTATGTGTAAGATACAGTTGATATCAACCAAGAGAGTAAAAGCTGCATGAAAAGAAACTACTGATGAGTATAAGAAGTGCTGATGCACTGAAAATGCCTTTGCTGTCATTCATTCTCCATGGACACTTCCTTCAACATGCTTAGCAATCAGCTACAAGCAGTTCAGTTTTATTCTGAGAAAGCAGTTGTAGATACTTGCATTTTATCAGCCAATATCAATGTCTATGGGGAAATGGGTACTTGTACTAGTGTTGTGTCTTCTAACTATTCCCATCCACTGGTCAGTGTTTCTGGGAGGGCTCTTCTCCCAGTGAGTCTTCCAGAAGCAGTTAGCAGGCTGAGACCTCTGGAAAGCACACTGACAATGCTTGGGATCGGTGACATCTTGAGTAGTGAACTTGCTGTTTAAATGCTTAGATAGCAGCTGATGTATTTTGAAAAATCTGGCTCAGCAAAGTCCACATGGCAAGACTTCTGACACCATAGAACTTCAAGCATTTGCTTATATGGACCTTGCCAGCCTCTCACAGTGTGGTGTCAAGAAAGCCTTGATTTTCATGTGCTTTACATTAATAAGAGTTAATTGATTTGTAATTTGTCTTGGGTTTGTTGTTTCTTTTCTTTTTTTTTTTTGTAATGAGAAACTTCTCCAATTGTCATTTAGTGTACACTGTTGTAATCAATGATCATGTTGTTCCACTTGATTCACCCTTCCCATAATGGTCTCTAATTCCATTTAAAACTGAGTTTTTTATCAAAGCTACATTCACCATGGCTCCATAACCTTCTTCCCATGAAAGAAAGTAATTACTCGATCAAAATATATACACTTTGATTATTATGTCAACATATCCACTTCCTGCTGTATTAAACTATATTATTCCTGGAGTCTGGACTGGCAAATGAAGGCAAAGTAATAGTAATTTTTCATTTGAATCACAGACAAATTGACTGTTTTGCAGTATTTGTCTATGGCAATTATATGTTGTTTTCTTCTAATACTGATTTCCTTCCACAGTTTATTAGCATGAATGCCAGGGAAACAAGCATATTGTTTTTTTCTATAAATACTTCTGGCTGGGTGGAGAAGACAGCCCTGTGATTAGATCTGCTGATTAGGTCTATTTGAAGTCAGGCACTGCTGCAAGACGGTGCTTTTCCTGAGCATCCTCTCATCCTGCCCCAGGTACAGCCGAGCAAACTGCTCACAGCATCTGCCTGTGAATGATTTGTGACATCTGGGGAAAAGATGTGCAGACCTTCTGCGGGTGTAGTACTTACTGAGAGCCAGATCCTCCTCTGCCTTGCACGAGTCGCCCTGCTGAGCTTAAACTGCCGGTTTATTCTCTGCTGCGGAGCAGTGTCAAGCTGCTCAAAGGACTTGTCAATTATTCTGTTATTCCAAAATAGGATGTTGAAGTCTTCAGAAATGTTAACCTGCAGAGCTAGATTTGCTATCAAACTTGGGCTGGATTTGCAGCAGCTCACCTGTTGTGGTTCTTATGGGCAAGATCCTATATTCTTCCAGAACTCAGTGAAGGAATTTTCCTGATTTCTGAAGGAACTTGGCCCCAGCATGCCTGTAAATACAAAGAAACTTAAGGGAAAAGAAATTAAAAAGGAAATGCTTTTGTTTGCTAATTTCTCTGTTAGAACTTTTGGATTTGTAGTTCCACCAAAAAAAAAAAAAAAAAGATAATAGCAATTGAACCAGTAGTTGGATTGACAGGGGGCCTAGAAGAGAAATGTTGAGATTTAAGCTTCCCAGAAGAAGTAGGTATTGTTAATCTTTCCAGCTAAATTGTAGATTACTTTGTGCCAGTTTTTCTTAAAAGGACCCTTGTAAATCTGTGGCTCTCACTTGTTTTTCACATTTTAATCCAAACTCTCTGGATGTGAAATGGACAGCCAACCAGAGGGTGCTGAAGTTCTTACTAAAACAACATGAACAAATAACACTTTCATACGTGCAAAGAACAAATGTGGCTGCAAAACAGTCAATACGAGATTTTTCATGAAGTGTCAGTGACTGATTCAAAGTGCACCATTGTATTGAAAATGAGTCTATGGTTTGTGACATACACATATAAATGCACAGTTATATATGTAAATATGCATATTATTTAATTTATGATGATGAGAAAGTTCTTAACGAGCTGCTGTTTTTTACTGTGGGTTACCAGTTGCAGGATGTGAAAGTAGAAACCTTAGCTACTTAGACACCGTGAATGTACAGTCAGTGTGGGTCTGATTCCAGAAGTGCTGCTGCAGCGAGCAAGATGCTGTTGGATTCACAATGTAAATAAAAAGATTTTTGAAAAATGATTTATTACAACATTAACATGACCATGGTAAACAATATTTTTCAAACAAATACATATTTTGTCATGACAATTTCTCATTAAGATACGGCTTGTTTCTATACTTTTCCTCCCCTCCAGAAATTACTTTTTGCTTTTAACACATGCTCACTCATTATGCACATGGCTTAATGATCTTGCATTCATCGCTGTATCAATGTGGGAACTGTATTCTTAATTAATTCCATCTTTTCCTTTATTCAGAAAATCTGATTGCTTGAAGTTCTTTGATGTGGTGGTTTTGATCATGGAGAGCTTTCACTCACCATTTACAAAGCTGTTTTAATGTACTTATCTCTTCAGGAAAAGTAATGTTAAAACCTTGTGTTACATGTGCTGCTCTTACCATCCTCCAATAAAACAAGTAGGGAGTATATCAGTGAATTAATTTTCTATATAACAATATTTGTGCATATGCCTAGGAAGCTATTTGCCTTTTCTGATTGGTAATTATACAACAAATTGGGAATAACTGTCACATTAGGAGTGAAATATTACTTCAGTATATCAGAATAATTTTTAATTAAGGAGAGCTACCAAAGGGACAGCATTTAAGAAAACAAACCACAAACCTGTCACACAGCTCCAGCTGACCCAGAAAATTCTGTTCCCTGAGCTGTCTGGAAAATACTGCTCTCTGAACTAAATAGTCTCGCTGTGAGCTTTGCCAGCTTTGGTATTTGATATTAATTATGAAATGGCCCCCTACCTTTTTTCTGATCTCTTCCTTAAGCTTTACAGAACCTTCAAAGATGAAAACTTATAGGCAGCATGTTTTGGTGGCTAAATAAGAAATCCTGTTCATTTAGGAGGGGGCAAGAGCAGAGAAAGATCCTTCTGCCTACAGTAGCAATTAAGTAGTATTTGGTCTGTAAGCCAGCAATGAGGGAAACCCAGAGCCTTGTTTTCTAGTTTTCCTTGAGCAAAGCAGACCAAAAGTGTCCAGTCCAATACTCAAAACCTCTTCACATATTGTTTTTCAGAAAATAATTGAGTTGAGTTTGAATATTTCTTATATATTTGGACTGTTCGTAATTTCCCTGCTCTTAGATTCTGGTAAGGAGCTGCACTTAGGTCAAAAAATGATATTTAAAATCCAGCATATCTGAGAAATAATTAGTTCCATTTTGATTACCCTGTCTCATTAATAGAGAGAGCATTGATTTTCACTGTACTTGTGCTATCATACCGAATTTAGATTGTGGATACTTCACTCTAAGTAACATTTTTATTTGGTCTTTTTTTGCCTTAAATGCCTGTATTTTTCAGGCTTTAAGTTTTAAAGGATATTATTGACTTAATTGTCATTTGACCATTACAAGTATAGTATGTTTTTATCTAACACAAAGTAAATGTGTGGAAATAAAGAGGCCAAAGCTACAGGACAACATTTTCTTGCATCCCTTGGAGGTTTTCTCTTTGTGTCCCTTTGGGAGTCAGTAGAGGTTAGGATGACTTCCCATCAAGCCATCTGGAAGCTACTGTTGCTGGATAAAATAATATATAAAGTCTTCTTGCTAGCAGAACTGGGTGGAGGTGGTAGAAATATAACCTATACCAGTTTGAATTAATATTATATGAGATGAGAGAAGAAAATGATGTATTGAAACTCTCAGAACATCATGTTTTTCCACTTTGTGAATGAATTTTTAAAAAGAATATTTAGTACCTTATCTATGCACCATACAATCTCTTTTCTCTTGAGAGAAAATCACTGCCCTATGAAAAATATGCTTTTGTTTCCAATGCCATTTCCATTTCTTCTACCTTTTGTTTTAAAATTTAGGTTATGTAGCTATTAACTTTGCAACAGAATTTGTGACATATCTTGTTTATAAGTGTAAGAAATGTTTTTTAACAACAAAAGGATATATGCTTTTTAGGCAATAACAATATGATAGAATTATCAAATTGCATGCCAGATCATCCATAAAAAGGTTAAATTAGATGAATCAGTGGTGGGAACAATGTTTGCATTGTTTCTACAACCACAAGTCAATTTGTATATGTTCTCAGTTGTATATGCTCGTATATAATTTTGGTTTCAACTTAGCTTTCTTAGTTGAAAGAACAAAGCTCATGCTTTCTGATCTAAATACAGTTAGAAGCAGAGAAAAACTGCTCATTAGTAAAAAGCTTTTTAATATTGAAATATTCAGCTATCACTTTGTGTATAAATGCAGACATGCTTCCAAATTTAACGTTCTCCGTGCACTTCTTTCTTCTTCACCTAGTCTGATTTCAATCAATGGAAATGTATGTTCAAGTCATTATGTAATGCAGGAGTTTGTATTCTCCTTTGTTTTGTGCTTTTAAGTAGCACCTGCTTTCATGAATTAGGTGTTAAGAAAGACGTGTCTTTTAGAAGAAACAGGCTGGGAAGTGGGAAGACCCCTGTACCAAGATTAGCTGTGTAGGATGCTCTGAGTCCTGAATGAAAAATGCCAGGACCAACCCAGCTGAGGAATATAATATTCTTAAAACCATCATCTTTTCCAATGCTAAACAGTTTTTGCTTATGAATCAAAATAAACCCAAACACAACAGCAACAAACCCCAAACATCTTCCCTGGACAGAAAAAAAAAAAAAAATATATATATATTAACATATACTAAATCTGTTTGGTCATTCAAAAGCTTGTGCCAGCCCTATCCAAATTTTCTTCTTTGCACACCCCCAGCTTTATACAATTCACATGGCTCATCACCATAAATTAAATCACATGTTGATTTACTTTGCCCATGATCTCTTAGAAAAACTGGATGATTAATACCCTTTCAAGCTTGTTTATGACTTTGACTTTCATAACTCTATGCAAATGCTTTTCATTACTGGGATTGTACTAGAGTTGTGGTAGCTAGTTTCTCAAATGAGGGATATGAAAGTAGTTAACGGTGCCTGTGATCGCTTTTGTGGAATATGTGATCATAGCTAGATTACTCATTCTTGTCTCAGAAGGAACTGAAAACCAGTAAAGTCCCAAAGGCAAGAACTAAGGTCTCTCACCTCAAACCTGGCTGCAAACCTGGGAATATAGTAACAGAGTATATGTAACCCCACTTTCTTTTAACTTTGGGGAGCATCTTTATGTGTTAAAGAACAAACTTCGTGTTGTATAGTATGCCATTCTGATTAAATATGTCTATTATATAAACATAAAAATATAATGCAGTATTCTTTATAACCACATTAGTACAGTATTTGGTTTAATTTTTGTACATCAAGTTGTATATGCAAATCCATTCATTGCTTTCTTTTGTATCAAGGTGTTTGCCGCATGCCTCTTGTTCTGTCTTGCCTCCTGATTTATTTTACCAGAAGTTTTGAATTCCCAAGTCTATCTAAAGCGCAGAGAAATCTGAAACCAAAAGATCATCCTTCTTTTCTGTCCACATACAACTTAAGAACTTTAAATGACAAGTCCTGGATTTACAGCACATTTCCAAGTACATGCTGTACAATTTTAAGATTACTAAAGGCAAATCTTTTCACAGGTATCACTTAATTGACTGCAATGAAGAGGCAAGCAATAAAAGGCTACAAGGATTGGTCTGCTGTATAAAATGGAGAAGAAATTCAACCTCATTTTGGGACACAAGTGTTGTGTGAAGAGGTGCTTTGTTTTTAAAGGCTAAAGACAGAAGTAGCATGTGGGCTTTGTGAAATAAGACAATAAAATGATACAGGTGAAATCTGTACTAATTAGCTACAAGCTCTGCATTTCACAGTTAATGGTTCTTATCTGTTGACAGACCAAAGCTATCCATCCTCAGGTCTCACCCTCTTCCATGTCTCAAATGTGTTTTGCACAGCTTTTCAGACTTTAATTTCCCCTCCAGCTTTCTCTTGCCTTTTTTTTTTTTTTTTTTTTTTTTTTTTTTGCCAGGTCCTGGTGGTGATGAAAATCTGAATTGCAATGATTTATGGAATTAACTCGTTGTGTGGTGAAACTCCTGCCTGCTGGCACTACTATAGCTCCAGGTCTTCCAATGTTTAAGCAATCTCAGAACCAGATTTTTTCTATCATCTCAAAGGTCACAGCAAACCTGGAAGGGACAGATTTCATTTCATATTTGGAAAGGCCATGGTCTACAAGGTTGGATAGAAACTCACTGTCTTTCACTGAAGTAGAAATAGAAAGACTTCTTAGTTACCCAAGCAAGTAGTTTCAAAAAAATCATGCTCCTTCTCTGTTTTTGTTTTCCTGAATATATAATTTTGATTGACCACTTACCTTGACAAAACTAGCAGTTAGGTAAAACTATTTTGCATGCTATGTTTTAACAGTCCCTATCAGGTCTCTCTGTAGCTGAAGAAGAAAGTTCCTGGCATAGACATGGTCAAGCAGTGACCTAATTTGACTTTTCTAGACAGCAAGTAAAAGAATCTCATACTCTTCAGTGACTGCTGAAGAGGAACTGCCTTGCCCGCAACATTTACCTTTGGGAATACCCACCAGCATGCAATAAGGTATTATAAAAAAAGAAAAAGACTTAAATATAATGCACTTAGAGCTGAGGAAGTCCTGAGGTGACCCTCACAGCTGTATGTTAATGCCAGAGGAAACACTCTGTTTATTAATTCACTTATTCTGAATCACACCTGGATGCTTTTCTCAGTGTGCACTTGAGCAGCTTTAAGTCATACACACCAGCACTCATGCAAAACTCTGTTAAAGTGTAATATGAACCCCTAATGAAATGAGTGCTAATAGGCCCTCGGAGCCTTTTCTCATCACTAGAAATAACTGTTTAGACTGATTCTCCCAGCTGCACCTTTTCACTGCTTTGATTATCAACTCACTCAGTATAAGGGCTCCTTTGGGGGAAGTTGCTTCAGCAGCACAGTTTTTGAAGGTGGAGAGGCACTGCAATTGCTGCTCGACTGCTTGTAGAAAATGGGATTGTGTAGTGTAAGTAAACTCAAATGGGAACATGCATAATAGCAGGTGCGGACACATGAGAGGTCTGGTGCTGTTCTGCCTTGCCTGCAGTTTCTTCTACCTCTGTGAATATGTAAGTCTAAAGAAATGTTATTTTTTCAGGGTATCTGCAAGTTTACCCAGGCTTAAAAGTTAATTTCTGTAAAGGTAGTGAATTTGGACAGCTGGAAATAGTTCTAATTCAGTGTATATGTCTTTATTTAAAAACACCCTAAGCCTTGATCCTTTTAATTTAAACTATATTCCCTGTTGCATCAATTAATACCTGGTTATGATATTTATACGTTAATCCAGAGTAGCCTCAAGGCCATCATATTTAGCCTCTGGCTTTGTTGTTCAGTTGCAGCTTACCCAGTAGGCACCCTTAAAACTGAAGTGAGTATATTAGTAATGTGTTAAAATTGTTGTACTGCTTATTGTACCCATTGCAGAGCATGAGGACTGCTCTCTATATTTTATTTTTTTCTAGAATGTTCATTTCTGACCTTGAATCAGTAATAGGTATGGAACAAACTGAAATTGCATCAATTAAGCTCGAAGGTGAATACTTGACTGTGTTTATTACTGGTGGGGACAGTTTGAACAGTAGGATCAAGGATTTATGGATTTTCTAAGTAAATTTTGCTTTAGCAGTGACTTTGTTTTGTAATCACAAGAGAAAAAGAGTCTCGAATAAAAGCTCTGTGTTTTGTCATAAATGAAGACAAAAGTGCATTTTGCTCAAACGAGCATTGGTGTTGGTAGCAAGGTCCTGTGTTAGTTCCCTGCTGAATGATTTTATGTTGATTCTAACAGGTTTATATTGTGGAAGTGATGAATGAGCATAGTCCTGTGCTAAAATTTAAATTGCTTGTGAGGTGTATAATGGCTGTGGTGATGTCAAGGTGGAGGCTTATGACAAGTGGATTTTAAGCAAGCTTCCCTTATGCTTCCTCTGGAAAAAATAATTTTAAATGTGAAGAATAAAAGATGTTTGTTTTTCAAGCAGATTTAAAGCATGAAAAGCTATGTTTTTCTCTTTGGAGAGAATCTGATAGAGCTTGTTTTCATTCACCATTCTGACTTGAGCTGTGACCTCATTATGTGGTCGCAGCCCAGGAAAGAACACAATGAAATGTGCAGATGCGATGCTGTGCTGCTCCTGATGTAGTGAGCTTTTCCTCTGCAAATGGTCTTTAACTGTAGCTCTGGCTTTAAGAATCTGCTTTATCTTCCTTCTTTAATGCCTTTGCCCCCTTAAGGTGTATTATCAATTCAGCTACTTAAAAACAAGGCTGTATTTTAACCTCTCACTTTTTAGCCTTCAAAACTGAGGAGAACAGCACCATCTTGGATGTCCTTCAGAGATCTATATGGACAAGACTTTTTAGCCTTGGTAATGTTTTTTAAAAGCTGTTTCTTTCCTCTGCTTTCCACCTGAAAGCCTGTTGCACACGGGCATTGCGTTGTAGTTGTGATCAAAAAGTCAGATCCATGCCTGTACCCAGAGCCCTTCTGAAGAGGGAACCTCAGAGCTCTCTTCTGACTTGGTAGCAACGTTTACAGAGATATCATGGAAACATGGAATGGTTTGGGTTGGAAGGGACCTTAAAGGTCATAGTGTCTCAGAGGCGTGGAACTGAGATTGGGCTGGGCAGCAAAGGGGTTTCCAGTGCATGTCATGAAGCACCGTTCCCTTGTGGGTGAGCTTAAAACTCACCTTAATGCTTTAGGAGAATCTACCATACGGAACGGCTAACCCTGGTCCCAAACTAGGCTTTAACAAATAGAAACATCTTTTTTCATTGAAAAAGTAATCAAGATATTTGTACTAATGGCCCCACTGATGACCTTGGTTGACTGTAGAATTCTGCGCCTGGACCCTTTTGTTTATCCATTAGGACAAATGCTTTCGATTATAAAATATTTAGACAGTTATTGAAGGGAAAATTGCATACATAGTGCTGAATTTTATATAAAAGAAGCAAATCTGGCTGTGATTTGAAGAATATGCTGTATTGAGTTGACTTAGTGGGATAACTCCTGCAAATTCAAATATTTGTCTTGAGTATATGAGGGGTTTCTAACAAGTCTTTAGAGTGAGGATAAACCTGCAGTGCTTGTGAACTCCCTGATTTTCTTGCAAAAAGCCCTGAATCAATAAATCCATATAACTGGCACCTTTAGATGAAAAGGATAGTATCTGTCTGCCTTGTTTCATACGATCAAGGGGGCAACTGCATGCATCCTGTTCAGCCCAGCACGCTTATCAAAGAAGAAACATTTCTTCTTATGGACAGATTTTACAGTACCTTAATAATAACAACTCTGGAAGCGTTCACGTTTCACTGCAGTTACAAACAGGGGCACATCCTCAGCAGGTAGAAATGCTGCTCTGGTTACTAGCATGAGTTAAGGGCTACTGATGTCTTTGTTCTGCTTTATGTACACATCTATAGGATGCGCTGCTGGGATATGGTACTGTTTTGGAGGACTTCAGCTGATGATCCAGTGCTTGTGTGTACTTCAGGTGGATCCTGACTTGATCCTCAGCTCTGTTCCTGAGGACTGAGGGTGGCTGAACTCCAGGACTCCTTTCTCAGTGAAGCATTAAGATTTCCTGAGAGTGCAGTCCTGTTCTTCCCTTTGCTTCTGTTTCACGTGAAGGCCGTTTCTTTCTTTCATCACGGACTTGTGATGGTTACCATCCCAGTTCCATGCGGAAGACTGCACTGTGGATTTCCAAAGCATGAGTTAGAGCTGGGAAACTGGAACTGGGGGTGGACAAACCCACCACTCAGATCTGTGGATAACTTGTGGGGGGGAGCCATGCCTTCACCAGAAAGCGTGAGAGATCTTTGAGGGATTTTATGGATTCTTTCTATCATGTCTGCATGTGTGAAAGAGAAATCTGGGGGGTTGTTTTGTGTGCATTCTGTGTAGCTCTCTGAACAGCATGTAGAATTGTGAAGTTGTTTCCTAGCGTTAGCATCTATTTCTAGTTTTGTGAGCTAGACCACCAGGACTGTGGGTTGACATGGATTTGGGCTCTGATAAAAATGAGAATGACTCTAAGTGATGTCTTCAGACTGATTTATTCAACAGATGCATGTTTTGCTTAAAGGCAAAGCACAGTATGAATCAATCTCATCTAAAATCACTTTTAAAAAGAGAGATAAGTAGGGCATCAGATGCGATAGAAGCTAAATACACAACAACCTGAGGCAGAATATCATGGCAAATCAGAGTATAAAGGTACATAACACTGACAGCAAGGAGGGTTTTCTACCACAAGTAGGTACAGTCTTTGCACACCACAAAAGGCCAGTTGTGTGGTTTCCTATGCTGATTTATGTCAGTTCATCTTCATGTGCCACATCGGGTGTTGCAGAAGTAAGGCAAACTGAGCCAACAACGTAGATCTCGACACTGCTAAATTAATTTGTGAGACACAGATAAGGCTGAAAGCATTCAGGTTTAGCTTATTTGCCAGTTGTTGGGATTTTCTCTACTCTCTACCTGAAATGAGGTGGAATTTTCACCTGTGCTTGTTCTGCCACATGCTCCACAGTGACTTCGGTAGTTTTTTTTAGTTTATTTTTTTAAAATTAAGGGCTGTGAGGTTAGGTAAATATTTCGACAATGGGAGTGCTGGGAATGTGTAACTCTGGTGGATGGAATTGTGGGAGAAAATGAGAACTCGATTAGGGCACTTAAGGTGTGATCAGAGGGCAAGGGAAATGGAGCATGAGGTTCGTTTGGGCTGATGTGACTAGAACACACGGAGAAATAGTTCTTTGCCCCATGCAAATTACACGCTACATACAGCTACAACCCTACATAGGTTGTAGGATACTGAGAATAAAATGGAGTCACACATTGACCAGTATTTACAGACACGTCTTCCCATGGACAGTTGGAGCTGGGTTCTGGAGCCACTAGCAGTGAAAAACCATCAGCCTGGGTTGTACCAGGGTGTGAATGCAGAGCTGCAGGCAGAGCAGGCTGGGGAGACCCGGCATGGATAACTGTACCTAAACTGACAGTACTGGCAACGCAGCAACTCCACTCCAATGGAAAAAAAGTCTTAAGTCAAATGAGAGCTTTTAGAAGTTTGAAAGCACTAGGCAATATTTGATCCTCCCGCCCCAAGAGTTTCAGGTTTCTGCTCTTCCTAAAAGTGAGACACCAGAAAGGTGCTAAGTAGACTCTAGAATGGCTTAGAGTTTTCTTAACCTGGCACTGTCTGTGATGCTACCAGTACACTGAATTACACAGAAATCATGTCAGCCTTTGCTGGTTACAATATCTATTTGAAGGCTAATTACATGATTTATTCCTATAAAAAGCAGAAGAGAAGACTAATTTAACATAGCTGATGTTGCACGCTTTACATACCACCGCCTTGAACACAGAGCTTGAAAACAATTGCAAACATGTTGCTTTCTTGTTTGTAGTGCAGCAGTTTCCATCCATTGAACAGGGAGTAAAGCTTTTTAAAAAGAAAATGACCCATGACATGTATTTCTTAATGCATGGAAGTCCTATCTGCTGCATACATCTTGCATCTCCCAGGTACCTAACTGAGCCAAATGGATGTTTCTAAGGACTCCATGCAGATTTTGCACAAAGCTAAATTCAAACTGTTTTGCGTTTCAGCTATTCCGTATGTTCAGATATGTGCAGCCTTCAAAGTTCTATATGGATGGTTCTCACTGATCACAATTTATCAACAGGAGTTTTCTGTAAATTATTTTATTAACATACCCACTACTGCATTGATTAGTGCATTCCAATTTAAAAACAAAATAAAATTTGAGGATATAATACTCCTATATCTCTAAGTAATGTAAATGCCTTCTTAATATGAGTTGCTCCTATCAGGCAGCTGAGTGATGCTACTTCTGAAACAGTAGCTGTTACTCTTCACTTGAATAATTTCTACTGAAAGAGTCTCTTGGTGCAAGAGGGATGTTTACTTTCTCTCCTCAAAGATTTTACTCGGGTTGCCTTGTAGCAAGCAGGTAAATGTCAACTCATTCCTTTATTAAAAGGTAGAGGCATGGGAGTCAGAGTAAAGCAATGCTGTTACCTGCTGGTGTTTGTCTTGCAAGTGAATAGCTTTCCATAGAGGTTACTAATGGAATCTTTCATAAGACACTGACTCGTGGATAAAGGCACAGAGATAAAGCAACAAATGAATATTAGAGAGGATTATTATTTTGGTCTCTATAAGGTGGTGTTCCATTTCAGATTTTGTTTTTTTTTCTAATAAGTTTAAGCTGTTTTGTAAGTCACTCTGGTTTTCATTCTGTTATAACTAAACAATTTCAAGTAATTTAGTTGAACCTGGTCTTCATTTTGAAAACAACAAATGAAGACATCAGTAGAAGGTTATTTTCTCTTTCCTGTGCCCTTCCTTCAAGCACTGCTTTTAAAACAGAGCCGCTGTGGATCCAGACACACACACACACACACACACACACATATTCACACACCTATTGTGTGTATCCTCACTCTATTCTCAGTACAAAGCCTGATGTTTACAGCATGCACTGTCCCACATTCATGCCGTAACAACAACACACTATTTCTTTGAAAGTCTTTCTCATCTCCAGACTCCGGAAAGCATAAATGAGTGGATCAATTACCGAGTTGCACATTATCAAGACCAAGTAGGTATTAAAGTGTGAAGTGTAGCAGACGCAGTATGGGTTCATTGGGCAAGAGATGATAAGAATGAGGTGAAGGAAAAAAGGTGCCCAGCAAACAATGAAGACACCAAGTAATATGGTGATGGTGACAGCTCCCTTCATGCACGTACGGTGGTAGGGCACCCCATCCATGGGGAGGGCTGCGATCCGCTTAACGTGCAGGCGTGCAAACAGGAACATGTGAACATAAAGGGAGGCCATGAGAAAGAGCATGCTAAAGAACATGGTGATGAGACAGACAATGACAGTTTTGCTTTCTGAGTAGGCAATGAACATGATGCCACAGATGATGCAAGCAATCCAAATGACCACAATCAGGGTTAAAGCTTTCTTCACAGTCATGATGCTGTGGTAACGGAGAGCATAGAAAATAGTGATGTACCTGTCAATGGCTATAACCAAGAGGTTGCAAATTGAAGCTACCAAAGAAATACAAATCATTGAGTCAAAAATATTGTCCATATGCTGAATAAAGTGGTCATCAATGATCAGATAGCCGCTGCTCAGGATTGCAATCATGATAGTCTCCAAGGCATTTGACATGCTCACTAACATATCTGCCACAGCCAAGCTGCAGAGGAAGAAGTACATGGGAGAATGTAGGTTTCCATTCTTCAGCACTGCAAGAATGACAAGGATGTTTTCCAGCAGGCTGACGATCCCTAAAGTCAAGAAGACCTCTGCTTTTATGAAGACCTGCTCACAAAATCCATCGCTGCTTCTGTTGTTTGGAATTGAGTCATTGAAGTCTTCAGTGACATTCAGCAGCACAAGCTGAAATGAAAAGCTGAAACGTGTGGTATTCATTGCCAGCAAAGGATACGAATTCACAAGTTGCTATGGACCTGATAGAGTCCAGGTTAAAGAAAGAAAAAAGAGGGTAAAAAGTAAATGAAGAAGTTCTTCCACGTTGTTTCTGTGTACATGTGATGGAATCAAGCAGGACTTTTCTTTAGTCACTTTTACAGGTAGAAACAAAATCTGCATTTACAGTGAGTTTTGTGTCAGTCATGGGCTGCTTTTCTCCTTTATAAGAAAGTGAGCTTCAAATCTTGCAGGTATCAAACAGTTTTCTCTGAAGGGAAAAATCATCATCAGCAGGTTGTTCGGTCTAGCTCTCCTGATGACTGAAGGGAGGGTTTTCTCATCGTTAGCTGGGGCCAGTGCAGGTTTGCTCCCAGTATGTTGTAGCTTAGTGAGGTATCTCTTGCTATTTCAGTGGCAAGAAAGGAAAAGATAACTAAGGGGTTTATACATGCATGAAACAAAAACCAACTCCTCCTGGATCCTCCGTGCAGAGCATTGGCCATTAGAGAGCAGGCACCTTCCTGACTGACAGCTGAGAACAGCGGGTGCAGCATCCACACTGCTGGCACATCTGAAACTGTCTGGCGCCCTCTGCAGATATCTCATAGCCTTAAAAATCGTCTGAAAAATGGGATTTTTCATCCAGCAAAACCTTATGCCTGTTCTTTGGGTCCCGCAAAATAGCGTGACCGTGATTTCGTTGCTGAGGTGCTCCAGGGGCTGTAATTATCCAGATGATGTTGGTTTCAATCGAAACAATCTGAGAGGTTCAGTTCCTTGCCAATGCATGGTTTGGGGTTTGTTTGTTTATTTTGGTTCCTAAATTCCTTGCTCATGAGAGAAGCAAAGTGCTGGTGTGAGTCTTTGCTGTGCGGTCTCCGTGTTGTGACTCTCCAGCTCTGCCTAAAGGCTTAACCAGCTCTTGCAAGCTGATCTTCCCCATCCCATCTGCAGAAGGCTGCTATGTTTTACTGACAGAGGATGATCATCCTAGGAAGGCCAGTGGCTCAGCTGGTTATTAACCAGTCACTTGGATGTTAGTTTGTCGCTGAATTTAACTTCTAAACAAACTCTGGCAGCACTGGTTTCGAGAACAGGTTTCTTCAAGTTCAATTGCCTCAGCTAAACCTTCTCTTTTTCTTTTCTATCACTCCCAAACCATGACAGGGAAAAGATATTCCTTCTGTTCAAATGTAATAGTTACGGGTTTATGACTAGAACAGTTATATTTATTTTGTGTAGTAAACCCCAGTTGCTTCTTGCCAGCTTTCTCAAGGGGATGGAATGTGCTGAAGATAGTGTTTTCAAGATGTAATGACTATAACTGGCTTTGTGAATGTCCTTCCAACTGAGAAGGAGCCTTTAGAATCATCAGGTTGGAAGAGACCCACCGGATCATTGAGTCCAACCATTCCAATCAGTCTCTAACCCCTGTCCCTCAGCACTTCATCCACCCTTCTTTAAACACCTCCAGGGAAGGTGACTCAAATCCCTCCCTGGGCAGCCTCTGCCAGTGCCCAATGACCCTTTCTGGGAAAAATTTTTTCCTAATGTTCATCCTAAACCTCCCTTGGCAGCGCTTGAGGCCATTCCCTCTCGTACTGTCCACTGTAAAGACTGGACAGATGCTGCTCCCTTCCATCCCTGTCCTTGCTGGTGTCTTGTGAAGGGGTGGGTCGAGATCATATGCTCCCCCGGTGAGGACAGGATTGAAGGCAAGGCTCCCATTCGTGAAGAAGAGCTGACCCTGGAGGAACAGCATCCTTCTGGGCTTGGCTCTGGTTTATGTGCTGATGAAGGGACACTTATGTTTTAAGCACCCATGTCTAAACCAGTTCACAGGAGCACCTTGACATTTACGTTCCAGTCCCATCTTCCCCATCTGGTTAGTCTTAGCAATATACTGCACTAGTTCTGTAAATATCACTCCAGAATTCTCTGTCCCTTGGTGCTGCACTGTTTCAAAAGACCCATACAAATTTCTCTGCCTTTCAGCTGCATCTGAGAATAAGAAGTCATTAAACATATTTTATTGTGAATTTCTGAATGTATCTGATGGCAGGAATCAAGCTACCATTTGCACTGAGATGCAATTTGAAGTGGAAATTGAATGTTATATACCAAAGTGGATTAATGGCACTATTAGCTTTTCCATTAAGTGCTAAAAATAGTGGGCTAGAGTCTCATGTATCTGATTGCAAGTTCAAACTGGCTCTAAGGTCTTTGCAAAAAAAGGGGAGAAGGTGTATTTACACAAAAGCCAGAGACATCTTAGGTCTTATTTTCATAGGACGCAAGGGGTTTTCTCTGTTCAGCATTGGAATACCTACACGATCTATAGTTTTGCAATAATAACGTAACAAGTGGCTTCCTCTCTGCTGTCAGTTCCTGCTTAATTTCTAGAGATATAGTTAGTGGCCATGTCCATTGCAGTGCAGAATAGACAGATTGTTCTGACATCCATTGCAGCGTTGCAGTGGATTTACACCCTGGCAATCGCTACGTTACATCTGAGGAGTGTCAACTTATTAAAATGTACTAAAATAACAGCAGACTTTCATACCCTCAACCTCCTACATGGTGAAGTCCACTTGTCTTGGGTAAGGGAACGGAGCCATGGCAATTGTTGCCACGCAGGGCATGTAAAAGTCAGTAAACTTGTTTTAGGTCCTTCTTACACCAAAACCCCGTGAAGAGAAGATTGGAAAGTTAGCAAGATGAGGCTTCTGTGTGTACTCTCAAAAGTTTGCCTTGTGCATAGCTGTTCCCACCTCTTATACCTAAGGCCTCTAGGGAAAACTTTAAACTGCTGTCTGGGGATGTGCTCAGACTGTTGTTTAGAGGGGATGGAGGTCGTGTGGGTTGAGTAGTAGCAGTCAAGGTTTTGGATCTTTGAACTTTTCTAGGTGATGGTGAGCCAATAAACTCACAGCACATCTGAATGACCCATTGCAACTCTCTTAATGTACAGAAAATGTCATCCCCTACTTTAAATCAGTGGGTAAGATGCCCTTCTCACCTCTTGTCTTGGGCTCTGCAGTCCGTGATTAGTGTTACATTTCGTAGCCTTCTCTCCAGGAGCTGTGAGAGCACATTCATTTGACACCCAAGAGCAGTGTCCTCTTTCTGCTGCGTTCTTGTTTATTCCCTGGACTCAAAACCAAAACTCGCTGTTGAAATTATTGACAATGTTTTTTAATCTTCTAGTGTGCTGAATAAGAGAAGTCCTTGGTTTCTGTCCCTGTAGTTGCTATGCAACTGTCATCTACTCTGTAGTTCATGATGCCATGTTTAAGTCAGACAGCAACTAGAGCCAGAGGTCAGAGGAGAATAGGTGTGCAGGAAGGGAAATAACCTCTTGCAGCATTAAGTTTAATATCCTGCTGTGTCAGTTATCGTTGACAATTATATCACCTTCTTCTCATATTTTTTCTTTAAATGTTGAGCCTCAAATCCCTGAACTGTGTTTTTCCTCGCAGATGGAGAGGCATCTGTGTGTTTCACCGCTTCGGCATGACTGCTTCCATTAGACTATCATGTTTGTAATGATCAGATAGATGGTAAGAAATCTCTGTGGCTTTGACCTCTAGAATTGCCCCTCTCCTTTTCTGATTTTTTTTTTTGCTAATGTAATCCTTACGATGAGTCTTCATATACCCTGAAAAGTTTATAGAGGCAAGGGGTGCTTTTCATGCTTGTTTTACTTTGGTTGACTATGCAGACTTAACCCGCTATATTCTGGTTCTGAATACAGAAATTTTCTTCAGCCTCTGGAGTGATTTGCTGGAAGTGCATTGTGGAGATGGTCTTTGGGGTCTTGTGTAGCTCAGCAACAGAAATCTTCTGAAATACACCTAGAGTTCAAATCTTGTTGTGGTTCTGTATAGATATACCAGAACTTGGGAAGAGTGCTACAGTTACACTTGTTTAAAGAATTGGTTTTAACCTAAAACAGTTTTTACGAAGAGAAACGCCCTTCTTTGCTTCTGTGACCAATAACTTAAGAACCCATGAAAATGAGAAGTTTTAGCAGCTTGAAAGCAAGATTGCAAAAATGAATATTGAATTACATTATGAAAATACCTGCCTAACTGTTGAGGAGTTTGAACTCAATTAGCACCAACATTTTGACCCCAAAGCTTTCTAGATACTAAGATATCTGCATCTCAGCCTCTCCATGTCTCGGGTTTGGCTGATAGAGCCCCTTGTGCCTAAGCCTGGCCAGGATCTATAAGCCAGCTGGATGAACACCTACAGATAATCTCTTCTCGCTGCACTCTGTACCTGTGACCAGATTTGCTAGTATTTAGCAGTGGCCAACTCTTTTTAGAATGTGTTCAGAGGAAAATGCATTTTTGCTGTTTTGTATTCCGGGCTACTGATTAGAGCTCTTGCTCTAATGTGCAAAACCTAACTTCCACTCCTGTCTTTGCCTGAAAGGACGAGGCAGTTTATCTTCAGGTTAATATTTTCACATATCACCAGCATAAGCCTCAATTTGTCAGGGTTTCGCCCTGTGCTTTCAGGGCAGCAGAGAGCTCTGTGAACTAGCAGATTGTTTCTTTAACAGTATCCACTAATGCACATTTACCATCATCTTTGCTTATCTGCCAGGGCCATCCCTCACTATCTGAGGCTTCCAAACTTAAAATTATTACCTAGTCCATGAATCTGTAATATCGGTAAGGAATGTTATGTATGCTTCACTTCAAGAAGATGGTTCCTTAGAAGCATCATGCCCTTAGAAGCATCATTGCCCTCCTAAAATGTCAGGGCAACCCACCCCAAGACCCCAAAGACAAAATGGGTAAAAGCAGCGATTGAATCTATTAGAATGTCTCCTACCCAAGGAGGCTTTCCTTCATGTCCTTTATCTCATCATCTTACCCTAAAATAACTCCCTTTCTGAGGAAAAAAAAAAAAAGCTGTAAATAAGACGGTGACAGCACAATTAATGAAATATTGGCTGAGATGGTTTACAAAGCAGTTAATACCGTAAGGTTTCTTTTCTTTGTTACTGTTATGCAGTGATTGCGTCACTAGTTAAACTATTTAATCCTCAGGTAAAGAAAAAGTAACATCTACTACCAAGTGTGGATAATGGAGTTTTTTTTTCCAGGAAGAATTCCCTTGTGATGCTGTTGAATGAAGCACCTTATTTAACACTTTGCATGAGATGATAAAGACTGATAAATACATATAATTTTGCTTTATTTTCACTCTTAAGTAATATTTTATGCTGGATGAATTTGGAAATTTTAAAGGAAAAGAGAGGGTAATAGACAATTGCTCCCATGCAGCAGGTAATTATTACTCTCTTGTGGTAAAATAGTAGCTAAAATAGTGAAATACTCTTAAAGACATTGCCTTGCTTTTATCCTTTTTAGGAAAGGGCTTGGCAGATAAAACACTTTATCTGAGCAAAGCAAAAGCAAAGTGCACTGTTTTCCTGTGTGTGCTTCTAGAGTGCCCATTACTTTACAGATATTTCCAAATCAAAGCCTGTAAACATGTGCTTGAATTCATCACCTGAGCACTTCATGATGGTTATTCAGCTCTCAATTGACATGCAGAGTCATTCAATGCTGAAAAGCTGCCTCAGTGGAGTTCTAGTTTTCCATAGTAGAATACTTGACAAATGCAATAAATTGAACTTCAGCTCTTATTTACCAAATAACCTGTGGATCAGAGCCTCTTGAGTATTGACTTTGTTCAAGAAAAAAACATGTTTAGTAGTTTTATCTGAAATCATAAATGTATCACTAGTTATAATAAATAATGGAAATATGGGTTAGGCTGTATTTTACTTAGAAATTATCAGACTCCAACAAAACTGGAAGCAGGAGTCTTAGAAGAACCTGGCAAAGAGAACATCTGCTGACAGCACAGTAGACACTCAGATACCAGTGCTGTCTGACTAAAATGCTGGTTTTTCATTAATATCTTAGAGTAACAACATTCCCAGAGTATTTTTAGTACTGTCAGATTCAGAGTACAGAATCATTTGTAAAATGAGATGTCAGATGCAATAATGGAAAGATTTCAGTTGTGTTCTTCCAAGAAGTTGTTGTTTATATATTTCACAGTCATGTCCATTGTAACTAATGTTATTTGCTAGTCTGAGGCTCCTTATTACTTGAGGCAAGAATGCATCCGATATCAGCTGAGGTCAGGGAAAGTTGTGTATGTCTTTACCAGGTAACTTTCAAATTGGTAGAATACATCCTCCCCTAACAGAACCATCTGAAACCCTGTTGAAGCAGAGCACTAGCATTTTTCATCATTTACTGTCTAACCCGCTGAGTTTTCTCTCAGCCCTGGCTGGAGCAAAAAGCACTGGTACTGCAAGTGAAGAGGCAGCCTGCCAACCTTTGTGATTAATGAGAAAAAGGAACATGTAGTAGTGATTGCAATGAGCTTTCAGATGAGTATTTTTGTAATTTCAGCCAGTTAACAGGTTAATTTAAACAGACTCAACTTTTGGACATTGTATATAATTTTTCTTCTCATTCAAGGGTAAAAGGAGACAAAGCAGACCTGATTGCAAAACACTTGCCAGCACCTGCAGGTGCTTTGTCATATTCAAGGGATTTTAAGTGCTTTAGACTAATAATACTCAGTATCAGTTTTGTCCTCTCATTTACAGAGTGAAAGACAAGCAGATGTGATTGAGCCAACTGCATTCTGCTATTCAGCTTCATCAGTGCCAAGAATATATACTTGGAATATCTTCCTCATCTCCCTGGAAGCCCTTGTCTTTATAAACCTCTTTGCCCTGTGGTGCCAGGGCTGAGGAGTGGGCGCATTTGGCCTTTTAAAGCCTAATAACCTAATGCTGCTGGCTGGTTTCATTCCTGGCACTATTGATAACTGTAAGACTTTGGAGACTGGCAAGTTTTAAAGGTGATTTGACTGAGTTGTCAGATGCTGTGGGTGGATGGATTTGGGGAGAGATTTTTCTGCTGATGCTTAGAGCACCTCAGCTTGTTGGACGCTGGAGATGGACCTGTGTCTGTGGAGATGCTGCGTCTGTCACCAGCCACTCCTAGACCTGCAGAAGCGTTTGCCTATTGGCATGTTCCCCATGTGAAGACTGCAAAAGAAACGACCTCAGCTGACTTAACCCATCCTGGTTGGGGGTGGGGAGGAAGAGGAGAAAAAAGAAAGGGGGGGGGGGGGGGAAGCCCCACAAGTGTTTACTTGGTTCTAAGCTCACATATCAGAGTACGGGACTTTCCTAAAATCAGTGGTTGGTTTCTTCTTTCTAGCTTTAAGACAGCTTCTCTCACTAAGACTGTGATGAGAACTATTAGAACTTCTCCTTTGCTTTTCATCACCAGTTAGGTTTAACTTTTGCCCTGTTAATTTGGTGTTAATTTGGTTCCAGGGTTTCCTGTTCTACTCTTCTTGTGTTTGGACTATGCTGTCCTATGGCTGTAAAAAATTCAGCTTCAGTGCTTTTATCTGCATTGCTTTTTACAAATAAAGTCTAGAACATAGTGAGGCAATCTTTCCTTACTTCTTACTGTTTAGATGTAACTAGGAACAGCAAAGGTTGTGTTCACCTGTTAAACCAACCACACGTACCCACTCGAATTGCTGCCCCTCAACAGTAAAATGGGACTTAAATGCTCTGGTTAGAGCGCTTCCCTTTTCTAGATTCTGAAATTTGCAATATGAGCCAGGTTTTTTTTTGAGTAATAGTCACGCTCTGTAGTTTGACGTAGATACTTCATTAGAAACAGAATCTTGATTTGGAAAGCAAAATATGGTTAGAAAACGAGTATGGTTTGTGAAAATTCGTATCCATTTATTATGGAAAACAAGCTACAGCAAACTAGTCTCACACATTTATTGTTCTTTTTTTTTTTTTCCCCCAGTTTGAGTGCACAAGGCTATTTACACAGCTTTCTTTGTATTTAATAATAATGTATGACGAGGCATTTCTGAATAGTGTATTTTTCCATTTAATGCCAGAAAAGAAGCTGATGTTTGTTTTGTTTGTACTGAATATTGTTTTGATGAGAAAAGGTGGATTCATGAAAAGGTTACATCTATCATTGATTTTATGCAACTTCTGATGGCAGAAATAATAAAATTTCAGCTGAATTCATCAAGGGCACTTTTGTTGGCTTCTTGGAAACTCTCAAAATGTTTTGTAACCTTGCTCTTCTAGATCAGAGCATCAGAGGACGCAGGTGGCAGAACTATAAACCAATGAAGCCTGACCTTCGGACCTCTCTCATTCATGTTTATGTGAAAGATATTGCATTACAACACAACAAACTTGCAGCGGGGCAGAGTGAACCTTCAGCCCCCTCCTGCTTCCCCTTGCTCCAGTTACTTTGAATCTGTGCTCTACTATTCCCTTGGTCTTCTGGCTGGTCACTATGTTAAATATGTGTCTAAATACAATATATTGATAATAAAGGTTTTTTTTTTTTTTTGTCAGGTGATGCTGCCTTTCCTCCTTCAGCCACTGCCAAGCTGAAAGGCTTGTTTGGACTGTCTGGAGGGACTATGTGCTGACAGGGTATCCAGGGACCTGTCACTACTATGAATACACACCCCTACCTAGCTGGTCGTTATTCCTGCAGTGGGTAATTAAATGTCAGAGCAGGAAGGGAAATAAAATACTGCTTTTACCACTTTGAAGTAGAGAGATGAGATTCAGTGCTGGGTTACCCAATTCCTGTATATTAGTCATGACATAATTTTTTTTTTTTTTCCAGAGGTGGTTCTCTCTCACTGAGAAAAGTAAGCTCATTCAAGCCTGAGCTTCATGGTTTTTTTTCCTCTGTAGCTGGGCAGGTATCTTTCTTGAAATCTCTTCCTTCTTTTTCCACGTTAAGGGAGAAGCAATGACTGAATGCAGCCAAGCTCTGCAGATTTCCCCTTGCTTTTTTTCCATTGCCCAGCGACTAGCCTGACGATGAATAACTTGGGGACACTGAGGTTGGAATTTCAAAAAAGCTTTTAGTAATAACCTGCCACCGGCAAACATCAGTGGCAAAGGTTTTTAAATAACGGCTATAGCTAGAAGAACAGAAGAGTGCAGCTGAGTGCTCCCTGTATTGCAAAATAGAGGCTAGTGATGAATATGTCCTGGAGGGAGAATTGGCAGGGCAGGGGGCTCGATTTAGCCTGTTTCAGTTTTCTGAGGCTGCCGCCTCGCAGGACGTGCCTGCGGACCTTGTTTTCTTGGGGATGCTCTTTTAAAATCTGTGCCAAAAGCGGCTGCCCAAAGGCAAATTTTATTCCAGTGGAACCCCCACATTCTACCACCAGATTTGTCAATAATTTTAAAAGCCGGCATCTGGCTTGTGTTAATGGAATTTAGTGATGTGTAATAAGAAAAGGTAGGCTTGTAACTGCATTAGGTAATGTTTTTCATGCAGTGGTGTGATTTTAAGCCCGGGCAAGACTTACGTCTTGCCCGGGCTTAAAATCACACCACTGCATGAATAGAGAAGGGTGAAGATTTTAGTAAATACGAGGTCTTTATGTTTGCAACCTCTGTCTAAAGCCTGTAATGGGATTAACCTTGTATGCAGCATAGATGGACAACTGCGTGCGTAGCTTCAGCCAAACAACATCACTTACCTGAGACTCAGCGACTGCGTGGAAGGCTTTTTGCTTTATTCTTACCCTGCCCAGGACTGAAAACAGAGGAGGTGACTGTATTAGAGCTGCAGGGGCCAGAATGAAATGGAGGGGGGGGGGGAGGGAAAGGTGGGGATGCAGCTGCAATCTCCTATCGTCTTTTTTTTTTTTTTTTTCAGTATTTGCTTTTGTCAAAAATCTGTTTTGGTGGATGAAAGGACCAAAGTTTCAAAAGGAGGTTGCAGGAGAAGAAGAGTCCATTTGTCATAGAATTCTTTACAGGATATAAAGGCTACCAAGTAGAAGGGAGGATGCAGAGGTGACTACCCTCTCTGCACCCCATTAAATGGGTGCGTCAGCCTGTTTCACAGCTCTCAGAAGAATGATCTGACTCTTGCCCTCAGAGACTGTCAAGAGCCATGACTGCTTCAGCTCTATTTGATTCCACAGCCAGTCTTTTGCTATTTCAAACCCTTCAGAATGTATCACAGCTGTTCCCAGGAGCTACTATACAACCTGGACACAATCACTGGGGAGGTCACTGTATTCTGGCTCATCTCATTTAAATCTGTGTATATGTCTCTTCCATGTTAAACTCCTTTGACATTCCACTTTTTTTGGCATCCTGAAATTAAGGTAGTGTCTGGTGCCACCTTGTGTCACAGAGAGGTAGATAAATAGAGCAGTCACTTTTAACTTGTTTGGTTTGGGGTGCTTCACTGGATGCAGTGTCAGTATTAATAAGGCAAGATCACTAATGACATTCAGAGGCCCAGGATTTTGTATTAAATATGTTGTAGGCAGTTGAAAAATCAGTCAAAATATGAAGTGGTGTAGTATCACCAGCTTCAGAAAAGTTTTCTTGACTTGAAGATTTCTTTTCCCCCATAGCTCAGGCTGTGGGGGAAACGGGTTTGAGCAGCGTTGGCTTAAGGCTGTCAAGCCTCAGCTAAACTCGAGAGGAAATTTCCATGGGGAGCACTGCTTGGTTCCATGTTACTTCTTCACAATTTTGTGTAGCTGTTCTTGTCAGGGCTAGATCAACGCTTTCAGGCAAGAGGTGTTGCCTTCCCCATCCTAGAAGAGGGGATCACGGTGTGGTAGTTGCTGCTGCGATGGGGCAGCCGTGGCTCTCTCTTCTTCTTTTTTTGGGGGGGTTTGGGGTTGGTGCCATCATCGCCTGGAGATGAGCAGTCAGCTGGGATGGCAGGACCCTCCTACCCGCTGAGAAGAGCGCCCAGGAGGTCCTGGGGACTATAGGGATGCTCCATGAGCACTGCTCTGACATTTCCTTTATTAATGTTTGTTGCACACAATGGGAAGCTCAAAGGAAATAGCTCAAGTAGATGAAGAACCGTTATTTTTAGAAACACGTGGGTTCTTTCTTTTCTTTTCTTGGTAATGACAATGAACCAGTATCAGACTGCTGGAAACATTTTGTTTTTCAAAATTCAGCAACTGAGTAGTTTGTGCATTACCAATTCACAAAGGAACACCTAATAGCTCCATTGTTAATTACTGATTTGCTTTATTTACATATCAATCTGTCACTATGCTTTGCAGAATGTGCTGTGCCAAAAAGTGAAGAATGAGAAAAGACTCTTTGCTTTTATAAAAGAAGCCAGAGAGCGACACTTCTACCAATTAGGCAGCATGTACCTACTTCTTAATTTTTAATGAATAGGTGCATTATCTCCATGTTCTAGTTCCTAGTTTGTGAGGATTGTGCATTGAGCATCACTAGATGTCACTCTTGATCTGAATATACTTTCACAATGTCAATTGCTTCTCAGAAGTTTTACTTTTAAATTACTGTCTTCTATTCATCCTCTCCTCTTTTTTTCCCCCTTGCATTTAATGCACAGAGAACCTTTCAATTCATTGTAGTATAATTTGTTCTGTATAAATATTTTTCTTGCTTAAAACCAGGATCAACTTTAGATCAAATAGAAACACCTAACATTTGCAATACCATCAATTTCTGTGCTGTATAGGCACTGGAGAAACGGAAAAGGCAAACCCCCCTGAAAGGGGGTTTCCTTGCAATGTGTTTGATTGGGTTTCCAATTTCATTCAGACCTTGTTGGCACAATCATGTTACACATCATATGAAACAAATAGGAAGGTGTCCGTTTCAGCTCAAAAAAATCTCCTTTTCTTCAGAATAGTTGGGTTTTTGCTTGTGTTAAAAAGCAGAGGTGATATTTAGGCGATTTACGTGACTTAAATTAATAACTTTCTCTTTTGAATGGCTAAGTTTTTCTGGTTTGATACATCTTGGCTCTTCACTGACCTAAATTTCTTTAATTCATTGAAAGAATGTTGAGGGGAAAATACCAATTTCTTCTTTTGTTCATCTGTGTTTACTCAGGCAGAACAACTTTGGGAAAAAAAAAACCCAGACATTCCCCTCCCTTCTCTTCCTTTTTTTCTTGCAAGTTGTTTTTTCCCTTTTGGTAAATACCTTTTTTTCCTTGTATCCAGTCCAATGTGTGTGACTGACCACCTCTGCTGTTTGTATCCCTGCTATTTCTGAGGAGCAGCCTCAGAGGCAAGTTGGGATGCAGAGGTCGTGAGTGCTGGAAGCTCTGGTAGTGACTTTTACTCTGCTTTTTACAGGGTCACACGCTGCCTCTTGTGCTTCTATAACACATCAATCCCACTCCCTGAAGTGCAGTCCCACTGCAAGAATCTGTAAGGGCAGGAGCAAGTGGCTACCAAACAGGCTCCGAGTCCAGACCAACTCCTTTCAGATGCTGGTAGAGACAGAAAAAAACCGTGACCTTCATTTCCTAACACGAAAGCAGCTTCTCTCCAGTGCAGGGCTGGACCTCACCAATGCAGGCAGCTGGGAACAGGGATACCTTGTTTATCTGTATCCACAGTGTCTTACTGGGACTTTGAAAATAAAGAGAAGAAGCTATTCACAAATGAAAGGCATAAGGAACCCTTTTTGACTTTCTTTGTTGAGCTGTAAAGATGTGTCTGGTGTCTACAGGACCTTACACCTTGAAAAATGCGTTGGTGACCTTCTACTTTTCTCCACAGTCATTTGGGGGAGAACAAAGGGACTCTCTTCACCACGAAAACCTAAACAATCCCTGCAATATAATGCCAACTGTTCACTGTCTCTTTAAAAGTAAATGTTTACATAATACAATTATCCTTATCAGGTGTGAGAAGTACCAGGATGACCACTCCTCCTTATCCCTCTCTGGTCAGTGATTCCTAAGGGTGCTTGTTGCCATCTCGGGCTTCAAAGGAGGCACAGAGGACCTGGCTCAGGGTGTCTCAGCCATGGAGTAAACGGAGAGTGTTGGTATCCAAGGGCTGCCAAACTGGTAGCTTTAAAATAATAACGAAAAGAAAATTTTTGAGAGCTCCTAAACCATGAAACTTCTATGGCAGGGGAACTGAGTGAGTGAGAGCACAGGAGGATGGACAGACAGACAGTTGAATGCCAGTGCTTGGACAGAGGGTGACTGCAAACAATTGATATAGAGCACAAGACCATCATTCTACAGGTCAGTTATTTTCCTGCTGGTTTCCTTGGCACCTAGAAGTATCTCTCAGCCTGATGTCTCTTCTCAGTGTGGAGATCCAGGCTATGCTGAAGCTAACATTTTTCACTTGTGTTTGTAGTTCAAGGCACTTTTTTTCCTTTGGTCACTGAGCAGTGCACATAAGCCCTTTATCATGCCAGCCCTCAATGTCAGGATGTGCTTTATCCAGTATTTCAGTCAATTCCTTGATGTACCCATTAACCTAGTCTAAGTAATGACACTTAAAATTGCAATATACTTCCTTTAGAGCAGGTACTCTACCCCTCCTGGTCCTTTCAACCTTTTCTTCCTCTTTCCATTAGAAAAAGGAACAGCTTTCTCTTCAGTTACTCATCTTTTCCCACCATAATTCTTTTTTTTTTTTCCTTGATTTACCTTCAGCATGTCTCCCCACATCACTTGCCGCTGATTAACACCCTTGGTATGCTTGTTGGCACTCTAGGTCAAAACCCCACATTACACAGTGAAGTCATTAGGACCTCTAGCTTCTCTTTGTCAGCGCTGTTTCACAGGAAAAAAGAATCCATTTATAAACCAGGTTTAGGCAGTAATTTTGAGGTGAAACACGTTTCCAGTTGAAAGGTGTTGTTTTTCAGCGCTGAAATATTTTGTGAGAGCATTCCGACTCTGCTGAAACTTTCATGCTTGAATCAGAGGTGAAAACGTTTCTATGAAGTTAATGTGTTTTTTTTTAAAGAAAGAATAATTCCAGTAAAACTCATTTTTTAAACCTGAAATGACTTTTCATGATGTCCTATGAAAATGTTTAAGAAAATTCTACAATGAAATGAAAAAAGGGATGCACAAACTTTTTTTGACTTTTGCCTATTAAACAAATATTTCAGGGTGATTGAAAACATACTTGTCATAGGACAAAACTTTTACAGAAAGCATAAACTAATAAGTTCACAAAGGTTTGTCCACATTATGCCAGTGAAAATGCCTGGGGATTTAACATTTTATAAAAAGCAGGTAGGGAAATCTCTAATTTTGGGGGTACGATGTCCTTCCTGGCCCTGATGAGCAAGAGAAACCAGAGAACACAAAGCTATCATACTATGTTGTAGGATATGGAAACAAAGGAAACTTGGGAAAAGCTGTTCAGAATCTCTGTTGGTCAACCTGTGCCACCCGAACTATCTTTTTAGCCTAAAAAGCAAGCTGGGCAGCTGCGCGCTGGTGGGAGTGGGAGCAGGAGCAGGCTTGGGGATGGTGAGTGGCAGCACTTTCAGAGAGGCTGTGGCGAGTCAGGGCAATAAACTCTCCTGCCTGGCAGCAGGCACACCCAGGACAAGTGCTGAAGGAGAGGGTGAAGTGGCTACGAAGTCATCTTTGACGCAGGTTTTGTTCCTTATGGATGAAGGCATCGAGTGCTCCCTTAGCAAGTTTGCGGATGACACTGGGTGGAAGTGTGGATCTGCTGGAGGGTCGGGAGGCTCCAAAGGGATCTGAACAGGCTGGACTGATGGGATGAGTCCAATGGCAGGAGGTTTAACACGGCCAAATGCCGGGTCCTGCACTTGGGGCACAAAACCCCTGTGCAGCTACAGGCTAGAAGTCTGTCTAGAAAGCTGCCAGGAGGAGAAGGACCTGGGGGTGTTGGTTGACAGTGACTGAACATGAGCCAGCAGTGGCCCAGGTGGCCAAGAAGGCCAATGGCATCTTGGCTTGTATCAGAAACGGCGTGACCAGCAGGTCCAGGGAGGTTATTCTCCCCCTGTACTCGGCACTGGTGAGATCACTCCTCGAATCCTGTGTTCAGTTCTGGGCCCCTCACCACAAGAAGGATGTTGAGGCTCTGGAGCGAGTCCAGAGAAGAGGACATGGTGTAGTGTTTGATAGGAATGGTTGGACTTGATGATCCGATGGGTCTTTTCCAACCTGGTGATTCTATGATTCTTATTGTCAGTCGTTCACGTTATTCGGAAATAAAATATACATTGCTGGTACTGCACACTTACTTGTGGATCAGTTAGACAATGCACAAAGTGGTTTTGTTCTTCTGTGTTGGTTCAAACATCTTTTTCTCATACATTTCATCGTCACTGGAGAGGAGTTTAAGTACCGAACTTTCCCGTGTCTTTGCTGCAGCACATGGTTCTGACATATGTTTGAATCGACTGAGAAAGAAAAAAGAAAATTACACCAGAGCTTTTATTAAGGGAAGGTGTAATTAACGACTTCAGATTAATTGAAAATGTGTGCGCTAAAAGTAGCAATTGAGCTCAGTTCTGATTGACTGCTTCCTCATAGACTTTGTAACCTTGCAGAACGTGCTGTTCTGCAGCCAGTGGAGGGGAGAAGACCATCTAATATCTCTGCAGAACCTTTATAGAAAGAAACCTGTCATTTTCCCATTCTAAAATGTTCTGTGGTGCTATAATCACATTATAAAAAGAAGTTCCTTGGGATTCTTTAATTTAAAAAGAAAATCATCGTTCCGTAAGGGCTGAGGACTGTAAGGGGGAATAGGCCAATACTAGAAATTTGATTCTGAGTGAATGAGTTGCTATTTTATTTTAATCAAATTATTTAAGCTAGCTGTCAAAGAAACATGTTGCCTGTGATTTCTTCTTCCAGTTTAGTGAAAAATGTCTGTTGTACCAGATATAGAATAGTAAGAAATGAGAACATTGACAGAAAGACAGTCTTTACTTAAATGCTTCTTTAGAACATCTGGACTTAGTCCCTGTTACACTACTATGCTAACATTATTTGAAAGAATAGGACTTATTATTTTAATCAGTTCAAATGATGGGAAACTATTTATATTAGTGAATATTTGTCTGTCTTTTGATTTCTGGAGATCCTGGGAGAATTCATTACTAATCTTTTCCCTCCCATACGTTGGCTATTATGGTCTCTTGGGCCCCTCTACAGCGTTTAGCAAGCGTGAGCTTAAGGGCTCTTGACTGCAAAGCTGGAGAATCCTGCGTGGCTGTCAGAGCCTGCTCTTAGGCACAAGTTTCAGCTCAGTTTCTGGTGTGTTGAAGACCTGCCTACAAGGTGAATGGGTCGGCCAGCTCTGCACCGTGTCACTCCACGTCTTGTCTCTGGCTTCCAGCCTGATCTTGGGCAGCTGGCACTTGCCTCTCGCTTTTGCAGCGCTGCCTTTTGGCTGAGTTCTGAGCCCTGGCAGATAAATCAGCTGAGCCTTTAAGCAAAAGGCCCATAACTCTGCCAGCACAAAGAGCAGATGAGACTTATGTGCATGGGTATGGAAAGCTGGGGAGCTCTGCATTCTGCTCTTACACAAGGAGTGGTCCATTGACGCATCTTCTGAACTTCTCAATGTCCTCTCCTTGTGATGCTTCTATTAAAATATTTCTTCTAGGCCAGTAGAGGAAGGATGCCTGTCATTGAAACAAAATTTCTGTCACTTCTTAAAAAATTTACGGGAGATACTAAATGGCTTTTGATTTTCCCTTTTGCTCCTGTTAGGAGGAAGAGAAGTTTCAAAATACGAACAGTCCGCCCTCCAGCCATATTTATTCAGAACTTTTAATCTCTGAATCAACTTCAGTATGTTTTTGTGTCATAACAGAAATTGCCAGAAACAAGTCAGGAGACTGAGCTCTGTTTTTTCTGTAGCTGCTGACCAATTTTTGTCAGAGCCAGGGTACGATTTTAGGAATGCCTTACTGTTAATTCTCTCTTCTAATCACTAGGCTCTCTCCTCAGATGCAGATAGCAAAGGGAGGCTTTAGAACACTCTTCATCTTTACAAGAGTCTTGTATGTTAACCTGCAGATGCCTTTGTGCTTTCATCCAATATGCACATGTTCATGCTGGGGTTTGAAGCATATGTTGAAGATTGCTACTGTGCATAAAAATATGGCTATGAAAACAAGAATTGTGTGTGTAATTCCTCAGGCAAACTTTGTTATGTTTAGTGTTAAACTCGTTTCGCTAACTAACATGTTGGGTGTTTGGGTAGATCCAACATGCTGTAATAAATCATAATTTCATAATGGCTCAATGATTTTGGGAAGTCACTGGAACACAAATATCAGTTCAGGAAAAGTAAATAAACTAGTTCTACATTTTTTGCCTTTTTGCAGAGCTGCCATGAGGAAGCAAAACGACGTTATTGTTTCTTTCAGTTCTCGGCATAAAAGGAAGTAACACTTAATAAAAGCCATTGGCTGCAAGATCTCATGAGAGAGAGAGAGAAGCAGAGAGAAAGAACACGAACCGTGCTGTGAAAAAGCAGGTGTGATTCATGAATAAACTGTAGTTTGCAGCCCTATGGGATACTGATGCAAGAAACAGAATTTTCACAGTCATGGATAATACAAGAACACAAGACACTTTTTCACAGGTAAAGGCAGAAACTATTACAGCTTGTGTGAAAGTGCTATTTGTTGTAATGGAAGAGATGGCATATCGGAAACTGAAAATGGCTTTGTATTTTATTGGCAAGTAATTTGCAGTAGATTGCTTAATGTAATTGATTATTCTATGATATGATCTCAGACTGGTCTAATATATCAGCAAGTGTTTGCAGAAGATGTGTAAAAATTTTTTCTGTGCTTTATTCTTAACAAAGTTGAAATGTGTGAGGGTTTCCTGAATCAAAGAAAGGGACAAAGGGAAAATCAGTCTTTCTATTGCTACGTTAGAGAGGATTTATTAATACTATATATTATCTGCTCTGAAAATTTCCATGAGAAGTGGAAAAGAAGGGGTTTATATTGTAGGCAAATACAGTCTTTTGATAATCATACTGGAATTTGAAGTGATTGATATGCCAGAATTGAATATACATCAGCTTGCAGCTATTGAATTAGTCTGAGTGCCTGCCAGATATATAGTAGTTGTAGCCTTCTGCTTGTTTCAGTATTTGCATGCATGGAAGTCTGGGGAATTAAGCAACAGAAAACTGCCCTCTAACTGGGATAAGTGATAACATGCTTCGGCAGAGATTCCCTGGTGTGTGACCTGGAGCAAAGAGCAATTAGAAGAAAGGATGATTGTGTTATGCGTAGGCTGAGAAGGTGCGGTGGAGCAGCCTGAGCTGGTCCTGGGCAGCTGTTGCAGGAGGCTTGGCTACCAATTACTGCAGCTTCAAGCAGAACGTGAGAGGGGGGCAGGATCCAGCCCTGTTTGCGTGATTTACCTTTTCCCTTGAGAAGTGCAAGGTGTTCGTAGAACAGATTTTCTAGGCAAGGCTCTAGACAAACCAGAGCAATTTCATAAACCAGGCAGAAACCTTTTTATTGCTCTTTGGTTTGCTGAAGAGGAGAAAGAGCACAGAACGATTTGCAGCCTTTGGTTACCTCCATATAACATCGGCCTCCTTAGCCTTGTAAGATTTTGTGGAGGGCGTTGTAACAGGTGATCTAAAGACAAAGTCTTTTAGTTTGACCGATATTAACTGCTTCACCTGAGGTAATAGCACCTGAAGTATAATAAAATTGCAGGTCCCATCTGGCACCGTTCAGTATAACGACACACTGAGCTGCTGGGATCTATGTGGAGAAGATGCTGAAGACAGTGGTGCTGAAAAGGCACAGATCCAGACTGGAAGCATTTTACCTTTCCCTACTGTCTATAGCTCCTGTATTTATTTATTTCTTAGTGCTGACGCATGGCCCGAGTTGCATTTTATGAATCATTGCTCTTATTTCTTACTTTACATACCACTGGGGAGGTCAGGGGCAGCACAGATGTGGAAATAACCAAGCGTTTGCTGCCAGAAAGGGCTTGTGTGAGTGAGGATCAGAAAACTGTAACCAGATGGTGCCACTTTTCCCTTTCTTTCACTCCCCAAGGCCTGCGATAAAGCATAAGCACAGAGCTCAGGTTGTAACAAAATATTCGCAAAACAAAACTGCACCTGAGGAAAAAAAATGTGTATCTCAAACTTTTTGTGAAGTCCTTTAAAAACTTGACTATGTGTCTTCCTGAGGCTTTTCATCTAAGTCTTCTGAGAGGTGGTAAGTGCAAGATGGACCTGTTCTCAGCCTTTTTGCTTTTCCACCCTCCCTTACTTTAATCAATGAGTTTAAAGTACTTTATCCCCATGGCTTTCCAATACAATATTCATTAGACTTTTTATTAAAGGCCACCTCTCTTAGGTGATTAATTTTTTTTTTTCGTCTCTTTTTTTTTTTTTTCCCTGCCTCTCCCCTTTTCTTTTCCAAGATGGATTAAAGCAGATTTTCACTGTATATTTACCAAGGGATAAAATCAATTTAAATAAGGCCAAATGGTTCCACATCTTCTCATATATATATATTCATGAATAAGAATAGTGGGAGAAGCTCTTGTAGCTTCTGAGATGGGTTATTGTTTTTGGACTACAAATTAGAAATCTAATGTTCTGCTGATCTACTGGGGCTTTTAACAAGTTGACTCTACATATAGAGTGGTCAGTCCAGCACAGATGTGGATGCAGAACCCTCTGCTCCTTGCAGCAAACGTAAAGCCAGAGCAGAAGGTATGTGAGACAGTTCGGCTTCCTTGGACCAGCAACATGGATGTTTGTAGGTCCTGTGGAACTGCTAGATGGGATGTGCTGTAAAAGTGCACATTATTTTGAGACTGCACCTATACTTAAAGGCAGAATTACTTGTAGGCAGACTAAAACATCAATATGGAAACAGTCTGTGTGAGAATCGGAGCTCACCTTTCCTTGATTCATCTAAAAAACACCTCAGAGCTTGGGAATGTATAAGACAAGACCAAAAGACCTAGGGAGGCTGCACTGAATTTTCATGAGTTTGATGCTTAGCGGGAAGTAGCATATAAAACAACAAAGACAAGAAATGACTGTGGGACAGGGAAGAAGTATGTCCTGAGGTATGTCTTCCTCATCCCCTATACAAAGGTGAAATCCCTCAGTTAAATTTCCTGCTACTGAGCCATTTGGAGCTCCATCTGTCTTGTTTCATTCTCAATATGGAGCAAGCTCCTGAAACTGAGAGCACAATGAATATTGCCAAGCCTCTTTCTGAAGGGAAATTATTTCCTGAGTTTAAGAAAGGTCTTGAAGACCCAGCGTAAATAAATGTCCAACTAATGGATCCTTGATCTGAAAATGTAGTGTATTTTTGTTGGGAAATATTATGAACCTAACGAGGAAAGGATTATATTCTGCTAAATCTGTCAGAATTTAGGAGGAGAGTGACAAGGAGAAATAGACCCTTTTAACCTAAATATCTCATTAGGATGATGTATTAATAACTAGATTCCTGGGAGGGGGAAAAAAAGTTAGGTCAGAAATGATATCTCAGCAGATGGATGCTCGTTAAGGTTTTTCCTTAGCTCTCAGACCTTGTTTTGATTAGAACAGAATGAAGAGTTTGTACTTTAAATGTTCCAGCTAATCAAGGTAAAATTCATGGAGACCCTGGATTCTCAGTTAAACAGGCATGAAATCAGTGTCACGTTCTCCAAATTGTGCTTCATACTTTTTGCTTAGCAGGTATTAACTAATATTATCTAATAAACCTCAAGTATAATGAAATGAGTCTTGTGCAGCATTTAATAACTTTAGCAGCCCAATTCTTGCTTGATATGTGTCTCTCTCACAAGACACGAGGGCACAAGATGAGGTTGTAAGCCTGCAAACGGGAGGATGCATACTTTTCTCCAAAATAGATGTCACTGGTAAGTAGTCTGGTAATCTTCCTTTCTTTACAAGGTTAGTTGGACTATTTTGTTTATAAGCAAAGATGATAATCTTCAGCAGTTCTTATCACTAATGGTTGGACTCGATGATCCGGTGGGTCTCTTCCAATCTGGTTATTCTATGGTTATTTTATGATCACTGTGAATCATTTAAATTACTGTAACTAAAGGCATAGAACATTATTATTTCAGTAACAAACTGAGATACTTCTGTATGAATCACCTTTATTCTATTTCAATCCATTTTGTAGCATAGCATTTAAGTTATACTTCAGTACACCAAGGAATTACTAGATAAATTCAGGTTTAAGTATTGTTTTGAAATCGAGTATTGTTCTGAACATCCTGGACATATACTGCATGTTTCTGTGGTGGCAGGGCACCAAAATCCATGAGAGTTTTACTCTTTTACTAAATGTGTCTAGTGTAAAACTGTCCTTGAATGCTTATGAAAATCCTCTATTTAGGTAAATCAAATTGCATCCACTTAATTAGTTTTGACTGACAGCAATGCTCAGCAAGAAATGTCTCTTGCCACAGAAAAATCTTACATTTTTTGAATAATTCACTTTATTGTGTTTTTTTAATGTAACTACAACTTTTTAATGGAGTTCGTCTTTGTAGAGGCCAACATTTGGAGCAAAACTCTTGCAACACGCCCAGCTCTTTCTGGAAATGTGGAAAACTTTGCATGCTGTCCCAGCAGAAATCTTTATGGGTGCTGAGTACTGGAAAGATTACCTGTGTTTTTCAGACTGTGCTGCTATCCATAACCTCCCAGTGGGGCATTTGTTTTTATTGCAACAACATGATATTCTTAGCCGGTGTCAGTTTGCAAGCTGCAGTAACTTCTGGGTCTTTTTCTGAAGAGAATATGTTCTTCAGCCAGTCCTTGTGGAGCTGGTAATTCCTGCTGAACTTTTTCAAGGTTCTTTATTTTCCTCCCAATTGTTGTATTTTGTATTATTACTTCTCTCCTTTGTCAAGCTTGTTTTGAATTTCGATTCCCCTAGCAACCCACTTGCAGTTCCTTCCACCTTCGTGGCAAAGTCTGCAGATTTAATAAACACAATCGCTAGTCCATCAGCAGGTCATTAATGAAAACATGGAACAGTACAAAATGAAGTCAGACTCCTGTGCAATACACCTCAATTCGTCCATTGAGTTTGCACGGTGGAACCCTGGTAATTACTTTGCAAGTGTCATTTCCTGACAAGTTCCAAGCGTTGTTAGAGCAGGAGGGTCCTGCTGAGAATATGCCAGTCTGTTAAGTGGTGGTTGAGGGGAACTCTAAGTAATTGCTTCACGCGACACCTATAAATGCCACTTTTTCAGAGGGAGCTTTAAGAAATGTTTAGGTATTGAGATTCCTCAATACAGAGACGTTTTCAAAACTGGAAGCAGGCAGACTAGCTTGCGTTGTGCTCTGTACTATATATATGTCACTAGGCACCAGTTTATATTATAGGATCCTAAATATTGTTGAGACCAGCTCTTTGAGACTTTTTTATTGTTGTACTTAATCACTATATACCTTTATACCAATAAAAAAATAAATGATAATAAAATATCTTTGGGCTTCTCTGGCTGCTACTGAAAGTGGCAGAATTTCCAGTGTTTTCAAGGAAATCAAACTATTGTTTGATGAATGCTGCCTTCTTTGAATAAATGTTGACAGATATTATTCAGCCAGATATAGATCTGAACAAATAATGCAAACCATTATTACAGATGGATAATTTATTTGATGAATAGCAACTCTGTTTGACAAATAATATTAGTCTATCTCTATGACTGGCTACAAAAGGTGGTCTTGCCACATAAAAATTTCACATCAGTCATCTGTATTGAGATTTTATGTAAAGTACAAGTGAAGGTTTTTCAGATACCCTAATCATAAAAGACAGCCACTCCCTTGTAAATATATGGGTGCATTCAGCATTCTTTGAGCCAAGTTCACTCCTGGTAAAAGTGAATCTATTGGGAGGCGAAAGCTGATAACAATAGACTGGAACTTTTAAGGCAGCCTGACTTGTCTCTTCTGTCTTTAAAAATCACTTAGATGATATGTTCAACATGAAGGCAGAGAGCAGTTCAGCATCATACTGGGAAAAAGATAAATATCCACAGCAAACTAAGCCAGTGCAATTGATTTAAAGAAAAAAGGGGAGGGGAAAAAAAGAAAAGGGGAAAAAAGAAAAGGAAAAAATCCCAAAACTATTTTCTTTAAAAGCCCAGCTTGGAAAAGGAAGTTGCTACTTGAGCTTTCATCATAGGTCAATCACCGCATTATATCCTGGCACTTATTTTTAAGCTTCTACACAGTACTTGCTTTGCAGAAAGTGTTGTGCACTGTAGCTGGAAGGCATTGAATCAACAGAAAATCCCCAGAAGGCTTTACCTCAAAGTCACTTTATCCTACTGTTCTGGATAGAAAACAAAATCTTCTATTATTAAGACTCCAAATTGAATGAAAATATGACCCAGTGCTGGATAAAAAATGCCAGGCATGTATATTAAAATAGCATATTTTTTCATGTGGACCGCACTAGCGTTCAGGCAGATTTATGCACAGAAATTAATGAGGTCTCTGTAAAGAAATATGTAGCCAGTACTTGACTCTTCCCTCTTGGATTGAGTCCTTGTGTCCCTTGGAGCATTGACGCTTGCAGTATTAAGAGGGAGATGCTACTGTGGAGTGCAGAGGATGAGAAAGAAGCCCTCGTGGTCCAACCTTCTCTTCTGAGTCTCGTGGCAGCCAGGAGCTGGTTTGTCTCTTATTCCTTGCAGCAAGCAGATGAGAATGTTTACCTCTGTTAATGTTTAATAAGGACAAGTGTAAGGAATGCTTAACAATGAAAAGCTTGACTAGACTTGAATAAAAATTTCTCCTCACTTGTACAAGGGGCAGGATTTCTGCGTGACTTGGTTTTGTTGTTACAGGAAATGATAGAGCGTATTAGCTATCATCTGCATCTGAGTAAATCTGAAATAATGTCTTGCTGAGTTGTGCCGGTGTTTATAATAGTTGAAATCATATTTATAGCTGACTGGCAGCCAGATTTCTTGGTCTGCATCTCCATGGGTGTACGCGCCCACATTCCAGGAGCCTTTTTGCATTACATTGCTGTCATATTATTATGATTCAGTCTGGAATTCCACAGAATAACAATAAGCTGAGCAAATGCCACGTAGCTCAAATTCCTTTGTAGGTAGTGGAGAGAAAGAGTTGTCAGATGATGAGACAGGTCTTACATGTGGTGAGTTACCACCTAGAGAAGCCCAAATATCTCCATTGACTGCACAGGAGTCACAGCAACCCTGTGATCAGCTGGGGAATAAGAACCAGTGTGTATTAAAGGATGAGAGAGAGACAGAAGAGACACAGGAAGATATTAGCCTGTCTTATCCTTGAATGGTGAATCCGTGTTTTGTGTGCTCTGCTTTGCTCAATCAGCTGTAAAAGGCTCAGATGATGTGGCTTTAACCTCTCTTGGTTGCTGCTCAGAAGGGCTGGGGACCTTCCTGGAGTAATTTATGGTAATATTTCCATAGTGTGGAGACAACTTGCAAACCCTTCCTTACCTCTTATGGCCTGCTGTGAGAATATATTGGGTAAACAGAGAGTGTCTGGGAGCCTTAGATGGGATCAGCTAGTGTATTGAGTTGGTAGCTGCCCAAGAATAAGCCAGAAATCTCATATCTTACCACTAAACACACTTCATGCCATGTCTAGGCCAAAAATATAAAAACCTCACCCTGTAGAGTAATGGACACACAGAGAATGCCTGCAGTCCCACCTTCTTCCTTCAATTGTCAGCGTCAATTTTTCAAGCCTTTATACGGTTATACTGAATTTTGGGTGGATGCTGAAAGTTTAATCTGTATTAAACAAGCTGCTTTAGCCTGGCAGGTAAGTGAACATGTCATTAACACAATCTCATGTATTTCTAAAATGTGCGTTGAAATAGAGTAATTTATTTTTTTTCCTAAGTTACTTTACCCAAACTTGCATAAAAGCATTCTGTTTGATTGCACCAGTCATGTTATATTAGACAATGTAACATGATCTGACTCAGTGGCATTTTGGTATATAATATGACAAAAATTGTTTCTTTTTAAGAAAAAAAACATAACCAAAACAAACACGAGAATGAGCATTGCAAAAATTGTGATGTGCTGCGAGAAAAGCCCCACAGACACAATATGATAAAGGTCAAGATCTGTTACTCAAGTCTTGCTTGCAAGTAAAAATACCACAATAACGTGTGGCTGTCAGAAAACGAAGCGAGCTAGACAGACTTCTGACAAATAATTTTGACAGTTCTCATAAGCTGAAAGTGCCTTTTTTTTGCCTCTCTTGTCTTTTGAAATGTTTCCCTGCCTGCTGACAGATGTGCAGAGAGGAAGAGAGCTAACGGAGACGTTAAAGCAATGGGGTGCTGTTAAAAATAACCTGTACCAAGCACCGTCTCTTGTGTGCTCTCTGGGGAATGCATTAACTGTTAGTAGTTTAACTTACTAACCCACCTTCCTGAATTTGTAATACACAAAATGTTGGGCTTCTCTTTTGCAAATGTTTTTCTTCATAGTTTATTAAGCAAATTAAGGGGTGTTCCTTGTTGTTTTCATGTGCTGGGTAGAATTTTATTCTAGTTTAAAAAGAGACTTTGGTGAAAGTAAGCAGAATCTACAGCTGGATACTTTATAGAGCCAAAAATGCATTTCTTTCTGCATTTTTTCTTTTTTTTTTTGTAAAAAAAGTTAAAAGAAGCAAACAAAAATGCTTTGAAAAAATTCAGCAATGCAAAAGAGAAACGCAGTGAATTACAAGAAAATGTCTTGGTTTTGGCAGAGCTGTTGTCGTAAGGTTTCTTGGTCCTAGATAGAATATTTGGCCAGAACAGGGATGGTGACCCAAATTGTCTATATCCTAGGAACAAAAATACTCAAAGCCTCATAATTTTGAAGTTGAAACTCTTGTTTTCGTGGCCACTCTTAGGAAGTATCCGTGCAGATATGTGTGATACATCATATAACTGGACAACAGAACGAGACTGAAATGACAAACTGACTCTGTTCATTGAATTACTTGTGTACTGAAGTGAAGGAAATAAATACTTTTCTTGTTTATGTTAACCAGACTGTGCGTTTGACATAAGGCTGTGATGTTACCTTTATGTTATTATTGTCATTCTGCTGCAAAATCATTGAAACCTTCTCTGTACAAAAGGTCCTAACAGTTTCAAAAGACTATTCAGCTTCCTATTAAGAATTGTTATCCTGTATATATAGGATCTTGCACTTTCAAGCTGGCACAGCTTAGCCTTAAGGAAACTATATTTTTCAATCCAAATATATCCATATTCTTGTTTGCTTACACAGAGCCTGTTCAGTGGGGAATTATCTTGTTAAGATCTAGTCGTATACAGTGTATGTGTGGTGTAAATATATGGCCGTTTAAAATTCAAATACAGAATGTGGAGGTCATTGTAGGAACCTTCTGTGCCTCAGCAAGTGTGAATGAATTATCAGACTGCTTTCATTCTTCCCTCGCTGTTCACATTACTATTTGCAGCTGGGAGCTATGCCATAAGTTACCTTTCTATTAGCACTGAAAATTTTTAAAAAGAAAATATTTCTTCTTCTTTTACTCCCCGTTTTATTTGTAGGCTGTAAAAACATACAATGTGTCTGTTGATCAGAAACTGGTTGAGAAGTCAGAAATTCAGTAAGCTAAAGTGTGTTTGGTGTCGTGTGAGTTGTTAAAAAAAAAAAAAAAAAAAAGAACCTGTGGATTCACTGGTCCCTGACCTCTGTGGGGTGACTGGTTATTTTTATGTTGCCCATCAGACTTGTGCCAAGCGACTGTGGCGTTTGGATGGGTGGGGAGGATTCTGCTGCAAGGCTGCGTTGCTGGAGTTTTTAGAACAGAGGCTGCTGTATCTGTGAGAAGCCGTAGGCGTAGGTAAAACAAGTGGCTGATTGGGGCAGGAAGGTGCTGCCACAGAGCCCTGGGAAGCACCTTGGTGATGCTGCTGGATCACGAGTCTCAGGCAGCCAGGCTGGTAGCTCTCAGGAGCCCCAGTTACCACCTACACTTGCCCTCCCAGGCAGCAATCCTGGCTCTTTAGGGATTACCTTCTTTTTCCTACGGCAGGAACAGCAAAACCCACTCCAGGTCTTGATGCCTCATCCTTGGAGTAGGCAAATTCCAGTTTGCTTGCAATGCTGAGATGTTTTGAGCTGCCTTGCTCTGAACGCATGATCCCCACCTCAGCTCCAGCAATAGGGGTGCAGGGGAGGTCCCGTTCCTGTTCCCTGAGACTTCTCTCCTGCCCCTGCTCCTTACTCCTGTGCAGCCTGGGAGACATTCCTGGGGAGGGCTCTTCACCTGGTTGTCCACGTGGAAGAGTTTTAAAACTCTTTTGAAAGAAATATTCTATTCTACCTTACGTCCTGGTGATGAGGTCTTTCTCCAGGAGGATAGGAAATGTCTGTTGTAGTAATTGAACACCTAAGCTACTAGATACAACACAAATACCTGATCTCTCCTGGTAAAACCTACACGGTCCTTCCAAATTCCCAGTTCTGCTGCTGCTGAGGAATGGATATCACACATGAGAACTTTTTGGTTTGTCTCAGAGGACATTGTTTATTCCTTCTACGAAGTCTGTGAAAGAGTTTTACCAACAGTGTAAGCTGTTTTAGTTCTAGGTCCCTGGCTACTCCAGTTGCCTGTTTATTTTGCTTGATTTCTGCATTGCAAACCGCACCTGATTCACTTAAAAGTAACATAAATTTGTGTGTAAGCCTAAGAAGTGATGTGAATTTGACAGTGCAACCTCCTTTTTTGGTAAAAGAAAAGGAAAGTGTAATGCTGGCTTGTTAAAGTGTTTAGATAAGAGCTTGTGACAATTGTATCTGCTACTACCAACATCAGTCTCCCCCCTTTCACCCTGAAAATTTTGAGTGGTCCTGATTTTGCTTTTCATGTTTTCTGTATGCAGTGCTCTACACTAAGGGTAAGACCCAGGCAAGCATGCAAAATTGATATTTTCACTTCTTACCAGATTTTCTAACTAAAAAATATTTCCTCCTGGCAGTTCTATTGTGAGATATTGCCACCCTGTCTTCTAAAATTGTAAAAGCCCCTGCATGTTTGATATCTGGTGTGCCCTCATCAGGTTTCAAAGGGAGATTATATTTGCTGGATGTGTTGATAGAATGTAAAATATGAATGAAATTGTAATTTTATGGCAGATACTGTAGCTGTAACTGTCACAAGTGCACTGTGTCCTCAATAGCCAGATGAAAAAATAGTCTCTAAAAATATTTGATTGACTTTTTTTTTTCTCCTCCAGTTAAACCAGGAAAAAATCCTCAAAATTATGAACATGGTGAAAAATAAAGAAGTGAGCATTGAAGGAGCTTTGCGTTTGGCGCAGGAGGAGGTATACGCTGAAAAGGTAACATCGCTCCTTTGATCTATTTTGCAAGATGTTCAAAAGTATGAGCGTGTTCTGGAAAGCCTGGTTGAGCTGCATTGCTTTCGAAGATACAGTCCCAACTTGTGCAAATGTATTTGAACTCCGTAGACAAATATATCAGTTACTAATGGCTAATGCTACCTGTCTCCAGTGTAAGGGATATACCATGTAGGTGCTGCAGCTACACTGGTGTTATTACCTGGATTAAATAGTTTAAATCTAGACCAGATGTATCCATGTGAGTTTTGTTATTCTGCCACAACATCAAGCACTGTACTAATAAATGTAGGGCGAAATAATTATTTGGAGAAATTTTCACTATCTATTTCCCCTTCTGCTCTGGATTTTTGAACCAGCCTCCCTGTGGGACCATCTCCAGGAAAGTGAAATCTTATGATGTGCTGATGACATAGTCTGAATTTTTTTTTGCGCTGCAAGAGCTGATAGCGATTTTGAGATAAACCTGGTGCTTTTTGGAAGTTTTAAAAATAACTTTCTGAACTGCTTATTAACTTTTTGGCTGGGAGGAAGGGGAATCAAAAAAAATACTAGTAAAAAGCAGCACAAGTTTTGCAGAAGGGCTAGGGTCAACAAAAATATTAAAATCAGTATTGTAGAGCAACATGGAAATATAATCTCAGAGTGAGAAGTCAAAAGGTTCCTTTCCTACTCCTGCTACATTAAAGTTTTTATGACAGGTAATTATTAGAACAAATCCAAATTTTATGCAACTGAATCGTGACCTTCCCTTCTCTGTATTTTCCTGAAGATCATGAAATCATTTTCCATGCACACAGTAATTGCTGCTGTAGTGGACCAGAAAACAAATTGTCTATCCTCTTCTACTGAGAAGGAACAAAGATCTCCCATTTTACTCTACAGCATTCAAGGGGCTGCACATACGTTTCTTTAAATTCAGATGTGGTTCTTGTTTGCTACGTACTCTGTTTAATAAACTACTTGTACTCACGTGTTGAAACACTTTTAGTACAATTCCATGGGCTCTGCTCTTCCCCTTCCTATCCTCCAGCTTTCTGTTTTCTCGCCTTCCATCCTAACCCGTGATTCCTTCATTAGTTCAGCAGGAACTGCGGGTATTTTGTGCTTGTGAAAATCAGGCTTCCATGTCTCTCCACGCTGGAATTCTTCTGCAAAACCTCCAGGGCTGTTTGAACACTGTTCACTGAGGGAGATTTCATCAGAGAACGCAATTGGATTTGAGCAGATGATAAATAAGAGTGTGGCCATATTGCTGATTTCTGTTCTGTTTTTCAGGATTCACATGATTTGCTCACTGGCTCACAATTTAACTTCAGCATCTACAAATACAAACACTACAGGTGGCAGAAACGAATTTTGCAGGTAACTTTAACAATTCTCACTTTTGAAGAAATAGTTAAAATATATAGGATGCTTATGTTGCTCAGTAAATATTATGGGATACCTTAATACATCATGTGGTTCCACAACCGACAAGAGAGGTGCCAGATATTGACCAACTTTCTACCTTCTATATCAAATGTATTCTGCTTCTGCTGAGCCCTTGGCAGAGCTATAGAACGACCTTGATTATCTAAGAGGCTAGTTCACCTCTAAAAAATATTATTCGTCACAAAGATAATTGATTATAATAGGCTCTGCCTGGGAGTTGTTTTCACTGGTTGGCAATAGTAAATGCACACAAGTTATGTAGGCATGCTTGAATATCTGTCCCTTTTGATAGGACATCACTTTAACTGCAATCTCTAAAACCCTGGGATGCAACGTTCCTGGGGATACACAGAAGGTTCCTTTGGCAGGCCCTGCATTTCATCTCTGGTTACTCTGTCCTGTGGATTCTATTTTTGGCAGTATGAACCCTTAAGGTTTATTGACTTGCTGTGTTATAATGGGACAACGTTTGAACAACATTGAAGTGAACTGCTGTCAATGACACCTCATGGTGATTTCTCGGTTTCATAAAGTCAGTGACAAAGGTTCCACGTTGTTTTCAAGCACCTGGATTTCATTGTATTTTTCCTGCAGTTTGGACCAAATTTGATAATGTGCAAGTCCAAGTCATATGTGCTAGAGGGTGTTCTTTTGTTTACTACATCTCAATTGTAGAACGTATAATCTCCTTATTTCCCTCAATATCTGCCATTTTTCAAATTAAAAGATTATTTGTCTAGACATAAAGCTGATGAAAAAATGGAGAAGTCTATATTAGATGTGGAAGTGATCAGTCTGGGAACCTGGAATAGTTTAATTTCAGTTATTTAGTTACCAGTAGCCTTCAAAAGTCAGAGATAATAATGACAATGGTTCTGCTTTGGAGAGTTCCTGCTACCTACAGAACAGAGGGAAAGGCCACAGTGCTAGCCTGTGGTTGGTATAGTCTGCACTATAGGAATGAAAGGTGCCAAGAATAATTTCTGATCAGAGGTAAATATCTAACTCAGGCAAGATCTAAGACTCTTCTGAGTTTGTCTTCTCTGTGGGCTGCGTTCATTGAAGCTGGGCAGTCAGATAATATTTACATCTTATTGTATCAACAAAACCGTTTCTGCTCAGCAGGGACAGGCACACAGAACAGATACTGGAATCTGTCTATGACAGTTTTTAACACTGCAAATGGAGTTTGTGCAGTGGAAGAAGAGTAATCTTGCTTAACTGTAGCTGTCAAACAGCAATAAAATAATTATACTGGCTTTTATCATGTATCCCTTCATCTATATGTACACGTGTGTGTGTATATATATATGTGTATATATATACACACACACAAATCTGTATTAGATAAGATCTAAATATGGTTGTATTTATATCAGAAAGAAATCCCTCGATAGTATTGTCTTTTCATGACATGGAAGTGCTGCTATAAAAATCATAGAATCACCAGGTTGGAAGAGACCCACCAGGTCATCGAGTCCAACCATTCCCACCAATCTCTAAACCATGTCCCTCAGCACCTCATCTACCTGCACCTTAAACACCTCCAGGGAAGGCGAGTCAACCTCCTCCCTGGGTAGACTGTTTCTAACGACCCTTTCCGTGAAGAATTTTTTCCTTATCTCAAGCCTGAATCTCCCCTGGTGGAGCTTGAGGCCATTCCCTCTCGTCCTGTCCCCTGTCACTTGGGAGAAGAGCCCAGCTCCCTCCTCTCCACAACCTCCCTTCAGGTAGTTGTAGAGAGTAATAAGGTCTCCCCTCAGCCTCCTCTTCTCCAGGATAAACACCCCCAGCTCTCTCAGCAGTTCCTCGTAAGATTTGTTCTCCAGCCCCTTCCCCAGCTTTGTTGCTCTTCTCTGGACTCGCTCCAGAGCCTCAACATCCCTCTTGTGGTGAGGGGCCCAGAATGATCACCTTCACTTCATTCTAGAACTGGGGCATAGGTGGAACCGGTTGGTAATTGAATCTCTGCCGAGATAGTCATGCCATTAGTTTGTGTTCCCACTATTGCTGAATGGGAGGTTTTTGCACAGGGTTGTAGAAGACAAAGGGAATTTAAAAAGAAATAATATTTCAGAATGATAAATTGGTACATATTCATCTAAAGAGATAGGGAAGCGCAGTTACGATGAGTATCTGTGTGTTTTGTAACCAAAACAAATATAATACAGTATCTTGATGATAGAATGTAATTTTTTATTCTGTTTATTGGCAAGATAGATGCATGTTCTAAGCTCGCCCTTTATCTAAATGCTCTTGCATGGTAATATTGGGGATGGTCTCTTTGCCTTTCAATGACAAGAAGCAGTGGATTCAAGTAATGAAGAACATTCTATTCTAGATTGATTTCAACACAAAGACCATTTTTAACATTGAAAAAGGAATCATTAAGAAACAGTTCCCTTTCTCACAAGTCAAAGCCTGTGAAGATACTGAAAGGAGGCGCTTCAGCATTGTGTTTCATGGGCGACAAGATTATGAGCTGGAAGCAGTGTCTCTTGATGATAAAAGGAAGGTAAGTTTTTATAATGTTATAGACAGATTGCTATAAATAACAGCTAATGTTATGGTCGTGCCCAGCAGGTTCCAGTCATAAATGGGAATTGTTATGCTGTGCATTGTGCAAGTGAAGAAGTAGATATGTCTTTGTTCCGTGTGTGTTCGTACAAAGAACAAAGGGAATATGAGTTCCGGATAACATTTGGCCTTAGGATTTTGCCATAGTTTGCTAGGACTGAAGATGTAGAACCAGCTTAAGACATGATATGAAAATGGATGCATTTCTTCAACTACACCTTGAATGTAACTGGTCTGAGGTTCTATTAGAACAAGCAAACAAAACTAATGACAATCTTAACTGACATTTTCTAAGCAGTTATTCTTTTCTATGTCAGATTTTTTTAAAATAAACATTTTTAAGAAGAGTGAATGAGGCCATCCTGATGCTGTGGAAAGAAAAAAAAAAACCTAGTAGTACAACTTTTACCATCAAAATACACTGAAATTATAGCATTATCAGAGGAAGACAGCCCAGGTACAACTAGAAACTCCATTAATTAAACAATTCAGTGTTGCAAGATTTTGTATGTGCTGTTGCATTTCGAGGTCTTAGCTTCTTTTGACTTCTACATTCAATTAAATATTCCAAGTCGTCAGTATAAATAGACTTTAAACTGAAATTTGAGAAACCCAAGTCGAGACATGAGCTCTAGCTTTTCAGCTGGATGCAACTAACCTGTGCGTTCAGAGGTGATTGGGGTTTGTCATCCCACTGCTGAGGCGCTGAAGCCAGCCGCACAGTGTAGGTTGAGATACAGACTCCCCAAAAGCGTGGAAAAGTTTGCATCCAAACTTCTGCCGTGGCCCATTTTTAAGGAGCATTTTGCATAGGAATTCATCTTGTGAAGTCTGATGGTTCAGTCCATATGTGGAAACTTTTATTCCAGAAGAACAGCCCCTTGTGGTTGATTAGCTTAATTTTCAAAATAGATTACATTCAGCAGAAGAGCTCAAAAAGGTGCATACATTCTGTGCTAAGAACACTCAAATGTGGCCCTGTACAACAGCATTTTATATTCACACCCACTTTAATCCATGGTATTTTCAACTGTAGGCAAGCTTTCATTATTCTGCTGGGTTTGTTTGAGATTTCAAGCTAAATCAATCAAGCACTGTTTGGGCTTGAACTGAGCTGAATGGAAACTTTGTCCTAGATTGCTTTGCATATGAAATGAAAAAAGTAAAATTACGTTTTACAGTAACCCCTCCAGAATAAAATTACCGTCTCCTTACACTGACAGGTTTAGAACTGTAGGCATAAAACCAAATTGCAGCTAAGTAGTTTAGCATCATAGAAAGACCCTATTTATTTTACATTAATTTATTTTGCCTATCTGGCTGCCGCTTATAGTGTTGTCTATTATTTTTATACTTGAAAAATCCACCCATTAATACCATATTGAAGGGAATTAACATGGAAAATATACTCTCTGTGTTGCCACTTATTATATAGATAACGTACCTTCTGAGCAGAGTTATACAGAGCAATTTGTACAAGAGACCAGCAGAGACCTGCTCTGGAAGACCTGCAGAGTGTGATGTGGTACATGAAGGACTGCTGGATTTGCAGCAAAACACTTTTACATCCACTGAATGGGTGAAGTACGAACTGCGCTTTCATAGACACCTGCGTTCTGGATTTTGTTAACATTTCTGATAAATACTTTAAGATTTTAATTTGCTGATAATGAGCTAATTATTTAATTGTTATTTAAAGAGAAAACTTAGATGCCAAGTCTGCCTGAGATGAAAACATTGGAATTATCTGTTAGTGCAGTAGTGGTACCCAACAAAATTAATTTCTGGTGTGTGCTAGAACTGCTGTGTGCATTATGAACACAAATACATAGTGGTGATGGTGCTCAGAGTGATTTTAATGGTGAGAATTCTTTATCTTGGCCTCCTCACATGTTACTGTATTTTACATCATTAGGAATAGGAAAAGGAGAAAAAGGACTGGCAGAGCAGATAAGGAATATAGGAGTCCAGCCAGAGAACATTGACTCACGCTGGCCAAGTGGCTGCCCCAAAATTCACGATTTATTCTGATAATATTCTGAACTTCTTTCCTGTGGGGGTGACCAAGGATAGTGGCCTAATGAGGTGGTGGTTTCAGAGACAGGAATCACCATTCAGTAGGAAATAGATGGTCACCACCATTTAATTCCCTAAACCATTACAGATAAGCATGGCTTTTCCTTATTCTATTAGTGAACTGGTGAACCAGCCACAATGATTTTACTTGGTTTGCTACCCATCCTACAGACAACCCACCCTTCCCCTGAGCCACCTCCTAAAATACCTGGAAATTGCTTATTCTATCAAAGGAGAGAAAGAGAGAAAAAAGTCTGTCTAGCAAAAACTAATTAAAAAAATAACACTGTAAATATCTGCACAGGACAATTATCTGAGAATTCGCAGTTCACAGAAAATGATTTTAATTATTTTTAAAAAGCTACCACTGTATGTCTTGTAAACACTATCCTCAAGCGTATCCCAGGATTTGTTGCCTTGCAACATTTAACAAGTTCGTTAACAAACAAAAATTGATTTTTATTTATCTTGTGAAGCAAAGCCCTTGTTGCTTTCTTCTTGATATTAATCCTCTCTTTTTTTGGCAAAGTAAATAATGGTGGAAACATCTGGAGATCCGATTAAACTATAAGTCCCTGCTTTAAAGAAAGGAGAGATCAATATAACTGCCAGCTCCATTAAACAATTCTTATCACTTTGACTGTTTATGTGGGAATAGGTGCAATTTATATTTTATGTTTAATTCTTCTGGAGCAGCTAAACTTATTTAAATTCCTCATAGAACCCCTTAATCAACTGGCCACACCTCGAAGAGAGTGTGGAGGGAAAGAAAGCTCTGATAGAACTGTCCGAATGATAAAGAAATGCAGTAACCCTTAAGAAAAATGAGAATGCAAATGCTTAAATAAGAATAAAACCCACATACAGTAAAGCCCTACTTGCTGTTGGATGTGGGGCCTTTGTTATAAGCAACAGAGCAGAAGCTGAGAAGAGGGAATGTTTTGCTCTAATAGAAGCTGTGTATGGGCAGGCAATTCCTGCCAGGATTAATTTATCATTTGAATAGGTAACACTCACACTGTGGCACAGTTGTTTCTGATGGAAGCCCTTGAGAGCAGAAGAACTTTGACCCATCCTGCCAAGTGAATTGTGGGAGTGAGGGGGGACCAGGATCAGTCCTCATGGAGTAAAAGCACGTGCAGAGGCATTTTCAAGAGAAGGAAAGCTATTGGACTATATAATAACATATTACGGTGACGTATATAGCTTGATAGCAATCTGGAAGACGCCAAAACTCTGAAAACTTGTCATATTTTGTGCTGCTGGGTCACATAGTGAATTTCTTTAAAAGCTCATAGTCCAAAAGACAAAGTCCATGGCAAACAAACCAGAGGAATAAATAGCATGAGAGGGACAGAGTGCAGCTAAGAAATTAACACAACCTGTGTGATTTTTAGTTGACAGTCAGATGGTCTTAGTTTTAGCTCTCTCATTAGGCGTGGTAGGCAGAAGGTTCATATTTTATGTCACAGTTTACTTATGTATCAGATAAGAATGAGAATCCCTCATCTCAAAGCTTTCATGCTTATTGATACATTTTGCTTGTTCAGTGGAAGATGCTATAGAAATGTAGAAATTTATGACATTGCAAAATACTCTAACAAAAGCGAGGCTTGTGTAAGTAAGTAGTCAGTGAAGAACAAACTGTATGTCCATTCCTTATCCTTCAGGTACTTGGTACAACTGCGGGAAGGAGAATTGACTTTATATTGCATAGGTTTGGGTGGAAAGAACGAGACTGCAGACCCTGTGACAAATAGAATCGATTTGTCAGGTGGTAATGTGAGTGTCACCAAGGAGAACGGGTGCAGCACCTTTTCAATCCAGACCAAAGAACACAATTATTTGTAAGTATAGTCGGTAATTAATGATTTGTTAAAGCAGAACTACTGTAAACAAGGTGAAGCAACAGGGAATCTCAATGTCTCAGGAAGAAAATACAACCACGGAGAAAAGAGACCATCAGAATTACATGGACTACCCCTCCCATTGCTCTACAGTGATTTAGTGAGCATTTTAAGAAGGAATTAAAAGTACCACATTGAAAAACTGAGAAAATACATTGAAATATTGCCCATAAAGACTTGCCTAGTAGACATGTCAGGAGCCAGCAGAGATGTACCATTCAGCTTGATAGCGCAGATGTGTGAATAGGTTCTCTAGCCAGCAACAAGCACAGTAAGATGTAGCACATTGTTCACCTTCCCCCAAGGTGGAGAAGAAGAGTTATGAGGTAACTGCACCACAAAGTCAATATATGGCAAAATTTCAGCTCTCTAACCTTAGACACATAAGCAATTAACTCTGTCTGAAAAGGTCATAGTCAGCAGCACTGGGCTCCTTTGACAGGTAAAGCTGCCGAACATCATTCTGCTTAAAAAAGAAATTTCTGTGGCTGTATTAGTCAGCATGTTATTTACACTTCCTTGCATTTATATATGACGTTCTTAAATTTCAGGTTTCGAATACCCTTTACTGTCCAAAATAACAGGCCAGAGGATGCTAGCAAGCTCCAGAATGAATGGGTGTCGCTCATAGAAAGGTACTGTCAGGTATGCAAGGATGCTTCGCAGCCTCAGGAGGGATCTCAAGGATGCACCTCCTCTGAAGTGGATTATGAGGATTTTACTGTACCTCTGAATGAACAGAAAGAGGAGGCCCTCTACCTTGATGTGACTTCTACAACAGCTAGTCTGAACAAGTCTTCAGGCCCCCATACAAAGCCCGCAGAAGGGGAAGAAGCCCTAGCATCACCAGCTCTTCCACTCTCCATAAGTAAGGCAGAGGCACCGCCAGCCCCACCTGCCCTCCTGCAGGGCTACAGCCTTTCTCCATTGGCAAAGAGAACCAAAGCCTTTCACTGGGATGTTGTTCCTTGCGGTAAGGTGAGAATGAAACTGATGGTACCTGTTGAAGGAAAAAAAAATAATAATAGCCTGCATTATACGTATAATTATAAAAGTACAGTTGTGCCACAAAGCAATCTGGATGCCATTCTCTGTTTGGATGCCTCTGTTCTTTTGGCTTTTTGTTTACTTTGTCACTCCTATATTTTTAGATTCAGAAATCTGTCTGGGGATCGTGTGACCCGAGCAAGAGAAAAATAGATGTATCTAGACTCTGTGATCAGTTCCAGATTCAGGACGCGGCAGTAGTTTTGGGCAATGAACCTTCAGTGAATCAGCATATCATGTTAGATCAAAAAGTTGCACATAACTTCAGTAAGTATATTAATGAGAACTGCCTACTCTAATCTGGAAGACTGGTGTGAGCACTGCATGCATTTTCTATTTGTACTTCCTGCCATTCAACAGGCAATGCAACAAGCTTGTGTCTAATTAATCTTTTAATTCAGTGCCCCTCTTCTCATTTATAAAAATAGACCTCATGTCTTAGTGGTCCTTAATAATGTAAACTAGAAATGAGATTCTTTACTTGGACAAAACATGTGGATACGCCATTGAGCTGTAGCTCTGTTGTCTTAGAGCAGATACGTAAAATTATGTATGAAACCTGGGAAATCAATGTTAAGAATCTGAACTTAAACACTTTTCAAATTCAGATAGAGCAAGTCAACAGAAACAGCTTAGTAGCACGTTGCACAACAAATAGTAGTACAAAGTACAACTTTGAGCACTGTGCTCAGTCTTTCTCCTACCTTGAGTCCAAGGATATTCATTTAGGCTTAGATGGGTTGGTGTAAGAAGCCTCTGAGGTCACAGGACCCTCTTGGCCTTTCTCTGGCTGGTAGCTTGTGTCCCAGGTATGATTCTGTCAAAGGCCTGACCTGGAACAGCCTTTCGAAGATAATGAGATAGTTCAGCACATAGTTCTGGTCTTAGAAGTGAAATGATGTAAAGGTCTTTCATATACTTTGATGAGAAGTGGCAGATGTTAAAGGAGTGATAATAATTGTTCTTCAAAGACTACTCTGATTTCTACTACATAGATGACTTTCCAAAAAACTTCTATAGTCTATCTGTGTGTTAAACAACGTTACATCTGAAAAGAATTTGAGGCAGTTAATTTTGAAGATTCAATGATTTTGTCTTTGTGAATATTGATAAGGAGGAGTATATTTTGGAGATTCTGTGAATTTTTAATTGGGAACTGTAAATGGAGATAACTTGCCAGAATTATTGAATTAATTGACTAACAATTTGAAGGGTTAAAAGGAAGTAAGTGATACAGAAGTGCTGTTGCAGATAAAAAGAATCATGTAATAGCACTTTTATCTACTAAATTATTGCAATTTCTTTGAGGAAATTTCTTTCTTTTGGTTTGCAAATAGCACCATTCTTCCTTTTGATCTGATTCCTCTAAAAACTTTTTTCATTGAGACATTATACGTCTGTTTCTTAATCTTATTTTTCAAGTCCCAGAAGTGAGATTTTTGGCATATGCTTATTATAATGGACATTACTTAGATCAAAAGTTAATTTGATTCTGAGAAATCTGATTAATCATCCTGCAAGTGCTGCAAACCACAGTCCTTAAATTAATGAATGTAAAGATGAAGTTCCAAAATGCCAGCAGGTTAAAATTTCTTTGGAATTTGAGTGGATATCTGAACACAAGGAGAAAATGAATGTTCTAAGAGAAGATCTACACACTAAATTCTAACCCAAATGTATGAGAAAACACAAATAAAAGCTAAATTATCTAGTGGCTTCTTGTAGACAGAATATATTTCTGCCATATAAAGAATAAGTATCATAAAGGGAGACAAGAAAAGCAGCCTCACCTGTTTGGGGAAGAGAAATCTTATTTTCATTTTCCTATCATGAGCCACAACCTAGACTTATTTAAATCCCATTTTGGAATATCAAGCGGCATGGAAGAAGTGAGCACTTCTGTTTCCCGGTTGCCTTCATTTTAGGAGTAATTTTGCTTGCATGGACTCTAACTACTTTCTTTTGAACCCTGGAAATTAAACAAAGCAAGTATACAAAATCAAAACAAATGGTAAATTTAATTTCTTTAACCTTCAAAATATTATAATATGCCACTGCATTGTATTGCTTTTTGGAAAAAAATTACTTTGAGCTGAATACAAGAGAAATGTGTAAGCAAGTACTTGAGTACCTTCTTTTAATGATATCCTGAGAGTTTTGCCTTAAACACTGCCTATGTTCTGACAGAAATATGTTCTTTTCTTGACTATTGCTGTGTATATTTAGAGAAAGCACGAAGACCGGGTTTTTGGCTTAGCATTAGCAGCTAGTAAGTGTTTGGGGTTTTCTCTGGGTATATTTTTCCTTGTTCTTTTTTATTTCCTTTTCTTATTTTTTTTTTTTTTTAAATCTGGAATGTAAATATGGAATGTTTTTGTGATTTTTCCTTCTCCTGAGCATTTTCTTCCCAGTAATCTAATAATCATTTCCCTCCAGACATTTTTCTGAAAAGTTTCCGTATCAAACCAAGTGAGCTGAAAGAAAAACTATACATTATACATGAAGAAAGTGGTGGACTTACAGATGAGCAGATTACAGCACTAAGAAGGTAATCTTTGGAGTTCAATTTTTTGTTTATAATATACGCCGCCTTTTGGAGAAGACCTAATCCTCTGGACATACTGTAAAGTTCAGGAAAGATGCTATTGAGACATTGGATCTATCCTGACTCGGAATAGAATATTAGAGTTGCACACAGAAATCTCAGTCCTTGCAACTGAGGTTTTATAGTATGTCCCTAAAATATCACTTTTCCCCACGTTGTGTAGGAAAGAGAATTGCAAGAAATGAGAGCAAATCTCACGTGATTTTGTGAACTGGTTCCAAGAAGCAGAGTTAGAAAAAGAATAAGTTGTGGCAGTGAGTGGATGTAACCTGATGAGAGAACTTTACAACAGTTCTTACTACGCTTCGCTGTCTACTGCAGGATCAGAAACAAAAGAATTTAAAATTGATTTGAAAAAGAGGAAGGCAAACAGTTGTTAAAGGAGCTTCATAGAATGGCCAGTTATTAAGAATATCAGTAGTTCTGACTGGCAGAAATTTGAAGGTTGCAGTAAGCTCCAGAGCTGAAGTAAATGTCAAAAAAAGCTGATCTTAAAGGCTTTGTTCAAAAAAAGAAAGATTTTACTGCAGTACTGCAGTTTCTAATTGCAGTGGTGGAATTGATCAGGAGATAATTGCAGTGAGATGTATTGGACACCGAGTGCTCTCTGGTGACACAGGTGGCTGTCTCTGGGGAAACCAACATTAGAAGGTGCTAGAAGTGAGGGAATCCCTTCAATCCTGCAGCACAGCAGCCTCTACTCACATCTCTGAAGGAAAACACTGAACGTGCTCTGTTATTCAATCTCTAATACAGCACTACAGATTCAGTCCAGGATTTCTATGCTGTTGAAATTAGGGTAACACCACTGAGACTGCTGATTTATAGCATCTGGGCTCTTTGCCATCTGACAATAGTAGTAGTAATAATGATGGCAATGAGGCTCGAAAGATTTTATTTTTCCCTTGAAGATTTCGGAGTCTTCCTTTGATAGTTATAATGCTGGGAAAATTTTTCTGGCAACGGAATGTTAGAGATATTAGATGCTGCATAGGATCAAGGGTTCATAGAATCAAATAGTTTGGGTTGGAAGGGACCTTAAAGATCATCTAGTTCCAACTCCTCTGCCATGGGCAGGGACACCTCCCACTAGATCAGGTTACCCACCAGGGTTTTATTCCTGGGATTCTTATTTCTTCCCAAGATCTAGCAATGCATGTATGAAACTTGTAGCGAAAGGAAGCTTATTTTTCCTATCCCAACATTTTTTAAAAATGTTACTGAAATAAATGAGATGCATTTTGGAATTGAGGATTGGATTTCCAAGGCAGTTCTGTGTCTTACAGCTCCCATTCAGACCCAGAGGGGCTGGTGCGTATCTTGAAATGCCAGCAGTAAGAAGTTTCCCTCGTACGATGAACTTTAGTGGAGTTGCAGGACACAAGTAGCAGGACACTTTGCACCTTTGAAGACATTTCCACTTGATTTAGGTGCCGTGGTAGAAAATTTTATCATTGAAAACTGTGACCTCCTGTTAATTGAGAATCTGAGGTTATGACAGGAGTTTAAACAGGATAGTTGGGGACTGGAAAATTCATCTCCATGCAAATTATACCTGTCATATTGTCTAAGCCTGAGCAGGAGGTCTAAATTCTACTATCGTAAAATGAAAAATATTTAAAGTCAAATCTGAGATTACGTTTCCAAGACTGTGACCAGTGAGCAAAATGTTCTGCTTATGTATCCAGCGAAGGTTAGTGGAGGTAGTGGAATATTATTATAATAAAACTTCAGGACTTATTTTGATATGGAAATCTTTTCATAGTTCTTGGAGTGATTCTTTATCCTGACATCTTAAAATCAATAGCAAAGAACTCTTTGTCTCTATAAACTTAATGTATCAGAACAGTGTGAGATTTTTTCATTGCAAAAATTCCTTTAGAGCTGCATTCATGTAAAAATGTATTTATAAAATACATTCACATATTCTTGTGCTTCCTTTTCCATGGCTTCTATTGTTTAGTGCTTTAAACCTTCTAGATAATCTGATAGTTTTGTTTCTTATACATAATTCAGTAAAACAATTTGATGGAGTATGAGACTTCAGATTAAATGAAGATATTTTCTGTCAGCTTTAACAAAAATGTTCTTTGAATTAGCTTAAGTAGGTAAACTATTTCTAATGATAAATAAAAAAATCTTTCACTTGCCAACAGATAACTGTAATTTTTAATTAAGAACTTTTTTTTCTTGGTGATGAAGGATGATGAATGCAACATTTTCTATTTGCTTTAATACAGATTTCATAATTTAAACCCCAGCAATTACTCAATTGCAGCTGGAGAACAAGTCTTGCAAGCAGCGGCTGAGAGAGCTGGGGGTGTTTAGCCTGGAGAAGAGGAGGCTGAGAGGAGACCTCATTGTTCTCTACAACTACCTGAAAGAAGATTGTAGAGAGGAGGGTGCTGGCCTCTTCTCCCAAGTGCCAGGGTACAGGACAAAGGAGAATGGCCTCACGATGCACCAGGGCAGGGTCAGACTGGACACGAGGAAAAGATTTTTTCACAGAAAGGGTCATTGGGCACTGGCAGAGGCTGCCCAGGGAGGTGATTGAGTCCCCATCCCTGGAGGGGTTTAAAAGACGGGTAGATGAGGTGCTCAGGGACATGGTTTAGTGGTAGATAGGAACTGTTGGACTCGATGATTCAAGAGGTCTTTTCCAACCTGGTAATTCTATGGTTCTATGATGATTCTAAGTTAAAATCTTTGCTTTATTTTTTCCATCTTTGAATAAATTTTCTTAAACTTATGTCTGTCCCCTTGAATATTTAATCACGCTGGCTACAAACTTGGTAGGTTGTTTGCAGAGAAAGAAGAGAAGATTTTAGACTTGAGCGCTTAAGATTCTGAACACTCCTTCTCATATGTTAGCTCTAACATCGATTTCATTTTTCTTCTTTAAGATATGCTATGAATTCCCAGAGCGTATCAGACAGACAGGCAGGAAGATCTCCAAAGGAAGGGAACTGTGGTGGTGTGAATTTGTTTTTCCAAGTCAAGGCATGTTTTAAAGATGTCAGTTTTCTAAAAATGTGCAGCTCTGGAGTACTGAGGGAGAATATTCCCTTACTTTTATGCAGAAGCCTGAAAGTTGCAGGTCTGTGTTATGTACTATCACAACAAAAACAGTGAATGGATTTTGGATGTGATGCAGTGTGTAGAGAGACACAACCACCATTGCTTATTTCTGTTTCTTCAGCAATTAAGAAAGTTTTAGGTGTAGGAGTCAGTCGGTCTGTGGGGCCCACACATAACATGACTCTGCTCTGCTTCTGTGCTATTTTTTTCAAAGAGTTTATTGCTGAAGACAAGCCGAGCCAGCATGGGTATAACTGCTCAAAACCAACTAATAGTTTCCTAGATGCTTTTGAAACGTTCACCTAATGTATCTGCAGATCATTTTTGCTTTCCATTAATGTAATTGGCTCAAATGTCTATAAAGTTCCAATGTTAAAGCATAAATATGTGATATGTAGAGCATACTAAACAGTAGGAAATTCCAATGCATGGAATGAAGAGGAAAACAACATCTGATTTTCAATTACTGTCTTACAGATACATGCCGACACCAAAAGATGCAGAAAGGTACCAGTCATTCAAGGGGTCTCCTTCAGAGCTGCATGTGGTTGATCAGTTTATGCTAGAGGTAAGAAGTCATAGCATTAAAAGACACCACATGCTATTTCTAGCATGATCTCTTCTTGATAAAACCACTACAAGAACCTGTTGTTTGAAACTTAAATGTACAATCTCAGCCAGAGTCAGTATAAGAGGATTTATCTGATAAAGACTTGAGGCAGATATGAAAAAAACTATATGGATTTCTACTTCTTCAAGCCACGTGCCCTTCGCATTCTCCAAAACAGGAGCTGATTTATTCTACAATTTTTTAGTGTAAAATTATATTCATTTAACTACTTTCTTCACAAGAAATGAATGTAATTGATTTTAATAACATCTGGCCCTACTATCACAGTGTTTTCTTGAACTCACATGCAAAAGACACGTATTCAGGTGTGTGAGTTTAATATTTGCCATATTACACCTACAGACTTAAAGCCTAGAATGAAAATAAATGAACACAGAAATTAGGAAAACTGTAGAGCAGCTCAATTACTCAAGATGTTATGAAAGATACATATGCGTGTTTTGGTATAAACATGGGGTTTGCTTCCTTTTCTGTTCAATTCGATGCAGATGTGTAAAATCCCCTACTTAGGCCAGAGGTTGGATCTCCTTCTTACCATACGTGAGCTCCCGCAGAGTATCAGAGATTTGGAACCTGTAAGTAACCTTACTCCTTTATAGTGTGTTTGTAATCAAAATCTAGCAGTTAGATAGTAAAGGGCTTTTGGGAATCCAGTTAATTTTACTGTGTTTTGTTGATTAAAGTATTCCACAGTGCTGGTTCAAACCAAAACACAGTAAAAAAAAATTAAGACAAATGAGGGTTCTGATATGCATGTGTATACATGTATGTGCATTTAATATTTTCCTTATTCCACTAAAGTTCAAGAAGCGATTGTTAGTGGGCCTGGCAGTGGGATAGACAGCAACAAAGGAGGGAAAAAAGATCAGGAAAGGATTTTCAAATTTTTCTTGGGGTTGTTAAACTTTCCTCTGTCTTTGCGCAGTGATAACGTGGAAGCAGATCTTGCTAATAAAATTCAGTTCCTTTTGTGAGGTGGTTCTTGCCCCACAGGCTGAAAAAAAATCAATCTAAAGCCTCACAACAAGTTTATTCAGCCAGCATCCAATAGTCATTTACTATTTTGAGGAGACTGGAGGAGTACAGCACTGAATTGAAATGATGGAAACCGGAGTTCAAGTCCCTTTCTGCCTTTTTCAGGATGACCTAGGGGTGGGGTGATGCAAATAAACAGCGTTCCAGTCTCATGGACTGCGTTTTCCTTTTCCAAACTGTTGCCTTACCTGTATATGTTTTGGTTCATAATAAATTATTTCAACACAATTCTCTCTCTACGAAAATGTTTCAAAGATTTTCTTTTTATTATGCATGGGAATGAAAACAAAATTTGAATGCTCTGCGAGTCCAAGTTGTTATCCTTTGTCTGGCTGTGATTAAAACCATAGTAACAGGAACAAAACTCAGAAAAAGAACAGATGGAAAACACTGGGGAGATGTGCAGATTTTTGACCCTGCCTGGTAAAATGCGACACCTTTACTGCCCTCCACTGAAACCAGATATTTGAATATTTGGAAGCTATTATATATACTCTTTGAAGGATATTTAATGTTCATGGAAGAGATGATTAGTTATCTAGGTATTTTATTACTTATGCATGCCAACATGTTTGTGAGCCATAGATTATACCTTTAAAATTCTATGGGACAATCTGAATATTGGCTTTCAGAAGCTTCTGGCCCTATGATGTGCTATGGATGTTTTAACAACAGCTTTCAGCTCTCTCGCTTATTTCATCCTTCCCCTGTTTTTAAAACTGAGCATTGGTGACTGATGGAGAGAGGTGTGGTGCTAAAAAAACACGTATCCTAATCTAAAACAAACCCACCTCTTGTGTTTGTAGCCCTTGAAAGGAGGTGGCTTCCCCAGGAAAACAGAAATTGGTATTGAGTTTGATTACAGGATATTATTATTCTTCCTTGTGGGGAAACTGTGCTAAGAATTTTGATAAGATAACAGTCTTCAGTGGGTATAAACAGAAGGGAGGGAAGTGAAGGATGGAGAACCTCATATCACGCTGCAGGCTGTTGGCTTCCCCTGGTGCCTGACATTTGGTGCAATCTGGTGCATTCAAACAACAAAATACTTTTTCTTCAGAAACATTTTTAAGAAACGAGGTTGGAGTCATTTTGGCAGGGCTGGTTTGGCCAGCAGAAAGGGTGTGACCTTCATCGGGGCAGGGTAACTGTGCCAACACCAGCTTTATCTTGATGGTAGAATTTTAACTGGTCCTTCCTGAAAATCCCAGCCTGTTCCTCCAGAGAAGTTGAACGCGGGTATCCAGTAGGTAAAGTGTGACCTCCTTCAGGTGGAGGAAGGTGCAGGCACCAGGGTTTTACTTGCATTTCCCCATTTGAACTGAAGGAAGATTTATGTATTGCAGCTAATAAACCAGAAAATCCAAGCGAGTAAGCAGCTGCAATCCAGCCAGAAATTTGTTGCTGTCTTGGAATACGTTTTAGCCATCGGGAACCATTTAAACGAAAAGGCTGGAAAACAGAAGGTTAAAGGATTTAGATTGTCGTCTTTGACCAAAGTGAGTAAATATGCTTCTTCTCATTAAAAATATCGTATTATAAGGTATGTAAGCCATTAATATTAACTCGGTTTTGCCCTAAATGTGGGGAAAGGCAATCATTTTTAATGAATAGCTAACATTTTAACATCTGCTCTTGGTCACGCCAGAAATAAAATCCTCTTTAACAATGTATTCTTTAATGTGTGTTATAACAAGATGCATTTCCCCATTATAGACTGCAGCACTGGCTAGACGGGAGCACTGTGGTGTTGAACACACTGACTTTCTAATGAGGTAGAACATCAAAATGCTGACTGCCCTGGTATTAAGATCCCCTGGCTAGAAGAGCTGCAGGTCCCTGGTTAGATGCAAGTTCAGATAGATAGTATGTTGTGGTTTTGTGTAGAACACTGTTGTATGGACTCTTTTCACGTCGTTGTGGTCGGATGCTGTATCTACAGCATTTCTTCCACACTAGTTGCACTTTTATGGCTTCACTTTACTCCAGAGTAAAGGTCTTTTGCAAAAAGAATTACAGTGCCGCTTTGAACTAAAGTTTCGAAAGTGGAATGTAAATAAATGAATAAATTCAAAGGGAGTGAAATGTGTCTTCAGTGGCCCCCACCCCCCCATCATTGCTCTGCTGGATGATTTAATGGGGGATGAAAATGGCAGTTATGATCTTCATTCTTTCCTGAAAGAGATCTGCTCTACAAGAAGCGTGACCTAGCTCTTAGTTCTTTAATTGTCTTTTCAGTGACTTACCACTTGTGTGACGTTAGGCTTTTTCCATTAGTTTTCAAGGAACTGCTTTCCTCTCTTCATCAAATTTTTCCATCAGAAAATGCTGCTACAGAGCAGAGTTCTCCCCCCAACAGTGGCAGAGCATCATACTCTTATCTCAAAAAGTAAGAAACAGATACAAATTTCCTAAGCTGCCTTGTACCTTTAACACTACTGTAAGATTATGTCTGATCTGTAAATAGAAGAGAGAAGAATTTTTATTTGGTTTTTGTTAGGTGTCTTTGCCATCTCGAGACTTTAATGTATGAGTGAGTGATTTATAACTCAGTAACACTTCTGACAACTTGCTTTTTGCCTTTTTTTTTTTTTAAATATATATATAATGGTTTTAATACTACATCTGTCATAATGAAAAATGCCTACAAAATCATTTTCTACCACAGACCATCTTCCCAGATTCAATTAAGGAACTTTACTACCTCCATGAACAGGGCACACTGCTTTTAAGTGGAAAGGAATAATGGCTGTGTTTGGAGGTCCAAAATCAGTGTAATCAGTTAGGATAACTTCACTTAAAAAAGACCCCTGTGAATAAGAAGATACAAAAGAGAAAGGCAGGTCAATGGATATGAAAATGTAAAGCTGATCTTAATCAAGATTGTCTGAAATGGGAGACTGAAAAGGAGATGTTTAATTTCATTGTGTTTTCTATTCTTGTCAAACTTACCTGGGAACAATCAGAATCCCTGCTGTTCTTTTTTCTGTTTTTCTTTCTTTCTTTTATTTTTTTCCTTAAAGTATAATAGCTTGATCTGGCAATTATTGCTTTATTCTTTTTGCAGTTACCTCTGTTGCGGGGTAAGGAGAGGACGTTCACCTTGCTTCACGCCCTTGTGGAACAGATCTTCTTACATGAGCCTGATTTGGCTAAATTTTCTCATGAGTTAACAGAATTTGAAGCTGTTTCTGATGGTAAGAGGACAGAGAAGAAAAAAAAGTAATCGACGAATAGAAAAATGAAGTCCTTCAACTTTCGCAGAAGCTCCTATCCTCATGATGTGAATGATACTTGTATTAAATATTTTTTTCTCTCTGTCTTCCTTTCCAGCTTCCGTGAAGGGCCTCAGTGCTGAGGTTGATGGTATGTAAATGTGGTTCCTAAAGTCAGAGAAAGATTTATATACATCATGCAGTCATTTAGAGCAGTTTTTCATTGTGCTTCTGTAGTTTGAAAAGAGAGGTGAAGGTTCCAAACATTGAGGTAAAGTGTTGCTACGGTGATACTTAACCTGTCACGTTACTGTGAAGAATTTTTTTAAAAAGAAATATTAAAGTGTGTCCAGGTAGTTTAGAAATATAAAAAACTTACTGCCCATGGTAAATAGAGTTTATCATAAGCTACAGATTTGTAAGTGGTACAAGTGCAGAGTCTGGGAGCAGGCAAGCAGCAGGAGAAAAATTCCTATAGTTCAGTCCTGGAGTTCAAGAATTTCTTTGAGCCAAACTGTTGCCTTTCTCTAGAAAGGGGTCCAACACTAGGGAAGTTGACAGGAGGGAATAGAATAAGGTTTTTCGAATGTAAGATAGACTTAGGGAGACGTTTACAACTTTACAACAGCATCACAAAGTGACCAGTGAAGTCGATGGATTTTAGATCAACCCCTTTGAGAGCTGACAGAGAAAGGTGTCCGAGTTGGTGAAAATTACTTGTATTGTGTTGAAGGTTTATTAAAAAAAAAGTACATCTTTCATCTAAAAATGTGGCATGGGTGTTGACTCCAACTCCAGACCAATGTATCGTATTTCAGCCTTTGATAACACACCTGAATGACAGTCACTCTCAGCTTTGGGTTTGAGAAACCCTCGCTCCTATTCTTCTGGGCTTTGGGAGTCAGCCAGGCATGTAGCTCGAAGCTACCAAAGCGTGTTTTTATTCTGTTCCAAGAAATTCCAATTAACTTCTTGGGAGACATACATAACTAAAAACAGCACTATTTACCTTCAGTCACTCGTGTTCTTCGGGGACAATGTTGGTAGCAATTAAAAATCACTAAATATCTTAAGGACAGTTTTGGAGGGTCATGGGTAAAATGTGGTACAATAGACACAGTACCAGAGACTGTTGGGGGCTATTGAAGGAACTGAATTATGGGAAGTGGAAGAGATTGACTGACCTCTTTCCCTCATGGATTCCTGATAGGCCCAGTGTAGATCACTCCTGTCTTCTGAGTCCCGTTCTCCAGGGCAGAAAGAGATGGTCCAAGTGCCACTGAACACATTATAGACTGATATCATCTTAAATCTTCCATGTGCACTAAACCTGACATTTGCTGTTCTTAGGACTCAACTGCGTGCTAGTGAAATTTCTCATTTTCTTTGTCTTTTGTTAGTATTAAAAAAAGAATTGGAAAACATTATTCAGTGCAGGCGACTTCTTAAACCCAAGACAATCAAGGCAGCACCGCAGGAGTCACAGTTCTGCAGGGAACTAAAGGTAACGCTATTACACATCCATATTGTGGGCTGGGTGTAAAAGATGAGTAATCTGCTTAGTTTTTGCAGGGTCCTGCCCTGGCAAGGTGGTCAGAAGTATTTGAGGGAAAGTCAACTTTTGTTCACCTCTAATAGTTTCTCATACTGTAATAGGAAGGGGTTTTCAACTTTTCCTTCACTCTAGGAACACAGCTCAACGTTATGCCTCTTCAGTACTTGTTGTCTCTAATGTCTATACATTACAAAGGATCTGTGATCAAGAAATTTTATTTTAAAAAATTAACTTTCTAAGGCCTTCGTTCTAACGCCTTAACAACTAGCAACTAGGAGGCTTTACTTCACATGCAAAACCCCTAGATTATGCCAAATGTGGGTGAAAATTAGGACTTTATGACGCTTATCTCATTCGGTCAATTTTAATAGATTTATGTAGTGGCATTGGATGATACAGTACAAAATTCTCTAATGTCGATGTTTCTTTTTTTTGTCTTTGATGTCTTAATACTTGGAAGGAAATGTGTGCTCTTGATGTATGCTTATCTTTTGTGAAATGTGAAATTTTTGTGACATGAAAATTTTGACTTGAATTATCTTGTTTTCACTGTGGTTTGATTTCTGCTTTAATATTATGCTCCTATACCAAATTAAGAAGTTTTATTTTATTACAGGATTTAATTCAAAAATATGAAGGGGATCTATCCCAGCTGTCAAAAAGATGTGATGAAATGAAGAAGCTTTATAGCAACATACTGGTATATATCATATTAAAATGCAATGAAAAGAAATCTGCATTTCTTTATTAAAAAAAAAGAAAGAAAGAAGAGCAAGATGTTCCCATAATTCCACATGCTTCATAGTTGTACTGTCCACAGAAACTGAAAAAAACCCAACCCATCTAACAGTGGTGGAATATTTTGAATGAAAATCTCGATTCTAGTTTTGTTGAGAACTTACAGTCCACTTTTTAGAGAGTCTATGACTCAAGTATGAAAAAGAAAAGCAAATGTTCAGTAACTTCATAAATTTGATGTGTTTAACTGTTGAATGTTTTAATCATGTTATAGAATACAAAATGATTTCTGGCACCTACTAGCAAGCATGTCTTTGGCTGTTAAGCCATGTAGCTGGAAGTTTTAATCCAGCTCTTTATTGCCCTCCCTTCCCTGTTATTCTCTAAATTTAGGCATTTGATATACTTCTCTCTCTTAGAATGGACTTTTTATTCTTTTCAATAATGTTATTTCTAGGCAGATCTTTTTGCATATTTATAAAGCAGCAAAAATAGGATGAGTGATCAAAGACCAGGCTATAATCTCAACAGCACTAGGAAGGTGTAGTCCAGATTTCCTGGGGAAATGTCTGATCTGGAAATATGTGTGTAGGTAGCCATGGAAATCATGTTGCACATAAAACAAAAAATCCACAGGCCTACCTTTATGATTTTATATTCTCCTTATAAAATCAATGATGACCTTGGCATGTGACACTTCTATAGAACAAACAATAAATTGGGGATAACTGGCTGTGGAATAGCTGTGGGCTATCAGCTTCTCACAGATGGTCACTGCCTCCAGGAGATTCACCTCTCGTTGCTGTTTAACTGATGATGCACCATGGGTGAGTGGCGAGACGTGCCAAAGATCAAAGGCTCGGAGCACCCAGGAGGTGCAATTAGGAGCACAACAGGCAAAACTATTAATCAGGTGTCACTGGTTAATGTTGAAGTTTTTGTGACTGGATTATATCTGAGTGGTTTCTTTGACTGTATTTCTGATTCCCAGGCAGAGGGTTTGCTCCTAAGAACATGTTAGATGATGTCCAGGTGAACACATGTAGGTGATGACAGATACCACTCCAAATCTTTCCGTATATTTCAGCTGTAATCTGAAATAATGAAGTACAACTCCAGTGCTGTTCAGCCTTGGGAGAGCTGCATTCCCCAATTACAGAGCAGCTTCAGTTACAGCCAAGATAAGAACTTGTAGCAACACAGGATGCCTTTTTACACTTTTTGATGAAGTCTTTGGAGCATATTCTCTCAATTTGTTCTGCTCAATTAGAAAACCATGGTAGGAAGAGTTGTGTTCTTTAACTCATTGATCTCATTAAGGAGAGATCTTTGCAAATTATGACAAACCTCTTGAATTAAACCTTAGCAAGAGATTTAATATCAAAAACCCTTTCCTATCCTGGAACTGGAGAACATATATGGTAGTGATTTCAATTAATGCAGGGATCCCTCTCCTAGTACTGAGCTTTGCAGTATGACTGCCCATCACCTCTTGTTTTATAGCAGAGCAGGCACGATGACAATATTGCTCATGCCTTTTGTAAAATACTTTCTATCTGTTCGCCTTGTTCAGGGAAAGGGAAGAATAGGGAAAGGTGGTTCTCTGATAAATTACTTTTTCTCCTCAAAATGCCTGCTTCCTCATGAATATTTTTGCTTGTTTGCAAAGCAAAATGACACTAAAGGAAAAATTTTTGGCTTGAAAATGCTGCTACCACACCCACCATGGAATATTGACCTTTTCCCTAATGGACGCATTTTCTTTTATGAACGGGTTCATCTAACAAACTACAGAGCCAGGAAGCTTCATGATTTATTGATTTTTCTCCTCTTCAGCTGGAAATCTCTAGTCTAGCCAGAGACTGGATTATACAGAAACCCAGGCTACTGAGACAATTCAGTGATAACTCATGGGGCCAGTTTACTTGGGATGTTTTGGATCTCAGTTTATTGAAGATTTTAGCTAGCTCTAAGTTTTCTAATAGTAATAATGAAGATATTTAACTTTTTTTTTTTGCTCTTTTAAAGGGTTTGAACTAGATGATCTGTAAGGTCCTTTACAATGCAAACCATTCTCATTCTATGATATACTAATGTTAAATATTCTTTTCTTCCAAACTTACAGGTAAAATTTGGGGAGCCGCAAGACCTAGATTCTGAGGAACTATTTGGATGGATATCTTCATTCATTAGTGAGTTTAGGAAGGCCTGTGCTGAAGTCATGCCATAAGGACAACACAAATCTTACAAAGAGGTGAGGGAATAAGTCCAGGAAACAACATTTAAGTTAATTGGTTTGAAAGCTTCTGTACCAATAAGTAGCACATAGACAATACACAGTCTGTACAGCAGTATACCTTCATTTTATTCAATTTATAACATGTAATTTATAAGTGGTATTTGACTTGTAGGATCACAGATCACTTACAAGCCTCTTCTTTTTTTCTGACATATGTGCCTTCATATCTTGAGGTGACCCTTCATTTAGAAAGGAGACATTTTTGACATTTTATAATTTCTCTTTTTAATATTTTCCTTTGATACTCAGTTTTCTGACTCAGTTTTAACTATTGCTTTCAACGATTTTGTGCGGAGATCTAATTTTTAATTATTTTTATTGTAGTTTTATAAATAATAATTTACAAGTTTTCAAATAAAATGGGAGCTGCTACTCACAGAGGAGAATATTTAGGAAAAATTCTTGTTTGTCTTTCTGCTATTAAAGCATTGCAGCTTTAGTCTGTAATGGAGAAAGTGTCTGGCCAGGTGGTTTGGTTTTTTTCCCCTCCAGAGCAATGCAATAAAATAGTGCTTTTTATGGCTTATGTCATGTATTCAAATAAAATACTATAGAAGAGAATCAATATGTGAGATTTGCAATGGGAAGAAGAGAAAAATATCAGAGAAGCAAAATAAAAACATGTCATGAGGTATCTAAGTAATGGTTACTGGAGGTAATTATTCATGGTTCTCAAAAGAGAAAATACTCCTGTTGCATTTGCTGGCTTTTACGTATTTTTAATTAGAATAATTATCTGGAGCTCAAATATGCAAGAAGAAAAGGAGGCCTATGAATGCAAAGATAAAATGGCTGTATTTAACACTGAAAGCAGAAAATAGTTCTAAAAGGTCACCAGTTTTGCAAACAGTGTTGTTTGAGAAAAAATGTTTTACCCAGCTCAGTTTAGGACTGACTGCCCAGGTCGCACAGTGTTTGGGCTCTGACAGAAATACCGTACGCTCCCCCTGACTTCAGTGCTAAAAGGAGCCGGGGCGAACTGTCTGAAAGGCTTCGATGCACTTACATCTAAAAATTACATTATGACAACCCTCCTTCAGCTGGCATACAGAACTTCTTCACGCTCAGCATTTAGTTTTCTGGTCTGGATGTGACCGATGCTGAACGTCTGGGTGTTTAGAGAAAAGTCCAGGTGAGCCCAGGCACCCACCACCTTGGTGCCGTAGTACCAAGATTTTTCATGCTGCTCATGTCAGGCAGCAAAGGGCTATTGCCAGGAATACAGAAACACTCGGACGCTGTATGGACAGCAGAGATAAAAGAAGTCCAAGGTTTAATTTTTTTTTCTTGTCTTGGCCTCAGAGCTTTAAGGGGCGACTGCAGTCTGTTGTTCTGGGGAGCTTACAGGTTTTGCTTCTGATGTGCCATGACTGGCACGGCACCCTTATGTGAAAAGGCAGGACAGAATTCCTGCAACTGATGTGTCCATCACAAAAGGCAAGGGTGTCACTTCACACAAACCTTAATAATCTGCTGAGGGAAGGGGACGCAGCTGCATCCCCTTGGATGCTCCTGTTCGGAAGCCGAATCTGATCCTGAGGAAAAGTGCACGCAACCTCTTTTTCAAAGAAGCTAGCAGGGATCATAAATGCTCTTTTAAAATCACAGTTCCTACCTCTATTGTGAGGAGTCGCCAGGGAAGAAGAATTCAAATCCCTATAATCGTCCTCCTTGGGGACTGCTGTGGCCAAAAGGTGTGCTAAGCAGGCAGCAATCTCATTCCTGGTCAGTGAGCAACAACACCAGGGAAATGTCTTCAACAGCAGGAATCGCGTGTTGAGCAAGGGTGTTGATGAGCAAAGAAGAACCACTCTTCCAGCTTTGTGAGGAGTAAACCTGGCACCAGCTGTGAATGCCAATGGGACTCACTACTTAACCTCTCTGCCTTAAATACAAGCCTAATCACAGAATAGCCAGGTTGGAAGAGACCCATTTGATCATCGAGTCCAACCATTCCTATCAAACACTAACCCATGTCCCTCAGCACCTCATCCACCCCTGTCCCTTGGGAGAAGAGCCCAGCTCCCTCCTCTCCACAACCTCCCCTCAGGTAGTTGTAGAGAGCAATGAGGTCTCCCCTCAGCCTCCTCTTCTCCAGGCTGAACACCCCCAGCTCTCTCAGCCGTTCCTCTTGTTCTCTAGCCCCTTCACCAGCTCCGTTGCTCTTCTCTGGACTCTCTCCAGAGCCTCAACAGACATCTTACAAGACGTCTAGAAAAACTCTTTGAGGAGGAGACTCACATGCTCCTTATTTTATATGCTTAAGATCATCTTTCAAGGACCTACGTACCACGTATAGACAGTCTTGCATGATGTAGAGGATGCCTGAGCTAGAGGTCTGCATTGCAGCACAGCAAAGTAGCCAGTGTGTCCCCTCAGATTTCTATCACCAGTGTTGCTGCCACCCGTAAGTTCCTAAAGATCATGATTTGAGCTTTTCAACGATCTTCTTAGGATTATGCTTCTAGTTAAGAACACGTGGTCATGTTTCCCAGAGCCAGAAGGAAAAAAAATAAAAACCAAATAGAAAAATTTGTACCCCTGATACTTACTTTACAGAAAATTATTTACAGAAGCCAATAAAGGGATTTAATTTCACAGAAAACATATTTGTTATGTTTGCCTCAGGTCAGCATTGGAACAGAGACATCTGGTTGCCACTGAAGTCAGTGGCACCTATGTGTGTATCGGGAGCTATGGCTTACATCACACACTGCTTATTGAAAGAGGAAAATTAAATTCCTTTTAGTTTTTCGCATCTCTATCACATTGCCTTATACAGTGCATGCACACACACTGTAAATAACATTCGCAGTTTTTGATGTGCCGTTAGTGCTTCAAAATCTGAACCATCTTCATTTGTATGTGAATCATGTAAGATAGCCCTGAATACAAGTGCCATTTCCATGGTATCAAGATCCCTGCATCCCTGAACAGCATTCGTGATGGTCATGATAAGTTTCATGTTTTTCTACTATTACCTTAGCTCAGGAGTCCTGGGAAGTCTCCTTTAACTAAATAGTTTTTTTAATTTTTTTCCATAACTCACTTTTTTTCCCCTAGTCTTTTTTCTCTATTATTATATCTAACAGCTTGTTCTTGTTTTATAGCTCAGCTGGCATGGCCTTTTCCAATTAAAAATATATTCTACACAGTAGTCGATATCTGTGTCTTTGTGTGAATATCCTGGAGCATTAATTTAAAAAATTAATGTCCAAATATCCTCCTTGGCAAGAAGTTCTAGCCTCTTCAGAGAGCACGAAGCTTTCCTATCGAGTGGGAGCTTACTGAGGAGACACGTTTCAATTTTCTTGAACAAGCTCTTTCTTCAGTGCCTGTGAGTTTCAGAGACCTCCTGATTTACATGTAAAAGTAAATAAATACAGCTTTTTCGCTACCTCATACTTTTTCCCCCAAGTGCTGTTTTGCATAAGACTGGGGTTTTCAGGTCTTTTAGAGTCAACTGTGTTTCTAAGTTTTAGTGATATAAAGAATAACAGTTGCTGCATCTTAACATTTATTTGTAATTATATAGACAAGCCCTAAGTCTCCATGTGGACAATGTCTATAATGTTTTTGGAATTCTTCCTTAGTGCTGACAGCTTTATCTGGCAGACCTGTAGTCATGAAAGCCAAAACATGGAATGAGCCTCTTGTTTGTGAAAACTAATACCATTGGGAGCACTTTGACAAGTAGTAACCTATAAAACTGTAGTATTTCTACCCCTGGATTATTTGTTTCTCGATGAAACCCACAGAGCCGACATTTGGCATAGGATGAAATATGAAAGGTTAATAGTGATGTTATATAAGTCGTTCTGCCCAGTAAAATTCATCACGATATCCAGTTGTACAAAGTAAGGCTGTGGGTCAAACGCTTCGTGACAACTCAGCTCTATAAGAACTTCTTGCTCCTGAAGGAAATCGAGATCTCTTTTGATGGTTTATTTCCTTAAAATGCACGCTGCTGGTAGTATGTCCAGTACTTTAACAAAAGCAGGAAAGATAACTTCTGGATCTTGTATTAGACATCAGTTGCCTTCAGCAAAATCACGAAGGAGAGAAGCCCTGCGCTCTGGGATTGGAACTTCTGATAAAAATCCCTAACTTTATCTGCCAGTCCAGTGTCTCGGTGTATTCCAAGCAGCCCCAAGAAATGCCGTAAGAAACAGAGCTTATAGAGGCACGGGTCACAGAACTGACTTGAGCTCCCAGAGGGGCCAGCGTTGCATGTGTGCCAGCGCTCACAAGGGGTTTACAAGAACTCATAGATTGAATTACAAATATCTTTCCCCAGGGAAATTTCCCAGTGCTTCCTCAAATCAAAAATGTAAAGAGCTGAGATTAGTCAACACTAAACACAGGGGAAAAAAATTAATTTCCATAAATGGACAATTCTATCTCAGGACAGTGGCTGAACTTTGCTTTCCAGTTTTCCTCTTTTCTGTTTGAGCTGCCAGGCACCTGCCAATTTGTGTAATTGAACAGTAAAGCAAAAATAAAAATCGTGGTCACTTAGAAGATGTTTTGTGCAAAAAAATCTTTGTAGTCACTTATGTATGCCCATCTTTTAGTTTGAATTAATGCTTTTCAAATACAAATACTAATTGCTAGAGAAGAAAACAAATTGTGTTAGACAAAGAGAATGAAAACATGAGGTCTCTAAAAGGGAACCTGGTGGGCACTCAGTGTAGGACAACTAAAGCCTGAAAGTATCCTTAGAAACTACTCACTCCTGTGCTTAAGAAGTAGCTGCTAATGATGACTCAGAAGAAGCACAAACAAATTTCAAGCTGCTTGCCTTAAAGAAGAATACATTAAAAAATTCAAACTGAGGGTTTACTTTGACTAAGTGCTGAGGTGCTCTGACTCAAACAGGGACTCAAAAAGCCCTTGATGAGATCCGTTCCTGCATTGCTCACAGAAGTTTTGCTGTGGATATTCACAAACTCAAGATCTCATTCCCTGATTTGAAAGACATTTTCAGGCTGCTAAAATGCTCAACTGTTAAGTTTTCTCACCAAACTAAATGCAAATATTATTTTTTTTTCACTGTTACTGCTCACCACCCAAGTAGAATGTGCTACAAGCTGAACTGTCTATTCCTAGAGTAAAAAAGGGAGATGAAAACTCTAACTCGGATTCATGATAATTGGTGTAAATAAGATTTTATTTAGCATTAACTTGAGTATTTCATGTCACAGCATATTACTACATCTGACATGGTCTAAGAAGCAGACTGTGCTTTCTTGGGTATACGTTGAAATGATTGCAGGGATTGCTAAATATGCTTCAGCCTTACACTTGCTGCCTGTGTACCTAGTGATGAATTCTACCCCTTGAGAATATTTTAGTCAAGGACAGTCACCAGTAATTACACAACAGAAAACTACAAAGAAGGTAAATAGCGCTTAAAGGTCATTTTACAAATAAGACATTTGAAACAAAAGGCTTCAGATGTGGATTTTAAGTCTCTGGATGCAATTTAAAAACGCTGTAATGTGTTTTGAAACAAATAACTGACACTCTTTTTCTTGCACAAGGATAAATAGCTGGTGATATATGCTTTGGTGACATCATTTGCTCATGAGCATTGAACTAAAAAAAGGAAATAACCCCAAAGGTTATTGTCTTGAAAAGTACCGATGAGCATATTTATACTAAAATTCTTGTAGCTCCTAGAAATTTTCCTGAACACACTCTGTAGGACTTGGCCAGAAATGATGTATTTAAAAATAGAAATTTGCTTGACTCAATTTCAAAACAGTAACTTTTCTTAGCCAGAAAATAATTCCCAGATAATATCCCAACTTGCTGTCATTAATGATTAAATTGAAGTTTGTTATTTGGAATCCTGCCGTTTAAAACAATCTGATGTCTCACTTTGTTGTCAAGAATTAAGCTGATTAGGAAAATTAAAAGCAACCAAAATCCTTTTGGTTATGGATTTACTGAACTCGCCCTGCAAAAGGACAACCCAGCTGTGATGACTCTGCTCTCCAAAGTACAGCTCTGGCTGCATTTTATGAACCAGCTCTGCGCAACCAGCCTGCCGCGTGCCAAGCTGATGGGCACTGCTCTTGCTCTCACAGCTTCTCATTTAAAGGCACCGATAGTACCGTATCCGTGCGAGTGTTCTGTGAAAAACAAGGAGGCTGGAAGCTGGTCTGAGCAGCAAATAGATGCAATGAAAGGTAGTAAGTCAAAAAACCAAAACCTACAATATGTGAAGAAAAGTCACTTTTTTTCCCTTCTATTAAAGTTGGCACATCTCAATAGATGATACTAAAAATCTTAATGCAAAGTCGTTCCCCGTGGCTTCTTCCCTGAATACCATCACAAGTCTTCCAGTCAATCCACTCTCTTTAAATATCAAACAAGCACTACAACCAATGGTCAGTCTCTTAATTCTCTCTCTTACACACTTCTTTTAATGCAAATTATTCCCTCAGTAATGCTGGGTTTAGTTTTCTATTGGTCCTTGCTATGAAAACCACTGAGAGAGACACTTATCTGGGACAATTTCTCCTGAGGGGAAGTAATCTGTGTACCTCGATTGATGTCAAAGAAGATGAACTAAATTACACCACTTCATGATCTAATTTTTCTGTGGTTTCCTTGACATCAAATTAGCAAACTATACCTAACAAAATGTAGTCAACAGTTTAAGCTAAATTGACTGCCAGCAGATTGCTGCAGCCTTCATAAACTCCATTCTGAGTTCTCTGTAACCACCCTGCTCAGAGAAACGGGCTCTGAAGCTCAGAGAAAGTAACAAATCATCTTCCTTCCCCTTCCTCCTGCTACAATAGAAAGATTTTCCTACTAGGCTATTTTTCTGGTTTTCTGACCATGATTGTGTTGTATCTGGGCAAAAACCTCACTTCTTGCCTCGTTAAAATACAGTTGAAAAAAAAAATCTAAGATCATTGAATAGATCAGTGCAGCAGTTTGCCAAATCATCTATTTCATAAAAATGTATCAGGCAAATTAGTTGAAAAAATGAAAAGAATGAGTTTGTGGATTTTTTCGTAGGCATGAACTGAAATGCAGTGGAAAAAAAAGAATTAAATTTTACTTTTTAACAAGTTGCAAGTACCTGCTATAAAGAGAGTTAATATATATGAGTTGATGTTACATTCTCAATCCACCAAAACCTTGTTTTTACAAAATGTTTAAATATGTAATATCGAAAGAGATTTACTGGAAACAAGAAATATTAAACTACGTTTGGATAGCCCAGCCAAGATTAATGATGAAATTTATTGTCCTGTTGTTGTTGAAAACAACTGGCTCCTACCTAGGATCTATGAAGAAGTAAAAAGAGCATACAGGTAAATCTGGACTAAGTCTATTGGACTCAATATAACAGTATAACTACGGAATATTTCCAGACATCCATCTAGGAATAATTGCAGAAACACGCTGCTGTAAGGAGCTGCAGAATCTGGACAAGAGCATTTCAGACCCTGAGTTGCACTTTGATTTGGGGCCCGAAGTGTGCTCAGGTTTGCAGTGTTGGCTGCAAGGAGGTCTGGCTGTGTAAGAAATGCTGAATAAAGACCTCGTGTCAATGGTGTCAGCATATCTGAACAGTTTTACCTTTCCGCACATGCAGACATCCCGCTGACTTCATTTTCTTAATCGCCTCTAAAGTTCACAAAGAATTTTAGAATTCCGTTTCGTAAGTTGGCCATCAAAACACAAATCTATTAGAGAAGACTGCCGAGGATATTAAAGAAGCCAAAAAAATATAAGTAGACACTTGTTTTTCATTTGTTTCTTTGTTCTGCTGCTGCAGAAAGCTTAAAAAATTCTTGTAGATGGACCGGAATGAAGAGAGGTACAAGAGAGGCAAACATACAGAATAAAGCTTACTTAAAAAGCCAAGCTAAGTGCCAGAGATGAAGCACACACATGCACACACAAGTCTATATATATACGTGAAATGGATTAAAATAAAGCAAGGAAAATGTAGGTCTGATTCTGCATCTGTCTGAACAAAATAGCAAAACCTCTTGTTCATTTTCATCATTCCAGCCATATGTATGTGTGCGGCTGAAGGGTTGATTATATTCCTATGGTATCTCTTTACATTTTATGCTTAAATAAATGAAATTTACTTTATAAAGCCTTTGCAGAATCTTCTAAAGAACCACTAAGCTCATTAACCAGGTGAATTAATTTTGGATTTGGCCAACAAACAGTGTAAGTAGCTAAGAGCTACAGGGCCAGCTGTCTGAAAGACAAGTTAGTCTGTACGGGAGCCAACAGCCAGATGGAGACGATAGCCAACTTAGGAAATACAATATTTAGCCTGAAAGAATGTCAAAAGACGGTAAAGAGTCTGACCACCGAGTTCCATAAGAGCAGGTTTGAATGGTTTTCAGTATTCTGCCTTTGACTGCAGCCTTTCTGCCTCCTTCTCCTCCCGCGCCGGGTGACCTCGCGCATCCTCATTAGGACGAGTTCAGCGAAAAGCCAAGTAGAGCAGCACCAGCGCTGGGGGTTTAATCCTAAGAGGAGGTTGATGGGTGCTCAGCCAGCTCGCTACAAAACTGTGATACAAATTCAGCAAACAGAAAGCTCGGCTTGACAGAAGGGAAATATAATTAGGAAAAAGAAAATAGAAAAGGAGACGAAGGACGGTTCCTGTTACTGAGGGGCTGGGAGAATTTGTAAGGCCTCTAGACATGAGCAAGAAGCTCAAAGGCAGGAGAGGATGTCTGAGGCAGATTATTTCTCCTTTTTGTAAGGCAAATAACTAATTATACAAGGCAAGATTCTTCTTTTCTAAAGAGATTCAAAATGTGTTATGCAATATTGATACAGGAATTGTATTTAATGCATGTTTACAAGCCAAGAGGTAAAAGAAAATGTAGATATAAACATGGTATTTTCCCCTTATTCTCCCTGTTTCCTTATTCTCCCTTTCTTCCCTTTGTCAGAAAGATGCCTAGCATACCTGCAGAAATTTCCCTGTGAAAGGGCAAAATACTTCTAGCTGGAAACAGTTTTAGGCTTCCTCAATATGTGTCCAGAAAGGGAAGGAAACAGTGAGCTTAATCTAACTGAATTTCCATTTTGAGCATTGTTGATATTTATTTACTCATTTTTCTTTCAAAGGAAGAAAAAAAAAATCCCTGTTAGACGGAACTGGATCAATACTGAGAAATTCTTTGTCGGATAAAATAAGAACGATCATTAACCTTGCTGCTTATAAATTAAAAGCAAACTTCAGTTTTCAAGTCAGCTTTCCCACAGCATCCCCAGCAAACTTCCTTCATTTTGTTCAGCAATTAAAACCCAGCCAACCACCTAAGCAAACGCTGTTACTAATAAACTTCAAGCTCTCCTCCTGCTGCGTGAGTGGGAAAAAAGGAGTTTTGCTTATGGGGACTCTTCAGTCTGTTTACTTAGGCGTGGATTTGAGGCCGATTATGTGTATAACTTATAGATCCAATGCCCCTGGAAGTGTCATATAAACAAAGTTCACGGCTGCTCTGGTCAGTGCCTGGGCTCCCTCTGGCCATGGCCAATCCCTGCTTTCTTCATGGCCCTGGCAGCAGGATCAGCCTTAACAAACCTGTTATTAGTTTGGAAATTATCGGTAACAGGCTCTGGTCTCCATTTAAGGGCTTGATCTGTTGCCACCAAGAATTTGTTCTAATCACTATGTTACTCTGAATTGTGATTTGGTGCCATGGTGGCAAAAAAGACTTTGTCTAGAATCATTGAATCGTTAAGGTTGGAAAAGACCTTTAAGATCATCCAGACCAACCAACAACACACCACTGTTGCCTACTAAACCATGTCCTGAAGTGCCACATCTACATGTTTTTCGAACACCCCCATGGATGGTGACTCCACCACTGCCCTGGGCAGCCTGTTCTAATGCTTCACCGCTCTTTCAGTAAAGAAATTTTTCCTAATATCCAATTGAAACCTCCCCTGGCACAACTTGAGGTCATTTCCTCTTGCTCTATTACTTCTTACTTGGTAGGAGGCATCTACACTATGGTTGATTGCAATGCTTTGCTTTTGAATGTCTGAGAATGCTAACTTTATTGTAGCTTGCATTCATTTTATTTGCAGGAAGAAATCAATTTTTATTTTCAGTTCAGCTCTTCTTCCTAAAATACACCTTCCCTGATGGCCTCTATTTTACTTTCCTTTTCCCAGAGATTTCCACTGTGCTTGTACCAGTTGGCTGTTAAATCATGATTTCTCAATCGAATTACTAATTTTACTGAGATATAACCAAGCCAGAAACACATCAGAGTCAGTGGTACTCTAGAGTATGTTTTAGAGATGGAAAAGAAAATAATGAAATGGTGAAAAGGGTTTGTCCATGCTCTCTTGTAAATAGGAAGAAATGCCCCAGGTGAAAGGCACCAAGGTAGGAAGAGGAACCCTGATGTCTCAGATTTTCCCCTCTCCAATACCACAATTCAAAAGGTCTTTCAAATAAAATAGGAATTTCAGACCGGAACCGTCTATTAGGGTGTTTGCAGCATAAGTGTGGGGAAGAATGTGCTCCCTTCTTCATGTTACATTAGCAGCCTCATTTAATTGGTCTTCCTTCAGATTAGGTACCCTGATGTGAAAACTAAATGCCATGTGCCAAAACAGTTTTGGAAATTGTTGACATTTCTGATAATGTGATCCGTTCTGCAGGACCGAGTCCACCTCAGCCTCCTTTCACAGGTGATGAGAAATATGATGTTAATCATTAGTGTACGCGTGTATCATTAGTCTTGTGTTATCTGTGCAGATCGACAAGTACTTCCAACAGAATTGTTGGTATATTTTCTGTCTTTGCCAGAATAGATCTTAGGCGATGAGGAGCACTTAGCTTCTTCAGACTGTGATCTCAAAAGGTTTATAACTGCATGCGAAATATGTGTGCAAATTTGTTCAGCTGAGTTCTGAAATAAAGTAGCTGTGTTCGCAAATGGCTGTAATTAGTGAGCTGCATACTTACTTCCTAATTTGTTCACGCAGCTAAAGTAACGTGCATAGAGAGATGTATGCACGGCTCTGGGAGACCAGCGCACGAGCGAGAGGTGCTTCTCATGGCTTTGACTGCACTTCTAAGTCTGCTCCGTGCCAAACAAGTCCTTAGGTATTCAAGTGAGAGAAATGGAAGGGGAAAATGCTGTTGCCAGGCCAGAATTAGCAGGTGCCTGCTGACCAGTTTGGTTTCTGATGTTACTTTCCTTTTTTTTTTTTTTTTTTTTTTCATTTTCTTAATCTGAGTTTTGGCTATTTTCTTGATTTTTCCATTTTTTTTTCACCCACCACTGAGACAGCTGGTGTCATTGTCCATAACAAAATGTAATTAAAACAACTTGACTGAAATTATTGTGAACTTTTAAATCTCTGTCAAGTGACTGATCTTTCAAAATTGCCAGCAGTTTCAAATTTCAGTCTAAATTTATGCACGTTACAAATTTATTTGCTTTTATTTGTGCAATGTAAAAGGCTACTCAGCAGCATGAGTTACAGAAGAGCTTTTGAACACAAGATGTTGAAATAGGGTGGAATTAATTATACATTTGTATTTATTTACAAAATATTGTGGCACAAAACCTTTTCCTGTTTTCGTTCAGTTTTGTTTTGCAAGAATCCTCCAGACAGGTGTCCCTGTGCATTGGCAAAATCTTCTAAACTGCAGATCCAATTTGTACAAAAGAGACAAAATTGTGCTGCTAGTATTTACTTTATTTCTTGTTTCCTTCCGTTGTTTGCAGAAAATGGTATTTCTCAGCTTTACTTTCCTGTCCAGGTTGGTGCCAGTGAATAGGTGGATATGGATGCAATCCTAGAGAATAGTGAAATTTCATCTTACCTCTTGTCTGACCAATAGGATTCCTTAAAATTTGAGTTTGGCTTTCTGAATTTGAGAAAGTATTGAATTTGTTGCCAACTAAGAGGACTTTTAGGTGCTTTACGACTTCTTGAAGACTTTGCCGAGTTCTACAGACTTAATTCTTCACTCCTGGTTCTCCACATCAAGGAGGTGCCTGCATAGAGCCTTGGTGTTCAGTTGAGAGTAGGTTTCAGTGCTTTATGTTACTCCTCCTAGTTTCCTGTTGCTTCTTTAATTTCTTTTATCTGTTAGTGTCCAGATTTATGGCAGCATTTGTTAGCACACAGAGCTGAAGAGCTGTGTGAGCTTTCTGTATCCCAAGCTGCTTCCTCTACGGAATGGGAGGCAGCAAGACTCGCTGGCATTTCACAGCTCCAAAATAGACCAGCGCCTTTCCCAGCTCTGTTTGAAAAGCTGCACCCACATAGGGGTTCCTCTGGACAAGAAGAGAACGAAGGCTGCTGATGGTTAATAGCTGACGTGGGACAGGTTTATTGCAAAGCTGGTTTAGGCATAAAAAGATTGGTGCATTGAGAGGTATCTGTCTAAAAATCATACGCTCAATTTCTTGCAAGCTATTGGCATGTTGTTGTTTTGGGTGGAAATCCATTTAGCCAATGCTGCTTCGGGGAGCACTGCATCATTTTTAATGTCCCTGCAGAGGGCTTAGATTGCACTGTGAGACTGTTTCAATGGACAGGAGAGATCTTCTCTAGAAGCTGTCAGCAGCACCAAACCAGTAACGTTTTCAATTCTCTTGCAATACACAGAAGTACGAAGCTAAGGTACCTGCTCAGCCTTCCGATCCTTTTGGCCCACATAAAAAAAAAAATTCAAAAGAAATACCAGACAGAGGTGTCTCATCAAAACATCACCAGAAGCAGCCATTTGGCAGCATCATGAGGTCGCACCTGGCAACATTAATCCTCAAAGAGCAGCGAGTAAAGCCCTAGCAGTGATCTAAGGGTCTGAGTGGGTGGTTTTGATTACCTGGCTGCGTAACGGGGAACCGACGGCAGCACACGCAGGGCTGGGGTGTCGTCCCCAAATGCAAGATGCAAACATGTGAATTGTGTGTGCGGGGAGGCTTCTCCAGGTTTCGACGCTGCCTTTCCACCAGGCTGCAGTTCTCTCCCCCTCCTCCTATAACACGGAACATTGCGATGATTTGTCGCTTTCCCTTTGGCTTTGTAGCTGCTTAAAAAGTTGTCTGGGGAGACAAGCGTGTGCGTCTGCACAGGGGGCAATTCCAAGAGAAGGGTCCCTAGTAACGAGGCTTCTTCTCTGCCCAGCTAGGTGGGAGCTGGGCAGGTTTGTTATGACATTAACTCTTTGGGGGGGAAGAGAGAGAGCGAGAGAGAGAAGTGGAGCCTGCAGAAGCCTGGCAGTGATATCAGACACAGGATCTAGCAGCTCTGGGATAAGCTACCACCTCGCCGCTCCAGCGCTCAGAGCATCCCGGATCTCCGGTGTGAAGGGGAGAAGGAGCCAGCAGCAGCAATCATGGCAACACCAGATGGTTTTATTTCTTCGTGACCTCTCTCTTCTCCTCTCTCTCATCAATAATCCACCTGAGGGCTTTTTTTTTATTATTTTTTTTTTTATACCAATCCAGCCTTCCTCCCTCCCTGTCTTTCTCACTCTCTGCCTTTTTTTTTTTTTTTTTTTGATGTGGAGAGAGAGGAGAAAAGGAGGCTCTGGAAACTGTTTATTTTGTCCGGCGGCTTTTTGAAAGCACCCGGGGAAAGAAAGGAAGAAAGAGGAAGGAAAGAAAAAAAAAAAAAAAAGGAAAAAAAAGAAGAAGAAAAAAAAAAAAAGATAAAGGCTGAAAGTGGTGGCCGGGGGGGAGGAGGAGAAGAGACGAAGGAGAGAAGAGGAGAGGCAGAGGGAAGAAGGCGGAGGAGAGCGGAGGCGCCGCGGGGCCGGCGCGGACCATGGGCTGGCGGCTGCTGCCCGTCCTGCTCGCCCTGGCGCTGGGCGGCCCCGCGGCGCGGGCGCAGAACGACACGGAGCCCATCGTGCTCGAGGGCAAGTGCCTGGTGGTCTGCGACTCCAACCCGGCCACCGACGCCAAGGGCTCGTCCTCCTCCTCCTCCCCGCTCGGCATCTCCGTGCGGGCGGCCAACTCCAAGGTCGCCTTCTCGGCCGTGAGGAGCACCAACCACGAGCCCTCCGAGATGAGCAACAAGACGCGCATCATCTACTTCGACCAGGTGAGCGGCCGGGGGGGTGTTTAGCCTGGAGAAGGGGAGGCTGAGGGGAGACCTCGTTGCTCTCTACAACTACCTGAGAGGAGGGTGTGGAGAGGAGGGAGCTGGGCTCTTCTCCCAAGGGACAGGACGGGGGGGAACGGCCTCAAGCTCCGCCAGGGGAGGGTCAGGCTGGACATCAGGAAAAAATTTTTCCAAGAAAAGGTTACCCGGCTCTGAAACTGGTCGCCCAGGCAGGCGGTGGGGTCCCCGTCCCTAGGGGGGGATTAAAAGACGCATAAACCAGAATCACAGAATAACCAGGTTGGAAGAGACCCACTTGATCATCGAGTCCAACCATTCCCATCAATCCCTAACCTGTGCCCCTAAGCACCTCATCCACCCTCACCTTAAACCCCTCCAGGGAAGGTGAGTCAACCACCTCCCTGGGCAGCCTGTTCCAGTGCCCAATCACCCTCTCCGTGAAGAATTTTTTCCTTATTTCAAGCCTAAATCTCCCCTGGAGGAGCTTGAGGCCATTCCCTCTCGTCCTGTCCCCTGTCCCTTGGGAGAAGAGCCCAGCTCCCTCCTCTCCACAACCTCCCTTCAGGTAGTTGTAGAGAGCAATAAGGTCCCCCCTCAGCCTCCCCTTCTCCAGGATAAACACCCCCAGCTCTCTCAGCCGCTCCTCATAAGATTTGTTCTCCAGCCCCTTCCCCAGATTCGTTGCTCTTCTAAGGTGCTGAGGGACACGGTTTGGTGGCAGATAGGAAGGGCTGGACCCGATGATCCCAGAGCTCGTTCCCAGCTGGTGATTCCGCGATGGGTACCCGGCACTCAGCCGGGAGCCATCAACAGGTCCCCCCCGCCCAGCGCCCCCGCTTCGCCCAGTTCCTTAATTCCAGCAAAAAGTCGGAGCGTCCCAGCACCCCAAAAGGTGGAGAAAGGGAGGGGCAGGGCGGGGAGACCCGGGGGAGACCCGCTCGGCCGCCCCCGCGGGAAGTTCTCACGCCCCGCAGCAGGTTCCCACGCTCCCGCTTCTCTCAGTGCTTTAAAAAAAGTTGGGGGGCGGCTGCCAGCGGGGAAACCCGCACCCCAGGGGCGAGGAAGGGGAGCGGAGAGGGCCCCGCTGAGAGCATCTCGCGCCTCGCCCTGGGGTCCCGCTTGCCCCCCCCCCCCGGGGATGGGGGCAAAGTGATGGGGAGCGCAGGATCCGCGGGGGATGGGTCCGAGTGAGGGATGCGAGCGCAGGATCCGCGGGGATTGGGTCAGAGTGAGGGATGCGAGCGCAGGATCCGCGGGGATTGGGTCAGAGTGAGGGATGCGAGCGCAGGATCCGCGGGGGATGGGTCCGAGTGAGGGATGCGAGCGCAGGATCCGCGGGGGATGGGTCCGAGTGAGGGATGCGGAGCGCAGGATCCGCGGGGGTTGGGTCCGAGTGAGGGATGCGAGCGCAGGATCCGCGGGGGTTGGGTCCGAGTGATGGATGCGAGCGCAGGATCCGCGGGGGATGGGTCCGAGTGAGGGATGCGGAGCGCAGGATCCGCGGGGGATGGGTCCGAGTGAGGGATGCGAGCGCAGGATCCGCGGGGGATGGGTCCGAGTGAGGGATGCGAGCGCAGGATCCGCGGGGGATGGGTCCGAGTGAGGGATGCGAGCGCAGGATCCGCGGGGATTGGGTCAGAGTGAGGGATGCGAGCGCAGGATCCGCGGGGGATGGGTCCGAGTGAGGGATGCGAGCGCAGGATCCGCGGGGGATGGGTCCGAGTGAGGGATGCGGAGCGCAGGATCCGCGGGGGTTGGGTCCGAGTGATGGATGCGAGCGCAGGATCCGCGGGGGATGGGTCTGAATGAGGGACCAGAGGGAGGCTTGGGGACCCGAGAGGCTTGGGGATGGGTGTTCTCAAGCACAATAAGGTTTTTAGACGGAGGGTGCAGCTTTGAGGTAGGAAAGGAGAAGGAATCTTAAGGAAAATTGGTGTAACTTTCCTATAACAACCCGGGTCCATAGCAGAGCCCCTCCGATCTGAGTCAGTGATAAACCACAGGTGCCTGCACACATGGTACAAGCCACCTCCTGTCCTCAGACAAGCCCCAAGTAATTGAGACTGATGGTTATTTCACTTTTTATGTTATAGCATAATGAACGGTGACTTGTGGCAGCCGAAGCCAGACGTGTCACGCAGCTTAGTGCCAGTAGTCCAAATTACTCTTAAATTCGTGGGATTTTCCTTGTGGCTTTCTAGGGCTGCATCTGGCATAAAGGAGCCTGAAAAATATCAATTAAAACCAAGGCGTGACTAAGTGGAAAGAAAGCAAAATGCAGTCATTGAAGAAGATACTTAGCATATGGATGATGCACTCCTTTAATATGTTCCCCTCTGTTGATTGCCTCAAACCTAGATGATCATTAATGCTTACAAAAACAAATAAAGCAGCGCAGGCTCACAGCCAGGTATTTTGTAACTCAGTCTGGCTCTAAACTGGTGAATGGATTGTGTCCTTTGACAGGAGGACAGTGTTGACTTGGCCATTGCTTTTTAGCCAAAAGCTGTATGCCGCTCCCTGAACTGGCGCTTTTGATGTCATTTTTGGGGAGTTATCATCAAAAATGCCTTATCTTGGTCACCTCTAAACACGTATAGAAGAAAGGTCTTGAAATTATGATATAGCAGCAAAGTAAGAAATATTTTTCACCTGAGTTAGTTTACAGTGAAGCTGTACTAGAAATACAGCTAAATGTCCATTTATTGAGTAATGCTTCAAATTAATTTAGAGAACGTTGAATAAAATAGCATAGATGTAGATTAAAAAAATTTCTATGGGTGAATGTTTTCTAAAGTCTGTATTTTTTTATTTATCACTGAATACCTCTACTAATTCCCATGCTATATTTTTTGTTTGTAGATCCTAGTAAACGTGGGCAATTTTTTCACATTGGAGTCTGTCTTTGTAGCACCAAGAAAAGGAATTTACAGTTTCAGTTTTCACGTAATTAAAGTCTATCAGAGTCAAACGATTCAGGTACGTTGATCAAGTATGATTATAATATCTTTTACTTAAAATGTTTATTTAGAATAGGATCTTGACTGAACACAGGAGTATTTAACACACTTTCAAGGAAAAATATCTTAGCTTAAAGCAACCTGTGGTGTAGAGTTCCTAGCAGTAGAGTGAATAATTCAACTGAACAGCTGTAATAAGGTAGGATGCTCACCCAGGATATACTGCCATAGCTTCGCTTCCATATCATAGGAACTGAATGTCTGGGGTGATATAAAGTATTAAATAGAATTAATGATCCAAGAGTAGAACAGAGTTCTAAATTCCACTTCATTGCATAAATATCATTGCTACAAGTTAAACTCTCTGTCTGGAACACAGAAGTTCTGGGGATATGTGCCAAATTTGACTATTTTTGCAACCTTTTGTGACCTGGCTGACAGCTCATGGTGCCAGGCATCTGTTTATGGCATCAGTCTGCTGTGTATCAAGGTTAGGTAAGGTGATCTACTTGTTCTGTAACTACACTGAAATGTTATGCCTCTGTAGGGATGTCTTCTAGGGAACCTTTATAGCAGTTTAAACTTTTTTTCTCAACATTTAATATATGACACTCTTTTGTGTATTATAAAAAGTGTGATTCTGCATTTTCTTCTGTAGCTTAATAGCAGCTGAACTACCTAATTAAATACAAGTATGTACTAGCTTAGAGGAAAAGCTTCTAAGTTCCTCAACATCCCTTTGCTGAGCCAATAGTAAATTCCTTAAAGTACGTTCCTTAATCTTCGTGCCAAGTCATGCAATTTCTGTGACATACATACTGGCTTTCTAGATTGGGAATAACAAGGCTTCCCTTTTTTCCACTCGTAAGACCACCAGATTAGTAGAAGTACCTGAAGCTTTTCCCTGCTCTATCTTGCTCCTGAATTCAGTTTTCAGTGTACAAAGCTGAGATGAAACTGGTTTCTTCAGGGGGAGTGAAGAGCCATTTCTTTGTGGCAGCTCTGGCTTTTGGTTGCCAGTAAAGCTCCTGAGAAAAGTGTGAATGGTGGGGGTGACAGAGAAAGCCAGTGCATGACACATTCACATCCCTAGTGAAATTCACCTTCAGTTTAAGACAGGTTCCATCCAGGTCAATGACAAAAGTCTTAAATGAAATATCGACCTCATGAAAATCTCTATAATGAGCTTATAAGCTGTTTAATATGCTCCAACATTCTTCCTTTCACTCGTTTAAATGCTGGAGGTTGACGTGGCCTAAAATAACTGTATGTCAGCCAGCGTTGTTGGATTTAAAAGACACATTGCCAAGCAAGACGTCAAGGCTTGGATTCTGGAAGTCCAGTGTAGACTTTGGTATCTCGCATACCAGCTACACAGGCCTGGGAGTTTGGGGCTCCAACCTGTGACGTGGCCTGAAGTTTTTTATAGATGAAGAGTTTCTAAAATGATGGACGGGTTTGGTTGGCTCCGTTTTGTCATAGTTAACGTGAGACCATCTGATGCAAACCTGTGATGTGTCTTCTGCTGTGATTTAACTGGCTGTAAGGCAATCTGCAGGACTACCTGGCCTAGAGAGATGGTGCAGAGGGAATGAGATAGACATAAAACAAGCAGTGAGTAAACTCCTGATGCCCCTTTTTTATATGTGTGATAACTAAGGGGGAGGGCTAAAAGCCACTTTGCAGCTGAGCAAACTAGCTTGAGTCATAGCTCCGAGCAGACTTAAACACCACTAAATCACCTGAAGACTTCCTATATATGTGATATTAGTATGCCCTAGGAACATCTGTTATTGCCATTAAATATCATTAAACCGAAATTGGTTCCCTGGGGAACATCTGATTAAGTGGATTTCCTAGACAGGCGAATCCCAAATCAGGGCTAGATTCTGCTGCCCTGACTTGTGCTGAGCACTAATTTATTCCATGGCGACTCCCTTTATAATTAATGGGAGCATATGCAAGGCCAGCATACTTGATATGAATAAGCATTTCATAATTCTCTCCTCTGTGACTGCATTATAGCCACTTAAAAAAGGGAAAAAAAACCAAAGCAAGCTAATAGTTTGCCATTGGGGACATGTAAAATGCCTGGATCTGCCCATTCCCCCAGCCCCTGCCTGTCTTTATTTAGAATGTCTGTGTGATGTTGCTTTCAGAGCAGAGGCTGTGCTGATTTTTAGAAGTGTTTTAGAGAAAAATGGATTCAATACCAAAACACAGCACAGTCGTTCATGAAGCTAAAGGAGTATTCTAGACTTTAAACCTGAGCTGCTCTCAGTAATGGAAGGGACATATTTTGAGGTGTAAGCTCCCACCCCACTACAGTACATTTTACGTGTCATCAGGTGCTTATATTGCATCTCTGGGTGTCTAAGTTTGTTGAATATGTCTTCTTGCTAGTGCATGTTTAAATAACTTGTGAGGTAGGCAAAGTGGAAATAAAACGAGGTAATAACTCACGGTTCCATGTTACCAGAGTTACAAGAGATGAAAGCAAGGTCACATCACCTTTAACACCAACTGAGCCTGGACCCTGGGAGTTAGTGGACAGTGTCCCACAGACTTCGTTCAGCTGCAGGTCAAACCCATGAAATATGAATATACTTGTACGCTCCGAATAAATAGTTTAAAACAAACAAACAAAGCAGCAAAGCTGAGACCTAGCAGACCTCTTACACTGCAGTTAATATTCAGTGACAGTTTTTGATGTTTTTCTGTGAATTAGAGCTTTTCAGTGTTTTTTTTTTTTCTCTCTCTTTTAGGTTAATTTGATGTTAAATGGGAAGCCAGTAATTTCTGCTTTTGCTGGGGACAAGGATGTCACACGTGAAGCTGCTACTAATGGAGTCCTGCTCTATCTAGACAAGGAGGATAAGGTTTACCTGAAACTGGAGAAAGGTAATCTGGTCGGTGGATGGCAGTATTCTACGTTTTCTGGCTTTCTGGTCTTTCCCCTGTAAAGTCAATTTTCCTGTGACATTCATCCAGGTGTGGACTCATCATTGCCTCTGTTACATGAAGATCATTTTAGCATCATGGGATTGATGTTTATTGGTTTTTCATGGGTGGATATGGATTCTCTCTATGGATTTTGGCGCCATCTGAACTACTCAGAGGTTTCACAGAATTTTGTGTGTTTAAATACAATATACTTGGATTGAGACTAAAGGAGACAATAAATATCTATGCTTAATGTCACAGTCTAAAGCTGCCTGCAAGATTTATTCAGATTTCTTTTACTGGACTTATTGGATTCATGGGAGAAGTGGATTTTGTTTAATTATGGAAAGACTGGCAACCGGGTCTATAATTTAGGAGAGTTTGAGTTCAGACTTCAATCAAGAGTTAGTGTGTTGCTGCCAAAGAACTGTATATTGATATATTGGTCATAAATGTTTTTGTCATTGGGACTTAACTGACATGATCTATTCCATTGTCTTGAGAAAGATAATTATTATTGATAAGTGGCTGACGTTAATTCTCCTCTGCGTGTAGTGTGTTGGATGGTTCACCCGTACATTTATGCTTTTTCACTGGTCACAATCAAGTCTAGCCTACATAAAGCTAAGAGGTTACGGTTATATTTTAGTTGGATGTGCAAGATATTCCTCTTTTCCATGTGCTGTTTACTAAAAAGGAGAGCAGATCATAACCATTGAGAAAAATATTCTTACCAGGGTTAAAGGTGACCATTCAGACACAACTTTGAAAACTAGTTTTGCCCTGCAGGAAATCTCACACTCGTTCTTCAATTTTAATTAACATGATTGATAATATCTGCTTTATTAAAAACTTATGGGATTCCTTCCTTAGACACAACCACTTTACTAGATGGAGATGAGATCCCCTTGTTTGTAATTATGTCTATTTTTCAAACCTTCTGTTGTGTTAAAGATATCATCTAGTTTTGCCTTAACTCCAAAACTGTATATAATTTTAGATCACATGTTTAACAAATATTATATCCAAATAGCCTGTACCTAACTCGGTGCAATATCTTTCTGGCTTTTTGTACAGGTCATATGAATTCATAAACTTATTTATTATATCATTGTTACATAATAAAGATTAATATATGTTAGCTGAATTTTTGACCTTTGGATTTTGGAAGTTGCTTCATACTATTTTTTTATTGGATATAGTTATTATATGCAAAGTGAAAGATTTTGGGCCTCACAGAAACTGTCCTGGGAGGCAGGCAAAGTGTCATAATTTACTCTCTCAGAATCCTAGAGGTAATCAGAGTGATCAAGAAATAACCTATGCATTTTGTTTAAAAAACATTGAGGCAGAAATCCTGTTTTCCCTGAAGTTAAATGTTAAGAACCAAATTGATTCCAAAGGATTTTGGATGAGACCTGTGCTTTAAGTTTTGCCATTGGCGTTTAACTCCAGCGCCATCAAACTGGATATCAATTAAAAATGGTTTTCACACGTATTGCTAATTGCAACTTCATCCCTCGTGCCCAAAATATATGCTGAATTTTATGGATATTTGTGCCTTCCATATCATGAAGGATAGGGTTCTAAATTAAAACTTACTATATACTTGAGAAAGTTTCTGGATATTCAGCAATCTGGGACCTTCTCTAAAGGCCAGTAGAGGCTTGGATTTGCTGTTTTAGGTGATCTGTTTCCAATTTCTTCACTTGTTAGCCAAGTGTAGTGTGTCATATTACTTTAACTGCTCTGAATGAGTATTTCATTGATTTAAACTCTAATGCATGGCTGGTTGATGCTCCTGATAAAAATGTTAGGGAATCGGTGGCACAGAATTGTGCCCAAATTCCTTACTGTACTGGACCCAACATACAATATTTTTCAGGAATTTCAGGAGGATAGCTGGATACATTTGCACTCGTATGAGATAAGTCAGTTGAGGAGGTAATTTGTTAGATGCAGTATTGTTTCTGTATAGAACAGTGCAGTTTGGGGGGAAGTGGAAAGATGTGACAAGAAGGAGATTGATTTATATAATTGAAAAATATAAAAGAGTTTTCCATTATGACTAACCAAAATGTATTCCCACTGTACCCCAAAAATACGTGTGTGTGTATATGTATATATGTATATCCGACCCCCCCCGGGATTGCAGCACATAGTATGCATGATATTAAAAAAAAATAATTATTTGTCATAAGAGTTTATTTTAGAGGGGAACATCAGTATTTTGTATAAAGTTAGTAAAACCTGAAAGCTCACGTTACCCATTGAATTATGTGTAATGTAAAGGAAACATTGTTCCTAAACAGACAGAAGAAAAATAGCATTAAAGTTGTCAGTATAATTTTCAGAATGATCAAAGGTATCTAATGTCTTTAATTTGTAAACATATGATCTTTAAAAGCTGCCTTTAGCATTCAGCAATAATAATGAACTACCTTAATATACTGTTGATTTCCCTTTGGCAAAACGTTTCTGATTTCTTCAGAGTCGTTAACAGTTATTTAAACTTTATCTAGAGAGTCTAGGAAGTTATTCAATTAAGGAGATATGTTTTGATGGCAATATCCTAAATTTTCCTCCTCCGTGTCTACTAATTATTTTGCCAGTTAAAAGAAAAAAAAATGTTTCAGAGAAGTCACTGTAAAGCAGCTTGTGTTACCTTCACAGAGCATGGAACTGACTCCACTCAGAGGTGGCCTCTGGAGAAGTAACTGAAGTTTTTAAGCTTCAATTTGAGCTGTTTTCCAGATCTTGAGCTCATTTTCATTGTGTTGTCCCACGCTTCAGTTCCATCAGTAGGAGTTTCTCCCAGAAGGGGTAGGGTGAGCTGGCCTAGATGGAGCTGGGTCTGGAAACCACAGGTTTTCTTCTCTCTCTTGCCTCGTTCCTTTGCCTCCTCTCTTTCCGTGTTACGACTACAGCAGTTTGCTTCTTCAGAAGCAACAGCTCAGAATACACGACAAATTTCAAAAGGTTTTTAAGATTAAAGGTTGGATTTTTCTTTTTTCTTTTTTTAACGAACTTAAACTTCCATTGAGCTGCACTGTAAAGGTTAGAGCCGAATTTCTGATCTTGTTGAATTCGATGACGCTAGTCTTATTGATTTTGGTGAGAGCAGAATTTCCCAGTCTGCACACATCTCTTGCTACAGAACACGTTGAGGATCCATACCCGCAACCTGCAGCATATACCCACTTTATGAGCTATAAAGTTGACTGCAAAGATTGATTGTGCAAGGAAACTTTCTGGCCACGTGTGGTAAAGATAAAAGAAAAATGTTACTTCCTGACAATAACACGCATATTGTTATTGTCTATGATCCCTTTACAAAGGAGATCAGTGTTTTTACCTTCTTATCTGCGATTTACTTATATTTTGTCCATGGTTTATTATAAAACCAAGGGAAAAAAGATAACAATATTGTCCTCCTCAGGTGTTTTTGGTAGAGCCTCCTAGATTCACCCAGTATAGAAGGCTGTGCTGACCTGTTGAATCCTATTTTCTATGAAGAGTTTAGGCTACATATGCCAAATAATTGCAGAGCCAAAAGAGAGTCTGGTTCAAAAGAGCCTGGGTAATGGAAGTGTTTTTGGAAAGGGCACTGAGGTAGCTTTGAAAAATTCACCAGCAGTTTTATCTTTGCTTAAAAAGGAAAAAAAAAAATTGAAGCATAAAGAAGGAAAAAGTATTTCTTTGTATTTAAGCAACAGTTTGTATTTGTTTGGTGTTATGTTATTTGCTAGTAGTATTTGAATAGTTTCTGATTGTTAATAGGTTATTTTTGCCAGGTCATGGCACAGTAAGGGTTGAAACCTCAGTGTTACTCCTGAGAAAATGGAGACAGGGTTTGGAAAGTGAATGATGCCGTACCCTGAGTGCGAGCTCATCCAGTAGTGAGGGTTGGTCCTGTTCAGCTTGCTGGATTAAGTGTTTTTTCTGATACAAGGCATTTTTTTAAAAACAAAAGATGATTTTGGAGTAAAAGGCATACTGCTGTACTTCCCCTTCTGTATTACTTAGATGTCTGCGTCTAGAAAGATGAATGCAGTGAAACAGGACAGTTTTAAATGCTCTAAGAATTTTGCAATTAGCTGTCAACTCTGCCGTTTTCGTTTTTTGCAACCCCCAAAGGAACACATCTGCGGTATGTATAGTATTTTACAAGCAGGTTTTAGGATAGAGAAGATAAATGCAAGAAGCGGTATGTCATAATCACAAGGAAGCTGGACCATTAACAAGAAATATGGGCTGAAGCAGAGAAGCAGATATATGTTCTCCTCCTTTTAGAAGGGTTTCTGAGTTGGTAACATGTTTTTGCCTCAGATGTTCATTACAGTTTTCCTTTGTATTGTAAGAGCTCTTTATAATATTCAAGCTCTTTGTCTTCTAAAGACAGTGCTAACCAGATGACTCAATATAAATAAATGAAGATCCTCTATGACAGAATTTATTGGTTGGTACATGCCACAAGAATGTATTTTTTGTATTATTGTTGTCGAGACGGAAAAGTCTCCGTTGAGAAAAGACACTGTCTTAGACACTGAGCTTAAGTTATTTATCTGTTGCTGGTTAGGAATGGGAGAGAGAACATTTCCTACCCTAGAGGACCAAGCGGAATGCATACAAAAATAATGATAAAATCAGACACCGTTATATAAGTGATGATGAGAATAATGGAAACGTGGCTTGAATAGTCTGTTTAGTGGAACCTGGGATCTAAGGCATTTGATGGAAGCAATCACTATTTTAATCTTCACAGTCTGGGGGAAGGGAAAAAGGCAGTTGCATAATTTTTAACAGGTTCTCCTCCACCTCCCTCCCTCCCCTTCCCTTTTTTTTTTTTTCCTTCTGCCTTGTGGTTCAGCTTAGCTGCCAAAAAAATTGTGATCAGAAACAATCAAAGAAAAGTTCCTTTCTGAAAAGGGATGGAGGAAGGTTTTGGTTTGCTTTTTTTTCCCTGGTATGTGATGTGGGGGGAAAAAAGCAAGCGGGAGAGGGGAGGAAAATGAAAAACTTGACTTAGAGAAGTACATTCTTGACCTATCATCCAGCTCAGTGAATTACCTAGATTTGTTCTACATGTATGCATAATACTTTTCTACAATGCATGATACTGACCCATCCTGTTAAGGCCACCATACTGTAATCTGATGACTTTTAAACCTGCTGGAGGAAACTAGATGTAGAAGTGTAGTGCAGAGCACTGGAGATTGGCAAATAAAACAGCTTTATCTCTGTACTTACATGTGTGCCTGGATTTACTCCTATAAAGCAGGTCTGTCACCCCTGGGGCAGCTTGGTGCAAAGGGTAAAATGTGTGTGTGAACACTGACACGCTTGAAAAGAAGCTGAGAGTATGGAGATTCCTGCATTAGGGCTGACGCAGGGGGAAAAAAGTGTACTCTAATCTCATTGTGAGGACATTTATATGTGCTGTAAGGTCCTGATGCTGAAAGGAGGTGATCCCCATGGCTCCTGGGCGGTGACCAGAGGTTTGTGGAGCAGAGCAGACGGAGGGGCTCTATTGACCCAAGTGCTGGGAGCCTCTGCAGAAGCCTTAGAGCAGTGTTATGACTGTCAGACATGCTGTTAGCTGTCCTGGAGTTTTACTCATCAGTGTTTGGGGTTTTATTTTATCCCTTTCTTTGCAAACGAAGGTCTATTTACAGTGAACATATGGGATTCTCAGACAAAGGCGGTCTTTAAAATTAACGCTGAGAATAAATTTGAGAAAAAGTTCTAAGTATATAGCAAGGCTAAATTTCTCTTAAGTTGAAGGCATGCAATTAAGCAGCAAAGCAAATGAAAATAAGGATACATCTGTGCTCCGCTACACAACTAAACATAAAGGAGCAAAATTGATTCTGACATCTATCCCATGTACCTTAAAAACAGCTCGGAAGCTCAGTAGAACAGTAACAACTCATTATGCTATTCCCACTGTGCAGTAGTAGAAACAGCCACTGGGCACAGCCTCACCTGGCAGTGCTGATCGGGCAGGTATAATGGGATGTATTTCCACAAGAGGAAGGTTAACACTGGTGCTCGAGCATTTTCTGAGAAGACCAGGGCTCAATCCAGTTCCTCCAGAGCCTCTCAAGCACCCTGGCAGACCTGACCAGCATCGAAAATTCTCCGATCTACTGCAGGCTGCCAAATTTTACAATATATAAAACAATTCTTTACCAGGAAATGCCATTTGAAATCAGTTACTGTTTTGAAAAAAGCAGACACATTAGAAGAATTTTTTTTTTTTCCCCCAAATAAAAGGAGAGAGTTGTTTTGGATCAGAAAGCTTCTGTATTTAATTTTAAATTCACTCCTTAAGTGAAAGATTACATTGGTTCAAATAGAAAAGGGAAAGATATAAAGCTGGAATGAAACTTTTGAAATAAGTGGTTGAAAAGAAAACATTAAGCTGCTCTAAAATGATTTTCGTCACCAGAATTTGGGTAAAAGTGATACAATTTTGTTCAGATTTTTTTGATTAATGTATTTCCATATCTCTTTATTCATTTTTAGCAGAAAGCAAAGCTTTTCCCTTTTCTTTCATCCTCATAATTGATTTCCTAAAGCATACAAAACGGTCTCCTGAGAGGTCTGCACAAAGATTTCGTAAACTTTTTTTTTTATTTCAGAATATATCTTTGATGCCATGGGGAATGCTGTTTTCATCTTCAGGGAGGATCAAACACTGCAGCTTTCCTCTGTTGAGAAAACCCAACTCGCATTAAGCACGCTTGGCTTAAAGATTTCACTAGAGGCTCATATTAGTGTTTGAGTTCAGTGAAATTTTCAGGGAGACCTTTGACACTTCAAGGTCAGCCTGTAGAAGAAAGGGTCGAGGTTTCACATAAAAATCACTTTTTGTGCCTGCAACCTGACTCCACCTTCTCCCTCAGCTTCCTAATATGATTTTGGTGGCCAGTCTATTTTATTTGTTTAAAGTTTTTCAAAGATTTGAGTTCTGATTGCCTTACCAGATGCTCAGAAGCGGATCAGTGTCTGGCCAAGAAGCATTAGCTGTCGTTGCAAAGCTTAAGTAGAGGGACGTTCATCCCTTCACCCTTTGCATGACAAGCATCATACTCCTTGCTTACCTTTATTCTCTGTGGACTTGTGGCCAAACAGAAACATTGATATTGTAACCGATATCATTATTGAAATATTGATAAACATCTCGGCTTAGTTCAGCTGTTATTGGTAGAGGTGTTTGTTAGCTCAGTTAACCAACCACTACACGTTTTGCATAATTGTTTCTTATTTTTCTTTTATTTTTATAAATAAGATAAGACAACCAGAAGCCTCTATAGGGACTGAAGAAAGACTGTAACCAGCTCCTTAACAAGGCATTCATCTCCAGGCCTGGCAATTGCCAAAAGTCATACAGAACAGTTGTAGTCATCAGTGGACAGGTGGAACTACGCAACGCAATGCAGATTTCTAGCTAGAGAGGGAGAAGATAACCTGATGTACATGTAGCCTGTTTAAAGACACCTCCTTTCTCATGTTTATGGGAGGAATAAGCTCTGGTTCATGTCTAGAATGCAAAAAAGTGATCTAAATAGTGGAAAGACTTGAAGAATGAATATCTGAACCACAGAACTGTTAGGGCAGTCACAGCTGTATAAGAGAAATGAGTTCTGTAGTGGCATCCTGTTCTAGCTTTTGTAGGCTGATTAAATGGATCCCTACAAAAAAAAAAATAAAGCTTTCTGAAGAAGATAACTCCAAGACCATCTATCTTAGCTGACTTGAACTCAATACAGGTTAAGTAAGATAGTCTAGGTTTAGTCTGTTGTAAACAGTGATTCACTGGGTATGATTCAGCTGCCATGTACTTTTTGTACAGGAATTACTTAACTGAATGAGTTTCGAGGATACTTTTCTTTAAGTCTCTGACAGACAGCTGAGTGTATATAACTTTGATGGAATAACAGTGTTAGAAGCCGAAAATATGTTGTGTTTAAAATTCTGCCTTGCAGGCTGCAATCCAAGACCTCAATTTGTGTAAGTTGTATAGACTATTATGCACATATAACTGCTGGAAAAGGCTGTGCAGGTTTTTTTTTTGTGCTTGTCAGTGTCAGTTCTGGCTAAGACACAGAGTTGGCTTAAATGGAGTTTCCAGTAATGATAACATGTAAGAATTGTAAGCATTTCTAAACTCTCATGATTTGTCAAAAACTCACCTTGAGATGACAAATTTTACTGAGCATATAGTCAAATAGTCTTAAAATGAAAGACCACTCAGCAGAGCTGCACAAAATGTTGCAAATACCTTTCACAGAGAAAAGAAAGAAAGAAGGCTCCCAGTATTGTTTTCCTTCTGATGCAAGAAAGAAACCCCTGAAAAAAATCCCAAAGTAACATCCAAAAAGCCTTCTGTGAAACACCTTTGTGCTTAGAACATCATCATACCACCTGGAGTTAGGGCCATCCCACTGATACATGGAAGAGGCAGGTTAAAGTTTCCACCAGTTTTCTTCCAGACCTCAAATATATTCTTAAAGCTGCTGGGTTTTTTTTGGTGGTAGGTAACAAGGGGAAAATCTTCAGAGAAGTGATGTCTGTCCAAATCAGCAGAGCATTCACCTCAGCGTGATCTGAAATACAGTTACAGCCTTTCCTGGTGCTGCTCTCTGCTATGAGAGTGTACGATTTGCAGGAGGTTTCCACTGAAGGAGAGAGAGCTCTCTGCCTTCCCCTGTTATGGTGATTGTCAATAGAAACATCCTCATCTCATACATTGTTAGTGACAATGGGAACATTTTGTTTAAGCAGTAAATAAATCAGTAACCGTTTAAGCATTGTAGAGTTGTGCAACTTTAGGGGCAAGCTAAGGACACTTATAAGCTTAGTCTTTTCCTCTACAGTAAATCTGAGTTAAAGGTGTTCAAAAGCATTGTTAGTTTTTTTTTTTTCTGTTTTCTTCTGGAAAGCTCAGCTAAGGAATTTGGTTTTCATGATGCCCCTCAGGGTCCCCAGAAAGTAATAAGTCAGCATCATTTTCTAGCTGCAGTTGATAACATTTATTGCTAATTCTTTAAACCCTTCTTTAAAAGAAAACAAGTCTGCAACCTGCATTGCACCCACAGGAATAATCTTTCTTTTCCTCAGTTTGGTAATTCAATTGTGACTTGTAAACTTGTGCAGTTGTAGCAAAAAAAGTATACAGTCAACTCTAATCTGTCTTGAGGAAAGTAAAAAGTGCTTACCACTACTGGTGTAGTAAATCTTAGCTACTTTATTAAATAAATGTAGAATTTCACTCAGAAGCCTTAAGGAAGAAGAGTTTTAGAATATCTGAACAATTTAGCACATTTTGAAACTGACTAAAGATTGATTCAATTTTAGAGTGAGACTTAGACTCATGGCATACCAAATCCAACTTAAATAAACTTGAAAATATAGGCATTATTTATGCCTTCTGAATTGAGAAAGGCAGACCAATCTACTGGAGAAATTCTTGAGTATCATAGTCTTTCTGGTGCTGGAAAAATAAAGACTCCAAAAAAGATCCCATATCTATTATAATTGTAAGTCAGAGCTTGTATAGTCTTTACCCAATCGTTACGTACGTAAGCAGGACAAAATCCAGCAGACAGCTAAGCACACACGTGATGCTAAAAGATGAAGTGATTTCACAGATTTTGATATACCTGCTTCCATGTCTAAAGTTCTGTGTATTCTTAATTCTTTGTTGCAGCCAACAGGAAAGAATTTATAGGGATAGATTATGCTTTAAAGAGTAAAAAAAAAAAAAAAAAGAGATTAAAAAATCTGCTGTCTTCTAGCGGAGGAAGGGATATGACAAGATAGGAATGGTTGGACTCGATGATCCAATGGGTCTTTTCCAAGGTGGTGATTCTATGATTCTAAGACAAGAAATATTAAACCCACACCCTCTTTAGCCCAGGTGGGCTTGCAGGAGCAGGTGTTGCTTTGGCTGCAGTGTTTGATAGGAAGGGTTGGACTTGATGATCCGGTGGGTCTCTTCCAACCTGGTTATTCTATGATTCTATGATCACAGCAGCTCAAATCCCAGCCCCAGCTGGGTCTCAGCTGGGAAAAGGAGTGATGCTCAGGATGAGACTCACGGCTGTTTCCTCTCTCAAAGATGTTCTCAGAGGGGAGGGTTTCTTTCTCTTGAGCACCAACGTACCCAACCTCCAGAGGCCATCCTCCTCCAGTCAGCATTGGTGAGCCCTCCCTCATTTGGGAATATTCCTTGTTGCCCGTCTGATAGGGAGGTAAGCCCCACAGAATTCTCTTGGCTTTACCTTGGCCTTTTAGTTTCTCCTCCAGCTTTTAAGAAGACGGCAGTGAGATTTTTTTTTTTTTTCCAGATCACCTTCGATGTACCATGACTAGTGGCTTTTCTTGGAATGCTCCTAAATCGCTTTGGGTGCTCTTGAAAAGAGCTGTTTCTAGGTGATCTAAGAACTGAGTTTGATCCTGACGTGTCCCTGCAGTAACAGGTTCCTCGCACTGGCCTGGGTAAGCAGAGAGCTGCTGGGCTAACAGCTGCCACCCTGCTTTTCTCTGCGTGGTCTGTGACAAGAACGTTTGCTCCGGCAAAGCGCTGTAAAATGGGCCCCTACAAATTTATAAAAGCCAAACGATTTTGTTCAAAGGAAGAAAGGGTGAAAGCAGAGATTCAGAAAGATTTTCTGCTAGCAAAATTTACTATTATTTCTTCCATCGTATTACTGCAAAGAGATGGACAAGTTTTACAGAAGATTCTTCCTATTCTTTGAATGAGTCATGGTAATAATAATGACATTTTATACTGCTTTCTCCGTCTGTGGAACCTCTCTTATCTGAAAACAATCTTAACACTGCAGAGCTGTCCTTATTGCAGCTGTAGAGAAAAAGAAACTAAGTCATAGACAATTTATTTGCTTGGTTTAACCCAAATGACTCAGAGAATGATTATCAGAAAGGGACACAGGTTCCCCAAATTTCCCTTCCCCCCCTCCAGCTCTAATAAATTCTTTTGTCTTTAGTCATTGGAACTATTTTAAACAGTGATCTTCACTGTGATCTCTGGAGTAAAGAAAGGAAAGTTTAACTTACAGTGAGAGTTATACTGGTGCAAAAATGTAGTTGAGAGATGAGCAGGGTCACGACTTGGGGGGAAAAAAAGTATTTATATCACATAGAGGCATGTCAGAAAACATCTAGAGGAACAGAGCACAAAATCTGCCTGGTCAGTCAAATCTGGCCTCCTGCAAATTCTCCAGGATGGGTTTTTAATGTCTTTTGTGTATGGAGCATGATTCAGGGGATGAAGCAGGATATTGTTCTGTCCTGCAAGAGTGGGAGTCTACAATTTAATCCTTCCTATGCAGTCTAAGCCTGTATTTTATAGAAAGAAACACTAGATTTGATACATCTGAGTCATTATATAGGTTTTGGAAATCTACCCCTAAGCATTTCAAACATTTTTTTCCCGAAATAACAAATATTATTGCCAGTGCAGAAGTACCAGCATGGAGTGGGTTACAAAATACATTATGTTTTAATGCGTTAAAGATACTTTCTCAAAATTTATACTGGCATTGGGAATACGCAAATTCCCTTTGGCATTCTGTCTGATGTGGTCTACAGAGGGTGAGGTGAATGGTTGGCATTTATCTTTGAAATGGTTAGAAACTGGATTATTTATGTATTTATGCATCGTGGTTTCTAGATGCTTATTATTTACCAACAGAAAAGGGGTCCCATTTTAGACTTATAGATGTAAGCCTGGGTGATGTTGTAATACTGCAGAATATGACTTTTGCTGCTAGGAACTATTTTGTAAGCAAGATTGATTTATATGGCAATGAGCTGTCAGGTCACTGGCCTTGAATTGTGGTTAAAATGCAGTTAAAGAAGTACTTCAGAGACAATTATGAGTGGCTTTCAGTATTGGTCATATGACTGCATTTAATTCACCTGCAACTTGAGATTTTGATGGGATAAGGCTAGATATCCTTGTTAGCTACCTAAGTAAAAACCAGAACTGAGGACCTGAAATGAAAAAGCATTAATTAATCTTAATTTATGGCCATACTCTAAATGAAAATCTCCACAACCGTAAGACTTGTAGTAAAACAATTCTTGCTTTTTAAACATTGAGTAATGTATTCAAATGCAGTGCAAAATGTAGTACATAAACAATATAGGGTTTTTTTTTTCTCTTTGAAGCTGGAGAATTTTGGAATTGGTCACAGAGAAATTGAGAACGATAGAGCCCAGGGATGTTTCTTTGCTCCCAGCTTTGTTCCTAGCTATTTTACAAAAACATTACAGAATTAAACAGTGCAGTTCAGCAAAGTTTTTCTTAGCTCTGTGCTCATTGCCCTTGTTCTTTAAGCTGCAGAAACGCCTATAAGCTGCATAAACAGATTAATGCACTAAGTAAGGGTCAGACCTCGAAGTCCTTAAAACTTGCTTCGACTTCAGCCCAGATCAGCCCTTCGTTAGGGGAGTGATGGCTACAAGAGCCGTCAGCGTGAGAGGAGCTGGAGAAGGGACAGTCCAAGCTGAAACTAGAGGGATACACTCAGGCTCACCTTGGCTACTTAATTTGCAAGCCTTGGAGTATTTATGGCTATAAAAGGAACACAACTGACTACTGAGTTCAGGATTGCAGATAAAACAGGCTAAAGAAGTTCATGAATGAGTTGACATGAGTCCTAGCTACTGGTGGGTTTTTTTTTGTAATGTGGCCTCAAACACACAAAAATAGGAAATCGTATGCTTTCTCACAGTGGTCTGTGCAGAACTGATCTGCTCAACAAATGATCTCTGTGCTCAACAGATCCTTAAAATGCAATGTTCTTCCGTGATACAAAAAAACTCCCTTCAGAAAGTGGTATGTCTTGCAGAGTGATGTGTGAAGAGTTCCAAGCTGCGGTCTTGAATTTCAGATTTCTAGGGATGGGAGAGCTGAATTAAATGCGTAGAGTCTTAATTCACCCTTGAGGTTTTTAGTAAAAGTCATATCCAAATCGAAATGAAATTACTTCTACAGAAATTGTGGGGAAAAATGATGCATATTCCATACTGGGATTTCAATTTGACTCATTCTTATTCCTGTTTCTGCATATTTACAGCTTTGCAAAGCTCTCAGGGTGGACCGGATGATTTGTCTTGAAATATATAGCATTTGTCAGCAACTATGTGTATTTGAGACACTAGTATGTATGTCCACTTACACTGCCTTACGCAATCCCTGCCTTTATTGCGAAGCAGCATGTTAGAGTCTCTGTGTGAATGCTCTGGTCAGAGGTAAAATAACCTTGGGTGAATGGAGATAAATTTCAGAGGAGTGTCTGGGAGCTTTATGTTATCCCATACTTACGTAACTTTTCTCCTGAGCATTTTTAGTGTACTTCAAACTTACGTACTTTATGTCTTTGGTTGAATTTCATGGAGTCTTAAAAAAAAAAATAATAAAAAAGACCATAAGCAAGCAGCTGCAATGCAACTGGACTGCTTAGTGTGTTTTGCATCAACCAGTTGTGCAGTGGGGTGGGGTGGTCCATGAGGTGTAAAGCTGCAAGTTGAGCAAGTTTTGCTCTGGGGAGCAGCGGCCAGGGACAGAGAGCAAACAATCGCTGTAATTGGTGTGGCCAGTAAGGCATGAATGCTGTGACTGAAACACATCTTTGGCTCCTTTCCTCACCAAGAGCTAGCTTCTTCATGACAGCTGTTCAATCCTTTGAAATGCAAGACATATTTCCAAATAGAGAGGGTGATTCATAAGAATCTAACTTGCTGATCTGTGAACTGGGCCAGCTCTGCTTATTTCTGCTTTCCATTTGACATGGCTAAAATCATCTTACTTGCTTTCATGTGACTTTGGCTAAAACCCTTCATTTACTGGGTCTGCAGTTTCTCGGGAAATATGTGCGATACTTTGCCTTGAATTTTGATCTGAACCTATATAGACTCAGCCTATTCCGAATCTGGAACTGAACTGTTTTTTCTTTCTGCAAACCTAGATTTGATGACATTTCAGCACCACAGATAAGATCTTTTCTTAATAAGAAGGATTACGAGCCTATGCAAGGGAAGTTAAATCAATGGGCTTAAAAAAGGGGGCATGGAGATGTATTTTCTAACAGGACATTTCTGTTTTGGGGGACCGGCACTTGCTTTCTTTGCGTAGCAGCAACAAACTTATTTGCCTCACCCTTTTTGGATACTTCAGACACTTAGTTTGCGGGCTTAGGTTAGAGAAGCTGTACTCCAAGGAACTTCATCGATAATTCATTCTCCAACACGAAGAAAGCAGAGGAACAAAATTAGTCCTAATTGTTAACAAAGATATATTGAGTCACTAATGAGCTCAGCATCCCCCTTGCATCCTACCAACAGCTTTTCTACTCACTGCTGTCTGCCAAGATTTTCTGAATTTCTTGTGTATGCATAGATAGTACAATCCCAAATAAACAGTAGGTTACTGTGATAATCTTAAGCCTATTTACTAAGGCCACCCTCATTTGGAGTTGCAAACTAAAGAAAGAAGTGGGGATAAAGAGTAGAAGGTGACAAAGAGCATGCTGTACAGGACAGAAAAGAGGGTCCAGCTAGGAATCCAGCCTTGTTTCCCTGTTTCCATCAGCTCATTGCTCACTGTCTTCACTGGCTAAAGTAAAACCATAGGTAAGCACATAGATGTTTGAGTTCAGTCAACAGGGCTGTACCACACGCCTGACAGCGAGTAATTGAGGCTAAGGTAGTTTATAAATGACTCTACTTACTTGTGTGGATAGATGTTTTCTTATTAGAAAGAGATTGTAAGTGTTATAAGGACTATGAACAGAGAGAGAACACGTTACAAGGAAAAAATTGGTACTGATATATTACTAAGAAAAAAATCCTACTGTTAACAGAAACTATAGTGTTGGATCACAACCTGTGTGTAGTCTGGATCTAAACAGACAGATTAAAGGTCAAAATAAAAGATTAAATGTAGAAGAATAACATTTCAGGCTAAGCAGCTGAAACCTTTATTAAGAACAGTTCAGAGTCGTAGGCAGTTCCTATAAAAACCTCGGGTGTAATCCAGATCACTGGAAATCTTCAAATCAGTGTTTGAAAAACACCATTGAGCAAAAACCTGGAAATGTGAGTCCTTTGGAAGTTATTTGTTCAGTTAAACGCTTAAGTTCTCATCCATTTTCTTCCTGTCCTCACCAGCACATACGGCTTATTGCTGTGTAAGGTCTTTAGGGTTCAGGCCCCCGTTTGAAGCCTCAGTGTGCGGCAATTCAGGTAAAAATAAACCACTTCTTATTGTCTTTTATGAAGCAGAGAAGCAGCAGCAACATCTGGCCAGACAGACACTGGTGTGTGTGTTGTGTTGCAGCTTTTTGCCTCTCTGGAAGATGTAGAGAGACGTTTGTTAATACATAAACTCTCCCGGGAAAACCTGACGATATCGTTTTAGCCTTGCAGTGCCATAAACTAGGCCATAACCAAGCTCATCTCTGCAGCTGCCTAATAACGTTTAATTGCTTTATAACTCAGAAGCAAATTGTGTTGATTTAACAGTGGTATAAAAGGAGACTTTGCTATTATTTCCTGCAACATGCAAAACCTCCACTTGCTTTTTGGAGCATTTACTGTCTTTTTAAAATTTCAAGTTAACAGCTCTTCTGACAAATGCAAATTAATGTATTAATGACATTATCATCTCTGTTCTTATATACCTCAATCTTCGAATATGTCATCACTTTTATTCAAGTGTCAGCATTTGTTGTAAGTTTTCCTTATTCTAGTTTTAATGAAAATTTTAAGAATGTAATGAAAATATAATCCTGATGTTTAATTATAGCATAAGCCTAGTAGAGTTCATGCATAACAATAATGTCAAGGCCCGTATATTCTGCTAGAAGGCCTCACTTTGAAGCAATGCAATTAATTATATTTGAGCATTCTGGAGCTTTATTGCTTCAGATAAAAGCATTCAAAACACCTTCTTTCTATTATTTCTGGAAGAAAAACAATGTAAGATAAAAGATATTTGAAGTAACTTTGACAGACTTTTTTTTAAGGAAATATGCCGTTTTAATGATGCTTTAAACAAATTTATGAGAAACTACTTTGCATATAAAATTTTCATTTGTGTCAGCTTAGGTCATAATTTACTTTATTCTGGTCCTTTAAATATACCATTGTACATTCACATTGGTGATCTGGATGCCAGTTTAATTATCTAATGTCAGCTTCAATAAGACTGATAAAACTATTAAAACAGAAATTCAGCACTAGAGTGGAAATGTGCTACTAAAATTGAAAAATAGCCCTTTAGTTCTGTCAGCAGTACTGGCACCGCTAAATTTCCTTCCAATAGAAAAGGTGTTTGGTGTAAGTATTGCTGAATGGAAGCCTGTGACCATATTATGAAGATGTAGAGATAAATATGAGAGCTGAGCCTTCAAGAATGGTACTAAGCTGGCTGTTTTATTGCTGTTAGGTTTTGACACTAATTTGATTGACTGGTGTATGCATCTTCTGGAAGAGGAAAAAAAAAATCCATTAAAATGTTACACTTAAATAAAAGCCCCCAGCAAATTGCTTGCTACAGAGAGCTGTTTGCGTGAGAAAGAAGCAAGGATGTAAGAAGATTTTTCAATCTAGTGGCATATATTTTCATGATAAAATGTGTAATTCTCTGCTTCTCATTGTACATTTTAGTCATCATGTTTATCTATAACGGACCTACACTGATTTTTATCAGTTTGATTTAAAAATAATGTATTTTTCCAGGAGCCAGTAATAGTTTCATATGGAGCAGCTTTTATTTTGTTTAATCAATGATATCGATTTCCCTTTAAATATAAAGATTGCACAGTTCAACACTGGATGCAACAACAGTATTTTAAACACGAATTGACTGCCTAATTTGTTAAGGTCTCTTCACAATATATTTGTTTAACAATTTTATTTAGAATGAATCTTCATGAACTACTGGCTTTTCATCCTTAATAGTGAAAGCTTTTCATATTTTTAAAATCAAGTTTTTATGAGTTTTCAAGGCCTGCTCCATAAATTCTGGATTTTTTCTTTACATTCTTCCTGTTTCACTTTGCTACAACTTTCTTAAAAAGGATTTAAGAGATGTTATAGAGATAGTAGTGAGGGGAATCTGTTCCCCAAACGAGTCCCGTTTTCTTGTGTGAGAAATTGAAATGATCCAAGTCTTTAATTCAAATTATTAGACTGGAAACCAGCTGAAAGAAGAATGACTATTTCATTCTGGGTTGAAACTTTTGAGAAATCTTCAATGGAAACTTTCTGAATGGGTTTTGAACACCAAAAAGAATTCTAGGAAAAAGAAAGCAAAGCATTTGACCATTTGTGGCATAAAATCTCGAAGCCTGCTCTTTTTATCCTTTCTGTGAGGAAAGGCTGATGTATCCTTAGGAGAGGCATCTCTCAGTTTCTGCTGTTCACTACTTCTGTGTGCTGCTTTTAACTGAGCATCGAAATCTGGAAAGCTAGTGAGGATCATTCTTTATATTTATTAAATGCAATTAATGCTTTTGCACACAGTCCACACCTAATAAAAAATAACAGCAAGCTTGCCACAAGTTATGAAATGCATTTATTTATAGTATCAAAAAATACACTAATTTCTTTCTTACCTGCTCCGCATAGTCAGCGCCAGAAAAAAAGAAGCTGTAAGAATACAATAAGGTCTTTCCAGAAATCCTGAATGAAGTTCAGTCCTGTAGTGAACAGTAGGGTAACTGGGGTTCAGTCTCAGAAAAAAGACCAAGATCCTGTAGGAAGGAGTTTTTCTGACTTTCAAAATTCATGCTCAAGGCTTCATGTCCTTCCACTTCGTCCTGAGACCCTCAAAATTGTCTTTGTAACACTGTCAAAACCAATTAGTATTGCTTCTATAGCATAACGTGTTTGATATCCTATAATGCAATAAAAGTCAGCTGGTTTATATTTGACATCTGAAAGGAAAATCATTATAAAATGAATATGGTGAGATTCCAGCACTCGGGATGATGTCCTGCTGAAAGCTGCTCATGGGCACTGAAGGCAAGAGGAAAGAAAGGTCATCATAAATGCCATAAAGGGTTTTGGCTTTATTTTTTTTTTCCACAGTCACATCGCTAGAATATGAGCAAATTCTTCTTTACTTTGTTCAGTGTCACAAACAGTGAAAATCAAAGTGCCTGCAGATGCATTTTATACTGTAAATTATTAGGTAATTAACCTTAATGCACCCTGCTCAGAATCTCCAGCTTTCCAACATAGCTGAGAGCATCTTTCAAATGCAACAATGCATATGACTGCGTCACTGCTTAGTTATCAATAAAATGAGCCTCTAATGCAATGTGAGGGATTTGGATAGTGCTAATGGAGATTGTGTAGGAGGAAGAGGGGAATAAAAAGATAGAGAAATTGAAATAGTCTTTCGTCAGAGCAGAAAGACAAAGATACATAAGGATGCAAATAAAAGAGCATCTAACCAAAGGATGCTTTACTTGAACACTGATTCAATTTATTACATTTATTGTCTTCAACAAGGCATTGTGTTTTTTCTCTTTCACAACCAAAAATGTTTTACGTTTAAAAAACAGAGATAGTAAATGAATAAACCAGATTATCTGTAAATAAAACTGAGATTGTTTTCACCTATGGCAGGGCTACCCATTTCTATTTTTATAGGAGAAAGTAGCTAGGTTGGAACTTGGTCCCCAAATAATTTTAATACAAGAAATGCAGTATATTCACAGTGAGTGAAATTGCTGTGCTGTGATGTTGCATATGTATGAAAAAAAGAGAAGGAAAAAAAGTAAAAGGACATACCTAGTAACATATTGCTGGTTATGTGACTGTTTCAAGAGAGGAATGATGGGTTGGTTTTGTATCATCTGGAAGGGGAGGATGGAGAAACGTGTCTGACGAGGCCTGTCATTAAACTGCAGCATTAAAATAACACTTCAAGATTTCCGTGTGCACGAGAAGAACAGAAAGTGCTATTTGTCTCTTCATGGGTGTGAATAACTCCTATCGACATTAATGCGGTAGGTTTGATTTATGTCGAGCGCAGCTCAAGGGATGAGGTTCATTTACACTGAGTAGAAGTGTTGAAGCTCATTGGAGGAATAGGAACAATCTAAGGGAAGATTTTGAGTTCAGCAGATACTTCAGCTGCCCTGGGCAGTTAGCAGTGATGTGCTTTATTTCCTCTCCAAAGCTGAGTGAAGACTGCAGACTTCTTAAAGGGAAGGGGTTGTGGCTGCAGTTCCCTCGCTGTGAGGTCGCGTATGTGTGCAAGTGTCAACATGAGTACAGGCCTCCGACAAAGTAGAAGGAAACAAGCCTTTATGCAGTAGATTATTCATCTTCTGTATTGTAGCTTTCTGTTGTGTACTGGCATACAAGACGCCTGCAAATATGGCCCAGTCCAGGCTTGAAAAATACGCTAAATAACGTTCATGAGTTTGTCAGCACTTGGAAACGCAAAGAATTAGGAAAAAACTCAAAGCTAGTGGATATCAATCTGTTCTACACGTGAATATTGTTGTAGATGTTGGTACTCTATATGGCAAGAAGAGGAATGCTGGTGTCTAGTACCAAATAACAGAAGGGATGAAGGCTCTCAGTTTCTGTGGGAATTTCCTTTGAGGTTCCAGGAATGTTTTGACCCAAAACAAGCACTGTTGGAAGGAGAGAAGGAAAAGTGGAGTGGAGGGGTTCACCAGTTCAGAGAAACAAGCAAAACTGCTACAACCTCGCAGGAACTCTCTTATGGCTCAATATAAAGAGATCATTTTCCTCTGTCTTTTCAGTTGTCACTAAAAAATACAAACCAAACAAGCAGAAGCACCTTGTGAGTGCAAGCTTTAAAAAAATGGCTTGTTACAAACCAGCTGTTTCTGTAAAAGCTGATCAGCATTGATTGGATCCAGACAGTGTCGACAATTTCCATCGGAAGGTAAGGGAGAAGGAAAAAGGCTTTTCTATAGTGATCTTGTCAGCTGGATTTTCATTCTGCATAAAAGAAGATACCAGGCATGCCATCTTTCCCACCTCCTGGGTCTTGCTTAGATGTTCTCAGTATCAAACACAGCATCCTCTTACCTCTGAGGGTGGTAACTTTTTACACCTATCTACTTCACACGACACAGTTGTATTTCTGGAACTAGTGCACCAACAGCTAATATTTCACCAAGAGGTAAGAAGGCAAAGATTTACAACTGCCGGGCTACACAGCTCTAACGCTCATGCCATTTTACATCTACAGAATTCCTGAACCTCATTTTCCCTAATCAGACCAATTAACTTTTAGCACATGTAAAGGTAATAGATTTTTTTTTCCATCCCTTTTCTTTGCTTCAGATGAGATGTGGCTAAAAATGTTCTTGTCGATGAATGGCAGTTCAGCAGAAATGTATAATGTTTTATCTAAACACTAGATTACAAATCAATATAAGAGGTAGCATCTTCCATGCAAAACAAGGAGCAAAGTAACTCTCACCCAGATGAGTCACACAGGAAAAGAAGCTACAGAACTTTGCAAGTAAAATATACAAATTTCTAACAATAATCACCATTTCATGTTTGCTTATAATTATAATTTAATTACGAACCCAATTTTGCAACAATTTTTTCAAGTAGGTAGTTAGTGTTAAAGTACTTTATATGCAGTTATCTACTATTGAGCTTCCTCATTATACAGCAATTGCTGCATAAATTTTCCTGTTGTTTAAGCATATTTTTTGCCATTTGCAGCTTTCACTTGTAGTCTAATAATACAAACCATTTGATCCAAGCGCAACAGTCCTGGTTACATACTAGTTTCCAAGAAATAGTTGTTAAATATTTGATATAATGCATATTGACAGAAAAGGTAATTTTATTCTTTCCTCTTGCAAGCAAATTGATAAAGAGCAAAATTTTGGATATTATTATAGTCTTACCCCCCCCCCCCCTCGTAATAGTCCATCTTAAAAAACCCCAACTATTTAATAAATCAGAGATTCACCCCATGTGACATCTCCTGCTCTTGGGTTAAATTTCTGTCCTGGCTGAGCATAGGGGAATCTTGGATTAAGGATGGAGGCAGATTGGAATAAATTATTTCAATTTCATGCACTTCACAGCCGGTGCAAAATATTGAATTAGCTTCATCAGAACCAGGGCAGTTTGTCATATGAGGATCTGCCACCTAACTTCTAGCAAGGAAATAAACTCCTGCCTCTCCCAGTGGACAGAAACAGCCTAGAAGACACGTTGAGCAACGGCACCTCTGAAGTCAGTAGCAGATAACCCTTTGTGAGAAACGTTGCCTCTTTGAGATGCAGATGTTATTCTGGTAGGTAATGTAGTGGATTCAATATGTAGAAAAAGACTTCACATTTCATGCGAGCTCTGTAAGAATAATATTGCATTAGGACTTTCCTATGATTACATATTGACTCTTTCACAATATGACAGAAGAAACTAGTTCATTTGAACTCACCGAGAGAAAGGGGAGGAGGTAGAACATATATTTTTCTTATCAAGCTTTCCTGAGAAGTCTCTGATTTTTTATTGTGTATACGGTAATAGCTTGTCACAGTTTTAGAAAGTAGCATGAGGTGCATCTTCTGGGGAAGAGGAAGAAGACATGCTTTCACTGAGAAAATCAGAATATATCAAGGTGTAAGTATTTAAGGATAGTTGTGAACACATTTTAAAATTAGGTGAATTTTGCCTGAAACTGCCCCATTGTGATCTACAGTTGTAAAAGCTACAGTGGCCTTGGTAGGAGCCTGAGCTGTGCCAACCCCCACAGGGCTTTTGGGAGGTTCCTGAGCTGCACTAGATCACAGAGGAGTCCCTTACACCTTTCCAGACGTCCAGCTGTGCTGGGAGAGGCATTTGGGGAAGCTCCCAGACGTCTTCAGTTCTTTGGGAAGACCCAGGTAACGGGTGACAACAAACACTGCCAAATCAATTATATTTACCAGCAGAGAGCAGCAGGGAGAAGAGGAAAAACTGGGTTTTCATGTGGCATATGCTCTTCAGGTTTCCTTCTCTCAGCTGTCATGTGGAGCGAGCTGACAGGATTGCAAAGACTAAAGAAATTGATTTAGCCATTAGAAAACTAAGAGGAGCTCTCAGCTGTAGCTGGAAGGAGGGTTCAGGCTGGCACTAGAAAATGTATTAAATTGTTAGAATCTACAGTGAAGATGAACTTACAAAAACTCAGTATCTGATCTATTTTAGTGGTTTTGGAGAGCAATGGAGTGCTTATGTCCCGAAGTACCAGCTAAGTGTTCAGAGAGGTTTTTATACAACTCTAGCTCTGCTTTGGCAAGATTATTAATACTGATGATACAGTTCTATAATTTTCTTTAATGCAGCCTATGAAAGGCATGATTATGCTGGCCCCAGACTGAGCCGCATTTTTTGACTTCCTAGAGCAGAGATGGAATTGCTCCTAAATTCCACTGGGATAAATCAGCGAACAAATCTTCCAGTTTTGAATGAAAATGCTCTCCCTTCAATATATTTCCACTTAATAATAGAAATAAAATAAACTCACAACAGCCTTAAGATAGGGTAAATCAGCCTCAGTAAATAATATCTAAATCTTTGAAGTGAGCATCACATTCAGTTTTGTATCTATTTATACTGATGTATTAATTAATACTAAACTATTTATAATCATAGTGATTTGATGGCAATACTTTTAAGTATTTAGAAAAAGACAACATTACTAAATAAAAAAGATGAACATTTTCCAGTAGCCTGAACTATTTTGTATTAATAGTTTCACTTGAGTATAAAACATTGCACAAGCCTATCTAGCCAAGCAATTAGCATCTGGTAAATAAAATACATTCCTTTTACACCAGGAAGAAAAATTGTAGTCGTTATGTAGCATCTATATTCAGAAAAGCCATAGCAACACCCAAATATACTTCACTGCCATATTAATAAACATGGAAACGTTATCCTAACAATATTATAAAATATTCCTACATGAAATTTAAACAGGTAGGTAGCCAGTAGATATGAGTAAGTGGTCTCTAACTTCTTATATACTTGGATCACATTTGAAAATGAAACAAGTGGAGATTTCTTCAGCTGCTGCATCTTCAGACACTTTAAATGCTTTCCAATCTAAAAAGCCCCAAAGAAAAAAACCTGGCTTTTATATTTCCCATTGTGAACAGAAATGGTCTTCCTGGCACTGTTACCCTGCTATCTCATGAAGCTTTGCCAGCCGAGTTCTTTTAAACAATGCTGTTCCCTAAACCCCTCTAATTTCAGAGAGAAAACAGGGCTTGAAAAATTCAAAAAGCAGCAAACCCATCCAAATTAGAGAGAGCAGCTGATCTATGGATAACAACTGTTTACTCCTCCAGGTCTTGCTGGATCCACCTTGAGCAATGCAAAATGCAGGCATGACTTAGATTTTCTGAATAAATGACTATGATGGGGCTTTTGCTTCACGACTAGCTCCAACTATTTTATATTACAGATTTTGGAGACAGAATAATGTGGTTGATATAATCATCTTCCCATAGCTTTGTTCTTTCATCTTTAAAAGTGCAGCTGGAAAATTTCTGGGGTTGAAAGATAGATATGAAATATATGGAAAAAATACAAGAATCTTAAATGTATGAACTAATAATGCATGTATCACGGACCAGTCGCTGGGCCCAGATCTGATAATTTAAGAGACCGATCTCTGTGAAGTTAAGCCATGCACTTCTAAAAATTCATATGTAATCGCTTTCCTTAACTGATTAAGCAATCCCCATGGCTGCACATCCCAATCAGGTAATTGCAAACTTAAATACCATTTGCATATCTTCTGTCATCCAATTGGCATATACTGTGCATGAAAAGTAAGAGCACTATTTTACATCTTAAAAATCTGAGAATCATACCCCTAGGTCTTTATTTTATCTGACTTTTGTAATACATTCCACATTGTTGTATTTCAAGTGGAAGTTGGCCATTCCTCATTCAGAACGAATAATGTAAATTTTTCACTTTAAACTGAGATAATTAATCAAACAGGTTCTGGAGAGGTTTTAGATAAATATCTCATGTAATTAATAAAGCTAAAAGAACACACACTGATCCAGTTACTTCTTTTCTAGCACTGATAAGAATAAAATATAAAGTTTGTGAGGAAAATTGAGTATTTTTGTAGGAAATAAATTAATAGTCAGGTTCCCACCCTTTCCATCATCAGCCTAAAGCACAAGACTTTGAGCTAACATTGATCAAAGAACCAGGAGACTTTTCTACATTTCTAATTTTACCAAGTCAGACTTTGTGGACAATAAAAATAAAGAGCATCTTCTTTAAAGGGGTCTGTATATCCAACATAGGAAATGCATCAGCCACTATAGTGTTAATGGAACTAGCATTAACGCGTAGCAGAAGAAATACATTAAGTGCTGTTAATTCTCACTTAAATGTAGAAATCTCTTTGAATAAGAACAGTGTTGGCAGCTTCCCTGTGTAGAATGGTTTGGGATGCCAGAAATACCTTTCACTTTTAATGATTTCTGAAATGATGTTATATTTTCACGGATTAAACTCTTAGAAGGTATGAACTGAAAAAATCTGCATTAACTTTTATGGACTAGTGCCATTTCATTCCTTAAGGCAATCTGTCTCTATGTAAGAACAAGAGGGAAGATTAAATATAGTTAATACAAGAGTATAACTTTTTTCTAGATTTGTTAAAAATACACATTTTCTCACCATTTTCACAAGAAAGTAGCCTTCTGTAATAAAGGAACTTAGATTTCTTTTCAAGAAGTTGGTAATGTATTGTAATCATATAGAATTAAGACTGCTTAAAAATAGCTTTTTCATCTTTGAAAGTAGCTGCTATGTTGAGTGTTCTTTGGACAGAGCCCTTCTTGTGGACATAATTTACAGCTTGATATGTTCAGTTTCATTGAAAATAGCCTACTTAATGCAAAATTAACCTCGTGAACCACAAACAAGGAGTATCACACATAGCAGTTATAGTATCTGAGTTCCACATGCAGAGAGGAAAGTTCTCAAGCCAGTGGAAGAGGAGCAGAGGCTTTATAACCATCGGCAGCCTTGAATTATATCCAAAGCCATATCCCACTATACGAATGTTTACTTCTCATCAATCCTTTCGCATCACAGAGAATGTTTATGTGAATAAGTGACAGACATGACACTGTGCTTCAATACAGCCTTAATGAGCTCTTGGTTTTATTTATTTTTTTCTCAAATATAAGCTTAGCTACAAGATTTGATATGCAGAGATAGTTAATTTTTATGTTCCTTTTCTTCCAACGCCTCGGGTGATCCTCACGAGCAGAGCCCCGCCAGGGCTATTGTTGTGGTTCTGTCTCTCCAGCAATGCAAGATGAACGTACCTTTGATAAATTCACTGCTTGGAGCATGCTTCGTTGCCAGTCTGCACTGTGGATTTGCTTGCCAGAGAAGTTATAACACAACCGGGAGCACCAGACTGACTGTTTTATGAGCAACCAGAATTCAAATGTCGTTCTGTTTTGTTGGGCTACCGAGGAAAGAAAGAAAACTAAATACCTGCCGGAGTGGAGAGCTAGCATTTCTTATCTCGCACAATCCATTTATTTCTGTATCATTTGCAGGAGGTATTTTAAAAGGACAAATATTTTTGAAGCCACAGCCAGTCTTTTATTGCATTCTAGTAACATATTTAGTGCCCTCAATAAAATGTTTTAGCATACTGCTTTACAAAAAATATGCAGAACACAGCTATACATCATCTGTAAAAATGTCACCCGCTATTAGTTTCTTCTACTAAAATACATCTTTATTACCTACTGTAATTATGAGAAATTTAGGCTGGTTCATATATTTCCCGAGGTATGGAAATTAACAACATCTTATTTTTCCAGTAGACAGCAATGCAATGTGCCTTTCTCGTGGCAAAGTCTGTCATTATGTGCTAACGTTAACCAGTGGTGTCATATACAGGACATAATGGTAATGAGATTCTTCTAATTTTGTTATTAATGGCTTGAATAATCACAGCAAATTCCAGATGACGTGTGGCAGTAACTGCTTTTCTGGTTCAGATACGAACCATCACTTAGCCTAGGAATGCTTGTCAGCCCAGTTGTGAATATATATACACAAAAGCAGAGAAAATAGCGCTTCCTCTAGAATTAGTGACAAGCTGGTATAAGTCACTGGGACACAGGAATGAAAGTCACCTGTGTGAGTGATGAGAGAGAGCTGGATGGAGGTGGGAGTCAGAGAGGCTGCTTGTGGGTATGGGAGCTTCGAGCACGACCTTTCTCCTGGACTCAAGCCGGAGAGATGGGAGAGGTGAAGCCCGCTAGAGCAGCAGGTGTTGGAATGAACAAGGATCCAGACCGCATACCCAAACAGAACTGACTTATTAGCATCCAGAGAGGAACTGATGGCAGCTCTGAGAATTTACTAGATTGTGCTCGAATAATTACTTGGTGATTAATTCGATTAGTTCAGTCCACCTGAAATCAAGGTGCTACACCTTAGTTCTTTTTTCCTGGACTCAGACTGAGCTGTGATAGATTCTTCCGCTTTGCATTTCTAACTCATAGCATTCCATTTAACAGAATGATGCAAAAGTTGTGTTAAAGCCAAGCAACTATAACCTTGAGTTTCTTATTCACTTTTTCAGCTACAGAAAAAAAATGTTGGTAATCAAAAGGAAATGCAATTTTGAGTGCGTGAAAACTGCCTTGTGCAACTCCAGGCAATTATTACAAGCCTATTGAAACATTTGCACACTTGCAGCACTGTTGAAACGCTGATATTTTTCGAATTACACAGTAGATACAAATACCGTATTGAGCAGCCTTTTCCCAGTACCTTGAGATGGACTCTTATACCCTTATCCTTGCTGAATAGGTATTTTCTCCAGGAGCAATGCTATTGACTGCAGAGGTACTGTTTGCAGTATCAACTTTTAAGAAACTAAAAGAAATCACCCTGAAACTATTTTCTCCCCTTGGTTTCAGCTGGCTGTTAGGCAGAACGGAGAAGAGGCCCAAGGTCATAACACCCAGAACAGTATCTAGAGCTCCCTCAGCTTTTACCTTTGCTAATTCAGAAAGTATTTCAGTCAGCAAAACTCAATTTTTTTCCCCTTTCTAAAGTAAGTATGGAAGTTTTCACCTTGGCCTAGAGATTAAACTTTCTCAGCTGTGTTTCAGTAGGAAGTAGAAATGGGAGCCGGGGTGGTTTTCAGCACTGAGGGTGCCGCACAAGGGATGCTGCAGGCAGTGAGAAGCTGGGGGAAGCCTGAGATCACTGTGCTCTGACACACCAGCACTGAAAGAGAAAGAAAATGGACTTCCTTCTGCTTTGCTCTCTCTAGGTCCAAAACAGAAGGAGCAAAAGCCGCGCTATTCTTCTCCCTGTGAATAAGCATCCTGATTTAAAAAAAAAAAATAATAATTTCTGACGTGATTAATTTGAAGAAGATGCTCAACTGTCGTTGTATTCAGTGGGTGCTAAGTGCATGTTCATGAGTTTCTCCATAAAGTTGGACTTTACTAGTGCCTAAGAGCTGTAACTCAGTTTTACTAAATTAGAGGATTTCCTACAATCTCACTGCCATTCTCGCTCCATGTTCAACAGGCACCAAATTCAGCAATGCTTTTGCATGCAACGTGCACACACTGCTCAGTGAATGCACATCAGGTACCGCTACGTCTCCCAGCTATGAATCACCTATGTCTAAGTGGATGCTTGGTTCATCATATTGCTTGTTCTGTTAGGTTATGGGTGTTGAAATAGGATAGTATTTCCTAGAGATGATTAAAATGATGTGATTAGGCTGTGAATGAGACACAGAAAGAGGACCCGGTGCTGAAGTCCTCTACTCAAAGCTTGCAGTATTAAGTTAATGGGACATATCTCACAGAAGGCAGAGGATTTTTGTAGTATTCCGGGGAAAGCAGCCCATCAATCCGAGGTGTGAAGGTCCATAAACAGGTAAGATAGACTAGCAGAACCATTAGTGAACAAACAGGCACCAGGTGACGCGCACCAGGGTGCAGCTACCATGCAGGTAGGTGTCTGTCCTTGACGTTCTCAGTCAAAAAATATAATTTTCGTTTTACTGCTCAACTTTTTTATTCACTGAAAAGTGGATGCAAAGCATACTGATTCCTCGCTCAGAGACTCAGAAGTGCAGTACAGGTGAGGTTTGGGTAGCAAGGCTATGGCGGTTTTTCTCAGTATGTAAAGTGTGGTATTTAATTTCAATATAACCTTTCAATTAAAGAAATACTTGGATATAACACAGAATCTTATAATAAAATCCAGAACTCCTTAATTCCCCTCAAGTTCTTTCTTCCTGGCTTCTTCCAGAAATTGTTTTAGTCTCTTTTTTTTATATTTTTCCTTTAATTTTCAGTCTTGCTCATTTTTATTCTGATCAAGCTCTGAAAAGCCTTTCTTCATATCATATTCAGATTGATAATTAGTTTGAAGTATTTGTAAGCCTACAATAGCTTTTGTTATTGCACAGTTTTTACAAAAAATAATTTAAATATTTCTACCTCCTTACTCCTGAGAAGCCTGTAACCCAACTTCCACAGATAACAGGGAATAGGGTGTGAATTCTGCTTTTATATCTTTTGCACCATAGACTCCAGTATAAAAAGATATATATGTTGAAATATGAATATCTTTTCAGTCAAACGCTGACACCTTTATAGAAAACAAGGGTAATTCTAAATGCGTTCTCTTAATCTGCGATAGTTAATATTACCTTCCTTTCTTACTCCTATTTTTTTCTTATTTCCTTTCTTATTGCTACTTCGAGGGTCCTAAATGGATAAGAAAGGTACGGAAAGTTTTCTCCCAGTGTGCTAGTGTTAACATCAAGTTATTTTACCTTCCCTCGGTCTCTGGGCAGAGGTTTCCGCCAAGTTATGTGGACAGGAGTAAACCCTTGGACCTAATTATTAAATTAGTTAACTCACAAAGCTTCTATATAGTGGCTCCAATATTCTTCTGTATGTATTTACTACCTTTCCAAAGCTTGCTAGAAGACTCTTACTAAGGGAGACACTAAAGCTGCTCAGGTCAGCGTGAGGGGGCCAATAGGAGCACTGATTGAGTAGGGTTGGATGAAGCCCTGGGTAGCATCAACCAATGCCAACCACCTTCTAAATCCCTTTATGTGCTGCAGTTCCAGTTGAATCTCTCATAATTGAAACTCTTCTCAGGCAAAGGATGTGGATTTGGTATTTTCATGATAAGAAGTGCTAACACTGAAGCAGATGGTGGAGAGGGGGAATGTATCAAGAGAAATTATTGAGTTTTTATCTTGCAATCTGCCAATAATCATGGATGGTGCCCTGGGATGGAGACAATGAAAGAAGTCAGAAAATCAGGTGAAGTCAGACCTATGAAAGCAGAAGGAATAAAAGAAAATAGAAAGTTTTCCCTTCCTCTACCTGAGACTTTGGGAATAGATCTTTTACTCTGTTTCATTAGGGAAAAGGCAGCAAAACCCAATTTGCAATTAATTTTCTTCCTAATAAACTTTTAAAAAGCTTGTAATAGTCATTCATTTTGTCAGCTTTATGAATAAACAGTCAGGAGTTGCTAATTGCCCTTGTTTCATACCGCCTGTGTGGTTAGCGCTGAGCTCTGCTTCCGAGAAGGCGCCTACGTTACACACCAGCTGCACTCTGCTCCAGCTCTAGCAAGTCATCCGAGTGCCACTGGGCGTGGAAGCTCTCTCCTTGCACTTTGCTTTTGTCCCAAGGGTAGAAAGGGCCGTACAAACTTTGTCTCTCTCTCCTCATCCCAGCATGAGGGAGGCTACAAGACTGCTGAATAGAGCCCAGAGGGCTGCAGCTTAGACACCAAGCGGATCTGCTTGTGGGTATTAATGAAAGGATCTGACTCATACCAAGCTAAATAAAAAACAAGCCTGTAGATTCCAACCTTCCTGATACTGGCACAGAAACTCAGAGCCTGCTATGATCATGCAGCAAGGAAACTTGTTCGAAAATAATTATTGCCTGGCCTCTTGAAAGATCAGGGAGATAGACAGAGAAATATGTTGTGGCTCTGAACATACATTTTATAAGAGCCAAACAAGCTTCTAACTTCAAAGGATTAGGTATATGCTCTAAAGCTAGAATAGAAGGTTGGTGGTTTTCCCTTCATAAAAAGCAGCTTCTTAAATCTGGACTGAACAAGAGAAAATGAGAAAAACGGGCAGGCTGCTGAGCACAAGAACTAATGAATTCTGATTCTTATGGATTTGTGTTGTCTGATTAACTAATTCTGCCTGAATTCTACTAAGACTTCCTGTCATCAACACCCACTGGTTTCTGCAAATAGTTACCACCTCCCAGGTTCGCTATATTGATATGTCAATTCCATGCAATATTTTCTAGCATAGACAAACCCCTGGAGCCTGCAGTTGCTACGCTTACAGAGGAGTCTTGAGCCACCTGGCTTTACCCAGCCTCTCCTAAGTCCCTAAAAATAGCGATCCTTGAATGCTAAGGACTAAAACAATCCACTATCCCTTCCTTCCAGTCCCACCAGCTCCAAGCACTGAACAGTCCCCAGACTCACTGGTCAAGGACCTTACATGGCCTTAAGTATATCTCTTGATTGATGCCTGGTGTGCTTGGAGTTTGAAAGCTGTTTCCCCCTAGGTCACAAATTCCCCCATGTTGATTTTTAAAGCTTGAGATGTTGGATGGTAAAGCTTTTTCTGTATTTTGAATCTTTAGGTGTTTATAGCACTGGTGGGTGGTGTAGGTTCTTTGGTGTCTAATAAGCTGCAAACTCCCACTGCAGCTTTTCTCTCTGGTTTGTTTGCCTGAGAAAACTGAAACCACACAATGGGAATTTTTAGAAGAGAACACAGAAGAACTGATACATAAACCTCCCACCCACCCCCAAAACATGAGGATTCCCTCAGGGAACCAGGCTAAAAATGAGAGAAAAAATACCTAAGAAAACTCCCAGTGTTTGTATATCTCTGCAAGAAGCTGTACTGCCTGGAATACAAAATGGATGTCTACCTCAAAAGCCAGAGGATTCCTTAGAGATTTAAAGGCATAACATACAGTGAAGGAATTTGTAGTAGTTATCCGGCTCAATACAACATTCAAGCATTTTTGGCAGAATGAGCTTTTCTATTTCTGCTATAAAAGGCATTGGAGAGCAGAACAATCCTTTAGCAAATGTCAGCAGCAAAAAAAAAAAAAAAAAAAAAAAATATATATTCCAGATTTTATTAAGCTACCTTGTGCTAATCTGTTTTAGACACTGGTTTCAAACTGTGTAGCCAAAGTCTTTTTTTTGTGTTGAGAATGGGTTGATTAGATATGCCAGGTGCAGAAATGCCTTTTGCATACTCAGACAGAGTCTGAATTTCTGCCAGCACTTAAAGAAGGTCCTGCTGAGACTGTGCTACTGAAAACTGCTTCTGAAGCTGGAGAGTTTCTCTTCCACAGCTCATACAGATGGTTAGGGCTCATCTACTTGACTTGTCAGCACCAGGAACTGTCAGTTGTGCACTCACCTGGAGTTTCCCAAGGATCAGTAAAGGTTGATTGACTGTCTGGCTCACAATTGCATATACAAGGAAAATTCTTGACAATATTACCCCACTATCATCTCTTTCCTTCTTTTGATGCGTACGCATTTTTTTTCAGGGAAAGGGGTTTTCCTGCCAAGAGACACGGTTGGCAGCAGGCAAGAAGCCTCCTCTCTACAGTGCTGGCAGCAAATTAGCTGGAGATCACAGCCTCCACGGAGCCAAACAGCTGGTTCAAAGAGCCCAGGACTGCAATCCCTGGGAAGCTAGCAGAGGTAAAAATGGCAAGGGGTCCCCACTTCTGTAGAGATTAATAACTAAATCTAGAAAGCCTTGATTGAAAACGTTTGTGATGCTTCCTTTTGCCATCAGGGAGGATGACAATGGGGGGGCTCAAAGGCTTGATGGATGTGCCAGACACTCCTCCCTAATTGGCCCATTTGCTCCGTACGTGACTTTGGGCAAACCAAGAGGGACAAGGGCTTTTTGTAGCTCTGAGGCTTAACATTTGTGTCTCTTCGTATAGATCAGATAGCCTGGTGCTTTGCCATACCTGCTGGTCCAATAAATCTCACCTGTTGTATATATGTTAGACTTGACTAAAGTTTCAAAGGAACTGTGGTTTCACAGCTCAATACGTGAAACAGTCATTCCAAGTAGTCAATACACAGAACACTTTTTGAAAAACTACCAGCCCAGAGCAATGGTTTTGAAAATAAATGTAAAAAACTTCAGTTTCTGTCAGACTAGAGTATTTTTTCAATATGATAGCAGACATTTCTAAAATGCACCAAAAATGTCAACTCTGATGCAATCTGACTAACTACAGTTACTTATGATATTTTGCAAAATCAGAGTCGATACCTTAATGTCTAAAATAAGAAAGCCTATCCACTTGCTAGTTGCAATATTCTCCAATTTGAGTTTGTTAAAGACTGAAAAAAGGCCCAAGACATGAAACAACCAGCCAAGAACAGATGTTCTTAACTGACAGTACTTTTGGAATCCCCATTTTTCACTCTAACATTAAAAAAAAATATATTTATTTGCATAAAGTTTTCATTTTGACTTTAGCACCTATAATTGGGAGACTATGATGTATTGCCAAGACCTGTGTGTATCCCCAGAGTCTCCTTGCCATGTAGAGCGAGAGGCAGGAGTAGGCGTGCGCCACCAAACCTGCGGCTAGTTGTACTCTGTGTCTGTGATACGCTGACTGAACGTATGTAGATAAAACCTCAAAGTAATTAGTGCTCTGTAGCCTTGAGCTGCGGACGAACTCAGGGGAGCTGTGCCAACTCACCAAGTTGGTTATCTCACACTTTTGGTAATGCTGAATGCTTATTTTGGGATGGAAAAGCAGCATATCAATGTAATAGTGTGTGTAAGCACCTTGTGCAGGGGTGATGCCACCTGTGAGTGATTTGCAAGGTCTCAGTAGTTGACGAGCAGTTCCCATGCTTGGCCTGCAACATGTGATGGTGTATGTGGCTGTGCAGTGCAAGAAGCTGGTAAGCTTTCTGAATTTATTAAGTCCTGTAAAAAAACACACAGGATGTGCAGATTTTTCAAAGACTGAAAATCCCAGGGCCACATATCTTGGATTTTAATTTATTACGCATCTCCCGGATAAATCAGAAACAATGCCATTGGGGTCGGTGGAACAACAACAGTTTAGAAGCAACCTTAAAGGACTAAGCACTGTGAGGCTGCATGGAAACACATTCTTGACAGTAAATATAACATGAATTTGGCACAAATCCTTTCACAAAACACACTATGAGAGTCAAACTATTGAGACTACTTCATTTCCTTTTCTAAACCCCTGTCTATTGGACTATATTGTGAATGGTTAGACTTATCAGCAGATTCCCCAGAAGACACCAACTGTATATTCTTAAAAGTCTTTTGGAGACCAGCTCACATTTGGTAATCTTTTTTCCATAGAACTGGGAAGGCTAGGTCCGACAACATTAAGTAAAATTGATGCTTTAAAACAGTCTTTCAAATGCAGTCAGTGTTGTATTCCATGGAATTTTATGCAAGAAGATGGAGCAGAAAGATGAAGGCAGTCAGGAATTTTCAATAAGAATGGTGGTTTCAAACCCAGCATTTCTCCAAGAAAATATAGTTTTCATCAAAAGAGTCCAAATGATGCATCTGGCATCCCAATCTCCTCCAAGAAAATGTAAAAACCAGATGCCAAAATGTGCATTTGAATTCTTTTTTTATTTTTCTCTGGAAAAAAATTGTCTGGAAAATTGGAGAGATTTCAGTTTGTTTGGGAAAGGGTTACTGTGTGTTTTGGTTTTGTGGTTGGTTGTTTTCAATCCACATTAAAAATGAGATAAAAGTTATGTTTTCTGGCCGTCAGTAGTGGCTTATTTTCTTATGTATCTTATTTATTTTTCTGATTCTACATTCTTTCTTTTATTGCCAATACAGATGCTTCCATTACTGTTGAATACAAACTAAATGAAAATCTGTGGTCCATTGTACAGTACCTTTTCATTGCCTAGGAAACCATGAAAGATTAGCAAGGCAAACTTGTGAAGACACATAATATCCATCATCTGTATGGCTGTATGAAAATGTGTCTCAGGTATTAATACTGCTATGACAGTAAGACAGCAGATTTTTATATCCAAGACACAAAACTGTCAGCAAATCCCGCCTGAAACTGTGAAAGTGAATGGTTCAGGGGACAGAGCTTTGGATCTGGTCTTTATTCCCAGCTGTGCTCCTACTGCTTTAGCCATTGCAAGCTGCTGCATCATCTTATATGTGATCATCTTCCGCTAGGTTTGTTTTTATTAGAACTTTAAGTGTCAGGGCTGCCTGTTATCCTGTGCCTCTTTGTCCCTACTGTGGCTAGTCCCTGATTACAGTTACCTGAAATATCAAGGTGTAACATTAGGCCACGCAAACACTTTTTTACCCCTACTGATTTCCTTAAAAATCTTTCCCCCCCTCCCTTAGAAATCATTTCACCTAACTCACAGTCTATCTGTCACAACTCAGCCTCCAAGTCTTGCTGAAATTTTGTTGTGCAGAGGATCAGACTGACCAGGGGTCTGTCCCAAAACACTATTTCTTAGACCTTCCTACACTGAAACATGCCATGGGAGCTGTTAAAAATCTCCTAAATTGCAATACCTCCTTTTTTAAGTATAGGAAGGTGTTACAGTTGATGCAAGTGCCTAAGGCAATGACTTCTGAGCTTTTAGCAGTACCCATTGTAGTCACTTCTTATAGTTCTTTTTTTGCAAGCCAAATATTTGATGGAATTAGAATTCGAGCATTATAAAAAGGAATGGTTATCTGTTACTTTTTCAGTGTTTCCCAGCCTGGGGCATCTGTCTTTGCAGATGACGGCAATAACACAAAGCATTCGTATCCTACTAACCCGAAGTGCTCTGGATCTCAGACACGTTACAGATTTACATTTACACTTTGTTGGCACCTTGGATGAAAGGAACTGCATACTCATCATTATGAGGAGAAATGCAAATCCCTCTTTTGTTTTCAAAGAAACGATTTAATTGTCTATTTTTCATTTTCAGATTTTTCCCAGCAGTGTCATTAGCTGACATGACAAAATGCTAGCTCATTTCATATTTAAATATAGGACCGATTTGAAATAATATATCTCGACTTTGGGAGCAAATTCATCTGTTATTATCTTATTAATAATATTCAAAAGAAAGAACTTAAGCCCCTTTCTCCTATTTGCAAGGTCGACAAAAAATTGTATTTTCTGTAATATAATAAGGTGCTTTTGGTTGTTTTCTTTTTTTGGTTTTCTGAAACTTTTGATTTGAATAACTGTTCAGATCGGCTGCCAGTTCAGCCTTTGACCCACACTCCTGTAAAAAGATATCGTTTTATAGAGCACATCTGAAATAACCTGGTCATCACTCTGGCACTCATTTTTTATGGAAAAAAACTGACTAGCACTGCAAAAATGTCTCCATGCAGTGGGATGGATAGTACTTGAAAACAGATTGTTGGGAACTGTGTTCCCACCAGTGTGGGAGAGCAAGGGAATAGAGTCAATCAGGAGAATCTGCAGCTCCCAAAGGCTCCTTCAAGTCACTTGCTTTTCCCCAGCCTCTTCCATGACGTGTTCCCCTTCCAGGCTCACAAAAAATCAGTGGGAATTACGCTGTGGTTTGGAAAGGTTTGGGATTCCCCATTGTTGGAAATGTTTAATGGACTAGTCCTCTCAGCTTTAAATGTTTATTCTCTTTAACAGTTTCTACAAATATAGGGGTTGTGAATCCTTGGGCTTCTCCCAGCAGATCACCTTCCCTTCCCGTGTGCAGATTTTACTGCCCTTTAGTGTAAGCGTCCCCCTTTCATGCATGCAAAAAAGGAGAAAAGAAATGTAATTACATATAGCGCTCCCCATATTTCTGTTGAAGTAATGGGTTTTTTGCTAATAGACAATAAATGAACACCGCAACAATGGAACCCATCAGAATTCTCACTTACACTTAACTGATAAAAGCAAATTCCAATTCCTTTACTATTTTTATCAGAGAGAGTCACTCTAAGTGACTCATATGGTGGACAATGGTTTCTCGTTTTCACTGGAAGATTAACGCCTTAGCAATGTCCGTGGGTTTATAGAGAACGTATTTGTAATGTTTGAAGCCTGGTTTTATTCTTTAGAGGAGACACAGAGAGGTGGTACTTCTAGGCTCATTCACAGTTCTAGTATTACACAAGAACTTAATGATTTATTGCAAAAGAGATAAAAAGGAGCCTGGTAAGCAAAAGGGAAGCATATGTTCTCTCTGACTACAAAACCCATCCTGAGATAGAAGATCTGCAAAATGGTCCTGGGACTTGTTTAAATTCTGCTTTAAGAACTTAGGATAATGGGAACGAGGGTGGCAGCACTGCAATTCTTTTCAAAAAACAGGGTTTCCAGTCCTGGTTTACATCCTCTGGAAGTTCATGAAAGCCTCATTAAGTGACTTCTATGAGAGGAAGAGTGCAGGTATCATCCTATCACATTTCTTTCTAAGCTAAGCAGGATTTTCCAGGGAAACAGATCAAACAGATACATAGCAAGTATAACAAACATGGAAAGATGATCTCTTGGTTAGGAAAAATCACACTCTCTGTACCACTAGACTAACTCACCCAGAAGTTAAAGATGAGAATTTTGTGTGGAAAGTGAAGTAGTCCCTTTTCCCCTTCATTAGAACTTGTTGACTCATTGAAATAAGAGGATTTTCCAAGTTCAAAGTAAAAATTCTAATCAAAACATGAGAAGAACTTCCATAAGATACAAAAAATCTGAGGTCATGTCCCATCCTATCTGATTATGTCCAGATAAAAGTACTAAGTGCAGAGCTCTGGGTATCTGGGGCTGATGTCACAGTCTTTCCTGAACAATTTCAAGAGACTGGAATTTCACTCTGTCTTGTAACAAAAAAGTCTGCTTCGGAACTCCCGCTGTTTTACAAAATATGTATTCCTAGACATATAAGACTTCTGAAATCAGGGAGATTAAATTTATCTTTCTTTGAGGAGGACTTCTAAACACCAACAACTTCATACAGTCCTCTCAGCTGCAAAGACAAACAGCACCAATGCCTTCAGCCCAGCCCCTCGGGCACGTCTGTCCCTTGCTATGTGTCTTAATTGATTTTTTGATTTGTTTTTCTTCAATGACAAATCTGATTAGAAAGACAAGATTTCACGCTGGAAACCCCTATATTTGGCCAAGACAGACGTGATTTTCAAAAGCATTTGGTGGCAAATGGGATCTGCAGAGTAAGGGCAGTAACATCTGGGAAGAAACCAAATGGGACATAGCACATGCAGTATAATAAAAATATAGTGGCTGTGGTAACGTGGCAACAAATCATGGCAAATCCCTGGAAGGATTCAAGGGAAAGCCCTGCCTTTGTGAGAGGCAGGTATATAGCATGTGGTTTGCACAGCTGAACATCATTCTTTCCTGTTCTACGGTGCATCAGGTCTTGCTTTAGTGATTCACTGAAGAACACGCTTCAGGCAAATCATATAACCACACATTTCCTTGAATAAAAGCCAGACCTTCTCTGACCTAGTAGTTTTGTACCTGAAGGGCTTTTTTTTCTTTTTTTCTACTCAGAAATGATGTTTGTTTGTAATGCAGTCTCAAACATTTTAATTGTTCTCTTTGGGTTTTGTTCTGCATTTAATCCCAAAGCTGCATTTCCCATTGTCATTACTTCAAGTGCCTTTCACAATGCCCTTAACCTTGAGCATATATCATGTCAAAAAAAAGGTGTTTCTGTAAAACTGCTTTGTCAGTGAAAAAAAAAGTGCAGCTGTTTTCATAAATATCTGCATCATGTCACTCCTGACAAGGACTGACAAGAATTCTTCTCACTGAGTTTAGAGCTGGGAAATATAATTTGGTATTAACTCTGGGGAGTAATGTAATTCCATAGTTTGACCCAGATTATTTGGTGTTTAACCAAATATCTTTCTGAAGTACACCCTTTACTTTTTTAGGGAAAGAGAGTTCTTTCAGGATTGTCATGCACTGGAATTCACAGCTTATCACTGGTAATGTAATAACAACATGGCATTAATTCATCTTACCCAGGACAACCACTGCATGTCACGCAGGCTGTTCCAGAGCTAAAATATTGTAGGGTGTTCCTTTATTTAGGGCAGGAAAATTCACTTTTGACAGTACAAGTTTTTATTCTACCCAGGTTTCAGAAATATCCAACAATAAGGCAAAGCTCTGATGTCTCTTCTGATGAATGATGGAAGAATTCTCAGATTTGTTGCCTAAAATTTCTACTTTATTAAGCTGTCAAGTTTTGCTTGGTGGCCCACTACAGAGTGAAATACTAAATTTGATTTAAAGGTCAGAGGAGATGTGTGGCACCTACAATCTGCCTTTGAATTGTTTTTGTAACACTAAATAGAGTTTACAAGGAGAGAAAATTGGAACTGGTCAGCATAAGTCGTTCCAATCACAGTGTCTTTGAAAAGACAGCCCTACTTTTAACTACACTAAAAGATAAAGGAAATGGATACATTAGAGTGTTGCTCTGGGATTTATGAAATCCCAAGGATGCTTCTGGGACTGTAATTGTAACAGCTAGACAAGGGAAAATCATCAGGAAAATATCTCTGCTTCTAATGTTAATGCAATAGCAACAATTATAAGAAACCTTAATTTGTGGAGGCATTTTAATCTGAATTTACTAGAAGTCTAAATAAACTCTCAGCAGTAGGCTCTGACCACTCTCCCAACAGACCGTGTTATTATTTCTGCATCTCTACATCTTTTAATCCACAACCCAAATAAAGCCCCAGAAGAAATTGCTTTCTTTTAAAATAATTTTACAACTGCAGCCAAATATATTATCATTTTAATTAAATATATGAAGTATGACAAGGGCCAAGACATAAATTTCTAGGAGACTGAAGCCTAATTTAATTTCCACATGTAATATATAAAACGTGTGACATAGAAAAACTCGTAATATCCTCATTCGCCTCTTAGTACAGTCCTCTATCATGTACATTTCATTAATCACACAGATAAAAGAAAACAATTACAAACTAACTGTTAGATCCATATGAGGCACTGCTCAGTAACAAAATTTGCTATTATACTAAGTGGAAATTTCTAACTCAGAGAAAAAGGGAGTTAGGCAATTTCCCTTTGCCTCGTTAAAGAAAGCAGAAGTTCCCTTATATTCACCACATAATTCTCTAAAGGTGTTGGACTAGTTTCTGATTTTCTTGCTTGGAAATTTAGAAAACAGTAGCTCTTCCCTCAAGAACCCTAAAGCTTAAAAACCCCTGTTCTGCCACATTGTCCATCTCTATATGGAAAAGGAACTTAAACAACCCCGGATAAGACTGAAAATGAATGAAAACGTTGGTGTTCAGTTGAGAAAGGAGCTGGGAAGTAAACTTACCCCAAACTAAAGTCTATCTCCTGAGAGAGAGGTAGCAAAACAACTGGGACTGACTGCCTGGTAGCACATTGCTTGGATTCAGCATAATCCAAGGGTAGAGTAGGCAGAAATACACTGAGGCTGTTCTCTATTTTTCAGCCTGGCAGTTCCCATTTGGGACTGTGTATATAATACCTCATTTTGGAAAGCTCTCGCATACCTTCTACCCAGCTGTTTCCCAGAGCTTTCAATAAAAACGCCTGCCTCTCAATTTTTTTGGCCTTTCCTCTTATTTTAAGGGTCATTGTGAATTAAAGATACAGTTTGAAGGGAGAAAATGGCCATGGTTTTCATGTTGTAGCTTCTGACTTTCTCTTTGTGGTTTCACATAAAACCCTTATGCTGAAAGCAAACCTGAGCCTTTGATCCAAAAAAGATCCGAGTATAGTTCTAGTTCAGGTCTGTTAAGGTAACATGACATTTCAGAGAAAGTCAGATGAAATTTATGCATCCCTTAAATTAAAGAGATTTTGAATTTTTTCCCTGTTTTCTGAAGGTCCTTTATAGACTGTCTGGCTCGTTGAGAAGTAAAATATCTGAAGTAGTTCAGAAATTGTGTTGAATGGCTTGGTCTGGAAAGACAGCTTTTACATTGACTCTTGTTTCTAGGTTTGTCCTGGGCCCTAACCATGGACTGGGACACGAGTAAGAGACCGAAACCCTTCCTGACCCGGCTTTCTGCAGACACATTGACCATAGACCTGGTTCTACTGATTTTGACAGACAAATGAAGTATAAAATGAAGTACAGGAAACTTGAACATGTTTGCAACAGGACATGTATTGGTGAGGTTTGAACTTTAAAGAGTAAAGTGAGTATCTGACAAGTGTTGCAGATTACTGAGAAAGAGAAATGATACAAATATATCTGGTTGGGAACCTCCTCTGAAGCAGCAAATTCTGTATACGGTGTCTAGAGAGTATACACACATTTGAAAGATACTGAGTGCCCTCAGTTTCTATCGATCACAGCTCTGCATCTTTGTAGAATATAAACGACAAATTACCTGATTCAGTAGCTTTAAATAAAAGAAGAGCCTAGATGGGAAATATTTAGAAGGACCCATTTAATAAGACAGCACAGAGAAGATGGCAGGGCTTTCTTCCTACGAATACTTTCAGCTGTAATCATGGAAGCATATCCATGGGTTTACAAACTCTCATTGTTTTGATGTATTGCTGCATTTCTGCCTAAAAATAAAAGGAAACGTGTGAAGTTTGGCCTGAGATGAAATAGTGAGTTTCCATTCCTAAAATGTTCCAATTATTCATACTGAAAGATCAGGAACCTAGCAAGGAGATAAACATTGTTGTTCGTATACTGACAAAGTGTGCCAACTGTTAGAAACGTGGGCTTCCATTTCAGAATAATCTAATTAACGTTAGAGCGTTAAGTCATTAACATATTCCTCTGAACAAAGTTATTAGGCTCTGATTTAGAATTCACTTTCACTCCATTAAATTTATAACCACTTTCCTCATCATTCAAGTAATATTTTCTTTAGAAAGAAGATAAAAAGAAAATAAAAGAAAGATACAGCGATAGTCACCCAGTAACTAACTGACAACTTCAGCTATCTATGTGATTAATCTGTTTGGATAAGTAGGAAAACATGCAGTGTGTAGGTTACAAAATAAAGCTGATAAATAGCATTTTACTGCACGAAAGTTAGTTCTAATAAATTGGAGAGTGTTCAATACATTTGGCTTTATCAAAAAAAACCAACCAAACCAACAACAAAATGGGTAGAGACTTCCTGAATACATTTTTTTTAGGGCTTAAAGCACAGTTTTGAGGGTTGATCCTGTTCTTAAAGAGAAGGAAAAACATAAACCTGTGACTGAAGATTTCAAACTTCTGTATTTTCCCAACAGTTTCAGGAGGTTTTGCCTGAAGTTTTGGTTTGTAACCGTCTCTGCATTGCAGTGAGCGTCTTAGAAACAACCCTGTGAACCCACTCCAGGCACACACTTCAAAAATATCTCCACAGGGAATAGCTGAATAACTAAGATTAAATACGTCGGGGTCTTGTTTAAAGTAACTTTAAGTCTGTCTGTGTTTTGGAATCTGCCTGGGTATTTTTAGCTTCTCATTAAAGTCAGCGAGAAGAGTCCTTCATTTAGGCAGAGCCACAGAAATTTGAGAAGCTGGATGAGGTCATTACTGGTAAATTTAAACTAAAGAAAGAGAAGATCTGGCTAGATGTCAAACAAGCACTATTTGTGCTAGAAGTCAATATTTTCAAAACTTTTGAGGACTGATATTCCCACAGCATGCAGGTATAAAATAAGCTTGTGAGGTAGCTGCAGCTAAGGGTTAGTAAGCAGACCTCCATGATCAACAATCCAAACTTGTTGAAAAAGCATTTACCTGTCTATCTCTATTTATTTATTATTGATTATCATTAATTGTAAACATTCTGACCACTGCAATATCTTACTGATAATTTTTCAAGAAAGTCATTAACTTATTCATCCAGATATTGCAAACACTTTCAAGTGCCATAACTCAGCTGCCATACGGGTTATCTAATTATACACTATTCACATATAAAGAAAAATACCTCAGACATGAGAACTGAAGCAATAAAGAAATGGCTCACAGTTTGATATGAACTTTACAATTTGCAGAGATGGAACTTAAAACACAAGCTCAAACAGCTGGAAATTGAGAAGCCAAGTCCCTTCCAAACAGCACCTGCAATTCAGTGTAGCAGTACCCCAACTCTCACTCATACTTCAGTACGTGTAATTAGGGAACTGTGATTTCCTTCTGATACCGAATATTGATGCTTCTTTAAGAAAGGGGTTGTACAGTACTTCTATGGCAGTATCTCAAGAAAGAATAAATTGTGGGGAAATCGGAGTTTTTAAAATATCTCATAATTTCTGTTAATAAGTTCTAGTCGTGACTGAGAAGTGACTTGAACTGCAAGGAAATTCCTGCGCAGAGGTTGGAGTTAGAGACTTAGCAGCATGAGACATAGAGACTCTCAGCAATTGCACTTAAGGACTTTTGAATCTTCCAGGCGCTGTGGTTATGTGGACAGCAGCCACAGCTGTTGTGCTTTTCCTTGACACCATCTATGACACTGAAGTATCTCAATTCATCCTGCAACAGTACTTTCCACAACCTGAAAGCCCTCCCTGTGGATAGCTGGTGGCATCACTGACCTGGTGCTCTCTCTTTGTTTTACTCAATCTGCAGGCTAAAAAGCAGCTCCTCGTTGGCCCTCACGCTCGACGAGATGCTCAGGTAACTATGTCATCATGCGTATTCCTTGGCTTTCCAATAAGACCTCCTGAAACCATGCAGTGGCTTCAGGATCCAAATTAAAATTCTCCTGCACAAAATGTTTACACCAAACTCACACAGATGTTCACTGAGCAAGACTCGAAAGAGAAGATGGCTTATTCCACTGATGGAGTGCAGCCCCTGTACCCTCACTAGCTTATTTCAGCTAAAAATGTCCATTATGTATAATACTGTACACTTTTACTTGCAGTTTAATAATACATGACTGCTATGAAGCTCAGCCAGAATAGCAACTGTAAACCAGCAAGATCCCTATCAAACTACTGAAGCACTGAAATAATATATATCAGATTCCCAAATGACCTCCATAAACCCTTGTTCACCAACAGTGATATTTGTTAACAAGAAAATTAACTTTCCTTACTTTCTTTCTGTGAATGCATTCACCAACATTCATTTTTTGGAGCTCCTCAGATCAACTAGAACAGATAAATTAGATTAAATTGGGTTTAGTGGCCAAGATGCGAAGACACAAACATAACTCTGAGGCTTATATTAAGCCATGATTTGAAGAACTTCATATAATGCACTGCACACTGGAGGCTAATAGAGTAAAAGAAAAGGAAAAGAGCTGTTCTCTCTGAAGCTTACAGAATGTTCTTTGGATATTGCATACATAAAATGTTACCTCCCAGCCTGACACGCAGCATATACTACTCTGTGTGCAAGAAATACAAGTCCAAATAAAATCTGGCCTTTCACTCAAGGGCTGGCAATAAGACCGTGCTCCAAGCAAATGCTGTGGACGGGTTTCTAAATTGGAGACACAGGTGGGGCTTGGAGGTGCCAAAACAGCAGCAGGAATAGCATTCCCTTGGCTCAGATGAGCATCACAGGTGCCTCAGATGCACAAAAGTGCTTACTGTTTCAAACAAGAGTGCAAATAAGGGCAAAGAGGTGATTGGAACATGGGAATGGAAGCCTTAATCTTTCCTTAATGATGGAAACTAATTTTGTAAAATGCTTCTTTTTGTGTGAAAGTCATGCAGATGGCAGTAGCAACAAATAACTCCTGTTGGAAGCTTATATTGTGCTGAACACTGACATCTGTCCCAACAGCCACAGCCACGATGGTATCGAACCCTGGGAGCTCCTGTGATGCTACCATGCCACTCGGAGAAAGTCATAGCATCTTCCCAGTCTTGCAGCAGTTACCATAGGGAGGAGTCTCATGAATTTCACTGACCTAGTCTGGCTTACTTGTTGTATACTTTTCACGCTGGTGTCTCTGTCTCTTTCAGTGCCAAGGATATAGACTTTGATATAGGACCAGCGAACCCTAACCTTGTCTCTAACTGTGAAAAATTTGCTACATAAGATATAACAGGGAGAAATGATTCATTTTTATCCCATCAAGATTGTCTATTGGCAGCAGGTAATATGTTTTTTAACATGCTGCCTTTATTTTTGAATTTTCCTTGACATGTTTGTGCTGTTTATGAAAAGGGAAGGTTAGGATCCTTGGCACAAGTGTAAATTAATATTTTCTTAACAATTCTTTGGCTTGAATTTATGTGAGAAACCGGACATGAGGATTTATGAAGGACACTTGTGACAGGTCTGCTCTGCAAAATCTCAAGAGGGAAAATCAATAAACAGCACTAAAATAAATAAATAAATGCAAAATTAAAATTTGAAAGTATCCCAAAGCACCTCTGATCCGTCTCTAAGCAAGTTCCTAACAATGCATGAATATCTTCCAGTGCTCTGCCTGTGCATTAATCAAATGATCTGGAATGAGACAAGAGACCAATTTAAAGTGCAAAAGTAACCAAAGAGATAAAATTAATCTCACTCCAAATTCACATCCTATGATTTTGGTCCAGTATTGTGTAAAGTTTCTAACGTATGTCTAGTGAAAGTAATTATGAAATACTGATGGGTGTCATCTCTATGGCAAACATCAGCACGAAGCCTTATCCTGCTTCCCCTCTGAAGATGTAAATGCTACGTGGGGTCTTGTTTTGGTCCAGCGAAGGGGAAAATCGCTACAGTCTGACCTGGAAATACGTTTGCCATCCTAGCTGAGAATGTGAGTGTGCGAAGCTTCTTGAAGCAGTTTATTCCAAAAGCAAAGCTTCTCAGTGTGCAAAGGCAAATCATCATCAAGTCCTTAATTTTACTGATGGATGATTTTTGGCATGAGTCGCAACCTTTAAGAGGAAGAGGCTATACTTTAAAGAGTCTATGACTAGACAATATGTGAGTATTTCAATCTCATTTGATATTTTTCATACAGATAGGAGAAATAAATAAAATATCACCTCGTGGAGTAAATGTGAAAGGTGGAGCTGGGAGAAATCTTGCTTAGTTTACATCAGAAAACTTTGTCTAAAGTGACAGATGCTTGCAAATATTTTTTACTGTACCAGAGCAGGATGCGTACAGAGCTGGGTCAAGACTCTCTGTGGGTTTTCCCCAAACCAATGGGGTAGTTACTTCTGTTAAGAGCCAGTTTAAGAAACCAGCTCTGTTTCTGTTAGACACTGAATTAGTGAGTTTATACTGCTTTACAGTCTTTCATTAGCTTACTGTTTAGGACTTTCATGCCTTAACTGGAAAAAAATCCTCAAAAGCTCCAGATTAAAAATCTTTGTATCCCATTGTGAAGTTCTCTGGCATCACCAGACCCAGAGACATCTGGGTGAAATACTAGAGCTAGACAATAGTTGTTCAGAAGGAAGAAGTGTGTGCTCTACACCGAGACTGCAGAGTAACAGCTACACTTTTAATAAAAACTTATGTCCTGTTTATCTTTGTGTGTTTGAGTGTTTCTTTGTTTTTAATGAAATTTTTAGATAAAGAGAGCTTATTTAATTATACTTCTGCCTCCTGGTGCACTCCTTCCTTATTCATTTTTGCTATCACGACTTTTTTCAATTTACATTGACAGATTTGGCCATATCAGAGCTTCTGAGTGTATTAAAAGTGACGGCACAAAAACGCAGCTCTGTTTTTTGATCTATTCTGTAATGGTCTCTTTAGACACCCTTCTCTATACCCCTCCCCACCATGCACGCTTTGATTGCTGTGACACGTATGGATCTTAAGCAAATTTGACAAAGTGAAATGAATGAAGTCTCAACATTGATCAAACAAATGCTTCAATATTTGCATAAGTTAACATTACTGTAATTCTGTGGATCTGCAGGTTAAAATTAAGGATTTTTGACTCGAGGACTTTGGCACAACAGTTCTTAAAGACCTACTGTTCCAATGGATTTCCTCACATAGAGCAATCTGAATTTTGGAAGTGCTGAAAGCACGCTCAGGTCCAGCAGAAGTGAGGGAAGGGTTTTTAGCTGATAGGCATGAAAACCTTAGATTCTTGTGAATGTGCAAATATGAGCAAAAAGGGAGCTAAAGAGAAACTCTAATCGGCTCTGGAGACAAAAGATGAAGCCAAAAGCTGTAAAATAAAAGTAAACAACTAGAAGAATGAAGGGTTTCATTTAATGAGAAGTTACAAAATTAAGAGGCTAATCACACAAAAATTGAAAAAGACAACATTAAACTCTATGCACGCATCATGGCCAGGTCTTGAGATACATGGTCTTGTGTTCTTTATTTGCATGACACACGGAGGAGAATCCCTTGCCATTAGCTTAATAACACAACAAGTAGCAACAGGAATTTGCCTACCTGACCATTAATAAAAAGATACAGGGAAACAACTGAACTGTGCTAAAATGCTGGCAGTTAATTTTCCTGCTATTGTCTTGCTGCTTGCTTCTCCTTTCTTATTTAGAAGACTCCTTGAGTTGTCTTTTTCTGCTCTAAGACATGGGGCAAATTTTCCTTTATATGCAGAAGGCAGAAAAAATTAGTAATGCTAGCCCTTTAAAAGCAAGAAAATTTGGTTTAACTTTGGCTCCAAGAAATCAGGCAGGAAAAAGGACAATCTGGATGAAGGAGGTTTTCTTCTGCGTTCCCAGTCTTGCTACATATTTTTGCCTTCTGATCTCCTTTTATGTCAAGACTCAATATCTTACAGACTCCTTGCTACAGTTCAATCTTAATGCAAAATTACTGCTGAGCATAAAGTGTGTTTACATGAATCATTCTAGGAACGAAAACAAAATAGAAGCAGTAGAATTATGAATGAAGAGTTGATTAAGAAGTGACAGCAAAGATTTGTGATAATGAAGGGATGAATAGTGCTTGTTTGGAAATATTCCAGTTACTTGCAATTAATTTTGTGAACTAGTCAGCAGGATATCTGTTGGCTTACAAAAAGAGTGGGCATTTTCTATCCAGGTCTGTGTGTGCCTTACAGGCTTTCCTCTACTAAAATACTTGTGATATTTTATGGCTATGGGCTGGAATAATAAAAGCACAGTAGACCTAACAGCATTGACAGGAATTGATGTTAAATTTAGATGGTCTAATTGTAGACTCGTTCATGGTTCTTAGAGCCCTGGCTTTTACCAGAACAGCTCCTACCTGCCTGATGAACGGCATGCCCAGAGCCACCTCTTCGAAAGACCAACAAAGCAAGACCTCACTTCACAAAACAGATGGAGGGTGTTCACTCAGCTAAACAAATAAGAAGACATCCTAGATTGATCAGTGTTACAGCACAGGGTATTTCCTTGAGAAAGGGGAGATGTGGGTCCCAGATCCCACTCCCTGGAATACCTAGACAGGACAAGAAGCCACTTTTCTTCCCATATTTGCATACAGGAGGAGTTTTCTATGGTGCGTTCATCAGTTCTCTTTTATAGAGATGGATTAACTGAAACGGAGTGGAGACAATGTCAGTTGTAGTGTGTTTTCTGAAATCACAGAGCAAACAAGACTCAGACAGCATGGCCTTGGTTTAATGACACTCTAGTCTCTTATTCTGATTAGAAGCCCATCTAGCAGACTGTTTAAATAAAACCAAACAACACTAGAATAAGAAAAAAAACCAAACCCACACTAGAAAACAACCTCTTCAAACCTCTAGGAAAAACAAACAACAATGTATTCACAGGGTCAATGAAACAATTCCCTTATGCTCCTTAAACTCTATAATATGCACATTTTTATCTACCAGCTGAAGTATTTAACTATTCCCACAGGTAGACTGATGACTAATCAATCCCTAGCCAATATATTGAACTCAGGAATAACCAGCATCTCATATACTTTGTAATAGCTACAGTATGAGAAGAATTTGAAAATAACATGCAAGTATGAATGGGTCAAACTTTTCTCTCTATTACAGATAAATTACAACAGCACATTAGAAAGGAAGTCTGAAGGTAGGATTATTAAAATGCAAAGTTTGCTGGTTATATGATTAAGAGTGTGAAGAAAAAACAGGAGGTGAGAGTGTGAACGTAAAGTAATAAAAGGAAACCAAATGAATCATTTAATTAAAAGGTTGATTAAACTTGAAGACTTGTTATACCTCACATTTTTCATTAGCAAATATTTCTACTTACGGATTTTTTTTTTCACTTTTTATTGAAGCTCTTCCAGACATAGTGTGCCATTTACCACGCTTGTTTTGAAATCCACAGGAATCTCTGATTCGATTAGAAAAGTCTGTCATCATCCAAGCAAAACCCCATTTTTTTGGTGAATACTCACTTCAGCGATAGTTTTGTGAATCCCAAATGATTTTATGTTAAAAGACTTTGGCAGCACAAGATTTTAGCGATGTGATCAGTTTTTGGCTCTGGGGTATTACTCAGATGTAAATAATTATAGGGCCTACAGGGTGAGATCATAAACTACCTTCCCTATTATTTGTCCAGGTTCTATGTGACTGTAAACACTTGACACGGTCACGTTATTGAGATGCCTCTCAGAGGGCCAGTCAGTATAACCATATCTTCTGTCTTATCAGAACAATAACAGAAATTATCAAGGTTGCATCTACTCGGTGCCAAGTAATAAAACAGAATGTAATAAAGTGCTAAATATATCCAAAATTTTAGGCTTTGTAGCTGAAAACTAGAGAAATGAAAAAACTTTTTAAATTAGTAGTTACAATGTGTGTTGAACCTGCCCCAGAACCTTGGATACTTAGCTCACCTAAAGTTTTGCTCAATTAAAACTATTAAAAATATGGTTAAATCTGTATGTGCACAATCATGCACACACCCAAACAAAATATGTGCTGGGTAAAAAATGAACCTTTCCTCAGAGGAACCTCTGCAAACAATATTTGAAAGATCAAGGTCCAGATTACAAAGTGAATCTTCCCCAAAATCCTTGGTCTGTAAAATTTTGCAGACAATCTGTGTAACAGTGGCTCTATTTATCTTTTACAATTTTCTGACAGATAAAGCTCAAAGTCAAACAACTCTCCCTTGGTCCTCAGAGCTCAAAACTGACTAAAAGAAAATCTGGTTCTTGGTACGGTCTGTGCCTGGTTTTTCTCAGTGGAAACTACAAATTCAAAATGTTTAGCATTTTCTGAGCTCCCAACATTCTCTGCCTGTTCCCGGTTCGATGTCTAGCAGATATCGTTTACTATTCCCAGTCAAATAATCAAAATAAGCCATGCAGCATTGAAGTTAATATGTGGCTAATTGCAGCCACAGAGAAATTTCAGTCCCCACAGTTCTGTATTGATTTCAATGAGGATTAATCCTACCCAGAACCCTGCTCCCTATTTGTGGGAATAAAATGCCTATTCCTCACTGCTAGTAAAGATGCATCAGTAAGTAAAAATTTACAGATTATATATACAAAAATGCACGTATACCAGAAGACATATACCATACTTTAAAGTGTTAAAAAGCACATCATTTTATTGATATAAACACTTAAACTCTCTCTCTGTCCTGTGCTCCTCTTGGGAGCTTTAAACTCAAATGACTGATAAAATGTGAAGGCTTCCATTGATTTATTGTTAATAGCAAATAAATAAATTTAGGGGAGAAAATGTTCTTTGAGACACTATTATCGCTGAGGGACCAACAGTATCTTCAGCTTCCATATATCTGTATAGAAATCTTCTGAAAATCTCATTTGCATATTCACGACCATGGTCATTCTAGTGGGGAATCTCTACAAGCAGAATTTTTCATTCCAATACTAATCTGTTAAGTCATCGTTAATATTTAGCTAGAAGTTTAGTACTAAAAGCATTCTTCCTGGAATGAAGCAAAAAGGATGCTTGTACAAATAACTGAATTGGTGCAGAAAAAAATGAAAGTATATCCAGCAGCAGATCTGAGATCAATGGTCCAGAGATCTTCTGCGGTAGTTCAAAAATGAAAGCCCAAAGCAATCCAAATGTTATAATTGTACAGTAAAAGTACATAGAAATTTGCCAGCTACATTGCTGGGTGAGATATGGAGCTAGAAGTCTTCAGGAACTGTTCCAGTAGTCAAAACCCCCCAAACTTACACAATATCTGTAAGAGCCAGAGGAACCTTACCGGGGTAGGAATATTTCATGAGATTTACCCAGTTTTTCTGGGGAATTGCTTTTTCCTACCTGTTTATTGATTATGTGGTATGACAAAATAATTAATTTACATTAGGTGAATCTTTGAATGGCAGATGCTCAACAGGACATTTTAGCACAGGCAGGGTGAAGATGACCAATCCCTGCTGATTACTCAGTATTCAGCTTCTTCCAGAGACTTGATACTGATCGAGGAACAAAGTTTTCCTTTGACTATGTCTACTGAGGAATGCAATCAAAGAAAGGTGCAGTTAGAGCATGTCTACTACACGCTGTTAAAGAACTAGGATACTACAAAATCAATCAGATGAGGCGTTTCCTTACTTTTTTAATTGGGAGCAATAAAATCCTGGTGTAACCCTAGAGAAGAGCAACAGTCTAAGTCTGATTCATTTCAAGTTGTCTTTGGACTTCTCTGGCCTTGATACTTTTAAAAACGATGTTTGATATTTATGTGAATATGAAAGGATGGAAATATCTCTGACCCTTTGGCCTTTGATGACAATATATCCCCACTTACCAATCTCTATATTGATAATGACTATCTTTACCTTTGAGGTCTACAGATCAAAGAGACAATTTGAAATCATCCCTAAGAAGAGTTCCCTGCTAGTTCTCAAAGTTAAAGCCCGCAGAGCCCAAAACAACTTCACGTTAAATGTGATGTTTTTATGTTTTATTCAATGCTGATATCTTAAAGAATTTCCTGGAAGGGACCTACACGTGCCATATGTAAGTCCTCTACCTCCATAACCACCAGTACAATCCAAGCGTATCCTCATTCCATATGATGGATGTGCTCTGCTACATTATTCCATTTAAGGTGCATCAGACTAACTTGTGTTATCCACAGGCGCGACCTGCTCATGGAATAAACCAGGGCAGGCTGACAACAGCAGGAAACATTCATGCAGGAGCTGGGATAGACAAATCTCTGAAATGCCTCCAGAAACCTTTATTTCTTGTTAAAATGCCATTGAAAAAGATATCTTTGCTTTTTGTGTGGATCTTTGTGCTTCCAGAAAAGCTGCATCATCAGATGCTGTAGCTGTTCAAGGTTCTTCATGGTTTATTCTAATGTTAATAAGGAACAATGCAGGAAAAGTGTGAACTACTTTATTTTTCTGAGTATTTCTGGCAGTGTATTTGCCTCGATGACAAAAACCCCATACACTACTGCAGACTTGTTTTCCTTTTTCCTTTCTGTTGCTTTGTTTATTGTTGGAGCATTTAAAGATATTTTTATTGCAGATTCTGTGCTCAATTTAGGGCTTAAAGTAAATATTATGCTCTACACTGCTACTAAAATAAAGCTTGTGGCGTAGAACCTACTGGCAACAGCGCGTGACTTATATTTCACAAAAGTTATGACATCTTACTTAACAAAAAATAATGTTTTACAGCCTAAAGATTGTTATTTGAAATCAACATTTTTTTGGTAAAACAAGCTCAGCAGTACATAGTAATAAAAGTTTACCTCCAGTGACTCCATAATTCCCTACACTTGCTGTGTTCTCCAAGTTCTGCATAACAAACTGCTACTGAAATACCACCCAGCTTTACCAAAGAGGATGAAGATGCCCCCAAAAGCACTCTTCTTTCCTAGTTTCACAGGCAGTCTGCTTTCCCTCCTGCCTTGAGAAAAAGCCGACACTATGAGCTGAGCTCCAGACTTGCCTACAGGCGTGGGTCGCTCTCAGAGCAGTCTGAACCCTCCACCTGTACCCTGCATGGGAGCATTTGCACCTTCCTCTCTTTAGTCACCTGAAGGGACCTCACTTAACTGCAGTTATAATAAGTCAGTGACAAAAGAAATAACAATTCACTTCATTAAATGATCAACAAGAACTACAGGCAAGTATTTATGGCTTCCAGAATCCCTCGCTGCAGTAAGGTGAAGCAAAGCACTTAAACCAGAAAATCCTTGGACAGTTTAGACCTGGTCGCAGGGCAGTCACTGCAGTGGGGTAGTCAATGACCTTGGGTGAGGTCGCTAGTACCTGTTCAGAAAAATATTAAGCGAGACAATAAACCTAATGGCTTTTTTGAAAAACACGACGTGGCTCAGACTATCATCTGGTTTATTTAACAGTGAAAATCATTTTCCCTCATAAGCTTCATGTTTTTTTCCCCTTACGGGGACTAAGTCCAATTGCAAACTTCTCACTCTGCTCTGGTGAAATAAAATGACTTAATGTGTACCTTTAAACTGAGTCATTAATCTTCCATCACTCACCTCCTGTATTACGCCTTAGCTTACAGTTAATGGAATATTTAACTGCCTTAAGAGGAACAATAAATTGAAGTCAATGCTTCCTTTCAAGTTTTTATACATAACTTCACCCAAATAAAAGAAAAAATGTTGACTGGGAACCATTCTGATGCTTTCTTAACAGCATTTTATTTGCGAGTATACAGTGAAATTCCATTTCAAAATGTGCCAGTGAAAATAGGACGGTGAGAGCTTCTATTCAAACAGAATTTGTTTGATGGAGATGTGGGATTAGGTCATTATACAAAGAAACTAATTCCCTTCCATAACTTGTTATAGACAATGAACATCGTTGACACTGGATCTGCCCTGAAGACCCACTCATTCTGCAGCTGTCCTGACACTAACCACAGAACAAAACCCCACCGCGCAGCATTTCTGTCTCATTACGTTCGACAAAGTCACGTACATGTAACTTTCATGGTTTTGGTTGACTTTGCCTGACCCAACATTATGCCATAGCTCGCAGAAAAATGAAACCGAGAAAAACTCACCAGTCTTCCAAAATTCTGAGGTAAATACCTGAGCAGCTTTGAGGACAGATTTGCAACGTGCTGGGGAAGTGGCAGTCCAAGAGCTTCTGGAAATACTCAGACATGCTGCCTGCCACTGGACTCTCTGCTGTTTTACAGAGGAAAAATTTTTAAGGAAACGTGCCTGCAAGTGTTAAGAGATATCTGTTACTCTATTTGTGATACTCGACTGTGCCTAGCAGTGTTTGTGTGCTCTGATGCACACGGGTTATGGTAACAAAGCTGTAGCAGGGCCAAAGGGGTTGCTTACAGAACTGAATGCTACTAATAAATGTAAATAAAAGGCAAGACAAAACATAGGTAAGATTTTTTTCTTCTAGATTTGAACAAAGATTTAATAGCGTAAAGGAAACCTGAAAAAACTAACAGCTTTGACCAGCTCAGTTTTGAGCTGCGTGCATTACCTGGTGATTTAATACAAAGCAACGTGATCTGTGGATTGGGTTACCCATAACAGTAAGAGACTCTTACAGTTTCTGTTTCAACTACAGGAGTAAATGACCCTCTCTATCTGTTGAACTCGATCTTTCAAATTGGGGTAAATCAACCTGACGGTGTGAAAGCCGTTGCCTGGGAGCCTTGATTTGGGTTGAAGCATGAAACGTACACCTAATCCAAAGGGAAAACCAAGCAGTGACGATGCCATGGGGCTGAGGACCAGGGCTTGCTCCCCAGTGCCAGCTCAGCATCACAATCTCCAACTGGCTTGGGATGAGTCCAGGGCAGCTCCCTCTGGCTCCCAGGTCCAGCTGAGCTTGTCCTTCTCTGCCTGCAGAAGATTTTCCACAGGGGAGCATAAAACGTTACAGTTGCTTTAGGATAGAAAAAGGTGTATACCCACAGATCATTTGTAAGCAACCTCTGAGGGTAGATACTCAGCCTGACTCCCTGTCTGATTGTGAGAATCTTTTCTACAAGACACTCTCCTCCAGTTATGTGCAGGCAGCAGCTTCTTGCTGTGTAGATTTTGACCTTGCCCAGATGGCCTTCACGAGTTTCAAATACTTTCCACGTTCTTCCAGCAAGTACAATTTCTGGTGGCACTTAAGTGCCAAGAGTAGGATCAAATTGATAAGTACATATGGCACCACATGGCTCCCGGATCTCACAAGGGCAGATTTCCTACGGAGAGCCAGGGCAATGGCATTGCTATGCAGGCTTCACAGATAAATCACAATTACTGCTACTTATCCTCTAAGGAGGGAATCTGGCAAAGTTAAGAGTGGGCCCAGGGCCTCCGAACCAGATGGCCTTTGAAGAAGTTGTCCAGGAAACCATATATTTGTATCAAGTGTGTTTGAGAGGATAAATACAAGCCAGAAATCTCAAGTGCCTCTCATCCATTGCTTGCTCATCCACCCCATGGGACAGCTCTCCTTTCAGTCTCATCCAAGAACAAATTAAATTTCAAAATTACATTAACATCAACTGGATGTATACTACAAGTTTTCTGTTGGCATTAAGCAATTGGAAGCCGCATTACAAGTAGGGTTTTCCATTTGTTTTATTTTTCCTTTTTTCCTTTAATGATAGATTGTTAAATAGAAACCTCCAACAGATATCTTTTCTGCATACAACACACCCTGAACAGAAATAGTTAGAGGGTAAAATGCACTCATCTTGCACACAGCTTGGTGACACTGTTTGAAAAACTTCCTTTGTCCACTAATATTAACAGATACTACCAAAATATAAACCAAGTCAGAGAGAAGGGAAAAGTACAAAAGTTTTTTCTTTAAGGGTTAAAATAGTTTTATTTCACCTGCACAGATTATACAGCAATTTCACTGCCTTAGGTTTTTACAGTGAATAGAAATTTCTGTTTCAAGTGATTGAGTTTAGATTTCCAAGTACCTGTTAAAATAGAGACTAAGTATAATAGAACATTGCTGTCATCTGATGCCTCTTTGGTGTTCTTCATGAAAGGAGCTCAGTTCAAAAAGGAATGAGAACCTACAACCTAAAATATCTCAGTACATTCAACAACCTCATTGGAAACCTCAGCAGAGAGGCCTGTTCTAGATTTTACAGGTGACAACTGAAGCAGAAACTGTAGGGTTGGGAGGATGCTTCTTCTACTGATGTTCACAACTTTCTTTGAAGAAGTCTTCAACCAACAGTTCTGCTCATACCCCATATCAGCAAAGCATTTCAGTGTATGCTGAACATTAGCAGTGTGAGTTTTCCTGATCAATTTTTTTTCTACTTCTCCATAGGACCCTTTATTGTAAAAATCTTTGAAGACTCAGGGCTTGGATTCACACAGAATGTGGCACGAGGGAGAAAGAAAAAGGACATGATGGCTTCTTATTTATTCTTTTTTCACTTTTGGTGGTATTTTCTATCAGTTTGTTAAAGCGCTCATTAGCACAACCTTGTCTGCCTTGTCATCTACTGAGATAAATAAAATAAATATTTGCATGTATCATCAAAAAGGTAAATAAAGCACTAAACTCTAGGATCTTCATAGAAAAATCCAGAGCATTGCTGCTATTGTTGCCCCTCTGGCTGTTTTATGCAAAGTTTCAACCAAACATATCAGAAATGGTGTGTGGGATATGAGGAATTAATCAAGAACAATCTGCCTGAGACAGTACAATATACACAATACTTAATTGGTACGATGTTTCTAAGTCCCATATCGTAAATGGAGACGTCTCATTAAAAACCTGTATATGGAATCCTTTGTATCAACTACCTGCTCTTCTACTTTTCTCTTCCCTCCCCTCCCCTGTGTTTTGATTTGTGATCTCCTTCCAAAAAGCTCCAATTCTTTAGCTGGGAAAGCACAAAATCAAATTTCAAAGTTAATACCCTATCTCACCTTCTTGTATATTTTATTTTGCAGTTTTCATTTGTAGCTGCAGTGTAATTTTTTCCTTCTCCCATGAGAAATTTTGCTTGGAAACAGACTTGAAGCTTCACAGCTTTTATTCCCTTTCCTCTGACTGTCCTAATCCTTATAATACATAATTTTGAATTATTTGTGGTTATTGAACTGCTTCTCTCTTCATCTTTGAAACAGCTTATTGGATGAGAAATAGATTGCAATACTGATATTGAATAACAGTAAGAAAGGTAGTAAAATTGTTATAAACTGAAAACTCGTCAAAAGAAATCTCCATATGGTTCACAAACAGTTTTTTTTTTTCCTGTGGTAGAATGCAGTGTTACGAAGGTAAAAGTGAACAGAACAAGCACAAGGAGAACGATTTCATTTCTGAGACAAACACATGACAACACCAAATGTTGAAATTAAATTTCTAGAAGAATGAGAAAGGACTTTTCTACACATCCTGCGTGACTTCAGCTAGGGCTGGTTGATTTGGTGCTGCTGAAATCACAACAGGCAGAGGCTGGGGACCGAGCCACTGTCTGCAGGGCAAGCTGCTCCCCGAGCATTCAGCTGCTTCTGCCCCCACTCACGGCTCCCATCTCATTAGTGGGCTAAGCATCCCCAGAAGAAAGGGATTTCAGAAACCACGTGCAGCCTAAACCCCATACTGCCTAGCTTACATTTTTAATATTCGAGGAATAACCACATGGAGTGCACCAGAGAAGAGCAGCGTTTACCCAGCCTCTTGCTTTTTGCCCTGTACCAGGCACTGACTTGTTCAGTGATCCACCTGTCAGTTGGATCAGTACTATCTTGTTCTCTCACGAGGACCAGCTTGTGTTATATTTAGTTTAGAGAATTTGTACTGTTATTAGCTGATCATTTTCAGCTGACCCTTACCTATAAGCTATTTATAGCAAAAACTCACCATCGGATAAATTATATCCTTCAGTTTCTGATGCAGATAAATACAAACATATATGATTACTCCTTCACTTATGGATATTGCCTTTCAGTCTTAAAAAAAAGATGTATCCATTGTACCTCTTTCTTGATTAGATATTATTTGAATTGTCATGTCTGTGATTCAATATATGCACCTTTATAATTTTTCTAGTCCCATCTTTTAGTGATATCTCCAGAGAGAACTAATTACACAAGTTAACTTGGAGAAAATCTGCTGCTAACAAATAATACAAAATCCCAGTTCTTAGTGAGTTTTTCTTTCCCTTCCTGCACTCTTATGACCATCTTGTTCATTGCAAACCTCTAAATTTTAACTCCTTTGCCGCCAGTCCCTGCCTCCCCAGTATCTTTCTAAAGTAAAGACAGCTTTGCCTTCCTTCCCCAGTGACTCCAAGGAATCGAGTTTCATGAAAGATTGTTATAATAAAAGATGCTGCGTTAATTCAGTTTATGGAGTCCATTACTAGAATTCAAGTGTATTTAATAATTAATTGTTATTTCAAGTCACTTAATTGAACAAGAGTACAGTGTACTTTTAGTACTCACAGGAGCACCAAAGTACCAAAGAACTCATTTGCTTAGTACAAAAGGCTTAGACTTGAGTATTTCACTGAATTAATGTGTGGGAACCTGCCCTCCTAGCAGTACCAACCCAGTGGTTTTACCAATAGTCAGAATTTTGTGTTTGGCATCATATTTCTCTGCCATTTCCTGATAGCGAGGGTTTTTCACATGGTGCGATGGTTCCTTAGATGGATGAATCCCGACTGCTGATATTTCCAAGTCATATTTAACAGCAATCTGTAAGTATAATTCAAAAATGCATTCACATTCTTCCTTTTCTAATCAATAGCTAAAGCAATTGGCAGTAAAAGTCAAATAGGGAATTATGAGAGCGTGAAAGGTAAAATTGCCCCAGAATGCTACTTTCAAAAGTCTGTAAGAGACTGATTTCATTTGAAGTTATTTCCCTAGGTTTGGGCTTTTCTCAATTGCTGATGATTGATGCTGCAAATTTTATTTTCACATTTAACAGATTTTAATCTGTAAAACATTTCTGTATCAAAATGAATCTGGAGATGCTTCTTATAAGGTTTACTTCCCAATAAACTTGTGTAGACTTCTCCCAAGCTGGCAATGAGCCTGTCATTTCAAGTTTAGCAGCAGATTCTCCGTAAGAGTTAGAAAAGCTGCACCCTTGTGACAGCTTTACTGCACAATAATTTCCCTTTGTCTGTAACCTTGAAGAAACTGCAATACAGGTTACTACCCTCACATTGGTGTACAGGGGTCTTCTTTCCTATATTAAATCTGTAGAACTACAAGAATAATTAAACACAAAGTGAAGGTTTGGGGCTACAGTGCAACACCTACAATAATTTGATATATCTCATCTGACATCTATGTCTCTATGTTGTTGCTTCCCACCTGCCAAAGTTGTTGCCCTTAATACATAAAAAACTGTCCAAAGTCTAGCAATTATTGAGGTGTCCGTGCTTTTCTAGGCTATAACTTAAAAAAAACCCAAAACAACACCACCCACCCTTCGATTTTCAACTCCCGATAGAAGATCTTAACTGTGCTGAAACCAACATTCGACAAAACCTTTTTTCGACAAAACCTTTTGACATCCATCCCAAACAAAACTAAAAGTAAGAAATGTTTGGACCAATTCCAAGTTCTCTTTATCACTTGAGTCTGGAGATTTCCACAGTGAAAGTTAACGTTTTACCCTAAAAGGAGGTATTTTCTTCTGTGTATTAAAAACCAAAAAAAATAGCCCAACAACAAAGTTTATCTGGAAACTGAATTATTCTGAAAAAAATTTGGACATCAGCAAAAAATGGAAATTCTGACCATAGCCATTTCTTCTGGCTGTACACCTCTTTCCACAGAATAATGTAGCTGCAAGGCAGCAAGAATATTCAAGACCAGAGAAGGATTCTTCTAAGCAGTCATGAGCTTTAATAGTACAGAGCCACCTAGAAAGGGACAACAATAACTTCAAGCATGTGATTTTCTTCAACTTTGTGTTTTGAGGAACCTTGACTTATTAATAAGAGAGTCGCAGTCTGCACATTTACCTGTAGCTGCCTTGACCCTCTTTGCAATCCCCTCCATGCCCTGCTCTGAAATTCTCAGAAAGGCAGAACATTTGTTGCAGCAAAAATATAAGGCCCTCTGCACATACTGTAGTTGAACATTTCTATATAGAAATAAATCACGTGCAAATAACACCAGGTGATTGCAAGACATGCAAGTATTTCCTTGGATAAGGCGCAAGTGAAAACCACAATTAAAGACGCAGCGTTGTGAGAGCACAGGGAGTTTCACATCCAACTCTGGCATCCAAATCTTTGAAAACGCAGGCAAGTTCCCATTTTCCAAGCAGTAGCTGTTGTTACTCTGTTCGCAGTTGATAGATATCTAACTTGTATCTGTCATTGTAAGGTGATATTTTTGGAAGCTCCAAACTTATAACTCATATTAATTGACCTGTCCCTAGCAGTCCATAGACCAAGTGCAAGGCTGCCTATATTGAAAGCCGTATCGCTCGTCTCCTGAAGATAAAGGAAAAGAAAAAAAACACCTGTCTTCATAAAGTTGGCAACGTAACTGAACATGGGGGAAATGGCATTTTAAATCAGATGTACTACAGTTTTTATGGTTAATGCAACTCTTTAGACTTGATTTAGGTAGCGCATGCCTGTGTTACTGTGGGAAGATTTGCTCTAAGATAGAAGGGCATTGATTGAGGACTTGTAGCTTTAAATAAGAAAAATTAAAATTTATTTGATGTTTGAAAACACACACACACTTGTTCTCTGCATTGACTTTTAAAGTCTACCAAACTGAGACTATTGAGCCTGTCAATGGGCTCATATGATGATTATAGACAGCAACTCAGTGACTTCATTTTGAAAGCATATAGGAAAGACTTATTCTGGTAACTCAACTTTAAGATCAACGCTGTTCAATTATTTAGTGTTTTATCCTTACAGATTGTACTATCGTGTGCAATGGAGGAGGGATGCTCTAGGTGTATTTATCAAATACCTCACAATTTATGACAGACCAGAGTTCACACTTGTTAGGCAGCTTTGAATACATTTTAAAGAGATCACCCTGACTCAAGCTTGACTCATCCTGGTGGGCTGCATCTCCAACCACAGCAGAACCAGCTCTCAGCCATTCCCACCAGGTCTCTTGCTGGTGAACTGGAGGGGAAACTGAGGCAAATGACTTGTGGACAGATGATCCATGAGCAGTCAGATTAGGGAAGGGTTTTTGTAGTTTTTCCTGGGAAGAAATGGGTGATGACCCTTCTGCTTACACTGAGACAGAAGCTATAATGGAAAGGTCTCTACGAGACACATTTCATTAACTTTTTAAGACCCAGGGATTTTCTGTGGGACAGCATTGTCACTCGTCACCAGATATTTAAGAACCTTATGTGTAAAAATAAGCACTAGCATTAGAACTTCATACAGCAGCCACCACCAATGCTCCACAGGCAGACTTGGCATAAGCTAGAGCTTGAGGATTACTTCATGATTTTTTTTTGGCTTGCTGTTCATCATCAATTATTTAGATTTCATGACCTGGAACTGAGTGTTGTTTAAGGACTCCCAGAAGCCAGGGGCACTACTACTTTCATAATTCTATGTGAACTAGCTTTTCTCCATCTAGAATAGTAGAATATTCAGAAGAGCATGGTAACATATGGGATATATAAGATAAGCTTTTACCAGTATTTGGCATTGGATGATTTTCTACACGTTAACTACATCTTATACTTGGAGCAGCATAGATCAGCTTAAAGGTATGAAGTATGTGCTCACTGCTGTGAATAGTAGCACTGAATTTTAGAAATAATTAATTGTACTTACCACTAAAAATCCAGAGCTCGTGCTCTGGATTAAGAGCCCTGGAAAGGAATTTGCTCCTCTGTAATTGGAAACACGGGATAAATGGGAATATATTATCTGCAGCACGTACCGCTGCCCTCTTTGCATGTTTGGCACTAGACTGTTTGTGCAAATGGGCTTGGGCTAACTGGGCAGTTTTCTCCTTTGGTGCTGGGCTGTGCTTCTTTCCAGAGGCTCTGCATTTCTGTTTACCACCTGGCAGCAGCACAGCTCATATCAATAGTCCTTCCAGCCTCATATCTAAAACCCTCCCATTTCAGCTACACGTAAGCCAATTTAATATCTAGTTAGGTCAATGCCAAAAATCCCACAAAGAGAGGAGGCAGGACTTCACTCTCTGATACTAGTGCTACTATGCAGACTCCTTTTTGCCAGTGTTTGAGTTGTGTTTGCCTAATATGGGATTTCCTCCCACCCCTGAGATTATTGCAAATAAATTTTGAAAATAATATTAATCTACAGTGAAAGCCTTGCAGCATTTTCTATAAGCAATCAGACTCTGAATTAGTCTAATTCACACTGGGAATTCATTCCACTGTAAAACCTTCATTACTGAAAATACCTTAAAGATTATTACTTTTTCTCCATTGATTTTATGGATGATGGAATCCTTGAAATTTTCTGGCTGAAATGGACTGCTTCTATCCTTTGATTATCATTAGCTACAAATTTTGTAATTCATGTCTGAGCAGTGAATAAATACGATTGTGTTGAACAGTAAATTTCAGTTAAGAATCAATGCATTATATCCAAAAGTATTTATGGAGAATGTTTCCATCCCCTCTGAAATGATGTAATATGGCTGTTTCTCTCCCATTCTCAGATTTACTGTTGTTTGCTGGCAGGTTGTTTTGTGCAATGATTCTGCTGGAATTTGCAGAGGAAAATCATCGGGACAGTCCTTTCTCTCTCTGTTGCTATTGTGCTGAACTGTTCTCAGTGAAATCCCAAGGCCAACAAATTGAATGCGTAATCTCTGTCTAGAGACTACCAACCTCCCTCCTGTTAAGTCACAATACTCACACAATTAATTGATCAGTCAAAGAGCGAAAAAAAAAAAATCAGTCTTGCAGTTCACTCAGTCTTACTTTTCTGATAAGTATTCACTCAGAGTTAAAATAGAAGGAAATAATTGGTCTAGTTAAAAATTTTCCCTTGCCAGTGTGTTATTCTGTCAGCTATTATAAGGATATCAGTAACTCCTTTAAAAAAAAAAAGAACACCACATTAAAAACGTGGTGTAAATCAGCATCACAGGATAAATATAGGTTGTACATAGCTATGAAATGAAAATGAATTAAGAAGTACTTTGTCATACCACTTGATCTTAGCAAATGGTAGCATTTTTGTAACGCATCTTCTAAATAACCTCCCATATTAACAAGATAGAATTATCTTAGAGCTGGCAGTAGGAGAAAGGAAGAAAAGAAATTATCTCAAAAGAGATGGCAAATACGAAAACCTGCCCCGCTGAAATGGTTGTGAATTCTCCAGTGTTTCAGTAAAACCAGGACAAGCAGTGCTAATGTCAAGTGTGATTCAGAAAAACACACCCCGACTAATTTCAGTTCAGCCAAATCACTTAGTTTTCTAAAAGGAGAGTAATCCAGTTTTGAAAGGCATCAAAAAGACTTCCGAAAAGATTTCAACAAATAATGATAGTAAGTTGGGAAAGAGATGATGAATGCAGTGCTTTGTATCTAATTGTATGCCTGGAGTGCAAAATCTTTTTGTTTTCAGGAATAAAATGCTATAGTAGCTGCCAAGTACAAAAATCTATCTGCGCAGAGCATCCCCCAAAAACTTCCATTTTCAGTCATCCAAACCTTCTGAAATAACTGTCAGGTTAAATTAATTATTTGCCCCAAGACAAGAAAGTGCTTTGCCTTTATTAATCAAAAGAACTATTTTGTCTCATTTAAAGTTACGTTTGTATTATGTAGCAAGTGGACGGCTACTTTACTCTGCTACACTCAATTAATTTAAAATCTAAACACTTCCCTTTGGTTATTGTAATTTTTCCATCTGAGATTTTTCAGTGAAAATCATTTTCAGTCACACTTTGAATTCAAACAGCTTAAGTGAAATAAGAACAAGATTAAATATTAGTTCTTCTATTTCTTTTTTAATTATAAGCTTTACACTTGTAATGCTAACACACTAATGGCGTTGTCACAGCAGTCTCTGCTTCAGGTCAGTAATTAATTGTCATATCTTCATTGACTCGCAGAACAAAACACAACTTAAAATCACTAGGGTAAAACTAGCGCAGGGGATAGCGTTTCAGATTGCTGAGGAATTTGATTATTTGAAATAGCTACCCAAGAACTAATGTGCTACAGCATGGGTGGTGTTAAAGAGACAAACAGCCAGAGCAAGTGAAATAATTGAATACCTATCACAGAGGCGCTACAGGACTTTACACCCGAGATCACTCCAAAACTAGGCATGACTTCTAGACTTCTCACACAGACGGCAGAAGATAAGTGCTTCCAAAGGGCACTTCAAACCCCCTGCTTGCAGGGCCGAGAGCTGCTACAAATGATCAATAGGAAACACTAAACTAAACCCAGGTACATTAATTAGTCGAATAGATTTATAACTCAAGCCTGTCAGAGGTAATAGTCATAGATACAGGCGTGGGTTTCTGATAAACCTGCCCTTCAAAAAAGCGTCTCAACAAAATCCTGTGGCGGGCAGGTATTTTGTTACTCTGCACTTATTTGAATAGCATCAACATGGACTTTACATCCCCAAGGACAAAAAGCATTAAGTATGAAAGCGTTGCTTATTTAGTGTGGCTTTTGCATGTGTGCCCACTCCTGATATTCACCGCGAAGAAGGGCTGTGTAGAAGTTGCTGTGCACGTTCAAAAGCTGTTGGAGCAGCATGGAGTACTCTCCTGGACAACTCTTCACTGGCTTGGTGACAACCCCCTGGCAGCTTCTTTCTTTCTTTTTGTTTTCAAATTCCAAATTTGTTTCTCTCCCTTTCTACTAAGCTTGCACGCCTTTCAAACAATACCATTTTCCATAATTCACTAAATAATATCTAATGTCTGAAAACTTTTATAGCACTTCAGGTTTGCAAGCTGGAAGAGCTTTTACAGCCTCTGAGGCTGCTACAAATCAGAGAATTCATTATACAGCAAAATACACTCTCAAATTGAGACCGTTCTTGAAAACAAACCTATTTTTTCTGCAATGATAGTTGCAAAATAACTGGAGGTTTTAAGCCAAATGGACTCCGTCACCTATGAAATAAAAAATGTCTGTATTAAATAATTTTCCAGGCATAGTAGTAGAGAAAAAGTTCCTCCTGCCCTCCTTCATCAAAGTGACATACCCAAAGATTAATTTTTAACCAGATATAGAGTGGCTGGAAAGGTTCAGGTTACTGCAGCTCAGCTGGTTCTGACATTGCTGCAGCTTATTTCTGGGGGACCTTTTCTACTCCTTCAGTTAACTGTGCGATGGAAAAAGAATTTTTTCCCCAGATCTTTAGTGTGGGGCAGAGGAGACACACTCATGCCCTGAAATATCAAAAGCAGAGTTTAATCACAGAAAAAGCTAAAGAAATTTAAATGGAAATGAAAAATAATCCTGGACTGCTTGTTGCTCCATTTTATCTTATGCAGTATCAGGAAGAGTGCGATTGCATTTCTGTGACTCAGCCGCAGTGCTTGTAGGAAGAAACAGCAACCAAAGTGAAGCACTGGGCATGCCAATTATCTCGGGCAAAGGCAGAACGATGAACGGGTATAATGTGGCAAGGCAAATTGATAACATTACAATATAAAGTACAGTAAAATAATGAAAACTGAAATAAGCTTTGGCTGTCTATAAAGCAAACCCAGAAACTATGGCAGCTTTATTCAGGATATTATCTGGAATTTTTTGGTTGTTGATATTTTCCTTGGCAGTATATAATCCCTGTTGAAAAAAATCCAAGATTGGTCTCGGTCAAGAGATATTCAGGCCCTCTCTGTGAAGCTGATGGGTTCTATCCATTTCCCAGTCAAAGGTAGAAGATGACAGTGCACAGAGGTCATACCTGGCCAGGGCTGCTGAAGTCAAACATACCACTGGAGTGGATGCTAAGCAAGTGAAGAGTCAACGTGTCACACCCAAGGCTGCATCAGGCTAAAGGCTGGATCCATTTAACATTTAAGAACAGGAAGGCTTATGCTCTGATGAACAGTTATGAGCTGTTGGTCTCAGATCTCAGAAAATGTTCTGTTACAGTGAAGATTTCCCTGACTCACAGCATCCCTGTACTGTCCACCACAACTCTCCCATTTTGTTAATATTCATGTTCTTTTACGATTTCCTTCAAAATAGAAATGAGCATCTATTACTTATGTAACGAAGGATAATTTTTTTCCTCCTGATTTTGCAGCTGTTATAAAGAAAATATTTGCATCTTCTTCTTTACAACATACCTAACATTCTGATTGCTTTTGGCAAAATCACATTAGTAGAATCCCACTACATTACTTTGCTGAGTGTCTCAACATTGGCAGATCTATTGCCATTAAGAGAGAAAAAAAACAACTGAGCCATTTGGTTTGAAATAGGGTGGGAGACGAAAACAGTTCATGTCGCTCTTACAGACTTAATCTCGTTCCCTGGGAACTTGCCCTTTTTACTTCTGCTGAAGATAGATTGGGCTTTCTTACTCTTTTAGGAAGTTCTCAACAGTTAAAAGTCTAAATAACGGAACAGCTAAGTAACACATGATGAACTAAATAATTTACTTACTGGAGGGCTTGCTAAGCAGAGCTTTTTCTGTCTGAAGATTAAGGACTGTCAGTGTACTGCTTCAAAAATCTGTTGCTTTTCAAGCTCTCCCTTGCCAGGAATACATCTGGTTCATCTAACAGACTGTAAATGTTGAGCTTTAATTGCATGCTGGAAAGTCTGCATGACAAACTTGCAGCCTAGATTCCTTATTTAAAGAAGTTCGTGAATACCTTTATCAAGGAAAAGAAAAAAAACTTGAAGTTCACTTGAAGTTATTGCTTCAGTGCTTTTTTTTTTGCTTTTTGTTTTTTATACACTGCTTCTAAAGAACAATCAAAAAAAATCAGTTGTCTTTGTTGTCTTCCATTCTTCTTACTTATTCAACACTTCAGCTTTTATAAAAAATAGCTGTATAGTAATAATTTTAAACATATAAGTATATATTTTCAATAAAATTATTTTCTCGTTATGACGCACCTACTTGGTACCAATCCCAGAAGAGGGAGAAGGAATTGAAATATAAAACTTCTCATGGAGTAGGAAGTGCAAAATATTTTCTAATAGATACAGAAGTTACAGAAGAATAGTTTGAATTTGCCCTCGTCTTGACCAGATATCTTCAGAGATTTAATTCATTAATTTTAGCACAAGATGGACTACAGCAAAATGCTTTTGGCCGATCTCTGAGGTAGGTAGACTATAAGCAAAATGGTGCTGCCAAACTCTTGACACACAAAGTACCAAGAGCCCAATTTTGTCAGTTTTATGTTGACTGTCTGTTAAAGAATTAAAAGTACAAAATCAGCCCAGAACAACCAATGTCACAAAAACCAGATTCATTAAATAGAATCATAGAATCACCAGGTTGGAAGAGACACACCGAATCATCGAGTCCAACCATTCCTGTCAAACACTAAACCATGTCCCTCAGCACCTCATCCACCCGTCCCTTAAACCCCTCCAGGGAAGGTGAATCAACCCCCTCCCTGGGCAGCCTCTGCCAGTGCCCAATGACCCTTTCTGTGAAAAAGTTTTTCCTAATCTCAAGCCTAAACCTCCCCTGGCAGAGCTTGAGGCCATTCCCTCTCGTCCTGTCCCCTGTCCCTTGGGAGAAGAGCCCAGCTCCCTCCTCTCCACAACCTCCTCTCAGGTAGTCGTAGAGGACAATGAGGTCTCCCCTCAGAAGGCACAAGGTTCAAGCAGGTCATATCGCCCTTTTCTGCCTACCCATCTTCCCTTGTACAGTTACTCCCTGTACCTAACTCTGCACTATGTGCCACCTCTGCAGTCGGGAGGAAATCATCCTCCTGCCTGTGTCAGTGACGATATTTGGCCAAGGGCAATCTCCATTTGGAGACATTGAATTTGATTCTTCTCTGTTACACCGGTAATTCCTTTACATGCTACAAAAGAACACAAAAGCACATGAGAACTATCATCTTTTCTATAATTCTCTCATTAAAATTCACAACTGTTAAATCTTCTGTGACACTCTATTGTTTCCTACCACCTTCTTAAAGGTGTTTTTTGTCAGGAACTGCTAGCCTTAGAGTGACTTCTTGTATAGAAGCTACTCATGAGGGTTTATGGACTAGGGAATTTGTTATTTGCCAAATTAGTTGTTTCTCAACCTAGAGAAGAGGTAAAACAATACTGCTGCTTAATTCAGTAAATGGAGACTAGCATAAAATACTTTATTTAATTCAGACTGGAAAAAAATGATTGCAGGAATATGGATTATTTATTCCAAATAATTGCTTGATTGTGATGCTAATACGAAAGACCAGGACTTATGTATCTTTCTCTCTTTCTTCCTCTTTTGTGTGCATGTGTATGAGTTTCAAGACCTTTTCTGAAAGCACTTCCAGTTTCTAATCATCTTTAATTTACCGGTATTCAGATACACAAGGAGGAAGGAAAGGGAGAAAAAGAAAGGTGTATTTAAGCTTAAAAAAAACTCACCAGAAAAAGATGAATACCCAATTTAACTCCAAAACGCAACACCATTTGATGTCAGATAAAAGGCTGGATTTTCATTTACTTTGTTAATCATAAATACAATGAAGAGAGGAGAATATATTTTTTAATTATTTCATTTAATCACCAGTATGACTTCAGGGATGCGGATCATAAAAATGCATTCACTGAGGTGAATTAAAACCCTTTTACTTACATACTCCAATAAAATCACCAGAGCAAATTGTTTTATTGCATTCTTTGCCAGCTACTTGTCCCCTCTTGGAAGCAGTGATCTGTATTTGTGTCAGACACTGGTCTCCAAGTGCAGTTTGAAGTATCAAGGGCAGCTGGAAAAGGAACTTTTAACTGAGAAAAGCTAGTAATAAACGTAAATGAATACTCATACATAATCTTAGATGATCATGAACAGTGGGATCTGGAGCTGAACTGGACTGCTAAGAGAACATAACCAATAGGTGATGGATGCTGATCCACATCCCTGTTACCCTAATACCAGATGTTGCTGTCAGCAGCTTGGAATATTTGCTATTAGTGCAAGTCTGTCATCAGATAGTGGAATTTCTAAAATTTGGGGAATCTCATCCTCAAACACCTACAAGGATTGAGCCCGAAAGTGGGATATATTTTAACAGAGAGGAAAATAAAAGAAAATACAGCAAACTAAATGAACTGGACAAATATAGCTCAGCTAGGTATCGTAATCTCCACAGGTCTTTCTCCTTTCCCCATGCTCTGAACTCCACTTGCACTCAGCTGGCAGTGGGGAATGCAAACCTGAGGCAGCTTTGGACTGCTCTGCCTCAAATCCTTTGTGAAATGTTGTCTCCTCCAATTCTAAGAGTCCACATTCTAAATCCTTATGTGAATTCTCTCTTCTCTGCTGTAGTCTCTGCAACTGCAGGGGGATGCTCCTTACTGACACATCTTCCTCGAGGAGCCCTGTTATTTGTGCCACACTATCGCTTCTGTTTCTCATCAGAGTGCCAGATCATCATTTAAAGTAACACAAAAACATCACCGTGTCCTCACTGGGTGAGTTGCCCTCCTAACCACAGACCACATCATTTCCTTCTCGTAGACCTTAAATTGCTTTCTCTGTTTAAATCGCTTGCTTAATTTGCTTCGTAACATTTATACAGATGTGCTGGCTCACAAAGCATCACTGGAGGAATTTAGAGTTTAAGAGAAAGACACTGCTCCTGTCCAACTTCCACTGCTTGAAACACAGCAAGCACCTGTTCGCCTGCTAGTTCTGGGCAGGGGCAGCAGTTCAGCTGCTAATGCAGATGAACAGATCTTGAGATCGTTCCTCCCTGATCACCAGTGTAGAGGGGAAAGGCCACAGGGCATATATGTATTGCTGAAATGGAAAGCAGCAGTAAAAGACCACAGAAGCATCAATGTATAGAAATAAAACTCAAAAAAAAAAAAAAAAAATCAATCTACAAGACATCTGAGGGAACCTGCTTATTTTGCTCTATGCTTGTTTTCTAATATTCATATAGAGAATAAGGGAAAAGGATGTTTAGAAATATAATTCCCATGGAAAGGCCAATTAAATTCTGTTTATATCCAAAGGTCTGAATCATTGAATGAATAAACAACTAGCAGTTTTTCCACCTGTAACACTCTCATTGCAGCCACACCACGTTTCTAATGTTGACACTGAGTTTAACCCTACTAAAGCCTTGCTTATGTGTCTAAGTTTCTAGTTATGCCAACAGTGACACCATGTAATCAAATAAGTGTTTTGATGACAGATATCTCAAAGCCACTAACAGCTTTTTTCAACTACAAGTGTTGTTGCCTTTTAGCTCTGTCAGGGTCGTCCAACCCCTGAACGCATCACAAACATTACTCCCATCCCCAAATTTTAGTATTTTACTTAAATCACAAGTTGGGTAAACGCACTTAAGTTTTCCTCTCCCTGACATACAGATTGATCAAGATTTTCAAAATCACCGTGAAAAGAATTCCTGGTCCAACTAGTTGTTTTTATGAATCTGGGCTGAGCGTGAGCTGAAAAGGCAGCTGTGAAAGGTGTTCGAGCGCCTGCTGAGCTGTCTGCTGGTAGATTTTCAGGGGTGGCGCACTAGAGAGGACATGCTGGCACAGCAAAGCCTGCTCACACAGTGACTGCGGGTCACAGCTATGTTTATTTCCCCTCACTGTGCAGGCAACAGGGATGATGCGTTTCATGGATCAGTTGCTGTGGGATGACGCTCTTCCACAAAGAAGCTTATCTCTGTGTTGCCAAGGAAGAAATGCAACTGGAGATCTCCCTTTTTGTAAAGCCCAGATCCAGACACAGCGAGCAGAGGTTTTGTTCCAGTATGTTACACTGGAGTACAAAGTCACAGCTCTTTCATGCAAAGTCAGGATGATGCACTAGGGATCGTTTTAACGGGCTGATTCAGCTCCCTGAACACTGGGTTCATGTTACTACTGCATTACAAGCTTGACTAATACTGAAGAGACATATCCTGAAATTATCACTGAGCGAATACAAATGGAAAAACGTGCGTGCTGCTCTCTGAAGACCCCCAAAAAGGCACATTTTGAATGCCTAATTTAGCAGGCAGAATTACAAATAAGAAAGGCAGGCAAAAAAGAAATGAAACATAACTTTCTGCTGCTGGAGTTTGGAATGAAACGTGACAGGGATGCATGCCGCAAAAGGACCAGGCAGTGATGACTGGGGAAAGAAAGCAATTTGCGGGAGAGATGATAAAAAGAAAGCCCAAGAAACCACAAAGCCACAAGCTGTGAGTTTGCTGATAATCAATGACAGCGGATCAGGACCTGCCCCCGGGAACTGTCAAGGTGTTGTGCTGGCTGCACCATAACTACAGAGGAGTTGAGCTGGGGCTTTCCAGAATGAAGCAGAGTTTGGGTGGGCTAAGTAGTTCCCTGGAGATGCTCCTTTTTCTATACTGTTATTATCTGGGCTGCCTTCATTAGGGACAAAATTTGTAATTGTTGGACCTCAGACTACAGGCTGAAGCTTTGCAAGAGGAAAAACATCATGGCTCTGAGCATCAGTGTCACACATCCAGGAGCTGTGATTGAGTACTCGTTGCAGATAATCCTTCTGTTATATATAGCATAATATATAGTGTAATACTTTTGTAAATAGGGAGGACCACTCCAATAGAAGGGAATTGAGATTCCCGGGAGGATGCACTTAGTGCTAGGGGAAGTAGCTCAACTATTTTGACTTTAGGAAGAAGCACAAAACATGCCGCGAAATTTATTTGAACAGTCACAGGAATGGACAGAGAAAATTCTGCTGTATTTCTGAAGCATGGTGGAAACTCCTCACCATTAAGCATAAGCAGGTAAAGCTACTACCTGTGCCAGATGAGGGGCCTGTTCATTTCCCGAAGCAGCGACAGTTGCCCGCAGCAACAAAACTTTCATTGACTGTATTTACACAAATCTGACTTTTATTGTAATCAGTTTTCAGACAAACTATATATATAGATGCATAATATCTGATAACAGTCTCCAAAGCGTATATTTTAAGAGAAAAGCTTACAACGTACAGCCAGTTTGGATTGTGAGCAGCCGAATTGGCCAAAACTTTTGGTTTGTTGCTAATAAATTCCTTCCCCCCTCCCCAGTCCCAGATATTTACAAACACATTTGGGGGTGAGGTTTCTAATTAACTTGTTCACTAAAAATTATTTTCTAGACACTTCTGGCTATCATAGTTCAGCCTGTGAATTTGCCACGGCTGCTGCTGCTTTAGGCGCTCGTTAGTTGCTGTGCGAAAGGGGTAACCTGTAACGAGCCGTCCCCAGGGCTCCCCAGGAACCCTCAGGGTTGACAATTGGCTCTTGCCAGGGGATGCTGTCCAAGAAATCTGCTTCTAGTTCCAGCAAATCCTCAGAAGGAAAAGGATTCTTGTATAAATATTTACAGGAGACAAGTAAGAGGGATGACGACTCATGAATACAAAGTGAATCCTCCGTTTTCATCAAATAGTATCCGCAAATATTTTCTTTCCATCTCTCCCATAGAGATTACTTTAACTAAGAAAATGCTTTTCTGTTTGTTATCAGAGAAGAGATACTACAAAGACTAATAGGAAAATTATCAGGAGATTTGAAGAAAAGTAAATAACTAAATTGCCTTCATATTTTCTTTTTCCTTCTCTATCCATTAATAATATAAAATAGTGAGGAAATAGCCTCTGTGAACATTTAGAATGTCCCCAACCAGACCAAGATTGCCCCATCAAGAGGTTTTGTTTTATTTTAATTTTGACTTTCCCAGATAACTGGAGGTTCTCAACAAGAAAATAGACCTCTTGCTACTTTCCCTTACATTTATAAGTTAAGAAATTCACCCGATACATTTTTTTAAAGGTAGGGAACAAGTTTGATGGCTGAGCTGGGGTGGTGCTGCTCTGGCAGTTGGTACCGATCTCCATTGCTGCCATTCGGCAACAGAAATGCCCTTTTGCAACTATAAAAATGACTCTGTGCCATAGCGTTGCGACCATTTCTGACGGCAAAATCCAGCATGCAAAACCAGAAGGCAAATCAAGGGAGACTGAAAAATAGAGTCTTTAATATTTTTTTATATTCTCTATTACGGAATCACCGGGAAGGATCAAAACTCATTATTTTTGCGGTTGCTAAGTAGGAGTCGCAGGTAGCTTTTCCCAAGCTCCTGTATAAAGCTTAACGTCCCTTTTTGTGCCCAGCTGTCCCGCAGCTTAAGCAGGGACAGTCCTGCTCTTCCTACATCTTCCTCGCCAGCTGCTGCAGCCACCTACCTGCCCCTGCGCAGCGAGAGCTGCCTGACCACGACAGATGCCCTGGGACAATCCAAAGAGGACAACCTCAGCTGCGATGGTTTGCGATCCACCAGCAGCGCTCAGCAAGAAGCACCAGTTTGCTCACCCCTCTCTCTGGTGTTTTCACGTGCTGGCTGTGCTGCAAACTTCCCGTTGACTCCTTTAAATTCTTTTTCCCCTTGTGCTAATTTTCAGTCACAAGTTCAGCTAAGCGAACCATTAAAACTGAAACAAAGCGAGTGGAGCGATAAATTAAGCTGTGCCTCAGGCAGCCAACACGTTTCTTTTTTAACTTCCATCTGTCAAGTGCTGGCTTCTGAGGTACGTGACAAAAAAAGTACCTTTGCTTACGAACAGATTTTCTCTGCTGCTGATGGGCAGCCTTACTGAAGAAAAAGAGGACGGGACCATACAGCCTATGGGTCTTGAATCTAATACTGAGACCTTTTGAATCTACCGGCTGATTTGCAGAATATGTGGAAAGGAGGAAAAATATCAAAATTTAGACAACATATTTGGAAAATTAACTTAAAGGTATTTGATTTTCCCTTTAAAGAACATTAACAAGAGGCTAAGCCATAATATTTGAGTTTAACTTTCACCTTTAGGCAGGACACAGAGAGGTAGCGTCCAAAATGCAACGTGAAACTCCAATACAGATTTTAAACCATCAGAAAGGTGAATATTCTCCTAACACCTATTAAAAGAGCAAGGACATTTGTGGCACTATTACTATTTACAGAGTTGTACTCGCAGTTAGAAGAAGAATAGAAATGTGGACCCTTCTCTGAAGAGCTTATAACTAAATGTTTTTTTAGCAGCATGGAAATCAATGCATCCCTCCATTTACTCACGGCAAATTTAGATGCATTAAAAAAAATTGAAAGTGTTTCACTGGCAGCGTGAGAGAAATATCATTTTATATTTTACAGAGAGTCAGGTAGAGCTCAATTTGGTTTTTTGTTTTGCTTTCCTGAAGCTGGGGAAACTAAAAGCCTGTAAGAGTAACAAAGGAAGCACTTATAGGAACTGAGGAGATCTAGCGAATTAATTCTCTGAATAAAAAGGTGGAGATCTTACCAAAAGAGGCCTTTTTAAAAAATGAATATATGAATGGTGAATCTGGGGTGTTCTTCATCAGGAAGACTATTCACAAGACAATGTTGATCCTGTGGCCAGCCTTGACCTGTAGGATGCTTTAGAGTTTGTAGGTGACACTCATCACACCATGACATTAGTCTTTGGAGGAGAAAGAAACAGAAGTAAGGGAAGTACCACTAGTGAAAACTGATTTTGATGTATCATTTATGCCCCCCCCCCCTTTTTTTTTTCTACTCCTAAAGCAGAATTTACACAGAATCACAGAATGACCAGGTTGGAAGAGACCCACTGGATCGTCGAGTCCAACCATTCCCACCAAAATTTAATTTAATTTTGCTCTTTTGTGTCCCTGAGATGTCCTGCAGATTTGCCAGCCAAGAAATATAAGTTTTACCTCTGTGGCCCATGGATTTTTCTGAATTCAGATATCCTTCCTTTTGCATTAGTTTCTACAGTCGTGTTCTGAAAAAATACCTTTATGTCTATTCCTTTAGTTATAAATTGAAAGTCAAATACGTGGCCACAGCCTTTCCTGACAGCTAGAAAGCCAAAGTACCCAGAAGGGTATAAATACGCCTGAGAGATGCAATGTAAGCACAATTTACTAAACAAAAAATAAAATGTACCAGCCTGTGAAAACACCCACACAATACCAACTGCTATAAAATACCTGGACATTCACTGGGGAATCAGTTCTTTCAGCTTACAAGTTTCCTAATGCATTGTCAACTTTTTCCTCTCTAGTTTGTAATAGTTATTCACCGAGTAGGCAAAAAACACTCCAATAGAAATTTTGCATGAGATCTCACTTAAGGGTAGCATTAGGTAGTGATATTTTTTATTGGTTTCACCATAACCCTGTATTATATACAAATATTAAAACCCTTTCATTATGTTGAATTGAGGTTTATGTTGTTGCTTGGATAGTGTGGAAAAAAAAAAATCATTCAGAGCAACATCAGCTCCACTGGTTGTGCTGAAATATTAAAAAGTATAAATTATTTATGTACAAACTGAGACACAGAAACGAAACGAGTTCTTCAGAACATTACATATATACATTTTATACAATACTTGATTCAAGATGTTTAATTTGCTAGAAAACTTCTACCTGAACTTACTTACATTTCATTTTTATTTTTTAAAATCAAGGTTAGCCAATGTTTAGAAGAGCTATATTGGAATTCTAGCTTAACACTTTGACGATAGAAAAAAATTCCCATCAACTATAAGCATCAGCTCTCTCTCGCTATAACAAAACCAATTACATTTATTGAAGATGAAAATGTGCCTTGAACTAAAGGGAACACCAGATTTTTATTGTAACAATAAAGACCTTAATCAAATAATTTCTAAGATTATGTTTGAGTTCTCAGCATACTCTGCAGGACAGCTGCAGAGTAAAACGTCACCACGATAAAGTCACAGTTTTTCATGGCTTTTAGTACAGTTTTTATTTAATTATGTTATAGTAGACCGGGCACTGAAATACAGCAAAATTGCTTTATATTTATGTGTGTATGTATACATACACATATATATATATACACACACACACAAATCTACACAAGTCTTCCTAATAGTGTGTTTTTTTTCTAGTTAAGGAGTAGTCTATTTCATGTCTCTTCCTTTATTCAGGTTTTCTGCAGAGCCTTTGAGACCTGGATCAAAGCTACGGTTAGTTTTTATTTTGCTTTGGGCAGTATAACTTATCACGTATAAACTTGCAGCAAAGAAATAAATATCCCCTCACCTTAAGTGCTCATTTATTGTTCTTGATCTGTCACACTTGATTAAAATACAGAGCTTGCCTCCCAGGCTGAAATTACCTTCTCATTTGAAGTGACTAGCGTACAGGTCTGAAAAATAACAGCCCATTTGTTTCAATATTCACCATGTCCATTTAGAAGGGCCTTACATTATGGCAAATTAGTAGTTAATTATGATCCATAATTCAAACATTTGCTTGCTATTTTGAAATCGGATCACACAATCCTCTCCCTACGTGGCTTTGGGATTTTCACTGAGACACGCACCGTGACATCGGCTTGGGATGATGCTGCAACGAGAACTGCCAAAACCTGGCAGGCACTAACCTCAGGAAGAAAGGGAAAGACAGTATATAGCTTGTTCAGGAGTACAAGCCTGCTTGAAAAAATAACCAAATTTGCTTTGAGTGCATGCTCTGGGGCCATGAAGGTGTCCAACCCAGCATTCGGGTCCAAGAAAACGCCCACCTATTCCAGCTTTCAATTTGCTTGATCCAAATTCCTCGAGGCTGTATCTCTACAAGCCATTTACTCGCTGTTGCTTGCTTGCTTTTCTGTTTCCAAGTATGCGTATGGGAAGGAGCAAGAAAAAAAATTCGTTCTAAAAATATGTCCAAGAAAGAGCCCCAAGCACGGATCCTAAATTGTAGAAGGAATTTGTCTCAGCCTTATGGATTCATACAGTAGCAAAGCAGTTTAATATCTAGTTATGGTGACTAGGAATCCAGAAACTCAGTCCATCCCATATTAATTCAACAGTCTGGGAATAGTCACAGACCCCCTCTGAGTGATGTGCAGGACAGGTATGTTTCGTGTTCAAATCTGGAAACCTGCTTACAGGGGGATGCCAGACTTTCTTAAAAGACACACACCTAGTAGTTTGTGGGGGAGGAATATTTAAAACCTTTACCTTTAGTCACTTTTCAGAGGTATTGCTTTTAGCAAGACTGTTCTGCACTGTCCATAAAGGGTACAAGTATCCAGCAAACCAGAAAAAGACACTCCTTCCAGTCTCAAAAACAGTTAAGAAAACAGAATCACAGAACCACAGAACCACCAGGTTGGAAGAGACCCACCGTATCATCGAGTCCAACCATTCCCACCAATCCCTAAATCCTGCCCCTAAGTACCTCATCCACCCTCACCTTAAACACCTCCAGGGACGGTGACTCAACCATCTCCCTGGGCAGACTGTTCCAATGCCTAACCACCCTCTCCGTGAAGAATTTTTTCCTTATCTCAAGCCTAAATCTCCCCTGGAGGAGCTTGAGGCCATTCCCTCTCGTCCTGTCCCCTGTCACTTGGGAGAAGAGCCCAGCTCCCTCCTCTCCACAACCTCCCTTCAGGTAGTTGTAGAGAGTAATAAGGTCTCCCCTCAGCCTCCTCTTCTCCAGGCTAAACAACCCCATTTTTTTTTTTTTAATAAACTTTTTTTTTTATATATATTAACATGTCCATATAGGCAAATAGAGTGCAGCAGGACCTCAGAGGTGGCTTTCTCTATAGCAGTGAGGCCAGCGTTGCCTCTGAAAGGAAGCAACGTTTCTGAATATTCTGAATATAAACACAAAATTGTATACGTTGGAAGAGACCCTTAGGATCATGGAGTCAAACCCTTAACCTAACACTATCAGGTCCACAACCAGTTCTCCGAAGAAGCCTTTCCTCCTGAGCTCCACATCTGACTCTGCTGTCTGTCAGCCACGTACAGCGGTGCAGAGCCTACAGGGCTCACACACCAGAACTTAAATCTTATGCTGACAGTTTACTGCTTTCCATTTAAAAACATGCTTCTCTTGGATTATTGTGTTTGCTATGGGCAGCGCTTTGTGCTGGAAGGCAAGGGGAATAACTTTCGGAAAACTTTATTTTAATGGCTCTTCTAGTGGACTGCAGTTCTGAAGACAATTTTGATAAAGAAGCTGGTAACAGGATTGAATTCTCACAACAATCAGTCTCCTAAATGGAAGACAATATGAATAATGAGGGACTGAAGTACACCCAAGTTGTTTTTTCCTTGCTGTCTTACTCATCTCCTAGCTTCTGTTCTTTTCTCTCCCCCCCTATCTGCCTCTGTTTATTATTTTCAGAGTTGTTTTATATGAAAAAAGGACTTCCAGAAATGTGCCCTCACTACCAGGCTCTTAACAATTTTAGCAAGGACTGCTGCTAATCCACATCATAATTGGTGCTCAAAATTTTCCAAGGTTCTCTTAATAAAGGCCTGTTGCAAACAACTCGTGGCAGAGTCATGAAGTAGTGCAAGTGCTAAAAAGATAATAATCAACATCACCTGGCAAAGTAGCCACTGAAAGTCCATAATTCGTAATTTTAATTGCACATTTGAAGAAGCAATGCTGAGAAACTGCTTTTTTTTCCCACAAAGCTTTGTGCATAAAGGTGAGGATTATTAAGAGATGATGATTTTACCCTTAAATAGTGAAACGATTTATTGAGATGTACTGTGACAACTACAAGATTACAGGTGTGGAAGCATTTATGTGAAATATCCAGCCAGAGAGGCTTTTCTAATCAGTGGTATCTCTTCTTTTATTAGCAATGCAGCTGCGATGCCTATGAAATAACAGCATTACTGTCTGTAGTATAGTACTTTAAAGTGTATTTAATCTGTGGGATCTCAAAGTGCTTTGCAATAGAATAGTATTTTAATAGGCTTTCCTGCCACCCCCCCTTACTTCTTTTGGTAGTCAGCTGCAGGCTGATTGATGTGTGAAAAAATTAATTTAAAACAAAACTGCTTTTAGTATAAAAAAAATTAAGTTTTCTAGTGTTAGGTCTTTGCAAAGCAAGTATTGGTGCGTTAAGGATCATAAAAGTTAACATGAGTTAACATTTTTTAAAGTTTAATTTTACCTATTGACATGATATAATGATTGTTCATGATTTTTCAATACTATAATCATCTCTTTTTTGTAAAAAAAAAAAAAAATGTCTACATAAAATGACCCGAAGCACAAGAAGAGATTAAATGATTTACCCCTAAACACACATTAGGCCAACAGGAGAGTAAGGCAGAAAAGGGCCACTGGCTTTTGAAAGCACAGAGGGCTGTGGAAGGGAACACCTAGCAGCCAGCAATGCAAAATAAATAGAAACTAGAGCGAATTGCCTGGGATGTGGGACAGAAAACATCTAAAGTCTCTGGGCTAAGGAGTCTCGCACTTGGCAGGTAGATACTCCTTTCACTTTACTCTGGGTAAAAGCCTGGAGGTGTTTAAGAGAGAAGAATGCTGGAAGTCACAGGGCTACAAAGAGGCATCAGTGAATTTTAAGGAGCTTTGGAGGTGGCAACTTTCTGTGTCCTCCCAGACAGCTGCCTCAGCAACTGGGAAGGTGGATGAGTCCAGGTAGAAGCGTGCACTGTGCCCGTTACCGCCCTCTCCTGCTTAACAGGACTGGGAGACGACCTCGTGCTGTAAACCCTTATCATGAATTCTTAAGTCTTACACAGGAGGAAACGAGACATAGTTCGTGCTTGAAAGAAAAGTTTGTTTTCTGATACAGTCGTCTGAAAAGTCTTTTAAACAACCAACCATCCCCACAAACCTCACCAGAGCAAATGCAAAAGATGACCCTACGCACCTTTCATCTCCACTCCACTCTCAAACATGCAGACAGTGTATTTAGATTCAGAGTGACACGAGGGCAATAAATTAAAGCATGCAGCCACCAAGGCAAAGGCAATATATTTTCTAGGTATTTCCCAATATGTCTTTAAGGTTGACTACAGAGCAAAAGAATGATGCTTCCTGGTGCTGTCTCTAACAGCCAGTTATCAGTTAAAATGAGTTAAACCATTACGTTTTAAAACTTAATAAAATGTACTTTATGAAAGATAATGAATTCCTATTTTCTGAAACACAAGATCACTTTAGAATGTCATATAGCAGGCTCCAAAACATACTATCACACTTGTAACCCACTATTTGTTTCAACAGCTTATTTCACCAGTGAGGGTTGGGAGATGTACAAGCAATTAATTCTTCCAGTCGTATAAACCCACATTTCATCCTTCTTTCCAAGAACACTATCCCAAAAAGAGCACAGGTGGTTCACGTTATCCTGAGACACGTTTATTTTACAGAATTTGCCTCCTGCTTACTCAGTAAAAACAGCTCCTGGGTTTTGCACTAGCTATGCCCATGTTACAGGAGAAAATACACTGTTTCTCACCACCTTCCTTCATACACTCAGATTATCTTCCGATGCAAAGCCAGAAATATAGGGAAACGCCACTCAGACACTACCCAGTCAGCCAGGGAGCACAGGGTGAATCACAGAGCACTGCACCATAATACTGAGGAAAAACACCGTCAGCCAACTAGGTAGATCTAAATCAAATAAGCAATTCCCCAACAAAACCCCAATGGCACTGCAAACAAATTAGGATAAAGCAGCAATGACCTTCAGACCTACACCAAAGCAGGAAAGAGAAGTGACAAGGTTTCCTTTCTGCTTCAAAATACATAATTCATTTGAGCTTCCCTGGGAGCAAGTAAGAGAATCCACCTACCAGAAAAACCACGTCCTCCTAGAGTAAGAGACGTTGGCTTCCATCTGGGTCTGCAGCTTTGCCTCCAGACACCAGTTTGTGCCTGTTAGAGGAGGGAGAAGGCCAATTCATTCCTCTCTGAGTACTTAGAAAGGATGCTGTCTATACAAGAAGTTTTCTAACTAAAAGTACTTTTAAAACTGATACATGTCCCTAAGAACTAACTTTATTTTTTTTTTTTAAACAGCATTTTTTAATGACACGAGAACGTTCCTTGAATAGAGGAGCAGCCGGCCCAAGGACCCATCAACGTGCACCTTGCACGAGGCTGGCTTCAGCATCTATGTAGATTCAAACTTTTAACTGAAGATTCCCAAGCAGCTGAGCATTTAGAAGGAATTTCTCCCAGGTGGTTTCCATGATGTCTAAGAAGGTGTTAATTGATCCTGCAGCTGGGATCAATTAATGAATTGATTCCCTAGCTGGGCATTGCAAGGTCTCTTTGCTTAGTAGAGTTACTGACGAATGTGGTCACATTAAGTCCATAGTTCCCGCTGCAAAACACATTTTCTCAAAAGTTTTCCAAACAATTTCTTAAGAAAAGGGCATGAATCTTAGTCAGTCTCCACAGAAAGACTAATATTTAAAGACAATTAAATTCCAACCCCTTCACCCAACCATTTTATGTCATTTCTCTAGAGTTAATTTAGTGCATATTAGCAGGACAATAGAGATAAAAATTCTGAGTCATCTTTCCTCTGGCTGCTCTGTGGAGCTCTGACCCCGAAATGTAACAACTGAGTGGAAATTAATATATCTCAAAAAAACCCATAGGAAACAAGCAGAAAAACCAGAAATTTTGTAAAACAAATCCATCCACGTGAAATCATATGTTCAAAACCTTGAGATGTACAATGCATGAAAAGGTTAGAATCAGCAAACAAGAGCCAATAAAGAACTACAATGAGATGCCATACCTCCTTAGGAAGAATTTGTCATGCTTCTGATAACAGGGGCTTTAATTTAATTGAGGATATATGTAAGATCAATGATTCTGGAATTCTACTAGTCAGTGTAAAACATGGTCCTTCAAACAAAAACCGACACACACGGAGATAAGGAAAGACATTTTTGAACAAACAAAAGGTGTGTAAAGCAAGATAGGCACCACCACAAGATATAATTTGTGTTCTAAACACCGATAGTTGTGTAATTGGAATATATAACACCTCTTGTCTCTGCAAGTCCATTTTCTCCAATTCTCTTATTTTTCTTATTTTGTCTATTGCTCCCTTTTCAGTTTTAGGAAACTAGGAGACATCAATAAATCTGTTGTTAAATGGCCAAAACCTTGACTTAATGCCATTTACTTTGCAGAAGAGAAGTAATCTGTACTGGGTAGGAATAATTTAATTTAACAACATAATAAACATTTAGAAATGCATTAATATTTGATTACTAAGTAGTGTTCTTATACTAGTGCCACTTGTTTTTTAAAATATTTGCTCTAGTAAAAAAGTATAGATTAAACATCTAGAGGATAAAATGTAAGCACTAGGTGAAACTCCCTAGAAAGGCTTGCAGAGAGGGATATCTTATTGGTTCCTAAATTAATCCATATCCTAGATTTTAACGGGTCACAAAAAAAGCTTTAAAATTAACCAGATGGCTGCCTGTTAACTCTTCAGTCTTAGTATATGGAGAGGAACGATTAGGATGTGAAAAACCAAAACAGAATGACAAAGTAAAAACATGAAGTGAAGCAGTTCCAGAAAGAAACAGAGAGACATGGTTTGCTGGGAGAGCCAACGACCTGCTGATCAAGGCTTTTATTTATTTATTAATTATTATTTTTTTATACATGAAAATGCAAAGTAGGGAACTGAATGTAGGAGCTTGACTTTCAACTACAGGATTATTAGTTGTTCTGAATTAGGTCTTAATCTCATATTTTGTGAGGAAATGTCGACAATCTAGGTGGGTTTTTTTCTGTTCCTCATTTTCCTCAGAAAAATCCATTCACAGGGACAAATGGGTAGAATTAGAAAGAACGCTTAATTCTGCAAAAATCTTGTCCCAGACAAACTAATTTCCCACCATGCTGTACTCCAGAGCCATTTTATTTGCCAAACACTCCTTCGTATAAAGTCTTTTAAGGAAACATGATGAACAGCCTGACTGGGATGCAATAGATGGAGCTGCTTAGTTAAACTTCCACCCTGGAGGTATCATCTGTGGCTCCCAGCACAGTGTGGGGTTTCCATCACTCTCAGACCTCTGTGGTCACTTTGTAGTTTTTCTGTGCCTCTTGCTTCTCTACCGACAATTTTTTTTACCCAATTCAATGCGACCCAAACAAACAGCACAGGCAGAAGCAGGGTGAGTAGCTGGTGTTTGGCATACAAAATGATACCACTTTTTCTTTTTTGTTTGGAATAGGACTTTAAGTATCTCATACTGCACGGCTAATGTCACACTTCTGCTCTCCGCTTACTGAGGAACATCAGGAAATGTTCCGATTGAGTCAAGGACGTCACACCTGAGGAAAAAAAAAGGCAAAGTGAGAATTAAACATAAGAATGTGCCAGCAGCTGCAGTCTGGGAGAGTAATACTACTTTTGTGGTATAATCCTGGGTAAAGTTTATATCCCTGCAATGATTATGCTCTAATTTTTCTATCTTGCAATACTTTCGTTTTACTGCTGATCTTGATTTGGTAACAGTCTTTCATTCCAGCTATGAAAATGCATCTATTTTGAGTCAGGACAGACTGAACATAAGTAACGGTTTTTGTATTAAATGACTGAAGGTCTATTTAGTTGCACACCTGTTGTCAAAATAAGAGGTAACACAGAAAATGCTAAATGACAGGTATATTTGTCCTCAGCAACATAGTGGCAAATCCCAGTCTTTCCATTTCTATCTTGCAGCTGGGAAGTCCCTATCTAACATTAAACCCTTAAAACCATTGCTTTGTTGAATATGGATTTTTCTTTTTCCTTAAAAAATGCAGCGATATATTATATGTAGCTCAGACCTAAAGAACACTAGGAAAAAAAAACCCAAGCAACAAAACCCAGAAGAAAAACCTGATTCTTCTCTGGGGGTTCATTAAGAATAATTGCCTTGCCAGCCTGGGTTCAGCTGGGGATCCTCTCCACCCAGGCAGACACATATTTTCCTGCAGAAAACAAACATTTCTGCTGGTTCCGATCCTGAGACCTTGCAGGTTTGGGCGTGAGGTGTGGGAAGCTGCAGGAAAGTGGTGCTCTGTCTAGCTAAAGCAGCAGATTGCTGCTCCGCACCTGCAGTCAGCGTTCCTTGGGTAGCCCCACTGCGTGCAGGTGGGGGACTGCCAGTCCATCAGTGGCAGTGAGGCAAATAGACTTCTAAAAAAGTGTCCTAGTCGCTAAAGTTCTGTCTATGGTGTGTCTGAAGTCACGGTTATTTATTTTTCTCACATTCTCTCACTCTCTCCCATTTCTTTTTCCATTAGCTCTGGACACGTTTTCAAATAGACAATCGAGGAAAATATATTTTCAGTAGGTTTATTGTGAAGCACTTGGCATTCTTTATTCCTCTCATTTTAAGGTCGATGTGCCTTTTTATATTAGAGGGGGTCTTATGAGTCTCCTGAAATGATAAAAACAGATCATTTACATGTGGGAATTGCCAGCTGGAGAGAAGACATACGCTCATGTTCAAGAAAAGTTTCACATGATGTTAAAAGAAACCATCTGCTTTTCCTTTTTTTGTTCTTGTTTAAGAACAGCTTGTGTTTGCAGATCACAATTTAACACATGGTAATAACCTACAGAACTTTGTGAAGCATGGATCTTGTTTTCCTCCACGCATAAAACCCCATAAAAGATAGCGAAGAAGACATTTACTTCTGATCACTGTCTTTTTGCGCTTGGTTATGTTTTCACAATGGCTGTAACATTGCAGTAAAATCCAACTGATGGGTATAAAATGTAATGTAAGGCATAGAGAGTAATTTATACTGTACATTCAAGTTGAGCTAAGCTTTTCTTTCTTCAGTGCATACGCAGCCAGTTTCTGATTATGATAGGCAAACAAATTATTCATCTGCTCATAGTGTAGGCTAAGACTTCAACGGCGTTAGGAGCTTCAATTGTACTAGTGATAAAAATATCCCTATCTACCATAGGACTGCTTTGAGGAATTCCCTCCAGCCCTTTCTAACGACCATTTCATTAGCTGTCTCTTCTGGTGAGTGATTTTCTCCGCACGCTGGCAGTAACTAGAGGTAAGGTATATAGGATATTGCATGAGTGATCGCTGGCCCCCGCGGGGCAGTTTCCCTTAACCCGCACACATACCAGCCCCTTCATTTTTTAGCTCATCTGCTCTGCGGCGTTTCTTTCCGAGCCGAGGCAGATAGATGATTGTAAACAAACCGCCAGATTTTCCAGGCGGATTTTAATTTGCTTGTCTGTAAAGAATTCACTTTTGTTTCATGTTTTAGCAGAGCTTTGGGGCCCGGTCTTATCTTTGCTTAAGCCTCTTATGATTCTTTAAGTCAGTGAAGAGTTCAAAGCGCATGGCATAAGACGGGGCTTGTGTGTGCCATTTATCTGGGGTTTTCAGCAGAATACTCTGCAGTAATATATGAATGTCCGATTTAAGCGTCAAGTCTTTGGCTCCCTGCGTAGCCTGGCTGGGAGTCTACCTCTTGTAGGGTTTTACATTTATATATCTTTTTCAATGTTTTAGTCCTTGTGACTGCCTGCCAAAAACCTGACAGAATAAAGTACTAGCAGAAGCTAGTGAACTTGAACAATGGATTTTCCTCTGGATTGCATGTCGGTCTGAATCTCTGGTTGCAATAATACAATTTAGTGAGCCTTAACAAAGGTAGGAAATTGCTGAGGGTATTTCCTTCCCCTGTGCTGTTCCTTGTCTCTTTCCTGTACTGCCTAGAACATCTCGTGATTTGGTCTGGCACATGGATGATCCCATATGTACCGTTATGATATCAGGCATCTGCTACCCATCAAGATGTCAGCTTAATTTGAAAAGAAAACATCTATAAACACATGCACAAGTATTAGCCAGAATGCTTGGTGACCTTTGGATGTTTACTTTAAGAAATTAAATGCACATCAGACAAAAATCAGTGTTATGATAAGTGTGAAAAATATGGTGTATGTTCCCTTAAGTGAAACTGTGAGTTCATGAACACTTTTTTTAATCTTTTACCTCAAAAGATGAAGTGAACTTCTACTTACATTAAGAATGACCATGTAATCTTAGATCCACATATTTACCCCCACATTGCTCTGGCAGAAGGGACAAAGTCGAGTAGATCTAGTATGTATAATCAGCCATCCACTAGATTTCTAGTAGAGATGAATGTAGAAAATTGTGGATTAGATGACAACAATTCCATCTTCTCTCTCTGGCCTCCTCCACTTCCCTAGAAACTGGAAGAATTCTACCCATTCACTCCAGTGAGAGAGAAAACCAGTGGTGGACCAACTGAGCATAAATTCTAATGAAAACAAAAAGCATCACAAAAACTATAGTTTTAAGTAGATGGGGGAAAACATGCAAAAAAATCAGTGTAGGGGAGGATGGTGGGGAACACCCTGTTTCAGGAGGATTAAGAAAACTGAGGGGTCTCCTAAGTTAAAGTTGGATATGCATAATGATTTAGATAATTATTTTGACAGAAAAAAAATGGTCAGAAATTGCATTGGTATTTAGAGTCATCAAGTAATAAAAAGAGGCAAGGATATTTTGCAATGGTTTTCGATTGCTGTTGAAGAGATGGTAATGGGAAATCAGACTGGTCAAAACACCAGTGTCATTTAAACAGAAAGAGAAAAAAGGGTGAAGATGTTAGACTTTTTAATCTAAAAGAGCTCAGTCTGAGAAGAGAGGGAGCCGATCAGTGTAATCAAGTTTGAATGACAATCTCTGGGATGGGAACGCAGTACAGGATTAACTGCTTTAAATAAAAGATGTCAAACCAACCTGAAATCTGTAGCCCAGCCTAGGAGGATGAGGGAAGAGTTCTTACCTAAAGGGTTGAAAAAAGAATATTGCAAGTAGAAAACTGCTCAAAAGTCAAGCTGAGTTAGGATTTGCCAAAGGGTATTAAGGAGTAATAGGCTTTTTAACGATACCAATAAAAGGAGAACAAGAATAAAAGTGGCCTGCTATGCAGTGAGAACGGGGTCAAGAGAAAAGATAATCTAGATATTACCCCCAAACTTGTGCTGACTTAGATTTCAGTATAGGGATAATAGCAGAATGGATGATGGGGATGAATGCTCTGCAATTCATTATCACATCCCAGGTGGCAGCAAAATCCTATGTGTTTCACGGACTTTAGATGAGCATGCCCATTAATCTCCATCCCAGATATCTGAAAGGAGCAATATAGGAAGCAGCAAGTCTAGTAATAAGCACTGGTGAAAACTCACCTGGACAGGCACAGATCTGGTTCATGGAAAGGTGAATTCATAGGTGTGCAGGTACAGAACTGGGCTGTGACAGCGATCAAGTGGATGGAGAGCATCTCACAGGAAGAGGCTAAAAGAGGATCAGTACATTCAGGCAAGCAACAAGAAGGCTGAAGTGCTATAAAAATGCTCTCCATAATTTTTTTCATGGAGCAAACATGGAGGAGAGACTGTTGATATTAAGCCAAAGCAAAACAGGACCAAATAATGCAAAAGACAAAACATATACACATTGTTTGGGCTTAAACTTTGGTGGAGAGTTGGGAACCTTCAACTCTCCCAGGCTGAAAAGTGGGAAAGTCAGGTACAAAGCCAGGCAGAAATCTGCAGACTTTATGGTTAAACCTATGTGGTTTATGAGTGCATTTCCAGACCACTGGAACTTCTAGTCATGAGTGAGTACAGAGCTTTTCCCATGCTCGGTTGTGAGGAGGGATCTTATTCCCAGGCAGGTTATGTAGGCAGTGCAGACAGACCTATTGTCACGAGCTGAGATCTGCGGGATCATTGCTGTGCGGGTTCAGCAAGGCAGGTGGAGAAGTTTATATCCAGAACCGTGTCTGTGGGCCACCTTGTTACGCAAGCACCCTCTGACAAGCCTGCCATATGAAGCAGCCAGCCAAGAGCAGCCTTGCATGGAAAGATGATTAACCCTCCTTTTCTACGGTTATTTCAGAATTGGTGTGGTGGTATCTCATTCCTTCAATTTATGAGAAAAATGACAAACACAGCAAAAGCAAGAACTTGTCAAGGTTTTTAACCAATTGCAGAAAATAGCTTTTTCTGGCATTCCTTTCCCTTAGCATGTATTTTAAAACATACTAAATGTTGGTGTAAATATGCTAATGATTGGAACAAAAAAAATCAAGCATGCTTGGAATCTGAATTATCTTTTCATAAATGCTTTCAAAGCCACTTAAAATTGCACTGCTACACAAACATCTCATTTTAAGAAGTCTGCAAGTGTGAGACCCATGCTAGTGGATCTGACCAGGTCAACCAGCAGCATAGAAGTGTTCAGAAGTAGGTAAGTACCCACAGAAGCTAGAGGCACCTAATCATTTCTAACTCAGGGATACCTGAAGATGTTTAATGTGTCTCCCCTCCCGACTGAGCTATGAAAACAGATAAACTCTCGGCTTTTCTCAAAAAAAGCTCAGCTTTTAATGGATCAGATGTAAGCTAGTTTCACAGGGCTATAAAGACCCTGAAGGTTTGTCACAGTAAATAATATTCTCTGGCCAGCTGACGTGCAGCCTCCCATTGCTCTGAGCAGCCGTGACAACGTTGACCTCCCCGTGCTCACTTTCTTCACAAATCTCAGTTTAGAGTGGTTTGTTCTTGTTGAGTTTGAGAGGTCTGCTAATTTCTTTCCCATATGTTATGTTGCACTGCAAATAACATGAATTAATTTAGCTTGATGACCTTTTACAACTGTCAGATTGCAGTAATTTCTGCTTTTTTGATCATCTCTGGGACCACTGAAAAGTGACAGAAAAGGAGGCTTAGTGTGGCTGACACTTTGCATCGTGTCATGGATCTGCTTGAGCCTGAGAGGTTACCTGATGAACTGCAGTGCCAATAAAAAGGACAATCTACAGCAAAATGACATATTTTCATTTTGAGATGTTTCTCAGGCCCTTTCAAAATGAACAGTTATGACTCTGAAGTGCCTTGCACATAAACTTCTGTTAGAAACCTACCGGATTGTACTTAATAGGAAAATACACCTAGAATATGAAAGCAGATGAAAGATACTATTTCAACAGTTTCATACCTTTGCTGCATGAATTATGCTATTAAAATCTGTCAATTCAACAATCAAAATACAACACTGGCTCTCTTCAAAAGTAATAAAGATTCAAACTGTAACTGTGCTAAACACATCCAGGAGAAAAGGAAAAACTTTAAGCATTTTTTTTGCTTGTTATTACAGTTTCTGTGGTCACTCTAGGCATAAATGATAGTAAGAACGCTCTGATTTCTGTTTTGAGTGTATGAAGGTGTTAGGCATAGACAATCTCGGTGTTGGTGTGTAGCTACTTCCATTAAGCCGCTGTTCACAAGAAATTTTGGGTAACATTACTTGTAAAACTGAGTAATGAAAACAGAACCGTGGAAGTTAAAGCCTCATTTTAAACTATTTGTTGGAAAATCCACTGCAGTGACAAGCGTCAACTGATCTATCACCACCTGTGATGTTGCTTGGCTACCCTGGTCCTGGGGAACGGTCACAGAAAAGTTTTGCTCCCTCGTGCTCACGAGTGGGTGAGATTTCTCCTATGACTTCATTATATAACACAGTAACAGGAGTTTGATCTGAGCATGTATACAGTCGCATACACGGATACACTCATGCGATAATGATCTGAAGGCAAGGTTGAGCCAGAAACGGCACATCTCTCAAAAGAACAAGCACTGCACCCACCCCTTCCACCCCCAAGTAACAATTACATTTGCTTTAGTGAGAAGGAGGTTTAAATAAACCGTTTCCTTCCTCTGATGTCAACTAATAAAAGGGGGAGAGTTAAAACCAGACATCTTCTTCTACTTGAGAATAAAAAGAAAGATCCAAATTTTGCAATGTGCCTTCTGGCCATGAAGCTTCCAGTGATGTGTTTCAAGCACACTATTAAAGCTGAGTTTTGCCAGCACATTGAAGCTGAGATCTGAGTGTAATTGTTCGTGGCCAAAATCACTTCCACTCAGAAAACTGCAGACACACAGTTTGTTCTCTCTACCAGCTGGAGAGCAGATTTATAATGTATTTAAATAAAGCCTATGAAAGCACCTGTATATCCCTTTTTTTCATGCATTGAGGAGTTCCCATTCACTGCACAGAAGCTTTCCTTACCCTGACATCTAGGGAAATGACGACAAGGACCAGCACACGACACCGTGCTATGAGGCTCTCTGGCACTACCCAGAACTTGTAACCATCCAAAACGTATTTATGGTTTCCATGAAAATACCTGGAGCAGTAATAAAGGCATGATTCACATGCCAATCCAAAGCTAAATGACACTAGTCTTAAAAACACACAACTCAATCAAACTAACAGCAATGTTGCTTTAAAACAATAAATATGGATTTTGTCACTCCTTAACAGTTTTGGAGTGCTCTGCCATGTCTGGCTGTCACCTCAGAAAATCTTGAAAGTAAACACTAGCACAAAACAAACTGGTATTTCCAGCTGCTGTTGCAACTTTAGAACAATTTTCTTTAGAAACGTGATTCTGTCTTCCTGTAGTAGTGACAGACGGTGCCTTACACTTTTTAATTGAATTTAATCTTTTACTTACCTAGAGAAATAAAGAGAATTTCTAAGTGTATCATCATGCAAAACAAAGATAAAATGGCATGAGAGGAAAGATTCAAGGAAGGAGTTTAAGGGGCTTTTATTCTTGTATGTGACACGAGGAATGCTGTAACTTGCAATGCCCTTTGCTTGACACTCTCTTGCAGAATTTTCCATTTTACTCTATGCTGGTAAAGAAAAAGAAGAAAATACAAGTTAAACCTCGTAATGTTGATTTTTTTTTGGAAGCAGCAAGGTGTGATTTGGCAAGCATACGCCTACTTTTATTTTTATCTCTTTTCTTTTTATTTTTTTTTGTGTGAGCACTTCTTAGTTTGCAAATATTGGCTTCCCTGGGTTACAGGTTGTTTACTTGCAACCTTATTATTAGTATACACTTGATAAAGTTACATATAATCAAGAAAAGTCCAGCAGGCAAATACTGTAACACATTTAAACAGAAACGACCAAAACATGTACAAAAAACCATTTGATCACAGGACGATGTCAGTTCTTGGATCTGTGAAATAACAAAAAAACTTTTGCAATGACATGAAAAAGTTTTGCTGACAGATATCTGACAAAGAAGTTCAGAAAGCTGAGAACATGCTACCTGCTTTTCAACTTAAAATATCTCTGCTTGGAAGTCCCTTAGACTGAAACATTTTTTTTCAGTGGAGACCAAGCAGCTCACTTCTTCCATGACTGAGCAGTGTGCATGGGTGATGCTGGGTCAGGAGCTGGGGACTGGTGATTTCTTCTGCCCCCAACAAAGAGTTCATGCCATAGCTGCTCCTGAGGAGCAAATAGAATTTTCTTCCCTAAGTCACGTTCTGTTCTTCTCCCCATGGTTTGTTACCCTCACTATCACTTTGGAAATTCCCCTTTTCAGCTTTAAAGCCGTCTCGCAAGCGGGAAGATATCAGCCAAGAATTCATAATCCACTCTGCCAGCTGTCTGCAGAATAGAGTGATTGATGTACTGAACTTTCTAAAAAATCACAACAAAGCTGTCTGTCACTGCTGATTTGCTACTACAGGTGTTCTTGACCCAGGCAGTTTGCTTCTGCACACATAGGTGCTTTATTGTACTTCAATCTTTTCATATAAAACAAAGGCATCCGTACTGTGCTCATTTAAGAGCATTTCAGATGCACTCCTGCAGAATGCAGAAACTGTATTACAATCAGAGTGTGTTCATTTGCTTGCACTAAATGAATCTAAAAAGAAAGCGTAAATGAATTACAGATTTGAATTTTAGCTCCTATGCACAAGGTAAACTTTAGGGGCTCGTATTTTATAGTTGCCATCATGCACACGAGTCATCAGAGGAACAGTACTTCAGTTTAAGAGAGAGAGATTCCCCAGGAGGAATACAAACCTCTGGAATAAATTCCTGAAAACTTTCAAGTGAGGAGCCAAGGAAGACAGACACACAAAAATATCTTTGGAAGACCCTTGAATAAAATTGCTGACAAGAGTTAACAGAGTTTAAAGATTTAATTAACTTTGGCTGTAAGAAGAAATATCTCCCTCCTTTCAAAATCAGTATCATTTTTAGAGATAGTTTGGTTTTTTTTTTGATAGGCTTCCCTCCTCTTCGCCATCATTAGTAGACTGGGAAAGCAGTCGCATAGGGAAAAAACAGGGGACAATGAATCTTTCCCCTTTCAGTAACTGTAATGCAGAAAGATCTGTGGCAGATCATCCCTATAAACTTCTGAGTTCAAATCCAACAATTCTAGTAATAGAAACTGGAAGTGTCTGTTGAGTGGAAAGGTGCTGTAGAATACTGACCAGGGAAGAGATTTATAAGTGATTACAGAAAAAATCCCTAAAGCTGTCTGCTCATTGTAGAGGCTCAGTGGAGGAAAGCAAACAAGATTCTCAGTTACAGTGAACTGCCTGAAGAATATAAATGAGTAGCTAGCACCACTGCACTCCGTACCGAGCAAGCCTCCCCAGAAAGCTGTATCCAGCAATGATCAAATGGTCACCATGCTTTTAAGAGTCCATGAAACCAGGAATGGATAATGCACCCTGATAAAGAGCCCGAAGAAGCTAAGCTTGGAAAAGTAACAGGAAAAAGTACGTCCCTTTCCACTTAGAAAGAAATTAAGATGAGAGCAATGAGAGCACGTGAAACAATAAAGGCAACAGGAGAGAAGACAATGGTGTAGGTGCTTTGTAAAATGTGGTAGTTTGGATGGATCAATCTACGTAGAGATTTGCTGCCACATTTACTGCTACAATAAAAGAAGGCAGGGAATAAACATCACAGGCTACAGGCTCAAAATTAACAACACAAGTAACAATTTAGTTGGTTTCTGCTCCTCTTATGTAAGACTCTTGACTGGCTATGATTGCTCCTTCCTTTGCCTGTAAATCATATTTGATTTTCAAAGTAGCCAGAACATTTCAAAAGTCAAAATGTTACTCTCACAACTAAGACAGCACAAGTTGAAAGAAAAATACTATATTAAATTTATACATCGATAAAAGTAATACTTAAAAAGTCCCCACTAGGTAACACAATATAGAGAGAAACTGGTTTGAGAGGGGAGTCAGCTCCAACTTCAGCTGATCATCATTTATAAATTTGAAGGAATGCAGTCATAAATAAGCCAAGCCTATACTAGATTTACCTTATGTTGCATTTTTTATGATAGGATTTACATTAGTCTTAACTTGTGGTTGGAGTTCTTGAGCCCTCAGGCTGTGAGCCCTCGGGCTGTTTCCTCGACTCAGTGTGGAAACAGCATTATTATTCACTTCTGATACTACGTAAAGGAAGATCTGCAAGCATATTCAAAAACTGAATTAGTGTCAGTACCCAGTGCCTTTTCACGCTAGTAGAGGCAGACCTAGAGGTTGGCTCTCCAGAGCCTGAAGGCAAAATTATTTGTGTCAGTATGACAAGCACGGCTAAGCCTAGAAATGAATAATCAGAAATGACCTTAACCTACACATTTCGCTTATGACCTCATTATAATTATTAGTCTTGGGAAGTGTAGAAAGAGCATGAAGTGAATATTTTGCCATGGCTGTTTGCAAGGAGACTTGTGTAATTCTCTCGCGTTCTCTCTCCTCATGCATCTACTGTTTATCTATCCACATATATGTGCTGGCACACGCTCTCACTCAAACCTGTGTGTCCCTTCCCAGCACAGGTAGTGCCCCAGATTCTGCACGGGTGGCTTAACCAGCCAGCAGCAGGATCTTGCTGTAGCTTATTGGGGGTTGAGGCAGTAATACACATTTGTTCCAGTCCCAAAAGATCGGTTTGCAGCTGTAATACCCATTGAATTCCCTAATAATGGAAGTAAATCAATGGGGTGTTTCTCAGTCTTTCTCCCACAAGGGAGAAGCAGTAGCACATTGAGATGCCTGAGATTCTCTGCAAGGTATCCAGATAAAACAATAAAATGCTAGCGAGTCTTTTAGAGAAAGAAAAGGGTTGAACTCACAAATGCTGTGAGATCTCACGGGAAGCAGATACACTAGGCAATAAAAAAGATGCATTGACACAAACTTAGATAGTGTCAAAGGAAGCAGGGCTTAAAAACAATGTAAAGATAGCTGGGACAATCCTTTCAGTGCCATGATGCACCAAGACGTGTGAGACACATGAGGGAGGGCTGCATACAGCTCTGCTTGAAAGTTTTAGGACAGGCCTAACAAGGTCTGTTATCATGGTCTTCTCAGGTGCAAGAAACCTGGAAAAAGAAGCTTCATAGCAAGGTTCAAACCACTCATGCAAAACAGCTCTCTTTTTTTTAAAAATCATGATTATTACAAAAATAACTTGATGCTATTATTTTAACGAATTTTGCCTCTGAAAGCGCAGTATTGAATATCTGCATTGTTACAAGATGCAGCTGCTGCTCAAGGGGCATGTTACCCTGAAGTTAATGACATTTCTCACCTATAACTAAAATACATTTTCAAGGCAAGTAATAGTTACAGGCCAGTTTCTTTTCTACATCGCTGATGGTTGCCATGGAACACTAAACTCTCCTAAGAGGCATGGGTCCAGCACAGTTGTTCTTAAAGTCCTGTCTCCTTTTTGTGAAAGAAGGGAAGTTGACAGATTAGGGAGCTCTGCATCAGGCATAAGACTAGAAATTGTTCCTTCAGTACTTAGGGAACACTTCTCTTTTGGGATGTTGTTTTGGGTATCAGATAGAAATGTGTGTTCCTAGTGGGCAAGTCACAAATTCCTACATCTCCTCTACTACAAAGCCAATATATCCAAGAAATGGTCTCATCTTCTCATACCATCACTTTCTGTTACATGAAACCAAGCCAATTTCATCTACTTCTATGTGTCTGAGCGGAATTGCGCATATGAAATATATTGTCACCTAGGCATTCCAGATGTACCAGAACAAGCTGGAATATAAATCAGAAAAGGCTTCTTCCTATGGAGAGTCCTGATTTCAGATTTATTACACTGCTTCTTAGAGTTTGGAAGGTCAGCACATTCCGCCAACTGATTTCAGGGAGAGCAGAAACAGGCTCTCATTATTCAGAAAGTAGTTTTGCCTGTAGGGTGAAAAGGAGAGTCTTCTACAAGAGGCAAATATAATATAAACTAATTGCTACAGCTTAATTAAAAAATACAGACATGAAGAAGTCTGATACTGCTGAATCCTTTAACACTAGTGAAATCATGGAAAAAGAAGGATATTGCTTATGGTTGGACTCGATGATCCAGTGGGTCTCTTCCAACCTGGTTATTCTATGATGATTCTAGTCAAATGCAGCATTAAGAAACTGCACATTCTCATATCTGGGCAATCAGTAGCCCAAGGTTCTAGAAATGATAGACTGAGAGATAAATTAAAGCCTCTTGAAATTAAAAAAAAGGAAAAGCCTCATCTCCCATTTTGGCTGTAGATCAGGCACAGAAAAACTCTCGTTTAGGTGGAGAACCAAGCCAGGTCTTGCAAGAGTTAGGTCAATCTCATCTAGTTAGAGAGTTTTAATTTCTTCTCTTCTTTAGGATATAACCATTTTTTGTAAGCCTGGAACTGTTAGCACAGAATCAGCTATAGGAATTTTACTCACATTGAGTGACATGTTTGAAAGTAATTGTTTCCCAATAATCTCTGCAAACTGTTAGATGGCACCCTAAAGAAATATTTTTCAGCAATGAAGCTTCCATCTTTCATCTACACATTTGTGACAACAATAATAATCAACACATGAAGGATTTTACTTTAAGCAATACCCTTCTTTTTCCATGATTTCACAGCTTGTCTAAAATACGTACTGTAAAAAATGGTTTGTTAAGAAATAGGGCCTGGGATAAGAAATACCAAAGATAATAACAAAAGAACAGTTATCTTTGAAGGAAGATTAAAGAAATAACCAACAGCTGAGCTCAGGAGAGCCAAGTTGTCTGCATATTATTTATTTTAACATATGAAATTCCATTAGAAGTCAGAATAAAACTATATCCCCTTAGCAATTAGCAAGGAGGCAGAAGTTTTGAAGGAAAACACTGGAAACAATGCGCAGATTTGATGTCCAGCAACAGAACAAAGGACACTAATGTGTTATTCCCAATGGCAACTAAGGAAAACAAGAAAAGAGAAGCTGTTATGTTTAAGGTACTTAGATGGCTGTCACAGTCTCCTCCCTACTCCGTGCAGAACTGTGTTACTCTTTGCAGACTGCCACCACCCCAGTCTCTCTGAATTACAGATTCTGCAAGCGATTCCCTCACATTAAGTGTTTGCCTGGACCACAACACACTAACATAAGTCTTCTTATTAGAAGACCAAGTCTTCTAATACGATACTTCAAGTAGTATTCACAGGATACTGCAAATAAATTTTAGCTTCCCTTTTGTTACTAAATGAGCATTGGAGCACTATAAGTCTTTTTTTTTTCTTTTTTTCCAAGAGCAATGAAAAGCCCAAGGGTGATAAAATCTCCTAAAACCTATTCTAAGTCTGCTTCTTGAAAAGCTGCAGCAGACCTCCTTCGCTTGCCTGTGCTCTGTCTGGATTCTTATATTAGCAGCATCACACATTTCATTCACACAGCTAAACAAAGTCAGTAGGAAGTCAAGAGCAAAGGGGTTGTAGGATCATACCCTAAATCCCCTGCATGGAGCTAGAGCATCTGCATTTTGGAGACAAATTAGCGTTCTAAACTGGCTTGGAATAAATTACCCAGACCAGGGTCACCTTAGCTGAAGTGAACATTGAAATGTGAAATTCTTTAAAAACTGCTGGACAGAGAGTGAGCAGTGAAGGGTAAAGTAGTATATTTTGTAGTGCCTCATGAGAAAAATATATCTAATCTGGGTATCAGTTCAGCCATGGTGAATAATTTAATCATACTTGTAAATGACATCGTAATAAAAGGTCACCAGATCTGTCAGACCCTCAGCTGCTGAGGTAGAATTAGATCTGCTTTACAGATCTTCAAAAACTGACACTCATCGAGACATAGTCCTAAATTGCCATTAAAACTAAAACAAAAACAAAAAAAGAATTTTGGAAGGAAGGACTTGGGACCCTCCTTGAAAGCATTAGGGATAAGAATTCGACATCCCACAATTAGCAGCACACAAGGGACTAGATTTTAGGCTTCAGCCAAGCCATTTTGCTACAGTAAAACAACTTTAAAATCACCACAGAGGGTTTTGTTGCTTTTTTTTTCCTAGATCACATTGATCTAGTGACAAAACTTCTCCATAAACTATTACAAATACAGTCTGCAGTAGCTTTAAATAATCCTTTTACTTGCATGAAGTACATATTTTGTCCCTCAGCAGCCCCAGAGTGATCCTGTGGTAAATAAAAGAAGGTTGGCATTAGTGCACACCTACTAATCTACTACCCTGCCATTCCACTTCCAACCGTGTTTATCTTGAATGCTACTGCAGCTGGATGAGCCTTTGGCTTCATGTTCAGTGATAAAAGGAAAACATATCTGTGAGATCTTGGTGCCTATCAAGGAGCAGAGACTAGGAGGGAAGGAGAGTTCATGCACCAGAACTGAAAGTTCTAGTTATTCACACACGAAGTGGATGTTTTCAAATAATGGAGCATGCCCAAAAGTTTATTTACCAGAGATAATTCTTAATAAAATCTTTTTGTCACTCACGGCTTGTTGTTTAGCCATGTGATAAATTGGAGAACCTATGATAAATGAATACATCAATTTATCAAGCACCTTTGATAACTTCATCTGTTCTCTGACTGGGAATTCATCATTGTGAGTCTCACACCCACAGTCCAAAGATCTTAACATCCAAACTGCAACAAAAAAAACCCAGGTTGGTCTGTGAGTAGCAGAACTGCCTTAGCCTGGTGCCTAGGGATTTACCCAACATGCTGCTACAATTTACCAGTGCAGCCATCCCAGTTCTTCTCACCATAGTCTGTGGAATCAGCCTCCATATGCCTAAAACCTTCTAATTCTGCCTGATGAGCTCTGGCTCCCCAAACATTGTCACCCCTGGCTTTCTCTTGAAATGCCTCATTAACGGTGGAGCAAGAGTCATTTTGGACTGTGGGTGAGCCCAAGGTACGCACAGGTTTTGCTAGAATTAAAACTACTGCAAGGTTTGTATGTGTTAAGGAGGAATAAAACAAGATCCAGTAGAAAACAGCATCTTTGCATGTGTGTGTGTGGGGCTGAGCAGGCAGATTTGAACAGCTTGGCATTCCTCACAGTAGATGAATTCTTTTATTTATTTATGTTCAGGGATTTTTTGTATATCTTGAGCTAGAAACACTAACAGAAGTGCTAGGCTTTACAGAAAAGATTGTAAAGAAGTGATTAATAGTAATTGCAAAGTGCTTAATTATAATTAACCTCTTAGTCATGTTTCAAATATTCCTGTAATATATATGATGCCTGGTATTTTAGATGCTGGGATAATGGAATTGCTGAAACACATTTGTATTGATCTGCATCACTGCTGCCACTTTTGACTAAAAGGGTCATGATAAACCCTTACACGCACACACAGAGGCACGTGCCAGCAATAGTTATCACCATGAAGGTGCCTGAGTTGAGCTGTTTTACCCGAATATGCAAAATTTAATTTAAAAGCAGCAAAACATACCAGTGTTAAAGGAATAGAGCTATGCCCTCTTTCCTCCTAATCGCACTGAAAACCATAGAACAGAGATGGAGAAGTGTATCTTCTCCCTTTCAGCTCCTTCAAGTCCACACACAGTTCTATTTGGATTCCTCAGCTGACAAAATCTGCAAAATTTCAGCACCCCTCTACGTTTTGTAAAAAACCCACACCATCTGAACATGTAAAGATTCAGATTTGTCTGCTGCATTTGTCTGATCTTCCCTTTTACTTTCGGCTACAAGAAAACAGAAGGAAAACATAAAAGGGATGAAAAAGAAAGGAAACAGCCGTTCTCAAGCCCCTCAAAATCCTCTGAATAAATTCAAAAGAATGACTGAAATATGATGCAGAGAAAAAAAAATTAAGGGAACTGTTACATCTTTAAAACACATGATGTGAAGATTATTTTGAAAGTACTTTAGATTTTCTATCAAAATAATTTTCCATTTTTTAATCAACTATTTAAAATTACTTATTTCTCTGCCATTTTCTTTCTCTGCATTGAATCACTGGAAATAAATAAAAACATTTGGAAAGACATCAACTAGTGCTGAAGAGCATCCATGAATTTGGGGAGAGTGATGCATGGATTGCTTGGTGTAGAAGTTTAAATATTGGTAATGCTACTCTTTCTATGTGTCTTTTTTTTTTACAAAATACTAGGGTATTTCTTTTTTTCTGGTTTAAAATTTGTTTTTAAAACTTTTGTAGATGGAAGTTCTTCAAGAGTTAATGAAAAAAAAAACCCTGTGTTTTAAAGATCGTAGAACTCAATGAAAACTTGAGTGAAATGACATGAAAGAGAAGTTGTCAGAAGTCTCTGGATGTAACCAGGACTGCAAAGATTAAGGGGCTCCTTTGCATGTACTGCTGCTTAAACAATGAAACATGGAACTGATGCAATGAGAAGGCAAGAGAGACGCAGAAAACTAGAAGGAGAGAGTTTTAGATAAGCAGATAGCGAAGAAGATTTTACAATAAAATACTTAACTGCTGCCATGCATGGGTAGGAAGACAACAGTGTTATCTGTGCTTATGATGATTAAAAATATGATGAGTGCTTTATGAGATGTGGCAGGCAAAAGATTCCCCGCTTAGGCAATATATATTCCCACTTCCCCACATCCATTCACTCTTATATGCTATCAGAGAGCAACTTTGGTAGTAGATAACACAGCTCGTTGACGGTTTCTCCTGAACTCAAATGCCAGAACATAAGCAGCTGTCTGGCACAAACGTCTCTAATACTCAACATTATATTTTACACATTTTTCAAAGCAAAATACACAAATCGAATAATCTATGTAGATTTGGAGTGTGTTATTACATACTGGTGTATGTCCATTGTCAAACACACACATCTGAAGCTGATCGTGCTTCAGAAATATGAAAGCATTTGAATCAGCTCCATCACATAAAGGTGTGTTGAGCAAGAGTTTATTTGCTTTTGTTTTTCTTATATGTTTCTTCTCCTTCAGTACACATGCTATAAACAAGCTTCCAATCCTGCAACCTGTTAGAAAGCTCCTGGAATTAAAAACAGAAAAGTTTCACTGGCCTCCATGAACCCTAGTCTTCCAGGTACTTCTACATTGAAACAATTTTTGAGAATTTTTGATCAGCAGTTTGTGTAGTAGAGAGTTTTTATGGGCCACATATACAACAAACAAAAAATGTAAACAATATAATGGACAAATCATAGTGGAAAAAAATAACAAAAATCCAAACTGATACTGTTTGTTATTGGTGTTTCCATGGATATCTCATGGTTTCACAGTACTTACTACAAGGGTCTCATGACTGGCACAAGTGCCAAATTGTAAAAGCTTACAACACCGGGGCACAAAGAGTTAAGAAAAAATTACATTGTCATGAAAATCCCAACTCAAATCAGGTAGCATTTAAGTTAGACCACTGACTTATTCTGTGGTCTAAGAGGGAACTAATGTGCTGCCTTTAGGTGAGTTTTACTTTATTCATTTATTTTATATTTATTTCATAACAAGGGAAAGGCATTTACCCAAAGGTCCAGGTATACCTGATATGACTTTCAAGAACAGAAATGAAATTAAATTCAGTTACCTCTGTGACTGGCAGCCAATAAACTTTACTCCCTCAATATGTACAGGTACTTAAACATTTCACACCCTCAAAGCTTTCAATATTAAGCTGATAGAGACAGACTGTGACACAACTATTCCTTTTATTTGTTAGTAGGCTTGTGGTTATTTCTGCACCTCCAAGGACACTGCCTGACAGATGATGCTTCAGGAAACAAAATACGAGTTTTGTTATTCTCAGCATCTTTTTGCATAATAATGAGACTGGGCAGAGGGAAGGTTATGTTCAAATATAAGTGCACAAGGTTTGCCTCCAGGCTGCTCTGCAGGAACCCTAAGCCCCTAACAATTAAAGTGTTTGTTACTGGAAAAATGAGAGAGAGTAATTAAAAACATGGTCTTAATATCACTGGCTTTTTATAGTGTATACTTTCTAATTTGATTTGGCAGAAGTGGCTTGTAACAGTGTGAGTACATATTAAAGAAGAACCAATTAGGCAACTGAACAACCATGATGACAGCTTTTTAGTAAGTGGTTTCGCTTTTAATTTTGAAACGTCAGGTCCCACTGAGAAAAATACTCTAGAACTGTAATTTTGTAGAACGTGACAATGTGTCTTCCTGAGGAGACACGGGGTAGTGGTCACCTGTTTGCAGAGTTTGCTCTGTGATTAACACCACTGTCTCCCAAACAGTCTGCAACGTATGAAGTACAAATTGGAGGTTCTGTTCAGCTTTTGTCTGCAGATGCTTTGCAAAGTAGGAGCTTGAAATATCCTCCGGCTGCAACGGGAAAAGCACCTGAGCTGGGCTTGACTGCCCCAAGCTACTGAAGACCCTGGGAAGCTCCCTGCGACTGCGCCAGCCTGTGCTCTTCAAAGCTATGACGGTTCTTTCTTATGTTCCCCTGGTAACTTGAGGCCCCCAGAAAAAAACTAATCAAATGACTTTCTTTCTTTAGTGAAGTCCTTAACTGAAGGTGGATCTAGTGAGTTTGGTAGGACACCAGAAGGAAGAAATGATGGAATCTACTCTTCACTCCATCACACACCTGGTTTTCATCCTTGGCCACATCCTTTGATATCTCTCCTCCTTCAGTTTATCCTACTTCTTACTTTCTCCGCACAATATGCAGAATTTATTATTACAATAGTTTGGTGTGTAAGTGTATTGGAGAATTATTGGTAATGGGAGAATTTTGAACTCACTTTGGGTTTCTATGCACGGTCTCCTGGGGAAAAGTGAATTTCAATTTCACCTCCAGGGACATGACTGATATTTAAGTTACAAAATCATTGACCGGTTATTTAAAAAGGTTTCAACTCTCTTTTCTCCTCTTTCCAAACTACCAGTAAGGAGTTTAACAATCCATTTAACATAAATCCATTAATACAATTTCATCACATCCAAACAGAAATGCCAGAGGCACGGATACTCACCGGGTCATGGTGAATAAACATTCCTGTCCTTGTACCATGGTTCTTGCAGAGGCACATTCAGGGTTGCTGCCTTCTCATCAGAGAGATACCAACGCAACTTACTGACCTAGAGAAAAAGCATGAAACACGAGATGACCCTCCTGAAAGCAGCCATCCTCCACTTCATGACACAACAGGATTTCCAGAAAATACCAACGGACACCTTTTCCCTCTCTCTGCTTGGCATTAGTAGCTTTTCCTGGCACAGAGCCAGCATAACACTTACGAAGATAAATCCAGACACTGAGTGGTTCCATTAAACTCAATGAGGATACTTAGATGTCTCAGGTTACACGGGTAGGTAGAATTCACACTGGATCAGGCCAACAGAAAGGAGGAGTGGGCCACCATGACATTTTATTAGACAGGTTTAATATAAGCTCCTTAACATTTAGAAACTCCTCCAAAAGAGAGAGAGATCTCGTTAAGTTAAAGAGGAAATGAGAGGGGGAAACTCAGCCAGATGTAGGGATAAATCCCAGCATTTTCAGTCTTGCAGTTCTGACACAAGAACCAGGGATGTAGAAAACTACAGAGCAGAGAAATCCATCCCAGGAATTACCAGGAAGCTTGTTTGCTAAAAATACGTATTAGTCAAACATGCCTTTTATTACTCAGCTCTATCATCATGCACAGTTGATGGCAAATATATTTATCTCTAATGGTTTTTACCACCCAACTGAGCTAAAGTGGCACTGCTGTTCTCACTTGCCTTCCTCAATAAATGTAATGGAGCAGATCTCGTAATTGCTTTCTGATCTAACCCACTTAGTGGTTATTTACCATTCTTATTTTAAAACTCAGATGTTCAGATGATCTGAAGTGCTGCCAATTATCAAAAATGTCATTTCCCTACTGCCCTTTTCAACAATTGCCTACAATCCCCATTAATAAACTATGAGGTACTGGAAAAATGAAGTTAAGACCCAGAGGACAGGCTAATCTGACTATTTCCTACACATATCAAGATGCTTGGAAAAAATTTATTGCAACATTAGAAATGAAAGTTCAGCTTTAAATATAAAAACAAACCAGTGATGGAGTTCCCAGCATCAATGCAGGAAATTCCATGAATGGCATTCATGCTGTAGCAGTTCTCCTTTTCTTTCACATTTTAATGCATTAGACTAATATGAATTCATATATCTAGCAACCTCGAATTGCTGACATGATCTATGTCATCAACAGTGCAAATTATCCAAAACACGTATTAAACAGCATGTTGTAACATATATTGCACATATTGTAACAGAAGGAGAAATAAAACTTTTAAAATATGATAAAATGAAAGCTGTTAAAATGAATTACAACAATAAAATAAACTGAAATCCAAATGAGTACCAGTAAAAGAACCCAAATCTTGTGCAAACCTAGTTATAATTAGTAAGCACCTATTGATTTGCCTGTTACAGATTTAAATGTTAACTTGGAAGAAATTATCTCTACCTTGATGTCAGATCAAGCAGAATTTTCCCTATATATGAAAAAAAAGTAAGCAATAAAACCCCCAAAATATAAGCAATTCCTAGAAAACTCTCCACAACTTCAGATCAATAAAACTCACACATGCAAAAGCTTCAGCTACTTAGAAGTAAATTGGAATTGAGTTTGACTTTTTGTTTTTAATATCTCCTCTAGGCAAAGCTGGAGAAGTGTTTTGATCATGAACTGCAAAACTTGTTTAAATTTTCCCAACCTGATAAACACTTAAACACACAATTCAGAAGTAACACTTAAATATGGACAAGGTAGCTGGCATTGCTTACAGCCAAGAAAAGAAAAGAGAAAGAAAGAAGGAGATATGGTATTGTAGAAACTTTCTCTTCTATGCCTCAATCTGTAAGCTGCATTATGTAAAAAGAAATCCATTCCACTATGCAATTTCCAGAGCGAGAACTACCTTGCAGCTGCTGCATTCGTTTTTCTTGAAATAACTCAGAAGCATTCTAACTCCATTAACTGAAATCCAGCACTTGGTCTACTCTTTATTTCAATAGCAGATAATCATCAAATGCCATGCATTGATCAGCATATGTATGGACATCTGCACTTATTTAAATGTTTTGCATGTGTTTTCCCCTGTGTCTCACATCACATCAGTAGTGAGGAATTCACTACTGGAGGAATAATTAGATCAGTTCATGAAGGTTGTCAACTGTGTTACATGCCTTTTATTGCTACCAGGAAAGGAACTAGAAACCCACTGAATCTTTAGGCATGATCTCTTTAGAATAAATTGTTCTTGCAGTCTTTGTTCTCCATTTCTGCTGAATAGGTTTATGATCAGAGTTTTCTCTCAGTGATAGAAGCATTTATTCTAAAACCTCTCATCTCTTCAAAGGAAAACAAATCAAGCGCAAATCAGAACATTCTGAGTGATCAGAAATTGATGTTTCCTGTGATAAAACAATTGTTATTCACTGTGGCAGTGCAATTCCAGGAGCAATTTCAAGAAACCCGCTAGCTCTCTTTTCATTAAGGGTAGTGGATTATATGCAGCTAGTGTATGAGGTCCACTTCAGAAAATAGCTGAGCAGGGAAAATGTACCTGCAATGTGTGGACCAGAAACTGCACATGCAAGTTTGGAGCTGAAGATTAGTTTCTTCTTTCAGTATAGATTGAGGAAAAATCTCCTGTTGGTCCTTGATTTGCCCCAGGTACAAATTCACGGAGATAAAATATCAGTTACTGTGGCACATAACCACTGTCGGCTACAGCTCCAGCATCACGTGCTACTTGGCCTCAGAGCACATTCTGAGAAGAGCTAGGCTGATAATTGTTCTACATCGGTTAAAACTTTCAGGTGAAAAAGGCTTTAAGTGAGAGGTTAAGTCAGCCATTTGCAGCAGGGAGTCTGAGCAAATCCATACTCCTTTATGTTGCAGCAGTTCAGGTGTGCTTACCCATCTGGTGCTGCTTTTCATCAGGGAAGGCTGCAGCAAACAACTGAGACACTGAATTCTTAACATACTGCAGCTCTTTTGCAAATGAAAATCTAGCTCTATCCAAAAAAAGCTTATATGAGAAAACGGAAGCAGCGCTGCACACCATAACTATCTACCTTTTTAAAAAAAAAATAAACAAACCTCAACCCCCTTTTGCTTTCCCCTGAGAAAAGCTTGAAAAGAAAAACAATAAGGGTAGTTTTAATGCTAGAGTATCAACTTTCAGTGTATGCAATACACATACAAGCTCTGTTGGCAGAACAGCATCTATATAGCAAAACCTAGTGGGGTAAAGCCAGGTTGTTTGTACAAATAGTTTCACTTACGTGTTCGAGGCATGGTGTTGTCCTCACTTCAGTGATGCCTTACGTTCCATAATGGGACTGGAATAGCAGCACTTCTGCAAGTTTCAGAAAATGAGTTAGGAATCGAGAAACTGCAAAACACAATTAGTGATGAGCTGCGTACATGCAGGGAGGCTGGGGCAGAAGAGATGCATCCAGACACACTAGTGGAGTTGAACTAGACAAACCCAAACCCCTTTTTTTTCTTTTCCCCCTCCTACTATTCCCTTCTTGCTTCATACTGCACTTGAGAACTTCAGTGCTAGAGTAACAACAGATCCAATGAAAATGGATTTCTTTGCTGTAAAGAGTATAGACTTGAACACAATTTCAATGCAGATGCTGAAAAAGGCAAATACCTTGTGAAAACAGTAGCCCACAGTCATAAAATTAATTGTGGCATTTTTCTGCAAAAGGGAGAAAGACCAAAGTGAGATTGTATTGGTGTTTTTATGCTGGTATTTGCTAACTTTAGCAAAATTAGTTTTGGCATTCCTCATAATTTTTTTCTAATATAAGATCCAAGCTTTCTCAAGCCTTCATGAAATGCTGAGCGGTTCATGTGACCTCTTATTAACCTGTTTTCTTGGCCTCTGTGCCTCCTCACAGAAGTCTCATGGGACAATGCGGTTGCACAAAGTATTCAAAATAAGGTAGTTAGGCAACTAAATGCTACTGCTCACAGTAATTAATATAAAAACCTGGTACAAGCCTCTGACTCAAAAATCAGTCAATCAATAAAAATCCGTTCAGGAATTTTTTAACAAGTTAAAAGCTTGTACATGGACTGACAAACATTTTAATTTTTGTTTTACTCTTTCATAACCTTATAATGGATAACAAGTCAGGACAACGGTCCTCTGGCCACTGATGCCTTGTCAAAGTCATGATTTGTTAACTGCTAAAGTCAGTGGAAGCTTTTCACATCTGTTTCTATGTTCAATCTCCAGTATTATCCTATGTTTGCTTATTGGTACAATTTATTTCTTCTCTTCCCTCATTATGACATGTTGTATATGTCTTAGCTACCATCCACCGAATCTACAGTTTGAAAAGGAAACCTATACTCCAATGAAGCTGCGTGGCTTGGACATTCTTAAATGTATACTGTTTGATTTTGTTCAACAAGATCTTTTTGAGGATGTTTGTTCCTCTGAAGTATTTCACAGACCTCCAGGTTAGTCCTCTGAAAAATAATAATTCCGCGGTACAATAGATATCCAAGATAGTGGTTTATGCTATTGGCAAGAGCAGAGACCGTGAGACCCGAACTGTTCATTCAGAACATTTGAAAGTATATTGAAATATTTGAAAACATCAGAAAATTAGGTTAACTCTGAAGTGAGGATCTTCTGATGGCTGCCAGTATCCTGTTGGAAGGATTTTCCTGGTGGCTTCACTAGGTTATCACATCCCAAGCTCTAAAGAAATCTTCAGTTTTGTATTTTAATGTTATTTGGATAGAGTAATTCTGTTCTGGACTCCCATTGTAACTTGCTAGAAAATCAGTGCCTAGAAAAAGAAAACCAGGAAAAAAAAGGTTTCAGATGTATTTCTGCTGACATAGGTAGAAGAAGCAGCGTTGCTTATTTTTTCTAAGCACAACAATAGCTTAGGAAACTCCCAAAGCACTTGAAGAGCTATATGAAATATTTAGTAATTCAAAGAAGCTCAGTCTATTTGCCCTTTCCTTTACATACTCTGTGACAAGCAGTGTTTAATGATAGGGAAAGGCTAATAAACATGGGAAATAGAATATACAATCCATATTGCTCAAACTGTGATACTCACAACATGCAGGAACAGAGATTATCACTGTTCTCCTTAAGGACAAGACATACAAATGGATAACCTGAACTTCAAATATGAAAAGAATACTGAAGATGCAAATCACCAAGATTAAGAACATTAGTTAGTAGCTGGTTGCCAAGGGGTAGGAAAATACTCTCCAAAGGAACAGATAATTTTTCTTAGCAGAGCGGTTGCATCTCTCTATGAAATATTATCATTAGCTTCTATTGAATAGAAAATCTTGAATTAAATGAGTGCCTGGTGGGATGCAGGATTTCTCATCATCATATCTGTGCATATGTTTGACCGAGGGATACTGGAAGCTGAAAATCAACTACTTGGTAGGGAGCTCTTGCTGTGTGCATTCTGAATGCAGTGTAATTAATACCATCTATTCATTCTGACTAAGCTTTCCTTGTTTTGGCTCTAAGCATCACTATTGCCTATGAATAAAATCCAGACTATCTGCAAGAGAAACTAATCCAAGGATGGATGCTTGCTTGTAAATAAATCTAGATGCTACCACACTGAGAGGATACAGCTTGTTACAATATTTGTTATTTAAGAGACTACTAGGACTAAAAAAAGATTGCAAGTTTTGTTGTCTTTGATGTAAAGAAATCACAAACAAATCCCACTGAGCCTGTTTTGCAAAGACGCTGAATTTATGAGGATGAAAGGCAAGTCAGAAAAAGGTCATGCCTATTAATTTCAGTCCTTGTGCAATACCAGCATATTCTATCTAGTATATGCCTGGTAAGATTTGTGGCATCTGGGTAAATACATTTGTATTCCTTTAATGCTTTTAATAGTATCTATGCTCTGCATTGCTAAGTATGTTTCAAATGCTATCTTTGCAATTGTGATACACTTCAGTTAAATGCAAGTATGATACTATAGGCCTATAATTTACTATTTTCATCACATTAGCACTTTCTGACTTGGTGAAATCTTTTTTACATTGAAATGTCTGTTGAGAGGATTGGACAGTTTAGTGCTTTCTGCTATGAATTTTTACCTTGACCTTATAATAATCTGACAATGTCTTGTGATGTTTGGCAGTGCACAATTAGAACAAAATAAGCAAAATTCGAGAAGAATGGGACTTTCCCATCCCATTAACACTGCTCTGTGTGGCTCATATCCTCAGCCACATGACAGAATGATGCTTTTCTAATCCCACTGACATCCCTCTTCACATCATGTCTATATTCAGCCCTGCAATGAAAAACTTTTCCTTTTTGTAGAGGAAGGAAAAAAGTCTTCTTTCATCTTAGAATAAAACCGAGTCCCTTGTAAGCTTCTCTGTGAATGCAGAAAGAAGAGAAAGCCCAGCAGAGGACAGTCTGCTATCAGCATGCTCATCCAAAGAGCGTGGAAACCAGGGTTCAACTTTTATGTCAGTCACAAAGAGAGGAGAGTGTCTGGCTGCCAAATGCAGAATATTTTTTCTCTGCATTTCTTCACTGGTTTTGGCAAGAAATGAATACTGCATCGAAGATAATTTGTTACACAGAGACAAAGGGAGTTTCACAGCTGTGGCAGTGGGGAAACTGTGGAAGAAGGATGCAGGAGAAGATGCATGTGGGACAAGCGCGGGGACTCCTGAACCTATAATGTAGAAGAGTTTGGCAAATATATTCAGCCTTGAGAAGCAATTTGACTCCAATTGCATATAGCAAGACATGGATTTGTCATCTCACTTGCACTGACAAGCTCACTGCTGATGAGGTTAAGTGTCTGAATGCTCAGCAGAAAAGCAAGAGTTTGCATTACAGGATGGAAGATATTGGATATAGTCATGTTGGGAAGGAATTCAAAGATAAGATTAAAAGTTAATTAAGCGTGGTTGTACCACACTCATCTTTTAAGTGGGCACAGATGAGACAGTTTTCATCAGTTTTGTTTACACTATGTGCAAAATTTTGATGAGGATTGTTTTCCTAGCCTGCATCAGCATTCAATGGCGAAGACCATATTAGTAAATGAAGGTGAAATAAGAGCTTATACGCTAGCTGATGAGATTGTATATCAATGTTGCAGACAACACTCTCAATGTAATGGATGTTTTGTGACTAGAGAACTTAATTGTTAACATGGGAAGGAGGAGCCGAATGAAGTATTAAAATCAAACTTTGTACCCTAATTGCAAAACTGCCTGACATAATAGTATCAACAGCAATCTCCATTCTATCTTAATTTGCTAAACACCAAGACCACATTTATTAATTAGGAATCTGATCCTACTAGCAGTACAATCAGAGTGCAATTTTACTTGTGTGAGTACATCCACTAATTTCAAAGCCATATGCCTCTGTGTTTGCAGAGCTGAATACTAGATACCAGTCTGGGTATAAAAACCTTGCCCTATAAACATACAGATTCCTTACCAATATCCTGAAGACAGCCTCCTGAGATCAAAGCCTGCTTAGTCCTGCTGAAGAAGAATCTATATGCATCTCGATCCAGAATGGCTTTTGTTAGTATCTAGTTTTGTATGGAATTTTTTAGAATGATTTTACAATTGTTTACAGGTTCTAAGTTCAGGCTTGGAGGCAAGGATGGGAATCAGCAGGATTGTGACTGATTTGGTTCTACGTTAGAAATCTAAAGTGATTATAAATTAATCATTAATATTTTTTTTGTACCTTTACTGGCTGCTACAGAAGGAAGGGTCTGCCCTGTGAGTGAATTTAAATTCAAATCAATCAGTTTTCAGAGATGATTTCACTTCCACAATCATATGTATAACCCTTCCCCTCATGAGCTGCAACCATATTAATTCACGCTGCCTAGACCCACTCAATTGTGCACATATTTACACATACTTTTGAGTTCTTCTGAAGTAAATGCATATACAGGCAGGAAGATATAATCTACTAGCTCATTTGCAAATGAATAAATCTGTTGCTGGTGTCTCATCAAGAAAAGCAGACATGTGCCCTAAACACAGTTGTTGAGATTGATGCTGATTAGGAACTACATCTGGGGTCAATTTTGTAAGAGGAAAAGTTCTCTCATTGACAACACTATACACGTAGCTACTAGTAGAGGATTTTTGATTTGTGCCTCTCCTTCATTTTCTGGTGATACATTTTGTGACTACAAATTGTTCTCATTGGAAAAAAATATCAGTTCTGTACTGAAAACGTATCCCCTGTTATGCTGTCGTGCCCTCTGTACGTACTTTTCTAGCAGCATGCCTCGGGTTCCATTAGTAATTGTATTTGACACTGTTGTGAATACATAAATCCTAGATCCAGAGCTGTGAAGACTTTTAGATATGAAATACAAGTTCTTTCTCCAACCCCAGACTTTTCTCCATCCTTGGTTCTGTTAGACCAGCCGCATCACTGCTAACCACGTGCACAGGAGACGAGCAGGACATACAAGCTTTAGCTGTGGGAGTGACGTAAGACTCAGGGGTCATGGTGCCCACGGGTTTGGTACTTTTACTCAAGGCCTCCGTGTCTTGCTTTATCCAAGTGAAAAATTAGCATTTGCATTAGGATGGTCTTTTTGATTAAATCAATGAATCTATAAGACGGGATTTATCATGAAGACTCTATTATAGAGCTACTTCAATAGGTGGTGCTTCACAATAAAATAACTTTTTCAAGGGGAAAAGCCCAGTTTAATTATGACAATTTCAAGTTTTCTCCAGGGCCTTTTATACCTCTTCATGCTGTGCGGTTTTGTTTTCCCCAATTTTTTGTTGTTTTCCATAATTGCTACTGTCACTTTTGTTTCAACAATGAAGAAGAAGGCAGAACACCAGAACTGAGCCAGGGGATCTGGCTTTTAATAGGGCTTAATGGTACACATCTGGCAAAGCTAAAGACCTGATGAAAGTGTTCAATTAAATTGATTTGGCTTCTTAACTATGGTTATTTTATAACACATATTAGTCGGTTTGTGACCAAAATGAAGAAAACGTGAAGTTACCTTATTTTTATAAAGACATGAAGGCTTTTTTTTAATCATTGTAACATATCTGCATATACATGCTCTCCTTGTAACTCCCCAAAACATACTCCAAATTTGTACCTTATCAAATATGACAGAGCTATCTGAAACTAAGACGTCCGTTGGAATTTCGTGAAAGTAGGTAGTGAAAAGGTATCAAGTTGATAGGGGCAGCAGTGAGATGCATTTCGCTGCAGGATGAATGTGTTTAAGAGACAGCAGAAGACTTGCTGAGGAGAATGGAAAGCAAACCTCAGCCCTGCTGCTGCTGCTTTTGCCCTGCAGACTGACTGGGCACATCATCCCAGCAGGGCAAGCACGGGGCTGGCGCTAGGATACAGAACCCAGCGAGTGGATGAATAGTCTCACCCTGACCTGTTTAATCAGCGGGTTGATTAACACACTGGGAAGCGTCACTCATCTGGAGATACAGATATTTAAAACGGAAAGGAAAGGGACTAAACAGCAGGGAGGCAAAGTCCTTCCTGGAGGGTGCTCTGCCTGGCGCACCTGCCCTGGAGGCAGCCTGCTTGTTTCCAGCACAAGCTGTGAGCAGACCAAAATAAAGGCAGACAGGGGAAAAAAAAATCAAATTATTTAACAACTTGATACCACTATCAAAAGAAAATTAGGAGTTTAATTGTCATAGACTTCCAGTGAGATATATATCTCCACACACCTATTTTTAGTTTTCAGAAGCACCTTAACCCATTCATTTTCGGTGTAATCTAGGCTTCTAAATCATGGTAACATTTTTTTTATATCTAATTTAATTTCTCTCCCCTCACCTCACTATCCTCCAATTTCAGCCCAAAATATAGGTATGAGAATAACTGACAAGTATTCAAGTCAGCTAAGAATATCAAATTAACAGTTAACCACTCAGCATCTCTAATTTACTATTTCATTAGAAACCATGGTAATTTGATACACAACAATCCTGAGAATAGCTTGCTCAAAATCCCTTGAGAAAACCTGCGAGAGGCAGTTCTGTCATGTAAATTAAATAGCAGGAAGTAAGGGGATGTTATTTTACCTACTGCAAATCAATCATAGGTGCTATTTAAAAGGTCATTTATATGTAAGTGAAAATTTTTTAATGTCCCTGTTTAAAGGCACTAACTGTTATATGCAGAGGCATAAATCCATGGAACTCTTGAATAGTAGAAAAAAGGCTCAGAGGCTTGTCTGTAAGAACCAATTACCTGCTGATTCACGAAATTTCATGAATTATTAAAGAAAATCAAAGATTGATGGGATCTACTTTTCTCTATTTGAATTGGCAATAAAAGTATACAGTTTCCTTTTCCAGGAATATTTCAGAACTTGAATTTTTAAAGTGATTTTGCTCTGAAGTGAGATATGCCTGGAAGAGCATGGCTTATTCAGTGTGATATAGTTTAATTGCAATAACATGTAGGTCAAATGTTATTTACTATGAATAAAAATAATGCTGCTTTCATGAAGAAAATAAGTATATGATAGATTATCAGTGATCATATATTTAATGAAAAATGATAGAGATGGTTACTCCACTGTTTTTCATTTTAATTGTGCAATAAGTTATTAATAAATATGAAGCACAGACTTTGACCACAGCAATGATATGAGGAGGCCATGTGCAGATTTATAGTCTGAATACTGAATATGCAGCAGTATAAATTTCATCTAGCATATTCTTGTCTTTCTCATAGAATGACCTGAACTTATGACCAGTATCTTGTTAGCCTAATGAGACAGTAAATTCCTTCAAGTCCAGATGGGGGCAAACCATATAAACCTACAAATTTCCATCTGTATTTGAATACGTATTTTACATATTCATACATTCTTTGCTACTGAAAACTGGTTGAGTAGCATAGAACTGCTAAGTTTTTTAACTCAGGAAGGTACAGATGTGTGCGTCTGGCTTGTTGGTTCTTCAAGTGAGATTTTTTTCTGGAGAGTCTGGTGCCTTGTTTTTGTGCTCCTCCTCCCATACAAGTTACAGTGGTGGCCAGAGTGTATCAGTCTGCAGCCCCTTCCCAGCTTTAGTCCAATACGGATGCTAAGTTCAAGTTAAAACTGAACTTTTCCTTTGCCTTGGCTCCTGATTGACCATCTAAAGTGGACAGAGAAATATTGTCTTCTGCCTCACGTATGTCTGGCATAGTAATCTAGGAAGCTGTAAAGTATCAAGTCTGTTAAATACTTCATTAAAATAGAAACTTTTAAAATACAGAAGTTTCGTATAGGCTTGCGTAGAGTCCTTTGCACAAATCGTAAACCGAGGACTTAGATCTTGTCACTTGGACACATCGGTTGACAAGTGGAAGCAAAGATCCAACAATGTTGATTTAGATTTGGGAGGGGCATTTTTCTAGCATGTGGCCCAATAAAGGCACCACCGAGACAGAGCAGGATGTGGCTGCATTTGTACGTGAACCAATAACTCAGACAGTAAGAATGGGAGAGGGTCAGAAGAACAGCAAGAAATTAAAAGCTAAGTAGAAGTGATTAAGTTCATGTAGTTACTGTGAACAAGGAGTCATTGCTGAATCTGAAAACATACATAAACATGAAATTTATTCAGTATATAGCATAAAGGAATTCTGAAACACAGCATATGAGTTCCTGCTTTCAGAAACAGTGAGAAATATGTCTACAGAAACCATAAAGAAAATGAGATACAGTAAAGACAGTGGGGCTGCCAGTCTAGAGTGACCTGGGAATCAAAAATCCAACCTCACATTCAAATAAGAGCGATCTGTAAGTGAAGATATAGATTTTGGGGTAATAAGATAGTGATGTTACCATTACTGCAGTCTGACATATTTCAGTAAATATACACAGTCATACCTGCAGAAAATCCTGAGTGAAGAAGATTCAGAGGTAGTATCTGGGCTACAAATAATCACAGATATAGAGATCAACCACAATATTAAGATCTGCTACAGAGTTAGCATAATAAAATCTATTTCTTTTTTCCCCTTGTTTTATAAACTGTAGCATTAAGCAATTTTCTGTCTGAGAGTGGGGAAGATGGTGTAGATTAGCTCTCTAGCAGCGAGAATTGTTTTAGATGGGTCTGAGAGACAAAGACGATGAATTCAGTCAGTGCTTACCTGTGTTACTGAAAAATGGTTTCTTAGCACCTCTCCTGCTGCAGGTCTTGTCTCGGCTCTACAAGATCGATTCACAATCTCCAAGTGAGAATGCCACAAAATAACACGTGGATTGTGTACGTGCCTGTTAAAAACCCAAAATCTTTAAGGACCACTACAATGTAAGATAATTATAATAATCACAATCTATGATTTCCCAAGGTTTCTTAGGTCTGCTTATGTATACCTAGATTCACAATGTCTTGCAAGTCTTGAAAGAAAATATGCAAGTACTTGCAAGGTAATTTAATGAAGTATGCAAAAGATTCATTCAAGATACCTATAGGAAAGACCTTGCCATTTCACACAGAGGAACCAACCAGCTAATCTGTCTGCCTTTTTCCTTGAAGATAAAAGACCCAGTACATTTATCTTTTTGTTAAATCCATTACTAAAACTTCTGGTAACTTATATAAAAGAAAATGGCTCACAGTTTCTGCAATGACTGCCATTACTCATTAATGTCTACATGCTACTCCAAGGACTTTGATGTTTTTCCTTCTATTAAACTAATTTAAAAACCTTAAATAGTTTCCTGAGATCGCCTAAATGTCCTTTCTATAGCAACTGATTTTCGTTATTAAAATTCACTCCCATCTTTCTCATCTCGTGTCTGAATTAGATCCCACCTTTTTATGCATTACTGTGATCTAGATTTTCCATTTCATAGTTTTGCTTTTATTTTTTTTTGTAAAAAATATCTTCCTTTAGTAACATTCTAGCTTTCCTTTTGATTTATTTCCTTGCTCTTCCCTGCAGGTAACTTTTTTTCTTCTCGTATCAGCTAAGCCTTTTTTCTCTCTGAAGGGTCAGAAACACTGCCTTGCTCTGTGTGCATAATTCTAGCTGGCATTAACGGGAATCCCATGTGCAGGTCTTGGAGTCAGAGATACTCAAGGGTCAATCCCCATAGTTACCTACCAAATGTTGTACCTAAATTAAAGACATATAGAAGGATAAACAAACAGAAAATAATTAATTTGGTTAAAGTAATAAGACAAAATAAAACATACACTTATTCTACGAGCTTACATGAGAAGAAGAAAGCATCAGCAAAGGCATCTCTGAACTCAAACCAGCTCCCTCTTTATGAGGGCAAAACTGGTACTTTCTCTCTTCCTCATGTACAGTAAAACTGTCATGGACTAAGAAATCCGTATTAAGACTCAATGATCTTTAAATTTAAATTAACGTTGAAAATTTCAACTACCAGGATGCAGTGAACCTCTGGCAAGGCCCTTGAATATTAAAAGCATGACAGATGTAACCAGTCTAAGGTATGACATGGCTCTGAGAAGCATCCCTTGAAGCCTTTTTCAGTCCAACAAGGAAGATTCACACTTCTGATTCACCCCTGGCTCTACTATTCAGGATGTTCGGGGTCCATACAGGTTCCAGCTAGGACAGTGTGGAAAAAAAACCCCTTGTGGGGGAGTATGGCAAGTTGTGTAAAGATGGGGGAAAAGGTACAAAAATCCTCCAGTGAACTTCGGTGTAGCTAGGATATTGCAGGAGCTCCGGGTGTGCTATAAACCAGCAGACTTGGATACCATTGCAATGACATACAAGAAGTACCCGGTAGGAACAGGAAGGTTACCCAGGGCAGCAGGAGATTGAGGGGTTTATTTAAATCCTTTAGACCTTGTCTATGAAAGAGCCCAAATTGGAAAGCTGCTGATTTAAGTTATTGATTAGGTGAAGAATCAGATGTTTATTTTGGACGTCCACTTAAGGAAAGGAGCAGGTGACACACCAGTATACTCACAACAATCTTTCCTTATTAAAGAATGGATTGACAGAAAAAAATAAATCAAGAGATTCTCTGTAAATCCAAGTATCACATCTCAGAGCTATCCTTCACATAATATTCTGCATCTTATTAGTGTTCATATGAAGAAGGGGAAATTGTCTCCTATTATGGTACACTCCTAATGGCACAGAAAATAATCAAAACCTACAAAGACATGCTGTCATCTCGATGCTTTAAACACGTCATTTAATATAAATATTTCCTGGCTTCCTCCTTAATTTGCTGAGTGCCAAGACAAGGTGTCTCTGTTGTGTCTGGTTTCAGAGGTAGCCTCAAGTTTCTTTTTTCAAAGATTTGTATTATTTTGGACTGTTAGCATTATTTACAGCATAAAGCCTTATAATAAAAGCTGCTTAACAACCTATTTCAACAGACACAAAAAGATACTGTAAATCAGACAACAAGAAGAGAAATAGATTGAAAATTGAGATTGAAACTCAGCACTTAATCCTACTTGGCAAGACACATATTCTCTCTCTTCCTCTACAGCAGAAAATTGGAAAGATCTTGAACAAAGTGGAGCCATTTAGCTTGAACTGAGCACTTTAGAAACATAGTGGGGTAAAAGTAACTGAACTCTGACCATGAAACAAGAAAGCCTTAATATAATTCCAGTTAATGGAAAAGTTGGAAATGGCATCTAGTAGATATGCTCTTTATTGAAATATCTTTGGATTTTTTGATAGACGTGAATTAAGAAATGACTCTCACATTTCATTAAAATCATTATAAATACAATTCTATTTTGTTCCACTTTTACTTCTCTAATTGCTTTGCATAGATTCTTTAAGCAGGTGAGCACAGAAACTTAACCTGAATGAGAAGCTGTAAGCTTCACAGTAATTCTGCTGCCCCCATCCTCTTTCTTTGCCAAACAACGATACTGTGCTCTGGGAGGAAGAGTATAAATGTTTTGAATTTCAATGAAAATTAAATAAGCAACAGAAGGTGTTGGGCCGTAGGACCCACATCAGCCCCCCCAAAATGAAAGAAGCTTATGTATGTCTGCTAGAGCTTTCTGAATGTAGATGAAGTAGCTAGAATGAAGGATACTATTCACAGACTCAGCCTTGCAAAAGCTTACATGTGCAAGCTCCACAACATTTTAATACAGATTCAAAGACATCTGTATTTATTATCACAGAAGCAGCCCAGTGTTTCTATATTGTTCAAAACTCCAGCAATTGTAATAAACAGTTAATGAGTCTGTTAAATCTTGTTCTGCTCTTCATAGAGAACATCCCTGCAACAGAAGACAGGAGCACAGACCTACTGTGAAACATCTAAGTCAGGAAATGTGTGATGATAGGTAAGGAACAGTAAATTAATTACACGAGATGCTAGCAGAGGATATTGGTGCAGGTGTTTGCTCACAGCAGGTAAGCAGGGGGTCGTTGGCTTGATGCAGCAATTACTAAGGGATACTTCATACTCTTTCCTTTGCTGGAAATCAAACTATATTTTAAAGCTTATTTTGATGTTCATTTGTCTGCATTCCCTTGGACTGTCTATATGTGTTTTAGAAATAAAGAGCAAGAATTTGTTCTTTTCTGGATCAGTATAGAGTGTTAGACAGAAAAGGAATCACAGGGTAAATTTAATATGAACTTGTAGAGGAGTTCCAGTAGGACCACACTTCTGACAATGCATGTTGCTTAGCAAATTTGAGGCGCTAGGGCAGAGATTGAGGAAGGGATGAGAAAAAAAACCAGCTTTCTCTCTCTCGTATGAATCCTTCTTAGTAAGAATAGGTGCAGCAGAAAAGATCCCAGAAAATTTCTAATCATGTTCCATCATCTAGGAAAAAATTCTTCCACTGCATCTAAAGCCAATGCCTGTGCCATACGCTGGCAACAAAGACTGAGGCCTTAATGTAAACTGAAAATATTAAGCATTTCTGCTCAAAAGCAATATTGCTTCTGCTGAGTATATTCTACTTCCTCCAGTTTTTCATATTTTTCAGTTAGAAAGACTGAGTCCTTCTGAGTCTAATAGAAGTTTTATCCACCTTCAAGCAAGAGAAGACACAATTACTGGGAGCATAAGTTCACAACCAATTATAGTTTGATCATTGATGCTGCAACAGTGATGGGAAATTTTGCTCAAATGTATAGTCACAGTATAAAAGACTTCTGAAACCATTCAATTCTGTGCAAAATAGAGGTGTAAGTTTATAAAGGCATTGGAAAGCTGGGAAAGGTGATAGGAAAAGGAGCTAGCTAGGGAGTTTCTTTAGGGCTTTGCAGTATATTATTTGCATGATTTTACTCTTCTGCAAACCCAGCAAAATATAGGATTGACCCAAAATGAAATAAGTCTCCACTGCAAACTCAGTGTAAAGTTTATTTTTGAAAGAGGCAGCTTTTACCTGCGGAGACTTTTTAACACTGTTTAATATGAGCTCCTTTATTACTAAATCTCTCCCCAAAATTGAATAGTGCTTTTTAAAAGAGTGGAACAGAAAATTTTGTTATGTCTAGACCAAATTTCAACTTCACTTGGTATGGATGCCCAAGCATCCTAGAGGGTGCAAAAAGACTTTTTTCACCTCTTTAGGAAACAACAAAAGCCTGCTAAAGGGAAGATCAATTATATGTTATGGAAGTCTAAGCAATAGTGCTTAAATATTAAATACAAGGAATGTAAAGAAGGTAAAAGACAGAGAAACTTGTATAAAAAAGTCTTTTCACTGTTCCAAAAAATGATCTATCATAAACACATCTGCCACTGACCTTCCTATCCTTCCCTCCCCTCTCCATCCTCCCTCTCTCCCCCACATAGAGGTCACTTTTTTTAGCTAAAAATAAATAGGTTGCAATTTATGCCAGTTTATACCTTGAATTTAAACCTCTGAGAAATCTGGACAAACGTTCTCATATCACCTGGTAAATCTCAAGAGCATTCAGGAGCGCATTTGAAAACCAAAAGAAAAAAAACCAACTCAATAACCAAACCTGCCTTGTCCCAAAGTGGGAATGCATGAGCTAGTCTCACAGATAAGACTCGAGAAAGCAAGCCAGCTCACGTATACCAGAGAGACTGAACAGTGTATTTATTTTTAACAATTAGATGTAAGCCCAATTAGTCATAAGTCTGCACAACCCCTTAACCAGAATCAGAAAATTCTAGCGTGTAGCGAATGCAATATTATTTGGAGTCTGGGTTGTCACCTGTTAACATTTTGTATGGCAGGAAATTAAATCCAGAGGACCTTCTAATGTTAGGTGCAGGTGCTCTAAACAGAGCAAAGGAAAGTTAGTCATGAGCCTGTAGCTCCACAGTTCGACCCCTACCTTCAGTTGCATCAATTTTCATGGCAATAATTTTCCCCCAACAGTGAAATCAAACAACGAATTATTAAAAAAACACCTTATTAGAGTGTGATTTTAATCTATCAGCTTGCTCCCTGGTGGAAATCGAGAGCGGATGACCTGCATATGTCAGGTCTTCCTTCTTTGAGGAAAAACAATATAACGCTTCTCAGTGCCCGTGAAGAACATGGACAATTGGAGAAAGCTTAGATAGAGGAATCTTAGGGGACTTCAGCAAGTATGAAGTTCGAGGAGAAAGCTCCTAAAAATTCCACAGCTTGACAAAAGAATACTTTTTCTTCAGTTAGAAAAATGTCCTTAAACTAGAACATACCTCAGCATGTGGCAAGGGAAAGATATGCATGGCTGAATGACTTGACCATCCATTCAGGGAACAAAAGAGTTACTGAGCTGCATTAGGTTGTGTAACTGCAAGTGCTTCATTGGGACGTGGTGGTACTGATTCAGGATGTCTGAGAATAAATTCTGAGCAATATGTAGAAGTGGTGGCTGGAAAATTCATTAAAACTATAAATAAACTTCCACACAGAGAAATAAAAGGAAATGTTCAGCTGCAGAGTGATTTGGATACTAATCAGAGCAGAGAACAACATCTGTTATGTATAGAATTGACTTTTTTTTCAAACTTCTCATAGAAAAATTGTTTGTAAACCTAATATTATGCCCCTCCATAAGAAATCATGATGGGAAAAATATAAGTGGTATTTCTCATGTAATGGAAAAACTAGAAAAAGAATTCTAATAAATTCAGACCAACCGTAATATTGGACCATATGTAACACACATCATCTTAATGGAATAAAAGAAAAAAAACCTCAAGATTTGATTTAACAAAATGAGTTTGAGTAATCTAAACTAAGTTATATGGCAACGTAGCCAGCCACTGATAAAGGGCACAAAAGTACAAATGATGAAATTACAGGAAAATTTCCAATGTGTATTAGCATCCACAATGGGGTGTGTGATAAGCTACATTTTGTTATGCTTCATAAATGCAGCATCTCAACAGTTTTTCTTCAAACGATATGTTGAATTTTGGAGAAACTGAGGGTCTACTGAACTTTTAGGAAATGGAATAAAATTAAATACTGAGTTTTGCTGAAAATTGCTGTTTCCAAATGTGAATTGCTCTTTTATATTCTTATAATTAAATTTATCATTTTAACCCCAAACCCATATGACTAAGCAGTTTCTTCACACATAAGCAGATGGTACTTTAGTTGCAAATAAATGTAGCTTCTCTTTAGGCCATTTTATTTGTAAATATAAAAGGAGGCAGAATTCTCTAGAGTTTACATCATTTTTATCCTGAGTGTGGACAAAGTAGATGGAAGAAAAATTTGTTTAAATGCTTGTTGGTATCCATTTTTGCACACTAGCAGAGGTTCATACCTGCCAGACAAGTCCCTGAAAAGCCCCACTGTCCTGCTACTTAGGGCTGGGGATGTGTTCACGCTGTTTTCAACCCTCAGACATTACAGCTCTCACAGCCCCTGCAAGGTGGTCTGGATTTAAATCCATTATAAATATTCAAGCCCCATATCCAAGTTCCATTCAGTCTTTAAGTAAACATTGAACTGGATTAATTAGGGGCACTGACAGTAAAGCCATGTGATTAATTTTATATCAATATATTCTAAATATAATATAAAAATACTTTATGTAAATATGGATACATACACATCTCTAACTATGGATGTTAAAAACTTAAATCATTGGACACCACTTCTAAAATTCTTCCCGTTTCTAAAAAAATTTTGAGGAAACGCCATGACTAGGTTTCATTTTACTTTTAGGTTGTTTTTATTTCCCGCTGGAGATTTTTTCTGCAATGAAGTTATATTATTTTTCAGATAACAGGATAGGCACCATTTATCTTTCCCTTTCCTACTGAAATACAAGCTACACAAAACCATATTTGCTTACCGAAACCAATAGTGTTGCTATTATATTTATATTTAGAAAATCATTTAGTCTCTCAATTTTAGTTTGTATGTGTGTGAAAGAAAGCTACCAAGAAAAAATACTGTATTCAGATAGATGAGGACAATTTTACACTGCACATTTACACAGACGTCATTTTTCATCAGTTAATTGGAGGCAGTTATGTCTCAGTGTTAACATGGGTTCATATTGACGGTAAAAATAATGACAGCACAACAAAAATATATGACAAACTGCATTACGGACCAATTAGCAAGTCTTACTCTGCTACTGTTGTGTGGGAAATGAAAGACAGATCCAGATAGAAATGATCCACTCTGTTTTGGGCAAGTTGTTGCAAAGATGCCTTTTCCATCCTCTGAAGCAGTAACTTAGCCCTAGAAAAGACTGTAATGAGGCCTCGCAGGGACCACTTTCTTCATAAGTCTTATTATCATGCTTCAGTGGGCCCCAGACACCCTGTGCTCTTTTTACCATTGGAGATCTTGTTAGGCTGTACGGGGGACGCAGAACAGAGCATCGACTGCAGGGACGTTTCGCCAGGCACTTCATCACTAATGAAATCAGAATTTATAAGAGCAGCGGTCTCTGTCCATCTTAAATCTTGGGCTAAACAAATTGGGAAGGCAAAGTATGACTACTGACGGGTTGAGAAAGCACCGCTGAGGATGAGAGTGATAAACAGTCCGGTTCGGTGTGGGCAGTAATTTAGAAAATCAACTGAGGAGAAAGTAAGACGTTTCTGTGCAAAGAGAGCCATCAGTCTTTTCCTCCAAAAAGACCTACTTTCTGCATGGGGGTTTTTTTTGATAAACATAGAGTTGGAGGCAACGGAACAAATCTCAGCAAGGCAGCTGAGTGGGTGTTCATGGTTCTAAATGAAACTGAAAAGCTCATGCGTGGTATTTATATCACGTCACCGAAATGAATCACAAAATCGCTGTCTGGACTTGATTGCTTTAGTAATCAACAATCTACTTCTCAAAATACCCAGACACACGCACAAATCTGTTCTGAAAAATAACCATGATCAGAATTGCATAGACTGATTTCAGCTGAAGGAGATCTAATCTGTGAATTCCTTGATGATGCTCTGTGTCGTTTGGGAGATAGAAATTCCAAGCTGCACTGAAAACAGAACTAAATGGGTACAAGCAATACAGCAAACAGACTTTTCCTCAAGTAATTTACAGTAAGCAACAGCGTTAACAGGAAGGAAGTGAAAAAAGTTCTCTTCCCTGACACCAATTAAATCAACAATTTCTACTCTTTTATCAAGGATGAAGGATCGTAAATACTCTGGTTCCTGAATGATAAATAGAATATTGACTGAGGGGCACTGCACAATGGTTCTAACAGAGGCTTTAAAGGTAACTGGAAACAAGCTGTTTAAAGTAAGCAGAGAAGCATTTTATCATTTGGCTTCACAGCTCATTTCCAGTTCCTTTGCTTGCTTTGGCTGGTGCTAGATATTGACAGGGTAAAATCCTGTATTTATGCTTACTGGTTCTGCTTCTGCTTCGGTCATCTCATTCCTCCTTCATCCCACAGGTAACGGTCTCTGTTTGCTTTGCAGCTTTGTAATCTGGATGATAAAATGTGCAGTTACTTAGCGATGCACTGAGATGGTGTGACACAGCACGGGTCCAAAAGAGTTTTTCAAGAAAATTTTGGGAAAAAAAGTCAGAATTATTTATATAATTATACTTTGCAGTAAAAAAATGGAGAATCCCTGCATAGATCTCTTAAAAGCAAGGAAACAAGGAGGAAAAAAGGGGGAATAGAATCTACTTCTCCATAAGGACAAAGAGGCTATTTTTCTCCACTGAAAAAACTTTAAACAAAAAGATTTTTCCATATTCTGGCATAATATCTGATTTTAAACAAGTTGTTTTTCTTGAGAGCTGAAAAAATTGGGCTAACTAGTGAATGCAAGTAAATTTATTCCGATTACCTGTCTCCAAAGGCTGCAGAGTAGTCCACTGTAAACTTGACAATATTTTCTGGGTGAAAAAACAAACATGCACCTTAGTATTTCTTTATTATTGCTACTTCTATCCTTTGTTTCCTGCTTTCCTGGCAGATACATATATATTTTAAAGCATATTTAACATTTTACTCAAAAGAAACTTAAAAAAGGAAACTTAAAAGAAAAGAATCATGAAACTGGAAAAACACGTTGTTTTCATTTTTGTAATGAAGGCAACTGCAATGAGCAAGAACTCAGCACCTGAATGCTTTTAAGTTCATACCTAAAAAAGCAAAACACTTGCTATTAAATTGTGTCTTAGACTATCATGATAAGAAAATTTATTGCACTATCCTTCCTTTTTATTGTGCGCTCTCACTGTAAATGCAGTTGAGATGGCTTGTGTGTTTATGAGGCTTCTGTTCTTTCCTGTTAACTTAGATTTTACCTTTGTTGCCCTCGATTCCCACCCAGATGTGATCCTTAGCCGCTCTGTCCTGGACAAAGAGGAACAAAGGGAGAAAATGACAGTCTTTTAGAGGACTAACAGAGTGCTATCTCTTCCACTCGCACTCCTGCAAAGGTTCTCCTCCTACCAGCATTTGCATGGCAAGAGATTTTCAATCTACCATTTGGGATGCTCTGTCCTGGAGCTGAGACTTGGACCAGCTTTGCAGGGCTCTCACTTGCCACCACGGCAGACTTTGTTGCTTTGAGATACCGAAGCGCATTTTACAGGGGGTTCTCATTCCTCCTCACTTGTTCAAGCGTTGTCAGAAATACAGAAATCTGCACTCAGCAAAACAAGCTGGTTAGCTGACGCGTGGGAATAGCAGTACCTTACTCACCTGGTGAAGAGAAGGGGGAATGCTGCAGGTTGCCTGCAGTCAAGGTGCCCTTTTAGGAAAGGCAGCCTTGCACTTCCACTTCCCAGAAGAATAATCAAGCTCTCAGCAATGTATTTTACAAACTCCCCACTGAATTACTGCAGCTGAGCAGCTCAAGCAGCAATAGGAGCAAGGCAAGGCAAGGAGGGCTGGCTGGAGTCTTTTGTCTCTCCCCAAATGGCTGAAATTCATTATAGAGAGGCTATAAATTGGTAGAACTCTTCAGACTGAGATGCCTCAGAAACATCCTAGGCTGTTCAGAGCCTCAACTACAACTCTCTACACTGAGAAGCTTCGTGGGCTGGTGGTTCTGATGAATAGTTAACATGTGAGGGCTGAGCAGCTGTAAACAAGCAACTTTTAAAGGAATTGGATTAATAGACTCCATGGGCCAACTGCAACATCTGGATTAACTAATTATCAATTGATGGTGAGCGGTCTGTGCTGGTCCCACAATACTTGCCAAAAAGAAGTACCAAAACTTCTATGGTTACTTACATGCTCATCTTGTTTAGGTGTCCAAATTACTGTGTAAACAAACGGTGTCGTAAAAGATGCCTCTCTTCTCATATAAAGATACATCCTTCTTCTATTCCTCTTTGCAGAGCTGTACATCAGGTTATAGTCTGGAAGTTATGCAAGTTACTTTATCTTAACTTTGTATCTTCTGCCATTTTCTTTCTTGCTCTTCAGAAAAAAAAAAAGTGGAATTTCCTACCAAAAGGCTTTTCCTATCTAAAATTGACTTTAGTGAAATGAGGTCTTTGTGCGAGTTCTGTGCCTGTGTAATCCTTGCTAAATGTCTTTACAGGTTCGTGAGCTAAATCTCATGACCCAAATCCCGAGCTTCTTAGTTCTGTCTTCATTCAAGCAAACACCATCGGTATCAAAGAGAGTTTGCCTGAGTAAAGGACCTTGGAGTTTATCTCAGGAGAGTAAATACTGCTTAAGCTTCAGAGTAAGTGCTGAACTCTTCAACATTTGTTTGCTGATATTGATTTCTTTGTACCCAAAGAAATTTTTCTGCTCTGCATTAGGGAGTGAATCATTGCTTAAATACTGCTTTAGTGGAAATACACAGTCAGAGTTTCTACCAAGTATACAGTTATCACGGCAACAATAATTAAAAAAATTTGCACACTCCTTTGTGCTCTACGTTAGTAGCAATGCCAGAAGATTAAGCCCACAACACATTGCACCCCACCTACTATGCACTCATGAGTAACTGTACTCATCTTTCATTAATTTTATTTCCTTCCTCAAGCTACATTCATACTTAATCTGCAAACCTTAATCTTTCTATTAGGAAATTATACCATGGATACTCCTGTCTTCTCTTTAACATGCCACTTTCATATTGATTTCGATTGAGTTACTGAGTTTGGAGCACTGGAAGGAGAAAAAGCAGATCTGAAGAATTCAGGCACTTTATGAGCAGTATATACACAAAAATAACATGGAAAAGTACAACCGTTTCATCCCAAAATATTTTCACTTCAGAAAGATAATAAAAAAAAAAAGAAGAAAAAAAAGGAAGAAAATAAATTGAGTATCTTTTTCATACTATAATTCCTGTATTCTGCATACATCTCTAAATTCTATCTCTCTCCCTAGAGCTACTGCATGGATATAAAGATATTTTTTCTGCCTGGCTTTGATAATTTTTAAACCAGAATTGGTTCTGTCACTCAAAAGTGACTAACTATTTCTCTACCTGTTGGAAGAAACAGACTTTCATGCAACCATTTTTTTGCCCTTGTTGCTAACAGAAGGGACCATAGTCTAGATTTCCAAATTAAACACAACCTTGCAGATGTTGAAGCATCTGAAGTTGGGCAGCAATTCATTCCCACTGTCTCCTCCTCTTCCTTTCTGTTGTTGATGAAGGTCTACAGTTCTCCACCCTTCAAAAATTAGAGACAAATACAAATAACAGCTGCTGCTTCTGGTGCTCTGAATAATTCATGGCAGCTCAGTTTCTGTTTTGCGATGCTATTTGCATCGTACAGCATGCAAAGGACAGTTCCACTGGAGGATTCCTTGGAGATATGGAATAGAAAGACATTTTTGCAAATAAGTGTCCTTAATTTAAACTATTTTCATATGGGATTCCTCTGAACTAAGGTACACAGTGAGGAAATGGTCTTGGGAAAGAGTTCAGCTAACAAAGGATTTGTAATGAGTGTTTTAAAACATTAAAAAAAAAACTCAGCAAACTGATTTACTGCTTATTTGAAAGCCTCTAGATTGAAAGCCTGGAGAAGGTAACCTTGCACTTCACCAGAGGGCTGAGACAGCCTGTCTGGGCTGTGATTTCTCTATCCAATTTTGGAGCTGATGAAAAAACCATCAGAATTATAGACATCTGAAAATTGTTCAATTAACTATTTTTAGCTAACATGATAGTGTATGAAAATTGAAACTGTTAATAAAACTATGACAGTTTTGACTAAACCTCCAAGTTTCTGTGTTGTCAAACTGAAACAAATGTGATTCTAGTGAAAAGAACTATCAAAATTGCTTAAAAAGTAGGTTAAAAAGGGGGGAAATAAAACACAATTCAGTAATTTTTTTTCTTACATTCTCAATGATGTTGAGCCTTAAATTTTCATATCAGTCCCAAACGATGTCTTTCTTTTCCTCTGATAGCTCAAAAAATTCTAGTGTAATAGCAAAATAATTCTCGACAGTGATATCAATGCTGAAAAATCTAACACTATGAGACACCTCCAGAAATATATAGAAGCTGATAAAATTGGAATAAGTAACATTAGTGGCATGCAACCTTCTTGTTCTTGTAAGGTGTGGTTACTTCAATAAATTATGAGATTTGAAAGGAGATATGTGAATTATTTTTTATTTTTAGGTGGAAACGATCACAGCTCTAAACACCATGTAAACTGAAAACCAATCTAACCACCTTTAAGTCATTCTTAATTTTCCTCTCAGGTACCACATTCAAACTGAGAAATGTTATAAAGCAAACATTAGTCCCTGATAAGCATGTGTTACAGAGATATAAGTTATTCATAGAACAGATTCATAGGTCATAGACCCAAGGTGTCCTTTCTGTAAGACGCAGAAATAAGGTCATGGAAATGAAGCAAGAAATAACTGATTATGGTCATCATGGTCTCATTGAGCGGCAATGGGATGTTTCATCCAGCCTGGCTCTTTTCCCAAAGCCACTTGCAGATTCCAGTCTTCGGCTGCTCTGCTCCCATCTCCCCTTCCCCACCACAGAGCTCAGGCCGGTGAACCTCGCAGGACAGACCGAGCATGGACCCTCACCCATTGTCATTCTCCCCAAATACTCTTTTTTGTTCTCTTGACAACCTGATTACACTCCAAAATCTTTTTCTGAGCAAAATCTAGACTGAAACAATTAACTAACGACTGAATAACACCGCACCAGAAACCATGGCTATCATGGAGATTGTTGGTTCTTGATTACTGACGGAGACACCTCATGCAGGTTCCCACACAGTGTTTCTTCTGCCAAAAGTGCAAGCCTGCAGGAGGAATGTTGATCTGTCACTTTATCTATTTGCTTCCAATTTATATCTGCTGCGTTCCATCGCAGAAGCCCGAGTGCTCTTACTTTAGTGTATGACCTTGGGCATCTGCTGCTGAAAGGCTCTTTTCTAAGGCAAGCAGGTCAACCTGTACCAAGTAATAAAACATTATTATCATATTCTCTGCTTTTCAGGGTAGAATGGTCTTCAGATTTTACATCTTGCTAAATACAGGGCAGCATCTAAATACGTAAGTGCCCTTGCAGGTTTGCCCCCAGAATTCAGTTCTGTAGATCCCACTGCAGTGTCCCACAAAAGGTACAAATTGTCCAGCCAGTATCGAGCCTCGAGGGCTGGACCCGCACTGCCCCACAGGGCCACGCTGGGCCAAGACTGGCACTGAATATTTACTCTTGCTAGCAGCTCACAGCCTTGGAAGAAAGAAAGAGAACATTCAGACACAGAAAGTTCATGGATCACTGCAGAAGGTGGTCACTTGCCTGAAGAGAACTGGCGCAGTGATGTGGAGACTCGCACTTAGCAATTCTCCTCAGAAATACAAGCAGTGACACCCCAGATGTGGCCCCACGAGTGTCACCTGCCCACAAGCGCTGTAACCTGGCTTGCCCTGACCCCATGCTCAGATCGCAAGGGTCAGGAGTGGTAAAACAAAAAGTGTTTTTATGGTTCTTATCCCTGAGTGAAAGATGACTTCACAGATTTTCCAGCCAGAAGTACTGCAGGGTACGGAGGAGCCATCAGAACAGATGATCACAAAGTGAGAGGAGATGGGAAAGAGAAAGTGATTTTACAACATGCACCAAAAGCATCACATGTTGGCTTGCAACCGCATGCTTCTTCATTCATCAAGAGTCACTGGGGAAAATTACTTAAGGAAACATGACATTTCTCATCTCCGATGTTAGTATCAAAACATATACTTGCTCCAGTCCTGCTTGTTGGCAGAACACTACCCCGACTTCAGAGCCAATATTTTATTCCTTCTTTTTTTTAACCTGGCATCTGGTGTATCAGACAGCAACTGACTCCAGCATAAATAAAATTTCAAATTAAAAATAATGAGCTGCATGTGTGTAACGTATTTTGTTTTTTAGTTAATTGTCCCTAATTTATGCAGCTGAAGTGCCTTGCAGTTTCCTATGATTAAAGACTACCGTGTTTAACTTGTCAGAGAATTCATTTGATATCGGTATAAAAGAGCTATAAAGCACGCCTATGATTGCTTTCTGAATAATATTAATACATTTCTCCTTAAATTGTTCAATAAAGAATGAAATACACCTGATCTATAGATTCTGTGATGACAGTTTAAGAGCTTTAACATGAATGAAAAATTAATCATATTAGAAAGTATTTTTCCTAATATACACATAAAATGTTTGTGCTAATGGAGTTTATTCTGAGAACCACTGCTTTATTCAAAATGGAATTCTAGGTCTTCAAACTTAGCCAAAAAATCCAAGAAATTCACCTCAATCAAAACAAATTTAGAGTAAAATGGTAAAAACAAATCCAATAGAGCAAATCTTGCATAATTTTTAAGCGATTCCTCATGCATCAACCTAAATCCTTAATTCAGAAAATTACTTGCAGCACTTAACTTTAAGTGTGTGCTTATACTCCTTTCTTGCCTTACATGTTTTGCTGAATCTATAGAGTTAACAAACCCCACGCTGAGGTGTGCAGAGCTAATGCAGTCAGGGAGAGATTCAAATGTATTTTTGGCTCAGGTCCCTAAACATAGTAAGTACCATTTAAATGACTACATCTTCTTTTTATTCTCTCCCCTTTATAATCTCTTGGTTAATTTGACCACATAAATTTGTTCAATTGATTAGTTACAAACAAATATCTCTGAGCATCCTCAAAGTTACTATGGTTACATTAGTTCCAATGTGCAGGTTGGTAAATGAGCGGTTCCCCTCTCAGCGCTGCCACCTTAACAAGGTTTCCATTAGAGCACAACTTTTATCACACCCCAGAAAGCTGAATTGTGAAGTGAAAACCCAGAGGAAATCAAATTTCCTTAACTCCAAACGCTCAAAAACTGTCTATCCTTTGGAGGCTGGAGTGGGTAGGGGATAGGTCTTCTACTCTGTTGGTAAAAGGCAAACACTTCCTAATAACAACATGAAAATAAGTACATATATATATATATATATATAGGGTTGCCAAGGAAGGCCACATTCATATAATCAATGCACTGTTTAGAGCCTGAAAGCAAAATGTTCTTAAAACTACACAGATGACCTTGACACAGACAGTCAGCTTTCCTAGTATGTGCAGAAGGCTATTGAGGTGATTGAGACATGCAAGGAGGAATTTTGATTAAGATTATGTGGACGATAATAAAATTATCATTGTTCAAGTAACAATGAAACACCTCACTTTGTAGTTTAGTTTGTTTGTTAAAAATAAATCAGTAAATAAAACTATGCACTAGTGTTTGGATAAAATACCAATAAGTATCTTATTTATGTCTATTTGTTGTTAACTCTCTCTGTTTCCATGCTGGGATGGTTTTTTATTTTTTATTTCATTTTTATTTCATCCTCTTGGAGCGGTGAGGGGTTTGCCACATGTTTATCCATCTAACTTGTCTGATAAGATTTTGTATATGCCTTGAGCCACCACTGACAAACACAATGAGCTTTGTTTAGGCGTGTTCTTAAACGACCTCCCAGCGATAAGCTCATTTCCTTTAGTTTCTTAGGTTAGTAAGGAAGAGCATGATCGCCCGTCTTGTCTCCGAGTGGATAAAAGGACCCAAACTGCCTTAAAGTGCAAAAGTCAGATGAACTACTGAAATCATCGTGTCATACCAACAATTTGAACATGACATTTTGTTATGTATTTGTGAGTCACAAATTAGCCATCAGAGAAAGGAAGATGAACATTATTTCCCTTATTTGACGGACCGAACGCTTCATATTAGCGAGGGCTGGCATTTTCTGTGGGTTTTCTGGAATTCATACAGTAACTTCCAACCTCAGTTTCTCGTCACCTCAAACTACCCCGATCAGCTATAAATAAGCTCATGCATTTCAATGTATAAACCTCATCTTAAAATGTTATATTTTTCTGCCTGAAATATCTCCTTTCTTTGTTTGTTTATTTTGCCTCTATAATACACTGATTTAAAGACATACAAAATAAAAGAGTTAGCTTTTAGCTTCCACCAAAAATCTTGCTGGGAGAGGAAAAGGAAGAAAACAGAATGTATTTCTTTTTCTTCCTTTTAAATAAAGAATATGATTGCTATGCAAAAGTTTGTAATGCTCAGCCTTCTTATGCATTTAAAAAGTCATCTGTAAAACTGTTTTAACTCTGATAGATAACTGCTTCAGTGAGAAAACTACTGTACAAGTAATTTTCTTTCCTCATAATGGAAGTAATGAACTAGCTCAAGTTTATAACAATGGTGAAAACAAGTTATTACATAAATCCTTTCCAAAATCCTGATTGTGAAAAAGGTTGCTTTCATGCGTGATCACAGCAAATATTAATGTCCTTATTTGTAACTTAACCTGTTTCTTAGAAACATTTATTTATAATTGAAAAAAAATGGAATACAATCTAATTTAATAATGCCACCTATTAAGGAAACAGCAGCAGCTATAAAGAGAAAAACCCCACTGGTTATAATTAAAGACTTATTGGAGGAGGTTCAGCTTCTTCCATTCACTGTTAAACCACAGGCAGGAAAACAACTGGAAAAATTTAGAATAAGTTAGGTGTGCGACCAGTGTAATATGTTAAGATATAACGAGCTTTAAAGGTGTAGTTCATGAAGCTGAACAGAGAATTCAGGAAAGAGATTTTAATACTCCTACTACTCTTTAGAAGTATGTTATTCTGTGCATAGACCATGAAAACCCAAAGGGGTACTTCTCTTTTCTACTCATTAATATGAAAAAGCCTATCAGAATATTGCCTGCAGCTTTCTGTTACTTACGGTGCTGGTCTGGGACTGCCTGGTTCTTTTTCTTTAGTGGTGGACAGGGAAGATAACTCGTGTCTGGGAGGCAAATCCTCCCCGTGCAACACCAGGGCTGTCATCTGAAGATCCCATCTCAGCTTGGTCCCACTATCAAGCACGCTTGGGATTACATCAGAGAAAAACCTGAAGACTAGGCATTTAGGCACGAAATTCAGAACAGGAGGCTACAATTACATACAATATAAAATCTTAATTCTGGGTAATGCTAAACTAAAAAAAAAAATGCTTGCTAGCTCTTTTGTCTCCTTAAACAGATTCCTTAATAAATGCATCAAATCAGAGCAAGGAATTCAAACTTCCCAACAAAAAAGTTACAGTAATCTCTGCTGTGAAACCGAAGCCAGTCTCTGGGACCTGGCTGTTCTCCTGCAATGAGTTGTCGCTCAGCATGTGGTGGGGATGCAATTGCTGTTTACTTTGGAGATTGACATTCACAGCTCCCACTTCTCAGAAGAAGCCTAAACATGACGCTCCTGTGGGATAAAACCTGCCCCAGAAGTCCTACTTCAATATTTTCTTATACAAAGAGAAGGAAGGGATCATCCTGTTCTGGGAAATGTCAGGTTAGAAAAACATACTTTAATTTAGCTCTTTCAGTGCTTTATATAAGCAGGTTTAACTACTGCAGAAATTTGATGGAGACCCCCCAGGAAAATATCATGCAGATCTACTGAATAGGCTATTGGACATACAGATAAACCCGTTTAAACCTTCTCGCACCTTCACTTAGAACAGAGGAGCTCAAACACGCATGTACTCCAGAGAAAGTTTTGTTGACTTACACAAAGCAAGAGGAAGAATGGGACACTACATGCCCCTTGGAGTCAAAGCACTTTCCATTCCTGCCACCTACAAGTCTAATACCTGAAGTTCATGGGTGTTACGTTATGCATTTCTGCTGACGTTTCTTTAGTTTTGGTACAACATCCTCTTTCAGCAGGCGCGCATTAGGAGCAGAGAACCTGATCCCACTTAGAAAAACCATAACCACAGTGATATAATGCCACACGCAACCACGATGACCCTGTACTAAAGATAAAGACAAGATGTGACATGATCGCTGATAAGCACTAACTCATGGAAATAAATTTGAGAGTGAAGATCTTTTAGCTTTGATGACACAGATTTAAGTAGCTCTATGAAGACAAATTTAATCTAGAGATCAGGTATACATTTTAAAAGTATCCTCAAAGGCAATTCTAAATTCTGAAGTATTTGGTTGGAGGAAACGATAGGCTGTAGAATAATTGAAAATTATATGAATAGTAATAATAAATATTTAGATAACAGAAGCTTAGAGCAATCAAAATCATTCACTTATTTGAATATGGTAAATAATTTTGACAGGAAAATGAATTTCCAGGGGGGTGTTTCATTTTGACTTCTAACTGATGTGTTTTGACTTTTCATTTCAAAATCATGGATGCCTTTCCTTGAATTAATTAGTTTTTCAAAGAGAAGTAACACAACAACAAGCATTTCATGTAGAATAAACCTTTTCAGCTACCCTGAAATAACATTATCTATGTCATTTTGCCAGAAGTAAAGAAAAAAAGGGAATAAAGTCATCTTGAAATCATGAAATAAGTCCCCCGCTCCCCCTTTTTGCCGCATTAACTGGCACACTCACATAGGGAAGAACATGAAATGTGTTATGATAATCTTTCTTAAAAATATCATTATATAAATTTTTAACAAATGGTACTGGGAGTAAGGTAAAGATGGATGATTTGCTTGTCCTTTTTGGCCTTTGAATTCTTGTATCACCCTATCTTTGCAGTCCTTGGGCAGGATCAGAGTCTTCATGATCCCTAATGCGCTTCTTATACCTGTACTTCTGCAGTAAGACACATTATAACAAAACCTCCTGATCCAGTATTAATGAATGTTATCTAGGTAAAATCTCATTTATCAGCTTGAAAGGTTGGGTGTAGCAGGAGGTTAAGTGAGAGTGTTTTTCATGCTTCTACCTTTCATGCTTCATGCTTAGAGCAAGGAGATAGCCCAGCTTGCCTTTAATCTTCCAAAGTGCCAGACACTCCAAACTACTAATGCAATAATTATAACCTGAGGTACTCAGTACTCCACAAAAATTATTAACAAATTTCATTACCAATCCCTGATATAACTGATGCAATTAACACCTTACTAACCAAAATGTTATTTAGCTGAGAAACTCAGGGACTGAATGCTTTTGTTCATCCCTACAATACAATAAAGGTGACAATTGTGCAATCATAGAATCACTAGGTTGGAAGAGACCCACCGGGTCATCAAGTCCAACCATTCCCACCAATCCCTAAACCCTCATCCCTAAGCACCTCATCCACCCTCACCTTAAACACCTCTAGGGAAGGCGAGTCAACCCCCTCCCTTGGCAGACCGTTCCAATGCCTAACCACCCTTTCCGTGAAGAATTTTTTCTTATCTCAAGCCTAAATCTCCCCTGGTGGAGCTTGAGGCCATTCCCTCTCGTCCTGTCCCCTGTCACTTGGGAGAAGAGCCCAGCTCCCTCCTCTCCACAACCTCCCTTCGGGTAGTTGTAGAGAGCAATAAGGTCTCCCCTCAGCCTCCTCTTCTCCAGGCTAAACACCCCCAGCTCTCTCAGCCTCTCCTCTTGTTCTCCAGCCCCTTCACCAGCTTCGTTGCTCTTCTCTGGACTCGCTCCAGAGCCACAACATCCTTCTTGTGGTGAGGGGCCCAGAACTGAACACAGGATTCGAGGTGCCGTCTCACTCACCATTAATAATAGTATTTATATAATTTGTTGGGTTTTTTCTTTTCTTTGTTTTTGTGAAAGCCTTGCCCAAAAGGAACTAATCCCTGTCTATCGAACCACACCTCTTTAGGTAGAAACTACCAGCCCCTGTAGGTCTGGACTCCAGCTGCTGAGGCAGAGGTGAAAACCAACCTCACTTCTATTTTGTAACCTTCTACTGATCACTATTCCAAAAGCAAATCACCTCCATGAAAGTGAGAAGTAAAACTTCAGCTCCAGCCTCTACTAGTCTATGGAATCTTTATTGTTTCTTCCACAATTTCTTTCAAACTGCTCTGCACATCTGCAGTACCTAATCGAGTTTGCATTATGCAGTTCTACAACACCACATGCCTTGCGCAGAGCAGAAACATTCAGATTGTTTTTAAAAAAATAGACACAAACAAATCCCTGTGTTCTCAGAGAGAGACCATACTGTAAAGATTTTGTTTATTAGCTTTAAGCTCCATATAAACTACAGAGGGATCGTATCCAAGAGTCTTAAAATCCTGACTTCTAATGAAGACCAACCATACCTCATGGGAAAATTAAGAAATCAAGAGCTGCCATTTCAGAAGCAGTTTTGTAAACATTTTTGATGGTTCCATTAAAAATTGCATAAAACAGCATGTAGAATAAGCAAGGAAATATTTACAAAAACATCCAATATACAATATTTACATGAGCATTAATCCATGTCAAACAGATTCCTTTATTGCATAAATGCAACATATTCAGGCAACCCCTCTGCCATAAATCTTTCAAATATTACCTCAGCCTGTTAATACCATTACACTAAAAGGATAGCCATGAAAGTACATGCCACATGATTATAGATAATGCTAAAATAATACAATTTTTGTGCATTTTTAACACTTCTGAGGAAGCCTCTAGTGCTTTCAATAACTCAACTAAATCCCCCCTAGATCTAATTTTCTTCTTGACCTCCCTTCCTGCTTTTGCTTACACTTTAACAGAGAAGGAACTTACACTGAAGCCACATGTGCTAAATCAAATGAGATGTAGGGAAAAAGAAAATAGGGAAGGGGAACACCAGACGTACCGTACCTCAGTCCCTCACCACCGCAGGATCCCGTGTAGATCTCTCTAGCAAAAGGGGAAAAGCTTCCCATCGAAACACCCCAGCTAATTTCCTTACAGTTATTTAAACAGTGTGCCAGGACTGTTTCAGCTGAGCTGTGTCTGCCAGAGAACCAGGGCGCCGAAAGGCGCCCGCTGCTCTCAAGCTGCTTTAAATAGCACCTCCAAGAGGGGGTAAAATTAGCAGCCAAGGGCTGCCAGGGTTTCCATGAAATCCTCATGGACCACCTCCTGCCAGTTTTCTGGTTGCTTTGCCAGAGAAGGCTCTACGATGGATCCAGTAGCTCTTGTATGAACCAGTTTATTGTCTTTCATCTTCATTAAAAATGCTTACACAGAGCAAGCAGTGAAAAAGCAGAAATAATAAGGATGAATAACGTTTTGCTATCCCTCCAAGAGACATGAATACCCTGTCTTGTCAGGAGAAACCTGTAAAAATCTCTACAAGGTGATTTTTGTTTTCCTTCGTTTCAGACGCTGCGCTGCCTCCCAAAAGCATATTTTTAGAATACAGACAATATTTTAAGACGTTGTTTCAGGAATGAGCCGGTGCAGCAGCTCCCCTAAATTCATTCTCAGTGTGTGTTGGGCTCAGAAGTCTCCCCAAATCATTAGCATGTGATAACTTTCCTTTTATATTCACAGGCCTAGGGCAATCTGCTGAGGAAGCCTCTAAAATCCAATTTCATCTCAATTCAGGGAATATTTTGCCATTGACTTAACCAAGGCCAGGATTTCAAACCTGAACTGGGTAGGGGACAGAGCTCAAAAATTCCTCTGTTTTTCTCAGCAGTACCCGTTCTTTAATATATAGTCTGATTTTAGTCTGCATAAAAGTGATGGACTATTCATTAGAAAAACATACAATAGCTTCCAAACCAGACATAAATCCTGAGAATATGATAATGTGACATATAAAATACTTTTGAATCAACCTGCAGTAATATGAATATTGCTTGTTGGGAATGAATTGAAATCCCAAATGAAATACTGCTCTTCTGGGGAGGAAAATAAAAGGGAAAAAAAAATCTTAGCCTTCATTGATAGTTTCAAGCTGCCCATCCTTTTCATGCTTTGAAAAGGAGAACACTTGGAATTGATAATAACACAGTCAGGAGGATGTCTCCTGGTCAAGCATGCCAGAAATGCTTTGAAAACACAGGCTCTGAAAAGTTTACAACAGCCAATTTGTACAGGTTTGCCAGTTCCTATAAAGTGTGGTTGAATGTCTGATGATCCGGGCTGAACTCTTCGAAAACAAAACCCCAAAGTTTCAGTTAAACAACAAGTACATCACATAAGCAGAGTTACTTTATATTTATATCTGAAAATGTATGCTTTTTCCTTGCTAAGCTAGTGTCCATCCTTTAGTCCTTGTAACAGCCTAGATGCCAGACCAAATATGCCCTGTACAAATGATGAAGCAGCAGCTTTCATTGAGGACACACACACCCCTTCGTTACTGAACACAGTGAGATTGCCTCTGGAGAGCTTTAGCTTTATTTTGATGTTTACTTGTTTGTCTTTAATTCAAAACTATTAATCCTTAGAAGTGATTTGTAATTCGACTACTCTGTTATAGCTCAGAGCCTAGATTTTATTGCTCTGTATGATCTTTCATTAGGGAAATAGCTAAATCAGGATTATTTGATAAGGCACAGCCATCCATCACTTTGGCTTCTCAAAAAGCTGTCTGGACAGTCAAGTGCAAGAGGAGGAGCAGTGCTGCACAGGATGCTTGTGGGCACAATCGCAGCAGGAGCGTTCGGTGGCTGCTTCACAGAATCACAGAATAACCAGGTTGGAAGAGACCCACCGGATCATCGAGTCCAACCATTCCCACCAATCCCTAACCCGTGCCCCTAAGCACCTCATCCACCCTCACCTTAAACCCCTCCAGGGACGGTGACTCAACCACCTCTCTGGGCAGCCTGTTCCAATGCCTAACCACCCTCTCCGTGAAGAACTTTTTCCTAATCTCAAGCCTAAATCTCCCCTGGAGGAGCTTGAGGCCATTCCCTCTCGTCCTGTCCCCTGTCACTTGGGAGAAGAGCCCAGCACCCTCCTCTCCACACCCTCCCTTCAGGTAGTTGTAGAGAGCAATAAGGTCCCCCCTCAGCCTCCTCTTCTCCAGGCTGAACACCTCCAGCTCTTGGTGCTTCCAGCCTGGTAAATCGAACTGGTGGTCTTCACCCCTATCAGCTGCCTGTCCTCTAGGGGCTTGTAGGTGATACCTGACTAATCTGTATAACCCCTGAGCATGCAAGAGGGGAAAAAAATTAGGAGTATAACAGAGATGTACTGTGTTATCTCCTCTTGTTTTCTCCATTTGAGTGATTGCAATCGGTTATGGCTGGGGCTAGAAGATCCCAGAGCTCATCTACTCCGTGCAGTTTGTTCTCTTTCCTGCACATAAAGCATTTCAAGGGGACTTCGCTGTCCTGTGTTTTCTTTATTTAGCGCACTCTCACCCCCAGGTTGGGCACCACATTTACTGCAATCTTCCCTCCACGGCTGCCTAGCACCAGCTATGATTTCCCTGGCAGATTTCTGAACTGGATGCCAAGGCAATGTTGTGCCCAGAAACTCTCAGAGCTGCAAACAAACTGACAGCTTCCCTCACACTTTCACTGCTTCCCATCCTCGGAAAGCAGCAATACAACAGCTGATCAGATTCTTCTTCAGCTGACAAGCATCTCTGCAGTTATACGTGGAGACACATATTTATAAACAGCCCACCAGCCAAACAGAACATTTAATTTTGAAGAAAACTACTACGTTTCTGAAGCAAAACTTTGTTAGATGACAGTGCTCTTAATAACAAATAGAAAAAGAATAAATACTCTTTTGTTCAGAGCTCAAACTGACAGATGTTGCCAAATCCCAAGATGCTCATGGCATTAATATCTGCTTCCCAAATGGGGCTACCACAGATTTCAGAGGTCAAGACCCCACCTATGTACAAAGTTTATTCTAAAAAAATAAAAAAGAAAAAAGATTTTTTTACTCTGCCTACTGTGAGCGTCACTCACCTTCCTTTTACCAGAAGCCTATTTGTAATTTTTTCTGCTCAGCCCCACAAACAAGCAGCTTTTGACCTTTGCTGTGACACAATAACTTTACATTCCCATGTGCTTGCTCAAGTCATGTTTGCTCTGAATTTCCCCTTTAACACTCCTCTGAACATCACAAAAATCTGTAAAGAATACCTCTCCTCATTTTTTTTTTCATGGCAGGCAAGGGTATAAACGCAAGTCTTCAGACACCAAACATAAACAACAAAAACTGAAAACTAGCATTATTTTTACTGCTGAGCCATCAAATAGAAACTTTTGAAAGGACTGGAGTGAAGAATGGAAGGTTCTTTATTGCCTGAATGAAGTTATTACTTGGTTAATATTTTGCTCTTTGCTATTTAACCTCTTTTAAATATCAGCTTAGCTTTACACATTGCTCTCTTGTGTTGGCAAAAGAAAACACATAATGCAATGAAATATTGCTTCATGCTAGCAATAAAAAAAAATAGTATATTTTTTTACATGGTCATACCCATATATACCTTCAAACTCTGTCCTGCGAATATTTAAACAGGTATCTAAATTTAAGTGTCTGCGTAGTTCCACTAACTTTAATTTTGTCATTCAAAACCAGAACCTTACTGCTATTACCGTCTGGAGAACGCCCATTGGACACAAGTGTGTAAAATTGAGTTTTAAATAAGGCCTACATTCTATATAAATTGAGAACATATCTTAAAAATAAAAAAGAGAGGGACAGAACACTATTTTCAAAACAGCATATTTTTTCATCTCTTCTCCAGATTAATTTAGTGCACACAGACACTTGCCTCTGTTTTCTTCCAGTGAGTGCAAATACCAGCACATACTTGATGAAATCGTGTTATTTCCTTGGATCACTTAGATCTTCGAGCCTTGGCACAAAGATTTCAGCTTTGATTGAGTGCTTAACGACACATACAACACTCACAGCAATCTCTGGACAAAAATATCTTATCTTGGGCTTGTCCTCCTTTCCCTTCGCACTCCAGTCATTCCCACTTACATCTCACATTAACATCTACCTGCTTTTCAGCATAGGTGCCCCTGCAGGCACTGGAGCAGCAGGTTTGGCTCAGCCTTGTCTCTTGTTATTTCTGCTCCTATAACGGGTTGCACTGTAGGCACAGGACAGTCTGTGTCTTCCATAACCAGAAACCAACTTTTCTGCTTCCCTGTCATATCACCACCGAGTAACATCTTTGCGCCGTCACCTCCTGAAGACAAAAGTTGTGGGTGGTGACTACACTAAGCATTGGGTCAGGCTCTGTCTTTGCCAGAATCTATTGCATGGATTCAGATTCTGCAAAATAAATAATAAACATGGACGAAAAGATGAAAACTTAGCCAGGGACGGTTATGTGCTCGTATCATCACACCTCTGATCACGCTGTCCCCATGGATTCATCAAAGAAAACATTTCCTTCCCTCTCCACAGAGAAAAAAGAAGTAGGATATATGAGGTTTTTTCCTCAACAATTTAGTAAGTTCTTTCTCAAGAGGCAGAGTCATTGTTTAAAGAAGAAAAAAAAAGGGGGAAGAGACCTTATCATTTCCTAAGAATTTCGGTGGCATTATTATGTTGAAGATTTTTCTTGTTGCATATTTCAGCAGCTAAAGAAAATAATACCCTCCATTATATCAAAGAGATTGTAAAATCTTCCTAGAGCAAGCTTTACTGCAGTTCCTTTTAACAATGAAATGTCATTTTGGCAAGGGAATCTCTAGTCTCCCAAAATTTCTCTATTTTTTGAAATTATAAACGTTACCAAGGCGTCTGGAACAATGAAAGAGCAAAGGCTCTCACTACATCACACTTCACCCACACAGAACAAAAAAGAAAAGCCACAGCTTCATTTCAAAATTATTTTCATTTTAGCATAATTCCTTCCTTTTCTGCACCAAAGCTTTGAGAACAGGGTGAGGAATCTATGCGTTATCTGCAGAATCGAATAAGCAGACCTGGAAACCGTGGCTCTACTTGGCTGAAATACTCTGTGTATACTCAGCTAACTTCTTGGGGTGCTGCTGACTTGGGCAAGACTTGTGACTTAAGTACAAAGCCTGACACTTCTATGGTTTATCATGAGGGGTAAAAGAGAGGAAATAAGTACTTAAGTTCTAGTTCTTCAAAATATTCAAACAATGCTTAAATATTCAAAGAGAAAACAATGCAACAGCCTTATGTGATAAAGCAGATCACAACAATTTTCTTGGCCATAATTGCAGTGTGACAGTATGAAAGAGAAAAGCAAAATTGTTTTAATTAAAGATACCAGGCAGCTGATGACATTTAATGATAAAAATTGATAATCAAATAGTGCTGTAATTATTATTAATTGCTTCCCTGACTGTCATTCTCTGATTATTTTATTGAACTCTTCAGAATTTGTTTTTCTCTTTAGTCTGTCCATCACGGTCTTTGAAGCCTTTCTGATGTTGACTCTTTCTTCAGTAAAACTCAGGAGCAAAACTTGTCCTTAATAAAAATCCAATGAAGAAAAATCTAATTAAATTACACTGGTGCCAATGGCATTAAAGTGGAGATTGAATGTCATGTTTAAATCACCACTTTAATAGAACTCGCATAAAAGTTGGGGCTTATAGACTTCAGGTTCTTCAGCCTGTTCCTATAGTAAGTAACAAGGATATGGTGCAATAAATCAAGGACTGGGTGAGAGTACAATAGAAACATAAGTTTGCTGGCATTTTCCCTTTGGAGATAATAAGGGCTTCTTTTCATTTTTTTCAATGGGTTACTGGACATTTTTGATTCTGTTTGGAAAGAATAATTTGTGAATCTTATGAACCCGTAGTTTACCCTAGAAGCATCTGTTGCTGCAAGGTACCATGTTGATAAAAACACATTGATAAATGCAGAATAATTCCAGTTAAATACATCCACTGCCTCATTTACAACACGACTATGATGAGCTGAGGATATCTAAGAAGAAGGAAAGGGAAGCCAAGAGGAGAATAAGAATTATTGGAGGGAAAATACTCCTGGATCCAAAGAATCAAATAGTACGAAACACACACACACACACAAGAATCTGGAGAACCTGAACAGACAATGAGAGATAAAGTTTGTAATTATGCACAGGGGAAAAAAACTCCTCACAATCCTGTCTTTTTGTGCCTTTTGTTTTTAAAGGAACAGTCCTACATGTTCCTGATCAGTCCACGTCTGCTACAAATCTACTTGTATTTTACTCATAAAACCAGAGTATTAGCTATGATTTCCACTGTTTCTCGTCTCCAAGGCAAAATCAAAATCAACTAACCAAACAAAAAGAGTTTTTAACCGTAAGCTAATAATGTATTTTACCTCATGAAAATATGACCCTGAGGTTACGAGGCAGAAACAGCCTCAGGAAAATGACACTATTTTTATTTGGAGCACTCTTCTTCTTAACAAAATTAGTAGCAGATTTCATGTTATTTTTCAGTAGGAGAAAGCAAAATACATTTGGCACTGTTAGAACATTGCCCAGTTGTAAACCAGAAAACAGTCTGGCGATCTGTATTTAATCAGCTTTATTGAATTTATTCTACATTGAAATCAGTTCGTTATTGTCATTATCCTGGAAGATTGCTCTGTTCATGAAAAGTATTTAACCACCCGTAACCTCCTGGCAATGCTCATTGCCAGAGATATTGTTTAAATTATGCCAAGAGTCATATTGGCTATGCAAAGCACGAGCAATATGCTATTATATTTAATTGTACCTCAGGATGTGCCATCACTAGCCATAATAAAAATATTGCTTTCTATAGTGGATATAAAATAACTTATTCTCATCATTTTTGCTAGAGTACTATTTTTCCTCATCTGCTCCAAGTTAGCCACTGCCAGCTAAACGTTTCCTGGACAGAGAACATCAAATAAAGAAAATCTCTGAAACGAAAACAGTAAACCGGCAGATTAAGATTGGCTTTATCGGTGGCGAGGAAGCATAACTGAATCTCTCCTTTTGCCAGTTGGATGATTAGTTTGTCTGAGAGCACTCAGGGCAGGATGGTGTGGCCCACACGGGCGCTTTCCAGATTCTGCAGAGATGGCAACAGGACAGGCTTGATGATTAAAGTTTGGGATGGTGGCTCCTCACAGGGAGATCCTCATCTTTTTTCTGCGATGTCATTTGGTTAAGCAATTGAGGGAGAAGATACTTGGCCAAAAGCCTGATGGGAATCACAAGAAAACATTCTTATGTTGGGTTTTTCTCCCTGAGTTCTTCCCCTGCATCTTCAGAGAACTCAGAATTATTAACCTAAAACGTATGTTACATTTTACGATTATTTTAGAACACATGCACATACAAATATTCTCCCTGGAGTAACAGATTTTCTGCTTGTAGCATGAACACTTCAGATTCCAGCAGCATGAAACCATCAAAGGTCACCCACGTTTGAGCTATTAAACCTTCTAATGGGTTTCTTTCCATCTATTGTACTTGACAGTGCTTTTGTAAACTATTTGTCGCAAAGACAGACAAGCCTGACAATTTACCACCTACCCCAAAAACTAAAATCTCCTCTAAATACTAGGTTTTGTTCCAGTTTAGCAAATTAATTCATTTTGGTCTTAGTTCACCAATTGTCTGCATCACTTCTATATACATATTGTATTTTAGTGGCATCACTGGTATTTAAGAACATGTGTATTCGATTTGCTGTAACAAAGCCTTTTGTGAATACTTTTATACTTGTTTTTAATATATTTTCACAGAATTAAAAACATGACCATAGTCGGGATACAACTTAAAATTTTGAGAATGCAAACTAAAGGAAACAATTCCTTTGCATCCTATTTGTAACCATGTCAGGTGTTCTCACTTCAGCAAATTGTTAAGAAAAACTACATAGAACATATGTTTTCCATTGCTCGCTGCATAAGCTAATGATATAGACATTCAGCATGACTATATTCTTGGTCAAAGCAAGGTAGCATGAAATATTCATTAGCTAAACTATTTGTGACTCTTAAATAAATGTGAATTGTGTGGATTATTTGGTCTGTTCTCTCGTGAGTGGCAGAATAGTTCAACTTGGGCCGAGAGTTAGTTATATAAATTATGTCAGTATGCAAGCAGGATAAGGATTTCCTTGCTAAAACTATTAAAAAGTGTCTAATCTAGGAAAATTTACAAAATAATGGGCAGAGTAAAATAAATGAAAAAACTAAGTAAGGTTGAATGAATGTAATGCTAATCATGTGTGAATCTCCGCCAGAGATCTAATAATAAAAAAATATAAATATTTCATTCTTGGGAAGATTATGTATAATTTTAAAATGCTAAATCAGGTCTCAGAATCTATACCATAAGTAAATAGTACCCTATACATTATTATTTAGGGACAGTAACCTGCAGGAACAGACGTAGTGGATTATCCACAGTCAAACAAAACATTAAAGGAGTTAGGAAGAACAGAAGTGTCACGACTTTCAGATATCGCTGCATTTGTGAGCTTGCACTAAGGAATTCATTGTTGTTTCATGTCATACAGTGGCACTGAGGCTTTTCAGTGCTCTTGTGGAATGACGCTTGCTGCTAGATCACTGCATTTGAGATTTTTTTTTTTTTTATTGGTAATTATTTTCAAAGAAAAACACTCTATAGCTTTGGGCTAAGTGTCTGCACTGCACCGACTGCTATGACTACAGATTAGACAGACATACCTGCGATTACTTGAACAGAAACCCAGCATGAGCTCTGCTAACAGGGTGACTGCAGCAGCAACCAGCTTATGAGAGAGTGCTCCAGTCACATACAAGCCTGAGCTTTATACTGCCACAGCTACAGTGCTAATTAAAACTGTGTTTTTCGTGCCTACACCATCTGTAATCTGGAAATCACAGTGTCTGCAATGTGGCTGTGGGACTTTCCAACAGTTGCTATGATACCTCTTGGTAGCACAGTGATATCTAGAAAAATATCATCCCTATGGTCCGAGGTCTCTGCTGATGGGTGTGAGCAGGTAACCACAGTCTCAAATCAGACAGGGAATTAAGGGTCATCTTTGGAACTCTACAGATTTAAACAGGAAAACAAATGACAAGGGATCTAAACCAAATCTGCTTTGAAAAAGAGCTCAAAAAATGTGTATCATTCTCTGCTTACACCTAGACAGAGAACTAACAGAAGCATGCCAAAGATGAGAACCTTCCTGACTAACTGTATCTGCACAAGTGTTTGCAGGACAGTCACATTAACTCTCAGCAACCCTGCCTGTTATTTAAGAAATTTTAATTTAAACAGTGAAGGACTCTCTTTGGCATATACTCCCCTTCTGGACTAAGTAACAATCTTTATAGTGTATATTCTCCAGTTATTAAAACACAGGCATGTAATTCCAACTCCTGTTTTAATCTTGGGGCACAGGGTAGAGTAAGTGGATTTTAAATTCGATAAAATCAGTGTATCTGGAATTTATCTTTCTTCAGTGTAAATGCCACTTTGTTTAATTTGGCACAAATGCAAATATCTCTGTATCCCATCTGTGCTGAGAGGACCATATTCACATGTCTGAATAACTGTAAGTACAGTAATAATTTTTAATTCTATACAATATAGTATCTCCCACAAGCACTTGTCTTAATGGTAATAATTACTAAGACTCAATTCAAATAAATTAGATGATTTTGAGTATGGCAGTTTGCCCATTCTAAGGCTTCCAATTGGGGAAATTTTTCATTCATTTGGGTAATTTCTGCAAATTTCCATGGTACCTATTCAAGTTGCATTTGGTGACTGTACTTTTTCATCTGTAGTATTAATTTAAAAACGTGAATAACTATTACTGAAGACTTTAAAAAGTCCCAGCTGAAGCAGAAAGTTTCCTCTGGATGCTATCAAGATATCTATCCTTATTCTTTCAAACGCAGATCTTCTAACTGGCAGGTGCAGTGGCTACATAATGTATTCAGCAATAATTACCTCAGAAAAAACAAACCTCATACTGTTCTAGCACCTGGGAGAGATTGTGCTGAATGCCCACATTATCTTGCTTTTCAAAAGAAAATACCTGCTTTTGACATTTTAAAGAGCTTGGTGCAACTCCTGGGCAGAAATACATCTCCAAGTGTCAATGTCTCTCCCTGACTTTCTGTACCATGCTATTTACCTTTCAGTTGTGTGGACTTTCTCTCCTCCTTGAACTCCTCTCCCTTCCTGCAAGAATACCTTTGATTTAATTTTGTGACACATCAGTTTGCTGTTCCACTCCCAGAACAAAGGGTTCAGACAGGGATTTTTGACACGGACCAGAAAAAACATCCCACTTTACTGAACAACATGCATGTTTGTATTGGGAATGCTCACTTCTTCATGTGGAGACAAAGACGACTTTTCTAGTCTTTTGATTTGTTATTCCCAGAAATACATTTTAATCTTTTTTAAAAGATGATAAAATCTCTTCATTTTTTTCCTGGCAATAACGAAACTCTTGGGATTTGCTTCAGTTTTCTTTTGAGCATAGCTTTTGTAATTTGCTGCTGTTTTTAATGTGTAACTTTGAATGATGGGAAGACACAAGTACAATTTGAACAGGGGCAGCACAAGGAATGAAGTCCTTATATTTGTTTGCTCGGGTAACACTTTGGTATTCCCTGCTAAAATCCAAATGTAGGCTGAAAAGCAACTTTAATAAAGCCTTGCTAACTAACAGCAGCAATAGTAGTGTAGACTGTTCTAAACCGTTCCAGCTCTGTGCTGTATCCCCACCCTCTCCCTTAGCTCAGGACCTGTGGTCCTCTGTGTACTTGTATCTCTACTCAATGGTCACAGTTATCAGAGCTTCAAAAGTCCTCAGCACCTGATAATCTTCTCAAGGTGGAGGATCCACCACTGATGCCAAGAGGAAGGAGATGTCTTAAATCCTGGTATGGCATTGGATCTCTAATCAGCAGCTCAGCTCTTCTGAAAACCTCTTGCCAGCTCCGAACAGCTCATTACTTCTTCGCGTTGCTCAAATTGTCAACAGGTCCCTGTGACAACTCATTCTGAGGAACTGTGCCTGCCAGCAGCAAAATTAGTTCCTTAATATTTAAATACAGGAGGAGCACGGGGTATTTCTCTGGGCAGCAATCACATGCGGAAATCCAAGTCTTCATGCTTCTTGGCATCAAGCTAGCTCCATCAAGGCTGATTGAAACATTGCCTCCATGTACTGCAAAGGTTTGTCCTAACCAATCAGAAGTGAAGAAAATGTAGTCTTAATGCTAAAACCTGTTTAGGTGTCTCTGCCATGCCTTCACTGTGCAAGAACCAATGCTTTTATTAAGCATACGGGTACAAAGAGAGCAGGAGATGGCACAAACATGAAGCAAAACAACATCAGTGGCTCGATTGCTGGCTGTGATACAGAGAAGCTTTCTGTGCTACAGCTTTGGGTAGTTCCAATTGAAATGGGGAGGAAATACAACATCGGACTCTCGTGTGCCAGATAGAACTGCTAACGATTCATCTGCAAAATACGTTACCCGCTTCATTTAAGGTTAACTTGAAGAGGAGGGGGATTCATTACGGAAGAGCTGGCAGCAAAATGACATTAATTAGTTTTGCCACTGACCTGCGTGCTTGGCTCCAAATGGGAGCTCAAGTTCTTTACCGATTTGCAGATGTATTTATGCTTTACTAGCAGGAGGGTGCAGGAGAAGTGGTAGAGGGATGGCATCGCAGGCAGGAGGAGGGGGCTGTCCTCTAAAAAGCCCTAATACACTTAAAGTGGAGAAACAAGAAAGTGGCAATTTTCCTGCTGGCCAATTCTTCCCATGTCTTTTGTTCCAAGAGGTCAAGCAACATTATGATTCTTCTGCTTTTTGCACTAGGGGAAGGATTCCCACTTCTGTCTCTCCCAGGAGGGCTACTATCCGAAACTACCAAGGTTGGGTCCCATCAGCAAACAGACCAATTTCTCAAAGCCCTGAACAATGCAGTTTTTTTTCTATACCACCCTTCTTGTAAGTCTGCTGACCTCTTCCCACCGAGGCAAGGCAAGTATTATTTTGCCTGCACCAAGCAATTATAAGCAACACAGAGAGAAATCAGAAAGGCATGTAATACAAATCATTTCTTTCAAAGAAATATGTTCCTTTCTTGGAACAAGAAATTTCTGTACCATAAATTAGCTGGGGATTGGCAGCTGAAGCCTTGCTTAGTGGCAAGTATACATGACAACCGTAGTCAACAGCTTGAAAGAAAAGACTGAGCTGAGCACAATTTTCTGAGAAACAATCAAATCCAGCATTTGCTACCTGACATTTTAAGACAGATGAAGTTAAAAAATAAAAGCAACCCGCCCACCCCCACCCCACTCCAATCTTCCAACACAGTGGAGAAAATACATGGCAATCCACAGCGGAATAGAAGTTCTGAGGTCTCTCTGCAGTCAAGTTACAGCACAAATTTAGTCACACAAAGAAAAGGAAAGGGACTGTAACTAAATTGATCCTTACTTAGGTAAAGTGGCTGCAGAGCAGTGATTCTGATAAGGAATGAAATATGTTGATAAACATCTCTCCTTTGCATCTATGTCCTTCTTTTCCTGCTTCATATCTTTCTATAGCTAATTCTTTCCCTCAGCCAGTCTGGCAAAACTGATCAATTTTTGATAGGTGGTCAATTTCCCATCAAACTGGTTTTCCTTCCCCAATAGGTAATTGCTTTTCAGCAGAATGATTTTTTTTCTTCAGGAAAATAATGACAGTTTCTTCTGAAAATATTCTGATTTTTCTCATGAAAAGATTTATATATATATATATATATATATATGAAAAACTGCCAGCTCCAGATCTTCGAGATTTTCAGAGGTGAAAATGAACATCTTTTATATAAATATTAATTTCTTCCTGTAAGTATCATGCTCAACTTTTACACCAGATGCCTTGCAATTCACATACATTTTTCAGAGGAAACCTGAAATTTGATCCTGGGAACTGCCATAGAAGATTTTCTGAGAGAGGAAGACCAAAAATAGCATATCTGTTGTTTAATTGCTATTATCATTTGTATGGAAGTAGCTCTCCGATCTCAGTAGTTACTGAAAAGGCATTAAGACAGGTACATTGCTCACGTCTCATGATCTTCCTTAGCCTGGGGAGTTTTCCATTACAGAAATTATACCCAATGTCTCAACAAGACAAAAAAAATGTCTTATTTAAAAAGCTGTGGAACATCCTGACTTATTATAATTTTCTGCAACCTCAGGATGTTTAAAGCTACCATGCTTTATTTGGTTACTATCACCGATTTTAATTAGAATCAAACCAGCCCACATAGCAAGCCCTGCCAGACAAAACCTCCAAACTAATTAACAAGATCATTTAATACTTTACATACAATTCAAAAAACAAAACCAAAGAAAGTTTAAGAATAGTCTATAAGACACCAGGAAGCATAAGTTTATAGCTCATCACACTGTGAGGCAGCACCCGACACGTGAAGAGGGATGTCCAAAAGTACCATGATAAGCACTTCCACCTCGCACTGCTCTTGGCACAGGAACCCTCCAGCTGTGCTTTTCCAATCTAACGTGTCCCTCACTTGGTTATAAATACATGAAGAAATGGGGTTAAAAAATGTCCTAGATTGACTTTTGCTATTCTGAATAAAAGATCTTTTGCCCAGGACAAAGTCTATAGGTACCACTAGCTTATAAGGAATGATGCGAGGACCGAAGAAAGAAAATAATGTAGTGCCTGGGAGAAGTGTGAGCAAAATGTCACACAAGCCACTTGTTGAATCTTAGGTCTCTTCACAACAAATTTGATCTCTATAAAGGAGCGGAGACACGTGACAGCTGCTAGGCTTATGCCTGCAGCTGTGCTGGGCAGCTCAGCACGTACAGCTCTGAACTCATCTCAGTAAGCTTATCCTTAGCATCTATTTGGCTGTCAGTCTGAAAAAATAATAATATTCCAAGGCTGAAGGTAAAAGCTTAAGTCTTATAAGGGTTTAGTAGATCATTTTCTGGTTTTTGCTTGTGGGTAACAATACACATCATGGTTCTAGCCACTGCAAAATCCACTGACGCTGCTCACATCAAAGTCTCTTCTGGACTAGACTTCGCGTGACTGAAACTGGTTGCTAAACATTCTTCCTTGTGATTCGCAAGACATGCACAATTCACCTAGTAAGTTTATTAAGAGGCTGCAAAAATAATCCTGGACTTGCAGGTCCTGAAGCTGGCATTTATAGGACCAATATTCAAAATTCATAATATCCCAATAACCAAGTTCTTGATGCTGCCAAAATAATTATATAAAAAGTGTGACATTTTGAAAGAAGTTGCTGGTTTTAAAATATGGGGTTTTAACAGTATAAAACTTGAAAGTTAGACTGGCGTAGTGACACTATTTGAATTTCAGGAAGCCGGTTTTTCTTTCTCTATAGCATATGTACCAAAATAAGTTAATATCCTAAGGTCAAGTTGTTGAAAAAAAAAACATGAAAAACTGACAAAATCTGACTTCTAGACCAACATTAAGGTTCCTAATTACACTATTTTTAAGCATTTCAAAGCACTCAACTTATATAAATTTACCAGCAGATTTCTGAATCCGTTTGGAAACTTGCCCAGTTATTATATATGAGTTGGCTTTTAGAACTTGCAAAGTTCTAAAAGCCAACTCAGGACTTGTTAAAGAAGAAAATGTGCTACCTATTGAGGGAATCATAAGGATTTTTCATCACCAGTTAACTCCTCCCTTTGTTTCTCTTTCTTGGTTTCTTCCAGAAAACCATCCCCAGTTCCGCATCATCATTAGAGTATGGTAACACAAAAGCTACCAGTTTGGAAGCAATATTGCTGCCAGTTGAGACACTCTGACAATAACAGATATAATAACTCCTTCTCCTGCTGCCGGCAACTAAGGAAGTTATTCTTATTTTCAATCTGGGCTTCTGCAATTCTACAAAATGAGAAAAGTTTATACTCCATAGCTATGAAAGTACAGAAAGAGACATCTTGTCAGACAGGGAAAAGTTAAAGAATATTGTACACAGACAGGCCTCGATAAATAGCTTGTTTTCCAGGTGGATGGGAATCGCCTCTATTTATACACAGGAGTTATTATATTGGATGATCCTTGACAATCCTTTCACCATCCCTTCTCCAGCAGTGTCAGAACACAGACCTCAGAAAGAGATGGACGATCATCTGCCCCATATGTCACACTTCCAGTTGTGAAGAGGAGGGCTTAATTCTTGAACTGAAATGTTTATTATTCTTTCTAAAGTCCTTCTTCACCATCAGTTATAACTCCTGACAGGCCTGATATCTATTTATTTGCCCCAGTGTTTGCCTTCGATGAATTTCTGTACCAGTTAATTCCATAACTTAATTACTCTCTGTATGATGGAATATTCCTCTAAGGCACTCCGAGATGCATTTTAGACAACTGTTGCTGACAGGTGACTTCATACACTCCCAGATAATCAATCACACATGAGGAATAGTGTTTGAGTATGCAAAACTGTACAGAGAAAATCAAAGGCTGTCCTATAAATATCTGACCTGCGTTATTTTCTGTTATCTGTCTGTCTTACACTGCAGGATTTGGTTAACCCTCAGTTTCAATATTTTCTCTATGTATTTATGATGTTCCTTAGAAGGCTCTATCACCATGAAATACTTGCTATTTAAAGGACTAGATGGCCTACTGCTTATTGCAGAATGCTTCCCTTGTAGGCAAAGTGTTAATTGAGAAGATCTGTACACAACATTTTCCTCAGCCTGTTCTACATTACAGTAATTAACTTTGGGTCCAGGACAGCAGACACGAGCAATTTGTTTTCACACGATCCTTCCACTGAAAGTCTCACTCCTGAGTGTGTCTGACAAGCTCTGAGAATTGTTCCATAAGCTTCCAAGCAGGTGGCTTGGATACCATGGTAAATTAAACTATGAACTTCTGCAAGTAACTTCATTACAAATTACAGGGCACGTTTTCTGCAACTAGGAGTACGTAGAGTCAAATGACAAGCAGCTTAAGTAACCTAGAAGTCCAAAAATATAGAGAGAAACAGCATCCAACCCACAAGCAAGACTCACAGGATAAGGTGAACTGGGTGTCATTGCCGAGAACACTCTCCAACCCAAGGACACATTTGTAGGAGGGAAGTGCTGCTTTGAGCTGCAAATATGCCAAATAATCTAGCAAACTGGAGAAATTCTAGTTCTCTTCTAAGCAGAAGTACACACTGAGGCAGAATAAAATATTGGAGAAAACTGCCTTATTTTTTACAGTATTAAATTAATTTGAGTTAACATTTTGAAGGCAATACTTCAGCTGAAATGAGAGGAGACAGAGTTTTGCAGGTGCCATTCTAAAATTGTCATGGGTGATTATATCATCCCTTGCACAAACTCTGCAAGCAGCTACATCACTAAAATGTTTACCATCCTGTCCTATATATCCTGGTGGTATAGCTGGTCGAGTGTTTTAGAGGAATCAGTGCAGTACTCAAAAAAAAATCAACCAACCAATGAATACATTATTCAGAGCATATTTATCAATTCATCTCTGTAGCAAAATGAATAACTTTAAAATACTTGAAATAAAAAATAAAACACAGTATCCTGAAATCGTGAACTAAATTAGAATTATCTGAATGCAAAGCTAAGCCAACAGCTTCAGCACAACAGTATGAGGAAGCACAAATATCTCACTTTTTCTTCCATCTTCCTCTATCCATGGTACAATTTAATGATCATACCTGGATAATGAACTCATAGTGCATTTCCTCCTTGTTCACATCTCCCTAAGAAGGCAAAACGGTTTATTTTGTCTTGTAGTGTTACCGATTTTTTAAAGAAAATTGAAGCAATAAGAGTTGTGGGTTTGCCCAACATCATAGGTGAAATCAGTGGCAGAGAGGCAGAAGAAGTAGTTGTTCTGATTCCCAGAACCATCTTTCTGTATCATTATGGAACCCTCAATCGCTCTGCCTTGGCCATGCTGAGCTGAAGTCAGAATACTTTCAAGGAGGTATCCAAGGCACCTGCAATCATCTAAAACTTTTCATTAGAAATCAAAGGAAGGTGTTCTAAGTCCTCTTTGAAGCTTTGCAGTATATTTTCCCCTGGGGCTTTCCTCAGTCGTCAAGGAATCAGTGCTACAGGAGACTACAGGAGAAGCAACAGAGCAAACACTGGGAACCCCCAGAAGCGTCGAGTGGAAGCATAAAAGGGATAGCTCATGTATATTTACATACATCTTGACCTCTTTAAAACTGCTGTTTTCCACAGACTTTGTCTTTCAATAATTTTTATCCATGAACTGCATTTCGATAAAATTGTTTTCAAATTCAAAAATTCAGTGCAGCTATTTTTCAGCGTCTCTTGAAAAAAGGGAGATGGGAAATGGTTGAGTAGCTTAAACAAATAGGAAAGGTAGGATTAGGACAACTAACTAGGCAATAACATTTTGTACAGAGGATGGGAGAGAGGCAGGACTGTCCATTTGTTTGGTTTTGCCTCTAGGAGTAGACACCTTAGATCTGCTGTGTCTCTGCTAACATATTGTTGTTTGCTTTTTATATCCCTTCTTTATGAGCTCTGAGAAATCATTCACTTCACACTTCAGCAATGCTTATAAAAAACATTCATCATATGCTGCTGGTTCACTGAATGTTACGCAAGTATTTTGGTTTTAAAGTAGGATATTATTTTAAGAATTAGCTTTATTAGTCTATTGGCCACCAGCAAATCAACTATGGCAATACTCAACTTTTGTTCCAAGATCTCCATTTTCTTCCAGTTTCACTGATTTCTGCCTAACTGACCATAACCCTCCCACCTTATTTGACAAAGTTTTATTACTTCTGATATAAAGGAGCTAAGATATGACCAAACATCATTATTAGCAACAAAGACCAGACCATTAAGTTTACCTGCAATCAGACAATCACCAAAGATAGCAAGACAAGCAGTGGAACGAGATAAGTAATTCTGACCAGAAATCCTTCCCAGAGCTAAGTGTTTCTAGGTATATGGTATTTCATTCAAGGCTACTGAATTCCTCTGTTATGATTTTGCTGTTTTAGTCCCAGTCATCCCATTTCTTACAAAATTAAGCTACTAGTTCCATATTACAGTATCTGATGTGGAAAATATATTATTACAGAACACTGATTTGTTATTAACATGGAAACACTGTTCATACTCTCAGTGGACCAACGACTGGTTGCTGCCTCCCGGTCATGTAACAGTTCTCTGCTCTGTAGATTTATCAAAATGATTTTTTATTATTTAAGAGCAGAGATGAGCTTTATTCCTCCAGAAAAGGCTTACATAAGTATTTTTTTTTATGTTGAAAGCTTCTGTTTTAAGACACAAGATATGCTGTTGAAGGAGGAAATCCTGGTACCCAAATTCATCAAGAGTCAGGAGAGAGGGACCCCTTCCAGCATTGACTAGAGAAAGAAACAACTCTCCTGACCATTAGATCCCTGAATTCAGTATACATTAAAACCAGAGGGATATTTGAAGAAAAGTGTGGATTTTAGGCATTCGAGAGACTTGAGCTGGCAGAGAGAGTGTCATGCTAGTGAATGAGTGCATCATTCCAAGTCCCATTGCTGCAAGTCTCACTGCTGAGTAGAACAAACCCAGATTTGTCTCCATTAAGCTGACAGTTTTGAAGAAAAGTCAGACAATGAAAAAGATACACTACTAAGTCTAATGAAAGGAATTAAAAGAACCCACAAGCCTGTTATTCTCTATGTTTGGAGGCACTGGAGGAAATAGATATTTACAAGGGAATTCTATAAAACCAAAAAAGAGAAGTGGTAAGAGAAATGATTGGGAGACCTTTTCCATGTGTATAGGGCTACGTGAAAGGGAATAGAACCATTGATGGAGGCAGAGTCACCAAATAATCAGACATAATCATAAAAACTGTAAACTTAACCCAAATATAGAAATTATCTGCACATTTCAAAAGTGTTTTTGGTCCCTAACTCCATTTATTTTCGGACAGCCTCCTATAAACAATTCAGACAAAAAAAAAATATATATCTCCTAGAAATGCCACTTTCAAGATATCTCCTTAATGGAAAACACAGAATCAGTGTGATTTAGTTTGGAAGGGATCCCTGGAGGGCATCTGGTCCAACCCCCACACAAAGCAAGGCCAACTTCAAAGCCAAATGGTAATGCACAGGAACTTGAAAGTTTCAAAAATATTTTGCCTTCAGCTAGTGCCATTTTCACACTTTGACAGATAAAATAGCTGTACAATATCATAGATGGAAATCTAACACATTAAGTGAAAGATTCAAATCACAAACAGTGATTCTTCGAACTCTTCCTAAGTTTAGGTCAGTCTTTTTAATTAATTTTACTATTCTGCACTGGTGACTCTCGTCTTGCCCTTGCTGAGAAAGCCCTATTTTGAAATGTTACTGCTTTTCTTTCCATCTTATGTTTCATTTCGTGTTCTGGCTTTTTTTTTGTTTGGTTGGGTTTTTTTATGATGCACTCTCAATATAAATTCTCCTCATGCAAAAGATCCTGACTATCAGTTGGAATATTCTACTGTAAAATTTATATGGTGTTTTAAACATCTGTATTTCTATTCTTTCACATTTTTAACAGAAAATTTTTAGCTATTTAATCTCTAGGAATCTAATTCAGCTATTGAGGCTATAACAGAACCATACGTTTTGTGCTTTGCTAGTTAATTCACTACCTCTGGAAGGAACACAGAAGATCTGTCACCAGCTCGTAAGAGAACACAGTGTTTGCCAATTATTACAGGGCACATTCAGAAGAGACTGAGAGGTAATTTAAAATTTAATATACTAGAAATGTAATTAAATTATTATGATTGTAATTCATAGGCAACCACAGAATTTCCCTGTGAATTGTTAAATGGAGTTTTAAGGCAGCATTGGTAGTTCCTATGATCTATCTCTGACAATCAAGGTAGTTTCAGTAATCCATAGCTCTTAAGATTAACCTTTTGTGCTAATTCTAGTCTATAGATACCCATGTTAATCAGGTTCAGAAGGCTTCAGAGATTTTGTAATTTTGCTGTGATTACAAAATCAATAACAATATTGTCTGTCTGTCAAAACTAGGACATAGTTGGTCAATATCAAAGTCAATGACATTTTAGGGTATAGAAATACTTCAATAAAATATCTTATCATCAAGTCACTACCTTCACCAAATATACAGCTTCGTTAGGGTTCAAAATCGTCCCAGAATATGGAACTATTCATACCATTTAAATATGACTGCACAGGCCACGAGAAACAGAAGAGTAACCAAATTGCAGTATTTAACATCACGTATATGTATGGCCCGAATCCTCAGCTCAAGTCAAAACCCAAACCAAATACAGTTTTACCCCTCTCTTCTGATCAAGGTCTTATTTCAATCTCTAACTAAAACTTGATTATGTTTGATCTGCTGTGGGTGCATAGGATCAGAGCTGACCACCACTCGCTCTTGTACAGGTACATAAGGAAACAGTAGAAAATTCCATTGCCATGACAACCAAGTTTAGTTTGAGGATATTTCGTACCGTTAGTGTAATCTGAATACAGTCTAATTTGGAATGGACCTCTGAAGCTCATCGCATCAGAACCACTGATCAAGGTGAGGCCAACGTCAGATCCTTCAAGGAGGGAAACTCCACAGCGTCCCCGTGCCACTTGTTCCACTCTTAGATCACCCACAGAGTATAAGCTCCCATCCTCTCTTCTATTTCTATCTATGTGTCAGCAACTTCCAGCATATAAACCTGCAGCTTGTGGGGATTCTATCCACGTTATTTCTCCACACTGTCAAGAACTGGATGCATTTGAACTCTTCCTTTCTTTCCTGGCACACTCCAGAGCCTTTACCCTACCCACACCCAAACAAAGTCGCAATATTTGGCCAGTGGAGGGGCAGCACTTGCTAGCTGGCAACAGGCTCAGACCTGTGCTTTACTGACAACACGTTCTGAATGACGGACGCTCGAAGTGGCCTGCAATTTCATCCCTTATCCTGCATTTACGCTTTGCTCTTACTGGAAAACACTGCACGCATGCTGAGTTGTCATCAGTCAAATGCACGAGAGAGACTTGCTGGGCCCTGCAACAGGAAAACAACAACCAGAAAACAAACAAAACAACCCCCCCCTTTTCACTGTGGCTTAGCTAAGAGAGTCTGACTGGTTTTAGATGAAGCAAGGTGTTAGCATTGCACAGTAACTGGCTCTCTTGAGAAGAGGAGGCTGAGGGGAGACCTTATTACTCTCTACAACTACCTGAAGGGAGGTTGTGGAGAGGAGGGTGCTGGCCTCTTCTCCCAAGGGACAGGGGACAGGATGAGAGGGAATGGCCTCAAGCTCTGCCAGGGGAGATTTAGGCTTGAGATAAGGAAAAAAATTCTTCATGGAAAGGGTGGTTAGGCATTGGAACAGTCTGCCCAGGGAGGTGGTTGAGTCACCGTCCCTGGAGGTGTTTAAGGTGAGGGTGGATGAGGTGCTTAGGGGCATGATTTAGGGATTGGTGGGAATGGTTGGACTCGACGATCCAGTGGGTCTCTTCCAACCTAGTTATGATTCTATGATCCTATAAGCAGCCTCCAGCAGATTCTGCATCACAGCTAAATGACTGAATAACCTAACACTGTTGTGTGGGTCAGAGTTACAATTACACCACTTATCCTCCTTGCTGATTGTGCCTGTTACATACCAAACCAATTTGCTCGCAGTATCAAATTTAGCCCCTAACATCTGAGCAAAATCAAAGTCTTTGTTAGAGATACTGATGTGTTCCTGAAAATAGAATGTAGTCCAATGCCTAAAATGGATCTAGAATAGAGCGTATATAATGCCTTAAATAGTTTTTTAAGTGGTTGTGTGGTTCTTGGGGCTTCTCCTTCTCACCTCTATTCCTTTTTGTCTTCTGGTACAACAGAAACATTTGTCTACATAACTATAACATTGAAAGGCTGAACATTTCAAAAGGAAAAGTAAATAGAAGTATTTCTGAGATAATTGTTTTAAGTGTTCCCCTTTGTATGATGAAACTACAGTAGTTTTGTTGGAAGGTCAGAGAGCCAAAAAACAGAAAGACTAGAAGAAACAGTAAACTATCAACATGATTTTTTTTATTGAAACCAGTCCTAACTGAATATATGGAAAAGAAAAAGGAAAGAGAAAGGGAAAAAAATGTTGTATTGGTTCTGATAGAGACTGAGGAAAAAAAATCCCAAAATATTTTCATGTGATCACTGCTACACTCCCATGCAGCTGCATGCAAAGTAGGCATTTAACATTTGAAAAGTTCAAGCAGGAGTCACACGTACAAACTAAAATGTTAATTTTAGAGATGCATCATGTCCTGTGCATTGGTCTTCCATTTTATGTTAATACTCTGAACCTGAGTTCTGATCTATTTCATAAATACGCAAAAGCTTTTGACTAAGCACAGACATCCAGATCTCTCAGTCTCTAGTTGTAGAAGGCAACTAAGACTTAAAAATCGCCTACAGTTTTAACAGAAGGAAACAAGGTCTTTTTTTACTTGCCCCAGCTCCCTATCACTGAACAAATTGCAAAGTGTGTAGAGATTGACAGAGTTTTTAAATTGATGGAAACATATTTTAAAACTCATGTAGCCATGTCACCTGGCATCTTTCATCATCTAAATAAAATCGTTACACTGTTATGTCAATTGCTCTCAAATTAGGTGTTTGTTAAGATTGTTGACATGCCTTTGCATATCATCATGTTTTTATCTTTCTACCATAAATGACAAAATAAAAGTCATCAGCAATTGTTTGCAAAAATAACCCTTCAGAAACTATTAATTTATGCTTCTTCAGCTGTCACAAGGAGGAAAACCTCAAACAATGTTCTCCCACAAGAAGAAATGAGAAATTTTTGAAAGTAATAGTAGCTCGCAATTCCAGTCACTAAAAAGATTTACTAATGCAGCCTGAAGTACAAAATTCATAATCATTATTTAATCAAATTAATGATTTTCATATTTAATGATCTTGAAATTGTGTAATAAGTCTATGTATTACACATGCTGTAGGAAGTGAGGATTTCCATGGAAAATTGTAGTATTTTACCAAATGGAGATTATGGGGGATTTTTTTTTTTTAAGTTAACATTAAGACTTCTTACTGTCTCTCTGAGCAAATCCATGAGATGTTATGGAGCAGGACATAGGACAGGAGTAAATCTGAACCTTGAACCACGCGACACGGCCATGAGCCCAAAGCTCTCAAAGTTTTAGAGGTTATTATGTAGTAGAAATGCTCAAACATAGGCAAGAGTTCCCTTACGGGCACAACAGCCCATAAATAGAGAGCAAATAGGCAAATTATTTCATTAAATGCTTCTTGGAAATATTAGCCAAAGAGTTTGATTTTGATAGTTAATAGAGTAGAACCGATAGAAAGCTTTTGTCAATACTTATTGAGAGAACTGAACATTTTCTGGAAAGCAAATATGTTGTTTCAATTTTCATTTATTCATATATGCTCTGTGTATTTACTGTCTCTGCACAAAATCCAGAAACCTCCTTAGCTTTCCGTAAGACACCTGGGCTATATAAATAGATATACTTCAAAAAAAAAAAAAAGTCATGCCAACAGTCTTCAGATAAACACCTAATTGACTGACAGCTAGTAGGTGTCAACTTCTAATTTAAAAACCAATTTAAATTTAACCATCATATTGTTGAAGTAAAGTATTACCTTTCATTCAATAATTACACTTAATTGGCTAGAAGATTTAAATGCTACATTGGCTACAAACATTTCAAGCTGTGCCGTTTTGTCAAAGTGTCCTCAGAAGACTGCGGTTTCTGTAGAATTTGAGCCTCCTCCTAGACCTATTATAGAAACAAAAGCCGACAGCCTATTCCTTCCCTTTACCTTCCTAGGTTGATGCAAACAAATGCCTCAGGGACAGGGGGAGGGAATAATTCAGCATCTTTCAAAGAAAATGCACCACTTCATGTCTGCCACAATAGTGAGAAGCTTGACATTTTCAGCTACATTTTCATCTTCTGCAGGGTGGAGACCACATGCCTACCTGCACCACATTAAAAAAGCTGTTTTGTAGAAGAGAACCGTGAATACACATCAGAAAGTTAACAAAAAGTGCCTTAAGGTAGCATCTACTCATACACAATGTCCCAGAGCATCTAGTAGGTCAAACAAAACCAACTAAATATTATAAATATCTTCCAGGATTGAGATCTTTGATGGCGATGATGTCATACAAATACAAACCAAGGGTCCCATTCTCCTTTCACACCAAAACCTCACTTTCTCCAACAGTGCTATCATTTAGAGTTTAATGCTGCACTGTATTTTCCCTAACCTGTAGGCTGTCATGCTGCCAGAAAATGCTTTTTTAGGAGGCCAAGGACATCCAGTATTTTTCACCAGTTATTCAAAGCTTTCTCAGTTTGAGTTCTCACGGGCTCGAAAGCCAGATGTTAATACCAGCCCTCTGCTGTAAGACACAAGGCAGAAAGGGAAAAGCCACAAAGGTCAACTGGGCAATAAAATGCCCCTTGACTGCAACCAGGGAATCCTCTGCTGGAGCCTCAGGTTTGCCTTTCAAAGAGTCATCCACTCCCTTTGCCTCCGGCTACAGCAGAGTTTGAGGCTGGAAGGACTATTATTCCTGGTTGGTTTTAGAGGAGCTTCAGTAATCAGCTGAGCTAACCGTAGTCATTCTAAGACTTTGAAGTCAGGGACTATTTGTATCATAACTAATCCTTCAGCTTGTTTTTTCCTATTAAAAAAAAATCCTCCATGAGATAGGTGATTAGAATTCCAAATTCCATCTACGAAAAAAAATTATTTTACTGTATGGTATGAATAAGCCACACTTCTAATAAGAATAAAATGCTATGAATCCTATTTTAATGATTGCAGACAACTCACAAACACTAAGCACCAGACAATAACAAAGAATGGAGACTGTACTGGGATTTACAGAGATCTTTGCTGCACCATATCAGATGAAAAAGACTGATTCGTACATGACATCCAGGAAAAAAACCACAAAACAAACCCAAAACAACAGAAAACTCAAACTCAGTGCTCCAGATTTTATTTTTATAGTTGCACCAACTTTATGACTTTTGTAGATGGCAGCGTTTGAGAAGTGAGTTTTTATGCCTGCTGTTAGTGTTAAATTACAAGACTTTGAGTTAGAGCTTAACATCCATCTGAGAGTTTTAGATTATCAGCCGTCCAGCTTCTTTGACCTCTGTTTTCTATACAGAAGATGGGGAATTAACTTGGGGAATATTGCTTTTGATTTGCCCAGGACAGAGAAGGGATCATACAACAGAAAACAGTCACCTCTTATAGTTACGCAGCAATTTTATGACACCCACTACTTTCAAGGCAACATTTCTGTGCATTGAGCTCTCTCGTTGCCCAATAAAGATAATGAAGGGGTCCGGGCTACCTACCTAAGGTCACACAAATGATACAACTTAATGCACAATCACTGCCTGCTGTTTTAGGGATGTTTCATAAAATTCTTACGGCTGGTAGTTAGTAGCTCTCCTGGCAACTCTGCTTGAGTTGGAGGAAGATCTGAGGATTAAGAACTGTTCCTGCACAGTGTGTGCCTTGCACAAAAGAATGGATAAAACCTCAGGAAATAAGTGGCTGCAGAAATCAATACAGACAGATGTTCCACCAAAATGAAGTATTTTTCATTAAAATAAGAGCAAGCACGCCAGGCCAGAGAGTAAAGGCTTGAGCTGAAGTTAACAGAGCCAATACAATTCTGTGTCTGCCTGACAATTACTATCAGAGTGCCAGAGAAGACAAAAGCAGCAGCAATACAAAAGAAAAATGCAGTGGATTGTAGACAAAAAGTAGATACTGCTACAGAGAAAAGTAAAATCTGCGCTATTCAAAAACATCTTGAGACTAATGGGAAACATTGAGAAAAAAAGATTAAGATCCAATGTTTTGCCCATATGTACAAACATAACCGAGTCAAGAGGGTGTTTGCATGCAAAAGTTTCTAACTGGGGCTAACAACATCTGCCAGAGGAGGGTGAGCAAATGGAGGTTACTGGATAAGATTAATTACTCTGATAGGCCCATGGGTCTCTTCGTTACAGAAAAAGAGCAAATGCCTTTTTTTTGCTGCATGTTGCACCAGAAAAATACCCCTGCAAACCTGAATGTAAAGCTGCTTGAAGACTGTAGTACCACAGGTAGTGAAGTTACCGGAGTGGCTCTCCAGTAGCAAAGGAGGTCTTGATCCTCTTTTCTTTCTTTCCCACCTCTCTCCCTCCAGTAAAACACGCTCCCAGCCAAGATCTCAGCCTCTCCTACCTGCTACTTGCCTCCCTTTCCACAGGGTGCATCAGCTTGGCCACATTTCAAACCTGCAAAGAGCTATTGTAGCATCAGCTGAATGAGTTGGCCAGAATGATGCTGTGTTTAAGAGGGAACGTGGGACAGAGGGAGGACGACGATGGAAGGAAGCGCTGCCTTTGTCTTGGGCAGCAGAGCTGGGCGGCCACAGATCTGCTCCTGCAACCGAAGCTGGAAAAGTAGGTCAGCATCTGCCCTCATTGCAGAGGGGCAATGTTAAATGAGCGTTTGGTTCAAGAGAGGTTTTTTGCAGCTTGGAAAGTCTAGCAGGAACAATGAGTCCAGGAAAAGTTGAAAACACTAAGTTTTCATAAAACATTGGGACCTTTTTCCCCCCCGCTCTGCTCTAGCTAGAAAAATCAAATTGGTTGCTTGTTAATTATGAGTGTGCTAAGAGCATATACTGTTCCAGATGAACAGAGGGTTTATTAATAAATCTTTCACTGTCAAGCGTCATCATCTTCCCTCCTTTTGTCATGGGAGGGAGAAAGTCTTTTGTAGCAGTGGAGAACCACTTTGTGAAAGCCTGGATTCAATGCATTTGAAGTTATGTCCCTGATTTCATTACCGTTAGATTTCATCCAGAGGCTAAATATCAAACGTAACTCAAATCTTCTGAAAACCTTCTGAGGTAAAAGGAGTACAGCTTTTGACTAGAAAGGAGAATTTTCATATCACTTCAGAGTATTAATATCTTTTAATTTTAATGTGTCAAATGCACAGATATCACATTAATTTGCTCTTGGAGAGGAAAGAGGGTAACAGGTGAAAATTGGTGATCCCATCCGTTCACTAAATCCCCAAATTATCCAATTTTACATCACTTCTTAGTTATCAGCCCCTCTAAAGTGGCATTCTTTTGAATAGGATGATAAAATAATTAAGAAATGAATTCTACTATCTGCCCCGGTGTGTCTTGAAATGGTAATAGAGGAAAGCAGACCTGCCAAACAAACCGCTTAAAATTTTGGAAAGAAGCCTAATTTTGAAGGAAATCCTGTTTTATTTAATATACTGGGAAAAAATAATTTTCATGTATATAAAAAAAGAGACAATATTGCCAAGGGCAGCAAAGTCCTTGCATAGTGTATACAAGCAGCAGCTATTCAAGCTAAAGTGGCTTTGAAATGGAATACCAGAATCAGTGTAGACAGAGGCCAACTATTAATTGAATTTTGTGCATATAAAATGTTGTACTGATCTGAAACAAAGCAGAATACAAAGACATCACTCACTAGATAATGCAAACTTCATTTGTCAGACCTATGCAATTCTAGCACTTTTCTTGTTCACTTTCCTGGAAATCGAATTATTCAAAGGTTGGTTTTGATATGGACAAGTAACTAGAATATAATTTACCCACGTCTTAAAATAGGTAAGTTTTACTTTTGCTTCCTACTAATTCATATGAAAATTTTCTTCCTTTTCTATGAGCTTCAGATTTTGGTTAGAACCCTTAAGAAACACAATTTCACGCTCAAGGCAGTCAGATCAACATGTTTCATTTAGGTTTCCCGCAAAACCATCAAGCTGTTCCAGTTTCACTTAAAGGGTTTAAGACCTGAGCCAGTAAGAAAACGTGAAACCAGTTAAATTACCCAATTACCTTTTTTTCTTCAGCTCAGAGAAACTAACATTTCAAGCTTGGCTCCAACTCCGTTTACATGAAAAAGGTAAAAGTTTTCATTAGAAATTTTCTGGAGTCAGGAGTTCATAATCACTCCTCTCATTCAGGAGAGTTCTAGCACCCTGGTCACCCTCTTAGCTGTCACTGCACTGACTCAGCTGTTTAAGAAATCAAAGAATTTCCCCCAAATGATTTTGCTTAAGGCATTATGCTTCCATTGAAGAGGATGCTTCAAGGAGATCTTCAGTCTCAAAAAAACTTTAGCAGTTACAGTAGCAATCAAAACTCTCATCATTTGTGAGCCCATCAGGTAGGCATCAAAACTGCCCAAATTTCATTTTTTTAGAACTGCCATCCTCCTCTCTGAAGATACACCAAACAGACATAACCTACGTTATTCCCAATGCAGTTTTGCAGTCAGAGGCTATTCTTCAAAATTAATAGCTAATATCTAGTTAACCTCCTCCGTTTCTCCCCTCACATACTTAATCAGTGACTCCTACAAGCAGCTTCTGTTGACGTCACAGGGCCCCCTTGCTTGTCCCCTGAGCAGAAAATCAAAATAAATGGCTGTTTTCCCTCAATTCTTCCCAAGGTTTTCTGTGCTTTTTATGAGTTCAGGATTTGATTTGTGTAAGGAAAAACCTGTCCTTTTATTAGTCGACATAGCTTGCTTGACTTATTTGTCTAATGTGGCTATATTACATATTTTAGACTTGCTGACACCTCACAATTGAGCAGAGGTCAGACTGGAAGCTCAAGGATTAACCAGCACTTGTTTCATATTTCATCTCTCAAAACCAATAGAAAATGGCATGCTCTCTCCAACTGTCAGTGAAAGAAAGGATGTATCATAAATAATAGGAAGTACTTTCAGGTAAAAGAAACTCCTCAAAGGGAAACAGAGATAAAACTAATTTAAAACAAACTCAAGGAAAAAAAGAGGAATACCTATTCTTTCAGTGATCTGAAAGGTCAAAAACAGGCAAGAAGAAAGCACACAGGAGAAGAAAAAAATATCATAGAATGGTTAAAGGTTTATATGTAGTATGATGACAAGTAAAGACATATTTCTCAAACTGATGAATTAAACTAAGTAATACTCTCTTTTCTATGCCAGGTCACTTGCAAAATGTAGCTTGTCACGATGGTTTCCCAGTCATTTAGTAAGATTTTGAAGCCTACATGCTGCAAGCTTATTTTAACATCCAAGTGGCTTCCTCATGCTGTACTCCTTTGAAACATCTGACTAGTGTGCTAAACAATGCCAGCATGACAGAATTAATACAGATGAAGTCAAAAACATAGATATAGAAGGAAGATGAATACACAGACAGAAGGAGCTGTCATCTTGCTTGTCTTCCTCTGCAAGACGTTCATTCTCATTTGTTAGTTTTCTTTCTTAGGTAAGGTGATTCTCAAAGTATGGAAGGTGCTCCCTCTATTTCTGACTTTGACTCGATCAAGATACCAGCGCAGTGTGTATTCTCAAGAAGAATTCTATTCCTAGATCTCCCTGGCTTACAAAAAGCTCTGGGGCAGTTCAGAAGGACTACTAATCATATCACCACCTATTTCTTCACTTAGGCTGCGGGTGATATGCTTTTACCTGACTGCATGGCCCAAGTCACATTTCAAGCAAAATTCATAGATCACAACTTGATAAAAACTTTTTTCTAAGTAGAGCACAGTTCTGTTAAAAGCTGAAAAGGAACACACCTTGTTCAGTCTGGTGAAACATCTTCCTTTTCTGAGGTATGAGTCAGCACAGTGGGACACAGCAGATCCTTTGGTTCATGTTTAAATATCGACATGGTTGCCATCCTTTCTCTACCATGTGTTCTCCAATTCCATTCAAAACTGAATTTGTTCTCTCTGGGACCACACTTTTCTGGAAAGAATATCTATCTACAACTTGTACTTTTACAGCACATCCAGTAGATTTGGTTTTCTTCTTTAAATATCTCCTTGATAAGCTAGCAAATTATGAATTCATTGCACCCACCTGGCACTTAAATGAAAACCCTTTTTTTACTTTACTAGTTTTTGATGAAATAAATGTTGCTTTTCTAAATTGCCTTGTTACTGCATGAGGAACACAGTGTTTCTTCCAGATTAAACTGATTTCAAGCAGTTTCTACTCTCTGTATGAAAATTAACTGTGTAATTATTGCAATTATCTCAGTTGGTATGAGAAGGGTAAATAATATCATATTGTCAGGTCCACCTTTCTGACCGACTGTCTGCTACAATTTATTCAAGAATATTTCTCTCCACAGCGTGGTAGTTCTTTGTTGTTTTGCTTTGTTGTTTGCTTTTTTTTTTTCCAATAAGCATTTAAACCTTTGTAATTTTTCCTAATTATGTTCAGGCTGCAACGAGCTAATTAGAATCAGTGCAGCCGTTTCAAAATAATTTAATTTACAGTTATTCTATTACTTCTCTGTTGCTTTTAGAATGTTTTCACAATGTGAAATATACTGATTTTACACTCAAAAAGCTGTGGAGGAGCCATTATAAAATAAGTTTGTTTGATCGGTGATCTGTCTGAATTCATAGAGATTAAAATAACACAAGCTTGAGAAGGCAAAGGGCTTGGCTAGAATCAGAGATAACCTACAGGAGAAGGACTTATCGAGCTCTAGGGACAAGAGGAAGAACTGAACAGCAGGAGAATAAGGAAAAGCAGAGAAGGGGGTTAAACGTTGCAACAACTGCGCGTAGATAATACCTTGAATTTCCATAGCTCTTTACTCTCACCATCCACTAAATGGCTTGCAAACTTTGATTGAATGAAGCCATACAGTTTCCAATGAATAGAGAAACAGAGTTACTATTCCACATATGATAAAAGCTGGGGAGCAGAAAGGCAAATAATGGGATCCTAACTCTCATGCTCAGGCTAATCGCTTTCCTAAGCGATTTAGAAAGGATCCAGTGAACCAACAGCATCAATTCTCAGTTAATAGACACCTTATCTAGGTAAGTGCCTTCTCATGCACACAGAGCAGTCAGAATGGTGCAAACAGCTCATTTTTACTATTGCCTGTGAGCCTCTGGGACTGACCAACGATCGCACCAGGTGCCCGTGACAGGAGCAGGAATCCTCTATCACCTGCTGGGCCTTATCTAGCAGAGGACAGATAGAGGCAGACACAAACCTGTGGAGCAGAATCAGGAAAGGCAAGACCTCAGCAGATAACTTTGCAGCAGTTCTTGGAAAATCACACGTATTTCTCAAAAGACTGGAGCTGTCATTTGTCAATCTTAATATTTCTAACAAGTGCTTAGATTTGCTGGTACAGCTGCGATACAGTTTGTGAGCTCCAGAAATAGAGCTCTGAACACATTACTGCAAAATCCACATGTCCTTCTGCAATAGCTTTCATGTTTTAAATATTACTGCTTGTATGGCATTCTATTGAATAAAGAAGGAACAGATCATATATGATCCGGAATACCCTTCTTACATCTTTTCATGATTCTGCTATGGCATTTAAAAAAAAAAAAACAAAACTTAACCATTCTGCTTTCAATTGCCAACAAAAAGTATCATCACAAAAATTGGAGGACTCTATCACAGTTGTTGATTGCAAACCGGCAATAACAATAATGATGCTTTCCTACGAACACATGGTTTAATCAGAATTCTGCAACAGCGCACATGTTCACTCACAAACACAAGGAAAAAATCACAGAATATCCCCACAATGTCACAGATTTACATAGCATTTCCTAACACTTATAGTAAGCATGAAGGGACAAAGTTATATTTCTTCTAGTACGATCCACAGAAGAGTATTACTAGAGGTGCAGGAATTTATTGGTACATATTTTATTTGGGGTGTTTGCAGAGTAAGTTTGACCCTAGCAGAGCTCCTCAGGCACTGAGACAGTATGTGAAACATCAGAGAAACAGAGTCCAACAAGATTATAGAAAGCGTTTCTGTATTGAGGTGTCCATTCATCTGTTCTCCATTGGACAGATATCATTTAAGCATCATTGCCATATTTATCTCAGCACGACATAAGAAATAAAAAGGCTGGGAAACCAGTCGGCGGTGTTCTTTAGATCAAATAATTCTTTCCGTATCAACATCTGCTAGTTTTTTTATTAGTCAACATCACAGTCAGTGACAGTCCTTCAGTCAGACAGAAAACGCGATCAGCATTTCATCTGCTCAAAGCGAGATTCAACCACGTGCAAAAGAGCATCGCAATCCTATGAAACCTTCCATGTAAGTACCATTTTGAAGGCTTAAATGGTTATTATCTTTACGGTGGTTCTATGTACTAGACGGACATTTGCCTGGAATTAGAGATTTAAAAACAGATTCTGACTTCTTTCTGTGATTATACTATGATATTTATAGTTTAGATAATAATACTCTGCACACGCATGTGAACAAATACAATACATGACAATGCTGCCTTATTCTAAAGTAAGAGAGAGACATGCTCAGAAGTGTTTGTGCTAGTGTAACTTGGCATATTTTCACCAGGAGTAATTAAGGATCTTTTTCTACTGCAATTCTTCGTGTAATGTAATCCCTGGCACAGAGAGGTAGAAGCATCTCCTTTTGTAACAGAAAAAAATAAATAACAAACATATTAATAATTTTAATCAGAGACTCCACAGATCAAATCCATAAGGATCACACCCAAAGAAGATGTACACAACAGAACAGACATCTAATTGCTCCTGCTCAAGAAAAAACAGGAAAAAAACAAGTCTACCTCAATAGTCATGAGTCAGAGTTTACAGGAAAATACTGACAGCAGTGAGCACAACTGTGGAACTTACCTAGAGAAAACACCAATATACACAAAAGGACCATTTCTTGCAACTGTATCTTGAACAAAAAAAAAATCATTTCCTGTTTAAACCTAAACGTGAAGGACTGTGTTTCTACGTACAATGGTGTTTTGAAGCAGCATCCTCAATGCTTAACAATGGCTACGCTTTGTTGCCGAAATGGAAACCTTGGATGCACAATAAAACCAGAAACTCCTTGCACAAAGCAGAAAAACATGGAGTCTGACGCTGACGTAAAAAACTTGTCAATGTTGCCTGAGTACATGCATTGATTATCATTTTCCATATTCTAGCCCAGAAGCCTCCAAAGAAGCAAACCAGAAAAAAATCTGAACTAAGCTCCTGAGCTATTAGTTTCAACAAAAGAGCTACCATTAAGGAATGAAATGCTCCTTTTCTCACTTAAAATCAATGCTACAGGCAACAATAGTCATAATTAATTGAAAATACGCAGTTATGTAAAATAACTAATTGTCTCAATTGTCTCTGCACCACTCACAGTTTCTGTATTCATAGCAGTTAATCGTACTTTTCCTGCAGTAATTGCTGCTCTGGATCATTGCACTGTGTATGTATAACACACAAAAACTCGTTTGATGGAAGAAGCGAGTTTTGTAGTCTGACTGCTCGACCTTACTGTCAGAATCAATTTCCTTTGTAAATAATCTGGGAAAAAAAAAAGTTTTCCTACCTGAAGATGGTAAATTGTTCTGTAAAACTCTTATTTCAGCATTTAGATTGGACAGCTGTAACATCCAGAGCTCCAGCAATTTTTAAGATTTTATTGAAAAATGTAGAAGAGCAAAAGGAGGGGAAGTATCCAGAGATAATATTAGTACACAGAGCTGCACGAAGCCCAGAATACTTTCTCTGATCACTCCTGGTTGAGTTCTGTAATTTTTAGGATTGTACTCACATTTATCTTACAGAAACAATTTTGTGAAATTACCTATCTTGAGGAAAGCAAGACAGGGGAATCAAAAGGATAACTAAAGCTTTGTAATGGAGAGCAGTGATGGGGAATGAGCACACTTGGCTTGCCAGGGATGGTGCTGTAGCCAGGAGAGCTGGCAGAGATGTAAACCAGGCTATTTTACCCGGTCGAAAAAGTCACACAGCCAAGGAGGACAAACAATCTTCCACGTCAGGAGACTAATAGAATAGAAAAATTGACTTATCTCAGTCACATCTGCCAAACTGAGGTTAGAGACAGAAGTGCTAAAAGGAGAGTCAGGAGCAATATACGTGTGTAGCTCTTCCAAAGCAGCTGAGAAGCAGTCAGCGTAATCATTTTACGTTATTATATTCTTGTACCTGAAACTCACCAAGTTTAGAGCAGTTAGGACACCAGGACAAAAACTGGGAGAGCTGGGGGTGTTTAGCCTGGAGAAGAGGAGGCTGAGGGGAGACCTCATTGCTCTCTACAACTACCTGAAGGGAGGTTGTGGAGAGGAGGGAGCTGGCCTCTTCTCCCAAGTGACAGGGGACAGGACGAGAGGGAATGGCCTCAAGCTCCTCCAGGGGAGATTTAGGCTTGAGATTAGGAAAAAATTCTTCATGGAGAGGGTGGTTAGGCATTGGAACAGCCTGCCCAGGGAGGTGGTTGAGTCACCGTCCCTGGAGGTGTTTAAGGTGAGGGTGGATGAGGTGCTTAGGGGCAGGATTTAGGGATTGGTGGGAATGGTTGGACTCGATGATCCAGTGGGTCTCTTCCAACCTGGTTATTCTGTGATTCTTTTTACTTCACTTTAATTTCCCTTAGGGAATCAAGCCCAGAAATCACAGCATGGAAACCCTGGAGGAAAACACATCTGCTTGATTACAGATTCAAATTTGTTGCTTTAGATACAGTTACACATATGCTAAAGCTGAAACCTAATGTATGCAAAGCATCAGGGTTTTCTTTGATATGCAAGAGTAGAAACTATATGTTGTATAAACAAAATACAGGCCGAAGAGACTTACACCTGACTTTTAGTCTTGTTTAGAGGAGAGTTAAGACTAAAAGAACCTAAAATTAAATATCCATACTAATAGAGCATTTAAACAAATCCAGTATCAATGTACGTAACTTCAGTTCTTGCACAAGTTGTTTTTAAACAAATAAAAACATTAATGAATAATGTAGGATTTTCCATTCCCTTAAGGCTTTTAGTGCTTCATTAGTTTTGTTGCTATAATCCACTTCTGATTAGCTGGTTGTTAAACAGCCATTGAAAGTGGCTGCGAAAGTGCATGAATTTCTTTTCAGTCTACAGCAATGTCATTTGAATGTAGTTAGCAGCATCCTAGCAGGTGCTACGGCCACGCCTGCAGAGTATAAATTAACTGTGATTTCTTTAGCACTCCCTTTTTTAATCATGTGTCCATATGAATTTTCTTTTAGGTGTAACAACATATAAAAAGCTGTTAGCATTTTAGATTGCTTGGCAAAACTGCCATGGCAGGTCAGGATGATAATGTAAGCCCAGCTGGACAACAGGAGAGTAAGAAAGAAGAAATTGGAGGGGAAGGAAAGATGTATATTCTGACCCAGCACCATCTGCTGATGACCTGATGGGGCAAGCAGTAATGAACCATTTACATGCAAACTCCAGATCCCAAAATTTAAATTCCATGAGCTTCTTCAGACTTAATTTCTCCCTGCGGGACAGAAGCCTTCAGCAACCACAACAGAAACTCCTAATACTAGAAGCCAGCTCCACTAACCTTGAGGAAGCATTAGCTTGCAATTTACTTTCTCATTTATTCTTCTTGAATGTCCTCCCTTAGAGTTCTTGCACTCTCACGAAAAGCTGTGACTTTGAAAAGTTAAAATCTCACATTATAGACGTGTTCTTTTTGTCTAATAAGTCAGATTTTTAAAATACTGAAAATTTGCAACTTGATCCCAAAATCATCACAACCATCAAAATCTTTCCTCAAATTCAGTGAGGTTCTCTGTGTAAGGTGTGTCTGAGGCTGGAACCAGGAGAGAAAACATGGAATATTTTACTGATATTGCCAGTGTGCAGCATGTAAAACAATCCAGGGGGGATCTGGAAGACAAACCTCATCACTAAACTGCAATTAGGTGAATTGGCACATTAAATCCCACCAGTGAAATATTGCAGGGCTTACGGTGGGGAAGGGAGCTTAGCAGGTAACAGCTCCATTATAGCCAGGCTTTCTTTCAGATCCATAAATTAACAGTGCGTTAATCCTCAGGAGATGTTTCAAGCCTTTATGTTCTACTGTCTCTGAAAATCTGGCACTGGAGAGAACCAGCAGCAGCTGAGCTGAACTCCAGGAATTAAGCAAAGGGTCTAGTTTTGTTCAGTCGTCTCACTCTACCTTCGAAGAGATTTTAAAGTTTAGAAAGAGACCGTTCTTTCATTTTTCTGTATGTACAGCTATGAAAACTCAAAGGAACAGTTCCATCCTGGTGCTTTAGGTGTGGCTGGGATACAAATAATTAAGGGGCTTTTTTTTTTTTTAAAAAAAAAAAACAACTGTCTGTATGATTCAAAGTATAGATACAAAACTTCTGAATACTGGCATGAAGGCCATTCTCAATAGCTAAATGGTTTAATATCACAAGGTTAAAACCAGAGCTTCTTTCTTCAGCAAAAAAACATTTAGAAAAATTCCATATAAAAAAATTCAAGTCAATGAAGAAGTCTTGCCCACTGCAGATGATCAGTCCCATGGTGATCCTGAAGGGGAAATTTTATCAGCTAGTCCCATAATCTACCTACTACATAATACATTCCTTTTTTTTCCACTTAATCTTGATAACACATTAACAACCAAACATTTAAAAGCTTTGGGAATCTGTCAAAAATCTTTTATTAAAAACTGAGAAAAACAGAGTTCCCAAGACAAGGCTTTCTATGGTAAAGTGTAAGCTTTGATCTATTGTAGCCACATAAAAATCTTCCTCCTCCTTTATCTTTCATTTCAGACTCGGGGCTTTGTATGAGAATCTACCAAAGAATTTACAGAGAATTCCACAGAGAAAGAGAAAATAGTTTTAAAAGGCTTGTCTAAAAACAAAATAATAATAACTACTATTTCCTCAGCCTTAGGAAAACTATGTGACCATGAACGCCCATCCGTGCAATGACCAAGTGTCTACTCAACTAGTCATCGGGGTATGAAATCATTATGGGTAGGCTTTTATAATAAAGTGTAAAACCAGACATAACTTAAATTTTTGTTAGGCAATTACGTATATTTTAAAATCTTAGCGGAAGTATTTTTAATATTCAAGCGATTTTAAGAAATTTAAAGAAGCTTCTATAACAGGAGGAAGATTCTACATTCTCAGATTTTGTTTCTTTACATCGAGGCTGACATTTTAATTGGGAGTCTCCTAATCTGTTCATCTGGCTAGGCTGTTTTCAGCTTCTCTGTTTCAAAATCTGTGTCTAGGAAGTCTTCAAAATGATTTCCCAAAGAAAATGATCTAAAGTCAATTATCAGAAATTGCATCCATCCATACAGGGCAACAGTCACCACAGACTTTTGTAAGACACAAGCTTTCTGCCCTGTCTCTAGATCAGACAATAGTTTTTTATTATGATGATTTTTTAAGAGCTGATTTTACAAGATGCACTCATCAGTGTTAATATATGCAGTTACAAAAGCCTTTGGGTGAAACAATTACCTTAGGAATCTTATTACTCAAAAAGTCCCACAATTAGGGCTGCAGATGTGTAACACTAGCTTTGAAATAAAAGGAAAAATTTAAGCTGAAAACTTAACACTATCTCAACTATTTTTTAACTTTTTCAATGAAGACTTCATTTTGGAACCAGTATAATTTAGCTGACGAACAAAAGAATTGTAAACCTTTTCAGGGATGATTGACAGATGTATTGTAAACATTGCAGGCTCTTATTCTTCTGAAATTATTTCATTAATAATGTTTCAAGAAAATTTATGCATGCTTAAGAGAATCTACTGGTGAGAAAAAAAAGGTAGACAAGATTCACATATATGTCAGTCTGAAGAAAGCACAGTAAGTGTTAGGATTCAGTGGAGAGGAAGGTTTTAATTCTAATTTAGAGTAAAAGAATGATAAACTATTAGAAGCAAATTTTACAGTTTCTTGAAGAATTTTTTTTTTTTTGAGCAATCTGTAGGTCTGTTCATCTTAGAGCAAAAGTCATTTTTTCCTGAGGAACCCATTAAAGTGCAAGTCTGTGTTTCATCAGCCAAGTTCTATGTTCATCTCCCCAGAGTGGATCACAACTTCTGTGTGTTACTTTGAGCTTCAGGAAAGAGTATTTGCAGGGAAAATGTTCATAAAGGCTCTTTTTAGCATTCACTAACTAAGCGCAGCATTAAGGCTGAGGGATGATCAATGCTATTTGAGCACAATGTACTAATTGGGGATAAGTAACAAGAATGAACAAAGGGAGATAAAGTGTTACCTTAGAAGATTTAAAGTACATCTAAGCCTTTGTTACAATATTGGATAGTTTATAAGGAGTTTAGAAAATTAGCCTGAGGAACCAAAGCAAACATTAAGCTGAATAAATAAATCTGCGGCTATTTCGACTGTTGTATGTGATATAATTTTCTGAATAGATACACTCAACGCAAGCTTCAAAATCAGGTGTCTAAGTAAAGTTAGATGGCAACTGAGCATATTAACACAGCTAACATTGCACTCTCTCTGTTTCCAACTACGATTCTCAACTTGACATTTAGAGGGACTATTAATACTTGAAAAATTGGCTGAAAATCATGAAGTGTGGTAACAGGATGAGAAAAGGATCAACATCCATGATCTTTCCACTTTAACTTCTCCAAAGCATTTCTATGGTTGTGTAGCATCCACACAACAAATGCAAAGTTCCGTGGATGGAGGTTCGCATGGAAACTGATGGTGCTCCAGCAATTACTTCCCATTAATTCAGCCACAGCTACTGAGCACAAAATTCAAGTCCATCCTAAATTCAAAGCATTGTTTCCAAGTTGGTGGATTTTACTTTGCAGTTAGGGAAGGTATATTAAATCTGTATTAGGGTATCAAGAGAATGAGCTCTAAAAGTACAGTTTCAACTGCCTGCCAAGTCTTATAAAAAAGCATTAGAGCCCAAGTAGTTCTGGAGAATGATAAAATAGCATGCTAGAATTTAGTATTTGCCTTGGAAGGCACAAGAAAATAAATGTTCATTGAACTCATGCAACTAGACAGATATTTAAAATAAGAAAGGCAACTTTTCTACATCAGTGCAGCTTATTGAAGCCTGCTTAGTGGTCTGCACTGCAAGCACAAAGCAGGAAACTGCAGTTAATACCTCTAACAAGATTTTCAGTGATGTGAGATTATCTGTTCAAGGCTGTGCAGCCTACTTTAGGTGTACTGAAATTAATTCATTCATTTTACTTTGGCCACTTAAAAGCGAGGCGTATAGAAGAGGGGAAGATGTTCTACAGTCAATGGAGAGAGAAAACGTTTCTAGAGGATAATTTGTCTGGGGATTTTTTAGGATGGAAATAATTGCCTTCTGGAGATGCCTGCCTCTCTTCATACACCAGAAAACTGACAAATAGTTTCAGGAGAACATAATTTTTCCACTTAGGAACAGTGAACTCTTCACTAAACTACACCTGCGACAGTTGCAGAGTTGAAACTAGGATCCCCTACACATCCACAACTTACATTATAAGTTTCTATTTCTACATCGCCTCCCATCTTAACAGCACCAGTTGACACTTCATTTTTCACACCTGCAATATGTCTGTGCTTCAGAACATTTGTGCCTATCAGCTACTTGATTTCACCTGTAATCAAAGCAGTAAGAAGCACAAATAATGTATACTTGTGGGTAATTAAATAACAGGTGCCAAGATGGTGGCACAAAAATTAGTTTTTTTTAAATGTTGTGAGGCAATTGTTAGAGGAACATTTGTAACCTAGTTCAGGAAGTATCTATTAACTCAGAAAGGTTTTCATTGGAAGTTGAAAGAAATTATAAGCAGAACTCCAAAGATTTACTGTTCATCTATGAAACCAATATAGTTTTGGTTTAACATTTTCTTTTCATATTTTGGTTGTCTGACGAAAACAGTTACAGTGAGGACAAATGTTTACACTAAAACTTTTAATATTAAAATAAAGTGAAGACGGCCACCACTTCAGAAGCTCTACCTCTTTTACCTGTAGCAGTGCTGTAAGTCTTAAAACGTACCAATTATGTTAAATACACTAATGAGGTTTCACCCACACCTATAAAGACAGCTAAAAAGCAACCTGCTTCGAAAACCGATAAAAATAGTGAGGAAGATATTCCCCAGGGTCACATTTAAGGCACTCAGACCACAGATGGATGTTCAGGGCTAGTCTGTAGTAGGTCCTACAATATGTGTGTGGTCACATCCTCAGCACTCATGGCCTCACTCTGCTTTGGGGAGAAGTAGATGTGATTTGCTTCTACTTGTGTACTGCTTACACATATAGACGTACCCCTGAAGTTTGGATCAAAATCCCAAGTGGATGCTCTTTTGGGGAACATTTGCCTATTCACCGTACAGTAATTTAAATGATTGAAGGAAAACTCTTCACATTATTATAACTGAAACAGGACAAATACAGTAAATTAGTTCACAAAGTTCACAATTCAGTCATTCTTCACCCATTTATAAAAATAAAGCTTTTCAGAAGAAACCTGTTTACCAACATCAAGATCACGTGCATGACCACATGCATTATTTACTGCCTCTTATCTTGGACTAATGCAACTTGTAAAACATCATGCAAATGTCACTCACGACTTCTGTGCCTGATGAGTTTGAAACACACAGTTTGCAGTACGTACGCGATATCGAAATCATGCATGCACAAACTGAATTCTGTGACTGAGAAACAATGTTTGTGTCACTATAACCTGCGTTTAATCACAGTAATAAGTACCACTATTCCTAACTCACAAGGCGAAATAGTGTTACTGAGATATGTGGATTTATTTCTTCCAATAAGAATTTGTTAAATTTACTTGTTCGTATGATTAGAGCCAGACTACTGAGTCATGAATTTCTATAGGAAAAAAAAATGTTTATAAAAATCTACAAAAGCAGAATATAAGACATGGGACAGTTCAGTCAGTTCTCTCATAGAGGAATTTTTTTTCCTGAGGACATTAGTAATATGCAGCACAAATGCTCTGTGTTCAAAGCATACATGCTCAGACTGTATAAACACCAAAATTCAAAATACTTCAATTATCAATGATTTTTCCCCATAGGGTGGCAAAGATGAGGTGAATACGTACTAATCTAGGAGTCTTAAGCCAATGCTACAAAAACTTTCATACAATACACTTTATTGCAAATCAAACGTTATTGCTTTTAGCAGAGTACCTATTGTTTGCTTTCATCCTCCCAAACTACATAGCTTCTAATATTTAGCCTCCTTCAGAATATAACCAGCATACTGACAAATCTTTAGTTTAGTTCTGAGCATATATCACAAACTGAGTGAAATAAGTCCTAGGGAATATTAAGTGACAATCAACCTTTCAAATGAAGTTTAAAACCCTCATATGTAATTCCATTTCTGTGACCGAAGCCTCTGAAATTTTACAGGGTGTAAGAATGATTCTGTCAGAACCCATTTGACTGCTGGAAGGGCTCACTGGGTTCCCTTCCCCTCCACCCTAGGGCTCTGCCCACCCGAGCCTCCTAAGAGCGACTGCCAACATCAAAGGTAGCAGTGCAAATGGATGGTTTCTCCTGCTACTTAAGAAGCACAACGTGACTTCTCCCACAAACCTAAACCCCAAATAACCATACTAGTGGCATCATACTATCACAGCATATGCGCATTCCTAGTGCTTATGACACATTTATTGCAAAATCAAAGTTTCTTCAAGGGGACTGTAAGTTATTATTAGTTCACATAAGCAAAGGCTGTTTTTTTTAATGGGTGAAAGCTCTTCTGCCAGTGCAAGTTGAATAAATAGGGTCCTAATTTCTAAATAGAAAGACAAAATAAGTCCAAAAACAGTGTTTTGATGGGGGTAGAAGAGGGAGGAGGGAAGTTAGAGTTCTGCTTTTTGCTTATTTCTCACCTAAAACCCTGTTTGAAATGTGACAGTTCATAAACATTTTTTTGAATTTCCACAGAGCTAAAGGTTTATGCCCTCGTGTAGTAGTAGAATTATTTCATTAAGCACACTGTCCTTTTCAGTGGTATCTTTACAAATGAAATATACAGAAGTTATATATATATTTTTTAAATGGTTCTAAAGAGAATAATCTTGATTGCAGCATAAACTCTATCAGCTGGCCCATAACCCTTTGAAGTGACTAGTTACAATCTCGCCATCTCATAACGCTTCAATTTCATGGCTGTACCTTGAACTCAACCAGTAACTGCTGAAAAGAAATTTCAAGTATTTAATGTATCATGGCCCATGACAACATAATTCTTGTAGGGGTGGATGGTTGCTGTTCTGTGCAGCCTCTTGGGACAAGCTGGGAGAGCACACAGGTTTAAAAAAACTGGAGAGGAGGAGAAGGCTCTGCCTCCCTCATCAGATGCTCAGTTGGTGTCAGGAAGTCCAGCATCACAAACCAAGGGGATCAATGCATGGCTTCAGGACACTGTTCTGGTGTTTCAATGCTAAAGCTGTATTCAGCCCTAGATACTAGCAATTTTGTGAGAAACACCATTTATTTTGGCTGCCTATGGCCTGATACGTTCCTGCTGCTGCCTTGATGCATTTTTACTACAGAAAGATTTTGATCAGGCAGTTGCAGGCTGTCATATATTCACATGCCAGACTGTACATCACAACTAACAGTGAATTTATAGATGCAATTTGGAGTGAGCAGTTACCCAGCCCCACTGTTTGGCAAGAGTTACCATAAAATGCTCACCAAGCCCTCTAAAAATGTTAATACATATTGATGGCTTGCTACAGGTCTCTTGGCTTTCTGTGATCATGAGGCATGAAAATAACTTGATTTTAAACCTCTGGAAGGGGCTGTGTGCTTGAGCACTAGGTCACACTGGCAATCACAGACAGGGAGGTTATAGGATTGACATAGCTGAAAGGGTAGGGATGAACGTCTACAGCTGAGGAACATCTCATGGTGAACAAGGGAATCGGCAGCCCATTATTCATGGCACATCAGCCTTTCTAAACTTGTTTGCCCAGAGCACTCCTTCCCCAGTAGCTGCCTGCCTCAAGCCTAGGACAAGGCTCGTTCTTTGTACTTTCCTGCCACCTCTTCTTTTGTAAAGAGGGTTTACCAACCAGGATGCTTGCTGAACTGGGCAAAAATCAAAGCTTTTTCAACTGAAAGAGGAACAAACACACAAACCTGTAACTCTCAAGTTTTCCAAGTGTTCCTTTAAAACATACAGTTTCAACAGGACAGTTGCAGGTACAGCATTTACCTCAGTGCCTGAAGCTAATATTGCATTTCTGGTGAACTGCCAACCAGCCATTCGGTGTGCTTCATCCAGGCAAACAGTATCATTTTCATCCAGCAGTAAAGTTTTATCTGCATTGTGCAGGACTCTACACATTGCCTGTTTATAACTGAGCATTTACCCTGAAATCACTTCTTTTAACAATCTCTGAGTGCCTGGGGACTTCTAAACCACAGTAAGTTCTATCTATGCAAGCTGGGCAAATACAAATCTCACCACTGCAAATTTGAGTCCATTACACAAAGACCTCAGAAAGCAGAACAATTCTGAGGTTTTTTTGTTTATTTAAGAGTACAATGGAAACAAACAAACCCACCTATTCTTATCAATGGATAGACTTATGAAGCCTCTTTCTTTCCACCGCTGAACCCTCTCGCTTCTCTTCCAATCTGACATAATTTTTATCACCAATTTCTTACAGTTCTTTTCTTGCATTTTCGCTACTTTCCTTCTTTCACACTCTCCCTTGCCAATCAACTTCTTTCCTCCCAGGCTTTTGCCGTCCAGAATTCCCCGCTTCGATGTGCCTGTCCCTCAGTCCCTATTCCCTCTCCATGCCTCTTGCTTTTGGCTGCCCTTTCACATCTCATTCTAGAAAAGTACTGCGGGAAGAGAGTTCACAACCGCTCCCACCGCAGCCAAAAGAAACCCTCAGAGCCAAGTTAACGTATCATCTGCAGGCGATACGCTAAGGAATGTAAATTCTTCTGCCTGGCAGAGAGCATCATCCTTCCTCTTACTTCACGCCGTGCTCAGCTGGGTGCTAGTGCTTTAGAAGAGGAATGCGACCCCATTAAAGGAAGTTTAGTAGCACAGCCTGTAGGCATTTATACATTCATCTAACAGATTTCCCCATAGGCATGAAGAGCTAGTATTGTCTGTTAATGCAGATGGATGGGAGCCCTGAGCCGACGTTTTTCTTCTTGTTTGTTTTTATTAGCTGTAGAATAAATAGTCAGAAGGTTTAATATCTGCCACCATAAATCTCCAAAGATTTCATATGGGTAAAATATAACCTACGCGATGGTTTGTGTGGCTTTCATTACTAAAGTACAAGAGGGTTTGATCAGCAGCGCTGCATCCTAATTACACAACTGTCCCGCCGAGCAATTTCTTGTTGTTACCAGCAAAACACATTGGCCAGGTGTGGGTGGAGTGGGAAGTATAATAAGTAGTAACAGACGTTACGTGTGTCTTCAGTTTGAATGAAGTGACATGTCATTGAGATTAGGATGTACTTTCCCTCCTCAGACGATCATAAACTCTAAGGTTCACTCTGTAACATCCTGCTTAAAATTTGAGTTGCCTAACCCGCAGTATACATTTTTCTTTAAAGTACATAATCTTTTCAATTATTTCAACTGTCAGAGTAGACTGCGAGGGGCTTGCATCTTCCATTCACATTTCATTACAAATACAGCTTGTTTTCTCCCAACGTTTTGCCGTGTAGCTTCTACAGAAAGAGTTTGACAGCTGAACAAAGAAGTCGTCATCATATCTTGAGCTAAGACGACGACAACAGAATTATGACAACCTCCTTCATCTACCATTGTTTTTACTGGGCCTAGAGTTTAGGTTTTTAAACAGAGTTCCCTTTTACTTTTTTGGGGGGCATAAATGCAAATGAAGACATGCAAAATGAACACAGGAACATGGAGAGCTATTAATTAAAGGAAAAATACTCCGACAAGGTCACATTGAATACAGGAGTAGGAAAAAAACTTCAATTTTGTGCATTAATTTCACATTGCATTTGAAACAGCTATGTTTTCTGGCCTGCAGTGATTCCAAATTTAAATGCTATTTTTCAGACACAAGCAATGTTATTAAGCTTGATCTAGTCCTTAAGATGCTTATGAATGTCACAAGGTCCCTTATATTATTTGGTTTTAATTGTGATATTTATGAATTCAGAATGATGTCATGAATCCTGATCCTTTGCAATGCAAATGCAACAAAGGCATCACAGAAATTATTCCCAAAGAGCCTTTTTCTGTAACTCAATGTCGTAGCACGGAAGTCCCAGCTCTGAGATAATCTGACTTCATCAATAAAATTTCAGGAAGCCTTTCATTGACTACAGGTTGAAATTACCGCAGCCCTGCGTTCTCTTCATTACTTACTCCTCTCCAGAACCATACTAAGGAGCTCCAGGGAATGTTTTCTAGGAACCACAGCTTTGCTCAAGTATTTCAAGTCACTTGACCTTCAGCATTAGAGCTGCCCCCAGGGTGAGCCCGAGCATTTCCAGGAAATGCAGTGCTTGCTCAGCCTTGCTGCTTGCAGCCAGTGAAATATTTATTTGCTTAACAGCTAACAGTTTCAATGGCAATAATTATGCTGCCAAGATTGCATTCTGTGGTTAAATTGGCTGTTGGCTTAATTAAAATGATATACTTTATTCTGAGTTCTTCTTCAAGTTGCACTTTAAGTAAAAGCCAGAATAAAATAACTCCCCTTGCCAAGGTAGCAGCAGTTTTATGAGAAAAGGGCTGTCTTGCTGTTCTGTGGTAAATACAGTTTTACTCTACGGTCTCCCTGTGAGGACACACAGATTAGGCACCACTCAGAGCAGAAGGATAGCAGAACTATAAAAATATTTTCTACTAAATATTCAGAAATCCTATTAACAGGCACCATGAATCAGAGAAAAATAGGGCTAAAGGAATGAGTAACAAGACTAATATTTACACAGTGAATCCCTGCTGTTTCCTGCTATGATTGGTCACAATTTCCTCAATAACATTCTTTTCAAAGTGATTTATTGTGGAGCAACAATTGGAAGTGTTATTGATGGTTATTTTTAAAGGAAAGGTTTCAAATATTCAGATTTGTTTTCTTTTGGACTAGTCATATTCTGCTTCCTTGACACTCTACCAGAACAAATATCAAAATGGAAATATTTTACAGTAAAGTTCTTTATAATTTAGACAGCAAAAGAAAAAAATGTTATTTTTAAATTATATTGTTGAAATGTTTACTCTGAGAACACTGTTAAGCGAGAACAATCATGACAACAGACATAGCAGAAAAAAAATAATGTAAAAGCCATCTGAAGAAGAAGCAAACCTCAAATCTATAACTCATATTGATGAAGACCCTACAGAAAGCACTGATTATCCAATTGATTGACTTGAGAAAAAAAGCATTGGAATTCACGTACTGGGTCAGTACTGCACAGATGTAGCAAATAAAATTTATCTCGCTGTCTGTCACTTGTTTTTTAGTCACTCCTTCTGGACATAAAGTATTTTCCTGTACATAGAGATAGGAGAAGCATACGGGATTGAAAAAAATGCCACTGATCCTTTTTAGGCGAAGAGGCAACTTTGACTATTAGGATAACACAGCATCATGGGTTGGTTTTAACACCTGCAGGTGGTAACACTTGCTTGTTTGAACAGCAAGGGAATGGGAAAATACTGTAAATACAATTGTCAGAGGGGAAAAACTAATGTGGTTTACCTTTTATTCTAAACTTGTTGAGTCCTGATCAAGAAAACAAAAGCATTTGCCAGCACTTGCTGTTCCACTTAACATGGGAGATACCTGTTCTGAGTACGTGGCAATAGCAGGCAAAACATCACTGTTTAAGTATTTCAGTTCTCTCCATTCGTCATTTCATTCCTCCTTCATACTGACTTTTTCATTATCATTCGACTGAGCCCATAGCTGTAGCTCCATTTATACAGAGTTTATTGTTTGCCAAGTTTCAGCCCAAAACACATTAGTGGAGATGAAGAAAATAACATTTCCATACAGAAACAATATGCCTTTACATGTAATACCCACAGAGGAAAAATCACTTTGCTAAGCTACTGCTTAGACTTCATGAGTTTCTTAAAGCATTCTGTAATCAAGCCTAGAGAGTACTGCCATGCTAATAACATGCTTCGGAAAGATAGCTTATTGCTGTTTGATTCCAAAGCCTTATTTCAGCACAATTTTTTCTTATTTTGTTGATGATAACGAACATTTTCAGGATATGCCCATTATAGCTCTTTGAAATCCACTCCTGAGCAGCTTTGGACAGCTGCTCAGCATTTCACAGCAGCATTTTTTTAATTTTGGCACAAAGCAAAGACTTTCTGCTTCTTCCCCTGCTGCATGCATTTCTCTATCATGGCGATATTAGTTATGAACCACAAACTACGCTGCTATTGGGGAAATCTCTTCATTGTGCCAAGTCACTACACGCAGGAAAGATTGGCATTAAACAGCACAGTTAAATAATAAATGTGTATAGCTTTTGACTGCTTTCTTCTTATTTATACTAGGTGCCACCCTACACTCTTTAAATTCTCCTCTAATTATGCTGGCACTAAAAATGGGAAAATCCCCTGCACCTTCCCCTCTTAGTTCAGGTAGGTAATTTCCTCAATAGACTCCCAACAACTAGGAGAGACTGATCTGAGCTTATAGTGACCATGAAGGATTGGCCCCAGGGTCCAGAACGAGAGACCTGACAGACTCTGTGAGTCCTTGCATTGCAAAAAGGATTTTCTCTAGCTACATTCTTCGAAAACAGTTGCACTTAATACATCTGAGGAGAGATCCTGTCTGCACAACCATGTACACTGAGAAAACACAGACAAGCTTTAATTTTGCTTCCTCATGCCTCAGCCTGACATGCCTGGGAGGAAAAAATGCATTAGACTCATGTTCTTTGATTCAGACTCAACTTGAGTTCCACCAGACTGCCAATAAAGTGTTATTTTCAAACATATAGTCAGAGGAGCCGACGTCAAAAATTTATAGCTCCTGCACATGTAAAACACTTTGGGATGCCATTTGACTGAAAGGCAATCTAAAGAGAGGGATAAGTTCTTTCTATTTCATGTTTTCCAGGGAGGGTGCTGACCTCTTCTCCCAAGGAACAGGGGACAGGACACGAGGAGATGGCCACAAGCTCTGCCAGGGGAGACTTAGGCTGGACATTAGGAACAAATTTTTCACAGAAAGGGTGATTGGGCACTGGCAGAGGCTGCCCAGGGAGGGGGTTGAGTCACCTTCCCTGGAGGGGTTTAAAAGACGGGTGGATGAGGTGCTGAGGGACATGGGTTAGTGATTGATGGGAATGGTTGGAGTCGATGATCCGGTGGGTCTCTTCCAACCTGGCGATTCTATGATTCCAGAGGCAGGATTGCTTTGGAGACTAATTATGCATTCCTACTGCATGTTTAATAACAGCAGCATTTCAGAATACAGTAGCAGAGACAAGCACAGCTAGGATGAAGGGTCTGTCAGTGTTTTATGATAAGACATTATCTGCATAGGGTTACAGCATGGTACGGGCAAAGCACTGTGATGTGAAAAAGAAGAAGACAGAGCTGGGAGAAAAATCATTTGACAGATATTAAAAAAGTAACCCTATTTACCTGAACATCTTTCAAAGAGAGATGAGGATGCCAAAAGCATTGCTTTGCAATTTGTTTTGCTGCTTTACTTGATAAACAGTTCCTCTAAGTCTGTATGGAGTTTGTGCACTTAAGTGATCTGGTTCCTTATTATAAAAAAACAAACCAAACAAAAAAAACCAAACCAAACAAAAAAACCCAAACCAAACCAAACGTCCAGGAGAAAGGACTCATTTTGTAATTGAGTTACAGGGTATGAACTTCTGACTCAGGCTGAACCGGTCAGAACACTGAATGTACGATTCTTAGAAAGGGGAGAAAATATCTCCCAACTCTGAGGGAAGCAAAAAAATCCCTAGCTGGAGACAGGATGGAGATGTACCTGAAGATAAGTAGTTCTGTCATAAGAGGTGGAAACCTGCTCCACTGCATTTCCCTCCACCTTGAAAAGCCCATTTCTAGAAAGCTTGTTCCTTGGCTCCAGAGAATACTAGGCAGAAGTTGAAACTAGGCAGCTATTTTGGGGTTTTTTTTGGTTTTTTTTTTATTCATTTTAAACATAAATATTAAAAAATACAAGGAACTGAAGCTTCTAAATTCTTCAGCCATTAGAGAATAATTGCTACCTGGAAACTTAAAACCTACCCCATTCACACATTAAAGGAGCGCGAACTAGCAGTTTGATGTTTGAGCAAGTTGACTGCAAAAGCTTTTGATTTTTGCTGTACTTTTCCCTCTCCACAAAAAAATCTTTTAGCTTAAAATGTCTTCTAGAGTTTAAAAAAACCCCACTTGTTTCCTCTCAAAAGCAAAACATTCACTTTATTCCACTATGCAGAGAGAAGAAAAGTTCAGAAAAATCCTGTGGGTCAAATGTCAGCTCTCTTTGGCTTTGCTTCTCTTGCTTAAAGTTCTCCAAACACTGATCAATATTTGCTGTAAAACCCAGTCCAGAGAAGGTGAGTTAAGGATGAAGTTTCATTAATTGAATTCCTCTGTGTCCCTTCCTGCTTATTTGTTCAGATCAAATCTTTGAGGTTAGCTGAGCCTTAAGTTTTTTTGTGTATTTGTTTTAAGGATCATTTAACTTTGTGTTCTCCTCAGAAATAAGGATGGCATTCCTAATTAGCACAGCAAGTAATCACATTAAGATGCCTCTTACTCATCTGTTTCCACCTGGTCATTGATGACCCAGCTTGAACAGTGGCACGGACAATCGGGAAGCTCTTCAGGGTTCAGAGGGGAAAAAGCTTGGGACAGGGCACTTGATCAACATCACCGCGAGTGTCAAGAGATGGTCATTATTGCTCTGGAGATTTATGGCTCAGGTCAAAGCAAATTACTTTCTCTCTTCTCAAGCTTATTCCTGGCTACATTTTTAATCTTTACCCTTCTCTCATTCTGCTGCCCCCTTTGCTGTTTGGCAGATTGATTGCGTGCTCACAGGGGAAAAGGGAGTCTCTGCTCAATGGAAAGCCTGAAATTTTTGGCAAAATATCTGCTAGAAATCAGGATAAAGGTATTTTTTTGTTCTATGGAATTGTTTTGCATTCTCCATGGGCACAAAAATTCATACCTAAAAATAAAAGGAAAACCTATTTGTTTTGCTCATGCTGGTTCAGTTGCACAGATGTGATTATTTTCAGGTGATAAAGCCTGTCTCTGACACAGCAACTTTCTAGAATTTATTTATATAAGCACAGCACTGCATTGCTTAGAAAAAAAAATCCAGTAAAAAAGCAAGATGAAGATTTTTATAAGGGATTTGTACCAAAATAACACTGCAACATACACTTACAAGGCACATCTTCAAGTGCTTCACAGGAAAAGATTGCACGTAGCTAACATATTAAACACCAGTCATCACTTTGCAAAATCCTACTGCTAGTATTGCACTGCAAAATCCATACTGAAGGAAAATGCCTCTCTTGTTTTCAGGTTCAAAGAAACAATCCTCATACCACCCCTTTTTACTTTTATAAATATACACGTAGATATTCATGGAATGAAGAAATCTGGAGAGTATTACAATAGCAAAAAAGAGAGAGTGCCTTTCAAATCAATGATATGTTTTGTTAAATGTGAGGGAACAGAATACGTAAAACACATGCTTAAGTGTAGTTTTCTTCTTATTCCTTTTGTGAATTTTCCACTATTATTCAAATGAATAAACCCTATTGCTTGTCACAGGCTAGGCTTTTTTTTCCCCCATCAGCAGCTGGGATCACTCATACAGCAGCTAGTCTGAGGTTTAAAACTTGTTTCTATTAACGTTTTATGGAGATACAGTAAAAGCAGGCGAATTCTTAAAAACAACCTTTCAAGGTCTTCTCTCCAGAGAGCAACTTTTACACACAACATGAGAAATTTCTACGTGTACATTCAAGCATGAGCAGTAACAGAAAACCAAGCACAGAAGATGGTAGACAGACTCAATTATACAGGCAAGACAAATGCTGCGTTAACTCAGAATTCCCTCTGTAGTCTTGTAACATAGACAAACATTTCATAAACACAATATTCACACTGATAGGAGAAAGGATTTCATCTTCATTACAAAGGCAAAGTACTAATTAACATATCTAGCTGGTGGTGCAGTGCACCATGCCTAATCCATGTGCTCCGAGTCCTCCTCATGCATGACTGCCTCACCTTTAACTTCAGAACAGATCACTCAGGGGGATAAGAGAAGTGTCTCTGGTTGTATCGTACGAATATCATGTTTTTCCTCTCTATTTAGACAAATATTGGGAATGATATGCTGGTCTTGGGGATTCTGTCCCTTGACATCAAGAGGTAGGGTCCCAAGTTTGCTTTATCATATAGGTAGGAGGTTTTTTTAAAAAAAAATAGAGGAACTAGATTTGATTCATTATATAGTCCAAATTTATAATGTTGTAGCTTTTCAGAAGTCGTGGCCTGCTGTATTTATAATTCACTGGTGGCTTGCATGGACCCTTCAGCCCAATGAATTGGCACGCATACTACTGGCATTTTGGGAGATTTTGGCAGGGGTTTGTAGCTCGCTAAAGTGAAATTTAGGGCAAAAGCATAAGAAGTATTTTTATTTAAAATGTGAATGAAGCATAAACTGGCATGAAACAGATCTAAGCGCAGAAGCTTTAACAGTGTCCTGCTGATGCTGAGGAATAAACATATAATATTATGTATGTGTATAATATTATGCATCTACTTTATAGGCAGGTTGGCTGTGATACTAAATGCAAAATGTTAATTTTCAGGCACTCCTAATGTTAGCAGTCACAAAACTAGAAAAAAGCACAGTAGGAATTCTCTACTATTCTAATATATGGTAAAATATGATGGAGTTATTTGAATTGCATAGGAGGCTGGGGAGCAATAAGATAGGCTTGCAACTAGATTGTATAATGAAGTCCAGGGAGGCTGGGTAGAGGTTCAGGAAACTATATTAACATTAAAAAAAATAATTAGGAAGACAAGGCCTTAATTCTAGCAATAACTTTCAGGTTTTGGAATATATGTTATGTCCCATAATGCAAGTCAACTTTTCTGCAGCTCTTCAATAGAAAGTAGAAAAGAAAATCTTTGATGAGGAGGGAGTTCACTTCCTTTTAGTCACATAGAAAAATGAGACATTAGAAATAAAAGAGGGGAATTGTACTTCATGATGCCTTTTACAATTGCACAGCATCAAGAAAACATATTCTGGTCATTGCAACATTCCTATTTTACTGCAGTGCTTGCAAAATGCCAACGAACAAATTGACTTCTAATCATCAGAGTAGGAAGACGCTGGAACAGCTTCCTGACAAAATCATTGGGGACAGGAAATGCAACTGAGTTTTTAAAACCAATCATAATACTCTTATGAACAGAATTACTTCACATAATAGCAAAATTACTGATTATGCAAAAAGCTGGTCTTGGTGCAATGTGCCCAAGTTATTTTTTGACCCTCTCCGAGTTCCAGTTCTCCAAATGCTTATTCTGCCTGTCTCATTAATTTATCCAAGCACACAGCTTAACAGAAAATGAAAAGGAAAAAAGGCAAGTGTCAGTGCACATACCTGCGCATCCACTAACCCACAAGCCATCTGCATTTCTGAAATGGCAGCTTCATTGTCAGAAATACTTGGAACCAAACTGAAACACTACATAAACAATACAATTTGTGCAGCTCAAGCAACTATATTCCCACTATGAACTGGAAAGTCTTGGAGTTTCACAAGCACAGTAGGGATTTTGGTTTGGTACATTATCAAGAGAAAGGCAAACTTTACAGAACTAGGTGAAAAGCACCCACAGCGATTGCTGTGTATTCGGCTTCCATTTAGCTTGGGTATATAATTATTTCTCTATTATTTCTCCAATTTATTATTTCCCAAACTCATGCAATTGTGATACCACTACACGCTCAAAAAAAAAATTAAAAAAGGGGGAGAACACTTTTATTAGTGCTCTTTCCCTCCCTCAAACTCACAGTTTTGGCAGCAGAGCACCACATCATTCCAAGAGATGTAGTTGTGTGAAAAGCAAAACCAGGCACCCAGGACTCCCCAGAAGTTTTGACCAAGTCATCCAGGTTCTCCGATCACTCCTAATGCAGCACAGCCCCTCACCACTATCCAATCCTCACAATGTAGCCCTGACTGTTATGCTTTCCAGCCCATCCAGAATACTTCCAGGTGACTTCATTAAGCAGTCATCATTAAATAGCACTTTAATTACCACCCTAATTAAGACAACAGCATGCCTAACTTTCAAGCCAGAGAATTGTAAATAAAAGAAAAGAAACACTTAACATTGACAATACTTACAGCCTTATTTACTCTCAGCCCGTTAATCACCATCTCAGGTTGGGGAGTTTAAGAACAGTTTGGTAAGACTATAACTTCAATAAAGCTTAAGAAAAAAAAATAACTGTTTCTTTTCCAAAATGTATAGAAATGCCTTCAGCTATACTTCAGAAATGGTTTAGAATTCATTTCTAAGCCAGGAACTGTAACAATACATCTTATTATTAAATGTGAAACACAGGGAGTCTGCTGCCAAATAAATCTCCACTAGTACAAAGTCCTCCAGGACTATTTTCTGTTCCACCTCTGAGTTTTTTTCACCACATGCTGCCTAAGGCCCAGCTCCTGCAGTTACTTTGCCCACCTCCAAAGTCTCTCTCCTCAGCCTCCTCCCTTCCACTTCTATTGTTCAGTTACTCATTAAATTATCTTTGTCAAGATAATTGGAGTTTCCAGAGCTTGATGCTCTGATTTGAGGCAAAAGGAACATATTTACTTTCTTACACAGAGCCTGTGAATCAATTTCCCTCCTGGCAGCCTCCTTCTAATAAAAATATTTTTCTCTCTTTTTACTTAAAAGCTCACAAATACCTCTTTGCTAGAGAAAGTCTGTGACCTTTGTGCCTCACTGCTGCACCTTTGTGAATGACAAAATGAACTTACCGGAGGTACAGACTTCAGAAAGATGAATTGTATATTTAAACAAGTCTGCCTTCAGCACTCCCTTTCCTATTTTGCCTTCTCTACATCCTACCTGCTGCTGTTGTGCCTCCACCACTTCCTTGTGCTCAGAGCATTTTTGAACAGAGGTGAAAACACCAGAAGAAAAAGGGTTTTTTCCTTCCTCCTAAACACAGGACATGGACATATATTTGCTACCGACAACAGACATTATTTTCTGCTTCTTGGCTGCTAGAAAGATTGTGATCAACTTTTTCAAGACTGAGTGGGTATCTGGGAAAAAAAAGCATTTCTATTACGCCTGTTGCACCTACAGAATGGCTCGGGGAAAGGAGAGCAAATGAATTAAATGCACTTCCACATTTTTTCCTCTGTAACCTTTCTTCATTTCACAGAATCACAGAATCACCAGGTTGGAAGAGACCCACTGGATCATCGAGTCCAACCATTCCCACCAATCCCTAAATCATGTCCCTAAGCACCTCATCCACCCTCACCTTAAACACCTCCAGGGACGGTGACTCAACCACCTCCCTGGGCAGACCGTTCCAATGCCTAACCACCCTCTCCGTGAAGAATTTTTTCCTAATCTCAAGCCTAAATCTCCCCTGGAGGAGCTTGAGGCCATTCCCTCTCGTCCTGTCCCCCGTCACTTGTGAGAAGAGCCCAGCTCCCTCCTCTCCACAACCTCCCTTCAGGTAGTTATAGAGAGCAATAAGGTCTCCCCTCAGCCTCCTCTTCTCCAGGCTGAACACCCCCAGCTCTCCCAGTCACTCCTCATCAGGCCTGTTCTCCAGCCCCTTCCCCAGCTTCGTTGCTCTTCTCTGGACTCGCTCCAGAGCCTCAACATCCTTCTTGTGGTGAGGGGCCCAGAACTGATCCCAGGATTCGAGGAGCGGTCTCACCAGTGCCGAGTACGGAGGGAGAAGAACCTCCCTGGACATGCTGGCCACACCGTTTCTGATCCAAGCCAAGATGCCATTGGCCTTCTTGGCCACCTGGGCCCCTGCTGGCTCATGTTCCGTTGGCTGTCAACCAACATCCCATTTAAGAAGTATAATGACGGAAGTATACCATGCTTATCTCACAAAAAAAAGGTATTACAACATTTCAAAAATGGTAAACTTATTTAACATTAATTTTGTACCGTGGCCTAAAAGAAGCTTTTTTCTCACATGGCTAAAGAAATTTTACCTTTACAGTTTTCTTAAGGAGAAGGGAGAACAAGAACAATTGGATAGCTGTAGGTTACAAGGAACTCATGGCAGCTAAATTAAAGCCCCAGGTGGATACATACTTGCCTGGATATTTAATTATCCAAAAACACCTTTGACTCTACTGTGCCCATCCTCCCATAAGCCCAGATTTGCACAAGGAGGCGCATGTAAATCCTTCTTGCCTCACACTAAGTGCCAAATGCCACAGGCTGCCCTGTAAAAGCATCGCCTCCCTAGCTCATGTGACCTGCATTCCAATTTTAGCTCCAGAAGACCCTTCATTTTCAAGAATTCCCTTGGAGATTTCCAAATCTAAGCTGGAAAAAGCCCGGAGAAACTTGTTCATACTTTGAAGTTAATCCTTCCTTTTGAGCATGAGCTGAACTGGAGACCTTCAGAGGTGCCTTCCGACCTGAGTGCTTTTATGCGCAATCCCTGCTGTTGATGGGGGGACTTTTCAACATGAGGGGTCATTTCAACACAGAAGTAACAGGCACCCTCCTGCTTTGAGGCTTTCGCATCAGTGTTGCATAAGAAACGAGTATCTTTAAGTAACTGCAATTGGATCTGTGTGCCAGGAATGTGAACGCTACTGTGTGCTACCTGGGAATCACCAACTGTGATTTACATTGGAGAGTGATGTTTCCCATTCTTGTAAAAGCTGAGTCATTCTCACTTTTATATGTGTAAATAATTCTCTAAGCAACTATAACAAATCTATAATAACTTGCACATAGATTAACTGCACTTTCCTTTCTCCACTGACAAACCAGGCAGACCAATTGCTTATAAAGAAAATTATTCTCCCCCTGATCCTTGATTTTGTACATGCACAGGAACAGACATACAGCCTGCAAATATCAACACTTCATTTTTCTACACGAATGTCTCAGCATGTTGCTAGAACAATAAATACCTTATTTGCAAGATTTGTCAGTGCAGGTGGTTGTTTTACCCCCTAAACAACAGAGACGCGTTCCCATGGGGAAAAAAGCTATATTCATTCTATTCCCCTAGTAGGTCATTTTTATAAGACAGTTTATTTGGTGCAAAGGCTATATCTGAAACTCTTTGCCCTCCTTCCACTGCTTAAAGATGTTGCAATTAAGTTCAGTTTTCACTTCTAATAAGATGTATAAAAGGAAGAAAGGTTGTAGCTCCATTGGGGTTTTTTTGTAGGACAGTGGGACATTTGTGATAAAGTTGTGCAACATCCCTTTCTACAACTCTCTTGAGCAAAGACCTACAGCTTCCATCAGGGTGGTTTCCTGATATCATAAGCACCTTTAGCTTCCGTAATTGTTCAATTATTAAACTTGTTTCTCTTTCTAGAGCTCATAGCTCAAAATTTAGACAAACTCCTTGTACCTGAAACTTCTCAAGAAATGAAAGGGGGGTGTAAAGGAATTTGTTTCTTTGTATGTCACGACCTCTTAGAAATTGAATTTTTCTCTACCAAAACATTTCTACTTTTTGATGATTCTCGGACAGAGATGTTTCTGCAGATAGCCTTTGATGGAATTATTATTTTCTTTGTACTCTGGATGGGGGAAAAAAAATCCTTCTTTCTTTTTCTGTTTAAAGATCAATAGCTTGATGGTGGATAGCTCTAAAGTGGGAGTTGCTGAAACAGTACTTCAAGTAGCTGAAGAGTGGAAGTGATACAGAAGCTCAAAAAATAACTTGTTTAAACAAACTAGAACAATATATGCAATTAGCAAAGAGAGGAGGGATGTTGCACAGTGTCTTACAAAGTTTTCCCCAAACAAATACAAAGTGAAGAACAAAAAATACTGGTGGTAGAAGGAATAATTAAAATAAAGCTCAAAAAAGGGCTGAGGATCAGGCATGAATTTATAGAATCAGAGAATCTTTTAGGTTGGAATAGACCTTTAAGATCATCAAGTCCAACTGTAAACCTAACATTGCCAAGTTCACCACAAGACCATGTCCTTAAGCACCACATCTCCACGTCTTTTTCCTTGGAAGTGAGTTGGTAAATGCTCCCAAATGTAAATACTTTATTTGTAAAATTTGTATGAATTTTTAATTTGTTTCCAGGCAAAAAAAAATTTCTTTATTCAGTAGAAAAACAATGCAAACAGATTTTAAACACTAATATGTTTTTAAAATTAAGTAAAGTAAATGTGACACATTAAAAATCTAAACATCAAACAATACCATGAGATGCTTGACTAAATCTGTGCTATTATGGTTCTAGAAATGAATTCACAAAATTAGTTGTGGTTAGGTACTACAGAATGAGATTTTGATTTACAGAGTAGAATCAATTCTGTATGGAAAGCTTAAAAAACACAAGTAAAATAAGAACATCATAAATCCATGCTAGACTAAATCAATACTGGTAAATATTCTCTGAAGTTTACTTTCCCATTCCTGCTACCAGGAAAAATCATGCATTTGACAAAAAGGGGAGAAAGTTGAATGGAGTTTCTATCCAACTTATTTTTTACTTTTGAATTTTATTCACACTTAAAACACTGAGGTTAAAATGTTTAACATTCCAGACACAGCAGGTGGAAGCACAAGTATTAGCTGATTCCAGCTTTGTTTCCTGCCCGGAGCAAGGTAACTGCTTCTCCAAGCATGGAAACAGAGGCACTGGGTGGATGGGCTGCCACGCTTAGAATCTCCCCCAGTTCTGAGCCGGTTCAGCTTAATCCACCCATCTCAGAAAAACTAAGTTGTCTGGGTGAAGCTTCTGCATCCGTGGCTGTGAAGGGGGCAACGGCCAAAACCAGCTGCTTGCAGGTGAATTTGTGTGGCAGTTGCTTGGCAACTCACTGCAGGAAAGAATTTAAATCCAGCATTAGCAGCTCATTTTAGAGGAGATGAAACTATGCCAGGAGTTTTTATCTGTGGGAGCAATGGAAATAGTTTCTTTGTCAGAAGAGTATGTGAAGGATATATGTAAATCGTGGCTCTGTCCGAAGGGAGCCATGGAGGGACTTAACACACGCAACACAGTACAAAATTCAAACACTAATGTGAACTCCCTGGCTTTTGATTACAGGTTCAGAATTCCCCAAATCAAGGAAATAAGGTATTGTTCAAATATCACAGAATTTTTTTAATTAAAAAGACCAGTGTCACTATAGGAGGATAAAGGCTATTGATAAGACAAAGGCAGATTGTGGTAGGGTACAAGTCTTCTGAGTGGACTCCTGTCCACGCTGACATCAGCAGGCAGCAAATAAGTGCAAACCACACTTCTTTTCACTCCCAAAAGGTGTGTAGAATCATTAGCTGTAGGTGGGCAGGGCTAGAGATGACATGTATTTTCAGTGATAATTTTGTAAAGAGGAATCCAGTTTCTGACTTGAAAAAAAAAAAGATGATTTTTTTTTTCTTCCTCATTTGTATTTTGTACGGGTGGAAAAAAAAATGCCAATGACGCACAAAAAGGAATAGGATAAAGAGAAGCTTTAATTTCAGGACATTTTAACTAGAATTAGAATATTTTTTTTCACTGAACTGATCTGGATAGCTTTGTTTTCAATTTGCTTTAATCGAAAATATCAAAATGAAGTATTACAATTTTCTCATAAATAACTCTAAAATGCTGGTCCACAGAAGATTGGAAGTTTTCATGTTTTCTTGTTCTGATTGTGCATAAACCAAATATTTCCATGATGTAAATGTCAAGTTTCATTTACATCAAAATACATCCTGAACAGCTGCAAAACCATTACAAAAAATTTCAGTGCAGCAGACTCATGATATTAGGTTTTTTCTTAATTCGCCACTGATTTTTCTGTATAGCTGTTGGCACATTACCAAGGAGCTGAATTTTAAAATCTAACTTTAAGGTGGTTGTCATTAGGGCATGCAAGATTTAAATTTTAAGCAGAATGACTTGTTAGCCCCAACGCTCGACTGGAATCTCTGTCGCTGCAAAGTTTCATACATACCATGTGTCATTGAAAAGTGTCAAAGTCCTATGTCCTTCAGAGAGCGGCTGCTGTACTCATTGAATACGATGCTTTAGTTTACCCATTGGGATTCTCAGGTGTAATTAGCTATAAATCATTAGCGAATAAAAGATGCTGTATAAATGCAAAATAATTCATAAAAATAACTCCCACTGATCCTTCTTTCTTCAAGACATGTCCTCCATGAAGAGCATCTTTCAGAAAGAAGAGGCTATGGGAAGCCTTATACTATAAGGATGTAACAGTTGACATTAACTTGTCTGGCAATAAGATGAAATATCGTCATCTACCACATTCAAATGAGGATTTAAAAATCTCATGAGGTCTATATAATAGTAGTTTTCTGAAGGAGGGAAGCAATCTAATGTCTGTCTTGACTAAAGCTCAAATTACTTACCTGGTTGTGGTTCTGCAGCAGTTAGGAAGAAGCATCACTAGGAACAACAGTCTCCAATATTTGCAGAATTCTAGGAAAGAAGTATTTCAAAATGAAAAGAGATCACGGTATCACACATTTATTTTGCAAAATACAGTACAGAGACAATATACAAACCAAGAGAAAAATGAATGAGTAGACAGATGTATTTGTGTTTTAAAACATGGTATTGAGTAGTAGCCTTTTTCTGGACTCTTCAAAAGGTCAATATTATAAACGCAATAATCCAATGAGAATTATCCAGGATTTTTTTTTTCCATATATGCCTTTATTCTTCTTTGCTACCATCTTCCAAATAAGCAGGGTTCAGGTTTCCCCACAGATTGCTGGTACGGGTTATTTAAGACTTCACAGCAATCAAGTGCAGCGTGCGAGCAGACCAGGATGGACCTGCTGCTACCAGGGCTCTGGGCAGAGAGCCGTCCGGCAGCAAAGTGACCACAATTACATGGTAAACGGCCCCTCACTGGTCTCCCCAAGATGTCTTTGTCTTTTTTCTTAAAAAATTATGAAAATCCGAGGATATCCCAGACAAGAGAGAAGCCCACAGGCAGCCTCCAGGAAGCTGCTGTAAATCTGAACGTCGCTGCTGGGGGAGCTCCTGTCTATGACAAGAGTTCGTTTAACCTCTGGAACATTACAGTGTTCTAGGTATGTCTTTGCATCCAGCTTATAGCATAATCACAATTAATCGTATTTGCACATGTGTGTGAATCTTAAATTAAGAATAACCGTGCATGAAGAATGATGTCACTAGATTTGGGAATAAAGTCACTAGATTTGGGGTTCTATGGAAAAGATTCTAGTTTTTGGTTTAGCTGTCTAAAAACAGTCCAGAGCTTTATATTTTTGGCTAAGTTAGTCTCAGAGAAAATACCAAAGTGATTTGTACCACAGCATTTTAAGACACTGTGGATTTTAAATACACAGCCATGATTACTAGTATCTGCTGGGCTAGTTTATTTGTATGGATCCATCTTTATATGGTAAGCCGTCTTCAAGAAAGAAAAAGAATATAGCTTACTATTTTATGATTGCTCTGCAAAAGGCTTGTAAAATATAACTATCTCCATGGTCCTTGAAAATATACTAAAGAATCAAGACAGAATAAAAATTTAGGTTAATACAGAATGAAAGCTGTGCAGCCGTGACAGCAGAGCAGGGATGGGACTCGGTATTTTCTCAGGTGGGAAAATAAACAATTAAACTACCGAAGTTCTTATTATGGACTTGCAAACGTACCAATAACTCAGGAAATTAGGCTACTTATAAGTAGCAGATCAGTTCCTTGGAAGATAATTAAGAGAACTAACTACCTTAATCACATGCTTTCACTGCTGGTTACGAAAATATTTGTTTGTAAATAGATGCTTTGTTCTCTAATTAATTTGGCTGCTCAGGCACGCTGCATAATTTTATTAGAGGAGCCCACTGGCATTTATTTAGTAAATCCCCATTTTATGAGTTTTACACCTTCATCTACTTATCTACCCCAGCTAAAGTTCTGGCCAAAGAGCAAACCTCTTGAGGAAAAAAACATTTTAAGAAATGCAAAAAGGAAGAAAGCTTTTCATTCATGGCTACCTTTAGATGACATACAAGATGCTATGTATTTGTAGGTTTGTCATTATTTATAAGAGATAACTGACCAAAGGTAACAGAAGCCAACAGCTTCCTCAGAACAGATCCCATTATTTGTTAGGTGCATATTAACACCTGTTAATTCGCAGCTGCCTTTCTGCAGTTTAAAACTGTTACTCATTTACATTACCAACTCACCAGCAGGTAAAAAAATATCTCTTTGGATTTATTTATTTTAAAAATAACTTTAATTGAGATGTGAAATTCAGGATTCCTTGTTATTTTTCAAAGGCACCTCTGTTTTGAGGACTCCAGAGAAAACTACACAGGGTGGTGACTGAAATCTGCAAAAAGAACTCTGAAAAACGAAAAGATGTAACACTATCGGATTGATACACAAAGATTTACGATATAATCCAGTAATACTGGAAAGAAAAATCTATAAGGTCAATAGCACAGTCTGAAAATCTGCTTTGAAATGTATCTATGTAACATGGAAAACAGCTGCATTACAGTGAGATCAGAAGTATATAAACACCTAAGTACATCTTTAGATAGTCTTATGTATTATACAGCGTCCTTCTGCAGAAGTTTCATGCATTTTCGGCTTTTACTTATTCACTTTTTTCTTTACTGAGTGCACAACAACAGTTGTTTGGAGTGAAGGAGATAGCCCCCTACCTTGCTGTATAATTTTATTTCTACAGCGTTTTGCTTACATTATTTTTAATGTGTGACTACAGAGAAAGTAAGAACTGTCTTGTCCCAAGCAAGCTTAAAACCTAGTAGAAAGAGTATTGGAAACATAAATTTGTACTTTGTGTTCTGGAAGAAGCAGTAGTTATTCTTGTATCCCAGAAAGAATAATCTAGAGGATTCATTCAAGAGAGTGAGCTGACAGGTTGGTGATAAGAGAAAAACAGACTCAAGATGTCAGTGGTGCAGCTGCAGCCCTGGCTCCATTGCTGACTTACATCCATAAGAATAATGGGAGCAAAACTGCTTCCTTCAATGAGAAGCATTTCACCAAAGACTTGCATTTTAAATATTCAAAAGCCCAACACCTGTACCAAGACTCACTTTGCTGTTCCAGCCTGTCAATTAAAAAAAAATGAGATTAAAGTCCTACACGTTATATGAGCAGTGAAGACAAGGTGTTAAACTGCTTATATGCTGGCAGATTTGGGAAATTTTTAAGGAGAATGTGAGAGAAAAGCTAATCAGGAAGAAGAGTAAATCATGGATGACAACATCTGGTGTTCCTTGTAAACATCTCCACTAAGACACCTAGTCCATAGACCAGAGCAGCACAATAGGGTATACAAAATAATATTCTAATTTCTCCATGCTAGTTTACTTCAAAACTTGAGGGAGCTCAAGATAAATAGTATTTCAACAGAAAATACACACAATATCTGACTGTTAATGAAGTTGAATAAAGAAAGCGCGTGTTTCAACTGTCCCAACAAGGTCTGTTACTGACCATGGAGTACCTCAGAGTCCTTGAAAAGACTCTTAGCACCCCTGGTTTCTTTAAAAAGATTTTGTGAAGTCCTTGAAGCATATTAGCAATCCCCAAGGCTTGTGCTAAATGGGTCACCATTTCATTAATCACTTTCAACAGGCTGATAAATGTACCCTGTAGGGACTTGAATCACACAGCGTGGCCTGAAGTTCCAGCTCAGCTCCCCACTGAAGAAGAACTTTTTTGGTTCAGAATTCAAGTTATGAGACTCCTTTACACAGCATGAATACCAAAAGTTAGATTCACAAAAGTAAATTTTCAGGCTTGTGTTGCATAAGGAGAAGTTGCGCTATTTTAGCAAGAAACTATGACAGTGTTTGCAGAATCTACATGGAATTCTGGAATCAGCTGCAACATCCAACAGCATCCTAGGTACGAAATTAATGAGAGTGCAGAGTTACAAATGCTCTGATTGTTCATTATCTTTATTGCCTGCCACCCATGGTTCCTCTAGGATAGCAACTGCCTTTCTTGTACTCTGCAGCTTCCAACCTGCCGCATGATAACTTCAAATTAGCAAGAGTCTGTTTGTACCTAAAAAGACCTGGTTTATGGCAGAATCCTCATTGAATAGCTGTTCAGAATTAATACACTCTTCACTAAAAGATTCTTCTTTTCTAATAAAAGCATTTAAAAAAACAGTGTCCTTTTTCAAAAATAAGCGGCCAGCAGAACTCTGAGAACAGGTTGATGCCTTGTGCAATACAGAAGCCAGAAGATACATTACATTCTAAAATAAATACTTAAATCATTACTTTGAATGTTGGAAACCCCAACCCTCTGATATGAAGAACAAACACCAAGGAAAAAAAAATTCTAATGACATTAAAAAAAATGAAGATTTAAACAACTCATGCATGCTAGCAACATGTTCACTTGATCCCATAGCATTCAGTATAGAATAGAACAATTCAGCAAAAACTATATTTATGACAGGAAAACATATCACCACCTCAAATTAATCTGTGAGGAAAACAAAGAGAAAAAATAAGGATATGAAAAATATTCAAGTAGTCTTTACTCTTTTCTATACATCATATCTCTAAACAACAATCTCTAAACAACATCCGTGCCAGCAAAACAAGCAAGTCCTTTCTTCACAGTGTTTTTCTTTGGTACTTGCTGGAAATGTCAGTTTTCCCCATGTTCAATTAGAATAATTTCCTCCATGCAGGTAAAAACTGCATCTACTAAAGTGCCACTTCATCCTTTACAGAATGTATCACGGAAGCAGCATTAAAAGAGATTGTGACCATTGAACAAAGCTTATGTGATGCAACAGATTCACATTTTATCTTCTGGGATTCCCTATTGCAGCAGCAGGTCAGTATTATGTATTAGAAAAACGACTCTTAAAGACTAAAAACTACTGGCCCTCCAACAGGGAGGCAGGATTGAAAAGTTCCAAGTTGATCCTATTATAAACATGTATACTAGCTTGCCTGCTCCTATTTGTAAGACAAGTAATTCTTCCAGGATTTGCATAATTTTTATGACTTAATGCATTGAGAACTACTGTTGTTCCAGCTGGAGAATAACTGCAGCAGAAATCAAAGGAAATGTGAGGTAGGGACAAATGCATCACTTCAGCAGCCTTAGGACAAAACTTCTGTCAAATATTTTTTGATGCTTGTGTTTCAGTTTTCCTTCCCTTTTCTAATCTTTTGGTTGTTGTAAAACTGATGGCAAAAGCAAGACCATGCATTAGATCACCAAAGTGAGAGCAAAATCTTACCCTCAGGAACATACTTAGGAAGAAAAATGACCTCGCAATTATATGAAACCATTTTGATTATTTACTGTGTCATGGGGATATTAATGAGAATAAATTTATAGGGTAGGTTCAATACGCAGTAGCTTGGCATCTGTCCAGTTTGTGAAAAATCCAGATCAGCACCTGGAAATTTATCAGCTAGAATAGTGGAAATCAAACACACTATTTTAGGGGTGTGTAAAATTAGCAGTCCATTCATGAGGCCTATTGCAGTTAGCATTGCTTGTAGATATGTGTTTAAATAAGAATATCCATAGATTAAGCTTGCACAGAACTCTCCCTGGAAAATAGTATTAACTGTTAATGTGTTTTAACATAAAGTTTATCTATGATGTTTTCATCGAAGCACTCTTTTAGTTAGTTTATCCCCACTGTATAAACGTTAAGTTGAAAAGATTGTTGCCTTAAGGTTCAGGAAAAGATATTACATCTGCGTTCACCTGCACCTTAAAATTAGATTAATTCTAACTGTCTCACCGCAGTGAGGAGCACCAGATTTTCCATATAGTACAGTTGTTATTAAAAGATAAGTCCTGGGAACATCAGATTGATTAAATAGGGCAAGTTAGCTGTGCAATATCTGCAGACAAATTTCTGCACAGGAATTATCAGACAGAGGTATGGAATCCTAGTTAGCACGTACGGAATCCAAGAACTATATCCCCACCACAACTACAGAAAACTGGTGTAACAGTTCACACATTTCAAAACAGTAATGTCTTGTGTAATCAATGTTTTATAGATACCCCGTGTATTCAAAGAAAAAAAGACCATCAGGCAAGGTAAAGTTCTCATTTCTTTATTCCCAATGGTTTTGTTCCAGCACAGGCAGAGATGTGTCTGGAATGCAGATGTGGCCGGTTCTGCTGGGGTGAGGGTGGTTCATCTCTTATTATTACTTGGAAGAAAGCACGGTGTTTTTATCCGTTCCTGACTTTTATAAAGTAAAGTAAGAAAAATAATCTTTCAACTGAATGAAACAAATACAATTAAACACGGTTAGGGTTACATCCCACTAACTACCCGGTTATATGTGGATATAATTTTTCATCACATTGTTGCACTTCTGCCCTTTGAGAACCTGCCTAAAAGGGAACCTCACAATTTTTCTTCCAACAAAAATATGCGGAAATAGCAACCTCCTTAAAAATCTTAGTTTAATAAAAGATTTTTGCAAATATGCAAAAAAAAATAAAAGAAGTACTGTTTGCATGCTCTGTCTGCTCAAAGCAGACAACAAAGTGATACGATATGGCTGTTTCTGTGGCTTTGACTAATTACTGGCTGCAGGTGAAATTTCTAGTTCTTTCGTTCCCTTGGTGAATGCTTTAGGAAAACACACTTTCCACAGGAAAGCGTATGATCCCTTTTCATTTCAGGAAATGAAGGTGATTTAAACATAGCTGTTTCTCATACTGAAACACCTACTACTATAAGGTATGAGTTCAAAAACACCCACACCCACGTCTGAGTATAGAAGTCTGAGCTTACATTACAGAAGATTAATAAATTACGTAATTTGAAGAAGTGTTTATTTTGCAGAGAAAAGCTAAAAGTAAGCGTTACTTGATGCTAGGCTGTTAAATATATTCTATAAAACATTCTCTATCAAATGCACTTAGATGATTAGAGCTTTCATTCATATATGAATTTTTTCAGCTTTAGACAGCATAATAATCACAAAGGACTTTACATTGCCAAGTGCAAACCTGAGCACTTATGACTTTACCGGAATTTATGATATTCTAAGAGGCAGTATTTAATACCCACAGGAAGTCAATCAAGAGGATATTTAATCTCATTAAACTCAGCAAGGACAAGCTTTTGAGTAAAAGACGTTAGATATGTGCATTCAATATACTAGAGACACTCTGGAATAAACAAATTACTCTGTCACTGCCCACAACCTCACAAGGCAGTGTTTTCCTAATATTCATCTACCCGTTTTCAAGAGTATATACCCTAGAGTGAGAACTTTATCGATACCTATACAAATAAGCAAGTGAGATACATGAGTCAGGAATTGCTTGGTGAGCAAATAAGTTGGGCCAAAACTACCTTACATGATTTGTCTCACTACAAAGTTCTATGAGTAACATTTTGATATTTAATGTGTTAAGACAAATAAAGGAATTTTGGTTGTAAATTCAGTTCCGACTCTTAAATGATGAAAATTGACATGAGATTAAGAAATTATCCTTCTCTTAATTAGTTTAAGAGACTGGCTCATACTATTAATGGCTGAGGTCAAAAATTGAATTCAGAGGTACACATGCAGAAGTTGCATATTTGTAATTAGATTTATATTCATTCACCTATCCCTCTCTCTAATACTAGATTGATGGTCACTGAAAATGGCATTAGCTGTTTGAGCATATAGTGGTTAGAAGTCTCCCACTGCATCACTGCTGTAAATAATCATCAGCTGCAAAGACTGCAAACGTCATAATGTCATTATATTTGCTGATATTTTTAATTGCTGGTGTTTAATAACACATATATGGCTTTTCTCTTTTTGAGTTCTGAGGGGATAACTAATCTTCAGCTCTACTGCAATAAGTTAACAACAGTAGACCACTTGTTTTATAGGACTGGCAATAGAGATTCCCCTTCGATATTCTCAAGTGCATCTTGATTCACTGACTGACAAAGCAAGAATCACTTTTAGTTTGTGTCCAGGCTCCTTTTATCATAAAGTAATTGCAAATAACAGAGGAAGAAGTTCTACAGAGGTTATGTCATTCATTCACCCCAACCTGACACCTAATGAACAGATTTTTTGTGGACAATACCCGTACCTGATTGGAATATATATGACTTCTCTATGCAAGTAATTTTGTATAGAATTGGATGGACAAGAGGGAATCTGAGAGTGCATTTTATATTACTTCAAGTGGCTTGTGCTTATACATGAGGTATCTCTTCTTGTTTGGTTGGTTGTTTGGTTGTTTTTTTGGTTGCCTGTTATTTCCTTTCAATATTCTGAAGTGCATATATTTACCCATCGCCTTGAATTGTAATATCTTTCAGTGAAGCTGAAAATTGCAAAAAACCAGTCAAGTCATCTCATTTGTCCCCTAGGAAGCACAGCAAATAGTCAAATCATCTGGTAAGAGAGCAAAAGGCAAAATGCATCTTGACCCACCACAGCTTGCCAGAATAAGTTTGTTCTATTATTGCGCAGTGCAATTAGCCTTGAAGGAGGCAAGTAATGAAAGTCCTGAGAACTGTGTGAGGCTGATCATGAATAAGTTAATTTGCACAATATTTGCATCTATTACTGCTTCAACCAGAGAACTTATTTGGCTTTAATTTAAACTTTGTACTCTTTGTGTGCAAGATGCATGAAATGACAAAGTGGGTGTTTCAGTCTTGTTTCCCTGGCCAGTAGTAAGAGTTAACAAAGGTCATGGAAAATGCCATGAATCAGATGAACTGTAACTTGTCTGTTTTGGTGTTTTGCTTTTTTTTAAACATACAAATCAAAAAAAGTAGGAGAACACCAACATTTGCTCATTATAGCAATTATTTGCACCATTATTTTCCATCCACAGACCCTTTCTCTGTTGTCAGTGTCTGTTATTCCCTGCATCAAAGTGTTAAGACTATACCTAGAGTGTTCATACACTAACCTTTCCCATTCAAAATAATAAAAAGGTATAATTTCATTTTTGCTCTATACAAGATTTAGAGATTTTATATAAATGACATTTCAATTACATTCCACCTGCCTAGCATAAATCTGTGATAGCTGCACAGCATTACTAAAATGTAACTACATGTCATCTAGTGTCTAGAGCTATCATGTCTCTTTTGAAATTAGCCTTGTTACATCTAAGAGTAAGTATGGAAACATAAGTAGGAGATTTCAGATTAATTCGCATAAAAAGAATATCCCATTTTTTACAGTTGCATGTCTGCTGTCTTATGGTCTTCGGATGCTACAAAGACTTGCTAGTGCAAAAATCTGGGAAGGCTCAGGTAGGTGTCCAGCACAGCCTGGCTGATGTACAGGGACTTCACCCTCCTGTTTTATTGTCTCTTTTCCCTCTGAACTCGTATGGATACTGCATGTGAGAAAGAGGGTATATTACTGCTAATTACTTTCTAGTATACTGTTCTTTTAAGTAACCTTGAGATGCTGATGGGAAATACTTATGGGCCACATCTGTCTCCAAAAGCTGCACACACGTCTTTAAGATACGGGTAGCTACTGACATTTCCTTCACTTGGTTTGGTGATGCAGGTCAAAATAAGACTTGATTTCCCCTCTAAAGACAACACACTGTCCTTAATGAAAGACTCTTTACCATCCGCCTAAAGAAGTTTCCTTTACTTCATGTAATTCTCAAGCCTATGACAAGAATGAGCAAATAGGGACACTTAACCACATTAAAATCAATCAAAGAATACAGAAAAGGATTAAGGAGGAGGAAGCAAAGGAGGGAAGACTATTGTTAATGCTGTACATGGTTTTTCTTGCTTTGTAGTCTGGGCTGTGCTTAGATCAGCAAGTCTGAAGATTGCTTTGCAGTCTCTTTCCACTGCATAAATGCAGCTTCCATTAATGCTAACTTCACACACAAACAAAGTAGTTGCAATCATGGCATTGACCGCCTGGTTGTATTATTACTTATATTCTTTGTATATGAACTTGTTGCAAGAGAAGAATGAGCGCGGCTGTTTGTACGAGTGTCATGTTGCGTCTGGTAAGATTCCGCAGTGCCCAAGCGTATTGGACGTGAGAACGTTCAGGGAGATGCACCCAGAAAGACAACAGATCGCTGCACAAATATTAACAACGTGAACTTCTGTAGTTCCAGTGCTGCTATCTTTCGAGCACCCTTACACACCAGACAGTGGGAATAATCAGCTGTCCTCTAATAGTTCACCAATTCTTTTTTTTGAAGTAAGTAGATTTACTACTCTGTGACTAGAATCTCTCATATATTGGATTAAAACCCCACATTTTTATATATTACAAAGGAGAAGAAGCGCAGAAGGTTGGAACACATGTTTGGGGAATGGACATTTTACTTAAGAAAAGTAAAGTTCAGTACTAAATTGAAAAATTGCTTAGCTAGGCTCTACATGGTACTACTGTCAACAGTGAATTATTTAGTTGTCTCTATGACTGGTCTTTTGACTCCCTTATTGATTTATTACATTAGCTCTTGGTCCTGTCATAACCCAGCTTAAACTGGCACTGATTCAAAGAAATGCTTTAAGAAAATGAATAGGTAGCAAAGATAATGAAATTAGATGTCAGTACATTAAACATTTTTTTCCTCATGACTGGTCATCACAAAATATCATAAAATCTGTCATAATAAAGGGCAGGCTGTTATAAATAGGCTGATGAGGCATGAAAGATCATATGTGATTTATTTTACTATTATTAAACTAAGTGGATGAATAGTTCATTCAAAGGTGCAAAACTTTTCTTGTCATAGACTTCTGTTTTCCTTAGTTATTTTCCACAGCTGAACAAAGTGAGGATGCATTTCAATTCCAAGTGACTAGAAACCCATATTTTACCAATTATAGGAATTTTGAAAGATAACCTAATAAATATCATGACCTAAAACACTTTTTGCCATCTAATGCAGTGAAGTGGAAAGAGATTTTGGTGTTAACTATGTTTATGACTTCCTGTGATCTCTGGGAATATGAGACGGAGAATAATTGTTGGGTGGCATGCACTTAGGGAAGGTACATAACAAAAAAGGATACAGACATAACTTAATATCACTTGGATCCTTCTTTTTTTTTTTTGACTATTCATGAGTTTAAAGAACACTCACATCGTATCTAGGTCTTTGTTTTTAATTGCTACCAATGAACAATTATTGTAAACTTGTACCATAAAAAACACAATCAAACATCACTGATTTTTATAATTCACATATTTAAGGTTTTAAGGTATATGCAATCTCTATTCCCCTAGGTAAAACATCTGGCAAAATTATTGTTCATCCTTTTGGAGAATAAGCTTAAAAAAAAAGGAAGAGGTGAATTGTAACCCTTGGAAAGCTACACACTGCTTAATAGAGGCATTAATTGCTTCTGGCTGCTTTGCAATGCCGTCTTCTCCATCTGTCAACAACATGGTATCAATAGCACAAATATTCATTTCTCTGTGTGTGGGATACAGGAAAATTTGTGTTCAAGCTTTAAACGTTGCGAGAAAGAAATAAACTAGTCATAAGCCTAAAATTAAGTGAATTTGTTTTCTCCTAGAATGATTGAATATGCAGTTTGATGCTAGAAACAAATAACAAGCTGCAGCTGTTGGATCATTGTTGAGGGCATTTGGACAGTTTAAAGATGCATTAAATCTTCTAAACACCTGTAACCAAAGCAGTGATGTAAATTAGACTCAATTTCATTTGCTTATATAGTAAAGTTACGTGTTTGAATATTTTTTAACTAAGATACTAAACAGATTGTCAAAGATTTACTTAGCGATGCACTGTTTTACATTATTTTTCTTAAAATTAATTTGCCACCTGTTTCATGGCTTTGCTATACATATGTCAGCATCTAAAATATTCTTAGCTGAAAAATAGGTCTGCCCATAAATAATATGCAGTATTTTACAAATACTTGCAATGACAGAAAAATTCCTTTTAACAGTAGATTTTTATCAGCTCTTCACTCCAGAAATGTTAAATGTTGTATTCCAAAAGCAGGAAGAATTGAGCCGTGTTAATGTTGACTATCAACTCAATATCTCTAATAAAGAATTTATCTTGGTGTTACTAGTAGGAATCTAATCCAAGGCAGGCAGTGCAAATGGTTTCTGCTTCTTGATTAACAGAGGATTACACGTCACAGGGAGGAAACACAGCAAGAACTACATCAGGAACATTACTCAGCAAAACAAGTTACAAAAAAGTGTGAAGCCACTTTCACATCTTTCTTTTCACAACTGCAAAGGCAGAAATGTGAAAAAATTACTAGTGTACCTCACGCCTGTCGGAAGCTCGGAAACCTGCTTCAATACGCTCAGGGCCTCAGAAAGGGCATTCTCAGCTAATTCATGTCACTATTCCATATTTTTTTGCAGTTTTGAATCTATGAAATGCTTAGCTGGCATTTAACTGACTCGAGTGTCACAAATTATCACCATGCAGCCTGTCATAAACAGGCAAAATAGAACAAGATTTTTCAAGAGTTGATGAGTAATTTCCTTTGATGGAATTTCACTGACACATTAATAAATCATAGCTAAGAAAAACAACACAACAGAACAAGCCTCACTCCTGATGTGCTATATTCTACATCGAATTGCTCAAAATATACTTCATAGTCTTTCACAAATTTAACTTGCCAGATGGACAAACTGCTATTTGAGAGACTGCATCCCCCTTGTGTTAAATTGCAATAAATAATTTCAGAAGACTAAAGCAGAACCATGAACATGGAAGGGAAACACTGAAGTACCTTGATAAACAGAATTCAAGTTTTGCTTTTATCAAATACCTACTTTAGCATGAGCTCTTTTAATCTAAAATGAGACAGACTTTTATTCTACATATTTAGTCCACAACACAGACTTGGGAGGTGGAATGTAGTTCCTGGATGGCTTGTGAAATGCTGAATTAAGAATCTACATTTAAGTTAGGGCTAGAGTAATAATAAAGATCATTATTATTGAGGTAGCAGCCACGAGAACAAGAAATGGGGGTAAAGTGAGGAAATTAAAAGGCTTAGTGAAGTTTTTTAATACAGACTAGTATATCAAACTGCCATAAGATCTCAAAAAAACCCCACAGCTTTAAGCTGGACAGTTTTATGTGGATTTTGTTATAAAGCAGCCTGAAACAAAATATTAGGTTATTCAAGTAGACTTTTCATATTAAAAAAAAAAAAAACTTTTCTGAAGCTTTCTCATTTTCTTGAGTTTAACACCTTGCAGTTTATGTGCTTCCCTGTGAACCGTACCTTAGTGGTAGATAATTTGAAAAGTGTGATAAAATGTCTCCATGCCTCTATCCCACTGGGTTTTAGATTGGACTTAAATTAAACTAAAAGTATTTTTCATGGGAAAAAAAAAAAAGAATGTTCTTTTTAGCCAAATGAAAATGCCTTGGGTTTTTTTCAACACATTCTATGTCCCTTCAAAGTTTTCTTTTTCACAGAAATGCAATTCCAGTGCGTGTAGTGGAAAGCCTGAAGCGAAAGAAATACGGACATCGCCATCCACCCTCCTGCACGAAGTGCTTCTCTCAGCGATGGTCCTCAAAGCAGGGTTCAAGTGAAGGAGTTTATGTAACACTTTTTGCTTTTGATAACTTGTGACAAAAAATATGCTGATAACGCCTTCGTTCATCTGAAAATACATGCACCTATATTTTACTAAGAGAAGATTTCAGACGTTAATTAAGGCTCTATTAATAAGCACTTTTACTATACATACATTTGCTATGCGTAAAAATGTTAACGACAAGTAAGAGAAGGCTAGTGGTGATAGGTTTATTCTTGCTAGCAACAGAAGTTAAAGCTTGAAGTTTTAACTTCTTTTTAACCTAAGGTTCACCAAATCAAACTGGAAGACTATGATATATGTGGACAAAACAACTGATTTTCTCTCCTCCAAAGATAAACACAGAAATAGCTTAAGCAGTCTGTAACTCCCTCATAGATTATACTGTTTGCCTGGTAGGAAAGAATAAGAATGTATCTCATAAAAATTCGGAAAGTACTTCTAGATACAATCTTCAAATACAGAGAGTCAGTTGCAAAAGAAAAAAATAATACGTTGTTGTTCATATCCACTATCCACTGTGGTTGGAACAAGGGGTAAGATGCTTATGTTACAGTGATGGATTTCTTGGTTAGAACTTAGGAAAACAATAGAAAAGAAAATGAGACACCGTACTTCAGGTAGAGCGGTCTGGGATCCTCCAGTTTTGTGGGTGGATGAGCTGTTGGGTAGAATGCAGGAACAGTTTCCCCTTTGGGTGTAAAAATTGGTGGAACACAACATCTGTTAATTCTCTTTTTAATTTCTTTTCTTGTAGTTTTCAAACAACTCTCAGCTAACCATTGATGGAATAAGGCTCAAACAGAGAAACAAATTGTTATGCCCTTATTAAGGATTATTGATACCCACATACAAGGAGTGCCAGATGGAGGATCCAAGGAACTCAGTCCCGGGGAAGATTATGGAGCAAATCATCTTGGGTGTCATCATACAGGACAAGCAGGGGATCAAACTCAGTCAACATTGATTTATGAAAGGCAGATCCTGCTTGACTATGCTGATCTGCTTCTATGACAAGGTGATCCGCTTAGTGGATGAGGGGAAAGGCTAAACCACAGTACAGCCTTTGACATCGTTTCCCATAGGATCCTCCTGGACAAGGTGACTGCTCATAGCTGGGACACGTGTACTTTTGGCTGGGTGAAAAACTGAATAGCTGGGCCCACAGAGCTGTGTTAAATGAAGTTAAATCCAGGTGATGGCCAGTCAACAAATGGTACACCCCAGGGCTCATTGCTGGGTCCAGTTCTGTCATAGAAGGAGATCAGTATGTTAATTAGGGATTCCAGCAACTGTGCTCTGAGATGTGTCATGCAATCTTGATCTAAATGTAATTTTCACATGTTTTACTGTTCATTTCTTTGTCATATGTAAAACATTTAGCTACTGCTAATATAAGCTTAAATTAATCCAAGAAAAAAAGAAAGTTATTTGTGTGCGGGAACCAGGGAATATTGTAACCTTGATGCAGCCAAGTGTGGAGGACAGAAAACCAATTAGCCCATGTATATAAGCTTCGGAGCAAGGCTGTAGTGTGGAAAAATGAATGGATTGTTCAGCCTGTTCTAGCCATTCTTGCAAATTTAAAGCTGAAAATTAAGGCTGAATATGCATGTTTTCCCTCTGAGTAAATTGGAAGATCGTTTGATTCCCCACTTGGTTTTGATATGATGAATAAGTAGCATTTTGGAGGCCCTATTAAGGCAGGGAAACAATAGGTTATGTCTAGACAGTCTGAGAAGTATTCTTTTCTAAGCTTCAGTGAAGAATATGCAAGTGAGTGAGTTTTTACAAACACCTCTATACCATGCAGTAGGATTTTTCATTTATTCTGATGAGCAGAACAGTGGTCTTCAAATTAAAGAATGCTACTGAAATAGATGTGAGATATAACATTTTATACAGCACTGTTAAAGAAATATTAACCCATTTAAGCTGAATTCTTACTTAAATTATTTAAAATGTATGTTTTCATACCTAAAAATATATAGCTCTGGAAGTGCGTAGATGTATGACATCCTAACCCAAGTGCAAATTGAAATACACAAAATGTCTATATATAAATTAAGATCAAGGCATCTCTTACCATTTGAATTTAAAAGCATGTAAAGATTTGGAGAAACAAACAGCAAAGCATCACATCAAGATATAGAAGTCCAACTAAAATAAACAGCCAATAAAGCTAACAAGCATCTTCCCATCTTGCCGGTCTATATATTTTATATTTAATTCTCTCTGTGTTTCCCTTTACAGTCTACCTGTCCTTTAGGATGCAACCTCACTTTTCCACTGCTGCATTTCATCCTGATTTTAGGTTGGAGGGTTTTTTTGTGACCCAGAAAGGTAGTTACTACTTCAACCTCATCCAGCATTTGGATACTGAATATCTTTGCGTAGAAGAGAGGCCTAAATTCTTAAAAAACAGTGAATTCTTAAAGAAACTGCGCATATGTCAGGATAAAAAAAATCATTGAATTCCCATGCATTCCATGAAAAGAATGCATCATATGTGGGGTATTCATGAAGACTGCCCACAGCTGAGAGGCAAGGACTTCTCCAGAGTCCCTGAATACGCCTAGAGCTTAGCGCTATCGTGCAGATGTAGTCCTGTGTTTTCATTCACATCAGACTTTCCTCCCTTTCTTTTATTGGTACGCGCTACCATTCTGTTTATCATCAAAGTTATGAAGCTTTCTTTTAAATCCTGGAAACATAAATCCCAGCTGCTATCTTTTTTTTTTTTTTTTTTTTTTTTTTTTCCCCCACCCTGTCCCCAGTCCATCCTCGTGTTTTATTATCACAGTTGGAGGAAGCGTATCTCGGCAATTACAGCACTTCCACAGGCAGTTCTCAGGCCACTTGAGCTGACACTTTGAAATATTAGCTGGGAAGTAATGCAGGTGCAGGCGCTGGCATGTGTCCAGCAGCAAGTTAACAACCAGCGCAGAATTTTAAAGGGGAGTTTGTGTTATACGCTATTAAACAGCTGAAATTAGAAAGGGAAATCCAATTCATTTTGCCTAGGAATTGCCTTCCTTCCGAAGCACTGCAGTTCACTAAAGTGAGGTTCAGCATATGTTGGGACTTCCACATCGTATTTTTAACATCTTGTTGCAGCAAGGGCTGATCGTGTGAGAGTTAAAGCTATAAAACGTGAGCTATAGCTCTTCTCATAGAAATACTTGGATAGAGGAGAAAAATTATAATCTATATCGATTCTGAAGACAGTAGGGATAGTGATGTAAGAAAAAAGACTTCCAATAAGGAACTGCCTTATATACACAGTGCCTTGTAGCTACTCTGCTCCTGCGAGTTAAAGGAGAAAAATCACCATTGCAAGGGAACATGTAGGTTTAATATATTCCTCCCTCTCTTTTCTGTTTTATTCAGTGTCTGCAGTGTGTATGATGTTACAGCAGAGATGAGCTGCTGCCAACAAACCGGAGCTTGAAACAATCACACTCTGCTGGGCTAAACTGAGGTCTCTGAAAGCAAACTCGTTGAGATTAGAAATGCCCCGAGACCGCGTGCGTGTGTGGCCGAGTATGAGAGAGACAGAGACTGCGAGTGCCAAAACTACCTTGACACTGAGGACTTGAATCAAATCAAGTAATTCTGAGTATAAGAAAGATACTGCGGCTGATGTTCCCAAGGGTAAAGTTTTCAAAAGCACATCAGTGACACCAGAACCTGCCTGATTTATCAAACACAAGTCACCTGTACGTAAGTGCAGATGCACTGACATGCAACAGTGAACTAGATCTGTAAAACAGTTCTTGATTACTCTCTAAAAAACCACAACCAACCATATTTTTAAGGAAAATGAACCATTTTACATGTTTGCCTGCATACCTTACAAATTTTCTGCAAGAGCTTGTGTTCGCTGTGCTCCCTACCTAAAAATTATCATATTATAAAGATATTGGGAACATTTCTCATGCTGTTTAAGTTCAGTTATACAGAAAGTTACATAGATTGACATCACACACCTGTCTTGCACTTTCTTATTTTCCTTAAATTCTTCCCACGATGGAATTGCACGGTATATGTAGCTCCTCCTTCCTATCCCTGCATATCTGAGCTCAGGATTACAAAGGCATCAAAACACTGTACCAAAGGAACATCATATAACTAGAACAAGAAAGAACAGAATGCTTTCTGATGGAATGCTTTCCACAGCCTTTGTTATTATTATTATCTCAAAATAGGCAGTTTTGACTGAAAGGGTTCTCAAAATATTTAAAGATTAAGGTATCATTATTATAAAATAATATATTTTCTTCATCTCTCACTATAACATAGAAGTAGACTCCCTTTAGGGAAAAGAAAAATTAATGCAGAGCAATTATCTTCAATTTATTTTAAACACTCTTGAGATTTTTGATTAAAAAATTCTGAAAGTGTTGAATTTTCATTTTTTTGTTTTTTTCTTCCAAGTAGTGTTGGTTCCCGAGTAGAATGATAATTTTTGGTTCATGTACGGAGAACAGCAAAATGAAAAGCAGTATTATCATTAATTACATTGATTACTAAGAGGAGTGGGATCTTTCTAATATAGATATTTGCCTGCATTTTTGACTGCTTATATAACATACCAGATAATCATTCAAATGAAAGTTAATACGAGTCAGTATCATTAAATGACAGAACAAGAATAACATTGTTTTAACTTTGTACTATGAAAAGCTGGGAAAATACTGACATATATGTGAGCATTTTGACTAAAATATAGGTTAGGGAAAACCAGGATATAGTTTAAGACATATCACATAGAGATATATTTTTAGAACAGTTTTCACTGAAAAGAAATGCAGTTTAAATAAGAGCTCTGATGGATTTTGTGGCCAAACTTATTCAAATTGGAACAAAAATGCAGGAGACATTTGTAATATCAAATTGTCTCACTTCGGAGTTTTTGAAAGAAGGTCCCCCTTTTGTCATTTTCAGATAACTTTACTTTTTAGATAAGAATTTCAAAATACGGCCAAAATCATCTTTCCCCAAAAGTTTTACCTTATGGATCACAAGACTTAAATTTTCCTCATAAATGAAAGCTAATTGTAGTTGTTGTCTCCACAGCACTGAACATCTGGTATCTGTCCACTTACATACAAGTGTTCATTTGGCTTTTTCAGTATTAAGAGTTCAATTTCTGCCCTTTAGTTAACTGTCGGTTGCTCCATTTGATATCTAACTTCAGTGTTTTATCATTGCTGCCTTTCTTTCTCAGTAAGCAGAGACAAAAGTGCTTTTCTTGCTCTGATCCTGGCAATTTATAAACTGAAATGTACTAATAGTTATCATAAAGATGTCCTGACAAGTACATCCCAGCTCATAGCTGCCACCAAGCCATTCACCTCATTTTTCACTATTATGAGAATAAAATTATTTTAATCTATTGAAAAGTTACATTATCAAAATGAAAAACTAAAGCTGTGCAGAGATAATAAATGAGATATTGAGGATAATTTCTGTGCTTGGGCAATATGGTACGATTATTATTAAACTGATTTAATAATTGAAAATTTTGTAGAAGGGTGAAAAAAACTACAGTGAAGAAACTCACTCAAGGTCCCTAAAATAGCTGTGTTGGGTATTCAAGATTAGTCATCTTAAAAAGAATTAATTAGGGAGAAACGTCATCTAACCTACAGCTGAAACTGAGCACCACACTGCAGCATTCAGATTAATGCATAATTTTTTAATGAAATCTGGAACGACCATTTTTTATATGTACTATCTCATAAGAAAACCTCCCCTGAATTTAGGAGAAGGAGCTGACCTCACTTTACACACTCCAGAATGACCCATCTAGAGGCATTAAGTAAATCATCCCAGCTGTGAATGCCACATCAGCATTCAGATATGCATTTGCTGGTGAGCCAGCAGAGAGAGTTTGCAGAAAGCTTGACATTTATTGCAATGAGAGGGAAACACCATCGATTGTAATATGTCAACACAGCCCAGGGAAGTGTAAAAATATTTTGGTACAGAGAGAGAGACTAGAAAAATTCCAGTTTAATTGCAAGGAGATTGAGAATATTTAATATCTGGGGGGAAAAGCAAACAAGGCTCTATATTAAGAATATCTCACCGTGAGAATTATAGCTGTAAATACAACCTTTTAAATACACCGAGATGTGTGCAACTTGACATTTCAGTTTCCTTATTCTAAGAACTGTCCCTGACATCAGTGTATTTCACATTCTGTGTTATACAAATAAACATTTATACCTATTCTTTTCAAATACACAGACACTGGTTTAAGCCTGCAATTCCAGTTAACGGGTCCCACATAGCCTTGCTAGCATAAACAGCTTTGGAAATTCAAAAGATAAATTCCTTTTTATCACATAAAATCTAAAGGATACCCTGGAAAACCCCCTAGATTTAAAGTAAAGGCATAAAGTACTTATACCAAAATGTATGGAACAATAGGTGAAAATTTCATGTCTTATAAATCGACCTCATGTTACATTTAAATATATTCAGGAAAAATTGTGAAGCAGCTGAAATATTCCAAAACAAGGAACAGTTCTGTACCTGAATGTAGCCCCTCCAAAAATGAAGATTAAATGACCCAGGGTAATCACTTTTATTTTCAACTGCCCTTTCTTCAGCAACTCAGGAACACTCAAACCTTCAAATAGGGTTTTGAATCTCTTGGGACACACGAGAGAAATTCACAGTTCTGCAGCTGCTACTTGGGTCCATTTTGTCAAGATGCTAATAAGAAATTATATTCAGCTCATCATGAGCTAGATCATTTAACATATGTCATTTTTAACATAACCACTGCCTCATTACAAAAACATCCAGTCTCCCAGCATCTATTCAACATGCCCCTTGCGACACAGGTGGTAAGAGACCTTTAATTGGAGACATTCATTGACATTACAACCTCTTCATCAGCCCTAGGAGTGATTTGCCAAGTTCATATTAACTAAATGAACACAATCCTTAATATTTAAACAAGTTAGCAGCACTAAATCTTGCGTCATGCTGTTTCCCACTGCTAAGCAGAGCATAAAATTACTGAGCACCTGTCAACTTCTCCATTACAGCCATGAACTTCATTTTCCTCTGAGTTGCTGAGCAAAAGTCACATTTTGTTTTATAAATCCACTTTCCTATTACTGCTAAGAAAACAGCTGTTTGATGTAGTCTGAAGTACAACTGAATGGGGGTAACCATGACTTTTTGGGTTATATTTTCCTTAAAAAATAATAAAAAAACCCACACACAAAAACTCAGGACTCCACAAAAAGAAGAGAAAATGTTCTCCCTTTTCATTTTTTTTTCTCTGGCTGTTAAACTCAAACCACTCCTGAGCTGAATTCCATCAAACCTGGCAGGTTTATGGAAATAGTACCTGCTGGTAAACAGACTAAATTTTGAATTAATAGCATGGCAGGATTCTGAGGCAAAATAACAAAAATATCTGCCCATTGTACTGTGTCCTAGAGCAGGATGTCATAAGCAAAGTTCTTATAATTTATCAAATTCCAGAAGCTTATCAGCCCTGGAAAGACAGAAGCAGCAAGCAAGTGCTCAGAAGCACAAATATCTTTAAGAGATATATTCAGAACGTAGAATTACCATTACATCTGAGTAATAAATAGTAAACAATCTCAGTGTGGATGATAGCACAGAAGAATTACTTTTCTTTCAAGGCTTTGCACCATTATTCTACTGAGGATGATTAAAAGTCCTTCAGACTCTTTCTAAATATCAGAAAATATCTCTGCTTTTGCAAAGCCAGATTTACAGCAGGGACAGAAGAAAGAAAAATAAGAAAACAAACCTGCTGATTTCACCCTCACTTAAGTGAACGAAAAAAATTACTGGATGAAATTGTTTTGACTCTTTATTAACACAGATCTGTAATAGAGCTACAAACTCCTCATCAAAGTAGTACCACTTCCATGGGATAAATATTCCATTGCCTAACTTGCTTTTAACTTCTGATTTACAGAAGAATGATGCCTACCAATCAACTCTAAGCACAAACCATCAGGTTACTAGTTTTCAATTGGATTGAAAGCGTTAGGTGTCACAACCCAGGAGTGGCTGGGGTATCGGGGGTAACACATTGACTACCTGCAGCGATTCTGTGCTCACAAATGGTTTAAATCATTATCTTGTCTGATTGCATCTGACAGCAAGGGTACAGGGTTTTCTTTATGGTGCTGGTTTTAATTGGTATGAAATATTTCACCTTCTCCATAGGCAGAAGGTTAACTCCTACCCTGAATTGAAGTTAATTTTTTGTGTGAAGGGAATAAATAATAAGGAAAGAGAATAATTCCCTTTTATTTTTTTTACAAAATATGAAGAGCTTTTTAGATAGGATCCCTCCAGTATGTCAAAGTAGTGATTTAAAATAGAATCCTTCCCAATTCTTGGTACTACAGTCTTTTAAGAGATACCAATCTATTCAAAGAGTTGGACGATGCCTTTAGTAGTGGAACCCAACACTGCATATCTGAATTTTTCTGAATATTAGTTGTCATTGAGCTGTAAGTTACTTCAGGGGAAATTCTCATAAAAAAGTGACCTTTGTATATTCAACTAAGTCAGGTTGTTTCACCAAGTATAATGACATGAGCTTTGACTCTTCTTATATCAAGCTTTTAGCCTGTTCACCAGGACTAAAAAAAGATTGTACTGCAGTTATTGGACACGTCATCTGTCCATACCACAAATTTGCTGATCTACAAACGTTCAGCATGGAAGTTAATTATCTAAACAACAAGGACTGAGTGGGAGCCAGTCAGGCACTTAACACCAAAAGAACGGAGAAGATACTTTTGCTTCTTAGAAAGTCTGCAGCCCGTTATTTTTCTGGAGCTGCTGCTAGTATTCATTCTGGTTTTTGCAACATGGCTTTGAAAGATAAAAGACAAAGCTAATGAGCTTCACTTCGTCCTAATCTATTCTCTGAAGGCATTTCAACCACATAGTTTGTAGTTTAATCCTACAGCTTGTTTTTTTTGCACGATCAGCCCCATGTCACACGCATTACAAAGAAACTTCATCATGGTTGAATAAAGGAGTGACTTTACTTAAAACCAAGTTGTGCCAAAATTTCCATTGGGGAATTGAATATTTAAGGGAAGGGAAAAATAGGGAAAAAAAAATAGAAAAAAATAGTCTTTAAAAAGGAAAGACTTCTTTGTACATAATATATTAAAAATATTTCAAAATAAAAACCGAAATCTTCTGCTTAAATATCAAAATGGAAAATGGAGATGTGATCAGGCCTTTTCCCTATACAAATTTTCCATTCTCTCGCTATGTAATGAAATATATATATAATAAATATATAGATATATCATACTTTTGTGAGGTTTTCCCTTCCAGCATAACATCCCATCCCCAAAAATCTTCAGACTGTAGGCTGGACAATTCCACTTCCTTGAACTGCAAGTCTAACCCCTGGAAGATTGAATGAGTCTTTTCATCGTCTTTTGTAGTTTATCATGAACGTGTCTTTCTGATCTCCAAGGACACTACAATTGCAGTTCTTATCAGAAAGATAAACACTTTTCCCCCTACATCTTTTTTCCAAAAGTTTCTTTCCCTCACTGCTTTTCAGTGTCAACATACTTAAAGTACGGCTCAGATGACTTGAGCTTAAGTCTACACCTGTTGCGATGTCTGAATAATGTGGAACTTGCAAGAAGAAAAAAAGACAGTGTTTACCTATGATTACCAGGTACTAGTATTTGGAAAATAATGGCTTTATTCCCCTATATTTAGAACGGGAAATAGCTATGAGCATCTGTGGAGAGGTGGCAACTGCTGGCAAATAATAACTTTTCATACAGTGGCCGCACTTGCAGAATATTGTTCTTCTGTACCATTTACTCTTACAATTGGCTGGGAAATGCAAACAGAAAAAATTAATTTTGCTCACAGAAAATGGAAGTTTCAGGGTTCAGCAAAACTCCTCCATGAGTTAGCAACAATTGCACATTTCAGAAAATAACGCTTTTTGCATTTTGCTGTCCAAACTTCAAAGTGATTTGCACATTTGTAACCCACCATCTGTTGAGTATTTGAGGATGTGGGGACCAAGCATTCAGAACTGCAGGAAATCCTCCTAACAGATGGGGATATTGTCTCTATTAGCCAGACAGCATCTGTCCTGGCCACCCTGTCTCCTTTCCATGTCACCCACTTTATCCCCAGGAGGGTCTCAGCAAGTCAGCAGCAGTGACAAGCTTCACCAAGAAGCCTTTTGTATAGGCGGAATATGGGAATTGGCTGTAATAGAGAAAAACACTTCAAGAGACAATGTGTACTGTTGGAAATGCCATCTCTTGGTCCATGAATGTATTAGAAACGTGTCCTTTACTAGCCTCAGTACTGTCCAATCCTCCATTCCAATAAAATTCTGAAAATTAGAGAGTTATTTCATTACTTTTCCCTTCCCCAGGAACCTGCAACTATGTCAGCTCACTCTCCTCCCATTCTTTTCATCAGAAAAAATACAAGAATTAGGCACAAAGAACAGTTAGTGGTGTGTTAGAGTCTCTCTGCGCCATGCATGGGGATGATTATCCAAAGCCCTGCGTGGACAGCACATCTCTGAGGAATATGAGTGAACACCTGCAGCAAACTGTATCATCTCTTTGACATTTCAGATTTCAAAGCCACAATAACATTTTCCACTCAAGCCTTCCAAGTTGCAGTAGTGACTGCATTGAAGGTGGCCTAAAAAATAAACCAGAGTGTGTTGTGGCCATTCTCTCTCTCACATGCAAAATGAGTGTTTTAATTGGGATTGGAGAAGCGAGGATCAGCAACTAGCTACCACAAAAGCATTCACCTGCTAAAAATGTATTGGTTGTTCTAAAGCAAGGCTACACTGGTTTTCAATTTAATTTTCAAGAAAGGGAACTCCATAACATGTAGGAAACATGTAACACATAATACATGCAAGAAAACCCAAGTAAATAGAGTAAGTTCAGATCCAGACAGTCAAGCTACAAGGAGAAAGAGACAAATTCTGCCTTTAGCCAAGAGTTCTCACTAGCATGGCAGAATTTTTAGCCTATTTGTCAAGGGATAAAAACTGAGAACAAGTGAAGGCACAAAGCAGTTATCCAAGTTACACATCCATTAAAACAATACTTATATTTTCTGCAATTTGTCTTTGGTGTAAACTAAGCTAAGCTGAGGTTCACTACTACAACAATAAGAAGAAAGAGGAAAAAAAACATTCATACATTCTGGCATTAAACTTTTAAAAATCAACTACGTGCTGTTGATCAGCCTTGGGTTATATCTTTTACTCCTATCTCTGCATGCAGGAAGAAGTGTTGTGTGCTTCTCGGCGATTTGCTTCTCCACCTTTATGCTTGCATGGTCGCAGACTGCACTATTACTCTATTTAAATTCTCATCTATTCTCTGCCTGTAGCCAGAAGCACTCAATTAACTGATATGCAATTCTGAACATGCACATACCACCTCCCTTTTCTTTTCTAAGCATATGCCCCTAGCAACTCAGCTATCTTATGTGGTTTTAGGGTTCATCAACATATGAAACCATCAGGGAATCATAGCAACAGCTACAATTTGATTTTCTCTTAAATAGTGTTTTTGCTTTCTGTAAAACAGCCATCCAGAGAACCTTTTGTGGGAATAAACTTATCTTCAGTCTGATAACATTTAATTAAACATTTAAGAAACAAACTCACTATGCAGAAATGTTCCTTCTAGCCCTGTATACCACACAAAACAATGTTGTAGGATTTAAAATCCGCATTTTTAGCACACCTCAAAAATTCTCACTAATCTGTCCTCTTGGAGCTGGAACAGATCTAGCCTGGCTTTATCTACCATAAGTTCAACCATTTCAGTTGCAATTTTCTCAATAGGGCATCATTGCAAGAACTAACTGTCCTAACTGTCACTGCAAACTATCTGACAAAGAAAAATACAAAGAAAACCTGGGCATATTAATCAAAGGTGTCTTGGGGCTACATGATGAACAAAGCAAGCATGACCTCTGAATGCAAGAGAGGTAACTGCAATTGAGACAAGAATGTACAAACAACATTTTCTACAAGATAATGATACAAGATCAAGTATAGTTCTGATCAGCCATATCATACAACTACTTATTCACACAGAGTCAAAGACGACTGTTTAGGGAACAACAAAACCTGTTTTCTAAGTTGGTTCAAAACCAGTTTCACTCTTCTTTTCTACAGAAGGAAAGATGAACTGGATAGCAGTGTTTCTCTTTAGCTACAACAGATTAAACATGAATGAAGTTGATCAACTATTTAAACTTATATCCTGATGCTGACACCAACGCGCATAATGTTGTTATTTAATACGTTCAGGATGCAAACCAAAAGAATCCTAGAACAAGTATTCAAAAATGTGGTGCTAGTGGGTAAGGGGAGAATCAAAATGCAGCCAGGTACCAGTGGTGCTGGTGCTGCGACTGATAGTGATTTAGATCTTCGTTAATGGCCTGGATGATTGGATTGGACACCCTCAGTGGGTAAACGAGCACACAAATGGGATGGGTATGAAGGGGGCCAGGGATGCCATTCAGGAGGTGACTCAAGAGCACAGAACTTGAGAGGAAAAGCTGCATGAGCTGGATTTGTTCAACCTCAGGGAAAAAAAGGGGTAAGGATAATAGACGAGGATCAAACTAATACCTTCCACTACCTAATACATAGTTGGGAGGAGAGAGCCAGGCAAGAAATTAAAAGAAAAAACGGGTAAAAAAAACACCAAACAAAATAGAGTTATAAATAAGAAAAAAAATCCACAATATCTCCACCTTTGGAAACACTCAGCATAATTACAGTTCACAACTGAATCATACCACTCAGCTGAGTAGTTTACATTTGCTGTAACCCTCAAAACTGGTACAATCTAAAAGAGGTGATTTTAAAAAGTACATTGAGTACAAAAAAAATGTCTATTATTCTTCAAGAAGCTACAATGGCATCTTCATTTAGATGCAAAAGTAAAACTTTGCATTTGTAATGAGCCTTTTCCATTTAACCATCACAATCACTTTTCAGATTCACAATGCAAAAATACAAAACAAATGTACTAGGCTATTTCTCTATTGGTCTGATCTGACTGCATTTAATACCCAGGACTGAGAAAGATGAAGTGGTAGAAAACAATTTTAAGATTTTATTCATGACATCTTTTATTTGGGACCACATGTATAAGTAGTAGAATGTTACTGCTGTAATAAGAAAAATTATAATAATAAAAGAATTCAGGTGATGCTTAAAGCATCCAGGAATTCAATAGATATTCTATTATCTGATTAAATTAAAGTTCTTTATTATACAACATGGACTCATAACATCTAACATTAATTTGTCCCTCATAAGATAATTTGAACTTCCTGTGGTTTACTCCTCCTTTAATACTAGTATGACTATTGCATTCCAAACTGTGAATAGTTCTATTGTGCTACCAAACTCATGCTAACTGCTTCTGCCCTGGTACCTCTAGAGCTACAAAAAGAACTTGAGCTGAACTTTACTGAAAAGTGTATTGAGGAAAGATTTACAATTACACTGTTGCATCAGTCCACCAGACACTGGGATCCTGAGAAAAACACTCTACATAATTAGAACTTCCAAGCCATTGTTTCCCTTTGCTACAAATGTCCTACAAGAAACAAATGTCTAGAGTCATGCTGTGTCTATTATTACAGTACATAATGGAAAGTTGGGAAAGAAGTTGTTATTCATTTCCAAAACTCCAAAATAGTTTTTTTTTTTATTTTGTTGGGGCCTGACAGCTTAGTGGAAGTGAAGAAAATTGTCAAGTAGGGTGAGGTTAGTTCTATAAATTGAGTCTTTAAGGGAAGCACCACTTTACAAATAGCAGTTTAGATTGTAGTAGCTCAGAGAGTGTCTTTAATTTAGGAAAAGCACTGAGTTTTCTAAAACCTACACAATCAAACTCAGAAAAGGATACCAGAGGTACATAGCAGCAGAACAAATCAATTACAGTCAGCAGGTACGGCAGCAGCATGAGTGGGGAGATCCAAGGCAGCCCACTTAATAGTGACACCACAACTGAGTACTGTGGCCTGGCACCAGCTGTTAGACCTTCCCACAAACTCTCCAAAAACTACCAATGCCTGTAATCTTTCTCAGTTACCAAGCAATAAGCTTGCAAATTAATTTAAAACTAGTTATCTGTGTTTACTTGATCTGGCTTACGTATAATTAGATCTTAAGAAGTTTTCCAAACACAAGGATGCGCTAAGAAATGCGAGACTCGATTGGCAATCTGAAAACAAGAAAAATGCAATGTGGAAACAAGCACATGGGATGATCCTAAGGAAAAAGGTATTAAACTAATAGCAAACCAGTGGGCTCATTTGCTTTTGTGAAGAAATTAATGCACATAGTAGCAAAATAGAAGGATGAAAAGTCAAGGAATACTAGCTCCCAACAGTCCAGTGCAACATTGCACTCATCTATGCTATAAATTATGGATGAGGCAGCTTCTTGAAGGAAAAGGATGCTTAAGAGCATAAGGAAGCTAATGCAAAAGTCCATTCTAATTGATACCTTGATATCTATGCAGAACAAGTTCTGCCACTAGCTAAAATCCATCTGGAGAGCAGTAAAACTGCTAGCCCTGTCTCAAACCCGCAGCGTTTAGCTCTGCAGCACAAGGTAGTCATCAGTGCCACAAAGCATTAAAGTGTAAAATAACCTATATGTTAATCTCATACTATTTTCTCCTTGACTTATTTCTCAGCTCTGTTAAAGCTCCCAGGGTTTTAAAGCCCTGTTAAAGATCTCAGGGTGACATTTGGGGGATGTGTCAAGTTAGTTCACTTCATCTTTACCATAGGCTCCAAAGCACATTCCTCCAAGCAGGGCCAGTCAAAATAATTCCCTCTTTTTAAAAAAGCATTTTTAACCGCTATGAGATCAAACATATAAATAAGGTAAAGGAAAGTTAACTGCATGTGATATCAAAAGTTGTCTGGCAGTTCTGTATACAAAGAAAAAAACCATTCACTGTGATTGTAAAGTCCTTTTTTTTTTTTTTTCCCCAGAATTGGTAAGTATTGAAACTGTTTCAAAAAATGTGTTGTGGCACTTAGAACTAATCCTATCCCAAACTCATACTATTTTGTATTGCGAAGGAATCCCAAAACAGGAAAGAATTGAGGATTGTCCTGAAGAAGGTGCTGTGCATTTCTGTAACGAGATTGTGTGGCTGAAAAATGTATTCTGGCCCAAGTATTGCTAATCTGGAAAAGAGGATGGGTGAGAATAACATCTCTGCTTCCCCCTTCACCCACAAAATACACTTCTGCCTGCAAAGGACAGGTTAGGAGAATGCACTGTCAGCAATCCTGATAATTTGAAGGAAAAAAGTAAAACCTATACTGAGTTCAGCAGAACCTAAATATCACAGTACTTTACGTGAAAAAAATGGATAGCCTTGTGCTATAATTACTCAGCATTCTAAAGCACTTAAATTTTCTCAGCGATTACTGATAGTACATTTTTAAATCTCCTCTTAGCTCTTTCCACAAGAATGACAGACAAAATAAAGCCTTGTTCTGATTCTTCAAGAAGCTTGTTTCGGGTAAGTAAAGACAGCCCTACTGCAAAATATCTCACAACTCACAGAATCACAGAATAACCAGGTTGGAAGAGACCCACTGGATCGTCGAGTCCAACCATTCCCACCAATCCCTAAATCATGCTCCTAAGCACCTCATCCACCTTCACCTTAAACACCTCGAGGGACGGTGACTCAACCACCTCCCTGGGCAGACCGTTCCAATGCCTAACCACCCTCTCCATGAAGAATTTTTTCCTAATCTCAAGCCTAAATCTCCCCTGGAGGAGCTTGAGGCCATTCCCTCTCGTCCTGTCCCCCGTCACTTGGGAGAAGAGCCCAGCTCCCTCCTCTCCACAACCTCCCCTCAGGTAGTTGTAGAGAGCAATGAGGTCTCCCCTCAGCCTCCTCTTCTCCAGGCTGAACACCCCCAGTTCTCCCAGTCGCTCCTCATCAGGCCTGTTCTCCAGCCCCTTCACCAGCTTCGTTGCTCTTCTCTGGACTCGCTCCAGAGCCTCAACATCCCTCTTGTGGTGAGGGGCCCAGAACTGACCCCAGGACTCGAGGTGAGGTCTCACCAGTGCCGAGTACAGAGGGAGAAGAACCTCCCTGGCCCTGCTGGTCACACCGTTTCTGATCCAAGCCAGGATGCCATTGGCCTTCTTGGCCACCTGGGCCACTGCTGGCTCATGCTCAGTCGCTGTCAACCAGCACCCCCAGGTCCTTCTCCTCCAGGCAGCTTTCCAGCCAGGTCTCTCCTAGTTTGTACCTCTGCTCAGGGTTGTTGTGCCCTAAGGGCAGGACCCGGCATTTGACCTTGTTAAACCTCATTCAGGTAACCTCCTATAGAACAAGTGTTTGTTGCTGCTCCAACTCCAACGACAAGCGATTTATCTGTTTTAGGCTGGGACTGTGCCACAAAATCTGTTAGCCCCCCAGGGAGAGGAGCCAAAATTCAGGCCTCTCTCATCATCACTAAATGTCCAAATCACAGGCTACACAGTCAAGCTCTCGCTGGTTTTTCAAGGCTGTTGTGACTGCACTTTGCTGTGGCGAGGCAGCCCCTCGCCAGGCAGCTTGGAGTGCCTTGCCCTGACGGGTCCTTCCTCTCAGGCTGTGGGAAAAGTGGACTTTGCTTCCCCATTGAGTGAAACAGTTGGTCTTGAATTAAATGTCCCTAAGTGTCCCTTGTGACATACATGTTCATATTATTTAACTGTCTGCCTCGTTTAGAGATCGTTCAGGCACAGGACAGGCTGACCGGGCTTCCGAAGTAAATGTCCTGATGCACAAGAGCTGTGAGAGCCATTGGCTCACTTAGAGAGCCACTCAAAAAACTTTTTAATTAAAACTGCAATCTTCTGTGCAGTACAAGGCCAGCCCTAGGATTTACAATATCTTTTCATGTTGCTTAAAGTCACCATCTCATTTTTATCTCTATCACTGGTATCTATCTTTGCCTACAAATGGAAGGTTAAAGTTTGAGGCATATTTCTGGGCACTTGTCAAAATTCATTATATGGAAAAATGAAGCGTTCACAGGGTTTATTCTCTAGTAACTCCACAGCACTGGATGGAACTGAATAAATCGTAGTGATCTCCTGTTCACATTCCCAAGAGCCCAACACCACAAATGCAATTAGAAACAAGTGTAAAAATCAAAACTTCCACTCAACATTCCCTCTGCACATCCCAAACATGGAAGATCTTAAGGTCTCAGAAACATTTGGGGAGAGGAATAATACTTAAAAGTGTTTAAATAGCAAAAACGTCACTCAGCAGCATCTGAACACAAAACTACATTCTCAGAAGCAGGCACACAGGCACAAGAAAAATGCTTTTTATGGTTCTACATCTGGATGCTCAGAAAGCTACAAATTAAACCTTGAATTTATTTGGGAAGGAATTAAGGTATAGAGATTGAAATAAAGTTGCTCCTCGCTCTAGGGATTCTCGCTGGTTTGTACCAGAAGCTTTGAACACCCAAAATTTCCAAAGTCTTGCTATGTAGCTTTCCTGCATCTACACATTTCAATGCCAAATGAACCCACACCTGAGGTTCACCACAGCCCAGTTGCTAAGGGTGAGGATCTGCTTCCACACGGCCTCAAGAGCAGCTATAACCGGGGTGAGGAAAGCTTAGACTGCTTCAGGAGGAGAGGTTGAAAATGCACTCCAGTCACTCTGGGAGAAGCTATGAAGCTGCTAGAGATGCACTATCAAACTGACCTGATGGACTAACAGCTTGTGGGCTGTGGGACATGATGGTTGTACCTGGCTCTTACCTCGCTTGTCAGGCAGGAGAGATACCGTCTTGACAGAACACAGATCCTGGGGCACATGAGGAGCTCTTGGCTCTACCACTCTGCAATCAAACTGTTGTTTCTGCTATTTTTACCACTTCTGTTACACTAGGAAAAGCGGTATTTCAGATAATATATAATATATATATATATATAAAAGACCAGAAGAAAAAAAATCAAGAGAGAGCTACTTTGTGAAATCCAGACAAGCACAATGGGAACTGGGAACGCTCAGCACACTGCAGCACAAATCCCTCCATCTTTTATTGTATAACATGAGCCCAAGAAATATTACATTCATTTGGGTTTGAAAGAAGCTCTGGGGGATATCTAAACCAGACAGCTGACAGTTAAAAAAAAAAAAAAATTCAAATACTCCTCGATATCATGTTTTAACTTTCCTTTGAGGCCAAGGTTTCACATCAATTTAAACAGTGTCCATCCTGCTTTTCCTCTGAGCAAACACTCTCACCACAATCCTCCTTGCCTGTGGTTATCAACCCTCTTCCTTATCCTGACCTCAATAAAATATTCTCTCTAAAATACAATCATTCCACTACTTTTCAGTTTAAAGAGGTCACATCCCACCCAACTCACCCATTCAGTGTAAAACTATTTGTTTAAAGGCTGGAGGGAAAGAGGAATGTAGGTGGTTTAAGAGTCAAAGGTGATTTATTTTTTTTTATTGTGCCAAAGAAATTGATCTTTTAGGAGGGTCAGGATTGCAATGTAGTAAGTTGCTATGGGAAGAATTAGACACATTCAGAACATAATGTCAAATGAATGAATCAATGTGTATCACTATATCATACATCTGCCATACTTCAATTAAAGGAGTTGTTGCCTACTTGAAATGCGTGAAGTCAAGATTTCCATAAAGAAAATAAGTACTTTGAACAACTTGATATTACATCTGCATAATTTCAAAAGTAGCTATAAAAAATGTATTCAAACAGGGCTAATTCTGAAAAATTATTGTCCCTTTTTTTTTTTTTATGCAGAATTATAGTATGAAGGGTGAGCATGAAAGCTACAGTGTATTTGCCAAGACTGTCTGTGTTCTGAAATGATCCTGTAGCAATAGCAGCGAGGAACAGCTGCTGCGTGTTCACCCTTAAGGTGGGTGGATTTTAGTGCACAATAGGAACATCTCAAAGTGAGTGTGTATCTGCATGTTCCATCTGGTAAATGCAAGAAACGAGATACTATAAAACGAAAAGTCTTTTGACGATGCCCTGCCGCAGGATGAGCAAGAAAATAAGAGCAAGCTGTACTTCTAACCTAGACTTTTCCCCAATTTTGTCCTGTGTTGACTTCTAATATATTGTAACATTATCAGCTTTTTAATGACAAGAGCTCTAACTCATCATTTCAGCAGGAATAGCTCATGCCCAACTTTTAATATCTCTTAAAGACACGACTAAACTAGCATTTTCCTTGTAAAAAAAAAATTAAACAAAACAGCAACTAATTGAAAAAGGAGGAAAAGTTAAAATAAAAGCCTTATTTTAGAAATTTTACATCCCACTCCATCAACTTTTTGGAACTTTTCAGTTCAGTATTGGCACAGGTCACTAGCACAAGGACTTCTACTAAGTCCTGAATTTGACTACTGTATCATATCTATATTTTTCACTCTTTGAATGCAAAAGTACTAGTGGAAAAGGACCAAAAACGATTCTCACTTTTAGGGACTATCATTACATCAAGCAAGAAATAAATCATGCAGCAATCTTAAAGTCGTTAATTTTTGTTTACCACACTATCGTAGTAAAGAAAGCCCTACATCCAGCTAATGTACATCTTCCCACATTACTGTTCACTCTAAATATGACAATTTATTTCCCTTTGTTCAGTGTCTATTATCTTTTATACACAGGATACAAACACGTGACCAATTTTTCAAAAGCCTCCAAAATTCCTACTGGACTTCATGCAGGAGACAGGGTTGTGCAAGTGAAATTCAACTTTTGTTTAGCTTGAAGAGTAATTGTAAACTAATCAAATTACAGTTATCATTACAGTTCCAATTTAATTTCTCACTTCAAGGCAGTTTTTTGCACTGTCAATTATATCTATAAGCAGAGAAACAAAGCTAGCAGAGTACTCCTGGAGGACTGCTTGAAAGAAGAACATTTCTATCAGCAAAATTCCTTAGAAAAGTGCTTGGAAATTTGGAAAAAATGCTCTCCAGAGTACCAAATTCATTTCAACCAAAGGTTCCATGAAACTGAAAGTTTAATTAGGCCTTCTGAAATATGAGACTTAACACATACCAATATTGCCAATTATAATGTATGAACACACGGACAGTTATAAAATACCTGTCATATTCCAGTCTTCCTTTATGATTTCCCTACACAGCTGCACAAAATGGACTGATGCTTCAAGAAATATTTAAACTGCTGAAAAAACCAAAATCTCTACCCAAATTTTGTATACTTAACTGCCACAAGTTGTGCTTTTAAATGTTTTTTAGGAAAGCTGTGAAGAGCTGTTTGTCATGAATCTCATTGGAGAATATTTCTATTCTTGTGATGGAAAAAACCGAAGGTTGTTTTGATCTTTTAGGGTTTTTTCCAACAATATTACTGAGTAATAACAAGAGAAAGTAGTGTTAAGTAACAATGAGTGCTAATCAATCCCAATTTGTCCTTAACCACAATTAATTAAATTGCTGTGTGCCATATAAATGGATTTTTTCAAATTAGGCGTTTCATTTATCGATTGCTTAGACACGTCGATACACACTGCAAGGGATCTTTTCCCTAATAATGGAGTTAAGCAGGCAAAACATTAAGCAAGTTGCCAATTAGCTGATTAGGTGCCCAGTTCTTCTCCCTTAAAGACAAACTCTTACGTGTATCAGTGACTGTAAATAAGCATGTGGGAAGTCACTATAGCATTGTGTTACCACCAGTGTTTGTGCCCTAATAGATCACACAGTCCAATGTGGAAAGAAAAGGAGGTCGCAGTAGTAAAATAAAGCAGAGCACGAGGGAACACTTCTAGTTTGTGTTTCTGTGGTATCCCATGGTGAATCTTGGGCCTGTTCATGTATGTTTTAAAGTAGCAATTCTATTACTGGGGCCAAAATTTCATTTCAAACCCACCTCGGGCAGTTTGATTATTAGATGAAAGTATATCAAAGAGCACTATCTGCCTGCCGGTGCTCAGAAAGGTCAGTCTTTCGGGGGAAGATTTCAAGATCCTTTCTGAAATACGTGTTAGGAAGGAAATATTTAAAACAAAATCGATGGGGGAGGATAAATACCCTCATACGTTTTTCCAAGGAAAGAAGGCAGGGTCATCAAGGCTCCTGTTTAGAAAGGTGATATTAGGTGGGGGGGGGAACTAATTTCTGCTGGAAATCAACATGACAGAAACATGATATTGATGGATTATAATTAGAGATTGATGATCGTGTAGTTCATGCTTTACCAGTACACAAAGACATGATGAATATTATCATGATGAATTCTCATGTCATATTTTTCGTATTTATGGAATGTATGGTGATTGGATGTTTTTGTATTAATTGAGAGAGAGAGAAATAAATCCATTATAATAAACTTAACATTAAAATAAAGGACTACTACATAAACACGATACAGTTTTAAAACATGGAAAGGTATAATTTTGCCCTGGAGAACTACTGCAGGCACTGGAGGAAAATGAGATGGATCACACAGCTAGTTTCAGCCACTTCCCATCTTTGCAAATTCAGGCGTCACTAGTATTTTACTGTGTGAGTACACGTATTTGCAGGACATGGAGTCAATCCCCTTCAGCTTAGTTGAATATCGGTTGCTGAATATTCCCGAGCCTCATCATCTATATGGCCTGCCAAGGATCTGCCTCGGTATTCCTTTAAGTAAGGAAACCAAAGGAAACACCCAAAATATCCTTGGTTTTGCAAATCAAACTCAGGGCTGGAACACATTCACTTTCTTCTGCAAGTCACATCTAAAAGACAGGAGAGAGCGAGATGAGAGATGAAAGCCAGGAGGAGCTGTCTGAAAATTATCATCAGTAAAACCTTTGTATCTAGAACAGATCACGAGAGCTCCATGTGAGGAAAAGAGACCCATCAAAAAAAGAGACTATAACAGTGATATTTTAAGGGAATCGTGATGTTAGAGTAGTTATCTGTTTCTGAGAGTTGATAGGTGTTCAAAGGAAAGGGTGAAATTCAGAGTAGTTATACTGGAACTCCCCTGGTTAATCTCAGGTATCCAGCGCCTCAAGCGAGGCTGCCTTCTGCGGTCTCGTATCAAGCCAGAGATAAGAGAGTTTCAAACACAGTTGGAGCTGCAAAGGCACGTTTCAACTTACTGCCCTCAGTAGCCTCCTCTTTCAAGCATCAGTCATGAAAGATCCAAAGCAGGGACATCGAGTCCAGCAACAGCATTCCTTTTGTGCTTTATAGCATTCATAAGATGTTTCTCTGCCACATTAAATAGAACAGAGCTGGGAACAAGTGTTTCCTAAACCAAGAGAGAATAATCACAACAATTAAGATCTATTTCAGCTCCTGGGCTGGCTGCTCTTGCTGCTGGCAATCAGAACAACAAATGCTCATTTCTGAAGGCAACTTACATCAGGGACAGAGCGTTTGGATCAAAGGGCACATGATTCTCTGTAATTTGGGCTTTTAATATCTCCTTAATCATGCTTATAAAGAGCTCGGTTTCATCTGGGAATACCATTACAATACAGACATGCAAATCATCGTAACACACCTGAAAATTATTCTAAACTAACAGGACACAAAACTTGAGTTCTCTGATTTCTTAAAAAGTTGGGAAAAATCTGATCTTTACTTTGGTTTTCAATGATCTATTCAGTTGCTTGCAAAACGTTCCTCCATTTATAAACTAGGATCAAACACCTAAAATGCAGTAAAAAACCTCCAGCTTTCCCTAAATTGAAATAAAAATAAATATATTTGGATATTCAGTAATCATCCAGTTAAACACGACTACATGACTGAACACCTTAGATCTAAAATGAAGTAGATTTTCCTTTCATTTTCAAAGGCTGCAGGGCAGGTCTGCTGCTGCTAATGAAAGGCCAACTGATTTCAGCAGAAGGATTAGATTTCAATTAATTACTCCTGTTCAATGTCAGAACCTTGTTCAGCTACAAGCTTTGACAGAAATAGATCAAATAATAAAATTTTAGTAATGATTTTCCCTCAGTGATGACTACAATACAAAATTAGAGCAGCATACAAAGCTTTCCTCACACTTTGATACTTCTAATCAACTTCTCTTGTTTTTGCTGTTTCCTTCTGAAGTCATCTCATCCTATGCTATTATGAATGAGGCTTTTAAATTCCCACTTAAGCAAAAAGTTCAATCACCTTTTCAGCAGACCTCAGCAGACAAATGATCTCTTTAGAAATGTTAGACAGAAGTGTTAAAAGTCAAGGAGCTTCCATTTTAAATAATGAAGTTTGTCCAAGGTGCCATTAGGAATTCGGAATGGAAGTCACTCTCTTTAAAGTCTGTTCCCAGCTATGAGATCTTGAAGCCTGGGAAGGGTGGCCTCTGATTAGAATTTACCACAAATAAAGCTTTTGCTGACTTTATAATGGAGGGAGATTCCCTACAAGAGCAAGGGAATCATCTGTTTCATTACATTCAATGTATCTAGGGGAAGGAGTTTAAATGACAAATAGAGGAAATTAGGCTAGCTATTGCAAAATTAATTTCTAATTTTAAGAGTACTGAATAGAGTGTCTAAAACATCTTTGTGGAGTCACCTCTAACTGCAAGCAGTTTAGAGAGAAACAACCAAGGGATCCAACAACCGTCAGTCCTCCCTGGATGATTGGGAGTCCTTGTCCTCTCCCTTTCTCATGAAGGTCCACATAGCTTCATGAACAGTCCTAAGCTGGACATCATAACTTGGTGCTGTTTATTGCTTTGTGGATGGTCAGTGAATTTTCATATAGTCATCTTTTCAACAGAGTGAGAGAAAATAGAAAACCTTTATATACACTGTTACTGAGTTTGACATCTATCACTTTCAAATTTGTTTTCTGCAGTTATAGACAATTCAGTGACAATAAAGGTATTCTGTTCCTGCTTGTCATCTCACTGAATCTGACATGTCTAAGGATTAATTCTTGCATGGTAGGATGGTTTGTGTGAAAGGTTGGGTGTTTTTTTTTAATATTCCTTTAAATCACACATCTGGCTTATCATTAAAATTCAATCAATTGTAATGGGAAGAATTCCTATTTAAGATAATATACTACTAAATCATGAGTAAGGGTAGGCAAAGGAAAACTGAACTGAAATATTTTCTTAAAAAATTCCATTACTTGAAAGAGAATTCTTTTAACTGATCGCATACAGTTGCACTGAAAGGCCAGGACTTTCTCTGGCCTCTGAAGGAAACACCAGCTGCCTTCATAGATCCAAATTTGAAGCGAAGAAAATCAGCAGGGAAGTTCAGAAGGAGCATCAGAGTTGAAAACCGTACAGTGAAATAAGCTGTATTTTTGTGCCCTGTAAGCTGAATAGCTTAATCCACCGACTCTGTCTCATATCGAAAGAGCTGGTAACTGCCCCACAATTTCAAAAGTAAAAGGTTTCAGATTTCTTTCGCTCATGATGCATATTTATTATAATGCCTACTGAGTGCAGTTATCATGTAAATCGTATCTTTAAATACTAGGAGTTCAGTGTTTTTACTACAAAAAGTACTTACAGTGGGAAATCATAGCAGATGTGAAGATAGATTACAGCATGAGAATATTTTTTGCTTTCTTTAATTCAATGTGATTCTTATGTTTCCCAATTAAAAACAGATAAAGCACTGGCTATATCACCAAAAGGCAACCTTTCACAACAGAAAAAGCTCCACAGTAAAACACGCAGGAATACGTCAATCTGTGTCTGTGACCGACCCACTGTGTGGAACTGACCTGCTCATTCTGCTCTCGGCTGGTTTCACCAGCACATAAACCAGCTGGCCCAAACTCATCCCAATCACTCACTTGAAACAAACCCAATACTGAGATTTCTTTTTCCTTCCTGGCTGTGTGCTTTCTAAAAAAAAAAAAAAAAAAAAAAATTTCTCTTCATTTGCCATCAATCTTCATTTCTACATTTCCCTACATCAGATTTCGTTTGGCAGTGGCTGGGGACGAATAGTTTGTCCCTGGGCAGCTTTGTAAAGGATTCGATAAATCCTACTTGGAACATGGTTTCCATTTTCACTCAAACATCATTAAATGAGACTTAGACATTTCAGATGAGAGAGCACTGATTAACAGCAACAACTAGGCTATGGATAAGTAAATGAGAACAAATAAGGACAGAAATCCAAATTAGACTTTTTAAGAACTTTATTGCTCCCACTGCATTTGTGCGAGGGTTATTTCTGTTTCTGTGCATACTTGGTAGGTGGTTTTTGTCTGTCATATTAAAGTAGTAAAACAACAAAACAGAAAATAATTAAGTTCAAAAACTTCTCCTAATGAAAAGCACCTGGCAACACACTTTCAACTCTATCAGTCTGGACAGGCTATACACAGGTCAAAACCACCTGATATCAAATTCTCTCTTACCAAAATCAATCACAGATAAATCCAGCTTTCATAATACATCAATCTGAATTCTCACGAAAGTTGAAAATCAATTTACAGTGACAAAACAAACCTTAACGGCTCCTGCAAATGGTCATTCCAAAGCTAATACACTATTCAGATTGCATTAACCATACTGAGATATTTAGGCTCAAAAATATTGGATATTTTCTTAACTTTTGTTGGTCATCAGACAAGTTAGCTATTCACATCAATCATACATGAGAGATGTATATTTCATAGAACCACGGTATGCCTAAGGGAATTTTGTTTGTTATATTTGACAGATGGTTATTAAGGCAAATTTCTGAAAGATATTGATGGGCAAAGAAAAATCCAGAACCAGCTTACATGTTTTAGTATACAACTGTCACAATAAATTCTAAACAAGCAACTGGAGAAAGAGTGATTGCACTGAATGATGGGAGTGAGACAAGTCAGGGTAAGGAAAAAAGTAGCTATAACATTGCTGGTACCGGCATCACAACCAAACCACTTGATTTTCCTACTAATTCCCTTGTGGCTTCGCTCAAAAGGCATATTCATAGTTTAGAGGAGTAGGTATTTGACATTTTTTCCTTGTAACAAGTAATTTGTGTAATAAAGCTGTGAGGAAATTGAACTTGTCAGCATGTTAAATGCATTTGTCTCCAGGAATATTATAAACCACATATATGGAGTTGGTAGGATTGGAAGTTGAAATTCCCTTTGATTTAAAATCTAATTTGTCATTAATTTTTTTAATCCATTCAAATGCTCAAGTTTTACCAGTTAACTATGCATAATAATTTCATTTAAAATGTAAATTAAATAGAGGGCATAGCTAGGCATTGAAAACAAACGTTACCCAAGGCAGACAGATAGACACAAATATTTAAAGTAGCGTATCCCAACTTTCCAGTAACAATACCAAACGTTACATTGAGGAGGATAAAGCTGAAATCCATCAAGATTTCAGCACAAAATTTAGTATTTAATTATGTGTGTGTATACACGTAAACATAGCTGACATTTAAATATCGGTGGTCATATTCCTGCAACCTACAGCCCTTAAAATGTATATTGTGGGACGCACAATTAAAACAGCTACACATGGCAGCACAAGGCATTGTTCTGAGGTTTTGTTTCCTCCCCTCTCTGCATACCAGCTAGTGCTTACCTTGAAAACCATTACAGGGGGCAAAAATTAGATTTACGCGCTATTAAACAAGGTAGATTTTTGTTATGACCTTAACCGACAATGAGTAAATTACTCTGTGGTTTACAAGCACAGATTATATTTATTCTCAAAGTGTTCTAAAAGGCAAAGAGCAAGACGCCGAAAAATATTATGAATCTGGCATGGTTTTTTTCAGTCATTTGGAGGTTTATACACAGAACCCTTTAATCCATTTTGTCACCATAGATCACATGTTTAAGAGTCACAGTTTACTAAAACAACTTTCTTTTTTTGCCTATTATTTTTACATACAGCTTTGCAGTCTACTTATCTGAATATGTAATAAAGAATATGAAAGACTGAATTCTTTTCCTCAGTTTATAGCACAGCTCAACTAATTTGATGAGAGACATACAAGTTTGAGTATCAAAACTACATTCCACTGAATGCAAAAATTCAATCTAGTGGTAACTTTTTATGGCAATAAAGCTTCTCAAACGAAGGTCATACTCTAATAACACGGTCTTAAAGATATTGCAATTGTAGATTCAATACTAAGAATGAACAGAAACTTACAAAAGATCTGAAGCTGAAACAAATAACACCTAAAGTCAGACTTGCCCTCATCTTACTAAAGAAATTTCTTTAGAGCAGCTCATTTTTACAGACATATTTTATTGTTGTTTTTTTTGAAGGCCGATGGCAATTGAGGCCAGCATAGGTCTATAAAGTTTAATTTACAACCTTGCAATAGGTATTTTTGTGAATGTGTCTATGTCTCTTTATTTCAGTGTCTATTGCCCACCCATGGACTGATATATTGAACTCTGTATTCTTCTTATGATTATCTTGGCATTTCAAATGCCTCTGTGAAGCGATTTAGGACACAACAGATATTTCTGTCTCCCCTGTTGTTATGGAACATCCTAATGCCCAGTTTTTAATATTTCATACTGCAAGACTCTAGTTACAAAATATTAAAGATGGTCCTGGGACGTGACACATGAGAGCATTTTGCACCACTCCCTGAAGTTCAGATTCTGTGTAGCCCTCTCACGGTGACTGGACAGCGTCATTAATATTACAGAACTAATGAAACAGGAGAAACTCTCCAATTCTACACTGAAAGCTCTGTCCCTAGCCCACTCCTGAAACGTGGTTCCACCTCACCTTCAGCATTTCAGTCCCCTCTGGTTTTCTCCTTCAGCACGTTCATCTAATCCAGTTACAATGCTCCACTTCTTTGTTTACTCACCATCACTGCAAATAGATGTCATGCACAATATAAAGCTCATCAAGAAGGAAATTTATTTCTATAGCAGTAACATTTCCTTTCATAAATATCTTTCCAGGTTATTTATAACATACTGTGTTATCCTCTCTTCTCCCTCTCCTTTGGAGAGCAATTTTCTTTAAAATTCACATTAGAAATTGCCAACAAAATATACATAGAATTGATACACAAAGGTAACTCCTTGCATTGCCCTTCTATGGTAGCAAATAACAGTCAAACCAAAACCCATATGCTTGCATATAAAAACGTTTAATTCAGCTTACTCATCATTTAAAATTTTGCATTGTTTTGTATGATTCTTATTATCCAGGATATTATATATTTGGACACCTCATTATCTGTTAGTATCTAATAAAAATCTTACATTTCTTTTCTACTCTGCTTGTGCATATCTCTAATTAAAGTGGAATCCTTATTAAAATTTCATGTTAATTGATCTTTTTACTTTTTTTTTTAGATTTACTAGAACAGATGGATATAAGAACATACAGATAGAATTACTATCACCAGTGAAAATTTGTTCTCTTTCCCTAACCTCAACACTTGGCAAAGTCTTGTGGGGTTAAATTTTCAAACTCGTGTAACTATTTATGATTTGCAAACACAACCATTGAAACGGAGTCTTACAGGGAACCCACAGGCTTTGTGAAAGCCAGATCTATTATAGATTATATTGCTGCAATTCAAACCAACTGAATATATTCAGGTCTCTAGAGGATTACGATTCATATCGCTCTCCAAATGATTCCTACTTCAAGACAGAAAAAGCATTCGAATGCGAGTGTGTTAATTCATGACCTTCTGCTGTAGTTTTGTACCTGATCAAAACTGTCACCACTGGGAAAGTGAGAAGCACAAGAACATGGGTTACTTGAGAACTCTTGATGGACATCCACAGGACACCCTAGGAAATGTATCTGGGCACCACCTTCTTCTAACAGAGAAGCGATGACCATGTTATCATCAGGGACAGACACAGATGATCTTTCTTGACGGTAGATATTTCTGCATATCTGTGCTTAATATTCAGCTCATAGCCAGTGAACGGAAACGCAGCTTGCGTGTCACCTGCTAGTAAGGATGTAAGAAGTCACTAATATCCCAAGGGCTACATCATTCGCCAGTTTATTCTACAATTATCTGGGATAAGGAGCTTGGCTTACTAACAGAACATCCCTGAAACATGCAGAGAATGTTGACTGTAATAAATAATTTGCACAGGTACACCTCAACATGACAAATGTGCTGAACATCTTCCATAAAACCCACCACATAAACAGCCATTTAATACAGCATCTGCTCTGACTGGCTTTCCAGTTAGTCACATAAATGCAACCTAAACCTGTAAACTAAACGGAAACAGTATGAGCTTGCCACATAAGGTATAAGCAATGCCTTTTTTTTTTTTTCTGCATGAGTAAGGTTAAACCACAGATTGGATATTTCTTGTGTCATATAGCTTACACTTCTCGTTTTAACTCCTTTATATTGTGTTGCAGAGTAATAAAATACATGTCAGACTTCATACAAGACACTCAAATTAAAAATTATCTAAACCTCTTAGGTACTTCCTTAGCCTGGTTTGGAAAAATTAATTTCCTCTGGTAGGTAATACAATGGTTATTAAGCTAATACCAAGTTTCGACTAAGAAGTTTTAAAAAATTTATACGTACTACCAAATTGCAATTCTTTATTTTCTCCCTAACTATGCCTTTCTTTGTTGAATAATGAGCACCTTCAGCACAGTATGTGTCTTCCAATTTAGCTTTATTGTTTGAGATTTTATTTGAAATTCACAAATGAATAGCGTTATTAAAAGCGACATATTGACAGCACTATAAATTCTTCTTCACCCATTAAAAAAAAGAAAAAAATCTACAGATGAATGCTTCCCCACAAAATCACATCAGTGTATTCTAATCTCATTCTGAATATTGGTAATAGGAACAATAATATAATTTAAATTAATGTATTTTTTAATCTTACTGAGACCGTAAGTGACTTGCATTTGGGAAGATGCTTCTTTAATGTTGGTCAGATTGGCTATAGGTGTTTTAGTGGCACTGAGCAGATTTGAACATCTCAGCTAGAGACAAGCTATTGCAGTTTCTTACCCGGTGAAAACTTTTTCCCTCTTTAAAACCTCATTTCCTTCATTTTAAGAAGGAAATTTGGAATTTTCACCTTTGCTCACTGCTGGGTAAAATTTTTTCAGCAATCTAAATGAGAATGATGAGGAAAAATTCAATGATTAACAGCAATTCACTTAAGATTTATGATTAAATCTTAGATACTGGGAAACAAAAAGTGAAATAAGAAACCAATGTCAAAACAATATTCAAGCAATAAGGTCAAACTGACTCATTTATCTAGCACTAGTTAATGATTTCATATAAGCATCTTGCAGCCACAGGGGACTCTTGAGAGAAAAAAAAGCTACCAAGAATTAATATTTAAATAAAGCTTCCTAAATAATGCTGAATTTTGTAATTATTACGTATATTATAACGAGAGAAAAGTCTTGCTTGAGAACTAGTCTTCACTATGAACAAGATGAAGTCATCATAGCCAACACAGAGCAAAATATGTTGTGTAGAAAATGGATTATGACAGCCAACACATCTGAAACCCGCAGAGTTGTCATTTAGAGTCACTCAAAGTTCATTTAATTTTCTTCAGTGGTTCTTCTCCCTGCCACACTTGCACCTCTCTTTTCATCTACTCCTACATCCTCAGCACACTTTCTTACTATTTTTTTTAAGTACTTAAGTGGATGTTTATTTTGGAAATTTCTTCCAGCTGTCATGTACCAAAGACAGCTTGGCAGCTGGTTTAGTATCAAAGCGTAAAGTTTTCCCCCTACTGCTATAAACTGGTGCTCAACGCTTGGGATAAGTGACACTGCCTGGATATTTCTCTTCACCACTAATACTGCTTTAATAGGTCTTGATTTAATGACAGCACTGTGTGCACGTTGCAAGTTGTCTTTCTTTTTCTTGGCATTGGCACATCCTGAGCCACCTCGAACACATTCTTCGATGCCGGGTGACAATTATTCCTTTGTTACACACACATACACATTGTCCTGAAACCATCTCAGAGTCCGGTAGGACTTGTGTCAATCATTTGTTCCACAACTTGCTGTTCTCCCCCAACAGAGCAAACTCTCCGATCCCTGGTTTTGTATCTAAATTACAAAAGATACATCACACATACATGCGAAATCAAATCTTAGTGAAATATTACATATAAATTCTAGAAGAGTCAAATTCTGCAAAATGGAAAACAAGAATAGTCTGGAAAAATGGTTGAAAGTGGCATAGTAACTTCATTACATATTGCCATAATTTAAAATACTGCACTGGCAGGTTGAAGTGGAACATAAAGCACACTATAGGCTCTTTAATACTGAAATGAAAAAATTACCTTTAAAAATTAAAAAAAAATAAATAAATAAACATGCCAAAGAATTGGTTTCTATTCTCTTCATTTCCGATAGGTGTGACTAAATTCATTATCGTGACATAGCTCAACAGCTCAGGATACTGAAGCTTGATGCTGTGATGATGCACACCCAGAGCGACAGCACAGCTGTGGCAAGCAATGAAATGGGACAGATAAAATGCTGAATATGTGACATACCAGATCAACTTGCTGAGAAAGCAGCTCCTATCCAAAAAGCTACAGCACAGATAACCTCTGTTATCTAGTCCGCCTCATGGCAATAGGGTGGTTTTCAATAGGCAATTACACTACTGTTTTCCAACTTCTCTTTTTTTGACTGCGTGCGCAATACAAAATCTCAGTTGTTACAACAAAACTAAGTAAAAACTGTGGGCTCTGAAGTCCTTAAAAAAATACAAATAAGAATAAAATTTTATGTATATTTTAGCCACTTCTATGGCATCCAAGGATAATTCTAATAGCTGATATTACCCTGTTATCACAAAGGCACAGGCTCCTAGCATCCCTTATGAAATGATGCATTTTGCTGTAAGTCACCCTGTGCTCCAATCAGTCCTTAGTCTGGTCTTTTACTGTACCAAACACATAGATTAAATAGTCTTAAAAGTCATATAGAAGTGCAGCCCTAGTAGCTGTGCTCCTCACGCTCATTTCTCATGTTAATGTTATATCTGATCATTTGTATTTATAGGACCACAATTTTTCCAAGGACTAAGCCCCAGACAAGGTTTCTTCTTTCCTTTAGCTTTAAGCAAGAAAAAAAAATACAGTATTCAGGAAATTAAAGATTCATGTCCTAACTTTGCAAACGATCCAAAAATCTCTTTTCAAATCTCTTTTCTGAAAAACAATAAAAACATTGAGGGGAGGACCCCAAGGGGGCTTTAGAACATTTTCAGGAAATGCAAAATAAACTACTTTTTCTATCCCACACTGGTACACAAAATTTAAGATTAAACAAATAGAAGTTATTAAATCTGAAATTATAAAGTCACATTAGCAAAAGAATAGAATAGTTTAGCTGAAAGAGACCTACCATGATCAACTGCATAATCACTGTAATTCACAAATGAAGTTCTAGTTGTTTATTTTCGGTTTTCTTATTTTTCATTAGTGAACTGTCCTGCCCAATCACACCTGGGAATTGTCTCTAACAAAAGCCTCTTAAGAATGCAAAACATTTCTTACAATTCAAATTATCTACATACAAACACTACAGTCACAGTTGGGATTCAGTACTTTCAGACCACTTCTCAACTAAAAAATTTTATTGTACGATTGCATATAACCCTATTTCTTGGCATGAGATTTCAATATTGTTGCAGTTGGAAAAGGATTGATCTGAAAGAAATGATGTGCTTCAAGAAAAGTATTCTGTTGTTGGCTAAATCAGCAGTCAATAACTATCAGCCACAGCCCAGGGAAAAGTTCCTCCCAAATTAATAACTTACTTGAAAAATCTGTCAAGAAAATATAGTGGGATTTAAACAAATTTAAAAAAAAAAAAATCATAGGAATACTCAGGTTCTCACTAGCACAGATAGATGTGTCTTAAAAGGTCCCCAAATCCCTAACTCTGGGATTTCACATGGTGCATTAATATCTGCGCAGTGGTGGATTTTATCTTGTCATATGCCTATGTAGCCACGCTCAGTGAGTATTCTTCTTATTAGGAAAACCAAACATTTTTCTGGCTGTGATTGAAGACAGACACTAACAAAGAATATCTTCTAATGTCATCTAATAAATATTCTATAAAACATCCAGATCTCTCTCTCATGCATTAAGTATTTTATAGCCTATAAAATAAATTTGAGTGCAGTAAAATTAAGCAAATGAAAAAAAAACCCTTGAGATGGTTTATCAACAAGATTAATTTCATATTAGAAAAAGTCATCAGTTTATTTTAACAAAAAGCAGGGAGTTGTAATTAAATCCAGCCATTTGAGCTGACAGAGCAATGATTCTTCTAATGTTAAAAGTCTTCTAACGTTAAAAGTCTTCTAACATGCCTATTATTCCCACTTTTAATGCATAACTAGTTCTCCAAACTGGAGAATCCAGGAGGGGTGGGCCTATATTCACTGACATTTTTTCTCACATTTTTCTAGCAGAAATGAGATGAGGAGAGGTTTTCAACTTAAATAGAATTTAAAGAGAAAATTTGAAACCGAGTAAGAGTAATTGACACTGCAATTTATGTATTTTATGGAATTAATGTAACGATCAAAAACTACAGGAGAATTCAAGGAAATTAACTCTTCCTGATGCAACCCTACTGTTTAAAATTGGTACAGTGTGATCTCCCACTGTCCAGCAGAAATCTGGATTTATTTCTGTGTGTTTCATCCACCTCCCACACTCAGGATAAGTATGACAGAAGAGAGAAACTACAGGGAAAGGGTAGGAAGGAAAATATGAAATTGAGATTTCTACTTACATATTTGCTCCAGTAAATAGAAGTGGGTTTGAATTACCCTTCAGAGACTGGGAATTCTGCTCTCTGCAATCTTTAAAAACACCCATTCCAAAATGCCTTGGTTCGAGTGCTCAACAGAAATAACATGCAAGAGACTAACAATGGTCATTCTCCCATAATATATATTTTTTAAAAGACAAAAATAGAGAAAGAACAAGAAGTTTCTAGAAGTTAATAAAACACACTCCAACATCTTGGGTTTTGTTTGCTGGAGGTTTTTGGATTTTTTTTTTCAATTTTAGAAGATGTTTCTAGCTACTCAATTTCTTTGCAAACTCCTTTACATCATTTTTAGTAGGGCTCAGGAAGGCTGGGCCACAGAGTCTAGCTTGATGCTAAACCTTGGCAATACAACAGCATGAAGGGATCTGAAAATCTTGATTTTAGATCAGCAGGTCATTCCTGTCATTACAGCCAGTATAGGTAATGAGCTGGCTGGCTTCAGAAGCTGAACTGATGCTGCATTAACATAGAAGCTATCTTAACAGTTATTTGAAGCATTTTAAAAAACTGCACAGGGATTTACCTATTTATTTATATATATTCTGGTTTTTTTAACCCCCTGGGTTATGGCACTGCTCCAAACCAATTTGTTTTTTCGCTTTACAGATAAAACTGGAATTTTACAACTTCCAGAGAAACACAAACCATATTTCTCTGCTGTTTTAAATGCTATTTCTTTCCAGGTTAAGTTAATTTCCACATATATAGGTCCCATTCACAAAATCAAGGCAATCCATGAGCCTTAAAATCATTGACTTCAGCGATAGTTAGAGCTCTCCAAAAGCAAGCAGAGACTGCAGTTTTACGACCAGTCGCTGTGAATGTGTCTCCCTGGAACAGCGTTATAGCATCCAGCTGTAAGTTCAAGCATTTGAATGGAGGGACACATTTTATGGGCATCAAAAAATCAGGGAATCTAAAACCAATATTCTTTAACCTACAGGACTTTGCAAGACGCAACTATATGTTTAAAACAAATGTTGCAGGTTTCCTGCTGCCCACATGCTTTCTGAAGTCATTTGCAACCCAACAAGCAGTCTTAATCCTCTCAAACCAACTGACATTGCCCTAGCAAAAAGGAAATTATTGCTCCGCTTTTATTTATCCAAGAATGTATCATCCCAGAAGGCACACAGATCTCCCCTTAAATCCTGAGCAATTAGCCTTTTCGTTTGGCTGGTTTTAGGTTTTGGTGGGTTTTTTTTTGCTTTTGTTTTGTGTCTGGATCTGTGTTTGTTTTAAGCTTAGCAGGGAGGCAGCCATCAGCCAGCTCCCCACCACTTGCTGTCCTCTCTGAACATGGCAAAAGGACTATGAACAGAGCCAGCTAGTAAAACCTTCTCTGGAAAGGAAACCAAAAGGACAACCAACCGTCCTGAAAGCTACACACCAGAAGCAGCTCACAGCAACGTTTCTTCATGACCTCTGGGTTTTGCTGCATTTCATTCTCCCAGTTGTAACAACTTGCATCAAAGCCTAATTTTCAGGAGGCAGGAATAGCATACATTCCACAGATGTCATATACGTATAAAGAGGCAAAAAGATACAGTTCCACATACTGGCAATCAGGAGCAAACAGTGGAGATTTGACTTTAGAAACTTTTAGAGCAGCTCTTTCCTGGCTGCTGTAGATGGCTATGCCATGTACTCACCAGAAACCTCTTTATTATGAGCATCCTTTCCAGACTGGAGTGTGATTCAGTCTCCAAAGAAGTCTTTATTTTGAGTAAGAACTATGCACTGTTCTGGGGAAACCAAAAGAATTCCGAGACTAAAAATATAGTTAGTACAGAAAATGAATGACGTCAATCACTATTCTCCCTCTCCCTTGATTTTGTCATGAGAGGTCACCTTCATTCTAATTTAATTTCTACTGAATGCATTAGACAAGAATTTCTTTAAACCTGACTATGCAACTGAACAATTCAGCAGCCGGTTAAGCACAGTGACTTCATCCCTGTTCTGGACTGTGTTTAACACTGTCACTGGGAAATCTGGCTAAGACTCTTCTAGGCAATGGTACGACCTCTCTTCTGAGCACCTTTGTCTCTCTGGAGCTGTTCTTTCAGCCATGCAGAATTCCCTGTGCAAGTACCATTTCACTTCCGAAATCTGGAAACAATGAGTGAGGATAACAAGCAATTTAATATGTAGATAGCAGACCAACTGAACAGAAATACTCCTCTACCATATAATCTCTGCATTTTGAAGCTGGAATCATTCAGACAGACATAAATATTGCTACAGGAGAGGAGGGTTTCTTTTCAGCAGTTCTGAAGGGGATGGTGGAATAAAGAGTTGCATCACTAGCAAACACTGAAATAACCTAAATGTTAATAGTTTGCCTGGCATGAGGATCCTATAACGAGCAAGCATTATTTTAGATCATTTATTTCTGCTTCTAATCATATTGATACAGTGTTAGGTTATGCAGGTTAGCAAGACTTTGAAGATAATTCAGCTTTATTGATTATTCAATACTATTTATTTTTCCCCAGGGGCTGCAAATTGTGGCCAGGATTAGTTTAACCACATCCTCAGTTGTGCGTCCAAAAACTGCAGGAAAGAGGCAGCCTAAACTGAACCTCTGTGTCTCTGTCCTTAAAGGAATTTTCTGCACATGATCTGTTGCTGGACTTGGACAGTGGCTCCATGTGCCAGCATTGGTTCAAATCATTAAAAGAAATACCCAGATTTCTGGGCTATCAAATTCCAAAAATGTTTCACTTTGAATTAGGTCCAAACACCTCAGATGTAGTGGTTTTGTCAATGTAATATATTTGAACAATTCTCAGTGTTTAGTAGCCCATAAAATTACACCTATAGGAGCAAGCGGCAGATTTAGAAGAGTTATGTAATAAACAGGTTAACTCAAGGCCTTTTTAGGCCAGTGCCTTTTAAATTTGATGCCATTTAACCATGGAGCACTAAGTGTACACATTTTAGAAAAAAAATATCTCAATAGGTTGTAGAAGATTACCTTTATACATTCACACTGAATTTATTTCTTCACTTCTTTTGGTAGTTTATTTCAAGCCCCTAGTGTCACTCAAATACAGCATCTTTTTTCTCTAATAGTTAATAACTTATTGTAAAAAGCCTTGAGAAATGAAACTGTTTAAAGCAAAGAACACACAAAGTTCTTTTTATATTTAGTTTGATTTTTCCCTCAATTAATTCATTGTACTACTACAAAAGCTATCAAGTCTCCAAGTCAGTTTTATGTCTCTTCTCTATTATTCCATAGTGTCATAGCAATGCACAAAGCCTTGCAGACAAGGAGAGAAAACAGGTCCTTGTTCTCAGAATCTTTGCAACCTGAAGATAATACAACCTAAAGGAAGTTTGACAGTAAATACATGTGGGTGGGGGGAATGAATCATGCATCAGAGCAACTTCGCCTTGGCATAAGTAGACAAGACTCTGCTGGGGCACAGATATTGCTGCTTTAATCCCCACTGATGGCAACATTATCTCCAGAGTCAAGCAAGGCAAGAAAATCTAAAGCCAGTCCTTACTGGACTAGCACAAATATATTCTCTCATCTCTGGGGTCTGCTGCTCTATTGATGGTTGCCACGTGGTCTATTCTCAGCATCAACAGAAAGAGTCCAGCTGACGTGTGGATTTAGGATTCCTTTAGAAACAGAAATCCTGTGTACAAGGTTGCGCAGAGCAGCAGATATAAACTGGGAAGATTGAGTTTCAATATAGTTTTCCTCCATGATAGGCATTTAATAAGAATTTCACTTCAGACAAAATTAAACTCAGTTTTATAACTCAAGGTTAAGACAGGTATAAATCAGCAAAGCTGTACGGTTTGTTGTGACTCCATCAGTTTCTATCAGATGAGCATATGAGCTGTCAAGACTATATTTAAATCACTGTTTCAAAGTGTTTTTATTAAGTGATGAGAGCATATGCGTTTTTTTGACTTTAGAAATAATAAATCACCAATGAACTAATGGGGAAATATCAGAAGGAACAGAGTACAACATATTAAGTGTTCTGTATACTGTTGATATTAAATGTAGCCACTGTACATGGAAGGGAAAGACAAGTCCTGCAAATATAAAATAAAATCATTACCTGTAAATAGTCTGATCTCACAACTTGAGTTACATTACCATTATTTTTGCCAATCTTTTTATACAGTGGAATAATAGGACATCAGATGGAAGAGATGAGAATTAACATTACTTTAAAACAATAGCTGAAGCACTTCAAATCCCAGATGAGTTACACACACTGCAGCAAGTTAATTCAAGTAACTCAAGTTCAGTCCATGAAGAGCGCTACATGTTGAAAAATTCAGTTTATACATATAAAACGTGGATGGTTATGGTTAGGCTTTTTCTCCCTACAGAAGTCCTTGAAGGTATTTGAGGTGTTAGGATATTTGCATAATGAAAGCCACAGGAAAACTATCATTTAACTGATTTTAATTCACAGCCTTTAGGGTCTGATTCAATGCTTATTGAAGTCGGTAGGAGTCTTCCCATTTAATTCATGGTTTCAGATCAGACCTTCATCTACAGCTATAACAAAAGGGAGTTTAAAAGAGTAATTTTTAGGCACAGATCTCTTCAAGTCAGAATTCCTAGAATCAGTTCCTTCTGCTAATTTGTGCACCCCTACTGGGGAGGACAGAAGAAGAAAATTGCATCCAAATGACAAGCAGATAAAATAAAAGACAAGTAATGTTAAACTGTGTACTAGCCTCCTAGTTGCTCAAGACAGCCCAGCAATTACTCTACCACAATTAGGTCAGATAGATGCACAATGTTGCATACATTTGCCTCAGATCAGACCCTTGAATTTGATTTTCTCCAGACTGGAAAATATCAAGTCTATATTTGCAATTTCAGGCACAAATATATGTATCTCAAGCCATTAACTCGTGTTCAACCACCTAACCTGGTTTTCAGAAAGTTTCCATTCAAGGTTAGTTGACTTTCTTACAAAGATAATTGTAAACTTGCTCCTATTAAAGCAGTCGTATAATCCCTACAAGAAAAGGACATGACCAATTCCGTAAACCTAGAGAGACTTTACCTAGCTTCCACACTTTCTTAGGCAACAAAGATTGGACTTCAGCAGATAAGGTCTTCACCGGTGTATCTGCCTGGAGTCTAGTAACTCCTGAACTTCCATCATTGTCAGGATACTTGCAATAGGAACATCCAGTATAGATTATCTAATTAAGCTGGTGTTCATAATGTCTTTTCGGTCCAGTAATGGCATTAACAAGCTGTTTTTCACAACAGTATTTTCACAGAATTCACAGAAATTGAGACTCATTTCCCAGGCCTCCAGCTTTTCCAGTTAATATTTATTCTGGCATCTTAGTCATGCAGTTGCTTTGCCAACAATACAATTACAATAGCAACATAATAGACATGCCCTTATTTGGCAGAACATCCTGGGGACAGATATTACATCCTGAGGTATAAGACTTCAGTAAAGTTATTCCTGTAGAGTTGATGTTTACTGTGTTCCAGGCTTAGCAAAGAAAAAAGTCTTTGGAAATCCAAAAACCTGTAAACAGCCACATTCAGTAGCAAACAGCTCCGAACAATAGTGTGTATACTTGGTTCCCAATAATTGTTTCAAATTAACCCATTGAAAAAAATCTTGCTACTTCCCAGTGTTATTTAAGGTAACAGGTTCATGACATACATCAGTGAGTTTCTATGTTCTCCGTGTTATAATGCCGTTCTACTTCATACACTGGCAGATTCCATCCTTACAACACAAACAGCCCGTTGGGAATCACTGAAATCAAAGAAGATCTTTCCATTCCACCTAACTTCATTTGGATAGAGGTGAAACTTTAGGAAAAAAAATTCAAATTTTCGTACTGCTTTTGCAGCTGTGGCTTTGAAAAAAATAACAAAAGCAAAGCTCATTCTTCTCTTAATGTTAGTCCAAAAATTTTCTGTCTAGAGCAAACAACTTCTTTGTGAAACCTGATGTGACGTTTAATTGAGCCGATAAGCCCTTGCTGTCAAAAAAACCACTTTTAAAAAGTCTGAAAATAAATGAAATCTACTTTTTAAAGCTCACATTTTAAAATGTGTCTAGAGTAAACGTCTCTCCTTAATTTGATTGAGAAGCATCTTCAGATGCATAATCCAGCAAAGTATGTCAAGGGAGATGGCAACAGAACTAAATAAACAAACAGAAATTATTCTTTCAGATCTGGCACCTGCTGTCTCTTCAGACAGTGCGGATCTGATGAGAATTAATGCATCAGATGGAGAAAAATAAATGGTGACTGCTCAGTTTCTGAATCATCAAATTGCACAGAAAATATCTAACAGCTTTTTGGAGGTTGCAGGGGAAAAAAAAACAAATCCCAAAAGCAGCATTTTCCTGCACATTCCCTAAAGGTATACACAAATAAAACTGCAGAGAAGTGGTCTTCCCATCCTGTTTATAACAGTCTAGTTATTTACATTTTTATTTAAGAAAACAGAGTTCCTAAGCAGCTAAATATCAAGTATTCTGACAACCTGCTAAAATATTCCTATGCTCTAACTGAATCTCTGCTTTGTCAAAGGACTTTCCTCCCATGCCAAGAAACCCTGTTCATGTTGCATCCATCATAACAACAACTTTTCGGGGAGGCAGTAGGAATTTAGCAATTCCACGTGGCATTGTTTTCTGACACAACATTTTACTGTTGTGGGGTTTCTTGTATTTTAAGAGGATACAGAATCTCACCAAGGAATTACTCAACACAAGGGATATAATGGACTGCTCTAAAAACGTCTGCAGAGAACACGTATATTCTGTGTTGTAAGAGGAAAATATAGGAACATATGAAAATGCTAAAATATTTACGGAAAAGAACTTTAGTTCCAATATTTTGTTACAAACTAGAAGTTAGGTTGTAGTAACGCTGAAAGAGACAGAATTGCAAGACTGCTCCTCTTGTGTTTTTAGTGATTGTCCTCAATTCTTCTGCTTTCAGAAATCCCATTTGAAAAAAAACCAGAAAAGGTACCTATGCCTTCAACACAGGGTCTTTGACATATCTGCACATGAGCAAGATCAGAGTGTACCTGATTTTCCAAAGTAAGTTGGGTTATCAGGAGGAGCTTTTAGTTATTTCCATTTCTTTCCTTTCCTTGCATATCAGACATTGATAACTCAAAGCAAATAAACATTGTGAGTTAAGCAAGTAATTTTTTAACTTTTTGAGTAGATTTCACATTAAACTGATCTAGGTAATAATGTCTCTACGGTTGTGGCATGCTAGAAAAGTCATTTGAGTTTCAAAAATCTTCTCATGTAGTCACCTCTGCAGCCCCTCAGATAGAAAGATTTATCTTCTGAAAGCACACAGCTTCACAACCTTTGCTGTGCTCATGAATTTTCTTCGGCAAGTCTTGGTCTACGGACCTTTTTATAAAATACCAGAAGGAAAGAGCCTAATTTCTGTTTTAAGGCAAGCACAAACTTAAGCAACTGGTGATGTTTGATGAGGGGACCTAACGTATCCTCACTGTCTTCCCAATACCCCCGTTAGCTTGAGTACAGAAGCAGATGGAGAGAGGTTACCCTACTGTGGTAGGGCTCCTTTCAGGCCATTTCTTTTCACAAGAAGACCTTGTCTCACTTCTATAGCATAAAGCTACTATTCCAATGTTATGGAATTATCTATAAGCCTAACTAGAATCTTCGTGATGTGTTAGCATGTGGCTAATATCATTAACTCTGCATCTCTATCTTCATCCAACTGCCAGAGCCCACCCTTCTCAAGTATTTGCGTTTGTTTTCAAAACAATCTGAATGTTTTCAATTTCTTCTAGCTTTAAAACTCTACCACTTCATTGCAAATCAAAATCTGGCTGATCACCTGCACTTTGAGCATTTGTAAGAGATTATTAGCAAATCAAGTCACAGAGGAGAGAGCTCCTGTGTGAAAATATAGCCTTTGTATAACCTAAACCCATCTGGCAGGCAGGTATCTACAAAATACACTTACACCAGCTGTAACAAAGTGTAATGAAATGAAATTAGGAATTTATCTTTCTCAGACAATTACAAGTGCAGTCTTCAGAGGAGCCATTGTAACCACATGGATGTACTTTATCTTAGATTTTCACTTAAACTAATGGCTTCTAAATTACTTGAGTGGAAAATTAAGAATGCAATGCTGCACTTAAGAAAGCATTTGCATTTCATTGCACATGCTGTTAAATTTCCATTAAACTCTTCATCTATATACAGATTTTTAATTCATAAAATATGGTAATAGAATGAAATGGTCTGATTGGGCAGATATCCCTTTTGAAGAAAGCAAATAACTCTGGATATCTGCTTTCCTCAGAGTGTACCCTGTATCTATTCAGCATTGCATGTCCTTTGTTGGGGGAAACCAAGTTGAAACAAAGAAGTTAAGCTACTTGAAAACATAACTGCTCAACTTCATCTTTTTTTTTTTCAAATCAAGTACAAGATTTATCCTCCAAAGTTTACAATGGCAATTAAGAACTCCAGTATATTCAACAAATATTCATAACGCACTGGTGGGTTACTCCCAAAGCTGTATAAAGAAGATAGAGTATTTTACAACAGCAAAATAATTTATAAAGCAAAGTCTTCAACAATCTTTTGTGCATGAAATAACCACACAGCGTTTAACTTAGGAAGTAAACAACAGAATCCAGTGAGAAATTAAAGTTACCTGGGAAGATGGCAAACCCATCTTTGCCAAAGACTTTAAAAATCATCCAGCGATGATCATGCCTTCTGTATATTTCTTAGTACTTTTAGCCCTATTGCACATAGATCTGTTATTCCACAGCAAACCAACCTCTGGCACCAATTCATAATGGCATTTGCAATATTCATTCTGATTAAACCTTTACACAGACCTCATTAAGAAAAAAAAAGCAATAAGTGCAAAACACACTGCAGTTATATTTCCAAGTTGCAATGTACGCTGAAAGGGTGATTTTGATACTTTTGCTTACTATGTGTATAAGGTCAAGCAATTCATTTATTTTTTTATTAATAATCGACATTTTGATGACATCCTGGGAAATATATTACCAGATTTAAGAGAATAAAATCATAGAATTACTTGGTTGGAAAAGACCTTTGAGATCATCGAGTCCAAGCATAGCTTTAACCATATTCAGCTTTATTCTCAAGTGCTAAATTGACATTTGTAAGGCTCTCCCTCAGGCAGGATTTTCAAGAAAAGAAAGAATCGCTTGGACCATATTGGTCACTAAGGGTATATAAAGCATTCAAACCTTGAAGGGTCATCGTGGAATCATTGCTGATGTTGGAACTATTCAGAGGAGTGCTCAATAATGTGAATGAGGACTCCACAGTCAGTTCAAGGGCTCATATCTGCTGTGTTTTGCATAAGAAATCCATAGCCCACGTACAAATCAACTAATAGGATCAGAGAAGTGTACAGATACTTCATAGCTACTTTGAAGGGAAAAAAGACACTGCAACCAGTCTGCATTTGCATCCTGTGTAATACCTAACATTACACAGGATGAGGCATTGATTTGGCTAATTCCAAAGCACCCTCTGCAGTAGCAATTTTTTGGTCCCACGTCCTTGTGGTGAGCAAATTTTGAAGTATTTTACCACATTTCATTCTAATTACCACTGTGCCATGCGTGTGAGTAACATGTCAGCAGTGACTCTGGCTCTTTCACTGCCTCCAGGAAATTTGTTTCATAAATAACTTTAGAAAATAAGGACATTAAAATCATTGGTGTTTTCATGTCGTAATTGAATATCAATCAAAACACACTGGCAACCTCTTGACAGCTCCAGTTCGCTATAATTCATTGGATTAATCAAGTCTTGACACTGTAATATGTTATTACAAAGGCTGAAGAACCAGCAGGAAATTACAAAGTTATGGGGGGGGAAAAAACCCTCTTTTTCAACTTCATTGTATATGAAACTTTCCAATGGAGGAGAATAAGGCCACGAAAAGAACTGCCATAGCTCAGATTCAGCTAATCTATTGTTTCATCTGGTAGGGGCCAAAACCAACCATTAAAACAACAGCAGAAGAATTGTGTCAGACAAGTCTCTTGACTTAATCAAAGCAGCAATAACATTATAGCACCATGCATATCCTCAGAGTGAATTTGTATTAACTTCACTGCTACTCAAATGCGTGTTTCATTCTTATGTGGAGAAAGACCAAATCTACTATATTACATTAATTCCACCCTATTTCTCAAAAGAAAACTAGCAAGGCAGTACTCGGTGTCGCTAGTGTATTACGTTGCACAGATTATTGCAATCTCCTTTTGCTGGCTGCTTTTTGAAAAGGTGCTAAAGAACACCATTCCTTTTCGATCAGGCTGGGCACGACTGGCAGCTACCATGACTCCTAAGATGTACTTCGGTCATAGAACAACTTTGTTTCTAAAAACCTCACTCCAAGCCATACAACATGAAAGCTGAGCACTGAGCTTCTGCTTTATTACCAAGACATTTTGCTACAGACCACAAAGGACAGTAAAGCAAAAATAGCTAGTATTTGCTTTTTTATCTCAGTGAGATACCTGCTTAACTACTGCCACCTCCACCCGCCCCCAGTGATTTCCTAATGTCATATGATAAAGCAGCGCTGGAGCTGGTAGAAGAATTATTGTCTGCAGACTCATAGCCTCCTGCTCCAGCCACTAGATCATGTGGTCATGAATAACTGCAGACAATAAGAGGCCTTTGGAAGCACAATAACACATTCAATCATGCAAATGTGTATTTAGTGCACACTAGAACCTGCCCTTATAATAAATTGGTAACTTAGGAACACAAATAGGACCCTGTGTAATCAAATTAATATTCATTCCATTCTTCCAACAGCTTATAGACAAACAAGCACCACAGATGTCTGTTTCCCAAGCTGTTAATCCCGAGAACAGAAAGGAAAGTGTTGAAAAAAAGAGAAAGTGCAGGGAACGTATGTAAAAAAACACACATCACTTACCAGGTATTTTTCCCCTTACCTCATATGCCCTTTGCTTTGAGCAAAAGCAGATAAACACATAGCCATACGCTAAAAAACTGCAGACAGTTCATAAAGCAGGAGGGAAATTGGGCCATCGGACCTTTCTTCTCTAAATGACCTTCCTGAGAAATGCTGCATGGCATGAAGTGAAATGCTTATGCTTCCTAGCAGCTCCAGACTGACACTGCAATTGCTGCCTTCCAATACTTTGCATCTAGAGAAAGGGTAAAAAAAGCCAAGTAGGTGTCAATTTCTCAGGAAAGGAGAAGACTTTTAGGGGGGTTTCAGCTGGCCAAGTGCCATAGTTGCTCATGAAAAGGAGAAAGCAGGATATTTTAAGCCTCATAGTATACTCCCCTTCTATGGTATGGAATATAAATATCTTCATCTCAAAGATTTTAGCAGAAGATGTTATTTTACTCCATTTAAATTTGTTTTTAAAAAACGAGCTTGGTGAACAGATGTTGAACTTACCCCAGTGGAAAATGAAGTCTTTATCTGCACAACAATACCAGCCACTCTAAAATAAGAGCTGACAAACCTCTCCTGAAGTACTGTGCTATGCTGTTCACTTTCTTTTGTGTACCCATCATTACTATCTCAACCAGATTTTTCTAGTCCTCCCATTTTCTCACCCAAATAGAGACACCATGTTCTTGATTTCTAAATACAATTTTTCTGCTCCTCATTAGAAAAATGAATCTTATACTTGGAAGAGAAAGAAGGAAAGCCTGTAGCAGATCTCCAGTTGTGCAAAAATAATTCGTTCTACAATCCTAATGTACTTTCAGGGAAAAAAAAAAAAAACTACGAAACACCCTGCTTTTATCTCATTAAAGACTATTTTCAAGTAGTGGACAAAGCAAAAAGCAAATATTTGTAGCAAATATGCTGTCAGATGCGTTTAGTGATCTGGGATCTGCATATCTTGCAGAAGAATTTTGTGTCTGACAAATTGAAACAAACTTTGGTTTGAGCTGGTACAGGAATGAGAGTGGTCCTAGGCAAGCCCATGCCAGCTTCCACTTCCACTTGATTCAGTGACCCAGACAGCTTTTTTTCACTTTATATTCTCATGTTAAGCACCTAGAGCTTGATTCCTTTTCAATATCCTAACTTAAAAATATGTATTAGCAAAATCTTCCATCACTAGGGGATAAAGCAGGAGCAAGCACAGCAGTGCCTCTCCCACTACACTAATTCAACCAAGCCTCTGTTTTCTGGGAGTTCAACTTAATACATGACATGATAATTCATATTTGAAATGGTTAATGGAGTTTTTTTGAGTTAAACCTAGAGATACTCCACCGACACATCACCCTGAGATCTTTGCTGCATCAACTTTAAAACAAACAACAGCAGAGAGAATGGCTGATGCGCACTGAGACTTGGGCAAAACCTTTAAATGATAAAAGGCAAAGTACAGTGCATGGTAGATATTTTCAGGAACACATTCTCATCTTCAGCTTACACACAAACACAGACAGGACAATGATATTTAATACCAAGGCACAGACTTCAGTAATACATCCAACAGCAATTCCTAAAAGAAGAAATGGCTTTTTTTGCAGCAACAATAAAGCCAGCTCTCTTGGGCAATAGGAAATAAAATGTTTTCATTTGTCTAAAATATGAGCTGTGAAAACAAATAGCTATGCTATATAGAAAATGTCATTCAAATAATAAACTGCACTTCCCTTTTGATGGGATATTAAATATAACACTGTCGCTGTTTGTTATTTCTTCCCAGTTCACATTACCCTACAGACACTACTTATTTATATACATTTTGTTTTATTACTCCTAGTATGCAATATTAATCTATTTTTGGCTAGTAATTAATTACTGTTACATATTTTCACAGCTCCATAGTTCCTCAGGGGAAAGACTCTACTACATATTTAAGAAGTAGATTAATGTGTACTTATGTAGATAGCCCCTCTGGAATAATTTACATTTTGCTAGGATTATTTCTTTGTCAAACACATCTGAATGGCAGTTTTTTAGTGCAAGGATAACAATGTCCACAAAGTTAGGCATAGTGATACTGAGAAATAAAAACTAAATAACGTGGTGTCCTCTGGGAGCTCAAGGAACAACCCTGTCTCCAGTAATGACAGTATTCAGCGATAAAATAAGAATTAATCAGATCCATTATTTTAATCTACTTTCTAAAAGGTAGAACAAATTGTTAGTTTGCCTGCTTTAAGCAGTGCCACTCCAAAGTATATTCAGAGTAGAAGAGCTTGAAGATAAGGGGCCTTACTTTACTTCCATTGCTGTAATCCTGAAGATATAATTACCTCAGACTTCTGGCCTGATTCAAAGCACACTGAAATTAGTGCAAGCCTTTCCTCTGGCTTCAGATTAGGCTGCTAAAATAGCCTGTCTCTCCACACAGTATCTGGCTAAGGAGTGTAACTAATACAGTTTAAGGGTGTATAATTCCTATTCATGTCATAAAGCACAGAATTTCTATGAAGATCAACATCTCCTGATTGCATGGCTAATCATTGCATTCCCACTTCACAGGAAAGGAAAATAAATATTTTTTCTAGGAATGAATAAATTCAAATGTGACAGCTGAAGTGATAGAAGTTAATGGAGAAAGCAGCATTTCGACTGTGAGGAATGATAAATAACTATTGAGGTCACACAGAGGCAACAAGAATAATAGCTAGAGACTTGCAATGCAGTATATTTCACCTATAGGGAAGGCAGCTGACCATTTCTCCTTTATTCTGACTTCCACAGCCCGTTTATTAATGGCCACATGAATTCTTCTGATAGTTTCCCTTCAAACACTGAGGCCAGAAAGGCATTGCACAGCAGGTATTTAATTTCCCAATCAATTGTTACCATATACTTAGCATTGCAAGAAAATGTATAATTACCAAACATTCACAATTAGGAAGTGCTTACTCTTAGAAGTACAGACCTTTTACTCCACTTGATGGTCTGGCCTTAATGCGTTACTGCCATTAAAAGGACAAGAGCATCTTTAATGTATGTCATGGGCAACAAACAGAACAAATTGATCTTTGCTTTCCTGTAAGTGTTGTGTTTACACAGAAGTTTATATGCCTTGCATAATGATTAGGATCAAGCACATTAATAAGTTTTGGTGAGCGTTATCACTGCATGAAACTTTAGACTGGCTAGGAATTTGCCAAGCATTGATTTCATGTTCTATTCTGTAAACTATCAAAGCATTTATGCAGGATAAACCCATTTTGCAAAATGCCTTGGTAAAATGGCAACTAGTAGAGTCAACTTGTTCCTAAGGCTTGGCTTCAAGAATTGGGATTCAATGCTTAAGCTACAGTTTTTATTGTATATTATTGTTACCACTCATAAAGAATGCTCTGCACAAGTCCTGGTCTTCATTTCCCTGGATAAGCTTGGTCATAATTTGCATCAAAATGATCTTTCATTTATTCCTATTAAAAAAACATTTTTTCCCCATCCATCTAGATTAAATGATGTAAAAGTTAAGTCTTTAAGATACCTTTAGTTGTGTAATCCATAGTAGAATCTTGCCTCAAATAAGAAAATACACATGACTGGAAACCTTACCAGGTATAATTCATCATGCTTTTTAACAAAGCCTACACATCACCTGGTCATGATGGTCTCTTCCCTTGAGAGTTCATGTCATAAAAAGTTACCTAAGGATCATCACTTACTACTCTTCTGCAAAATGCAGAGGGGAAAAAAACCCAATCAATCTCATTAGAGAGACTTAAGACAACATTCACTCTTTGTCTTTCTGTGCTTCATACATAAAAAGTATTAAGTACTTTAAAACATAAATGAAATAAAGTTACTGCACTTTTAAGATTTCTTTAAGGCTCCTAGAACCAAGAAGTGGTGTGAAGTCTATTCAGCCACTATTCAGGTTCTGAAATAGAATAGAGATAAATATTGTCTCTGTAGAAATAGGCAGCTACTTTGAACTTATTAGGTGTCATTTAGCTTTAATCTTGACCCTTGTGATGATGACACATTCGAAAAGGTATTTCTTCATTACTTTGCTACTACATAACTGTTAGATGCCAAAAATACAGGAGAGACAGATTTGCTTTTTACCCTCAAGTTTTTAAATGAAAGCCAGTAATTCAAAACAGGGCAGCTTAACAGTGCCCTTAATTCCCTCAGCTGCCTTTGTAGTAGGAAGGCAAGGTGGCAAACTGCAACACAAAATAAGCTAAGTGTTAACAAGTCACTACTAAAGAATAATGATCATTTTCAAAGTGTTACACAAATGATCCCTGATACACTATCAGACATGATAGCAGACAAGGTATTTTATGCATTTCAGGGCTTCAATATCAATCTGTCCCCAATGCAGTCAGAACTAGTGTACCTCTCAAGCACTTTAACAACTGAATAGTGCCATAATTAGCATAAGAAATTAAAACTAAAAGCATATATAAGCATGTCAAAGCGTACATGTATGCGTTTCTGATTAAGTATGAGAAAGTGGTTGTGTTCAGAAAGTCATTATACTGGTTTTCAATTAGATGCAACACTCTGCTTTTGGTCTGCCAACCTTTTACTTAGAAAACTGATGGAAAATGATTAAAAGGAAATATTATGCTTGCATATTGAAACCTGTACAATAGGCCACCTCATTAAGCAACTTTCAGCCTCAAAGAGGCTAGGATAGCTACAGGTGCAGAAGGCACAAGACTTCAGTTTCATTAAGAGAGCAACTTCTGGCAAAGTAACATATTTGGGTGACCTCTATCACCTTAACATCATCTTGATAAATACTAAATTAAGAGTTACTCTGATACAGACTTGCAGCTACCTGAAATTTTTGATTGCCACCAAGCTGACATCTCAGCCACCTCTAATTTCAGGCCAAAAGAGGATCTTGAATTCTGTTCATTCCATTATAAACAGCATAGCCCTAATATTTTTGCCTCAGTTACATTTCATAGGAGTGATCTACACAAAACTTCTTCTCTGTAATCAATCCATTCACAAACAATATCAGAAAACTTGTTCCATAAACTTTCAGAGAGCCATGAGCTTCTGAAGTAAGAAATTAAGAAAGTATTTTTTTAGAGACCAGATATTTTAACCAATTAGCTATTAACATGTTCCTTAGTAATACAGAGACATTTCATAAAAAAACTTAGAATGCAGGAACATTGAATTTGGCAACTCCTTAAAGGCAAACAGTAGTTTCCTCTGAAACTTAAAGCTACGGGAGATAGAGCTAAACTGCAACAGGAAAATAAATGACAGAAGTCATACCTTAAATATTCCCAGTAGGCCATTTGGTCAGATGAATGGTTGCTATAGCAACAAGTCACATTATATGAATACACTCCTAAAGACCCAAAATAGCTTCTTTATTTTTTACCCAAGTAAAAAATACAGGCAGATAGATTTTACATCAGTAACACCACTGGAGATAGACTATCTCTAATCACACAACAATAGCCACGAGTCTCTGTGAGAACTTTGCTTTTAGTTATGAACCAACCCTAGCAGCAGGGTCCTTCACCTTCTAGAAATCAGTCATGTCTTATTCTTTAACTACAATGGTAACAAAGGATTCTGATCCATCAGAAGGTATCCCCTGCTGTGGTAGTGATATGGTCAATGTTGTCGATACAGTTGCAGCGAGAAACTAAGTTCAACAAAGGGCCACAAGGATGATTAAGAAACTGGAGCACCTCACATATGAGGAAAGGCTAATGGAGCTGGGGACTGCCCAGCCTAGAGACGAGAAGGCTCAGGCAGTATGATATTACTATAAATAACAAGGTGAAAAAAGGGTAGAAGGGTGCAAAGGGGAGAGAGACGGGTTCTTTTCAGTGGCAGGACCAGAGACAATGAACAAAAACTGAAACAGAGGGAGTTCCACATAAACATCAGGAAACACTTTTTTCACTTGGTCATCCAAGGTGGTTGCGATTTCTCCATTCTCAGAGATGTTTAAAAAGCACCTGTACACAGTCCTGGGACACTGGCTCTACGTGGCCCTGCTTGAGCAAGGGTTTGGACAAGATGACCTCTAGAAGTCCCTTCCTACCCCAACTATCCTGCGACACAGACATGGGTTGAAACAGAGCTCTACTGGTTGTCCGAGTTCCCCTGGGAGACCTACCCCATTCCATTTGTGATGAGTTATCACGCTGCAGAGACATTAAATTTGGACAGGGATTATGTTCTCAGGAAAGAGGAAACTTGTAAGGAGTAGTATGGGGCAGAAAAACAACTACTGACCTTCGGATAAAATCTCATGAATACAAGGACAAAAAGTTAAGCATATATTAAAAGTCAATAGGCATCCCAGTACTTAACACTCGTGTCTAGGGCCAAGTCTGGTTTGTAGGACTGGCGTCTCTACTCACTGTTGCTCCAAAGCTTCCTCCCTTTCCTAGAATAAATGACTCATCATGGCAGGATAAAATTGAAGTAGTATTGGGCTGCTAAGTTGAATTTTGATAGTCTGAGGCAGACAAAAATGGCTTTGAGTAAGGTATTCTGGCCATAGCAAAATCAGTCTTGCCGCTGAACTAAATTGTGTCAAAGATCTACCCTTTGGCTGTTGTCCAGGACTGGCAAAAAATAAGACAGAGCTTCTTCTCTGATTAGGTCTCTCCCAACTATGAAGAATTAGCTTGGTATATTAACATTTAATTAATTTTAAACCCAAAATCTTAATGAAATTACTACACAGCATCGCTATCTTTATGAACTTAATTGAATCACAAAATGAGTCATTGTCTTGGTCACAGCAAGACAATTTAATAAGAAAGGGCAAATATTTTCAACTTTATGGTGAACCATTGTAATCACCTGCCCTTTCTATATTGCACAGCCTTATTTTGAAGGGAACAGAAGCTGGATTTAAGTGATAACAATGGCTTCACCACAGAACTGGTTGAGAAGCAACAGATTACACTAGGTTTCACAGCTCTACTACACAGATTTCCTTTATCTGTGCCACGTGGGAAATTATGGAACATCATTTACAATTGGTTGGCTGGCACACATAATTAATCGAGGTAAGTAGAAGGACAGCAACTGAAATTCCCATAACTTGTGTGAGTTCAAGTCTCTCTTGCTGCACTGGACAGCTTCTAACTCTCATGCCTCTCAAACCAGATTAAATGCACTAGAATTCATCAACACTTCGTCTTAATAATGTTCCAATAAACATCTGGGAAGTCCCTCCCAGCTTGCACCTTTCACTTGCTCCATGGAGCTTTGGATCAATACCTGTCAGAGGCACTTTAACACATGTTAATTCCTGCAGCTTGTATAGCAGTTAGAGAGCAGATATGTTCAAAGTAAACAGCAATAATTCTTTAGATTCCCATCACTTCCTTTTCTTAGTGTCACACTGCCATCTTTAACAGCTCTGGCTACCTCTGTTAATGATTTCCACACCTTTATCCTTATATTTAGTTATTTTTCTTAATTTATCTAGACCAAAATCCAACATTACTGTGACACCTCCATCCTGCCATGACCTATTCAAAAATGGGCTCCTTAAGAGACAAGAAATAAAATGCAACACCCCAAGGAGCTTTTAAAACATTCTAGCAAATAGCCTAGGCATCACATAGAAATACTTTATCCTTCCCTTTCAAATTGCAGAGGAGGACCAGACGAATCAGTCAGCAACATTTCACCCAGGTACAGCTTACAGGGAGTTTTGCTTGTGTAGTCTAACAGTTCTGTCAAATACAAGCACACAGGATTTTGAAAAGGCCATCTTCAGGCATTTGTGCCAACAAAACTCAGTTGTGGAAAAATTAACACCAAGATCTGTATGTAACAACTGTCTTTTACCTAGACAATAACTGCACTAGATTACACTCTCACTTATGCCTGGTCAGGTCAAGCTGGCGCTACCCTGCTGAGGGTGAGAACACGGCTTGGTCTATGCTCATTAGTCTCACTTTCATAAATGTCAAACTAGCTTTATTTAAATGAGAAACATATGTCCACTCCACAGGCTGCAATTCTACTTAAAAGAACTCTTCACGAATGAGGCAGCTCCTCTGTTTTTACCCACCTAGGCACTTTTTCTTGTTAACTGCTGTGATTATCAAACTCGCCAATGAGACTGCATAATGGAATTGCCATTTTTACTTTCAATAAACACTCAGCTGATATATTCTTTCTAATGTGTTGCAGCACACAGGGAACGTAAAAGTATGACGCTCAAGACTCTTGCCTAATTTCATGCCAAGATTCCCAAGACCTATTTTTTTTTAAGCAAGACTAAGCTGAAATATCTCTTGTAACAAACTGACCACACTAATAAATAAGATGCAGGCTTAATAAGACTTATTTTGGTTCTTCTGTAGAAACATTTTCATAAATTTGTTGACAGCTTTGCCAGAGCAACATTCTTATGCAAAGACACTTTTACCCACACAGTGTCATTTATCATCAAAATCTATCCACACACATAACAAATGGAGCATTTATTTGTCCCCTCAGCTGAGGGCTCAATAAATCACTCAGATTTCACTGGAGCTGTGTTTACTGCCTATGATACAAGTTCTTTCAAACCAGAGAGGGGTGTATTATTATTTCCTATACAACCTCCACATACATAATCTAAAACTCATAGCTTCTCCTTTTTTTCAGGATTCTGACAGTGATTTGCCTGAGTTACTTGCCCAATACAGTTGCTTTGTTGCTCTAGTGCAAATCTTGGATTGTGCAAGCCCTGGTTCAATCATGCGGATGCTTTCTGTTGTGTAAGGAACAGCTGAAAGTTCTCTAAGTACAGTATGAAGAGACAAAATTCCTTTTGATCTGTAAAATTCCTGCAATAGCCCGAACTATTACAGTGTGCGAAGAGAATTTAAAGCAACTTGGACACTAAAGTATTTTGCAGTTTGATGTGTCTTGCAGCTCAAACTCTCATTCGTATAGAAGAAAAAAAAGAAAGCAAGATAATTTAACTTATGCCTACAGTTTGAGCCAGTAAATCCAATCCAGATGGCTCCTAGGCTTTGTGAAAATGGGTAAGACACAAGTTTTGGTGTTAAAAGACACATTATCAAAATCCTCAACCACAGCAAACATGAACTCTGAGACATCACAGATACTGATGTGTGTGTTTCTGACCTTAGATACAAGTTATCTTCAATCCAGTTTTATTAAGAAGAGTCAATCAAAGTAGAGGGGACAACGTGCAGGTCTTGGGGCAAAGTACCTGCACAAACTCTTACGCTAGTCCCAAGTATGCAGCTGGTCAAGCCATGGGATCCTGTAGCTCATCTTCCCATCCTAGCTCAGCCTAGGCCACAGGACATATCCCATAGCCAGCTTCTGCCTTTATAGCCCTGGGGCTACCCAGCAAAAAAACGTTTCTGAAAGCTTAAGGGCACAGCAAGCCAGGTCTCCTCCAGGCAGATGACACACTTGCATACACCCAACAGGCCTGGCTGCGTGTCCCCAAAACTTCTGCGTTCATCTCCACCATCCACCCCTCGCAAGCTCAGACCCAGCTTGGCCGGTCTCACTCATTCCTCCACAAATGCACTAAGGAGCTGGAGAGTTTAGCCCTCTCCAGGTAATGCCTCTTAAGTCTCTAAAATTTGCCTCAAAAGCCTTTTATTATGATTTTTCTTTTTCCTCGTACTGTTTCACACCCCCAAACCTGATTGAGACCTTGAAGTACAGAAAGAGCTGAAAATTAAAAAGAGTCTTCCCTCTTAAGAAATAAAGGAAAACGTTTCAGGCTTACTTCATGTGAAGGTTGCAGGTTCTCTTTTTTCTAGTTAATTTGGGACTCATTGTGTATCTTTCACCTGATCACATTAAGACTATTGATCCAGGCATCTATGCCTGGAAAATTGCTTTACTGTATAGCTTCCATATTTTTACCTGTCGTTTGGAAGGTACTGTAATAGTTATGAATTCCCATTGAGACTCATTATGTTGGCAATCAGGTGCTTCAAAAGGCCAAAAGTATTCCAGGCAACATTCACTATTCAGCTTTGAAAGAACCCGTGTTGTTATGTTCTTCTGCGTTATTCAATGTATAACAATGAAGCGTTTCAGGTACTTTAAAATTATTCTGTTACTGTGCGTACTTAAACAGCATGAAGTTACAGAAAATATTTCTGGGAGATGGTTAGAACCTGGTGAAGAGACTTAATTTTTTTTACATTCTCCTCTAATGAAAAGAAAGAAGCAATATTGTTTACCAAAAACCTTCCAGAGCCACCAAAGAGAGTATATAGCATGTATACTTTTTTTAATTCGAAATGCATGTATCTGAAGCTACCAACATCTTTGTGCAGTAGTTATCTGTAATTATCACTGAGAAACCAGGAAGACACTTCTGACTAACAGTTCAAGAGCTAAAGTAGCTATCCACAGCCCCTCTTTTGAAGGCACCGCCGTTCACATCACTATTTAGTCATTACCAAAAAGCATTTCTATCCATAATATCCCTTGGAAGAGCAAAACTTCAAGGACATTTCAAGGCTGTCAATGCCCTTGATCTTGGGGAGCATTGTTCTCACTGGGATTTTGGTCCGTGCATCAAGATGTCACCTATTTTGACTCTCCTAAAGCAGTTCACAATGCACCCAAGTGATTTCCCGAGGAGAGGCACGCGTCCTTCAGACTGCTGCTCAGATTAACTACATCTTTGGCTTTCCCTTTATCTTTCATCACATCAAGCACATGGGCCCCAGGCAACAACTAGGATGGTGAGCCTCCCCCCAGTGCTTGCCCAGCTATGTTTTCTTCCTCTCTCTCCTGTCAGTTCCACATCCCAGCACCTTAGGACATTCCTGGCAGTTTCCTAAGGCACCCAGCCACGCAGGCTGTTTGCAGCTTCTTCAAGCTCCTTAAACCTGGTGTGCCCTGGCCACTCTGCACAGTGCCTCTGTTTGGGGTAATGGCTTAACTCAAAGCTTAATTCAGAGTTGCCGGTGTCCAGATGACTTTCACAAATCTCTGCAAAGACTGAACTGCATCCACAATGCAAAGGAGAAGGGCTATAGTTTATATGTCCATAAAACAGCCCTGGGTTCCAGATGTGCATAAACCTGGGTGGCTATGGTAGATGACTTCAGGTAAAATGCAGGGAAGTGTACTTGAAACCTGCAGCAAAGATAAATCCTAAGGGCAAACCTAAATAGCCAAGAGGACATTTGCCTCACTACAATTTTTATCTGTCAGCTGCAAATAAGTCCTTACCTATTATTCAATATTTTTTAACAAGGTTAGAAATCAGGAGCAGACCAAGATGACTTTTCTAAAGCTGTAATAATTTATACTGATCAAGACGTTTGTTTTTGCTTGGGGTTTGGTCAGTTGGTTGTTAGGTTATTTAGAGTTGGGGAAGAGCGGAAGGAAGGTGAATGACATGAAAGATGACCTGCACCTGGGAAAACATAATTTCAGCTTTTGGGGAAAACTATTGAAAAGGAAACGCAGAAGACCCCTTTGAACTGTAAAAGATAGCAAAGAAAACAAAACCTCAGAACAAGTAAATTAATAAATAAGTCAGACTGTAGATTGTTGCAGAGCCACAACAAGCTGCAGAGTTTATTGTTTTGTTTCCAGACAGAGGTCTACAGAAAATAAATATATGGGGCTTGGGGCATTTACAGATAATGAACATCCAGACTGAGGAATGTACCCCAAGGTACTTAGGGAATCATCTCACTGACAGAACAGAAATCAGATAAAAAAGCCAGGAAGAAATATGATCTGTGGAGACACAGAGAGACTGAGACTCAAACCTACTGGTAAGTAATGGCATCTTTCCGCCTATAGTACCAATAACTGCATTTGAAGTTTCCCAAGGAACAGATTTCAACTGATTTAGCCCTGACCTGTTTCTGAAGTTTTGTCTGTACAGTGCAGCTGGTAAACTAACAAACTTGCAGGCCTGTTGCCTGACTGTAAAAGCTGCTCCAATTCCTTCCATCTTACCATCAATCTCCAGCTCAAGGCTGGGCAGTGGCTGGAGGCTGACCCTTATGTAAGCATTAAAACCTGTTGATCATTCAATCAGGTATTGAATCTTCCCAGGCACATTTGTTATTAGGAGGCATTTTTTCTACTATTCTACAAATGGGATTTTCATTACTTCAGAGTGTTCACCTGCCTTTAGGCAGCAATCTGGGGGCGGCGATGATCACCCGGAGCCACAGCCCCTGTGTGCCCGTCATCCACACACCTGAGTGCACCACAGGCTCCAGCTTCTGCTATTCAGCTCCGTGCTGAACAAGCTGATGGTTTTATTGCTCAGTGCAATTCATACTCACATGTCTAACGTGCAGTTACAAAAAGCAAAATGAAAAGAATAACTTCACCCGACCCCAACAAGATATCTTCCTATAATTATTATATATAATTATTCTTGCTTAGTATTGGTGCCAAGTAAGCCATTAATTCTGAACTGAGTAAGGAAAAAACATCTGTGTAATAAGCATTTTTCAAGGAACTGAAAGTGTACCATGACTCCTGCCACAAACAAACCACTACAAGCCTCTAATAACAAATATACTTACACATTATCTAAATGTAATAAATGCATGTAATAAATCCAAGAATGAAAAGAAAAAATTCCATTCATTCACTTCAGGTGCAATGAGCTTAAGTCATTCTCCAAGAAGAAAAAAAGGCTACGCAAGTTTCTTCATAACAAACCATCTTTTCAGCCCTTTGTATAAAACTGCCAAGTTAACTACAGTGCTGCATGTATTCGATATAGTTGCCTATATATTGTAACAGCAGTTTAGCTCCTGACGTACTGTAAATTGAGGTCTCTATTGACTCTAGCACATGGAGTCTTGCCACTGAATCTTTACACCACATCAATCTTGTCTGTCTCGATATTAACTTCAGTTTCTGTTTATCAACTTACAATTATTTAATCAAGAAAAGCTCTTAAAATGCATTATCACACTTTGAGAAATGATACCAGGGATGAAAGAGAAAGGAAAAGCAACAGATGGGTAACAGTTCCAGCAGGACAATTCAATTTCCAAACAACAAGTTATCACAAGCACATCAGCCTCCCCACAGGTTTCTTTTTAAGTTCAGCAATAATGTGTTAAACATGCCTCCAATTTGTGAGGAATTTGTCAGTCTAAATGTTTCAGCAAGCCTTTGGTAACTGAAGCAAAGCTCACTAAGTCAAAAAGCCCTGCTGGGTCTCGGCTCCGCCAGAGATGCCAGTGGCTGCTCTGGGTGCTGCAGTGGCCACTGTGTCAAAAGGGTTTTGCAGACATTGAAAGACAAACCACAAGCAGCAAAGCAATCAGACGCAGTGAGCCCCATAAACACAAAAATCACTAGTTACCTCATACATTGAGCACAGGGCAGGAGCATCCACCCAGGAGCAACGCAGGCAGAGCAGCTCTGCAGAGGACAACAGGGCACAAGCCAAAAATTACACTGCAACAGCATCTTCTCCAGCACAAGGAGAGCTCAAACAAAGCCAGCTCAGCATCACCTAACAGGCCTCAAAAAGATGCAAAGCAATAAGCAGGTTCAAGCTGGAAAAGCATCAGCAAGCAAGGTTCAGTAACAGTCAGGAATAAGCAAATTGCTGCTCACAACAAGCAAACAAAACCCACAGAAGGCACAGAGTCTGCCTTAAATGTTACTCTGAGGCCAGTGGGTGGGTACACAGGTGGAGGGCCCAGGTGATCCTGATGAGGTAATGAAGGCTTCAGCAGGAGAATGTATTAGCATTAGTCTTGTGTTGCTTTTATTGAGGTTTTGACACTTAATTTGAGATTTAAAAAAAAAATGAAAGAAAACTTTTCCTATTATGATGAAGCAGAGTATTTCAATATCTTCAAACATTTACTGTCTTTAATATCTTTATCACAATTTCTTTTTTCTTACTGTTTGCAAGTTTGATAGTTCTCTTAAGAAAAGTATCCACAGTTTCTAAAAAACATCCTGACAGCATCCATTTTACAAAAGCAGATAGAAAAAGAAAATGGCCACTTTATTATTCCGAACTAGGTTTTATTTCTTAGTCACATCTGTCTGACACTGCTAAGAGCCATCATAAATATTGAGCACATCTCTTAGGACACCTAGGAGAGTTTCATTACTTGGCAAGTCTCCATAAGACATTCTCCAAAACGCACCTTGCTAACGCTACCATTTTTTTTTTCCGTTAGGGTTAAACAGGAGCAGGAGGCTCTTTCTGAGAGCAGCTGAGGTGATCAGCAGTTTCAAAATGTCACAGGAAAAGTTAGGGTGGATTTGTTAGAAACAAATCATGAGATCTCCAAACACTAAAGCCAAAGTGGAGTGCGGATCAGTAGTACAAGCGACCATCCTACTGAGACCATTCCCATATAGAAAGGAATGGGTTACTATGAAACAAAAGGCTGCAAATTCAAAGGAAGAAAAAGCAAAATCATACTTGTGGGAATGACAAAGATCATCTTAATGAATGGGGCTCTTATTTGGCTCCGTTCTTGCCGCAGTCCTCTGGGTCACATGCCGTTTTCTGTGCATAAAGGAAGAGTCAGCACCTTTTTCTTGCTCTGAGATGATACAGTAAATTTAACCATCTGCTAAGTTTTGTTAGAGCTTGGAGGAAAAAGAACAGCAACAGAATAAATATCTGAGCAATCAATTGTGCATCTTCTGTATTAGAAAAATAAATATTTGCATGTGTTACCAGAGCAGGCTGACTTTTTTTTCTTCTGATTAATGTTGAGAATATCGGTCTCTAAACTCTGGAAAACTGTGCAATAGTATCTGAATGGTATCATAACAACTTGCTAATGGAAAACAAGTGGAGAGTGGATGTTAAGAACTGCATAATTAATAAATAGACCAGCTAACCAACACTCTTACAACATTCAGAGACCACGTCTCATGAGTCTTCTCCACGATTCTTGCTCAAAGTTTCTGAAAGTTTCCCCTTTTTTTTCCTCTTTTTTTTGCTGTGAGTTAGAATCAAAACAACATGAGAAAGAGAAGCCAAAATATTTGAAGGCACTGAGCATATCTTGCACTCATCCTGGAGGAATATCTGTTATTATATGTGTATTTACACTAACGAGAGGGGGAGAAACACAGAAAAACTTCCACCGATAGGAAACAAAAATGCTTTCACCCCAACCATGTATTTATTTGAGCTTGCACTCCCCTGTGGACAGCTGTCAGGCAGGAGAACAGGTTCCTCCTGCAGGGCGAGTGAATGAGCCGTTGCCCACCCTGTGCAGCACGTAGCAGTGCTAGATGCCCTTCTCACAGGATGGGTGTTGGTTACTGCAGTAGAAATCAGGGATTGCTGCAACATACGGGTTGGCAGGGGGGCCAGGGGATAATCGCACACAGTAGGGGTACCTGAAATGCACCAGTATAACCTATCTAAAAAGTGGTGAAAGCTTCAGAGCCGTGGCAAAGAAGGTCCAACCTTCCCTGGGCATATTGCCCAATGGAGGAAGAGTAAAAGCAAGAGGGAAATACGTCTAAGTTTTTGCAGCTCAAGCAAAGGTCAGGACATGTGAGTATGTACGTCTCATGGTTATTATGCCTTTTCCTATATTGCTTGTCCATTGCTTTGTCCCTTGGAAAGAACTAATTCTTGCCTGAGTGAGGTGCTAGGCTGTAATCTGCATCTCCACAGAAGACGTATGTGGGAGCATGAACTGGTTTCTAGGTCTTAGATAACAGATATCTAAACTATATGCCTCTCCCCTCCAGTTTAGTTGATAACAGTAAGAGAAATATTGCAATTTTCCATATGCATTTTAAAATACATTTTATACATACATCAACCATAATGGGAACTTAGATTTGGAAGTACTCATTCTGCAGCCAATATACATAAATATTCGGGAAACCATAATTTGAAAAGTGTCAGTATCACATACATCTAGTCTCCATGAGAAGGCATATTTCTGATGTTCATAATGCATGTTCTACTGATGTACATAATGCATATTCTACTGACATACAGCACACACACATTTATTGTGCTTCAGCCATTTACCTCTAATCAGCTCTCCTGCCAGCCTCAGCATTGCCACCAGCAAGAACAGTTCTTTGCATCATCCTTCCATTTTGTATTTTAAAATGCTGTTTCACAGTTTCAAACAGTTGTCTCACAGTAGTTAGAAATTATCTGGTTTTATTATTCTGTTCCAGCCTGAATTCTTATTATTTTTCATTTCCTGTTTACAGTCACAACCATAACACCTATCTAAACACAGATACATCCTGCTACCAAAAATAATTGAAGTAGCTAATGATTTTAGGTCCTCAGCAATTTACTGATTCGGGAAGCACAGTATCTCAGTGTACCTTCTGCTTGGATCTCACAGTTTTCCTGCAGAGCAAAGAGAGTTAGGAGTATTTGATCTAGCAAGCACATTTTATTAAATTATTGGCATTCTGCAGATTTCCATGCAGTAGAGATGACTTACATTGCTTATCATTTCCTTTAGCTAAATTGCCTCATTCCATGTTTGACCACGTACAAAAACAAAGTGCATACTATGTTTACAGCAGAAACCGGTAGCGTTTTAATTCAAATATATTAAATTTCCTCCATGCTACTTGCAAACTCTTATATCATGTTTTTTTGGTTAATGGATTGATTAATTCAGTATTAATTTAAGTATTAATGTTAACCAGGAAATTCATATTATTATAATGATACTAAAAAATGTCTTTCATACTCAACCCAAAATCTCAAATTTTCAGGATTTTTTTGTATGGGTTGCTGGAGCTTTCTTGCAAGGATTTTATGATACAAAATAGAATAACTCATATCTGGAAGAGGCTTAAATAGTCCTTATACTACTGAGACAGGAAAACATAAGCAACATAAAGCTACTAGGTACCCATTTCCAAATTAGACACATTGCCAAATTGTATAGATGCTCCTTAGCCTGACAAACAATATTTTATTTTTGTAAAGATCATTCTTTCTCTACAGAGGTTGAAATGGCACAAGTTGCTTGACTTCACAGGGCAACCTTCAGAAACCAGCCCTTTCTTCCACAGTTCTATTCCACTGTGTCAGACATGGGATTCCAACACCTGGGAGCAGCACTAGGAACAATTTCCACCCATACTCACAACCTACCACTGCAATCTGCCCATCACCTCTTGCAGATGCTGCTCATGGGGATGCTGCCTCCATCCCGTGACCCGAGGGGCTGCTCGGCCACCTCTGAGCACTGGAAAGCAGTGGCCCAAGTGCAAGATGCTGGTAAGCCTCCTGCTACTCAGAGATATGGTTCTCATTCAAATGCCAGCTCTGAGATTTTTCATATTTTGGTATAAAACATAGACTTAAGAACGGATGGCTTGTGCTCCTGGTTTCCCACAGGCAGCACAGAGTTTATCTGAGTAGAGGATCCAGGCCAACTAGCAGGCTGCTCTGCCCTACAGGAATGCACACAATCAGATTTTAATAGCAGAAAAACTAGCAACAAACCATCTTGTTCAGGACATCACCAGAAGGATGTTTTCATTTAGTTTTAGAGAAAATGACTTAACCCCAAAAGGAAATCAGCAGATGTGTTTCCATTGCTTTCAAAAGGTGAGGCTCTTGGATTTTCTCATTTTATTTCCTTGGTGTTCTCAGCTGTGTAAACTCAATCTTTACACCTGAGCCAAAGCAGTAATGTTGCTCTTTTCTTACTATACAATTAAGTCACACATAGCCAGGATTACAAAGACTGGGTACCTTTGTGAAAGTATATGCCTTACTGTTTTCTTAAGACATAGGCACTTACACATGTTCTTTTGTCTACTACATGACCCACTCTACAGCAGTGGCACAGTAAAAGCTGTAGGCACCTGACACCAACGAAGCATCCTCTTCAAGAGCACAGATGGGGTGTTGAGATATTGCCGGGTCACTCACTGCCTGGGACAGTTGTGCAGGACAGACTGTATAAAGGCACCAGTTCACCCTGCAGCACAGTGATGTTCCCCGCAGCCCTCAAGGCTTCCAGGGTAGGAGTCACCCGGTAGGCATGTGGCAGCCTTCCCTTTGGGAAGCACTGGCCCAAAGCAGGCTTATCTCAAGGCCTGGATTCATTTCAGACAGGGCAATCCCATCTTGTAAAAACCACTTGAAATCAACTGTATAGAATTTGCTCAGTGCCAATTCTGTATATTTAAAATAATGAACAAGAGAAGTAAAAAAATATCTGCACGGTTCTTTTGGGAAAGGACATGGAGTATATTCCTCTCTCCCCTGAATCAGGTGGGGTCTTTTGAAGACTTATCAGGAATGGCACAAATAATAGAGCCAGAGATGCTCTATATAGAGCACTGCTTCAGCTGACAGTTCAGAATTTCCTTAGGGTGCTTCCCTGATGGAATGAATTCTATCTTCGATCTTTACCGCAAAGGGAGGAAATGGATATTTAAGTTATCAGCATGTCGCTGTGGACTTTTGTACTTGCTACTAGTAAAACAATAGGAGGAACTCAATGTTCTTGTTTCAGTGGTTTTCAGTGCACATGTTAGGCAGTACAGCTAATTCTCTGCAACTTGGACCCTGTTACTGCAACCTGTATTACAGTGCCTGGTGTTGTCATAGGACCAGGGACCAGTGGTCCTGAACAAGACTCATGCAAGTGTCTATTTGTGATAGACTTGTGCACAGTCACAATTGAGCAAATGCACTGGAGAAGCCTCTGTCAGCAATTCCGATCACCAGGAGGTTGCACTGCATTTTAAAGGATTAGTCTCCGCAAAATGTACCCATGTTGGGTAAAGGGGGGGATAAAATACACCCATTAAATCACAGCCTTTCAAAATATGATGTCACCACAAGTCACATCCTATTAGAGGAATCAGAAGATAAATGTTGGCTGTGAGCTGGTGAAAGAAGCCAGGAAGAAAATAAAGGTTTCCACCCTGTATGTAAATTGTAAAAAATTACTTGTGTTGCCTTGCTTCTGCCAAAGAAAAAATTCTTTGCTAACTAAGATAAATACAGCAGAAGACAAATATCACAAAAACAGAGATAGCAACTGAGGCTTTCCACCAGAGAATGCCAGTTATTTCCAAACGCCGTTGTGTTTTGGTTTGGTTTCATGCCATGCAGTCTATGGACCAAGGTTTTGCTTTAATTCAAGTGAGTCCATCCAAACCTAGGGCAAAAGGTTCATATCTCGTGCTCTGGTTTCACATAGTACAGAGATAAGAAACTGTTGTTTGAGAAAGGAAGAATGTGGGCTCTGAGATAAAACTAATGAAGTGTCCAGTACACACCAGTACGTGTTATTCAGGAAACACCAGGAAGAGGAATGAGAAAACTAAAATTTCACTCAAAATTCTCAAGATGACAGAAACCAGCAGGATTACTGCCTAAGCACAGCACATGCCATCAGTATCTTGGGAAATGGCCTTTTTTTGATATTGTGACATTTTTTGCACATTTCTGTAAAACAGACATATCTGGTGAAACTGATGCATTATGATGGAGCCCTCTCTTTTTCTTCTTACATATCAGATTAAAAGATGCATTGCAGGAATTCCACATTTCTGTCATGTCTTTGCTGCCTCCTGCTTTCCACACATTTGTATTGCTCAGAGAAGAGCAGCAGCTGTAATTCTGGCTGCCTGGCAGCCATTGACAAAGACAATGGAAGCACTCTAGGCTCAAAAGAAAATGGTTATTTAATTAAAGCGCTGGGAAAGCTCTCTCACTTGTAGCAGCCAGCAGCCAGATGGGCTCCAGAATTGTACTTCTCTTCATTCCTTAAATCATCTTCTCGAGACAGGGTAAACAAGGCTGAACAAATAGTTTTACACACCACTGAAAGAGCACTGTCCACCTCCCCAGGGACAAGCGTCCTGTAAGCAAATTATCAGGTAGGAGCTTCACTGCACCTGCCTTTGCTTACATGGACTTCCTGGGCATCCAGTCAAAAGTGAATTCACAACTTTGCTCTTCAAAAAGTTTGCAGGAACTCTGAATCTCATGATCTCTGAAGCCATGACCATAGTGTAAACTCATATGCAGATTATAGTTGGTACATTTGAACAGTGAGGTGCTCTGCCATGACAAATCTTTTATTTTGATGTAAAAGAGTGCCAAGAGCTTTTTAAAGCATCTCTTCTAAGTTACTGCGTAACCTAATATGAGGGTTTGCTTTAGGCATATATTAATGGCTTTAAAACAAACTTTCAGCAAATGGTGCCTTGGGAGCACCCCTTTAGCCTGTACTTCAGAAACATTTTGAAATTAAATACAATGAAACAGACAGCTAGAAAAACAGACCCCATTAATACTAATAAAAACCCTAATAGAAAACAGACTGCAAGGCCATTAAGATTCTAGTCATAACTGGGAGAGCAGACTGCAAACTTTGGAGACAACAATGGAGAATAAGCAACTAACAGCAATTTTGAAGAGAATCTGACATGATTGTAAGAGCATCAGCTGGTTCTGCCTTGGCTGTTGTTAACAGACTCTGTTGCGACCCCATGCACAGCAGAAATATAACATAATGAAAGACAAGGCATATAAATCAGCAATCAACTCCTCCTTCTCGACACATCAGTAACAGCTAAATGAAATGAAGATGTGGGATGCTCCCCTGAGCTAGTTCTGCACCGTTTAAATTGCACCCTAATCTGCTATATTTATAATGCAAGCAACTTCAATGGATTAGGTTCTTTGAAATTCAGTGTAATTTTGTAAAACAAAGTAATTATGAAGCTAGTACTTTCCAAAGGGCTATTAAGGCCACAGCTTACTACAGTGACAAAACCATCATATTCCATGGAAATTTGAATCTCTGGATCAGTATCAGTACATCATAAGTATATTTTTACCTCATTCTGGCTGTGGGTACCAACACATTGCTTTTCAATCTTCAGTCCTATTTAATAAAATGCATCTATTTCTCTGTTCTGTAGAAAATGCTTGTGGCACGGGGATAAAATGGAAGGAATTATGAAAATTCCAGTATTTTAGGTGGAATTAGCCATTCTGATACTTTTGTGTATTTTTTACCTCACTATACACCTCAGATACCTCCAGAGGTGTTCATTATGTAGTCAGCTGACTGATCATCAAAGGACAGCTTAAAACAGCATTTCAGCAGGACCCTGACAGGTGCCAATGAAAGACAAAAAAAATCTAGTTAGAACTTCTGATTCTTGAATATAATACGGTTTGTGAAAATTGACAGCATGTGGTGAAAAAACAAGTGATACTGCAATAATGCAGCCAGAAAATTCCACTACGTATCATCAGGGTGAGAAAAACAGTGAAGGATAGGAAGTAGTGCTCTCTCACCACTGCCAAAGGTACAGTGGGTTGGTGAGGTGCTTGTTGATGGGTACCTGCTCCCACTTTCATCCTCACCATTGCCTCAGGGCAATGACTTTCGTACAGTCAAGAGCTGGGAATTTCAAGGCAATAGAATGCCTTTTTCAGGGTCTGACCTGCTAGGATTCAGACTTGGCTTTGTTAACCAGGGTGACAGTGCTCGGTCTATGGCAGCTGTTGAACAGAAAGCGAGAGTTCACTGAAAAATCCTGAAGCTGAAACAGTCCCAGTGCTGGCACCCCCACCTATCAAGACAGCCATTTAAATGTTAACTCTATGTCTTTCACCTACTGTTATCCCATTTCTCTTTACCTTAATCAGTTTCGCACTTAGACCATAAAGTACTTCTAGCTCCAGCTGATGATTCCCTTTTTGGGGGCATCAGGAGAGTTGTAAAGTACAAAGAATCAAAACAAGCAGAGTTCAAATGCATTGCAATGTCAAAAAGTATGTTCTGCTTCATTCAGCAGCAAGAGATCTCACACTTGCCTGCATGGGAAAGCCAGTGCAATTATCTGTTTGAGTAATTCTCTGACTTCTTTGACTCAGGCTTTTCACAAAGGAAGAATAAAAGCATATAAAGCTGATAACAAACTTCTACATCTGAGAGGGTGTCTTTATCAAGATATTTGTACTGAACCACTGTGAAAATTCACCTTCATGTACTGTGTCAGAGACAATATTATTTGGCATTTTTGACAAGAAACAGCTCGTTGACTTGTTTAGGAAGATGGAGCAGGAACAATGCAATCTGCAGGAAATTGCATGGACAACAGGGACAGGATATAAATTTCTCACATACTGCCTGTGGATTTCAGCTCCTGGCTTTCTCTCCCAGCAATCATCTGCTGGTTTGCATGGTATTTCCCCGCTCGCAGAAGCAGCAGCCAGATTTCCTACCCCACACACATTTGTTCAGCAAAACAGTGCCCAATCCGACTTAGAGCGAGCCAAAAGTTGATTTAACCTGCAGCTGCTTCTAATAACTCCAAGCAGTCAAAGAGCAGAGGTCACACACAGGTGGTAGGTGCTGACAGATGCATTCGAAGGATCCATATGGCATCTTTGCTGGAATAGCAGCTACTTAAAAAAAAAAAAAAAAAAAAAAAAAGAGCTTGTTCATATTTTACTATCATAAAACAACTTGTTTCCAGATTACTATATTGCTTTAAGTACAAGGCTTGGTCCTTGATTATGCCCATCTTTCTTACATGCATTTTGAATGATTTCTCTCTTGCTTTTTGACCAGTTCATTTTTGTCTTCTATTTTTGTCTTTCTCATTTGCAATAGCCTGGATGAAATATTGCTCCTGGGAACAGAAGTAGCATCCCAGTTCAACACTGGAAATCAATACAATTAGAAGATGTTATAAATCCAGTTTTCCCTGAAAAGTGGAGAATGTATTTTGAGTTCTAAATCTGTAAAACCCTCCCAACATTTTGTAAAGCAGGTGAAACCACATCTGAAAGTATCTTCCAAGATACCAGAGTTTGTATCCTTGGCTCATGGAGTAGACAAAAGAACACATGTCAAAAGCAGAAGAAATACAGACATTCAAGGACAACATGTCAGTCTTGATTCTTCTAATAAATAAAAATAGAACTAGCATTACCTTTTAGAATCCCCTAATCATAATCAAATTAACTAGCACAGAACATAATCAAATAATATACAAAGATTTGTCAGTAGCCTATTAGTAGATTCAAACAGATTAAAAATAGCACTGTGAGCTTTCCTCTCCTAGATTTTCTTTCTTTATTTCTACTGGGCTTGGATTTTTGGCTCATTTTATGTGTTACAGACCTAATGTTCACTTTGACATTAGCAGTGACAGCTGGTAATAATGCTATTGTCATTCGATGTTGACTTCCTGCAGTCTCAAGAGTGCTAATAAATGGTTGCCTGATCCAAGCCCAGCAATATCAATGCAAAGGATTCCTATCGCCTTCCATGGCTCAGTTGTTAGCTTTCCCAGTTTAAGGTTGAATTAAGAGGTGACTATTGCAAATAACACAAACATCACCTGGGCTTGCTCAAATGTCAGCTTTTATTTTGGGCTGTGTAACACAAGGTGGGAGCCTGGAGGAACCCTGACTCTGAAGGCAACCTTTTCTTATATAACCTGCTATATGCTCTTATTTAAATAATGGCTTCTCAGGAAAACAATGTGCTGTCACAGGAGGTTCCCTAGAGGAAAGAAGATACACAAAAGAGAAAAACATCCTCCCGCAAATGCAGCTGCTTAAAGGGTTCATAATTCCAGATTTCTAACAGGTAACAAGTTTTTCCAGCCAAATTCCCCTCATCTGACATAAAGTCTTTATCAACAATCAAGCAGGACAAGCCTAACTGGTTAAAAGTTAATGAACAATCCTATAACTGTCTGGCAAAATAAAGTCAAATGTAAAAGAGATCTGAAACTTGACTAAAAATAAAAAAAATGCTCTTGCTTCTGAACCTGACGTAAAGATTTTCAGTGTCTGAATATGCCCATGAATTTTCAGGCCTGCCTTCCCTTTTTTTTCACTTGTGATTCAGGCAGGGCTTCACACCACAGCCCATTGATCTTCATCGACCAGGACGGCTTGGCACTGATGCCAAAATTCTCCCCTTTATTTACTCCCACTTCTGCTTTGCCCCTCTCCATGCCAGCAGCCCCTGGGTGAAGATAACCTGGAAACTAATTCAAGTTAAATAGACCTAACAAAAAAGCCCTACCCAAACAAAACATACCCCAAACCCATGTGCAGTTTTAACCAGATCAGTTTTCTGCTGGCAGAAAAGTAACTCTCACTGTGCCACAAAAAAAGACCTAGAGACAGAGATCTAAATCAAGGCACAGCCCAAATTTTCCCTTTTCCCACCACCCAAATGAATATTGTTTGGAAATTATACATTCTTTATATGCTGTAGCATATCAGCATCTGGTTACAATGGAAGGCTGAGCTTTAGTTACCTAAACTTTCATCCAGTTCATCTGGTGCCAATTCACAAACACCAGTGGGTAAGTGATGGCTTTCAAAGTCAAAATCACGGTTCTTCAGTCAACTATTTCTGGCCTTAAAAACATTGACTGGATTTGACAGTCACATGTGTCAAAGGAAAAGCAACTTTCAATTGATTTGCTTCACTCTGTAAGCAAGTAAATGGAATAATACATGGGATAAACAAATGCTAGAAAAAACAGGTCCCCCTCAAACAAAGCTAAAAGGAATTTTTATTTTATATATTACTCTTCTATGTGGACCCTGGCCTTGCATCGATCCTTACTGGCTTACTGCAAAAGGTCAGCAAAGGTCTGGCACAGAAGCACTTATGCTTGCAAATATTTGCTACCTTTCTGGATTAAAGAGAAGGATAGACTGCCCTAGAGACCTACAATGGCTTTCAGGAAGGAAAATTACTCACTTCCTCCTAGAAGTATGCATTCTGTTTTTCTTTCAATTTGATACTGAAAATGCCTTGGGGAAAAATTCCAAATGTCTCAAGAAGTAAGGGAATAAAATAGTAACAATGTGCAGTTGGCCCAGGTCAAAGCACATCACTTGACAGTATTTTCAGTAAAGCATCTCTGCCTGGGTAATGGGCCAAATCCATCTTCTTTCCCAATCACAGGAATGCTGTTTGTGTCTTGGAGTGCAAGTCCAGACCATTCCCCGCTGATGGGTGTCCTTGTATAAAAGATAGGGAGATGTTTTTTTCTCAAGAATTTCTGTATCCAAAGAGAAATCAGATACGTCAGTACCCTTCCAGCCTGACTTCAACAACCGCTGGTTCTCTCTTGGGAAGGATCAGCCTCTGCCTGGGTCCTCTTGTCTTGTGGCATGAGCTGCCAGGTCTTCACAAGAGAGGTGACAGCTGGAGTCTGTGAGCAGTAATGGACTGTGGTGAGATGGTCCAAGCCAAGCAAGTCACTGCAGCTCAACTCCACAAGGCAGGGCTGTGCAACATCATTGGCTGCCACAGTTGCAAGGTGCGGTGGCATCTGGAGAGACAACAGACTTTTTTCCAAGTCACCTCTTCATGTGGCTTAAGAAAGGGTTGCCATTTTGACGGGGCTTTAAACGGATGTCACTCCATCATATCCACTCTTACTTCTCCTTGCTGCCTGTGTCCAGGGGCACTCCAGTATCTGAATACACGAGTTCCTTTAAACCTACCCCACATGAAGTTTTACATGAAAGTCTGGCCTGGCCTTTGTTGTAGGACAAAAAGACAAAGAACAGGACAGGTTACTCAAGGGCACCAAGGAGACACCAGAGCAGAGCTCCTGAGCAACTCTAGCTGCAATACGTCCAGCCAACTCTTAATAACTCCTCTGCCAGCTCTGAAAGATAAGTCTAATTTTGCTACCTTTTCCCTTCCTGCACTGTAGAACCACATTTCTGTGTTTCATTTATGCTAAATGTAGCTATACTTTCATTACACTAAATGCGCGAAAAACAGAGATCATACATCATTAATTCTACCTGGCTTTCAGCTGAGTCATTATATGTTTATGGAGAAATAAGTATTTATGCAACTATTTACTTCAGTTTTATGGACAATATATTCCAAAAGGATGCACTGCCTTCAGCACAAAGGGCTTTCTGTATTATTCGTTCTGTATACAGTTTATCTCATTACGTAAAATCAAGCATTCTTTGTTCCATCAAAAAGACACAATAAATTATATTAGCAAGTGAATTGCTATTATTCATTTCTCTTAGTCACTTTGTAATGTCTTTTATCCACTGATCTCACACTACAGACAATATCTGATTAGCAGTTATAATTTCATACACTACATGTAAATAGCGTGTCTACCTCCGCAGTGGAGTAGGCTAGATTTTTTTAAGTTTAAAGTAGGATACAAAAGTATAGGACAGGAGGCCAGAGAAAGTCAACCTGGAAAATTAAGAGACAAAATTCAAGCAGTTGTTAGAGTTTAAGTGCGGCTAGGGTGCAATTCACTTTAAAAAACGAAACCCACAAGCATCTTAATGAGCAAAGGTATTTAGAGTCTCTTTTTTATGCATCCTTTAAAATATAATTTTTCCGATAGGACTGGAGGTCCTCTACACGCTCTTTTATGTGGTCCTTATCGTACTGTTTGTAGAAATGGTAGGACTCTCACTACACATTTATCTTGGGGATTACTGCCTGCAGACACATCATTCCCATTTTTAAGGCGTGGGAAATCAGCAGGAAAACAAAGCCCGAGCCAAAAAATAAGCCCATCTAGGCATTGCTAGTTTCCTCACCTGAGGATATAAAGCTCTTCACTTAGGTTGTGACATTTCTGTAGCAGAAATGCAAGGGCAAAAAAATCATCTGCATCCCCCATGCTCTCTGCTCAGCTGAGATGAGCTGGCTCAGGAGTGCACTGCTCCCTTTGCTATGAGGCAGCTTTCTGGAATCATTACAGACAACCTGCCGCATGGGTGCCTGTGACCTGATGTTCACGGAAAGGGTCATTGGGCACTGGCACAGGCTGCCCAGGGAGCGGGTTGGGTCACCATCCCTGGAGGGGTTTAAAAGACGGGTGGACGAGGTGCTCAGGGACACGGTTTAGTGGTCGATAGGAATGGTTGGACTCAATCCAGTGGGTCCTTCTCAACCTACTGATTCTGTGACATAAGGAAGAATTTCTTCACGATGACAGCGGGGAGGCCCTGGCCCAGGCTGCCCAGAGCAGGGGTGGCTGCCCCATCCCTGGAGGGGTTCAAGGCCGGGCTGGATGGGACTAGGAGCCCCTCATCCAGTGGGAGGTGTCCCTGCCCAGAGCAGGGGTGGCTGCCCCATCCCTGGAGGGGTTCAAGGCCGGGCTGGATGGGACTGGGAGCCCCTCATCCAGTGGGAGGTGTCCCTGCTCAGGGCAGGGGTGGCTGCCCCATCCCTGGAGGGGTTCAAGGCCGGGCTGGATGGGACTAGGAGCCCCTCATCCAGTGGGAGGTGTCCCTGCCCAGGGCAGGGGTGGCTGCCCCATCCCTGGAGGGGTTCAAGGCCAGGCTGGATGGGGCTAGGAGCCCCTCATCCAGTGGGAGGTGTCCCTGCCCAGGGCAGAGAGCGGGACTGGATGATCTTTAAGGTCCCTTCCAACCACTCTGTGATTCAGTTGAGACGCAGCGCACGGGCTTGGTACGGAGGCAACGGTGGAAGACGGCGCAAGGACAGAAAAAGAAAAAAAAAAAAATAAAATAAAGAAGCGCGAGGTGTTTTGACGTTATTGGCTCTGAAGCCCCGTGAGGCAGCAGGCGGGAGGCCGGCGGGAGGCCGGCAGCCCCCGTTCCGCAGGAGCAAGGCCGCCACCCCGCGGCCACCGCGCGCATCGCACCCTCTGGGGCCTGAACCCAACGAGCGCTCCCCGGCTGCGTGATCCCTTTCTGCCCCTCCTCACAGCCCTGTGGCTGCAATTCCTTTCAGCAGAGAGGCTGTAACTTTTCTTTTAGAGCGAGACGAACACCTCGCACCTTTGCATGGAAGACTTCCAATGTATTTAAAAGACAGATAGCTGGGAAAACACTCGTATACAAACCCAACCATCTCAGCGTCTAATTCCATTTTTCAGGCTTATCAAGAAATAGAATCACAGAATCACCAGGTTGGAAGAGACCCACTGGGTCATCGAGGCCAACCATTCCTATCAAACACTAAACCATGTCCCTCAGCACCTCGTCCACCCGTCCCTTAAACCCCTGCAGGGAAGGTGACTCAACCCCCTCCCTGGGCAGCCTCTGCCAGGGACCAGTGACCCTTTCTGGGAAAATTTTTTTCCTAATGTTCAGCCTGAACTTCCCCTGGCGGAGCTTGAGGCCATTCCCTCCCGTCCTGTCCCCTGTCACTTGGGAGAAGAGCCCAGCTCCCTCCTCTCCACAACCTCCTTTCAGGTAGTTGTAGAGAGCAATGAGGTCTCCCCTCAGCCTCCTCTTCTCCAGGCTGAACACCCCCAGCTCTCTCAGCCGCTCCTCACAAGGCTTGTTCTCCAGCCCCTTCACCAGCTTTGTTGCTCTTCTCTGGACTCGCTCCAGAGCCTCAACATCCTTCGTGTGGTAGAACAACGCATAGGCTAAATACTAAAGGAAAAGCCACTACAATAATATTTTTCCTGGCAAGTTTATCTGCTGGCATTTGTAAATCCACTGTGCAAGTGCGGTGCAATCAATACAGCTGAGGCCCAAGTTCTAATTAGAGCCTTCTGTTTGAAAACAGCTCTTCCTTAAACACTATGTGGCTAGTGGTAGTGATAGAATATTCCCTAAAAATAAGAGAGTGGTTCATTAGCGTTCATGGAAACGGAAGATCAATCTGCCCTTGCAAAAGTTAATGAATACACAGAAATATCACACCATGACCCCTGATCTCAATGCCTGAGGCAGCAGTATTATCATGCACTCACCAGAATTGCTCAGCAACAGGGCGCAGATACAACTCTTATTGCATTAATTTTATCTGTGTGATTATTTAAATTAATGACATTCCGGCTGCAAGTCACAAACCTCAAGAGATGCTCATCTGCTTAAATATTTATGATGCATTTCTGCTCTAAAGTGTAAGAAGAGGAAGCAGAACAAACTACAAACAATTTTTTAAAAATAAATATTAATAAAATGCAGGCATGAAAAATAAATGTTTCATTCAAACAAATGCTGAAACAACCCACTTAAACCACTATTCTCCCTCCCTCAAGGATTTGTGAAACCTTGGTCAAGCACAAAATGTAAGATCGCCTGTATTAAACAAACAAAAGTTTTGAAGTATGATGAAAATAACTTGTGGTCTTGACCGACTTTTGGCAAGTCTTTGTGTAACTCCATCTCCCTCTATAACGTGGAAATGGAGAGGATGTCAGCCACCCCATTTCTTTCAGCAGCACAATGATATACCTTAGTTATCCTGCCTTCTATGCTATTTTAGATAATGGCATTTGCATTCTGTTACTTAGAATAAGAACACCTAAGAAAAAGAAAGTAATTTGAAGTCTTGATACCATGATTTTTTTCACCTAATGTACTCAATTCCAAGATTATCCTTTTAAGACCATTACCCACCGAGTTCTGCTGCAGTCTGGACCATCTCCATCTACCCACTGTTCTATAACTAGTTTGCTGGTTCATTCCTGTGAAAAATATAGAAAAACTTTTCTTAGCGTGGATTTGAAAAGTGGGGTAAGCAGCTTTATCCTTTCTCTTCTGATCCTTTCTTCTTTTACCCCTGAAACACGTTCTTCCATCTCCACAATTACGACTTGCAGGTTGGCCACTGGTCTTTTGTGGGATAAAAGGCACCGGAGGGTATGGCATTTTCTGTCCAGTCTTTGAGGAGCCGCTGTCTGAGAAATCACACAGCATTACTTAAAGCCCTATGAATGGGAGAGGTTACAGGGAGCCAAAGACCTGCACATTTGGATGACTTTGCACAACACTTTTTTGCCTTTGAAAAAGTTATCCAGGAAGACCTGTGAACATTCGAGAAAGAACAAGGTTGAACAATATAAAAGGTTGAGCTGGAATTTCGTGAAGAATTGAAACTAGTCCATAAAATCGCTATCATACTTTTTACGTACAAGACAAGCTCAAAAAAAAAACACCAACCAAAAAAAAAAACCAAAACCTTGTGAAGTTGTGTTCATGGGAAGGGCTTGTGTGTAGGGCAGAGATTGGAGAAAAATAGTTCTCAAGGATTTGTCACACTCTGATCCTTGAATCCTGGGATAACCCTAAGCCCCACAGCTCTACAAGTGTATTAATAGCACATTTTCTGAACTACGTCTCTTCAGACAAAGCGTAGCTCAGGTACACAAAGGATTGCCACTCCAGTTCTGCATCTGCTCACTAGTGTTTCACGTACCACTGGCACCCAAATGACACACATGATGGTATCATCTAAATCCAGTTAAGACTTTTACCTTGCCATAAAGCCACTAACAATACGAGTAGCAAACCACCTCAGTTTCTTCAGCTAATGACCTTGCTGACTGATAGAGTGAGCAATGATTCAAAGACTAAGTGACTTAATCTGTTGATACCACGAATTAAAACAAAGCAACTTCTTGATATAGTGTCGTATAAACAAAGTAATTCAATGCAAAGTTACTTCTAGGCCTCTTTTATATCCTTTGCAGATAGTTCCACTAGAAAGAATATCGGAGCTAGTTGATTTAATGACCCTTCATTTAAAGGCCAAGGTTGGAGTGGCTTTTTTTGTCTTCATTGTAATTGGATTGTTCTACCACAGATAGTCTTACTATATCAATCATTACATGAGTGAAAGGTGAATAGAAGCATTTACTGAACCATCATATCCATGATAAAACAACAGATGCTGTCAGCTCTAAAGGGAATACATTAGCAGAAGTAAACCCGAAAGATAAAGACCTATTAGTCATAACATGCCTTTCAATCAGTTATTTACGTTAGCAGCTCGGCTTTGAAATAAAGTGAACATAATCCTTATTTACAATAAAATGAGCTTATCTTTGCGCTATCTTAAACTATGATGGCAAATTGATTTTTTTTTTCTTCAGAAACACATCTACCTTCACCACACTCATCAGTTTGCTTCCCTGAAAGCCTCCATCACCTGCAGTTACGTTATACAGGCTTTCTGGATGTAGAAACCCAGCATCTTATACTTTCCCAGTGCTTTATTTCACAATTGACGAAGTGCTTATTAAACTGATATACACATTCTAAGCCCAAACCAGTTAAAAAAGATCTTACTGGACTGACCAGTTAACTCATTCTCTGAGCTACATGAGCTCTCTCATGAGCTACATAAACAAACAGCTTGTTCTCTACAAACCTATTCCAGTCATTGCATCCTTTCACTTTTCTTCCAGCAAATCTGCTGGAAAGGCAGCTGCTAAGATTATATAGGCCTAGATAAATGCAATTATCATTAGAAATGTATCCCATATTTTTTCAATTAAAAATATGCAGACACCATATTCCTGGCACAATCAAAGTAAGATTTAGTCCTTAAGGTTCTGAAGTAAGCAGGAATAACACGGTTAGAGACAATCAGTATGACTTGAAATCTGGCAAGGCACCTTACTCAGAACTTGTTAAAAAATGATTTAACTACACCTCACTAAGTGCAGAGCTTCTCTTGCATTCAGGACAATCACAGGTTTCTAAGTACAGCTATTACACATTTCTGACCATTTGGCACAACACAGAGTAGTCAACCATGCCATTTTTGAAAAGTCTGTTTGCTGTGAAAGTAAGATGCCTGTGCCAATCCATGAAACAAGTGCATAACATGGGTGCTGTCAAAAAAAAGCAGAAAAATCTGCTTTCTGACACAAAATGATCTGTGGCATTGTTAGATTCCTGTTAAAACTACTTCTGTTTCACTAGGACACCTGATGAGTGGTTGTATTTCTTTAGATGTGGAGGGGAGACCGAAACCACTGTTCCTCTCCATCCTCCCTTCCAGTGCCCTAACACCTCCACAACAGCTCTGTTCACAATGATAACAGTGACAACAAAAACCACCATACCACAAATTAAGTGGGACTTTTTTTTATTTTAAACATTTACAGAGTTGGCAATAAATACAGGAAATAGAAGATAGAGAGGGTGCTTTTAGAAGAAATCAATCAAGTCTTCATCAGGCTTCAAACAGGAAAAATTGTATCCAATAGCTGCTTAAAACTGGCCACCATTTCAAAGGTCAAGAACCAGGCTGAACAATAATGTAAATAACTAAAGATAAACATTACAACAAACAAGGATGACACAGCTGACATCAGTGAACACACAGCTGTAAGAGACAAAATGGAACCACACTATCACAAGAAAGTCTCATGTATTTACAACATACCTATCATACAAAAAAATTTGAAATAGTTTGGGAGTGATCTCTGTCCAGCTCTAAGATATAAAAGAAACACTGGAGGGTTGGTTGGATTTGTTCTCCTCCCCAGTATCTACAGAATAATTTTAACTTTTGGCAAAGTTTAAAAAACACCTTGTATTGCAATAATTTTTCATCCAACCTGAACTATTCCATGTTCCCATCCTTGCTTAACACCACCGTCATCCATTGGGGCAGGTTTTTAGAAAACAGAGTTTGTAAAGTTCTTTATAGTCCTTTATCGATGGTCTTGCCTGTAGGTTGGGAAAGTGTCTGTGCGATGAAGCTTCACTGGGCTAGAAACATCTTCACCGCGTCAGATGCAAAAAGAAGCAGAACATTCAGTAAGACATAGGCATCTTATTCAGCATTTTATAAAGGACTATGCAAACTACAGATTATAGCCTTTTAATTATACCTATACCTGCCTAATCTGTTGCTTCACCTCAGAAACAGAACAGACTTGTACAAAGCAAAAGAACTTTGTAAAAGTCCTGACTCAGCTTTATAAGTGAAAATTGCACTATACCTCATAATATTAGCATTAATTATTTTCTGTACAGTATAAAAGGGGACAAAAGCCAATTCAGTAACCTTAAGCTCCAACTTTGGTGGAAGAAAGATTTGCATACAACATTTCAGGTGCCTCTACCATCCCGTGAGTAAGATGCAGCTTCATATGCATGGGACTATACAACTTGGTATACCAATTATTTCGTATTTCTTTCTCCAATAATAATTGAAATATTGCAAGATTTTGGCAGTTAAATGTAATTAGAGGTGCTTGGTGTACCACTGAAGCAGGAGCCCTGACAGATGAATGAAACAAGGACTTCAGTGTCTTTCCTAATTACAATGCTGGAGGCATGGGTTGCTTATTTTATAAAGCCTTTTACTACATTCTCATGACAACAATCTCCTAGGATCCTGTTTTCTTCCCCCAGTTTAACAAGGAAGCTTTTTTTTCTAAATATAAAATAAGTGGTTTCTACCAATACAGTCTATTTATCTTGTGTCAACTCAATGCTGAATTATTGTTTTAATAAAGGACTATACAGTAAGGCACAGTAAGCCCAATCCACTGATTCTGTCAGAGTACTACAGGCAGTCTTGTTCTTGTATGCCACAGGCTGCCACCAGCAGGTCATCTTCCCATGCCCTAATTCACTGAACAAATTTCAACAGGCATTTAAGTACTGCTTTTATTATTCATCCCTCCTCTGAAACATTTGCTGGGTTTAGCTGGGGCTTTTTATGTGCTGCCTACCCCCTCTAGTGTTAAAAAAAGGAAAAAGGAAAAATATTAACACTTTAGATTGTTGAAAAATTTGCTGAGGACCAGTATGGAGTCGTAGAATAGTTTGAGTTGGAAGGGACCTTAAAGATAATGTAGTTCCAAGGGTTGCCAGTGCCTGTACTTTTTAATCACAGCTTGCAATGTTCTGTGTTCTGGAGGTGCCAAATTCTACAATGTCCTGCTTTATTAAAAAAAAATACAATAAATAGCTATTATTCATTATTCCTTGAGAAATTTCTACTATTTGAAAGAAGGAACAAAAAAAACTAAAGGAGAGAAGATACTTCAAATTTTTTTTCAAACCAGGACATTTTAAAATATCTGATCATGACTTCATAATTCATCCATACCAAGTTTTGTAGAAACACTAACTCGGCCCATCCATGTAGCTTAGAGTGGAAAACCGTGTTTTGAAATACAGTAACCACTAGATGTCCCTTGGCAACCACGAAGGGACAAGTGGGTGTAGAGATTTCCCCTGGGAGAGATTCATAGAACAGTTAGAATAGTTTGGGTTGGAAGGGATTCCTCCCTCTCTGCACCTTCCCGACGTTTTCAGGCAGATGGGGACTGAGCTGTGCTGCCCCTTGGGCTGACGACAGCGAGGGGCTTCGGAGAAGACACCTGCCCATCTTCAGACCTCACTGCAAAGCACGGTGGCAGCATTGCAGCTGTTTGAGCAACAGTTTTCTAGAACGACTTTTTGTGGCCGTTTTTATTTCCCTAATTCAGCTGCTTTCAAGGATGCAGTTGTTTCAGTTGAACGTTAGCAAGTACGCAAAATGAATAATGAAAACTGCATTGTTCTTAGCACGAGGCAGTAATCCAAAGCAGCGGGGAGCCAAATGATTTTAAGTCTGGCAAAAAGTCAGTTTGGTAGCAGGAAGGATAGGCAACCTTGATAACTGGCCATCCTGTAACAGTAATTTTCCCTTCTTTACTAGAAACAGTCAGAAAACTTGTCAGATGACACATTCCTCTCCAATGGGAAGTAAGAAGAGCACCTCCTGATCGCAACCTCTCTGCCAAGTTGTCCGTCTTAAGGTGGCATGTGCCCTTCTCTCCATCAACAAGACCACAGTGACAACTGGCTGAGACCAAACATCAGCCATCAGCAAGATGGACAGATACTGAAATGATGTGACAATGTCTCCGTCCGATTTGTGCACTGACTCTTTCCACCACACCTCTTACCTTGCAGACCATAGAGCTGGCCAGTGCTGTGCTGTCGCGTGATGTGCTGCCAGTAGGCACTGCGGGGCAAGGGCACCATGGTGCTGAGAGACACAGCTCGCTCGCTCATTTTCATTTGAAGCTGCAAAGCAGTAAACACATATGAAGGAGACAGTTATACTTATCATAGAATCGAGACAGTTATACTTATCATAGAATCATAGACTCATAGAATAACCAGGTTGGAAGAGACCCACTGGATCATCAAGTCCAACCATTCCTATCACACACCAAACCATATTAAACAGCCAAGAACCAACCTGCATCCTCATCCCTATAAATCCAGATTCAAGCAGAAAGGTGGGTTCAATTCTTGGATACAGGATCACAAAAGCAACTCAGCTGCTGCAAGTTTTGTTGGGAAAATGATGAAAGTTCTTTGATACAGACTGAACTTCCTATAGAAACGTTACTGCAGTTTCTAAACCAAAAGCAGAGTGCAAAATGTACAAAAATAACTGGAAGCCTCTGTTATTTTCCAGGAGGAAAGAGGAGAAAAGTACAAAAAGGCAGATTAAGATACAGTAAGAACCATCAAAGGCAAAAAAATCAAACAGAGCTATACGAGAAAAAGAGTAACAGAGATATGTGACCTACAGCTCTGGCAATTCAGTCTGCACATCCTGGTTTTAGAGCATCACTTCATACCAGTATGAGGTTCCAAACAACTCCTCCACTTTTACGGAAACAAAACCTCACCTTTGAGGATAAACGTGCCTTTCTCCTGAGGACAGATTCTGACAACTTCAGAACTGCATATCATCCAAGAATAGCACGACCACTGGCTGCAAGGACTTGTAATGATATTGGCAGCACACACCCTCCCTCCCTCCGTCCACCCTGCATGAGCAGAGACAACTAACTCAGGGTTAGTCTCCTCGGGCACATGCCACTCGGGTTAGGAGATCACGCTGCTGTTGCACACCAAAGCTCACCTTGGTGCTCCCCTGGTCTTGGGCTACCACTGCTTCCCCTGAAGGGAGTTTCAATTCCAGCAGCTGAAACAGAAACTGGGAATCAGTGGAAAACAGGAAAGTGTCGGTATGCTCCCTGTGTAGCAGCAAAGCCGCCCAAGGGTCCTCCCAGCTACGCAAACAAAAGCCAAATACAGCCCTGGCACATTGAGAACCTGGCTGGAGATGTTTCACATGGGTGAGGGCAAGTTGATCTTGTTACTTCTGAAGAATTTTCTGTTCATCCAGCTGGATGGTACAGGAGTTCAACACAGGAGATAGCTGCATCCTTCAGCTTAATTCCTTGAAAGAACAGCAAGTTGAGGCTGCAGTGCCTGGAAGCCATGCCTCATACTTCTCCTCCATACAGGGCCTTCACCCTACTTTTTCTTATATAATCACAGCCCCTTGTTAAGTCATACTACACTTAACACAAAAATAAATGAGAACTGACTACTTTAAGGCGGTTTTTGCCATTAATTTAACAGGTTGTATGTGCAATATGATAAAAATAATTTTATTATATCATAAGCTCCACAGCACAGCTAAAATACTCCTTCCAAAGCTCAGGAAAGCATCAGTTCAAAGATAGCAAGATGGCATCTGACTTTTATGAAGATAACTTTTTACAGAAAGGTAAACTTTTTTGGTTTAGTTTCACAAAATCTGAGATAAAAGAACTTTCTGCAAGAAGATCGGTGTAGTTTGGAGCAATGCAAAACACGTAAAGCAAGCACAGAAAAGAGGTGAGGGCTGGCTGTGCCCAAAGAGACCCATTTCTAAGTTATTTAGAGGCATTCGTCTCCTTACAGGGGACACTGGGCTTGTGATGTGAAGGCAAAACAAAACCAAACCTAGATCAGCTCCTGCTCTTAAAACACCCACCTCTGTGTCAGGTGGATGTGAATCACTGTACCATGCAAGGCTCCACCTTGTGTATTTATTATAGCTCCCTCACTAAAACCCTGATACCCTTTGCAGAGCCACCAAGCACATCACAGAACTGTGGAAACAAAGAAGGGTCTTTTACTGGGAGTAAAAATGAGCAGAGCATTGTGAGGACGGCATTTCCCAGCTGGAAATACTTTTTTTGGCGATTCCATTTATTGGTGAGTTGGACAGGAGGCTAAGGCAGTTTGAGCAACAGTTTGGCTCTCAGGAGGAGTGCAAAAAAGCAATAGGCTATCTAGGGAGGAAAAAAGAGGCACAGCTAGAGAAAGATTAGATAAAGGCACAAAATAGTGCCAGAAGGGATGCCCTGCCTGAACTCAATCAGCAGGGGAAAAAAATTTTAAAAACTCCACATCTGGAGATAAGAATTAGTATGGTATGTCGGGAATAAATAGTGTTTAATCCAAACACCTCAGACTGCAAGCAAAGGCAGCTTTAATGATGACAGATTTCATTCTCACAATTAACCTACTGTATCTCTGTAGCAACAGGATAAGTAGGAATAACTTGATAATGACTTAGCTTTATGCTGCAGAAGCACCCAGCACTGTAAGCAGGTCAAAACCAGTCGGAATGGATATGCCGGAACGGGCAAGAGCAAAGGCTGCAAGCAGAGCACCAGGTGGGATGCGCAACTCGACATTAACACAACAAATAATTTGTTAACTGGAGGGCACCTAATTCGTAGCCTCTCACCCTCTTCTACCCAGGGGAAGAGGAGAATGCTGAAGCTGGAAAGGAGATCAGGATCCCCAGAGCAGCTCAAACACAGCTCCCTGCACACATGGCAGGGATCAAGTTATGGTAAGTCATGCTTAAACCATAGAAGCGTCGAAGACGTGAGAAGTGGTGAGCGACAACAAAGCCAATGCACAGCTCCCACAGCTACAAAAGAACCACAGAGGAAGGGCATGGAGAAGCAGTACTCGCAGCCATCAGCAGCCAGTGCTGAGAGCAGCTGGGGAGCTGCTGTGCCACCTCGTCACCCAGATAAGAGATATACAGAGCTACACTAAGGCAGTTTGCTGAGCCAACACACAGCTCTGGGTCAAAAAGGGTGCATTTGGTTCCCAGAAGTCCTTGGCGCTCCGAGAGGAGATGTTAAGTATATCCTTTCTTAAATCCCATCTTAACAAACTGGCAAAAACTGCATTAAAATATTGAAATTTAAAAAAATTTCAAAGTCCTGATTAAAAAAATCTAACCACCGCCCCTATACACCAGCATTCTGTGCAATTAGCTGTGAATATTGATCCAAAAGGAAAGAAATTTTATTAGGTTTTATTGGTTTCCTCAGGCTGGACAAAGCAGTTTTCAGAGATTTTGCAGAACTTGTATTAGGTAAACCTTCACCTTAGGATCCTGATTTTGAAGGGATTTTCCTCCTAGTAAAGCAGATTCATGTAATCAAATCAAACTCAATTAGAATGATAGCTACTAAGAAACACTCGATAAATTAATTACAACAAAATTAAAGCATTGTAAACTAATAAAAACTTCAGGAACTATAGGGCACTAACATGTTGCTGCCATTGTGACTAGCTTCCTCTTACTATCCATCTTACACTAATACTCAATATTCTCCTCCTATTTCAAAAGCCAGTGAGCATCATTTCCGCTCTTAATTATGAATCTCTGTGGAAATGGCCAGAGATAATGGCAGGGCTCCAACCTGGACACATCTCTTGCACATCAGATAGATCAAGTGCAAATTGCACTCTGGAGTTGCTGAGAGGGGAAGAAGAGTCAGGGAAGGTTGCTGGTAAACTGGTTGTTAATCTCACTTTCTAGAAAGCACTGAGCTTTAGCTGCCAAAACTGGGAAGTTCACTCTTATTACTTTAGTGAGATGTCACGTTGTAAAGTCTTTCTTTAAAGCTACCTAAAGTGAGAGCAGGCATAAATGACAGCAGTCACATCACAGCGCTACTCCCCTCAGGTTTCATGGCAACCAAATACACATGAAAATATAACTTGAACAGATATTTTTCTTTCCATTGTCTGGCAATGCAGATGTGAAAGGAAAGAAACAGTTGGATGAGGTGAGTTACGAAATTACTGGAAAGGCTTCATGCATCGCTAAGCAAGCCAGCTCTTTCTTTGCTTTAAAAGAGAAAAGGGAGAGATCTTTGAACTCACTGAACAGGAAAATAAATGAAACCTACTTGTGAAGTGTTACAGACTCTGGTCAGCATAGGCTCAGTCCTCACCAGAAAGCAAGAGTACATTAACAGAACATGTCAGGGTGAGGTTCCCAACTGAGGAACCACTATTGCATCAATGCTCCACAAGCATTTCAAAAGCCAGAGCCAGTTATAGCCGCAAACTGAACCAACATACTGTAACGTAAAGAAAGCAACTGCCAGGGAGTGACAGACACATTATAGCCCACATCCTCAACAGTACTTGCAGTTCTATTTCACTGTATCAGCATGGGACATTCATCTCTTTTTTTTTTTTCTTTTTTTTTTTCCCCTTGCACAGACTCCAGGAGCCCTCAGGTAGCATAATACCACCTCCACCTCTTGGAGAATCACATCACTGAGGTAGTGGTAGTCAGAATGACAGAAGCAAACAGAAGACATTCAACGCAGACTTAATTTCTCAGCACCTCCTACTTTCTGCTTTTATTTACCCTTTCTGTAAATAACAGCTCAAGCTTCACTGATATGAAAATTCATACGGTGCAAATAATTCTTGGAAAGAGAAACAATATAGACAACCGAGAATGAAATGCAAGCATCTAAAATGAACTCCTTGCTGTAAGAAGGAAAATCAGGGGAAATCAACCAATTTGAACAAAAGTGTACTTCACAAATATTTTGTAATCAGCAAACAAGCCACCTGAGTTCTACACCGATTTAGCCATCCTCTGCCCAAATTTCCAAATCTGAATGCTAGCTTTGCATCTTACACTCCTATGTTTCCTACCAGTCGTGTGCACCATAAAACAAGTTTTAGATACAAACAGCACCTGTAGAAAACAGACATCCACTGAGAAATCAGACAAACATCTAATCCTCCCCCACAGTTCAATCTGAAATATATGACTCTTTCCAAGTCATCCTTGGAGTGTAGACATCAATTAGCAAGTGGAAAACTGAGCATGAGCCACAACATTGTGCAAACAGATTGACGAAAAAAGCTTCCAAACAAACTCATGATGCTGATTAATCAAAGGAATCTAATGGGAATGTGTGCTGACGGGATCTTATCATCTCTGTATTAATTCACACTTATTGATGGTTTTGCAAACACAAAAAAAAAATCAAGAACTATGTTTCCCTCTTCTTTGGATTCTTACAAAGCAACTGTGGATATAGATACTGCTCTAAATTTTTTATTCTGATGGATTAGTAAGAGCAATAATGACACTGAAGAAACATATTAACTGGCAGCCAGTGCAAAACAACAAGCATAATGAGCAGCCGTACCATTGAATTTTTCACACTCTGCAACAAGCGCTCGTGTTGTTCTGCTATGGCCAAAGCAGCCGAGTGAACCTTCTGATAGATTGCTTCCCCATCTCTAGTTTGAAAGATGAACAGTCCTTCTCCTGTGTCACACATCCTGCCAAAGCAAGAACAGATGGGATCCAAGCATGAGATTTAAGCTTACAGGTCACCCTGAACCATGGTGCTCTAAAAACACTATCACACCAACAGTAAGAATACAAAGGTTGTTGAAATATTGAACAAATTTATCTAAAAGTCTTTAAATATGGGTCTTACCGGTTCTGCTCCAGTCTTACTATTTTAGTCCATACCTGAATTGCTCTCACCAAACAGGGACTCAGCTTAGTACCACTGATATAGCACAGCTGCTTAACTTCTAGAAGTTCATCTGCAAGGCCCAGATTTTTAATATTTTGACCCAAACTCATTTTATGCTAGATAGGATTCATTTGTCTTTCCCTTTCAGAATTTTAACAGTGTCTGTAAAGGGTTCTGCAGAGTTTTGTCTTCCACTTGAAACAATAAATACAGATCTTCAGCATCCTAACTGCATTGTCTTATCATGGCTAATGCATGATCAGCTAAATGAAATGTATCCTTGCCCCCTGCTGAGAACTAAATACTGAAGTAATACGGAGGACAGACATTTAAATGTCTCTTTCCTTTCCAGATAAGTTAATTCTATGATCTGTTTCTCTTGTACCATTTTAATTCTTTAATGTGCTTATCTAAAATAATGGATCCATATCCCTTCGAAAGGATCCAACGGTTTAGTTCAATAAACAAGTGCTCCGACTTCAGCCACACACAGACTTCAGCTCATTAAGACTGAGCTGCAGGAAGCAATACAAAACAGTATCTTTCAAACAAGGAACTTCATTCAAATTTCTTATAAATGCATTTGTCAAATATATGGAAATGGAACTATAATTAGTGAGAAAGGAAGCCCTCCATTACTTTAGTTTGCTTTTGGGGAACAACTTGGCACTCACTGTTTTCAACTTCAAACTCCAGTTTTAGTAAAGAACCACTTAAAACCTGTAACTCAACACAACAACACAACACAGCGAACATATACCTACCTCCCTGCTTCAAACGTGAACCAAGATGGGTCCCGCCCATAGCGTCGGAGGGCACTTAATGGCCAAGAGATGAGTTTTACTCTGGGATTCTGGATGTCCCAAAGACAGATATTCTCAAATGTTATCTGCAAGGTACATTCCCCATGCACATCTAAATTAGGGGATGGCATCAAATACACATTGAATCTCTCTGGGAGAAAAACAAAAGGTTAGTCTAAAATCCCTGCCCATTAAATGCGCAAGTCATTAAAGGAATTTCCTATTTTGCATCTCTAAAACAAGATCTTGATTCCGACAATTAATTCAAAAACAAAGACCCAGTTCCTTCCAATAACTCAATATACTCCACGTTTAGAGCAGTCGGAATGCTACAATCAAAGGGCATCAACCATTTGCGTGTGCATTCAGACACTGAACAGAACTGTACCATCATTATCCTGATATTCGCAAACAATTAATAAAATTGTGTGCATGAATAAATCCATTGCAATTGCATTTGTGCATATAATTAGTTCATTTGCATAGTAAAGTGAAGTAACCACGAGCTGAGGCTTTGCATGCAATTATTACTATTTATTATTTGCTTTACAACATTGCCACAGAGCCTCAGTCACAGACTGAACTTCTTGTACAGAAATTATGCAAGAAAACACACAACAAAGTTGCTCCAAGAGCAACTGATTCGCCTCAGAAAGGAAAATGCTATTCCATAATAATTCTAGTTAACTTACTTATCTCTGGTAACATTAAAAAAGAAAAAAAAAAAAAAAGCCAAAAAACCCTAACAAACAAAAAACCCCACAAAGGAGGAAGGGAGGAAGGAGGGCTCAGAAAAACAATTTAGCACTAGTTTACTTCTGATATTCATATGCACAGTCCTACAGACTTTAAATAATGCAATTAAATATTTAAAAGGTCAACATTTATGTACCTACCACTCTGCTCCCTCTCTACTCCAGATGCCAACAAGTCAGGCTCTCCGAGGCTAATGTCATTAATTCGTGTTCCAAGACACTCCATCTGAAGCACCTTGCACCATTCATCTGCCTCAAGTTCTGTATAAATGCCCAGAAAATCTGTGTGTAGGTATAATACATTTATAATTTCACAATTAATGTTCTTATGTTTTCTAATGTGCGCTGCCATTTTACCCACCTGACTCACAAGCAAAGGTTTTAGAGGTGTCATCATTAAAATAAATCCCAACAGCATGCTTCTTTGTGCTTTTTGGCATTCGTAATATATTCTTCACATTATTGAGCTCTGTCACCTGAAAAAGCACAATTCAAGAGTTTTAATTTGAAGCTTGAAAATATATATATCTATTATTGACTGGAGAAGTAAAGAATTATACCAAGTTACAAAGGCCAAAGAAAAGGACAGTGAGTATGAGCATGCTTATGATTGCTCTTAAAGACATGCAGCCTTGACATGAACCACCTTAGACAACCTCTAATACATGGAATAGCCTCATATCAAACTGTGTCAACGCTAAACAAAGAAATGCAGCAATTGTCTTATTGATAAGACTCAAGAAGTACAAAGAGTTGTCAGCGATGCCGGGTCCAGCAACAGTAACTGCTCCTCTAGAGCATCTTGGGTTCACCAGCACAGCTACTGCATCTCTAGCCTTTCATCCTAAGCCAGAATTAAACCCACACTTTCAAGTAAGACGCCTGAAAAGTTCATCTTAGTGTGAGTAGATGGACCAAAGAGCACTTGATGGGCAATGTCTCCCCAAAATAAAAACAAGCAACACATCTAATGTCTGTAAACTCACTCAATGGGCAACAGCAGAAGGAATAACGGAAGAAACATCCCATTGGGAACACACCAAACCTGACAGCTACCAAATTTAGAACGCAGTTTTTTATAGCCTGCAGGTTCAAGATTTTGAGAAGTGTCAAACCTGTGACATCCTCATTGTGCTTAATTTTGCATAAGCATTTTTCACTCTTCCAGGAAACCTTGCTAACAAGACACCAACAAACTCATTGTTAAATATGACAAATCTGTCACAACCTATTTCCCATCGGGTGCAGCACATGACAGGTCAACCACAAATTGCTAGTTGCCAAGTCCAACTCTCACATATTTTTCTCATATACCAAGAAAGAATTCTAATACAAGAGGGAAGAAAATATAGCTAGACTTTTTCAGTCAGTCCAGCAACCACCCTGATTATACTGAGTATATCTATGTTTTCTCCAAGTGAATGTGCTAATGAAGTTTTGTAACTATGAGTACAAAAGTTAGCAGAGGCAAAACATCGTCATACATTTTGATAACACATCATTTAGCTATCTAGGATTTGTCATGATGGAAAACTTGTTGCTTAAAATCGGGCATGTCACATTCCTGCTGCTGGATATCCTAGTAATTGTCTCTAGCGTGATGAATCCTGCGGATGCTGTGACAGCACTGAGAGATCATGGAAGGTCTATACTAGTCAGGGAACAGCAGACTACCTTTCCATGCTGGCTTAGGAGGCAAAAGCACTTTCAGCACTCAGGAGGTTCGGCAGCAACTGGTCAGGGGCTGCCCACGCGCCCCGTCAGCCCCCGCTGATAGGTAGCACAAGGGTTTCAGTCCCTGCAGGGAGACTCTACATCCTAGCGAGGGAGGCAAAGGACACGTGTGAGACTGCTAGCTACTGCACAGGGCTGGGAAAGAAGGAAAAAAAACCAACCAACCAATCCAAACAGTATCACTAATGACCCTGTGTTCAGACTGAGTCATGCATCTCCAGGCCAGATGGGAGCAGATATTCTTCATATTGCTAGGAACACAAGGATAGGATTAAAACATTATGCTTTGTCTGCCTCCACTAAAGAAGACGCATTTCTGATAGCTGCTACTTTTACCATAACTCCAACCTTGTACATTTGACCCACACCACCCCCAGCACCCCTAAGACCACACTTCAGCCCCCAAGTTGCCTTGTTTCATTCTCATTAGCCCTGCAATCTGCAGCTACTGCCTACTCTCTCTGCATGAACTCCAGCAGTCTCCGCATCCCTGACACAGGGTATCCATCACCCATTTCCTCTCATTTCTGTACTACAAAAGACATCCCGTACCTCCCATTCTCAGGACTCCAATTTCCACTTCACCCTACCCACCCAAAGGCTTCCAGTAGTGCACTCTGTTGCTTATGTATCACATCCACACTGCAGCTCTAGGACTGCATCATCTCTGAACCCAGCCTGGGAAACGAAGATTTGCTCCTGACAACATCTCACATACATGCAGCCTCCCTCCAGTCAAGGGCTTCACATCAGAACCAGCTGGTCATTCCAACAAGATCTAACCAGCACGCAGAATAACAGAAGCCACAGTCACATCTTGAAACAAAGAATTTTCTTTCTTTACATCTCCCAGTCAAGAAGTTTCACAGAAAGTTACAGAGCAGCTGCTCCTCCAGCCTGTGTTCCAGCACAGCAACCACACTTCTCTTCCCCTTAAGTGAGGACAGACACTTTATTCTGCTGTCACTTCACTGGACCACTAGGGAGTTGTGCAAAATTCAGAACTATGGTGGCTGGGGCACTTGACCTCATGACAGCATAATTCTCAACTGCTGCATTCCCCTCTAGAAACAACTAAATACAAAAAGAAATGGCATCATTGCTTTGGAGCTGAGAATAGCAATAATTTTTTTTCTTCTTATCCTAAATTTCTCTCAAAATGCAGTTAGTTACTGCAGTGAAGTACTTCTTCATAATCTCAGCTGCAGAGTAATATATTCCAACAGAGATTTTAGAAGAGTCAATTCATGATTGAAATCCCATTTTCTGTTCATCCTTCTGAACAGAAAAACTTGTTTTCATTTGCATATGCCTTCTCCTACATTTGCTTTGTATTACTGTGCTACCTCTCTAAGCACACTGTGTTACAAAGAAGACAATGCAAATTATCGGTGATATTATTTATTTATCTCTTTGTTGCCTTCACAGTATTCACAGTGATCTATTTTGCTTTTCTGGGGCACCAAGCAGCAGTTAATTCACCTCTTAAAGCAAAAACTCTCTAAGTCAACATAAGGGCAGGAGATGAAGACAGCGAGCACACGAGTGTGACCCTGACCTGGGTGTCAGTGCAAGGGCAACTCGGACTGATGGGCTGTTCCCTCTGTCTGCAGGGTGGGTGCACAAGGAAGGGAGGAAGGAAAAAGGGGAACACATGAGGTGAACATGGACAAATAATTGTATAAGGATTTCCTTTTTTCACTGCATTCATATTTGCACCGCAAAGCACAGCAGTCACGTACCAGAAACACACTGCGAGGGCACTGGCTCGCACCCTGCTCAAATAAAATTGCAGGCAATTCGCCCCTTGGGTGATATCTTGAAGAAACACTGAAATCAATAGTATTATGTCATTAATTTCACTGATCATCAAATCTTTTAACACTCACGTTTCAGCTCTGAACTGAGGGGAAAAAAAAAATGAAGTATTTATATTGGAAGAAATACTAGCTACAACATTTGGCAGCTCTTGGGTTACTTTGTGCTGCATTGACTACTTGAGAGCTCTTGTTTAATGGCATTTCTTAGAGCATGGTCTGAAAGTCTTCACAGGCATCTGAAGATTTCTTGATGGCATTTGCTTCCATTGAACTGTACAAGCTGACACCAAAGTAGCTCCCTTTGAAGTGTGACAGACGGGTAGCTCAGTGCTGACCTCTGACCCAAGTCCAAATGTCTCCACTAATATGCACACACTCTAGTTTCTTCCAAGTTGATTTCAGACTAAGATTTTCTTCAATACCAGGCAAACGCAAGGAAAATAACAGATGGACAAATTCTGGCACCCCAGCACTTTTTCTGAAGTCAATGGCAGAAATGACACCATGCAGAAGAGTCGCTTGGACACGGTCTCTCAGCTCATGGATGCCTTCTGTCCTTGACACAACCTTGTGGCACCTGATTTTTGTGTTTGGCAAAAATACAGTCAAATAGCAGCTTCCTTTTCTTCCTTTTTTGGGACTGAGCTGCTGAAGGCGCCTTCACCTTGCAGAGGTTCAGAGGTGCTCCAGGCTGGTAGTGGTGCCTTCTGGCAAGACCCAGCTTTAGCCAAGAAGCTACTCCTGCTGCCAGGGCTCAGCAGGGCACCTGCACCCCTGAGGGAGAAGTCGTTTAAAGATCAGCTCGTATTTGATCTGCTGTGTCACCCAGCAAGGTGCTTCAAAATGCCATCATTATCACAGGTACCTAAATAGCCTTCCTGTTGCTCATCCGAGTACAGCAGATGGTCCAATTGTCTGGCACATACGCACTGAATTCACACTGAAGAAGTGGCAGGCTGCTAACACCCCCTCTACCACGTTTTTGGAAAGGAGTCAGTAGCAGACACCAAACACCTGCAAATATTTGAGGCTGAAGTTCTCTTTTTAATTTTTTTTTTTTTTTAATTTTTAGATAACTTTCCTCCTGCCAGGCTCCTGCAAAACAGTTTTTTCATGGTTACTTCAATTCATATGTTTTATTTTTCTCAGATCAGTAAGGAATGTACATTTATAAACTTAATTCTAAAAATCCGTGTAAACTACAAATATCAGAGCTAAGATAGTATTAACAGAGAAATCACCATAAGAGTGATTTTGTCAGGTGTTAGAGACCTCCCTTTGCATACTTCTTCTCTCCCCTATACTTTCAAGTCCCCTTTATGTAAAGATTACAATCCATATAATTGAAATACATTTCATAAGAATATAAACTAAAATACTTCCAGAGCTGTGTGAAAGAGTTTTAAACGAGGGGCAGGGATTAATCATTCATTTCCCAGCTGACAGTACAAGCAGACAAAGATTGACTCTAACGAGTTACACCCAGGCAAAAATTCTTCCATCTCTCCCATTCCCTTCAAAAACATGCCAAACACACAGTTTAAGAAAAACAGTCTTTAACATTCAGACTATTGTTTGAATTGGTACATAATTCTCAAATATGGGTAGTCTTTCAGAGCACAGCACAAGGGAGTATATTTATTGCCTACACAATTGCAACATTCAGTGGTTTTCAAGTATCTTGTCTTTTAATCTTAATTAAGGACTTCAAGCTTCTGTCTTGACTTCCTAAAAATTCCCTTGTTGATAAGCACAGGCAGAACACTTACCCTCTATTTCCCTTTTGCCAGTGGGAAAAATCATCAGCTGCTAGTTTTCAGTTGTTCATATACAGACTCACACACTGGCCATAACCCTGCTGTAGTTCAACGTTGGCGTTTTCAAAGAAATTAAAGCCAGGAACAAACTGGTAGATTCAGAGACTCAGTTTTTACCATCCCTCTCAGAGGCTGATCCTTCACTCACAGGATCAGCGGAGCCAGGCACGAGATCCACCACCTCTGGTGACAAGTTTTATGTCACTTGTCCTCCTCTGCAACTGGAAGGGCACAGACCCACCACATAGACTTGTAATGAGCCTCGCTGTGCGGCATTAGAGTGAAGATGCCAAACCATCCTGACAAGTTAATTTAATTCTTTGAAAGCTTCAAACCAGACGTTTCATTCATAGTAAGAAACGGTATTCATTAAAATAAAAGTTAAACAGCCAGTTACAAGCAAAGCGGTCATACTTTAAGCATTTAATTTGCTACTGATACAGTTTTGCATTAGCCAGCCTGGAAAACAATTACAAATTACACAATTCAGTTTTCCAAATGGATTATTTCATAACTAGACAGAAAGACTGTTTAAATTACTTCTGCTGTTTCAAGGCAAGATTAAAACAATCGGATTAAAACTTAGATCAGATCCCCTCAAGGAATCAGTATACTGTCAGCAGTATGCAATTAGTTGGTTTTATATTGGAATATTAAGAATTCTTCTGGCACACTGCAAAGTCAAAAGTCACTTGGGGAAATAAGAATTTCTTCCTTCCTTCAATATTATTTTGTTAAAGCATACAGTAATTTGTGGTTGATTGTTTACATTTACCAAGTGGAAACTAGACTGCTACCTGAAAGGCAACTCTCTGCCTAGATTCTGAAGCCTGGATCCTAATTATTTTCTTTCCCTTGTGAGATCAAATGAATTAAGTGAGCAATTTGCTGTGTGTATGCAAATTTCTAGTTCACTTCATAAGCTACAGATGACTGTTCTCAGATGACCTGTATTTTAGGATGCTTTAACCTTTCCATGATTAAAAAAATAGATCAAGATTAGAAAGTATGTAAAGGTCAGTATTATTAAAAAAATACTTATTTCTTTTGCTGTTTTGAACTTTGAATGGCAAGGATGTCAAAACTCAGGCTCTAGTGCAGGGCTGAAGAAGACACACACATGCATTCAAATGCAAACAAATTGGACCCCCCCAATACGACAAAACATCACTGAGACACCTCAGAAACATTGCTTGCCACCCAGACTTCAAATGGACAAAGGAGAGACCTTGACTGGATAAAGATGTTGTACGGTCTCGGTCCACAGCAGTTCAGCTTCAGTGACTGGTACCAATGATGCCAAAAGAACAAATGCTCTGGACAGAGTCTTTCCATTAATAAATCATAGTAACATTTGGACTTTAATTCATCACAGAAAAATAAAAAGCAACAAAATGAAACAATTTAACACTTCAGTGAAGCAGGCAAGTGCTATTAAAAAAATTAGGTCCATTCATCACTTTTCCTGTTCTACCTCTTACAGTTTTATGATGGATTAAACCTCTCCTGAGATTGATGGGGTGAGCAAGGGCTCCTCAGTTTTCTAGATTTGATGCTGCTTTCAACAATATTTGACAATCACTTCGAAATCCAGGTAGGAAGTTAACGACCACATTTCTGAAACACTGCTAATCTGTAAGTGAGGTTTTCCTCTTACAGTGTCACCTATCAGACCGAATTTCATTCCTCCACAGATTCATTAGCACAAGCGTTTGACACAGTGACATCTGACATGCTAACAGGACTGGCTGGGCATCCCATTTGTAGGGTTAACTTTAGTGTCACAGACAGCAAGAAGCAGCCTTCTGTCCAGGAGTGACAGAATAGTCACAGAAAAGCCCCTACGCACCATCAAGCTGTTATTACAACAGCTGCTCTTGCTGACCAAATGTGTAAAGACAGCAACAATGACTATCCTAGACTTCTGGATGATGTCTAGAGTACCAAAATCCTGTCAACATTATGCATGAAAAACAGATGACAAGGAAATAGTTGGGTTTTTTTCATTAATAATTAGCTATGGTTTTTATAAGAATCAGTATAATCATTTCTTTATAAGAGCAGTGACATATTCTCCTTTTTCAACACCTCCTACTTAATACTGTTAGAAGATACATCATTCACCACCTTAGTTTCACACATTTACCAAGCTTATTTAAAGAAGAAATTCATTTTTATCTACCTGTGCTCTTTCTAAGTTAACACGTTGGAGCCAGAAAAATGCTATTCAAAGTTCATTATCCTCCTTTCAGTAATGTTTGTTAAAACTAAAACAGGACCAGTCAACTCGTATAGCTGACGACTCGTTCTAGAAGACAGCCTCATTTACTATCACGGGAAAAAATGGGGACAGTGCCGAGCCCACTGCCAAATAGCAGCACTGCGTAAATGACACCCCACTGTCCTGGGCAATCACCTTTAAAGTGCTCCCCTTGGCTAGCGCTGCTTCAGTACAGAGTGTCAAAGAGGAGTGATAAATGCAGAGAACAAATGCTGATGGCAGCGTCCCCAGGGTAGCTCCAACAAACAGCAGCGTGATTGCTGCCCAGTTGTCCAGCCTGTCCACACTCCAGTGGCTCCCACCAAGAAGAGAGATCTCTCCACTTTATACAGGAGGACTACAGGCAAAAAACTCAGCCCTGCACCCCATAATTTGGGTCTACAGACCTGGGACCCGAAACAGAGACTGCAAGGGGAAAGACTAGGTGTGACTGGAGCTGGCAGCCTAGCTCAGCAGGTCCGAGACACCAAAAAGCCACAGAAGCTCAGACTGATCATGTCAGGTATATTCAGCTTAAGACTCAGACCCCAAGACACCCTACCCACCCCTAGAGGTGGGTACTAACATGATATCTAATATAAATGCAACTACAAATTGTCTTATACACACTGTGCAACCCTCACACACATCAAGTGTATTTCTCGTTACTTTTGAAACTTGTTTAATATAAATGTGAATGACTTGCTACACACAGCTACAGGTTTTATGACCAATCAATTACAAATTATGCAGCATATAGACAGACAAGTCTGAATTCAGATTCAGTATTCCCTTAAGATTTCCTCCTAAATGTATGTCAAAGTGAGTAAGTGCAGATCAGCCTCAAGCAGAGCTCAGGAGCTCAAGCAGAGCTGTGCTCGTAGACTCCTAGGAATAATTCCTAATCTTCTAATATACTAAGATTTTTACCAATGATTATAAATTAAAGGGTTTCTTATTTCCACCTCCATGCCCAGGAGAATTACACATGTAAATTCTCCTATGAATATGAAATGTGCACATAACTCCAGAGAAGTGATTAGAGGGAAAAACTTCATTCTTCATTCTGCATTTTGCCAAGTTTTTCACATCACCATTGCAAGAAACACTTGCACGCTGCCCTTCATACCTGTAGCTTTCTACTGTCTCCCACAAATGCAAAATCCTAGTGAGATGGGAACCTCTAAGTACCTAGCTTTTTAATTCACATTATCGTGGATGATTGCTACTGTAACTATGAAGAGTAGCAGTCATGGCAAAGTATTTCAGCTCTGATTTAAAAGTACTGAGGAGAGGAAAGGACATCTCTAAAAATAAAGTCATTTTCCATTAGCTTAGCAAGATGTTTGCAACAGAACAGAAAATAGAACACTTGCTCTGCCTCTGCTTCACTGAATGAAGGAACATACAAGTGGGTTTAGGACCTCGACAGCAAAAAAGTTCCAGTGTTCAAGCCAATTAATACATGACAATGCCAGACTTTATTCTTGATTGCATGACTTTGAGAAATAACCATATTACTATGTCTTACCTTGTGATAGCATCTAAAGTAAGCAGCTCGTTCATCTGAGAATTTCTCCAGCCTCTTTGGCCCTTTGCTTGAAGCTTTTTTGAATACTAACCAGCATCTTTGGTAAATCTAGAAACACAAGAGAAAAAACTTGGCATCTCCAATGACTTGAATATCACTAATATTTGCATAGAAGTTAAACTCGTAAATCAGCTGTTGCTGTGAAGCTACAATTAATGGCTCTCAGTAGCTTAGATAAAAAATAAAAGTCAAGTAAATGGATAGTTATGTCTTATTTCTTTTGAATTACAATACAATGAAAAACTCTTATGAAGACAGTACATGCTTTCATGAAAGGTGCTAGGAAGAAAGAGCTGTAATTATACTTGCAAATGCAGACTTTCTAGGAAACTGCTTTTTTTAAATAAAGTCACACACTTTTCCATGTGGATTTGTAACAGGTTCCAGTCTTGCATGCTTAAGACAGACATACAGAAAGCTTGAGCAGACTGGTAGGAACAGACCCTCTTTTACACAAGTAAGAGATGAAATTGTGAGTGTATAACCTATGTGTAAGGGTAAATGAAGATACATAAGGGAGAAGGAACTGAATTACTGGGTAATGGAACACTAGACCATTTAACTGTAGAGTCCAGGACCATTCTGACAACTGGTATTTTGCTTTCAAGGTCCAGTTTAATTTAAATTCAAGTCACTTGAGGAAGCCTGTCTGTGCAGAGTGGTTGAAAAAAAACACCTTTTCCATTTGCAGCATTAAGCTACTTAATCTCTCAAATTTCTGCCCCCATTTCTTGCAATCTTCCCACCTATTCTTTAACTGTGGTGCACTTCCTACCATCCTCTTACATTCAAAACCATGCCTCTCAGCTTAGATAACATACTTGCTGTATAGAAGGAAAGAATTATAAGCCTTGCCAACTGTTCACAGCCTACATTTAATCAGTAATTCCAAAGTAACACCTGGTAAGCTAGAAATAAAACAAAATCCCCACTAAAATTAGTGCGATTTCAAAAAAAAAAAAAAAATCTGATCAGCCATTACCAAATTGTTCACAGCTCTGGCAGAGCTCAAGTGCAGTACAAATTCACTGAAGTCATCAGTGATAAGACCCATCAAAACATCTCACAGCCTCCAGCTAAGCCAGCACCCAACAGGTAACCAGCAGGCAAGGCAACTCCAGCCTCTGAACCCTTGATGAGTTTCTAAACAATATACTCAGCACGAAACAATTATGTCCACGAAAAGTAGGTACGACTTTGTTTCTGTCCCCAAAAATGATTGTTAGTTGACCAGCTGTGCTTCTTTCACCAGCTTTTAGGTGTTTCTATAAAGACGTTCGGGGAATCATATTATTCCCCCAAGCTTTATTGCTCTGCCTGTTTGGTGGGCACTCAGACTCCTGGCCCACTTGGCTGCAGAAGCATTCAGCATATGGACACGTTGCTCTGATGCCAGGCACCAGCTGAAACCATCAAGATTCCCTTCCCATTTTCCAGCTTATTGGCCACTCAACCTGTTCTGTTTCATGCAAGGGTTTGAATTGAATTATTCAAAAATTACTAGACACTGACCAAAATGACAGCTTACCACCAAAAAAAAAAAAGCAATTCAGATATGCACCTACTGCTACTGGAAGAGACTTTTCTATATTTGCCTTCTGAGAACCTCATTTGCTGGGCCCTCCTTACCCCTGACAAGAAAAACTCTCCAAAACTTCACCTAAAAGAGAATGTCAAAAGTTTATGTAATCAGCCCTTTTGCTTTTCAAAACCCCACAGTTCTGTCCTTAGCAATCAGGAGACAATAGCAGAGAACGGAATCCGTTAGTGATGCATCTGCCATTATACAACAAACACGAGGACAACTGCAATGTGATGATGTCCTGCTCAGACCACTTGCACCTCTGGGTCAACAAGCATCTCAAAGCTGCAACTGCAACAGTGAGACCAGCAGCACCAAGAACTGGGGGTAGAACAAGAGAGTAACATTCAAATACAAATAAGCAAATGGAAGTTTTACTCTGCTTCCAGCTGGGCAGAGATCCAGGGCAGTTACTGCCCTTCCACATGCCGCTAGGAGCATAAGTACTATTAACAATCGACTCCAGTCAAGCATGGTAGATGACTGTAAGTCAGTGCTACTGGAATTTATTGCTGCAGTCCAACAAAGATTAATCCAAGACTAATTACTGGATTTGGATCAGAATTAGGGCACAGCTTGGGGGGAACAAAAACTGTTACATGAAAGTGCCTCCAAGGATGCAAAAGCCAAATCAGCCTACAGTATAAATACTGGTCTTGCAGCTTTGGTTCTGCTCCCATATTACAATAATTCTTTAACAAAAGAGTCCCAGGGTTGGAATATGTTATGCCAGTGCCTGAGAACATCATCATCATGACCCAAGTAACTACACCTATAAAGAATAAATGGCATTCACGATGTTAACTTGAGCAAACTGGAGGAAAGTCAAGTCATAAAGGTCCCTCCCCTGAACTTCCTACTCCTTCTGTATGAGCTAGTCAGCCCTCCCTTAGGGAATTTCTAGGCAGAGAAATTTTACTACAGTAGGAGTTGCAAGTAGAATAAAGTAGTTTGCTTTGCTAAGAGACAATTAGCAATTTTTTTGCCTGAATATAGAGTTTGGAATCCTATTAATGTTAGCAATCTGGTGATTAACTCTCTGCTGAGCTTACATACACAAGCTCAAAAAAAGAAAATACATTCCTTCACTTGAAGTCTGCTTAGCACCTTCAAAAATTAAATAATAGAGCCATCAAGAACAGTACTATTATTCCAGTCACATCTTGATGCTCCCATGACACACATCTCACAGGTGAACACTACCTTAACTGACCATAAACTACTTTATACCCTAAACCTCTAGCAATAAAACAATAAAAAAGGAGGCTGGACTAGATGACCTTTAAAGGTCCCTTCCAACCCAAACTGTTCTATAATTCCATGAATAACCGATTTGGCAGCATCTGCCTAGGAGCACTGAAAGCCCTTCAATGCCATCAATGCACACAAGAGATGAGGTGCTTAAGACAGAACTAATCAAAGACCCTGTTATGAGGTACAATATACAGCAAGTAATTAGGTCGTTGATGCCATCATGACCTAGTACATATCTAAGACTTGTCAGCCTTTCTTCAAGCTGAAGACACGAGGTGAACAGTTTACATTGCTACAGCTGTTTTGACAGCACCAACAAGAACCAGCCCCAAATACTCTTAGGTGCCTGTTCTGTCATGAATACTTAGTTCCCTTATCCCCCAAATCAACATTTTCACTACTACTCCATGAATAGGAATTAGTTGAAAGTAGCGCTGTAATTACTTCCACTCCAAACACTTGGGCTGACAGTGATTAGATAATCCAAACAGCTAATCAGGATCTGATGTGCTCAGGCAGAAGAGTAAGAGCTGTCATTTGCATAACACCTAAAACTCACAAAGCTCGCTCTCTGAGATCTTCTGAGAAAGCCTAACTCAAAATTTTACTGGAGGATCAAAAATTATCATTTCTTAGCATTTCTTTCCTATGGTCTCTTCTGTAAATTTCAGCTTCTAATAGCCCACCAAGCAAGCAATAACCTAAAACTCAAGGGAAATAATGTGACAGTTTACGAATCTGATCATCTGAAACCCAGACAGGTGATCCAATATGCATGTCCAAGGCCATGTCAGAACAGCTCTATTCTTGGCTCTAAAGATCATCTGATATAAATCATTACCACAACCGAAGTCAAAGCAGAAGTGACTTCAAAGGAATGATGCAATCTGAGCATTTGGATTCCTGCCTCTCAGTACGATGCCTTAGGAACTAGGCAGGACTGCTCAGCCATCCCCATGCTCCTTCTGATGCTAGAAATACACTGTGACACAGAGGAGAGATCAACCTCAGCTGGAACTGGTCAGCATCTGGCTGAGTAAAGTGGAAAAACTTCATTTCAGCCTCCTGGGTTTCATGGTTTGAGTTGTGGTTCGAGAATACTCTCATGCCTTGGGGGAAACTGAAACCAGAGGCTTGATGTCCTACGTGATGACCCAACCCCCTGGTCCATTCTGGAAATGGTGTGGGGAAGACCTGTCGGCGTTCGCCACCTCTCAGCTGATCAGAAACGCAAGATAACCAAGAGCTTGATTTTTGAGTGCCCCAAAATGTCAAAATGTCGCTCGTTATACATTAAGCACAAACCATTCCACACAAGACAAAACAAACAAACAAACTGAATTTAGAAACTAAAACTTGCATTTCGGTCCAAAGCAAGTTTTGCCCTACCCCTCAATACTTTTGTAATTCTGTTCAGCAACTGATTAACTGATTTAAAAAAAAGCATCTGGAAATAGCCAAGTATTTAGAAATTGGAGGGGGGAAGGCTGTTTTTCATATCTTTGGGCACGAGAGTTAAAGCCAGTTATTTTTTAAAATTAAGATGTGTGGCTTCCCATACACTATGGCAAAACAAACCTCTTTTACTTCAAGACCAAGCGATCCCACATCTTATTTGTTTGTTATTTAAGAGAAGTCAGACAGTAGCACAAAGTATCATCTGGCAAATTTCTCCTTTGCAAACAAGAAAAGAGCCTTCAGGGAAATCTGCCCTGTTTTATTCCTGTGTTGCATTTTTCTGCTCTTTGCCCTAAAACAAAGAATTCCAATGAACTGCATTTACAGGGACACTGAACTTGCTGTCAAATAAACACAACTTGTGCTTTTTTAAAAGCGATAGCTGAGAGTAGTATCATGCAGCTTGGGGTGATGACCAGAAAGCCTCATTTATTGCCAGGAACTTGCTGTCAGTGACATTGAGGACCTCGAAAAACAGGTAATCTAGTAAAGGCACAACACAATAGCACAACAAATTTCTCACGGTATGTTCTCAACTGTTTTTGTGGGTAAAAAAATATGCTGCTACTTTATCCGAGGCTGATAAGATAGCTCATCCACTGATGTACCTCAGTTGCATATGGAAAAGTATTCAAGTGTTTTTGCTGAACTTTGTTAGGAAGTCTGCAGTGGACTGACGCTCCAGGTATACGATTCCATCCAATACAGAGTTGTTCACACAGAAAATTAGCCAGCTAGTGTTCTATTTAAAATTTCTGTATATAAGAACCAAAAAATGCATTAATATGCCACTGCTAATTCAAGAGGTGATAAAGAGCCCTGAAATAGAACTACCAGACAGAAGGAAATTTGTGAGGAGACTGGATCCAGAATTTTGCTTTGCATCTGGAAATATGAAATACGGCCAACAAAGGCAGATTGCAGCTCATTCATTTAATTACGTTCACTCCTTAGCCACGTCTGTAGCAGTGGATCTCCATTAGGTAACTGTTTCTTCGTGAGAAACTGGAGGACTGTTTTCTAGTAAAAAGGACGAGGTATCAGGAAGTACGGCGATGCTCTGGGCGTCGTGTTGAATTGTGTGGCTTTAGAGAAGACCCCGCAGGCTTTTCATGACTTCACAAAACCAAAGTGCTTCATTTGAATGTGTTTCTTCTATGAGGCTGTGACCAGCCCAGCTTTGTCCCTTCCCCACTTCATCCTCATGTTGGCAGCTGTGCTCAGCTCTAAAATAAAGTCATGCAAGTATAAAACAGTTACAAGTAGATGGATTACTAAGAAAGAATTACATAGCTGTAAACATATCTAACTTGTACTGAAATGTGTTTAGCGTGGCTTAAAACAGGGCACAGAAATGTAAGGTGGTTCACTGGCTTTGTAAAACAAGCAGCAAAGTTGTCCATATGCTGTCTGTAAAGCTATCGCTGCGCTTGGCAACAAGGCAATCTCATTTTCCCAGAATACCCACTTAATGTGTGTTATGAGTAAGCGATATTGCATTATTCATTGTGATCAGGTTATAATGACTACATAAATCAAAGTTGGTTTACATCAAGCTATCTTCTTCTCTGGGGGACTAAAGAAAATAATCTAGATTTCTACTTCCCTCGAGAGACACATTTGTGGAGAGATAAACCTCACTCCTTCTTCTCATTCAGTATGCAACTTCAGAAACAATATTTTACAGTAAGAAGTCATCCAAAGCTGCTAATAGAGAATGAAGCCGTAGTCTTGTCTCTGTGCCTGTTCAGAATGCACAATGTTGCTTTAAGTTCTTTCATCGAGTTACAAAATCCAGCTGTGGCAATGGCCAGAACTTGATATAAGATCAATATACAAGAAAAAAAAAAATGCTTGGCAGATCTTTCTGAATCTATAACCCTGTCATTGATTCAGACAAGGGGGGATAAAATCCTCAACAAAAATGCTGCCGGCACAGGTGATCTCTAGCAGATTTCAAAATGGGATGGGCTCATTCAAAGACAAGAAGGGAATTCCCAATACATTCCAGCTTGGTAGAGTATTACTTTAAAAAAAAAAAATAATAATGGACACCAGGGAGTTTATGAGAGCAATTTACGGTGAATCACCACAACTGCCAATTACAGAGTTTTGAAGCCATGTCCCCCTTCGAATTGTTGATACACTCAGCAGTTTTTAAATCATACACAGAAAAAGTTATAATTCTGGGCTGCATTAGGCGATTAGAGGACAGCACCTCCAAGTGCCACGAAGCATTTACAGCAGAAACCCTCTCTTGCTAGTGAAAATTAAAAAAAAAAAAAAAGCCAGACCGAAGCTAAGTATCTGATTTGGCTCCTTGAAGATCTGCTAAGCTTTATATATGGGCACAGTTCATTCTAGGCAAGAAACTGGATAGGAGAAAATCAGCCTAGGACTCTTAACTACTAAAGGAAAAAAAAAAAAAGTCAAGTTTTCAATGCAGACTTTTTACTCTGTTGCTGGCTGAGCTCTACAGAGAGCAGTTGGATGTTCCGTCCTGCTGGGTCAGGCCATCAGTGTGGTCCAGTGAATTTACACACTTTAGCACTCTGTTAGAATTAGGTTGCTTCTGAATAACTTAACATTACTGCAAGGAATTAGGGTTTGGAATGATTCTCTTTTGTCACTAAGTACATGACTTGGTTACTTTAATTACATAGGCTACAGGGGGAAAATGGCATTGATACAGCTCATTAACAGTTCATGGAGCTCACTAATTAGTGCATCAGGTGCAAAGAGGCTGCAGAGCACACATGCCTAAGCCCTGGTAACAGCCACTCACAGCTGTAACAAGAACACCAGCTCACCTGCTAAAGCCACGTTAAGGGGACACTCTCCTGAACTCAGCCGTCAGGAGCCACGTATGGGACTTGTTCCATGTTTGGACATGAACTAGACCTGCTCATGCACGCCCAGCCCCTCAGAGCATAAACCATTTTTATGAGTTGTATTCCAGAGCTGGACTTGTAATTCTAAGACGACATAAAATGAGACAGAGGCACCAAATGCGCACAAATTAAGCCTTTCTCCCAGTAAAGTGCATTCTTCAACACTAAGCTGCCAGCTTCCAAAGCAAGGCATGGCAGAAGAGCTTTAGCTTCTCAGTCTTCAGTGTACGACTTGAGCAATCCAGCTGTACCTATTGCCACTTGTCCACCTGTTAAATTCCATTAATGATGCTTGGAGACCAAGGAAGATAAATGCAAGCCCAGAACTAACAGATGGGTATAACTGCCCATTTCTGGCCTGCTGTCATTCTTTGCCACTCACCAATTAATTTCACTGCAAGCTCCAGAAAACACCACAGGTTTCCTGTAACAAATACATCGCTTCCCATCCTTATATACACCCTTCAGATACATAAGTCTCAAGGTTAGTCCATTGTACTGTCCCAACACAAGGTAAACTTATCTTATTCCTTCCACATTTTTCTTTAAATCTCGACATCAAAACTGTGCAGTAAACCACAGATCCTTCTACCAGACTCTCTGGAACTTGGATCAGTTTTACAACCAAAGTGAATCTACATGTAAGTGCAAATTTTGCTACTGAGTGAGTCACTGCGAGCTGGACTCTACCAAAACCCAGTGCTTTGATAAAACTGACAGAATTACAGCTCATTAAATCATAGTAGCATCATCTTACAGGATTGCAGCAAATAACTGAAGTCATTTACCTAGGCTGTTAGATGGACTGTTCAAAGTCACTGCAGGGAGAAGTCCAGAGCAGTCAAAATGCATTTCCCTTTTCAAACACTCTGGTGCCCTGGCTTCAGAGCAATAACCTGCAGTGTATCCTGAATTACTGAAGGCATGTACACAAAGGGATCCAAGTCACAGCAGAGAGTCCATGGTCCTGCAGTCGGTAGATAGACCCCATCCTGGGTATAAACCGATGACCTTGCACATAAGAGCTCAGTTGCTGTACCAGAATTTTTAAAGCTACCAACCAGACAAAGACTGTCGCCAGTTTGTCTAATATTTTGAAAATACAATTTTCTAGTGAAGGTGCAACTGAGGCTGGAGGAAGGTGTTTGTTTGTTTCTTGGGGTGGCTCTTTATTTTATTTTTGGGGAAATGTACTAATACTGACTTAAAGAAACACAGATTAATGCTAGGCTGCCAGAGCCAGTATTTTCCTGGCAGATTTCAGCATCCCACTCACTCTTTCAGTCCTCTTGCACTCGCTCAGGCATTAGTTCAAATAGACAAACTCAGCTTCTGTTCACTTCTCACCTCCCAGCTGCATAGTCTTAATTAAGAATGAGTTAAAGAGTTAATTCACTTCTAGGTAGACTCCATCCTCAGGAAAGTATGACTGCTGCATAAAAATTGTCTATGAAAGCTTAGCAGAACACCGTCTTAATTTGCATTACCTTCATTTAACAGAGAACAGCCACTCCCAAGATAAACATTACTTGGTAAGTTAAGGGACAACTTAACCTCCTACATTAGCATTACTGGGGAGAAATACCACTGGTTTTACCACACTGATATTTTGAATTGACACAAGTTACATTTATTTTCAGTAAAGGGGAAAAACAACGGCCACCACTACTCATTCCAATAGCTTCAACTTTCACTGGTATTTCTGACAGCACCTGATGAACTCCGACAAGAAGATAATGGGAACAGTCCATCAACTTCCATGGTACAACTTAAACTACACAAACATCAAATTAAGATGTCAGTCTCAGGTGCAAACCTTCCATCTGTTACTTTCTTTCAAGTAATTTCACAAACATTGCAAAATGTTAATTTATCACTGATCTAGCTTCAGGGCAATGCCCGTACGTTCCAACCTGAGAACTGCCTCCACACAGTGTAATGAACTGATGATGAAAAGGCATCAAAATCACGAAAGACTAAATTTCATCTGTTCATAATGGAGTTTTCTTTTTTTCTTTCACTGCCTTTACACTCATCCTTGGCAAACCCTTTCGTATGCACAGCAGCTACTGCTGTCATCTCCAGAAACCGTATCAGCCTCTCTCTAACAAAAGGAAGAGCAAATAGTGAAAATGCACAACTGGGACCCACAACTGAAGGAAGATGAGGAAAGTGTTTGAGATAAAAGCAGAAGAAAAAGGGTGTGCTTGTCGTGTCTGCTTTTATCTTGTTAAAATGAAAACTCCATCTTCAGAACAAGATAGCAAATGGCTAAGAACCACTTGTTTACTAGTTATCTCAGTTTATAAAAAAAGGTAAATTTGGAATCTCATTGTTTTGTCTAACAAACTAAGCCCTTTTCCAAAGGAGAATGTGGAAGGTAATTCAGCAGAAATCATATGCTGGAAAACACAAGAAATGTTGTTCCTGCTTCTAAAATGGGCCAGTGTCAAAACAGGAATTTCATATTCCAAATCACGATCTGCATCATCTCCTGTCTTCTACCTCTTAAAGGAAATCTAGAATAGTTTTTAAGCTTTTCAGGCAAGAGCCTTGGAGGGGGAAGGGTTGAATCAAATTATGCTTTTTTGTTTCTCTCCTCACAATCCTAAAGATCATGTTTGCTGATTTTTAAGACAAACAAACTTCCAGACTTTTTCCCAGCTCAGTTTAGACTCGTAGCTTGGGCTACGAGTGATATTCAAAACAAACTCAGATGCTGCCCCGAAATGAAATTCAAACGGGAAAAGTGGGGGGTCATGGGAAAGATATCAGTCCCTTGCTCCTCCATCCTCTTTTCACAAGGCAAAAATTAAGATACTTTAAGAGAAAAAATAAAACACAATTCGACTGTGAGACTTGCAAAACCTCCTTTGAACTCACCCTGCTCCTCTAACACGTGTATCACACAAGGTAAACAGCTGCTGAATTACAAGCACTGCTCACTTATCTCCAATTCAACTTCATTGCTTCCAGGATCTTTGCTTCAATTCCAGAGGTAACCCAATCAAGACACCTACTGACCTGGATTGAAATCACATGAACTTTGTGCCAGAGGAACCTGAAGGAGACTTGATCACGGGCTGACAGACCAAATGCCAGCAGCCAGGTGGAGCTGCATTAGGTCTTGAACACCATTTACTGCCCTTACCAGCTCAAGGACAAAAGCTCAGACTTTTTAAGCAATGTCCTGGATCCCATCCTTGCTGCCACAGACAAGTTCCAGGAAGTAAAAAAATCTTAATATCTGTGAACGTGTTCCAACACCTTATTTAAGGGTTTTCTAAAAATACGAATACCCAATGTGCTTAATATCTTGCAGGTTGAAGTTGATACATAAGAAATCTGTTCAGTTTTTCTCTGTCTCAACGCTTCCATATGGAAAGGAGCTGTATAGGTGAACATAAGAGTTTTATTAATAAAGCTGCTTCAAATGTAGATGTAGGCAGACAACTTTTCCTTCTCCTCTCCCCTCCCCGGCTCCCTCCAGGCCTTACATCATTCTTGTTTCCAGTTTTCACAGCTCATACTCTAAAACCCCCATATTAACTTTCTGGCACGCTTATTCAAGCGCCAATCTCTTTAACCATATGGTTCTAGTCCTGCAGATTGTCTCTCCCCCATTCTACCTCTCCTCCCACAGGGTTTCACAGAAACAGACAGCGCTATACAAAACTTGTAAAAGTACATGTCATTTTAAATGTTCAACACCGATCTTCTCAATGAAGTTTCTATAGAAGTCAGTTCAATTAAAATCAAGAACAGAAAACCCTGAAAGCTTCAATTCTTTTCAGCTGAAATTTGTGAAATTTCAGCTGAAGTTTTCTTTAAAAAAGCTGAAGTGGGCAAGTCCAAAAACGCATACAAAAGTTTTCCTAAACTTCTAAGTATGAATAAGAAGTTTTCCCATACAGTCTTAAAACAAGCGTATGCACTAAGCATTAATTTTCTACTTCCTGAGGGAGTTCACAGCACAAACGTTTTGTGTTTTCCCACTTAAACCTAGCATATGGCCACTGTCCAACATGTAAGTTCTCATACAATACTCAAATACAGAAGAGATTAACATCCTTCTAGTTTTAGGGGACTTTTTCACTTAATCTTAATTTTTTTTAAAAAAAATTTAATATTGCTTGTAAAGCATTCATCAAAGTAAAAAGCAGACAGTGCAGAAACCTAACAATGATATTTTGATCGAGTTTTCCAATCAATCCAGAAATACCTGAGTACTGCATAGGCTACTCCACTTAAGCAAGCATTTCCAAGGAACTAGTTACAAAGCTGTACATAAGTTAGCTCCCTCCTCTGCCAAAATCTGAGGACCAAACTATTAGAAACTCCTAGAATGTGTTGGCCAGGACAGCTCTACTTCTGGAGGACACCACTCACATCACATTTCTTCATGTTAAGAGGTCTTGGGCTAGTGAGAATCATCAAGGAAAGAAAATTGGCACACACAGATGTCATTTCTGTCCTTAACAAGGTTAATACTAAAGAAAACATAAGTCTACTGGTGTAGTTCCAGCAGTCACATCTTTCAGAAGAGACATAGTTACTGTTACCTACTAATTTTCACTTCCCTAATTCCACTGTCACCAAGGCTTTACTGAATTTGGTTAAGCTGGTTCAGATCAGTGTAAAACAGCATTCAGAACAAAGGCACTAATACGAACTCTCTCTACTTTATGTTAATGTGATCCTTGCACCAGCGAGATCAACAGCATAAACGCAGTTGCTTTCAGGAGTACGCTCCTGATTTTTCTCCTTCCCTACAGCCCAGGGTCAGGTCCTACTCGGCAGCCACGTTTCCAGGACCACGACTGAAACCCTGGAGGACGCTGGTCCTGATCTCCATGTCCTCAGGAACTCCCACAGACAAATGCAAGCAGTATCAGAATTGCTTTTTTGGGGCTTCAGCCCTGCTAAGCTTCATGTTGGGTGCTCAGATATTTTTCTTGGATCCGGCCCAAATTTCCGTGGAGGACCCACTCTAATAGACAGATGAGGCTGATCGTTCCTTGCATAACAAGGAGGTGCCTCCAGCAGATGGGGTTACACACAAGCCCCAGAGCAGGCTGAGCAGCCTGCAGATTTAATTAGAAGTGTTGTTAAACAGATACGACTGCGAGTACAGTTCTGTGCCTCACCTCGTAAGCGCAAACTGGAAGATACCTCATGAGACAGGAGTCTGCAAAAAATCTGTTAGCAGCATTTCCACTGCCAGACAGAGGTACAAGAAACAGACTGCCAGGTAAAAAAAAAAAAAAATTCCACTTCATCCCTCTTTTCCTCTCCATGAGATTTATTCTCTGATGAGCAGATACAGACGTCTCTGCAAAGACGTGCAGTTTTAGGAACAGACACTTAGCTGTTAGCAAAGCTCCATTAAAGTCAATGGATCCTCCCAAATTAGTGTTTTTAATAGCCTGTAATAACTTGATAGTAATACAAACTTGTGGAGCAAACTCCCAGACCTCCACATGCAGGAAAAGCCTTCAGAAAACCATGGCAATCACAAACTAAATGGGGATGTCTGTCAATAATGTCCAGTTTTGAGAGTTCCATGCATTTATTTTTAATGTTCACATTGCTTTTCAGGGCTGTAAACATTCACTGCATCTACTTAGCAACAGTATATGTTCTAGAAAGGTAAACGGTTTGTAAGGCTTTTCTAAGAAAAGGCAAATTTCCAGGACTGTTTGTTTTAAGCACTTCTGTCATGCAGAAGCAGTAATCCATGTATATTAATTCAGCAGCATGTGCTGTACTACACTGTTCTAATTTTAATAGCCCTGCCTTTTAGAAAGGAAAAAACTTCATCCTCTTCCAGAATACAGGTCACCTTAATTTTCATATGCAAATTTCTCCAGTATTTCCCAGTCTGCTTTTAGAAATATACGATCTTTAGCCTTTTCTTGAATCTTTTGTAAAAACATGCACTTAAACTTTGGAAGGCTACTTCTATGTTTTGTGAGACCAAAGTTGCTTTACAGCTCGAATTCTTGCATCTTCAGCATGAAACTAAGAGACAGACAACCTGAAGTAGCATATTGTGAACAGACAGGGAACAGAAAGAGTTTCAATTCTATAGAGAAGTTTGCTGAAGCAGAAAGCATCACAATTGTTACACTTGTTTTGCTTTATAATGAAAAAGTAAGTATGTAGACAGCTGTAGTTCAATTTTTACCATGATTCATTCCTTATTTCAACCTGGATTTATATTGGATTATGGTGTAGACATCTCATATCAGAGGGTCTTCCAGAATAAAGACATTGAGTTTTATTAGCCAGATAAAGATTGCTCCAGCACTGGGAAATCTGTGACAGAGGGAAGAGCATGTGAGCACCAACTACTGTAGATGGCTCCACATCTATTTTTAAGCCTTAAAAATTTAAAAGATGCCATCTATCCTTACTGTTGGATTTTTCCTGGAAGGTTGTTCACCAACACAGCCTCCTCGCTTTGCCCCTGCAGAGCTTTGATCCACCCTGTCCCACAGCAGGTCAAGCATCACAGTACACAGAATGAAGTTCCCGTTTTAATATACCTGTTTTATTAATGACTTTAAAAGTTATGCCATCTGAGAAATGGGGATACAATGGAAATACCTGCACACAAGCCAGGCGTGTTCACAGCAGACAAAGCCTGGGAGAAAGAGAGCAGTCATATTTGCTTCCCTTAAAGTTATGCTCAGAAAGGTTTGCTACCCTTCCTAGAAAGCAGCAACACGTAAGCCACCACAGCCAAACCCTCCGCTGGGAAGAACATACCGAGTCTGCAAGCAATCCAGAGAATGCTCTGGAAGCCAGTGTTTTCTAGTTAATTAAGTATTGTGCAGAGACAAACCAGACTCTGCAAGGCTTTACATAGCTGCAAATAACTCCTCAATAGAGACATCTCAGCTAGTTCTTTAAGGCACTTGTGTTTCATCAGCCCTACTTTGCTTTTAGCTGCAGACAGCTCGAGGCAGTTGCTGCTCGTCGAAGAGATTGTTTCCCTGTGACACTAACAGTACTTCAATTAATGCAACAAGACACTCCAAGCGTGTTAGTGGCATACCAGCAACTAGGGGCTGAGAGCTAACCCCGTGGCATCTCGCTCCAGCAGTCTCCCATACATCAGGAGAAAGGACAGGCCAGATGCCTGCAAACTCCACGGGGTCTTCCAAGGGGAAAAGCGTCATCTTCAAAGTCCTGCACAGGAGGGCAACCGGCACCCTCTGGATGCTACACCATCAGCACTCCCCACACTGCTCCCTGTACAGTGAAGAACCAATGAAGAGTGAAGAAGGCCAATGGCATCTTGGCTTGTATCAGAAATGGCGTGACCAGCAGGTCCAGGGAGGTTCTTCTCCCTCTGTACTCGGCACTGGTGAGACCGCACCTCGAGTACTGTGTTCAGTTCTGGGCCCCTCACCACGAGAAGGATGTTGAGGCTCTGGAGCGAGTCCAGAGAAGAGCAACGAAGCTGGTGAAGGGGCTGGAGAACAAGAGGAGCAGCTGAGAGAGCTGGGGGTGTTTATCCTGGAGAAGAGGAGGCTGAGGAGAGACCTCACTGCTCTCTACAACTACCTGAAGGGAGGTTGTGGAGAGGAGGGAGCTGGCCTCTTCTCCCAAGTGACAGGGGACAGGACGAGAGGGAATGGCCACAAGCTCCACCAGGGGAGATTTAGGCTGGACATTAGGAAAAAATTCTTCACAGAGAGGGTGGTTAGGCATTGGAACGGTCTGCCCAGGGAGGTGGTTGAGTCACCATCCCTGGAGGTGTTTAAGGTGAGGGTGGATGAGGTGCTTAGGAGAATGATTTAGGGATTGGTGGGAATGGTTGGACTCGACGATCCAGTGGGTCTCTTCCAACTTGGTTATTCTGTGATTCTGTGTGATTCTGTGAACAGGCTTCAGGAATATCACCTGCCCTCACTTTGGGGCTCCGGTGCCTTCTTCTGCCTGCACCTCAACAACGGCAGCAGAGGAGATCCTGAGGCAGCACAGAGGCTGCTCTAATCCACGGCTTGCAGCTAACCCGAGTTCAGGTGTGGATGCAGGAAGGGTTAGCTAAGCCTTAACAACAGGGAGCTCGATAAAGGCATTGGACTGCAACCAAGACGTGTGGCTGGGAGCCTCCCACCCCAGAAGGAGAGGGGGATTGGCTGCACCTTGAAGAACATCAAGCACCTCTTCCCTTTTAAAGCTCTTCAGGCTCACCAAAGGCCCCCTATTTCCTATTTTGATTTTTAATTGTTACTTGAACACGCAGTTAAGCCAATCCAACATAAAATGACGGTCCAAGCGTCTCCGTATGCAGTGCAAATCTAACTCTAATCTTAAAATCAAAACACAATAACTAGGCTTTGCCCTAAGCAGAGGAAAAATCTCCGTGATATATTTCCCCTGAGAAAGGTCTCATCTGTATCCCAGAACAAGACATTATTCTAAAATTATAAGCACAAGAAAAAGTCTTTTACGGTACAGAGTCCAAAAAATTACTCCCGTTTCACATGTAGGTATAAAGCACTAAATGAGATGACAGGTGATTGCAAGCAAAAGCACTCGACACAACAGAGCATCTTCTTTCCAAAAACACAGGTCCAGTGGTCACTAGTGGCCACTGACAGAAGCTCTGCTTGCAGACCAAAGCTGATCTTGTTCATTGTTTTAAGAAACTCTGGCCAGTTGTGCTTCCACGCTGTCAGCGGTTTCCTAGCACATAACCTCCTCTGTCACTGCTAATGATATAACAGAGGGACACCATTGGCTGAGGGAATTTCTTTCCATCCTTATAGGGAGAAAAAAAATATCGGGAAGAGCGTGCTTTCTCCTGAATACATTTCCTCTGCAGAAGACACATGTGATACAAATGTTGCTATGGAAACTATTCTATTAAATAATATTACATTAAATTTACATATTTAAAGTGCACAAAACCAGTCCAGGTACAAAACTAATTAGCTTAAAGTCAATCTTGAAATTACAAAGCAGGGCCTACCAGAATTGCCATTTTCCTTTTAAAAGAGGTTTGGTTTTGAGCAAGCTGCTTATCTGCACCCCTTTCTTTCCGAATGTAGCACTTGCACCCCTTTTATTCAGAAAACTCATTTCTTGAGATAATTTGTAGATACAAGCCCTGCTCCTAGTTCCCTTGGTGATGGAATTAGCATAGTATTACAGAGAAAAACCTAGGAGCTGAATTCAGTCTGAAAAGACAATGCACTGATTACAGCTGTGCCACCACAATACAGGGGAGTATTTTAATAAGTCCCTCTTACATCTCACCACAGACAGAGTATTGAAATCCTTCTCAATTAAACGGGAGTCCTGCATGGGGCTGGAGTAGGCTTGTCCTTCCTAACGTTTTCACGGGAAGGTACTTTCAAAGTCAGTATTTTAAGGTCTAAAGCATTTTTTTCCCTTTCCAGCTCCAGCTGCTGGGTGTCCAATAGCCCTCCCCAATGCAGCCACCAGAAAACAATCTGTTTACACCACTTCTCCCCCTCTGAAGAAGCCAAGCTCCCGTTAGCCACCAAGTAAAACTTAATTCCAGCCCTTCCTATGGGCAGGTGGGAGCCCCAGGTGCTCAGCCAGCTTCAGTACCAGCCGTGCGCACACACACACACCTGCAGCAGGGAGGAAAAGAAGAAGAAAGGGCACGTTTTTGCTGGGGCTGTGTACCCAGAAGTGGGAGCTGCCAGTTGTGCTGCAGCTGCAAGCAGCACAAGCTTGTCCTGCATTTAAAGTACTTGGGTTCATCATAATTACCTGGTTTTACTTCGGTGCTGTAAATCTGAACACTGTGCTTTTAAGCAGCTTAGAGAAAATGCAAGTTACGGGAAGAAATCTGCAGCCCTGTTTCAACCATCCATCCTTAAGTAGCGAGCCAAGACTGTAAATTGAAAAGTGCAAGGAAAGAAAAGCATTACTGCTGATGAAAATACGTATTTCCAAATAAACGGAGCAGCAAGATTTGAACAGGTTACTTCATCCTCGAAGCTCAGGCCTCTATCACCAGACCTGAAGCCGGGACAGCCAGATCACAGCAGCTGCTACCTCCCCTCCTCGTGTTCCCCACATCACTGGAGAGCCACAGGGACAGCACAACAGAGCCAAGGGCAGCTTAGGGCAACAAGGTCAGGGTTGTGCATTTTAACAGATCGATAGCCATGGGAACTGTCTGGGGCTTTGGTTGGACCTCTTCGCAAGAACGCTTTCCATCACCCCTTTCACACTTCCCAGCCATTGATAACGATACAGGCCTTTGGAATGAGAAAGGATGAGATCAAATAAAGAAACTGTCTTTTCGAAGAAAACATTTAACGTGGATCCAGTGTCGTTCTCCATTTTTCCCTTTGTTTTTGCATTCAGCTCTCAAATGCACTTCTACTAAAAGGGCATTGAACACTTCCTCATCACCACCACCCTCAGAGTGTTTTAGAAAACCTTAAGAAAGGAAAGTCAGAAGCAGTAACAGAATTTAAACCTATTTCATAGGTAGATACACCTTATTCACGTGCTCATTAGGTTTCACTCTTACAGTATGGAAAAATGTGATAAGTTTAATCTTACTATTCATTTAAGCTAGAGCAAACGGGACACTAATATATATTCAGTATTGGAAGGACAGTTACAATACACTAATTCAGTCAAATTCACTACAGGTTCTCTCACAATCTCGTTTTCTCCCTCTGTTAGAGAGTCAGACAATTCTCAAAGAATGAGCTATGCCTGCGAGTCCAGGTACAAGGAAAACAGCCTGCTGGAATACTTTAGAATGCTTTCCAATTTCCAAACAAGTCAGGGAAATGCAAGTTACCAAAACTGCAGAGAAGCCATTGAATATGGATACAGCAAGAGAACGAAACTATAACTGTAACAAGCCAACAAAAGCTTTCTGATGACCATGCACCCTCGATAATATAATTGATGCAGGACACCTGCTATGAAAAATTCAGAATTGCTAAGCCGTTAGTTCTTAGTAAATATAATAAATGAGTTACTTTCCTGTCCCGAGAGGCAGATATATCAATTAAAGCCTTTTATATAGACTAAGCCTCTCTCCAGCCTGTGTCCTCCTTTTGATAGGAGGTGTGGAACACGCAAGTCCCATTACGGGAGCGGCTGCCCGGGGGAGCAGGCAGCAGCAACCCAGGAACTGTAGGAAGAGATCGAAGATGCTGCAAGAGAGCATCGGCCAAACCAGGTGCCGTAGGGAACTGGTGCACAACTATTCCATATCTAGTCCATACAACAGAAACTAGGAACACGCCACGGCAGGAAAAGAACATCCTTAAAATAAGTTTAAAACTACATAAGGAGCTAAAGGGGCCTTTTGGGGGGGTTTAGTTTTGTGCAAGCCAAGTGAACTTGCAAGCCCTAACGATGTCGCGAGGTCTTCGCCCGACCCACCCAAGACCTCAACGCCCCGATTTGCAGCAGCCCCGTCCCAGAACCCCGGGGGTACAGCAGCTGCTCAGCCCTCACCCCTGCACCCCAGACCCTCGGGCACCTTCCTCCCAGCCACCCTCCTCCTCGCCCGCGCTCAGAGGCAGCTCCAAGCCCCAAACTGGGTGCCCGGGGAGCTCAGCATGAAGGGCAGAGCAGAGGTGGAGGCAGCGCAGCCCTTCCCAGCAGCATCCCCTCGAGAGGGAAATGCACATATATACCCACATACACATAAATATAACATATAGATATATAAACACGCTTTTTCAGGTGTCCTTATGTCGCTCCCCCTCCCCACATTCATTTTGTTCCATTTCTCAGTTTGCAATAAGAGGACAAAAGGGGGGGGGGGGGGGGTGGAATGAAAGGGAACCCGAGGGTAGGTGCCCCAGGTAAAGGGACCAGCGCTCACCCCCAGCCTCCTGCTCCGGATCCGCACGTATCCCTGCTTGACGATGTCGTTGAAATTGGAGGCCATCCTTCCCCGGGACACCTGGAGGCGGCCGGCGCGGCTCAGCCAGCCCGCATGGCAGCGGCAGCACCAGCCTCCGCAGCCGCGCCCCGCTCCGCACCGCACCGCCCCGAGCGGACCCGCCCCGCCCCGCTCAGCCCCTCTCAGCCCCGCTCCGCCCCGCTCAGCCCCTCTCCGCCCCGCTCCGCCCCGCTCCTGCATCCCTTTCCCAGCGCGCAGCATCCCCGGCCGGGATGCTCGCACCCCAGCATCCCCCATCCCGCATCCTCGCGGCCCCCGCTCCCAAAAAGTCAGCTCGGAGGAAGGGGTCCCTGCTCCCAGAAGTCAGTTCGGAGGAGCAGGACGCTCAGAGGTCCCGGTACCCCCCGTCCCCCCGCTCCCAACTCCCCTCCAGCTCTTGGGAAGCTGTGCTAAAGGTTTTCTGCCTCCCCGCGTTGCACCGAGTGGTTTTCCTCCCGCTGCAGGTGGCTCTGCTGGGAATAAACCAACCTGCCCCGTCGTGCTGAGTTTTCCCCAGGGAAGCGGCTTTCCCAGCGAGTCTCTGGGGTGCCCGGGAGCCTGCCAGGTGGCACAGCTCCAGGCTCTCGGTGGGTAACCTGAGCTGTGTCCCGCGGGCGCTCCGTGTCGTGGAAATGTCACACGAGCACGCGCTGCGCTTTCCAGGCGATGCGCGGTTGTGGTGATGACCTTGCCTGGCACCGGGCCCTGGGGTTGCCTTCTGCGCCCCCCGACTTCTCCTTTTCCGAGAAGACGTAAATATTGCCGAGCGTACGTGGAGCTCCAGCAGCTCCGCTTGCTCCATAGGGGTTACCTTGAAGTGGAACGCTATAAATACCGTGTCCTGGAAAGAGAGACTGTTCATCTCATAACATCTTTTAATAGCATTGCAAATAGAGGCAGCCTGAGGAGGTCAGCCAGATAGATGACTTTGACTTTGGGAGTTACCGTGCCGTGGAAATTGCGGATGGGGCAGCAAGGAGAAGGGCAGAGCAGAGAATCACCGAGGAGCGTAACAGGGACGGCACGGAATCGCAGAACCACCAGGTTGGACAAGACCCGCCGGATCATTGAGTCCAACCATTCCTATCAAACACTAAACCATGTCCCTCAGCACCTCGTCCACCCGTCCCTTAAACCCCTCCCTCACAGCTCTGCCAAGTGCAGGGTGATATGGGAGCGATGCCTATTTTGATTTACTTGTTCTACGACTACAAAACTCACCTGTGATAAACCCGGCCCCTTTCCGTTTTAAATATGCGTTTCTTTCATTTTAGGAGCAGCTGAAATGATGGTGGTTGCTGTGCTGTGGTAACAGCGTGGGGCTTTCCGTTTCTGCTTGAAGAGGGGATTATGCTTTGCAAGGCTTTAGGAAATATTAATTGATGGAGTGAATTACAGAGATAGAGTGTAAGACTCTCTAGCTGAAGGGCTAATTCTCTTAGGATGAAGGAGACAAGTTTGCAGCCTTTGCCTCAGAGTCTACTTTATTACTTTGCACTTCTCTCTCCTTTTTACTGAGCTCTTCTACAGAATGCATAAAATAGAACTGCTTCAGCTAGAAACAACTTCCACACCCATGCACCAAAATACTCCAGAAATTAGATTATTCTGAGTCTGTTTCCTAGGATAATACGTCTGTAAAACAACACAGAAGTGGCATAACACAAAGCACAGGTAACTCACTGCAAAAAGTAATGTATTTTTGTTAAATATATTATACGGATCCAAGAATACTGTTCATACCACTGCCACAGTACCGTTCGCTAGGTTTCATTGCTGGTCAAAAGCCAGAAAAGTTAAAACATCCAGCCTGCTCCATCTTCATGTAGAACTGTGCATTCAGCATGGAAGCATATTTCACAATCTCAAGCACCAGGAAAATATTAATGCTAGAAGCATCAGGTATATTCTAAACCCGGGGGCTGGGGGAAAGAAATAAAAAACAAGCAAAGAAAAAAATGAAAGAGTGCCTGTTTTGGTTTCAGAGACATTTGTAGCAGGAAACAAATTACAAAGCCCCTTCAGATGTCTTTTGAACAAGTTTAGACGCTTCTTCTAATCCCTTCCAGTACCTGTACTGCTGATTTCATTAGCCACTCGCATATTCTTGCAGGTAAACACATTCCTATGAGCTTTGCTAAGTAAAGGTGGATTTAAGCCTGTGCTTATTCTTTGATGAATTAGGATATTAGTGTCCACTTACATTTTTACTTTGAACAACATAAATCCCTTACACATGCTATGGTTCAAAGAGAAAATGCATTTTAATCCCCGAGTGTGCAATATGTTCCAAGAATGTGCCAGAAAATCTCATTGTGCAGGATTTGAACCCAATACTATCCCTAGAAAAAACCCTGTTTACCAGGTTTTCAATACTGATGCAAATGTGTGCTCTCATTGTTTTGACAGGAGATCTTCTTTCATTTCCCTAGGGGTCTATTGACCATTTGCACTCCCCATAAGGAAATGCAACGCATGTTTAGCTATATTCAAAACTGTATAAAACCTTTTTTTAATAAGCTTTCATTGAAATGCAAATTCTTTTCCCTTTAAGGACAATGTTATTGCTATTTTTTCTTATGAAGATAAGAGTCAAGGGTCACTTTGAAGTACTAGCCTGTTGTTAATAATTGAAGTAGATTATTGTTATATTCTAATCTCATAATAACTATCATTGAATTGCCCTACAGTGAGCTCGCTTGCTTTTGGGGCTCTGGAAACAGAAATCACAGTTATGCGTTTTAACTGAAAATGAAGGTATTACTTAGATTTTTCAAAATGCCATACTGACATTTTAAAAAGAAGTTACAGTCACCTTATTATATTTGCAGCATGTCATCCCCTGTGTCCGTAATATTATTTCATCACAGTCTACAGGCAAATTTTGACAAACATCTCTGAGACTTACCAAGTTAAAGAATAAGAATACTGCAGAGGTCATTTTAAGGAGGCAATATTTTCTGTGGAAATTATTTCCTTGAACAGATGGAGCTGGTACTAGTCAAACATTTCCTGACAAAAAAAAAAGTTTCTCATTTGATCACCCTGAAATGATTTTCTGGAAATGTGTAACATGCATCAATATTTTTTTTTATGAAAAGCCCCCGTAAAATTTTGTCTCCATAAGGTCAAGATGCCAACATTTTTCCACTATTGTTTTGATTTTTCAGAGCAGTTTAGATATGATAGCGTCGCAATGAAGTGTTCTGACCTTATCAAGTACTTTGAGGTTATTGGAATGCAATATTTCAAACAGTATCTCTACGGAAAGCTTTTTGGCATTCCTATGTCTAATTTTGTTTTGGTATGAAATCAGTTTTTGACATTTCATTCTGTTATTTTCATTGGAAATTCTGAATTTGGACTATTTCTAGCTGCTAGGAAATGCAACAGATAGTGAGCAAACCCAAAGGTGTGACATTTAAAAAATGAGGATTTTTTTCCTATGCTCTTGCAAACCTTGAAATCCCTTTTGCAAAGTCAAACCTGTAATGCCGACTTGGATCATTAGCCCAGCCATTATTTATCTTGGAAACTGCAAAAGAGAAGTTTATTCTGAATTTACTTATTTCGCAATGAAGAGGTGTGATTTGTTTTGCCTTATAATTGTGGCTTCTTCTACCTCTGGTGCTAATGCAAAACCATACGCTGGGGCCACAGCATTGAACTGCTCACAAATTCCCTTCCTTCACCATTTCCTATTGTATCGCAGTGCTAATTGATTTTAAGTGAATGAATTCTGCGGAAATGAAGATTTCTCAGATGCTTTTCTCTGCTGTTCTCCTGTGTCTTTGTTTCTAACACACCAGCACTGCCAGGCTTCAAGCAGAGGAACAGTGTGGGGGTCCCAGGATTTAGGAAACCTTTATAAAGTCCGAGCTAGCCATTTGTTTACCTGGTGAAGTGGGGGCAAGACCCTTGGCTAAGAAATCCCGATTTGTTCTAGAGATTTTTGAATACACTAGGTACAAAATTGCGTTAGTGAAATGCACACACAACTTATTGGCAGAATTACTATGCAGATGTCAGTCAGTGCTGAAACATGGAAATTCATGAGATTGAACAGCTAACTTAAAAAAAAAAAACCAACCCAGTACCATAACAGAATGTAGGCATACAGCTACCTGCACAGTAAACAGGAAAGTGCCTGCCAGCATAAGCCGCGGATAATCAATATTTAATGAAAATAAATAATCTATTAACCACGCTAACATGCCATTTTGCACAGTGATGTTGCAGTATCAGGCACTGAAATTACTTTGCCTCTGCACAATTCATTCAAATAATTTTGCTTCTTGTACACCACGGTGGTGAGAGGCAGAGAAGAGAGTGGGGGCTGGTGAGGGGAGCAGCAAATTAAATGCATCCTTTTACTGGGAACTCTGGTTCTGATTGTAGTATTTTGTCCCTAACAAAATTACTGTCAACACAGTGAATGTTAAGATAGAAATAAATATATATACTGACTGAATCTGCAAGCAAAGTGAATCCAGGGTAACATTAGCTACTGAAAAACCCAGCATTGATTTTGCTTGCTTTGTATTTCTGTGACAGTTACGAGCATTTAAGCAACTTTTTCATCCTTGCTCTCCTGAAGACGTACATCAAGGGACCTTCCTGCATCTGCAGAACACGGATGGAGGGATTAAGCGGGACTGACTGGCAGGTCACAAGGTCCCCATCCATCCTCCCTTTTCCTATAGGTCATTTATCAGAGTCTGCAGTGTATCAAAGCGAAGCTCTGGGACCAGCAGCACGCTCTGATCTTCAGCTATGGCAGAGCTGGAGTGAAATAGCCTGTGCAGTTGCAGTTTCCCCGACTGCCTGTTTGATATTTCCCATCTGAGCCAGCACAAGAACATTAATCCCAGACTAGATCCCAAAATATGCGACTGTAGTCTTTATCAAGCCACAAGTAGATAATGCAGCAGTGCCAAAGACCCAAACCTCAGCGGCAGCTGCATCTGGATTATGACACATGCTCATGAAAGACTCATTCACGTTCCTTCGTGTGTTTGGACCTAACTGTGTTGCTTGTGTAGGTGGATTTCACTGCACGACATACACGGTTGTCATTGGGTCTGGTTTGGCTAAGCCCGAAAGCAAGTCGAATAATTCCTCCAAGAGATTCTTCAAAACAGGACCTACCACAACTCCTGTGAAATTCCCTATCTTCAGGGATAAATCAGCACTTTCCGAGACAGGGAAGGCAACCCTGCTAAAGGGTATCTCAAGACCTTAATTGCCCACATCAAGCTGCGAGTGAGATTTAGCAGACAAAGATGTAGAACTCATACCATAAATGGATGGTTCGGTTATCGTTTGCTTGCAAAGGAACTTGACTGGGAAAGCATTAATGATACCCAAGGAAATATTTAATCCAGGGTTTATATTTAATGTTGTCTGAAATTTTAAGAAGACTGTGTAGGAACCTAAAACTTGCTTCTGGTAACACTGTCTAGGAAGAGAGTTAGGACCAGTACTAGCACTCAGGCTGTGCTATGCCTCATCAGTGCAGTAAGAGGATACTGGTTGCTATTACAGTGTATTTAAATAAGTAATTCACTATTATCATATTGCAAGAACCAGCTGAGTTGTAGTTTAAACCAATTGTTAATGGCTTCCCTTGAAATTTCAAACAAAAGCTTCTTTACATTTTATCATGATTATAAACGTGAGAAATTGTTTATAAATTAGACTTTAGTGTACATTTTTATAGATATTCCAATATTGACCGGTCCTAGCGAAATTTATTTCCTGTTGTTTTGCCCTAAATACTCATTACTGTGCCAATGTCAAGCTAATTGGATATCTGTGTTAACAATACTTCTACAAGGCAAATTATTATCTTGACTCAGTGCATGTTTAAGCATTTATTGCGGCATGTCTACTGAAAATTTACGCCTGAAAATTTTTTGATCTTTTCTTTGCTGTTAAATGAGTTAGAAAAAAAAAGTCTATATTCTAATAATAGTATTTGCAGATGGCGTTTGGAAAAGATGTCAAATAGTGTCAGTTTACAATGTAGAGTTGCTATTATGTGCTGCCTTATATAATCAGTAGATTTGGGAGCTAGATTTTAATTTTTCATTGTGCAGTTGCAAGGTTAAATTTGCATGAGTGTTTACCAGAGCTGGGCATGTGAATAAAATGAATGAATGAATGTATAAAGAAACAACAGTCTCTGTTGCAGAACGACTTGCAGGTAAGAAAAGCCAAAGTACAACACCCTGTACCCTGGAGCTATTGAACAGGGAAGGTGTGAAGAGTGGATTTTGTTCTCCGTGTCATTCTTCAAACATATCAATGCCTTTGTGTAGAGGTGATGCAAGAGGACTTGTGCTTGTAATGCACTAAAAGGCTAAAGCGAGTTATTTCCCTTTAGAAGCAAGGCAGATTACTAGGAAAGAATGGCTGAATCACAGTACCTTCAGAGCAAAGCAAGAAAAGCTAGCAAACTAAAAAGATGTACTTCCTAACTCTCCTTAACTAGAGCTAAAATATGCCAGCAAGTCCGGTATACAAATGGTAAAAGATTCTAAAAGGCTAAGTGATTTCTCAGATTTCCCAGGGTTTTGATCAGATATAGCACAAGAATTCATCCCATGTGCTTACGACTCTGGAGAGCTGTAAATGTTGCAGTTGTTCGATATCTTGAGGAGCAGATTCCAGCACAGGCGTAGATTGTCTTAAACAGGAAAAGTACGCCAAAGGGTTAATATCAATTTTATGTCAGGTCACTCAAAGCAAAAAAAGTCAAGGCTTGTGGCTGTAGAATGTATCAGTAAAAATATTTGTTTGCTGTCACTCAAAGTTTAACAAGTTTTCTAAGAGACTTCCCATAAACCAAACATCTGGCTGTACTGGGTGGAATTTACAGACCTTTCCCATGCAGCTACTTCCCTGAGGAACAGAGAAGAACGACTTAATGCCCAATTATCCCTGATTTTCATGCAATTTACACAGAAAATATTGTAAATTGCATCTCTCATGTAAATTATTTCAAATGAGTATTCATTAACACAGGTGACTTTGCTCGCCAAGGCTTAGCTGGCTCTGGGGACTCATCAGTTGTCCTAAATGGTGGATGTGCACACTGATTAGCAGAAACGGAGAGGAGAAGGAAAAGCACAGGCATAAATAGACAAAGAGCACTCATTCGTAAACAAAAACAACAAAGCCAACTTGAAAAACATGCACTGCCCAACATTAACAAGTCTTGTCAACAATGCTTTTGTTTTCTTCCTGGTCTGTAAATATTAGATTAATTCAAATATAACTTCATCGTTGTTTGTGGCCAGACTCATCTATCTCACGTCATGTTAATAATCCTTCAATAAATGGCTTACAATGCTTAAAAAAATGTTAAATTGATATTAATAATATGTGCATTTGGGTGGTAAAAAGCATTAGTCTAAAACGTTGTAAGTTAGTAAAACACCACTCATCCTGTGCACTCAGCAACTCCTGGGGAGTCTGCCATTCCCTGATTTATCTGTGGAGAAGGATTCATTTCTCTCCTGCAAATCTCTTGGTAATTTTTGACCACGAGCACTAAAATGCTACAGTCCTGACTCATCAAGAGCTTTAACTCTGAACTTAATTTAAAGCATTTCCATAGTGACATTACAAATTAACGGTCTTACTCATGCAATAATGTTTACTATCTGTTCAGACAATAGTTGTCCCAGGTCTTCACTCCTTGAATGACGGATGAGTAATTCTGAGGCCCCTCTCTATCAATAACACTAGTTTTGAGGTTTTTTTCTGGAGAAACTGGTGTCTACTTATTGTAAATTTATTATGAGCTTGTGGTTGGAGTCTCAGTAAATCTGAACTGGCAAAGTTTCATTCCCTTCAGCTGAATTCTGTGGGTTTGCACTAGGAGACATGTTGGTCTTTATATTTTGTCCTGGAAGCTTTCCTCACGGTCTTCAATCCCAACAGATGCTGCAAACTAAAGGTGTCAAGTAATTGTCCGCGGTTAACCTTTAACTTCTGAATTTCACACAAGATGTAAGACTTTAATACAGAAGGCTGGTGCTCCGCTAATGACATGCAGGCTGCCAGGGCAATTAATTTGGCCATCAAGGCATTTTCTGGCAGCTTCCTCATAGAGAAATCCCTTATATCTGGGTAGGAGTCATCAGCAAATATATTTTTCTGGCAGCTTGCTTTCTCTTTTCTGAACATTCTTCATCTACACGTCGGGCCAACAGCACATCCAACACTCGATGAAAATATGGGAAAGTTATCTCATGTAACACACGGACCTGTTGGTGTCTGGCACGAGCTCCTGGGGACAGTTTGTATCCCGTGCTGCATGACTTGGTGTGGCTGTGCTGGTGTGAGTCGTTCCACTTAGTTTATTGAAAATCCCGCTTCATAAGATTGATAGATCCATAGGACTGATAAGCTTTATTGATAGAAAGCTCTAATTCCCAGCTGTGGCTCAGTTCGGGATAGTAAAAGTAGTGTTTATATTTAGTCATGGAAATAAATAATGCACAAGTGTTACCATGGCATTTTAGCAGCATTTGGGTCTGAAACAGGCGTCGCTGTCATCCCTTCTCAGGCTGTTCAAGCCTTATACTTTGAGACAGTTCATTTCCTTAACATTAAAATTTAACAACAATCATCGATTTCTATTAGACTTGCTTGGGGTAGATTTGCTAAAAAGCATTTGTTTTCTTTTTTTTTTTTTTCAAACTGGAGAAGGAATGTTTGCCAATAAACAACATGTATAATTGTGAATCTGATTGAATGTATTATCTTTATAAATGTGCTTGCCAATTGGTTACCTTTATAAGCAAAACACATACCTACAATTACTAGATTTAAAGGTCCAGTTGTGCGATATCTAGTTTTAAGAGTGTACGAAATTGGTTGTATTGTTCAATAAAATTTTTCAGTGACTTTTCCCTACGAGGTTTTTTTTTCTGTATGTATCCATCATAAATTAAGGATCTTGACTATACTGTCTTGTTAACAATGCTTTGAAAATACTGATAGAATAAAAAATATAGCTAGTGGAATCTGTAAATCCAGTTTAGATATGTTCAGGAATCGCTGCCACCTCGCAAGACTGGATTGCAAATGTTGTGAAAATATGACAGCTTTTAGAGCCCTGGCACCTTATTTAATAACATGAGTGAATATTTTCTAAGTTTGCTTGATTTCTAGAAGAAGGGTAGAAAATTTATAATATATATTTATATTGATTTCACTGACTGACTGACTGATTGTTTTCAAGGACTTTCAGTTAATACTACTAGCTAAGCAGATGAAAAACCGATCTAGTGTGTACTTAATAACATTAAATTTCAGCAGAAGCACCATGAGCAACAATAAAATACTCTTCTATATAAAACACTGTGGACTTTTTGGTCTAAAATTCCTAAACTAATCCAAAAGGGAGATTATCCTTTCATTCAACAAATTTCAGTGGAGAAGATAAGCAATCATGCAAGAAGATAAGAAAGACTCCAAAATACATCCTTGTAAAATAAACTATTAAGACTTTGATGTTACCTAATCTGCCAGTGAAAGATTTCCCAAGTGTTACAAAATATAAACAATTGTACTTCAGGATTGAAAGGCACAATGCTGAGCTCTCTATGCACTTTTTTTGGTATTTAATAACTCAGCCAGTGCAAAATGAAACCCAGTCTTTGAGGAAGCACAAACCATACAATTGCATTCAAACTGCATCAATGTAAAAAAAATCAATATTAAACAAAGTACAGTTTGTCTCTGAGAAAGTTTATCAGAAATAAAGTGTTTTTAAAGAGCCAGGAGCACAGAGCCATTCCTGAGGCTGATGTGAGTCAAGTGTCCAGCTTCTCCCCTAGAGTTCAGGCACTGGGAGGTACTTTCTACCCAGAGTTGCCTCAAGTCACTTGCTGTGGATTCTCAATTCTTACCCTGAGCTGACCACGTTAAAGCCAGTTTAATTTCCCTCGGAAATGGTGTTGCACTTTGTGGTCTGAAAAAACTCACAGCCTTTTCTGGTTTCAGCGCAGCACTTCATTTGGAAACAAGAGCCAGAAAGAGAGACACCATATGGGATCTGCTACCACAAAGCCATGGTGCAAAGAAGCTTCTTGGTGATTCAGAGTTTGCACATGGGAAAAAGAATGAGCACGTCCTTCCTCCAGCAGATTATGAGGTCCTGGTGGTAACATTTCATGAGGGAGATATGTCTGTTCTATGCATAGAATGGAACTTCAGAGTATGTTTGATTACAAGAAGCATCTTGCACAAATCACTGGCAGATAAAGAGTACAAGACGGTTTAAAGCACCATTTGCACTGAGAAATGAATGTGTACATACAGATCTGCACAGGAATTATCATATCCTTTGCACCAAAAACTCTATAAAGCCCCATAATCCTTCTGCCATGTAGGTAAATTGCTGGGGGATTGGGAGTTGGGGATTTTTTTCCAGTTTACAGGTACTGAAATGCATGCAAAATGTTGAGTCATTTATTTAGTGCAATTCGACTACATTGGCATTATTGCAGTGCTGCAGATGATGTTGGCTAGAGGATAAGGAGCATTAGGAGCATGACACTATGCCCAGACAACAGCTGGTGGCGGCTCTCACCTCTTCCTAACAGCTTACAGAAGGAAATAATAGAGCAGCTTTGCAATAGGAAAATGATCCAACACACACTGAGAGTTTAATGGGATTTGCATCAAACCTGCAATTCATAGAATAAATGAGAAAACAATAAGACAAAGAGCTTCATTTGTCTCCTTGCTGATAAGGCTGGAAGTCAGTAAAAGCCCCATTCCCCACGGTGGAATTAACAAGATTCCAGCAATCAGCATCCTTGGTATTCAAGAGTGCATTATAAATGACAGATCAGGAGGAAAACGTGCTAGTAATCACAGAGATGGCTATATTTCATTTAGCTAAATGGATATTTGTATTTCCCCTGTGGGGAAGTAAAAGCTGAATGCGTCAGACTATTTTTCCTATGTTAAGTGTAAGTAAGCACACGTATGCATCAGGTGGATAAATATGGCCTTGCTGACAGACTTCTCTCTTGCAATCATTCTTTCAAATGAGACCATTACTAAATAAAAATATTTTTTTGTACTTTTGCCCCAGAATTTTGCTTGTAACTGCAAAGATGTTTCCATCACTGTGTTCTGTACGGGAGCAGAGTGTGTCTGCTCCGAAGCCAAAGGTGATACAAAACCTGGAAAATGCCTCAGTGTAGCATCTCCTCTTCTGCACCATTTTTATTCAACATTTTGTACAGAAAACATGGACGTCACCGAGGATGGATGATATGCAATAGGATGATTTAACCCTGAAAGCTGAATTTTCTACAGAGGTTTAAAAACAGTGCAATTAGGACTTAGAGTCGCCAAGTGATTGATACCACAAGGTACCTTTCATTTCTTTTAGTCATACTAGAGTAGCCCATTAATTTGAAACCCGCACAGTCACAAGTGTCACTTGCTCCCACATTTATCCATGAGGACCAAGAACCCATTTTTATAGGGAAATCAATACTGAATATAGCTGTGAATACCTTCAGACTAATCAAAAGCTTGGGTGACGTGACAGGGGGGAAGATTTCATTGAAGTTAACAAATTATTGGTGTGGCATAATGGTACTATGTTAAATGGATGTCACAGTGCAGACAGCTCCTGTTTTAAAAAATGCTCATTACATTTTCCCCTGGAGTGATGATTTATGCGATTAGGATGTTTTCTTCATCTAACCTCTCTCCTTGTGTTCGAGTTTTCTGCTGTCAACCATCTTTATTATATTGGAGCACCCTCAATGCCAAGTTTGTAGCAACAGCCAAATCTCTAGGAAGTTAATTTTCACCACTTTTTTTGAAGTGTCTCAAAATAAGGAATACAGGCAGTAAAATTATTTCACTGCTTAGTCTCAAAAATGTTGGAAGAACTGATTTTAAATCTATAACACACCTCTGCTACGTGCACAGACCACTGATAACGCTGCACTAATGGTCCATTTCTGTAATGCTGCCTCTGATCTACATTACTAAATTACTTAAGGACCATTCATGCATAATTTTTAGTACACTTAAAGAAATTTTTCTCAAGCCAAATCTATTTCTTCTCATCTCACTTATTGATTTTTCATCCAGTGCATGTTATGAGGAAGAGTGCTACAGTGAATTGAATCACAACAATTTGAAATCGCAATATGCTGCTACTTTCTTTTAGTGAATATGCACGTGTACCAGAAACCCAGAACTTGCCTATGTGGTCATTATGTGGTTGTCCTACACCAGCATCCTGTACTAGTTCTAAATAAGAACTAGTACAGCAGCATCTGCCATCCTATTCTTGGGAGTTTCAGAGAATAGAGAGACTGTATAATTAACAAGTCGGCACCCTGCAACTACCCTGAGGCAATGTGGAAGCTAAAAATGACTGGAGAAATGCAAGGAGTGGCAGAAGGACTTGTTATGTTCATTCAAATAATGAATTTGCTTTAAAGAATTGAGTGGAACTGTTGTCTTAGTAACCCACTCCGAGAACGAAAACATTTCAGTAAGTTGGCATGCAGTCACCGTAACATCTGCACTCTAAGGCAGGCTGGTGACGACTGCATAAGGATCCAAATTCTCTGGAAATATCTGGCATGAATTACCTTGGAATTTATCTAGTACTGAAGTAGACAGAACAAAAGTTTGCTTTTCACCCCTACTCCCCGCCCTGCCCTCCATCCCCTACTTCCCAAGGAGAGCCAGAAACAACAACACTGGGGGGCCAGTTCCGAATACACTACAATTGACCCCAGCTTTTCTGTTCAATGGATGACAGAGACGTTTTAAAACTTGGTATAGAATGGGCTGTATTGTCTTTAAAAAAGAAAAATCATACACTATATCACTCATAGCTACAGTTATGAAGAAAATAATCACATTTCTTTAGTTCTAAAGAAGGACAATCTGTTACTTCTGTCATTACTTTTTCTCCAGGCATTTTTTTTCATGAAAGCGCATAAAGACTTATTATTTAACAAATCTGGGTTAGGAAAATTGAAACAGGGCTGCAGCATCAAATGAAAATAAAAAGGGTAAGAAAAAGTGCATTCACGGAGTCGTCGTTATATTATAAAAATACGCAGAACAAGGGGCTTTTACATAATGTCTGCATCCCAAAGGACCCATGCTTGGACTGATGGTGTGTTAAGACAAGAAGACCCATGGAGGAAGAACCACGTGTCTCTTCTCAGTGCGTCATGTACTAAAAAAATTCCGTCCTGAGCTGACTGGTACCTTGCGTGATGACATTAACAGATTACGTGAGCAAAATTCATGTTAACAAAGTGACAATGGATTGCTCAATAAGTTGTGTGAGAGAGACAGTCTGGAAAACTTGCCCAGAAGACGACAATGCAAAATGAGAACCAAGCAACTTAACAGATCCCTGACAAACAGCAAAGAAGCTGGAACATCATATTCAAATATGAGTGTTGCCATGCTAGAGCACAGAAAGGGTTTGCAATGGTATGTCTATAGGTTAGAAATGTTATCACCGATTAATAAGCAGATGTGATATTTGTAGACACAATTCAGCATCTGACCGGGGTGTAATATGTTGCAGAGCTTTGGTGATCACCAGAGACAAAAGGATAAGAAAAAAGCAGCAGCAGCAAAGATGAAGTTAAGCTTCTGATATCCTTACCTAGAAATTTCTTCTAGAAATATTTAAAACCTCGCACAAGGGCTGGCTTTGTTTTTAAGTGCTTAACCTCTCCTAAAGTCACTGAGAAGACTTCCTTTGATCTCACTGAACTTTGAAGCAGGTCAGACAAGCAAAAGGGTGGTGCATATTGCCTTCCTCTATCACAGCACATTAACAGAAGAATCGGGATGACTGTGTCTATACTTTATAGAAACTAGAGTTAAGAACCTTTTAAATTAAGCATAACACCTCCATCTCTCAAGCAAAAAGTTTTAGTACTGTTTCCTAGACTACTTGAAAATATTCCAGCAATTTTTTCCTATATCAAGAAAATCTACTTAAGAATAAACACTTCATTTCATTTTATTTCATTACAGGGGTTTCACTGAAGCAAGCTCGATTTGTGCAGAGAGCAGATATCCAAACTCAAGGGCATCCATTTGTCATTTCTTACTCAGTGCCACATGGCTTGTATAATTAGCTGGGTAATATCTTCTTTTTCTAATAGCCTTCGACATTTGATGCTGATATAGATGCAGTCATAGTCACGATGCACTATTAGAAAGCAACCACATATCAGCTGAGAAAAAAAACATGGACAATTGTGCTTCTCTCAGTGCAATGAGCAGTGGGAGGACAAAGAGTTTTCTGCATTTCTAGTCTAGCTACTTCCAGCTACAAATGTACCAGTTCAGACTCATACTGCCGTCAAAACTCCTGAGCCGTATTTCCAACATAAATGTGAGTAATGCCTGGTTCAAAAGGACAGTGAAGTCAAGATTTTTTTGCCTACTGATTTCTCAGACTGTCAAATTAAGACAGTTTGTCTGTATAGGCAAAATGTCTGGGTTTTGTCGTGCGTGTCAAAGTTGGATGTTCAAATGGTATTATAATGTGTTTATTCAGACGTGCCTTTGGGGAGCTGTACAGATTCATTTGTGAAGGCCAGTTAGAATGTGAACATTGAAAACAGGCTTCAAAGCATGTAAACAGTGCTTGCTGACCTGCTGTGTATTTGACTTCATGTCTTTTAAAATGTAAATAAGAAACTCTCAAATATCTACAGCTAATTGAATGTGTGGAAAGCAAATATTTATTTTCACTGATGGAAATGCACAAGTGACAAATACAGTAATGAATGGCATACACCAAGAAACAAGGAGCTGTTGACTGGCGAGGCAGCACCATGAACAAGGACACCAAAAACACAGAACCTGAACTGGCCACTTCTTTCTAGAGGCACAAAGAGAGCGATGGAGCAGCCACCGTTCCACCACAGCTGGACATCATACCTGCAGAATAATACCTTAAAGAAACCTCTTAGATACTAAAAGGAAGATTTTCCAAATCCTAACTCGAGTGATTTAACCTAATTTGAATTGCACTACTCTTCTCCCTCTCTGAATATTAATTGGGATTTTTGACAGATAGGTTTACTGTCAGTGAGATGAAAGATATGCCTGTCAGCTAATGTTTACAAGTCAGTCTTCAAGCTGAGAGATAAAATTAAAACCATTACCATGCCACCAGTTTCAAACCAAACTTAACATCATACCCAATACTTTGCAATTAAGCTGAATTAGAGGAAATTAAGCAAAGAATCCTTCACTTTGGTTAGAATAGAATTTTTTCAGGCTCAGCACACTGTCCAGTTACACTTAGATTATGGATTTGGGGAGTGGGGAGAGGGAAAGCGAGTTCACCAATATATTCACGTGTTGCAAGGTCACTTGCTCAGAGACAGGCTCTTGCTCTACATCTACCAGGATGCTCTGCTCAGAGCAGAGACACAGCACAGTGTGAATTCATCATCTGGAGATGACAAGTTCTGGCTTGCTCTAGCCATGTGCTGTTACCGTGAATCGTGCTCTCCGCTATCTTCACCCAAATTTCAAGCCAGCTGTGTTCCAGCAGAAAGAGCCAAACAACTTGATTGTCCCTTTTTAAAAAGAGCATCCATGGGTAGCCATGACGTCCATCAGCTTCCTCACCTGCTGCCACTTTGACACCGAGGAAAGGTTGAGTGGGACGTTCTGTGCTACAGGAACAACGTGAAGGGGACCCGCTGCCCACCCCACCACCGACCAAGGAGGATTTTCCTATTGTCTCTCAGACGATTTTCCCCATCTGGCAACTTCCACCCACATGCTCGGGAGAAGACACGGGTCATGGAATCTCACTTTGCCTCAAGAGCAAGAAATGGTCCAGTAAGTTACTTTGAGACAACATGTCTGGGACCAGTGAGTAATTGGATGAGACAGGAGAAGCCTGAGGCACTTTTCTGGGCCCATCTGAAGTACTAAGACGAAAATAAAACGTGGTGATTTGCAATACTGATTTATCTTGCAAATAGCACACATCAGCCTCAAACATTTGTCAGCCGTGACTCACTTCACAGTGACAGGTAGAAAGGTCAATGTTTACTTCTTCTTGAACAGAGAAAACCGGGGCTGCTAACAGAAAATCAGTTTTCAATTACCGGCTTAGCAAGTAATAATCAGTTTTATCCCATCCTTAGCTTGAAAAACTTGAGGCTATAGGAAATAATAAATTGGATTTTCAAATGCTGTAGCAAAAGTTAACTATTTACTATCAAATTAAAAACATCAAAAATTAAATGGGAAAGGCAGGTAAGTGGTGGCAGTGAAGTATACTGTCCAAGAGAAGTTGGAGTAGCAAGAGACATCTGGTATAGAGTTTTAGCTTGGAACAAGTATTTTCTGTTTGATTATTTGTTTTAATTACAATCCAATTCAAGACACTACAGTTAGTTTTTCTTCCATAAACTACAATGCCGCTAACACTTTAATAGACTATTCTGCCATCTATTTTAGTCTATTCAGTTTTTGATTGCCACAAGATTCTAAAACTAAAAACAAGATTAAATGCCTTGAGTCATTCTAGGGTGGATTTTAAGTCAATGTTACAGCACTAAGTACTGATTAAGAAACAAAATAATATTCCTTCAAAACAGTTTGGATGTATGGAAATAGAGAATGAATAAGCCCCACCACCACAATATTTTTTTTGTTTTACTCCAATTTTGGCAATTTTATGAGAATGTGTGAGGGCATTCTGTGGGTTTTATGAAAAATTTAAATTTTCATGATAGAAGGCAGCAGATGTTTTCTTGACGGGCTCACATCTGAGGGTTGTATTTAGCAAAGCTGTTTAGTACTACCATTCAGGTGTACTGGGGTTGTACAGCACTAGGTTTAGGGATGAATTTCAGCTGGACTAATTCGTCACACAAGGTCATAACAGTGTTGTGATTGTGAAAGAACCACAGATATACTGCACTAGAAAAGCTTTCCCCCTCGAGAAAGGGAGGAGATATCCAAACAATTCTACTCCCAGCTAAGGATGCATTATTAGGCAGCTTGCAGTGGGAAATTTGAAAGTAGGTTGGTGAATGATCTTTTGGGGAAGGTCCAGGCAGAGTTTGTCCTCTGGGAAAAACTACAATCTAGCTATAATCCACTTTGTTGGGTTCACGGGTATAGAGGCTTTTTCAGAGACAGATTGCAATTTAAAATGGATTAGCTACCAGTATCCAAAATGATATTTTAGAGGGAGGAATTTAAAGCAAAGGTTTTACGTGTGTTTATGTCCTTCTTCCTGCTGTTTCAGACATGAATCAAATATGGACAACAGCTAAATCCACATCTGTTCAAAGTGATTACTTCACTTGTTTCTTCTATGACCTCTTGATTTATTTCATCAAAAAGTGCCAGTCCTCCCCATTCTCTGGTATGGAATATCACTTTTCTAGCATCTCACAGCCTGTTTGTATTTTATATGCAATAAAAGGAATGAAACTCATGCATTTAGGCCTAACAACCTTTTTAAAAGTACTCTGGATGGATTAGCAGTTCAGAAAACAGGACAGAGAATGCCATGGGCCAAGAATATAACAGCTGTTTGTTTTGAAATATTACTGTTTGGACCTTTTTCTGTGGGCAGACAGGCACAAGAATGTAAACTCTAAGTTGTTTCTGCCAGTACAATGCCTGCCTCATGCATTTTCAGCAGCCAGCACAGAAATGAGTTTATTTAGAATTGAAATTATCTTATTATAATTTTATTATTAGTGGGTTCTGACCAAGTGAGGAAATGCTTTCCACTACTGAGAACATACTGTACAACCCATTTCCTTACAAAACAATTTAGGAAAATATGATCAGAGAATGATACCCGATTTTTGATTAATTTACACTACTCACAGAAGTTTGCAAAAAATACAGAATGAAACTCACTAAATTTGGTGAAAGTATTCCATGAGATTTGCATCCACTGTGCTACTTGTAGCATTACAAGAGTAATAAATACGGTAGCGCTGCATGAACCTTGTTTGCTCTGCATTTGTTAAACTATGCTAGCGGTGTCATAAAAATACCCCACATTTCTGAGTACTTCCAAGAACTCCAGCGTAAAATTTGGCTTTGCGCTGCAATATAGCCTAGATGAGCTTCTAATTAAAGAAATCAAAATTTAACTTTAGAGTAGAATGTCAAAGCCTGCAAGGAAACTGCTGAGCACACGAAGGGGAGGACGGCAAATAGCCTGCGAAGGTTCCCATGGTTGCTGGCAGCTCAGTAGTCTCTCTCTGAATGATTTATGAGCTCTCTAGCAGCCTTCACCAAATTCTACATTTCAGACACATGCCACAGCAGCTGTTTGTAGGTGTAACCAGGCTTTGCATGTTATAAATAATGAAACAGTTATTTAGATAGTACCTTCCCCAAGCGGTTTCTTCGAACCGAAGCTGTTGTGCAAAGGGCAGGAGTCATAACAACCTGGTTTCACCTCTGGCTGAAGAGGACTGACATGAGAGGGGGAAGAAATGCAGTTTTCCCAAGACCCAAAGTAACAATTTTCAAAAGCCTTTCTTCCCTCTATCACAAAAGCAGAAAAAGCAACATAAAGCTTGGGAATGTGTTTCAAGGAGGATGAGCCGAGTTGGCTTCCTAGGGGTCCGTTACACCAAAGGACAGCGGTTTAACTGCATTTTCTTCTTCCCCAATGTCCTTAAGATGACCAGATACGCAGAGAATTTAACACAAGAAAACTGGCTGAAGGTCTGGGGCTCTGAGAGGTGTCAGGGCAGGCTCTGGGGCAGCGTCATTCAGAAGGACTGGTTCTGCATGGCTTGGACCAGCACGAGGAATGAACAGGAGCAAAAGAGGTGCTTTAGTTCCTTGCACCAAGAAGGGGTAACACGATCTGAGCAGATTTCTCCATAAACCTGATACAATCGTGGACTAAATACAACTATGCAGCAACCCACTGCCAGAGAAGGTGAACGTTCCCGGATTAAACATAAGTGTGAACAGTAGGAAGTCTGCTCAAGCCCAATTTCTACACTGCTGTTCAGCCTGAAAAAGCCTAATTTTTAAAGGAGATGGGGTTTGATCTGTTCTTGGTCTTCACTCAATACAAGGTCCTTCATATGTAGTTCATGTCAATTCATGCTGTGACAGCTTTAGAACAACAGAGACTGTAAATAATGTGGTGTTTTGTTCATTTTGGATAAGCCTACAGAAAGAGACTGTCTCGCTGCTTAGGTTGTTGACAGACTATAGGATGAAAAGAACCTTCGGTTTTTAATGAGGGAGCAATCCTGCCAAAAGAGTAAATAAAGATAAGTGCGGAGATAGTTATTCCACAGGCCGGCTCCTCAATGATGTCAGAGTCACATTTCTAACCAACTTCACCGTTTTCATAAAACTGAAGATAGAGGCAATATCTCATAATATACTGGGTGGTGAGACTTTAACAAGGCTGTTTACTTCACACCTTCTGGCACTGCCTTTTCTTCATTTCTTACTAGTCTAATCAAATACGTTGCTTCTCTAGCTTTCTGTTCACATCAATTTGGAAAAGGGCTAACAAATGTCCTGCTTTTCCATGTGCATTCCCCGTTTCCCAGGACAAGATCCGAACTGGAGACGTTGATGTGGTCAAACTAAATGTCACGCAATTTTTCAGTGAATTCAGAAGTTCCCTGATGATTTATAAACCCTGACATAGCTTATACCAAAACTGGGACCCTCCAGAGCTCTTTTGTTGTACCCAAGTCAGAAATTAAAAAACAACACAAAAATTGCTCATGGCTGGATCATCATAGCAGTGAGATAATGAGCTAACTTTTTCCAAGGGACAGCTAAGAGAGAATATAATTATATTAATAAAATGATAATTATAATGAATGATTTTAATGAAAGTCCTCCGAAACATTCATTTCAGAAGCAAATAGTCTACACGTTAAGCTCTCTGAAATGCAAATGGTAAAAGTATAATGGGACATTTGGGAAAATGCATATTATCTTAGTATCACATATCTTCTCATGAAATGCAACCAACTTTTTTTTAAAAAGGAAAATAGGTCGTTTTGCAGAATTTACATTGAAATTGTCACAACTAAGGAAGGTCTGTGAAAGACACTACTGTATCGCTCCATTTTCCTAGTCAATAGTTGATAGAGATAGAGAGGTCTTTTCTTTCCATATTTATTTCATTAGTGTGGAATAATAAGCTCACATGTGCACAATGCACTTGAGAAGTGCACAAATTCTCCACAGCCCAAAGCAAAGCAGACAAACATTCACCTTAATTTTCAGCTGTATAACAGTGCCATACTGCCTTCAATCTCTCAATTATTAACTCCATTCCTCATTGACATTCAAGGTTTCTAGAAGAGGAAGGCAATATATGAACTATATCATGATATAGGTGCAGTTTGAGAGTAGCTTATCAAATTCAATTCAGAGAAGTGATAGAAGTCTCTCCCCTAATATTAGAACTATTATAACCAATCCAAAACCATTTTCTCTGTGAAGTGAGACGGCATCTTCTCCCTGTTCTGTTGTTTTCCAGTCCAAATGAGGGCTGTGTACAGCAGGATTGAGGAGACGGATTTGATAAAGTGATGATAAATGACCACCCTTCCACTGGCTTTGTAAGGGATATTATCTTGTGCAGTATTGCAGACAGGTTTGATTATTATCAGAAAACTGGACCACAACAAAAACCCACAACATCTCACATAACAAAATCTGTTTCTTCTATATCTTTGCTTCTTCTTTTTTTGGCTTCACTAAAGAAATACATTTTTTCCCTTAGCACTTACAGAGCTGTGATTTCTATAGAATGACCAATATATAACAGGAGCCACATGCCACTGTGGGGCTCAGACAACCTGGCCTTCTAAAATTAAGAAGTTGCCTCTTTATAATCATTTATGATACTCAGATGAAAGAGCCTGAACAAAGAATTTAGCTGAAAATGTAACTGCATGAGGCAAAGACTTGAGAAGAAACTAAAGTCCTTCCCCTGCTTCTCCACCACAGCTCAACTTTCAATCTCAGCAGTGTTTACAGCTATGGCAGAAAGCATTCTTTAATTTGTAAGCTGATCAAATTTGACCTAGAAGTTAGAGAAATGAGTGTAGCATTCTGATAATCCAATCTTTTCTCTAATATACAGCATTTTATAAACATCCTAACACACCTAGCAAGTTGAAGAAGTGGGACTAGATTAATGAGATATCACAGCTTTCCTTTACTCCGTGCTAAATATAAATAAATGCTATCAAAACTGCTCCTCCAAGTGTACAATTGGATCAAACCAGCACATTTCAGAACTGTCTCCCAAACCTATTTGCAGATATCGCCCAAAGGGAAAAATACTGAAATGAAAAATTAGCTTATTGGAGGTAGATACCCCTTCCCTGCCAGTGGTGCTCAGTAGGGTCAGCTTCACAAACACATTGTTCTCTCCCCTTAAGTCGTTTATTAGGATATATTAGTCCTTAAGCTACATGTGACTGACTGGCAAATGCTGCCGTGTGATGATGGGGCATAAGTATTTTAGTCTTGGTCTTTCCAAGTCGTAAGGGCCATACTGAATTTCAGGCACTAGTGACAAAAAACAATAGGATTTCTTGGACCCCAAATATTTTTTTTTTCAAACTAATGGCGTTACTCAGGCTGGATGTTGCATGTTTTCATAGCAACACAACTGGTTACCTTCAGATCATTGCTCTGGATAACTTCCATACATTATTCTAGGGCTTTGCCCAAGCCACTACCTACCAAGGCGGAAACTTATTTCACCACAAAGTCCAGAAGGCTCTAAAGGGACTCACAAACAGTTACTTAGGCTGAAATGAGCCTGAATCCCTCCGATTATGCACCAAGAAACCTCCTTTACTGATCAGGGTGTAATGACAATGGTTGTATGCAGCTGTAAGCAAGTACATCTGCAGGTTCTTGTTCTCCTGCACTGCAAGCTCCTGTTACACATCTTGGTGAAAAATGTTCTTGGGAGCTGGCATACACCAGTCATTATTTACTGGCATCCCAGTCATAATTTACCATGAACATTGCTACCTGCTCCTTAGAATTTATTTATAATTCTCACTTTTACACCGTGACACCAAATGATGTATGGTCAAACTGATATAAAACCATTAATATGCACAGATATGGAGAAGAATTTGCAAAACAAATACCAAAGAAAAATAGCTTCTAAAAGAGGCCAACACATTCTGCAGTGACATTCAGCAGCAAAAAGCTTGTGTTTCATTGGAATAATAATCAAACACTATCAGACGCCAAGCAAATACTCAGCCAAAAGAAAATAAACTTTACTATTTGGTCCTTCTGTCAATCCATCTGTCTCCTCCTTTGACTCAGCTTCCCAGCCTTATTTCTGATATTCCCTAACACAGTCATGGCTTACCGTATTTGCAACAATTAAAGTATTTCAAAATGTTCAATACCTGCATTTCTAGGGTTATTCTTGTTTGGTTTAGAACAAAAAAAAAAAAATGTTGATAAGAACTTTAGTTGACAAATATCCAAATATCAGTGTGAAGAAGTTTTTATTGCGCTGGCCACAGAATCTGAAATGTGTATGCACAGACTTGAAAATTGAGTTTGGCTAAATATACTGTTGCCTGCCACTTTTGCACATATTGCTTCAATCCTGTAATCAAATCTAAACTATAGATTTTTTACAATGAAAATGAAGTAATATTACTTTAGAGTCACCACTGCAGTCTTGTTTTCCTCATTATGCACCGTTGATTTATAATCATTTTAGCTTCCCTGTCTAGATTTGTTTTATCCTCTGAACAATCCTAAATCATAGGAAAATGAAAATAAAGCAAGAAAAGCCTTCATACGAGTAAGAAAAATCTATGACTGATCTTCCTAATGCTTTGAAGGCAAGCTGAAGCTGTTTATTTTTTCAAAGTTAAGTCAATTTGAAATAGTATCTATCATGACAGCTGCTGAGAAAATCGACCATACATTCCATGCAGTATTGTATACTTTGACATTTATTGTTCTGTTTCAGAATGAAGGGAGCATTTGGATGTTCTTCACAGACTACAAATTCCATATTGTTTTATTTAGGAACTGTTTAAAATATTGTAGGTCAAAATTAACTGTGGCATGTCTTATTCAAGGTGCAACAAATATTAATTATGGCGGTTAAAATCTGAAATTTAAAATATGGATTTAAAGATTATCAGAACAAAAGAAGTCTCAAAAGGCGCGTTTTCATAAGTTCTTATGAAAAACCTTGCCAGAATTGACTACTTTTTTTGACTACTTTTCAGCTGTAGCATTTTTCTTTCTAGTTCTCAGGAAGAAGGGAAAGAAGTGTTGCCAACCTATCCACAGAACTTCAAAACTGCATTTGAGAATAGTGAAGCAGAAAAAGTCCCAGTTTAATCTACTGTAACACTCATTTTGAGCCAATCTTACCCTCTCCAATTTCCTTTTCCTTTTATAACAGGTGCCCAACTCCGAAAGCCCTAAATTGAGAATAATGAATCAAATAACTTTTGTTGTGTAATTCAGCTGAAATCTCAGCACTACTCCCCACAATGGTATTAAAACTCAGGTGTGCCACTGCCCTACTCCACAAGCAACACCTTTTTTTCATCCAAGTGAGCAGGATACAGAGAGATGCAATTAAGAACCTAAGGGAAACCATGGCATTATTGACCCTTCCCTTGAAGGAGTTTGTCTCTCTTAACAGAGCTACTGGCAGCTAAATAAACCCAATTTCATTATCTCCTTAAACATCCGTAATCTATTGGGTACAAAAAATAATCCAAGAGTATTACTAGCATGCCATTTAAGTAAATTGTTTCATGCAATTGAAATTTATGTTGGTGCTTATGCATCTTACTCTGAGATTAACGGATATGAATTTTTTTTCAGTTTTGCTTATTATCAAGGGAAGCTGTTACACATGTTCCATTGGGAAAGGTGTTATTTAGGTTGAGCTAAAATACTCTTCCAGGAAGAACATTATTAAACCGAAGAAAGGCAACCAGAAAAGTGAATTAAAGTCTCCACTATTATGATCCTATATGTTGTTTGTTTAAAAAGATGGCTAATACAAATCACAAACTGAATTATTTGTAATGCAAGTAGTAACTAGATAAGAGCGTTACTTAGTTTACCATACAGTTCGTGGCAAAAAGGAGCAGCAAGTACCATGCGGACTCTACATTTTCCTTTTTCTTGCTGAAATAGAACTAAAATTTAGCATCAACACTGTCTCTGCTCTACAGAAAATGACATTGTTAACACATTAGTCATTTATAATCAGTCTATTGGATAGACATTCAACGCAGGGGTAGCAAGTATCACAGTGATATTAAAGCAATTATAAAAAAAAGAACACTATAACTAAAAGATTTGTTTGTGTATTTAACCAAAAATACAATGTCTCTATGTAAGAATATAGCTTCTGAATCTCAGTCCACTATGCACAATATTTGTAGTAGTTTAGAGCTCAGTTCAGGAAAGGACGTAATCACATTTCAATTCCATTGAGGCAATGGTTCAACAAGTAGAGATTTCTCTGGAGTAATGACATTTTGTTGAATAAAAGGATAAGAAGGAAACTATTCTCTCGCTTTCTATATATTTCTCTGCATCGGAAAATTAAAGAGAAAGTAAAAAAAGAGCTATGCCACGCTCCTAAATACCCGAGTACCCAACCAGATGCAAAGAGGAATGACCTGCAATTCCAAAAGGCAATGTAAAGATCTGAGAGCATGTATTACACTAATGCTGAGACATGATTTCAGTTTCCTATTTCTGAAAAATAATGAAGGAAACAAGTATTGATGAAGTTTATTTCCAAATATGTATGCCAAATAGCTTTTTTTTTTTTTTTACACTGTCAGCTTACATGCATGATGAATTCAATTACCCCTATGAGATGGTCGCACTGTTTAGACCACATATTTTTCCAGCTCTTGAGAAACTTTAGTAGACCTTCAGCCATCAAAATCCAAGTTGCGCTATTCATTATTTTGAGTGGTTTATCAGCGCTGCCAAAGATCCACAGAAAACTAGTCTTTCTTCTTCCTGAGATGGAAAATTAATTGTCACTGCTTAGGCAAAAACTGCATAGATACATCCATTTGGTTCTGTTCTATGGGAAGAACTTTAGCAAGGCCATGGCTGCCAAGAAGACAGAGTAGAGAACAGGGTAAGAAAAACTGGGCCAACATAACAGGCAGCAGCAATACCCTCCTCTTTTCAGCCACCAAATCATGAGGGACAAGACACGAAGCAGAAAGCAGCATAGTTTTTGTCAGGTGTGGCATCCAAATGTTTTCAGTACCAGCTGTGAGGCTTTGTGTGCAAAGGGAAAATAACTGTCAGTATTGAGGTGTGTCGATGCAGGAAAAGAGTGGAATAGACAGGGGAAGGAAGATAGCTGTGGGATTTTATATGAACTAGTTGTGATTCATTATGTAGGCTAGGGTAAACAACATCAAATGGCTGTTTAAGTCTACCTGAATTACTATGAGCACAGCTTCCTTAAGTGACTTGCTTGCTTGCTTTACTCTTTATAACCTGCTCTTTGAAGCCTGAAACTTCTGGCATCACATAGTCAAGGCTTCTGCTTTGTTTTCAGTTCATGATTTATTCATTTCTGCTCCTAGTACTGCATACACACTGCACCCACTCTACTTGTTAAACATTTGGCCTTTCTGCTTGGATCTGTAGGTTTTCAGATTGTGTTTTAAATTTGTATGCCTTGCCACAGTATTCTTGGGGTCCTACACCTTTTCAGGGAGTTGTACAGAAGTTTTGAAGCAGAAACACGGTAGTTTGCTGAAAGGAGAGCTTGTTAAGAGAGTACATCTATCGCATGCACTTGTTGATCACATCCTGCCTGCTCTCCACTGAATCTATCACTGAGCAAAATGAGACCAAGGATTGCAGGCAGCCTTGGTTGTTGGCCAAAGCAGCACTCTAACCCTGAGTACAAGTTAGATCAAGACAAGAACTACTGCTTCTAATAACTTAGGTTTCAAAACAAGACAGTTCTCATCTTGGGTGGCTTAATATGATAACATTTTCAAGACACAGCAAACTTTTCAAGAACCCATGGAAGGACACCCTCAGGAAGTCATTCCACTTTTTTGCCAAAGAATAAATGGAAGCCTGACTGGAGAGTGTTGTATATACTGCCCTTGAATACTTGTGTGACAGGGAGTATGAACAGAGAAACTGGTGGACCAGCTAACATCAAACATGTAGTATGCTAGCATCCAATAAGAACGAAAAAAAAAAAAAAAAAAAGAAAGACTTGCAAGTGGAAAAATACCAAGCAATCTTCTGTGATTATATAAAAAAAAAACCCCAAAGACCCACAGACAACAGTACATTTGCTTCTCCTGCACAATGGTGCAATAGCCCTTCATATATCCTATGCCCTCACTGCACATTCCCAAACCTTGTGCAAATAAACCTCTGGCAGCATCTACTGTTTTCCAGGAGCAAGATATAAATTGCACACAATCATAAGCATTGTATGGGCTTTCTGGGGAGCATTCAGAAAACAAAACTGATGAACAGATACAGCTGTAATTCACTGCAGGATGTTTTTATTTGCCTAATCAGTAAGAAATAAGAATCTGTTTAGAAATTCCCAAACTAACTCTGCTATCCTTGGATCCCATGCAGTCAGAACATACCTGCTTTGTGGGATTGTTTAAGAAGGATTAACAGAGCCAATGATGTTGTATTCATCAATTCAAGGTCTTGAATTTCATGGGGCTTTTTTCCTCAATGTTCAGCTGTCATGTCGTTGCATTACGCCCCGTATATCCTAGAGTGTCTGAAAGTTTCCACTTAACAGAACAGCCAGAAAAATTATTGCAGCTAAATATTGCAACTGAATCATCTCAGTGATAGAAGTAAATTTCTGTAGGACATGACCGTTAACTGCCTAGTTAAAAGCTTTTCCAAAACTAGATGCAATTTAGTTAGTTGTTACATCTACTAAGCCTTAAGTTTCTGCTGCAATACTGAATTCCCAAACATCTAACCTGAGAATTTTCACTGCTTCTTTAGCCTAGTTTTGAAGAAGCAGTCATTTTACTAGCTTCCTCATATTCTATCACTTGAGATTCTAAGCACCTCTGTCTTAAGAATAAAACAAAGATCCATTACTTTAGATTGGAATGCCTGCATACCTTTAAACTCTCCTGCACATTGAAGAGTGGATAACCCACCCCTGATTTTCCTTCTCCTATATATAAGCAGCTGGTTCAGAGAATTAAACCATCTGCTCTTTGAAAAAGTAGTCTTGCCAAAAATAAATAGTTTAGCCTTGGCAGTAAATTCATTCAGACTGCAACTTGTCTAACTTTTGCTTCTTCTACTAATAAGATTACAGCTAGAACATTACTTTGCCAAGAACCTTCATAATTGCTTTTAAAACTGAAATACAGTTCAGATCAAAATTGCTAGCCAGTTGTTCAGTCATCTCAGTGCTGAGTTTTTCCAAGTGTCTGAAAGGGTAATTTCCTTGTCCTAAATCAGTAGAGCAATAGGCATATATGTTAATGAGTTTAATTAAATTTATTTGAAGATAAATACTAATGGGACCAATTATAAACAATAGCCTTTGTTTTCTATTTGTAGCTTATGGAATCAAAATTCTGCTCTTCTGAAGTTTGTACTTGGCTGTGCACAGAAAGCAATGGAAAGAGCAAACATTTGACCTCAACTGACACAGTATAAAATCCTACGTATATAAACGATAAACAGGTCTGACTGACAAACTAGGGATAATCTGTTGTTCATTGTTGATATTTCCAATTAATACATACCCTCCCTGCCCTGTGACGGAAGACAGTTCAGTTCAGTGTGCTCCTTTCACACTTGAAGCAAGTCTCTTCCCATTAGCTTGTAGGTCTGGAAAAGGGGAATAACAATGCCTTTAAAATTTCATTTGCAGAGAAGTCTAGTCAGTATTACTGTATAACACATACTCCAAAATACAGCTGATCGCAGAGCCTGCAGGTTCACGGGAAACTGTGGCAGATCTCACTCCTCTCCACTCTAACCTCCCTAACACTGGTCTGTGCTATCACTCGTTGCCTATCGTGGGTTTTGACCAGGTCAGTAAACAGAGCCACTGAACGTTGTGCATATTAACACTGCTGCTGTACTTACTCTTCACTTGAAAAACCTTTTAAAGATTCCAAAAGGCATTAGGAACACAGTAATCTTCACAAATTCCTTCTGAGGTGAAAGCTCTGGTGAGGTAAAAGGCTAGGATTTTCAAATGTGGGTGCCTGGCATTATCTCCTTAAATGTCTCTGGATGTAATGAAGATGTCAGTGGGATCTTCGTCACTTCTGAAAAATTAGGCCAATTATTTCAGTGGCAGCTCACTGCACAGCTTCAGAAATCTGCCCTGGAAAATGTCAACCCAATACCGGACTCTGAGTCAGTGATAAACAAGTTTAAAGGCTTGGGAGCAACGCAGACATTTCGGGGTCTGCAGACAGGAGCAGAGACAGACTTTTTTCTCATGTCCTCTGATGTGATAAAGCTGCTTTCTCTCCTACTTTTCAAAACTCAAGGTTCAAACCAAGCTCCCCTCTTGGCCCCAAACCAGACAGTTGCAGCTAAGAAAACCATTTCCCTGCCTCCTGTTCTAGTGCCTGAAAGCTTCTTATGTCATTAACCTCTTACACAAAAGCCTTTCTTTGGGTTATTTTCACAAGATAGCACATCTCCGGCGTAATGGTTATAGCTCAATTGTACCATCACCAGTTTTGATGGACTCTCAGCAAGGAAAACTGGAATGAAAGCATCGTATTGCCTGTACACACTAGGTGTAGGACTTTTTGGAAATTATAACATCGCACAATACAGGAAATAATTTTATCCTGCTATGCTTCCTGTCTCTGAGGAATAAAAGCTGCCACTACTGTTAGTTTGGGGGCAAAAGAGCAGGGGATAGGAACAATATTTCATGCAGCGGTCACCATTTTGGCTCAGGGGATGAATAAGTATACTGCATTTCCTTCAGGCAGCAAACAAAGATTAATTAGTTTAAAAAAAGGCAAAGTGAAAAATCAATCTGTGGAATTTAAAAAAAATGTTAGTATTTTAATTGATATACTGCACGTCAGCAGGAGCAAAAAAGAAACGATCTCTTTCTGAACACACAATCATTTGTTTTGCAAGAAAACGGTTCCTGTTTTTTAAAAAGAAAAATGTCCCTCTGTCCTTCTCTAAATATGGAAAACGACATTCCCCTAACGATATAACTATATCTAACTACACCAGAGAGAATGGAGTTTATATTCATGAGATACAGACGGCTCCATAATTCACTAGTGATGGAGGCCTGAGTGAGTAATTAGGCCTCCCCTATGGATTAGAAAGCAATTCAAATCTCAGTACAGTTAGTAAATAAGTTACCTAAGGAGACCTATTTCCCCTTATCGTCTCTATTTCGACCTGCTCTGGGACATTGGGCACCTCCCCTCTCCACTTTCTTTACAACCACTATTATATCTCTTTAGACCAGCAGGTTTTGGGTCGAGGGAAAATTGTCTCTAGACTTAGGTGTGAACTAGCCTCCACATTTATGGCTCGAACATAAGACCAGGCAGTTAGCCGAAAAGTTGCATATATTTCCAAAACAGGCTGAAAGTTTAGAGCATGAACAGACTTTTCTTTCAAGTCATTAGAAACTTCCCGGTGCCTTATCTCATAGCAAGATACTCCATACAAAGTAGAATAAAATACCTGGAACCATCTTCCCCCGCATTCAAGTTGTGATTTTTATTCCCTTCTTGTTTACCAGCTTGCTTCACAAACTCCAGACTAAGTACCCTCAGCAGCTACCAGAAAGAATTTTCAGAAATTCTCAAACAGTTTGAAGTCTACTTTTTGCTAAAGTAGACTTTAGCAAAAGTCTTTCCTTAAAAAAAAGTGAAAAAAAATCAATATCCTTACTTCTAGAAGTCAGTATTCATTATGAGAACAGGGTGTACAGTTTGTCAATTTTTTCCACTCAAGATCTATACTACAGTTTTCTAACATCTTGTTGGATCTTAGAAATATAGGAAGAACAGGATACAGAATTTTTATTTATATAAGGCTTTAGAAAGACAACTGCAAGGACACAGATAAATTTCTACACAGAAGAAATCAACCGTATTCTAACTTATGCAAAAATAAAGCAATCCAAGCTTACATCAGGCCCTTGAAACATACATCTTCAGAAAATAAAACCTCTTCATTTGAGCAAAAGATATACTGAATTTTTTTCCAGATTTGTTTCACTTTGTAAAAAAAAAAAATTAAAAGATATTACTTCATTTTCTTTTTCAGAACAAAATAACTCTCCACACTTCTAACTCCCATCCATCTCCTGAAAAACAGGCCAGGCAGTGCTCTCACAATTTATAGGGAGAAAAAACCATGGGGGTGGGGAGATGTATAAGCTCAGCTGGGATCACTTAACTGGGAACTAACTATAAATATTCTGATTTTTAAATACTTTGCTTAAATTGCATATATGATCTCTGACACCCAGCATAGTGGCAAATCGAACAGATGGTAATTTCAGGTTGAAGTGAAAAAAGGGAAGATGATGAATTCATAGAGAAGAGGATCACATTTGCAGAGATATACCCTTGATGATAAAATACTGGGGAGTGTTACAGTAAGAATTGGTAATATAGAAGTTTCTAAATTTCAGTTACACTGTCTGGAGCATCATTTCCTCTTCAGAGCCACAGATAACCAGAAAGAACTTAGGAAAATATACTGGTTGTTCTAATTGAACCTATTCTCCCAACTATACAAATTACACCTTCTACTAATCAGGCAACCATTTAAGGGAGGTAAATAAATTCTTATTTGGTTTTGGCCTCAGGATAAGCCTATTTGATATATTGCTTTTTATTTTTTAAGTGGACCGGGATGATCATCCTAAACTATGAATTTAAGTGTGTCCACATCTGTGATTACATTACTTTTTCTTTTTTCCTTGGGTCATACTTTTCCCAAATACTGTTGCCATTCAAGTTTCTTATCACTGAACCAGGGCTGCATTTTACAGATGCTGAAGCAGCTGCTTGTCCATATAAATTTTATGTTTGCTTCTTAGTAAATCTAGGTATTGCCTTTTGATTCTAATAAAATTAAATCATCTTACACAAACCGATGATCTTACTCCACAGTCCAATTTTTTACTTTAATTTTACAATCCCCTCAAGGCTGTTTTATTATACAGTGAACCCCTTTAGTATTTTTTATGCTTCATGTTCTGCATCAATGGACCGAGACCCCGTGATAAATTACTGTTCTATGACACTTTGACTTCAATTTTTTTGTAAGTAAACATTTCTGATTTGTTTAATAAAACTAATACATTACATGGATCTTGCTGTACTAAGCAGCTTAAGTAATTCGAAAACGCTTTGGCTGCTTCAGACAAATGAGGTTTTGTGATGACAAAAAGAAAACACCAAGCAGCACAGCAGCGTTAGGGTAGCAGGGTGCATGCAGGGGCAGCGGCGTGGTTGCTTTAGGGGCGCTGATGGGTTTCTGTGGACTGTAATTGCCAGGAGGGTGGGTGACTTTGAAGCCGTGGTTACGATTCCTGCCCAGCCTGACTCATTGAGCTGCAGGTACAAAGCGGAGGGAGCGCTTTGTTCTCTCAGGGCTCCTCTCTGTACAGCACGCGGCAGCAGAAAGCCTGTGTAGTCCTGTGACCATCAAACGCTGTCGTTCCAAAGGCTTCTGACTGCATCCTATTACCTACTTCCTAGCAATACCACTACACTTTCATCCCAAAACGCAACCTTTCATCCTTCCTTGGGTCTGAATTAAGAAAAAAAGAAAATATTCTAGTAAGTCCATTTGGGTTAAAAGACAAGAGGATTAAATACACAGGAAACTAGGAAAGTGTCTTGTACTATCATCCAACACACACATAATTTGTCTGGGCTAAAGAACATGTATTTGAACTGCTCTTTGAAGTCCCAGATGCCATATTGCCTGAGTGATGGTTTTTCACAATTTTTGCCTTCATTTACAGCGTAGGAATGTCCTTCAGCATTAATGAAAGCCATTTATTTGGGCTATCATTAGCATTTAAAAATGCTCTCAAACGATTACTGGTCTATTGGTTTGCAGAAATGGATCTGAAAATTGAACTTGTGAACATTACTTAGAATACTTGGAGTCACATCATAATGCTTCTTCATATAGACACCATCATTAATATTTTAGATGCTTAACAAGGTAAGAAATAGCTCAACTCAAAACAACTGTCGGTTAAACTCTCATATTAAATACTTGCCTATATAGCCCATTTAAACAAATCACTGGAACCATGTTAGTGATACAAAAGAGACCTAGCTGTGGTCTCTTTTATATGGTTTTGTATTCAGTATAAAAATCACAAAGAGTAAGCTAAAGTGCAACTTAATTTTACACTAATAGCTTTTTACTACACAAGCGCCGATCTTATCTGAGTGAACCTACTTTAAGTGATCTACTTCATGGGCTCGTCTCATTTCTTTTTCATCAAATGTGCCCTAGTTATCCTCGTTGTGCAGCATGGGGAAGACCATATATCGAGGAGGATCATCCTGGACAAGAGTTTGAGAGGGATCCAAAGGCCAAGAGGACCATTTTTTGTCTATTTAACTGTCACATGAAGACAATTGAGTTGTTGGAGATGGTAGCTGTGCCATTCTGTATCTTTTCTAATTGAGATTCGAGAAGTCCCCTTCATAGCAAGACAAGTAGTGTGCAACTGAGCAGACCCCAGACAGAGAGGGGTCCTAGAATTAACTACGCCTTTCATTAAAACCCGGGCTAGATATACTGTTTCCTGGTTTTATTTGTTAATAAAGCCAGTTGTAATAAAAGATTGCATTTGAGCTAGCACAGGATGGGGTAATGACTATAGCAGCTCGCTGTAAAAACCACCCGTCTAGCACTAGTGATCTGTACACATACAGTGAATTAACTATAGCAATAAAAAAATATAAAAAGTATACATTATGTTCCTTGATATTTTAGTGGCCAGAGCAACAAGTCTCTCTTAAAAGCACGCTAAGTAAGTAACTACTTTTTTTTTTTTTCAAGTATGTAGCTATTCTCATCTCAGTGGGGAATTTTCTTTACTTTTTAAAGCTTCAGAGTCTTCTCTGTGACTCACAACTCTCTGAATTAGAAAGAGTTAAACTTGCCTAGCTTGTGTTAGGAAGAGTCAGAAGACAGCTACCTATCTATATGATGCAGCTATATCTTTATTTTCTAGTCAGCTACATCCAGCATGTCTGCCCAATACAACTGACTTTACCCCAAGAGTAATCAAATACACAAACTACAGAGCTATACATCTAATTTGTTTTTTAATGCATTCATTTTTTAATAAATTCAAAAATTGTTCTCTGGAACCTTTTCCTGTTCTGGTTTACAAAACGCAAATTCAAAAATCGTTATGGAATTTCAAAATAACACTGCCTATTGATTTTCCTGAGAAAGGGTATAATCTTCTGTTCAGCATTTTGGCTGTGCTCTTAAGCATTTGTTGACTTAGAAAGGCAATACGGAATTGAATCACTATGAATTTTATAGCAGCCAACCTCTCAGGTATTCTTTATTTTTTCAGGAAGAAAAGCTAAATGATACACAGTAAAATAACTCCAGACTTAAAACATACTGCTCAGAAAAGACAGCTGTCTGGGCTGCTTGCTTTCCATAACCATAAAAATACCACGCAGAACACAGTCTCAAAAGAACAAAAGTGCTATTTGGTCACAGTGGGCTTCTTATGTCAAGATTATTTATGAATATATATTTGTTACGGAGGAAAAGTGTATATTAAAGTTTTATAAGAGTTTCCAGGATCCACATAACAAATGTACTATCAGCTCAGTAACCAGCTAAACAATCGCTGCCTCTTCGCCTCCTTCCTCTGCCCAATGTCACAACTGTCAAAGTTCAGCACTGGAACTTCAGGATAAATAATCTCTGCAGCTGGCCAAGAGCTAGCTACTGAAGTTTACAATTCTTTTGAATAAAACCTATTATTCTTCACTTCATGCTAACACCACCATTTCCCTTTTTGAAGTGCACTCTAATTGTGTGTGTTACTTGTAGTGGGCACAGTAAGGCTCCCAATAGAAAAGATATTAACATTTTTACCAATCCAAACATAAACCAAATTCATCAGTGCCATAAGGAACAATTATCAGATCATCCACAGGTAGTTATGCAGCTAATGACATGAAGATGGGAGTGCAATTAAAACCTTCACTCACAAGCTTCACTCACTCCAATATCCTTTCCTGTCTCTTCATTTATGTTCTGTTCATTAAAATTGCACAGCTCATTAATAACAGTGAATGCAGTGAAGTAAAGTGAATTTAATATCTTCTTGGTTGTGAAGTATGTTCCAGTGCTGGGGTGATCATTTTTTACAACTGCTATTAGAAAGGTTCTGTCAATGAAAGAAGCTCCTCATAAAAAACCCTAAACTAAAACTAACAAAAATTAATATTTCACTGTGAAACAGTGAAACAGTAATACAGAAAAACTACCTGTATCTTTTCACCAAGATTATCCCACTAACAGAACTCTAAAAAACACAAGAAGTTAGGCAGAAAAATTCAAATTATTTTTAGTTGCCTAATATGTCACATCATTAATGTGTCAGGGTTTTTTCCTCAAATCTGAGCTCTATTAATACTTCAGTCAGCTGAGAAATCTGATAAAGATGTGCATCTTGCTGCCTGCCTGCAAACCGTACATTTACTCAGCTGACACATAACTCACTGAAAACATTTTGAGTCAAGGACTAATAGTAAAAGATCTCATAATGAAAAAGCTATTTCAGAGCTATTTGATTTCCTCATATTATTAGAAGGCCATTTGTTCCAGGATATAGACAAGATAAATTCTAGAGGGATGGATCGCCCTGCAAGCTGAATTCAAGAGACTTGGAGTCAGTCCATGTATCTTCTGAGCATCCTTGCCTAAGTCTCAAGAACCAGAATTTCAGAACCTCTCCACTTCCACTGTTCTGATCTCAGGAAAAACATCACTGCTTAACAGGAGATATTTTTTGACTTTCTTCGTGACCTTTAATTTATTTTTGCTTTAAATCCCCATCTTTAAAAAGAAAACGGAGGTTTCTGTTTTCGCTGTTCAAAAGAAGTTTTGCTTCAAGTCAGAAGAGAAGTAAGAGGAGGAGTGCTCACGGTATTAAAACCATAGTAATAAAATAACTTCAGTGTTTTGCTTCGTATAATGTGACATATCTGGGATGCACTCTGTGTTGGTGTTAATCATAATTAAATAACTGATGGGACACCAGTTCACCCCCATCAAACAACTGACTCTTTCAGGCAGTTCAGTAAGCTTTAAAAGATGACTATACTTTTACAAGTATCATAGCAAAAAATGTTAATTAATAGGGCACTTAATCACATTTTGAGGCACATTATGTATAGATGTAATTTTCATTAATATCCTCCTATATTTATATTTATCAAGACACTATGAAAGTACTGTTAATGGACTTGTGAAGAAGAGAGAATTTTCTTGCTGAACCAAGTCTGTGATTAAGTGCTCAGCCTTTGGTAACAAACGAATGCAACAACCTTTAAATCCTTTCCATACAGACAAATTAATGTATTTCACATAATAATATTGCTGGAAATCTAGACAGGCCAGTGCATCTTTGTGACTTTCTCTGCCTGAGTCAGATTTACAATGCTGCACTGGAAAAAAAAAAAAAGAAATGGTCGTGATGACAAGCCGATAAACAAGTTAAAATAATATAATTTGCACTGTGTCATTTGTATGCTGTCAGCATACATATAATTCCTAAAATTACCATGGGTAAATCCATTATAGGCCTGCTAAGTACTGCTGCTGGGTACATTGAGTCCTGATGCCTCATCGTGCTTTATACCCGATAGCAATTTGCATGGCAGAGTTACATAGCTCTTAACTGAAAGATGAAAGTCACACTCCCTATTCCAGTAGCACTGACATTTAAATTTGATGTCAACGTTACACTCTCATCCTAATTTCAAAATCTCTTGCGCTAATAGTGCTTAAGCCTTAATTGCACATTTAATCATAAGAATTACAGAATCACGCTGGTAAGTTAGACAGAAAAAAATACATTGGACACAGATACCAAAGCAAATCAAATAGGCAAGACAAAGAAATTTTCTATTTTCTAGAAAATGTTAAACAGGTTTTTCAACCAATCTGCACTAATGGTGAAATACGAGATCCCTGTAAATATCACCTTTGTGCTGCTAAAGGTTGTGTCCTTCCTGTAGCTAAATATATAAAATTTGTCTGTTTATCTACAATTCTAAATCAACTAAGGGATGTACTGCCTGCAATTAAACTCAAGTCACAGACATGGAGTTTCATGAAACTGGCTTTTTTTTTCCACATCTCTGCACTCATGCAAGAAAACACTCCACATAAAAATATTCTTTATTTGAAGGGAAAGTCAGATTTTTAACACGGCAATTAAAATATTTGGCCTCAAACAGAAAATCAATCCTATCTACAGGCTCTCTGAACTTCACGCTTTAAGACTATCAATAAACTTGCTAAATTACTGCAGTCACCAAGGAAATAAATGTTACAAAGTCTGTGAAATAATGAACTTAAACTGGAAGTTAAGATAGTCAAGAATGTTCAGTGTTAATGCTGAAATGTCAGAACTGCAATTTATATATAAGTGGATGGATCTCACGCAGCGTAACTATTTTGAGAAAAGTCAAATTAAGATTTTCAGTCAAAGTCCATAGGCATTAGGAGAAGTCTCACTTCATGTGTTACTATAACACTCTTGTTACTGACATTTCTTCATACAGTGAAAGTCTTTTTGTTAGGATGCGTAACAAATTATACTCTGATTTTATAATTGTGCAGCCGGCTACTCTCACACTGTTAGACCTGGCCAAAAATAGATCTCGTTTTTCTGAAAAAGTTGCCCTTTTCTCTGTGAAAAGTGTTTTGCTTGTAAAAAACTTTAAAAGCTTTTTATAAAGAATCCAAAAGCACGAAACTGATCTGGAGGCTGACCAAAGACAGGATGTTTTTTCATGAACTGTAAGCTGAAACTACTGATCTCTCAATACTCTATCTGATCATTACGATTGCTGCTATTAGCATTCAAGACAGCAGCACAAAAGCAAAGAGAAACTCAAAGTGCAGAACAATGCTGGATTACACTTAAAATTAGAAGACTTTAAGATGTGAGTTTTCTTTCAGGCTTCAAAGATGCCTGGTGGCATCTGAAGGGACCTCTCTTCTATGATAAGCATCACATTGCATTTTGCTGCATCTTGAGATGCTGTAGTATCAATGGCATTATAGCAGTAAGTGCTTTTGAATCACAGGCAATATAATATTGTATTGTATCTCGGGTCATCAGATCCTGAAAAGCCCAGTGTATGGATGACTTTCATTCCTTTCCATAACCGGTGTAAATAAAGACAGAAAATCTTGGAACCTCTGCCTTGTGAACCTGACAATTCAATGCCATTTGCTTGGATATCAGCTGTGTGCTGCTGGTCAGACCAAACCATCCCAAAGTAAACTGCCAACACCAGCACAGCCTTGCTGCTGCCAGTAGTTCCCAGCTCTATTGATATCAGTGTCACGTTGCTTGAGACTGTGCTTCACCATTTAGCTGAATATTATTACCTCACTGCCCTGCTGACATACTCCCTCCTTCAGCTCACCAAATAACATCTGACTTGGCAGTCTTCTAAAATTGTTGTCCTCCATTCCAGACAGAGGACCAGCCCAGTAAAGTCTGCTTTAATGGTCACAGTTTCAGCTCCCTGTAAGATTACCAGGATCTAGCATTATTTTTCTTTCTAGCTTGAATGCACATCATGGTAAGCAGATGAAATCTCTCCTGAGTTTTATGCATTATCAGTAGTAAATCTGTGCCATCTCGAATAGAAAATTAGATAAAGGATCCACTTTGCAGACCTTTAATTTAATCTAGAGACTGATGCCATATTGCTTCTAGGCTTTATTTCTTTAAAAAGACGCACAGAAGATGGGCAGGATGTGCTAATGATATTTGACAACTCCTTGTCCAAGAGAACACCCTCCGATAATGTATTTCCAAAATAGCAAAAATTTTTATGGCTAACATATGTTGTGAATTATAATGACTAATAGCAGGCTGTGATAGAAAATTACATGCATAATGTCCTTTTCCCCAAAGTTTTTATGAGTTCTTACCTCTGAAACTAAGCTCTCAATCAGTGTCAGAATTTTTTGTGAACGTGCTTAATTCCGTGGGGCAGTTATCAGCAAATCAACGTGATTCAGTGCTTCTAGCACTTTATAATCTGTTCAACTGTGTTCGCAAAATAGCGCTGGTGTGTTGATGGTACAAGGATCAGCTTGCACCATCTGCGCAGCTTTCAGTCACAGAACAACCTCATGCTACTATCAGAGCTACTCATCTTAACTTGCTGCGGATGCTTTCCTGGCTTGCATCTGATTCTGTTGCAGGTCATTGTGAAAGCCCAGGTCTTGACAGTGTCAAATGCTTTGGTTAAATTCACTGATAAGAAATAGAACAGATATGCTATTCTATACTTTTATGACAAATACATACAACTAATAGTGACTGTTGGCAGGATGTGTCTTAAGCAAAGCACAGATACACAGCATTTTCTAATAGATTCGTATACCTACTCATCCATTCATCCACTTGATTCTTTCTTAGTATTTGTCAAGGCTTTTATTGGCTCTGAACACACCTGTCTATTTGTTAGGTCTTTTGTTTCCTCTGACAGCCCAGCAGAACCTCTTGTATTATTTATAAAACGTATGCCTAGATCCCCATAATGTTACTGGAAGCTACACAAAGCCTGTGGTGGGTTTTCTTCATTTATAACTATTTTATAACTCTGTAACTGCTCATTTGGCTTGGATTAGGTATGAAACAGGTTTTATTTAGGTATCTGTCTAGCCCAGTGTTGCACACAGAGCTCTGATTCTAGATCAGCCCTTTTCTTACATTCCTTATTGATGACCCTTCATAAATCAATCTGGACTCAGTTTTGCTATGAAGTCATCAGGAGCTTGCAGCCAGGGCTCATTGTGTGTTCATTGTTCATGCAACAATGGTTTGAGATAAAACACAGATAAAAAATGATACAAGCTCTACAAGCACTAGGATACTATATTCTTGGCAACAAAACACCTTCTACATAATCTTTGTCATTTTTAAAGGCGAATGGAACCACACAGACAATATTCAGACATATTAATGTACCTAATAGCTCACTCACAATTTTGGTACCTATCTGGCTGTAAATACAGCCAAAATATTTACAGTAAACAGACACTATTTGTCTGATCTTTTCCCTGCTGCTGCTTAATACTTGCAACTCTCACCAATTTCTGACAGCTGAAGCTGTTCAGCATTTGTAAATATCAAACAATTCTCTGCATAAGGAGAATCTGTATAAACAAAATTGAGTTCCTGATCTAGGAGCAGATAAGTAACACTACTCAGAAAAATACTGAGACACCTTATAGCAGCCTTCCAGTAACGAAATGGGGCTTATAGGGGAAATGGGGACAGACATTTTATCAAGGCCTATTGTGACAGGACAAGGAGTAATGGTTTTAAACTAAGGAGGTGCAGATTTAGACTGGATAAAGTGAAGTTATTATTTGCAATGAGAGTGGTGAAACATTGGACCAGGTTGCCCAGGGAGGTGGTAGAGGAAACATTCAAAGTCAAGTTTGATGGTGCTCTGAGCAACCTGATCTAGTTAAAGACATTCCTGCTCCTGCAGGGGAGTAGGACTAGATGACCTGTAAAGGTCTCTTCCAACCCAAAGCATTCTACGATTCTATGATTCAATTTTTGTTTATATTCATGGCATATCTGTTGCAGGCAAGAATGCTTCTGTTCAGTGCACAAGTACACGGCTTCCCTCAAAAGCTGGACTGACTATGAAGATCCTCAGCACAAACACCTCTAAGCAACAGCTAGCATCTCCACTTACACTGGAAAATGTCTGAGATTTTTGAACATATGGCAGCCCAGCAAGAGCTCCTGAGCGCATACAGTACAGTCTCACACTTCCATCTGCTAGTTCTATCAGGTCAGACACAAATTCTTCAGAAAATTACTGGACATTTTTTTTTTTCCAGCAGAAAGAGGGCACATCAGAAAAACACTAGGCATACAACAGACTTGCATTTTTTTTTTCTGTTTGATAAAGGTCTAAACTTGACACAGTTTCTTAAGATAAAGGGAAAGTTCTGTATTGTTATTCTGGTGTAGTCCTGCAAAAAAAAAAAAAAAGAGAGGAAGAGCAGCAGCATCAATTCTGTTATCCTAGAAGTCAAAAGCAGGTTGCAGAATGAATAGGTCCAGCATTGTTCTGGTCCAACTAATTATTTAATCACTGAAAGAATTTTAATGAATGCCATATGAAAAAAACCATTAATTATCACCTCGAACATAAATGTTTTATTTGAATTATGTGGTATAAGCAAACAGAATCACATCCTTGTTTTCAGAATTAACTAGCGAGCTGTGAAAACACCTTTCTGCTTTGCACCTGCCACCCTGTGTATCCAGCAATCAAATAACTCTTAAATCTCATCAAATGAACTCCCAAAGTCATTGAAGAGATGATAAACTAGGTTACAACACTTGTCTGGTATACAGTTAAATGTCTTTCCTATATCTTTAAGTGGTTATTAATCTCTGAATTAGTTTAGAATACATTAACCTTCAAGGTAAATTAGATCAATCAAGAAAATGACTCACAAGACTAGGTCTATCTTTTTTGCTCAAATTCAGAGTGTGTGCCAAGAATATAGCAGCAGTTGGGAGAAAGCTCTCAAATGCAACTTTTCCCTGGAAGTACGACATTTATCATAGAGAGGGGCTGGACATTCATATTCTTCTTAATGTTTATGGATAAAGTTGTTCCTTAGGATAAGAGGAATCAATGACCAGACAAGAACAAAATGTTTACAATTATGCTAAGAGGAATTATGATGTGAATGCAGAATGACACGAAACCCATGAAAATTAGGTGTAATCATATCCTCAGCTCAATTTATTTTAGCCCTGTTTACTTTAATTATAGAAGTGGCTGAAAAGCTTATTCTGTTCCATTTTGCATATGGCACACACTCTGGACATTTGTCACATACAGCTTCAAAAATTACTTAAATCTTCAACTTTTTGGCCTCAAGTCTTACAGAAGAGAGGTACTTAAATACTCATGCAGGAATGCAGCACCATTAGTTACTATGCATAATGTCATGCTGTGCATTGTTCAAAAACCTACAAATTCAATATCTAGCCACTATTTTCTAAAGGAATATGAGAATATTAACACTGAGTAGCAAGAAGACTAACCTGAAGTCAGAAGGTTTTTAATCTGAATTAACTGATGGTGAAAGCTTTGCGGTGGTTTAAGCTGATGATTTATTTTGCTATTGCAAAACGCCATGTATAGTTATCCTGGCTTAGCTGACAAGTGAAAGTCCCAAAGACAAACTCAGGTTCCTATGTTTGTGAAAAGAGAGTTAATTACTTTTACAGGATACTTCAGATCACACGAGCGATCAGTGTCACTATTTATCATGCTATATTCCAAATCTACACTTAAGATCCACAGCTATGTAAAGTGTCACAAGAGGTCCACTTCTTCCAACTGCAGTCAGTGAAGCACAGCTTTTGTGTGTAGTCATAACACACTGATAAAACAAAGGAAATTGATATCTGGAAAACCTTTCCCTTGGCTGCTAAGGGGATTATTGTATTAAAACTTCAAAGGCTGCTATTTGCCTTGACATCAGAACATCTGGAAGCCTCAGACTTACAGTGCAGATAGATGGCATATTAAGACTCAGTGCCCTGTTTTATAGATGAACAAAAAAAAATCTAAAATAGAAATCAGAACACATTCTAATATCACGTAGTGTGTTCCAAGGTAAAAGAAAATACTGATAGAACCTGGAAAGTGATATCTGAGAGCATAATGGAAAGGAAGTAATAGTGACTATGGGCTCTGCTTTACAAATACTGCATATCAAACACCTGACTGAGGAAAGCATTTTGGTGTTATCAGACTCCTGAAATCTTTCTACAGTCCTCTTGTTTTCAGTAAGACTGCTTTCAGCCTAGGGCTTTTCAGGATCAGAGTCTAAGGGCTGAAGGCTGCCCTTATCTGTCCCCAGGACACAATGGGCTATAACCCAAGCAGTCTCATTTAAACTAGTCCTCCAGTCAACCATTACTTTCTAGGAGGTTCAAGAGCATCTTGCATATGACAGATTATGCTAGACTCAGATAAACAAGATGAAAAATTCTCTTGTCTTACAGCATCATGCCTTTACAGTCCCAAAGAAGTAGCACTGACCAGACTGAAAGGGAGCTTGTGCCATGGTTGTCTGCACCAGTGCTACTTTCTTGAGGCATTAGTCACATAGGTTGTGAAGAATTTCAACACAACATAGTGAACTATGCAGTAGAAGGAGATCTAGCTATCAAAACTAATTCCAAATTTTCTTGAGCCAGTGTTTGTAGACTTTAGCACAACAAATGAGGCAACTAGATCCTGTTTGGGGGCAGATCTCTTGAGAGTATTCCAGTCATTCAGCCAGCAGGGCCACAAAATCTGCTCCTCAGCACTTCCCTTCTGAGTTATTCTGCACCTGCTGAGATAATGTTCCTACTTCATCCTAATTGCAGAGAATTGAGTAAAAGCTTTGTCCTTGTGCATCCAGGAATAAAGACAGCACTTCAGCAATCTTGCTGCAATTAAATACAAAGCTGAATGTGCATGCTGTAATTAAAAATATGTCTGTTTCTTTAAAACAAATCAGTTTTAATTGGCATTCTAATTGAAAGCCTATTTAATATAGTGGTAAACATTATCTGAGAGAGTATTTAAAATCCTGACACCTACATAATGCTTTACAAAGCTCTGAAAACATCAGCTAATTCACCCTTGTGATAGCTGAGACAGGTAAGTAAACACATCTAGCTAATCTGAGGAGGCAAAAAAGAACTGCATAGAAATTGTTCAAAAAATATTTCTTTTCCAGAGCATACTGCTTCTGGTTAAATGTTCAGAAAATGAGAAATTAAGCTTTTTTTATATGTTCATAGAACCCAATCAAAATGAACGCTAATTCTTGCAGAGTTGGAATGCTGTCCTGAAATGCCCTGTGCTTGTGATAGTGTCAGAAAACTCAGACCAGCTTAACTTAAAAATCCTTCTAGCCCATGTTATTCCACCAAGATCAATCTATTGTGGTTAAAACAAAGTTGAGTATGAGAACAGAACTAACCTATGGCAATATTTTCTTTGTGTAGCCCCTTAGCCAAGAGAACTGTTGCCCTGACTTCTCCACTCAGAGAATTTATTTTTGTTTCTTCTGTAGAATATAAGGAAAATCTTCAATTACTTTGACATTATTTTTTTGGAGAAAATTTTTCTTTCCTGTATTAATGGTTGGCTTATGCCTTAAATAAAGAAGTTGATGGTAGAGTTGGACTGACTCAGTTGATATGAAGTACACTCTGTGATCTCACTGGGAATTTGTCTTAAATTCTTCCACTTGATCAAATAAATAATTGATCAAATAAAATCACTCTATTTGTGTCCCATTTGCAAACGGAATGGGAAACCACCTTTTTGAATAACTTGTTCATAATTACTTAATTCAGTTCTAATAAGACTTTGCCTGGGGCTGCTTTTCTTCATCTGTGTCACTTGTAAAACAGCACGTAATTCCATATTTACCGTAACTGAAGAGGCAAGTTAAAAGCTTTCTGTAATCCTATGTAGAACCTGTTGAAGAACGTTTGCAACATTTTTTCATCCTCTGTGGGTAATCTATCCAGAAAGCTGCATCAGTCAAAACTCTCACTTAAATTTTAGAATACACTTGTCCCTGCTATTCCTTGGTTGAATGACTGGAATTCATCCTCTGCTCACAACACAAGACAGACTTCAAGGAGCTTGGGGTCACATTTGTGTTTGAAATCTTGGTTTCATTGCATTGGTAAGGGAGAAATTAGGAATTAGTCCTTCCATGAGGACGTTCATTTCCATAATTTAATTTTCCAAATTCTGTACAATGGTGAATTCTCAGCCCGATACTTACACAATCTGTAGGGAGACTGTTTGAAAACAGAAAGAGTCCCACTGATAAGATTCATCCCTTCCACTTAAACCTACAGGTTTCTATTCTAAGTTAGGGTATGAAGTTACTGTAAAATAGATAGGTCAGAAAGGATTTAGATTCTTTTTTCTTTATGTCGATCCTGGACTAAAATTTTTTTTTTTGTGACTGATTCTTGGTTTGAAGAACTTTAGTATATAGCCGTACAAATATCTGGACGGTTGCTGTGATGTCCCTGGGACAGAGAGTATAAATATTTTGATTTAGTGAAGTTTCTATCACTGACTGGATCCTTATGCAAAAGATAGGCTTTTTATTATCTGTGAAAAATGGATGCAACCTCTAAAAGGCAGCCAGCAGAATTATGGAGCTTAAACTTCCCTCAGTTTATAAACCACACTATACTCAAAAGGATATGGTCTGCATGCCTGAATACTTGTCTATCTTCCACTTTTATGAACTAGTTCTGATACAATATAATACAATCTGAACCTCTTCTGAAAAGCAAACCCCAAAGGATTATTGTGCAAATGTCAGCATGTCTTTACCTCGCTTCCTCTTTTAACGACTGCCGTACCTAGGAGGCTCTGGCTGAAAAACAGCATCCAAATCTCCAGCTCTTCCAAATACACTTTCACACTCAAAATCCAGCTTTTCTCAGTCCAGACACAGAGCTTGCTGAAACCAGGACAACTACATGCACTTTGTGTCTTTAACTACAATAGACTGGACATCACTGCTGTCTGGCTCTGTTCCACTCATACTGTTAAAAGAGTTAAAGGAAAAAAAAATGTTCCTCTCCTTAGTGACTAAGAAACAATAATTTTTCTTCTGTTTTAACATTTTGCAGGCACTACGGATAGGTGTGGTTTCAGCTGCCATCACGGTACTATACACTGCTTCAGAAAGCTGATAAAAGCACTCCAAATACCTGCTTCACAGAGAACGGAGATAAAATAAGATTAGCTCTTTTTAAAAGGAAAGAGAAAAGAGGGTGAGCAAGAATAAAGAAATCCATTCTGAAGAGATACTAAAAAATTCACTTCTTCACCTGAACAATTACTTGTGATATTCTCCAAAATACCAGCATCACTGTAAGGGGTTTATCATTTGCAGTGGCATTTCCATGGTAGCCAGTACTATGACTATAATCCCTTCCAAGCTTTTAAATGCTCTAATAAAGCTCAATACCAATAATCAAGGAACCGTTGTAGGTTTTACTGTATTTTTCATCTCATTATTCTTTATGAAGTGGCTGTGTCCTTTCTTCTCACAGTAATGCTGCCCTGCCTACTGCTTGTACCCCTTTTTAAGCCACAGGGAAAAAAGAAAATATGTGTACCGAGAACTGTTTTTTCAGATTTTCTGTTTGTGAAAAATACAAAATCTTAAAAATTACATTGTAGATACATTAAGAAATGAATACATATGCCAGTTACAGTTTTGTTTCAGTTTCTGGTTTTGCCTGTTCTCTTAAGAGACACAACCAATTACTTTTTGTTCCAAATCAATATTTCTCACTGGCTTTTCCACTAATTTTAAGTCAGTTCTAATACCACATGTAGGTAAAGTGTAAACTATTTGCTTAATGCAAATCACATCCAAGTTTTGCAGACTTTAAGTCATTTGCTTCTAGTAAGCCAGAGGCCCTGTCTCATCTTACATTCATCATATCACAGATAGTGGTAAAGTTTATGTTTAACTCCATTCACTTCCTTCCTCTAGTGTCTGGGGCACTCAGTAATGGTTTAGCAGACAATGGTCAACAAGACTGAAATGTTAACCACAGGGAAAAACAGGCAGATTTTGAGGTTCTTCCTGCTCTGCGCTGCAGTTTCTGTAATAGCCAAGATCATCAGCAAAGCTGTTCAAGGCATACAAAAGGCCTGGATGCCTGAAGGCATGATCTCTTTTTGTTCCCAACCATAACCATAGGATTCCATATAAAATGTGAAATTCCTCATATAAGTAAAAGAAAGCTACAGCTTTCTCTATGTGGGAGAAAATCCTAATGCCGTGAAATTCAATGACATTTAATTAAGTTCCTAACACCAATAAAAAATCCCAAAAGACAACACAGGAACGAAAATTGAAACTCACTTTCTCATTTGTGTTTCCACCCCGAATTCCATACACGGTGATTCTGTACAAATGCAACAGCAATTAATTCAGAATCTATACAAGTATACATAAAAATGAAACTTAGGTGTTTTTCCCAAAGCACTGTTTTTCCAATTTGTGAATGATGTTCCTTATCTTAGTGCCTATACAGCTCCACATATAAACATTTCAACGTGAAGCTAGATGTCACCATATAAGCAGAGAAAAAGAACCTAAATGCATATTTTTCAGTGTGCTAAGAAATCTGTGAACTGAGCCAGAACTCATTATCAATACATCAAATCTACTGTGGAATCAAAAGCTAACTTTATATTCTCCATTGCAGTACAAAGGACGAATGAAAACAGGTTACAGACAACTTACTCTGAAAACCTTCCTAACCTCTGTATCAATTCTGACATCAGGAACACTTCACCTTTGGAATAAGGGGGAATCAAAACCAATGTTTAATAAGCAGAGGGAAAAGTCTGTGATCTTTGTCCCACAAGTTGTGTTTATTGTAATGAAATCTTTGCAAGCTATTCATATTTGCCATGAAACTCAGGAAATTCTTGAGATAATTCCTATGCTAACCACAAAGTTGCTGCATGTTGTCATAGCAACTGGCACCAGTTGAAACTTCATGATGTTATTAAATAAACCTTTGCTTTGACATAAAATGAAATGCAATAGAATTACGTATCAAGAAGTTCTAGCCAGTGAAAATAAATAAAAGTCAACCTGATGTGAAACTCTTGTGCATACGGCACCAAACAGCATTTTAAATACATGCAGCTCCTTAGCAGTCTGCTGTCTGCAAAAGTGAAGGCATACAAAGCCCAAGCTAGATGTAAAAAATGCAAAGCATCAGTTAAGAGTCACTTCTAGTACATGTGGCTAAAATGAAAATACTGGTTGGCGAGCACTGAAAGTTGTACAGAAGTTCCGTGTCTCACTAGAGATAAGGGTGGTCACCACAGGAGAAACAGGTAGGTAAAAGATGGGGGGGTTGAACTTCGTTAAGAGTTTTAACAGCTACTATGTTCAGTGCAAAGCTGACTATAAGCTTGTGCCCTCTAGTTAATTCTTCTTCATGAACTTAAAAAACAAACAAAATAAGAATCTGCAACCAACCAACACACGCTATATTATAGAGTATCATACAGCCAATTCTTTTCATTTCATAGTACTTTGTATCTGCAATAATGAAGTGCTACGAAGTGACTGTACAGGTAAACAAGACTGCCCGAATGCACTCCTTAGCTATGAATAAATTTCACTATATCCTCCCTGGCTACATCATATAGGAATGAACTATGACGAGGATTACCTGGGAGAGAATAACTGCAAAACCTCTGCAACAGTGACCTCACAGCAACATTTGCAAGCAGTCATACAGCTACTCCGTATCACTAATGTCCAAAGCTGGAAGGTAAAGAGAACAAAGAAAAACATGCTCAGCTGTAGCTCCATCAAATGCTGTAGAACGGACTAACCAGGAAAATAAATTCTACTATTGATTTTGCTACCAATTTTGTGAAATCAAAGATCACGACCATAATAACATGAGCTACATGTCACTGGCTGCAGTTTCGCTAGTCTGCCTGCTTTAACTGCTGCAACCAAGTGAAAAGCCAGCCACTGGTGGCTCTATGAGTTGCAAAACAAAAACAGAATGGAAATTGTATTTTCATTCAAACACTCTGCAATTTTGCAGTGCATTTTAACTTTTAAGTGCTTTACAAATTTGACTCCCTTGACAACCCAGAGAATCACAGTAAACTATCTGGATTCTGATAACGATATTAAAAAATGTTTATTGTCAAGTGCAACTAAATGATTCATGACATATACAGGGGTGCACAAAGGATCAGGTTTTTTCATGGTTTTGTATTATCTGAAAAAGATAACTGTAAGGCAAACACTATTAGAGGTAATAGAAATTTCCAATCTACCAACAGTAAAAAGTACTTGGAAGATGGAGCACTTAGCAGAATCAACACCAAGTGACAAACAATTGCATATATTCATAAGGAAGGAGAAAGAATATTAAAATAAAAAACTAGGGCTCTGTCAAATACTTTGAAGGAACTGATGGACAATCTACAAATCAACTTCTACAACGACAACTTAAGAACAAGGAAAATAAAAAGTTTTTTGCATGTCCTATTTTACACATATAAAAATACTTAATGATATCCTGGGAGGGCATGTTCTGTAAACTGCAGAAATCCAGAGACTGCTCTGAAAAAGTCTGTTGGATAATTACTTGCCTGACTTGCAAATACCATCGTCCAAACCTTACAAGGACATTACATGTGCAAAAAGGCACCTCTATTTTCAAGGCTGCATGGACATACAATTTGTAGGAAGGACCAAGGAACAAGGAAAGATGTGTGATGCACATAAAAGCCCAGACACTAGTAGTGCAAGAAATGGCCTAAAACATGCCAACACCACGATAACTAGAAAAAAAAGAAAATAAGGTGGTGGAGTCACAAAACAAACCCCAAAAGACTGAATTGCAGCACTAGTAATGAAATATCTTTGGCATTCACAAGAACACTCGAACACCAGGACTATATATATATTGGCTTACATAATTCCACTTCAAGGATACCAAAGAACAGCAGAGATAATGCAAGCTCTTCTCCACCCTGCCAGCATTCTTTCTTTGGCTCCTTTGTTGAACTAAGGTCCCCATGGACTTTAGAGCAGCCACTGGAAAACCTTACTAGCTGACACCTTCTTTTCACATAAAGAAGCCATATCCATAATATGCATATCTGGAAGTCACAATTATTTTAAATACCTGCAGCCTGCACAGTTCTGAATATGATTAGAACAGCAGAGGTGGCACAGCAGTCACTTAGGAGTGAATTTTTAAGTGTTACCAACCAGTTAATGAAAATGTGATCATTACAGCCAAAGTTTCACTTGACTAAAATAAGAACTGCCACTCAAAGCCTGGGCATGGGGTTACAGTAAAATGTGTTTCCCAGTTCTTCGATGCCATCTGCTGGATGTTTCTTACAATAGATCAAACTCCATTACTAGCTTATTTTTCACCTGGAAAAAGAAGTTTCTTACATTTTCTTTAGCTTATAAGTGCAAAGACTGGCATAGGGTTGTTTACTTTAAAATACCAAATGAATCACTTGGTTGCTTAGGAAAAAAACTCAAAATACCAGCAACTGGTAAGACCATAGTCTCGCATTACTCAGCACTCAAACGGTACTTTGAGAGACAGCTTTAGACTAAGGGCTATATTAAATAAAGCAGGATAAGACAGAGCAGAGTCACCTAGGTCTACAATGCTCTCATCAGCTGCTATCAAATAACTGGCCACCTACTCCCATTAGTGCCTAAAATAACAACCGTGGATCACCCCAGAACTGCCATGTTGTTTGGTGCCAAATGCCTATATAACACAGAAAGCTGGATGGAGGGTTCAGAAATTATGTAAAGGAACACCTATATCCCCTTGAAGGCCCAACACACTTATCACTAAAAGGACTGACTGCCACATAGGGAAGCAGAGTTGCCACGGCTACCATATCCCCATTTTATCTGAGAGCAGCTGAAGTATGCGCTCAGGCAGTAAGTTAAAACTGGAACCCTTTCCTGAGGCGCAAGCTTTAATTAAAACCACAACCAACTGGTTGAACTAGAGAATAAGGTTAAAAATCTGTAGTTATAGCCAGGGCGTTTGTATGCATATCCAGCAGCAGAAGGATACAAACCACTGACATTCTATCAAAAAGAAAATTGTGAAACATCAGGGCTAGACAGAACACTAGCAGAGCTTTTGAGACTTACAGTGTACATCAGGTGGTGGCTCTATGTGATACAAGTGCTTGTGTTGAGGTATCAGACCTTCATTGCCAAGGACAGTCTTCTCTTATAGCTGTGCTAAACCTGACATATGGCATTAATAAACTTACATAAACAACAATGCTGTAATTCATAAATAACTATGCACTGGTGAGATCCTGCTCAGGATCCTGCTCAGGCATGCGGATGATCAAATTCAGTATCCCTACCCTATTAAAACTACTTGAATAATAAAGAAACCAAGTGGGGCTTCCCCCATGTTCACACTGTTTGAAGAGATGCTACAGAAGTGACAATATAGGTAGGAACTAATCACTTTAAAAAAATATACTCATCTCATACTCTCTTATTTATATTAAGAACAATGACGGTAGACTAATACTTGTCCAACTGAATCCTCTGTCCACACTGCTTTGGAAAATAGCTTAAAATGATGATTTAAGTATACTTAAGATTTAATTTTTAAAACCAAAGTCATAACAAGCAGGTATTTCCACAGAACAAGGTATTAATCAAAGCAGGCAAAAGTCAATCAGAGAGAGCGTAACCTTAAGGGTGTAAGGAATCAGCAAATTAAGACATTTAAAAATTACATTCAATTCCACATAGTGAAGGAAATGTAGTTCCAGGGATTGATGCTGACATAGCGACATCATCTATGAACAATTCTGACACTAATTCAGTATAAAAATGCGGATTTAGAAAATGACTGTTCAGGAAAATAAAAAGTATTTAAGACTCACTGTTCTGACTTATAGCATCTTTTGTGATTCCTAAACACAAAGTAGTAAATGACCCCAAAAGTTTTTCTTCAATGATTCCTTAAGAGCCCTTCTCCTCTGCCAACTTGTTGACACGCTGTACAATGAGCTAACGGTGTTTATGCTATCTGAGCATTGAAAGACAAAGGATAGATTTAGTATTTCCAAGGGGGCTGCTAAAGCCAGCTAAATAGTACTGCAGCTGAATCAAGCCCTATATATTGCAGAAAGACTTTTCAAACAGCCATTACAGCACAAACCAAAACTTTCCCATTTCTATTGGTTTTATACTTAAGTATTTTCATGAGTGGAAAACAAGACCAAGAAAACTACAATATATGCCTGACTTTATTACTTTAATAAACAATGCAAATATTTCAATTTTGAGGCTTTACCAATAGCATGAAGCTAACACTTTCCGGAACAAATAAATAACTGCAATAACCAAAATAACAAAGCTCTCATTCAATAGATGGAACCAAGACAGGAAAGTTATTAAAAAAAAAGTGATGGATTTTTTTTAAATGCAACTGGAACAATGTTATCAAAACATTTCATAAAACAAGGAAGAGTTGTACAGTATTTTTAGAACACGTTTAACTGTCCTCAGCCTCAAGATTTATGTTATTTCCAAACTTTGCATAAAGCTGAACTTTCAGGTCAGATAACACTCTCTGAATTGATTCCACTCGGGATTCTAATGCTTCAATTTCTTCTTGTAGACTTTTCTGAAAAAGAAAATAAAACAAACTATTTAGGTAAAACAAGCTGATTCATGGTTGTCAGCAAGATATCAAAAGGTACTCCTTTGCCAACTTTCTACCAAGTCTGGCTGTAAGACTTACTACAGTGACAAACAAAGGCAAGCAGGACTTCGTATACCAACATCCCAGTTGTAACTTACCATGGGTTCACATCCCCCTCCTCAAATTATAAATCAAACACGAACTTCAGAAGGTAAAAGATTCAAGGGATGAACAGATCATCCCACTTCAGTGCTCATCACACTATAGCAGGCAGTACAGTAAAGGAGCTCTATTTTGCACAGACAAACCTTTGCCTCCTCCAGCATCTCTTGTGTCTCTTCTTGGGAATGACTGATGAAGACATCTCCAATTTGGTAGGGTATCTGAAGTGAATCACTATCATCAAGCATCATGATGTCATCACAAGCATCTTCCAAATTCTGAAGTTGTTTCTGTTTTTCAAGATAGAAAAAAGAGTGGTCACTTTCACCATGCTCTCAGTTGAATAATGAACTCACTGAGTCTGCATTTTGGGTAAAAATCCTACCCACCAGCATAGTAACAGTTTAATAGAGCAGTTTCAGAGATGCAATTTTGCGTAAGTATTAAATTCAAAGGCGCTGTACCAGTAGAAATTTCTAGTCAATACTCATTATCTGTCATTAATAAGACAATTAATTGTCTAGACAAGGAAAATACAGCAGACTTAAATGTCACTAATATCTGATATGCTCTTACGCGGGAATTTAATTTAGCTAGAGAACAGAAAAGAAAAATTAGGTAATATAGCAAATGTCAATTACGTTACTGCAAAAGTAGAACTGTTTACAGTCCCAGCACCTTAAATCATCAATGAACACCAACATGAAAATGCAGTGTTTTTACAATGTACACACCAAGCAAAGTGATTATGGAAAACACTTTGCGACAGTACCAGCATTTTTAAAAAACTCAATAAAACTTATTTGGAAATGCTAAGACTGATGTTGAAGGAAAGTTTATTAATACTAAAAGAAAATTAGAACCAAAAGAAAATTAATTACCTCTTCAGCCTAGCAAAAGAAAAACTCTTCACTCAATAAAGATATTCTCTACCAGCACATCAAAAGAACTTAACAAACAACTGCCTTACAAGCCCAAGAATATAAATATAAAATTTCCTGTTAGAGACTATTTAAAAACGTAACAAATGGTCATTATATATAAACAATGCTTCATATACGACAACTAACAAGTTCTCAGAACTGCATCCAGAAATGTACCTGTGGCTTTTATTTCTCTTGACTTCTTTTTTCACTTTAACATTCTCTGGCTATTTTCAAAGTATCAGAAATCCTGTATTAGAACCAAAGATTTACTTAGAGTAATCCACAGCCCCCATATTTGGTGCTACAGCCGAAAATTAATTCAGTGCAATGAAGAACACGTGATATTTGAGGCAAAAATACCTTTTTCACTTCTATTTCTTCTTTCAGCTCTGTGATCCTGCTAGTATTTCTTGCAAACTTGTTAATTTTCTGTTGATCTTCAAAAGTGACATTGACGTCTTCTGCAGCCTGCAAGGAAAAGAGGTCAAAATGAAGACTTCATTTCCTATATTAACTTGAATTCCACTACAAGATTACTCCTACAAAGTATCTGAAAAAATAGTCTTACAGCAAATACACTCTGCTCATACACAATTCCTTAAAATGCCTCATTAAGGATATCAACAACACCCACATTTAGCAGGGCAGAGGCCCTAGTAACATCCAATTAAAACATTAGCTATCCATGGTATCCTAATCATAGAACGATTCAGGGTGGAAGGGTCCTTTATAGGTCATCCAGTCCAACTCCTCTGTAGTGAGCAGTGATGTCTTCAACAAGAACAGATTGCTTAGAGCCCCATCCAAAATGACCGTGAATTTTTCCAGGGATGGGGCATCTACCACCTCTCTGAACAACCTGTGACAGTGTTTCACCACCCTCAGTGAAAAAAAAATCCTTCCTAAGATCTCATCTAAACTTCTCTTCTTTTAGTTTAAAACCATTATCCCTTGGCCTTTTGCTACAGGCCCTGCTGAAAAGTTTTTCCTCATCTTTCTTTTAAGTCCCCTTTAAGTACAGAAAGGTTGTAATAAGGTCTCAGAGACTTTTCTTCTCCACACCATCACTGTAACCAAACCCTTCCCTGTACACTTGATGTCATGATAAGCAATTTCATAGAATCACAGAATAATAGAACGGTTTACATTAAAAGGGACCTTAAAACCCAGCCAGTTCCACCTCTGCCATGGGCAGGGAAACCTCCCACTGGATCAGGGACTCCAATCCCAATCCAACCTGGCATGGAACACCTCCAGGGATGGAGCAGCCACCACTTCTCTGGGCAACCTAGGCCACAGTCTCTTCACCATCCTGGCTTGTATCAGAAACGGCGTTACCAGCAGGTCCAGGGAGGTTATTCTCCCTCTGTACTCGGCACTGGTGAGACCGCTCCTCGAATCCTGTGTTCAGTTCTGGGCCCCTCACCACAAGAAGGATGTTGTGGCTCTGGAGCGAGTCCAGAGAAGAGCAACGAAGCTGGTGAAGGAGCTGGAGAACAGGCCCTATGAGAAGCGGCTGAGAGAGCTGGGGGTGTTTAGCCTGGAGAAGAGGAGGCTGAGGGGAGACCTCATTGCTCTCTACAACTACCTGAAAGGAGACTGTAGAGAGGAGGGGGCTGGCCTCTTCTCCCAAGTGACAGGAGACAGGACGAGAGAAAATGACCCAAGCTCCGCCAGGAGAGATTTAGGCTGGACATCAGGAAAAAAAATTTCACAGAAAGGGTCATTGGGCACTGCAACAGGCTGCCCAGGGAGGGGGTTGACTCACCTTCCCTGGAGGGGCTTAAGGCACAGGTGGACGAGGTGCTAAGGGACATGGTTTAGTGTTTGATAGGAATGGTTGGACTCGATGATCTGGTGGATCTCTTCCAACCTGGTTATTCTGTGATTCTGTGTGATTCTGTGAAGAATTTCTTCTTGATGTCTAATCTAAATGCCCCTCTTACAATATAAAGCCGCTCTCCCTCTTTCTATCTTTCCAGGCCCTTGCAAAAAGCCCCGCCCCAGCTCTCCGGTAGCCCCTTTCAATACTGAAAGGCTGCTATGAGGTCTCCCCGGAGGCTCTTCTTCTCCAGAATGAGCAATTCGGATTTTGATAGGCCAAAACAACACCAGACGTTAACCCGCCAGGATAGAGGCCCCAGGACCCCCACACCGCGCCCACCTGCCGCACTCACCGCCTTCTTCATGGTGGCCGCCATGTTGGCAGGGCTGAACTATTCACTCTCTGCACGGGGCGGTGAGGAGGATGGGGACACGGGGAAACGAGGCAAGACGAGGGAAAACGCCGAGAAGCCGAGATCCTACGTGACTCGACGCTTTTTCTTCTCCCAGTCTCCTCTCCAGCCCGCCGTGGCTACCCGGAGGCACCGAAAGGTGCCCACGGTAAAATCTCAACACCCCCCCCCCCCCCCGGCGCGGCGCATGGTACGTCCCGGTTAGTGAGGGCGCGGCCCCGCCCCTCCGCGGAACTGGCAGAGCGCGGGGGCGCCAGGGCCGCCGCCAGGGGGCGCGCGGGAGCCGGGGCAGCGGGAGCCCCGGTAGTGGGGGGGGGGGGGGGATGAGGCACCTGCCGAGGGAGGACGGACCCTGAGCCTTCTCTTCTCCATAGGGATCACCCCCAGCCGCCTCTCACAGCCCTCGATCTCCAGCCCCTTCCCCAGCTCCGTTCCCCTCCTCTGGACGTGCGCCAGCCCCTCAGTGTTCTTGTTGTGAGGAGCCCGAAACGGAACACAGGGTTGGGGGTGCAGCCTCCCCAGTGCTGAGTCCAGGGGCAGAATCCCTGCCCTGGCCCTGCTGGCCTCGCTGTGTGTGATACAGACCAGGATGCTGTTGGCCTTCTTGGCCGCCTGGGCTCACTGCTGGCTCAGTCATTGCAGAGGGACCTTTTAAGCAAGAATAAATGTTTCTGAAAGGAATAGTTGACTGCTTCTAAGCAGAAATAGGGACAGCTGACATTTAAACTGCATAATTGCCTCCACATGCTTAAGTATATTTAGGTTCTCAAGGCTACAAAACCAAAAAAAGACCCTGAATGCCAAACCAGGTCATCATAATGTTTCACAACTGTGGGGGAGAGGCCTGGCGTTGCGTGTTCCTTGTGCTCAGTTGCAGGGAGCATGAGGCTGCTGATTCAAAAGCCGTGGTGGATAGGCACATAGGGGCGTTCAGCGATGGGAGGACTCAAAACTAACAGGATTTCTGAAGGTCTTTGGGCTGGTGGAGGCTGGCCTGGCCACTGCTCCTGGCAACAGTGCCTGAGGCTCCTAGAGACTCTGTGATCGGCTCTCTTGGCTCTGCCAAGACCTTCTTGAAGAATGATCAGCATCTCCAGTATCTGTGAGCTTTCAGAAATTTAAATACACAAAGATTTCTGAGCTGCTGTGCTAGCCTGCACTATAAGATTCAGAAAGATATTTGCAAATATCTTCAGGTGTTTTGCTGTGAGTGATCTTTCTGCTATGCCCTCATCTGAACTGCAGCTGAAAGTCATTAGAGTTAGACCCAAAGAAAGTACCTGAATGTGGAATGTTCAGGGACCTGGATGGTGTGCTTTTAAAGTGTCTGGTTTTCCAAAGGAATTTGGAAACTGAGTTAGAGTCTACAGCTCACTGAGCAGTATCTGGGGAGAGTTTGGAGGTCCAGAAAGAGAACTAGACATCATTGTAAGCTGTCGAGGGTCAGCACGTTCAATCCCAGGCACCGAAACTGCTGAACCTTTACTTGGCTGCTGAGAATCACCTCCACCAGTTTGCAGTCCAAAGATCAAAACTGTTTCCTGAAGGCAAAACTTGTAACCTTTCTTTCTCAAGTTAGGCTTTAAAAACTGTAATACCCTGATTGCACACAATGCTCTTACTCTTCAGATGCTTATTGATTACATGGTAGACTGATGTATAGTTCCTTGCTGTCCAGTGACATCCAAATTCGCATCTCTTGCTCCCTTCCTAACACCTGAACCGTCACCAACTCTGTATGTTGTCCAGAGGCCATTTTAACGAGAAATGTAGGAGCAATCAGTGTAACAGACTGCCAGCATGTGATTTTCTTAAAACCCTTGCTGCTGCAGAGGGATCCTTGCTCCACAGTAACTCATAAAAGCGCATTCCCAAAGGGGTCTGTGGAAAACAATAGAAGACACTACTCAGCTGAAGAATAGGTGTGTATTTTAGAAGTTTCCTATTAATTTCCTGCAATTAGGCCTCATTACAAAGAACTGAAATGCGGCGTGCTCTGTTCAAGTCCTAACACATCTACTGACACCATTCTCTCTCAGCCATGACTCTGTCCATCAGAGACAGACATAGTAGAGCAGCTGTACCACCTGCAAGAATGAAAAGTTTGGGTTACTGCTTCATTGCTTATGGAGACGGGCCTTACACCAATGGTGTTCAGCTTCATTTCACAGTAGGGCTGGTTTGGGAACTCTTTCAGTAACGGCTTTTAGATGAAATAATGTAAGAAAGTCACAGCTACTTGTGGGAAAGATTGCGGCAGGATTTTAGCTTAAAAATTAGTTCAGGGAAAAACTCTCAAAGCTATCAAAATATTTTATAATAGATATTTACTGAATGAAAAAGTTCTCTTTTTTCACTTCAGAATGACTGCTAATATCAATGCTCCTGTTACAAACTTGTAGAAAAAACAGACTAGAAATAAATATGTATTTAGTGGCCCTCAGGCTGACTTTTACATTTTGGTGCATAATTTTGACTTGTTTCCCACTGAGGGAAAAAAGATAATCACAAAAGGTCTCCCTGGAAAACTCTGTTATTATTAACTTCTGTAAAAACATAATCCTAATTCAAAGTCTCTCTTTTTCCAGAGACTAAACTCATATCTCTGACCATTCTCTTACTCTTCCCTAAGTCAGCTATCTTCTCTCTTCTTGAAGATCCTATAGGGAAAGGACATAATCTAAACCATGGTTATTTCTGTGGGTGGATTAACTGAATAATACATGTTAGGTCCGAGCCAATGCAATTTCCTTCAAGAGAAAAGGAATGGATTTCGTAAGAATTTGATGACTTGAAGGCTTTAAAACTAAATTTTTTTATCCCACATGCTCAGGCAAGATTTGTGATGTGAGCATGTTGCCAAGAGTAATTTACTGTAGACCTTTCTATGTAAATAAAAGTGAAACCAGTGCACGAGTGCAAACATCTAGTGGTGGAGTAAGATAAACTCATTGAACTCAGTGACCTCATTTCTCTTTCAGTTGCATAAAAGGACTTGCTCTTTCTTGTACTGGTCCTCATTGTTGTTGCAAGTGTGGTTAGCTTCACCTTGCAATTTGGTGGGATCCCTTCCATGATGCGTATAGCCCTCACGCCCTTCATCTTACATCTCCTCTGTGGTTCTTTTTAACAGTTTCGTTTCATGTTACTTGCTGTAGCATTTTGCAATACAGCTCAGTGGGAAAGAGTCTTCCCATGCTCACTGCTGCCTAAGTGAGTTGTTTTGGATTACCAAACTCTTTACCATTTTCCCTGAACTTATACAGAGCATCTTGAAAACCTCATACATCAACAATGTTTGTTAATACAAGATACGCTATAAATGGAGAAAACCTAACAGAGATGAAGTGGCTGGTTTATCTAGATTTAGCCACCATGAAGTGGATCACTATTAACAAAGCTGCATAAAGTTGTACTATTTTAATTGTGCCGGTATACTAAAGGGGTACAGCTTCCATATCATATAGGCACAGAGCTAGCAGTAGCATGTCATTTCCAATATTAGACAACGTGACTTATTGTAGCATAAATGTTCTCATGTCAGAATGCCTATGCCTGCCTGTCTTGTGCCAGCCTTGCCGGAGAAACTGAGGCTGAAGAAAAAAAAACCACCCTTCTAAGGGTGTTCCTCTTTTCCAAAAAGATGCACTGGCTCTTCATGATATACGTTTTAGGTATTTACAGGACAAATCCCACATAGTTTCTCATTCTTTTGTGGTCTGAGGAAAGGAAGGCAGATTTTATTAGACTCCTAAATGTCTTCTTTCAAAGAAACAAAATCCTCCTGTTAGTCAAAAGCCACATCAGCATTTCAGCATTCGGGCCCTCCTCTATGTTCCTATATATCCAGCATTAGAGTTATTAAATTGCACAGCTCCTTTTATCATCCCAATTTTCACCCTCTGTGAAGGAAACTTCTCTTTTACCTCACTGTAGTGCTTTGCAGAAAGTTCTGCAGTGTCGTTAGCTGGACCCATGAAGCCAAAGGGAGTTTCTGCAGGCAGTTTGTGCCTGAGATGGAAGCTGGAGATTCCCTTTTGCTGGGAAATCCCCTTACGGTAGAAGGCACATGCACCATAAAAGACCTTACTCCACTTTTGTGGATGGGATATCCTGTTAATACAGCACTTTGTATTTTCACAATTCTGTCCTGTTCCTGCTCCCCCGTCTAAGTTGTTGGCTCATGCTGGTTTTATTTAAAATGAAAGGTAAGAGCTTCCTCACCACAACCTGGCATCTCAATTTCAACAGAGAATATATCAGAGTCCAAAGTATTAGCTATGTATTTCTGTTTCTCCACAATCCATTTTGCTCCAGAAATATTTCTAGTGGTGGAACATCTCTCGGTTTACCAGGAACTTTTTGTGGCCTGTACTGGAAATCTCTCTACAGGGCCTACAACTGTAGCTTGTTTTTTCACTTCTGTGGTTCATCTTCAATAAGAACGGTTCACAAGCTACCTTAAATAAGGTCTTTAGTTTCACCTGTTTAGCTAGAAATGATTTCCTGTCTAATAACGGCACTGTCAGTGCCAGTTTCAAAAGTTATTAATGCACCTAAGGAAGAATAGAGTCCTGTTCTTCCGTAACCATCACCCCACTGAATTATTTTCTCTTATAGAATAACCAGGTTGGAAGAGTCCCACCATTGCCACTGAATCTGGAGCCCGGTTCTGAACTCACAGCAGGTCTTTCAGTAACGTGCTCTGTCTGTAGTGGTACTCAGCGTTTTTTTAATCTGCACAAGTTGGTTTTCTTTTTTTTTCTTTTTTTGGAGGGGGAGTTTTGGAGAAGAGTTGTCCTCAGGGGGGGCATCAGATGTGCTCTTTTGATATTTTACCCAATAGAGCAATAAATACATTAAATGTTTTCCCAAGGGCAATAGTTTTGTTCAGTAGTCATACATCTGAGGAAACTAAACTCTTCCCTAGAGACGTCTGTGGGCAGGCATTTGAACTGAAATAAACAGCAGGATTTCAGGCAAGGGCTTTATCTGATGAACTACTGATGCAGTCTGCTCTAATCCTTCCAAAAGCAATGAACAGGAGTAACCAGGATGTGGCCCAGAGGGTATCGAGTTCAGTGAAGCGTAGCCCAAGTGCCTTTTGGCTGACTAATGGTAAAGGGAGATAGAGTTTTCATGTTTTCTTATGGCTTTAATGAAGACAATAGAAGCAATTCACAAGTTAAAGTTCAAACTCATCTCTTTGTGGTTTTACAGACTTACTGCTGGTATCTTTTACACATCTATTACACCTTTCAGCAGAAAATATTCTAAAGGGCACAGTCAAGCAGTGTTTCACACAGCCTCTCTCTAAGATGAAACAGGAGTACTTTGTAATAGTAAAAAAACATTAAAAATGTCCCATTTATTTGCCATTTCTGGGAAAATCTGAGACCAGATAATATTACCAAACTGTAGTGATGATAGAACTAATAACTAACACTCCTCCTTTCTGAACACTTGCAAATGGTGATAGCTGTGGTGCTAATAATTGAGAAAGCATTAGCTGCAAATGGCATAGAAGCTACTTAACAGTAGGTTAGGGCTTTGACTTCTATACCGGCTCAGATAGGAGACACCACTCACTTAGTAACTAAATTGACCTTCTAAACCATTTCTCTTGTATTTTGGCAGGAGTTCAAGATGCTAACATCATGACAGCACCATATATCTTGGTACTTCAGGGGAATTCAGGTACCAGATATTAATATCGTTGAAACTCTAATTCTAGAAATATAGTATAGTACAAAAATAACATGAAAGACTATATCCACACAGTTATGCTTTATAATAGTTTATAACATGTCAGGGCAAGATCAAAATGATAAATATTTATTATTATAAGATAAATGTAAGAAAATTGTGCAAGAACAATATTATTATTGTCTTTTCCTTGACTAACTGGCTAGTAGCATTGCATGGAAAGCTAGTAGCCTTCAAAATTTTAGCAAGTGATGAGCATCTTTGCTTTCAAGGTATGAGGTCAGTTTTACCTCAGTAGAAACACATCCATCAGACCAGAAGTAATGAAATCTGTGCAAACATTACAGGCTTAATCCACAAATCCAGTAAATTGCATGAGTTTGAGTCTGATTTGTGTTTGAGTAACCTGCTTTAGCAAATTCTGTCAAGAAGTCATACAACAGCGAATTTTCCAGGCCATTAAGGCTGTCAACACAACAACTGATAAACAGATCTTTATTTTAGATTTCAAGTGTTGTTTGAATTACAGGGATACAAAATGTTTCCTGCTTCTGAAAGCTTTCTGTACTTTTGGCAAACATTTTTTGGTCACTTACACTGTAGAGTTATTAATACCACTAGAACTGAAAAGATTTTCATAATTTTTCAGTACTATAACATAAGCAGTACTTGCACTTTAACTGCACATGAAAAAAGGCAACTGCACATGTATAATGGCACACAGAAATTAAGTACAAAAATACATGATTGCTCTTAAGTAGAGTTTCTGGGAGCAGAGCTAGAATCAAGATTCATTTCCCAATTGGGAAAAAGTACCACGAATCACTGTCTTAGAATGCAGGTAGCTGTTTACATTCTAATATGATACTTCTCAAGATCTTCCTGCCGTCTCTACCTTTAGGATCAATTAATAAAGAGAGATATCTTGATATTGTGTATTTACACAGGACTGTCTGCAGGTCTGATCTGAAGTGGGTGCAAACTGGCCTGATTCCTAGACACATCGTATAAAGTCACTAACACCCACCACACAAAAAACCCTCAGGAATTTAATGATAATTTATTGAATCTATATAATTATAGGCTTTTGCTGATACTGATAAACTAAAATATTTCAATGTAGACTGGATCTAAAGGCAGAGTTCTTCCATGTCACGGATTGTTAGGCAGCACAGAGAAGGGTAAATTGCCCTGGCCAAGTGGTGAGGAAAATACTATTTGCATTACAGCGTTTTGTATCCTCTAAGATTTTCTTTGTATAATACCGTGTTAGGCTGATAATATCACCAATAAATTGAAACATATTTTCATATAGTCATAAACGTACGTAATTCTTTTGCAGTAAATAACCAAATTACAAGCCTGCTCATTACGACAGACGTAAAATATGGTTGGATTGTGCATTAAGCGTGTCAGTAGTTGCAGGACAGAGAAGGACTGCATGAGAATCAACAGGAAAAAGATAGGTTATGGACATCTCAGGTAACAAAGCTGAGACCTCAGTTTCTTGGGCTATGGTCACCACTTGCTCCCTGACTTATCCCCCTATAAGCTTAACCTCTCTAGAAATGAAGGAGCATTGGGTTTTGTATGCAAAGCTGGTAATACATATTTATTCACAGAAAAGATATTTCGACTTTTTTTTTAAAGTAAACATCAACTATGCTTAATTTAAGTCAAGAAATCTCTTATTTTTCTTGAACTGTGTACTTACCTAATTAGAGACTCCTTCAATAGTTGAATGTCGCAATGCTTGTTGCAGATATCTCAAACAGGTCATGGCCAGCTAGAAGATTCCCTGGCTGGTGGAGTTTGAGCTGTTCACCTGCCTTTCTGTTTTTCTGGATCCCTTTCCAAGGACTACCATGTTCTCAGTTTGCTCAGCAGACATTTTTCCCACAGTGCTATTGTTTTCTTGGTGGAGTGTAATCACGGAGTATGCAGTGAGATCGGGAGAGTTTAAAGTTAAAAAAATAGGGTTTGAGTAAAAAAATATCATGAAGATTTCTTTTGCTTTCATTTTACAATGAGTGTCTATATAACAGCTTTGATATCTCATTTTTCAAATATATTTCAGTTTCTCTTCTGTAGAATGGGAATTACTGTACTTTCCCATTTCCTACGCTGAGGCCTAATTTATCAATATTTACAAAACTGTAAGATCCTCAGCTGGAAAGAGACATGGATTTAGAAGGGTTTAAACAAACATGAGCAAAAACCTGGAATAACAACTTTGTGTTTTGACACTAGAATTAAAAAATTTGCATTCAGTTTGTCTTCCCCAGCATTGTGAAGCACCTTCCCATGACAGAGATGCTCAGCGTGTAGTCTACCCATTCTCTCAAATGCATTTTTAGGGCCAGAATAGCAAAAAGCTTTTCCCAACAAGGAGCAAGATTAGAGGTCACAAGACAGGAATTGTGCAATATGTCACAAAACAAACCTTCTGAAATTACAGGTATTAAGGAGGAAAATCCACAAACAATCTAAAGCTCTTTTCCACTGAGGAGTTATTTTGATAATATTTAGTGTATTTAAAATGCACTGTACGAAAAGCAGTCAGTTCAGTTTGCGTGATCTCAGTGCTTTTTAGACTTCACATCTTTTTACACAGATGCATTTTACAAAATATTGGAAGTGCAGCTACTGTGTTTCGATGAGATTTCCAAGCAGACCTCAGTCTCTTAAATCCTCATGAGGAGCTCTTAGCTTGATGGGATTTCCAAGTGTTATTTAAAGAATATGTTACTATTGTTTCCCAGGAGGTAGAACTGTTTAGGAACTTCTGTTTAGGAAGTAGTTCTAGAACTTGGACATCAGATAAATATTAAATATTTTAGTGATTAAAAAGATAAGCTGTGTACAGCCTTTCTGTACCTCTGCAGCAGTCCCTGTCAGATCTACAGAAGCATCAGACAGGCAGATAATTTTTCAAGGAACATTATCTCCTGATGTCTGAGACTGCAGAAATCAAAACACTTCTTTTTTTCTGTAGCAAAAGAGAAGGACAGAAGACTAGAATATGCATCATAAGATACGTAGATTTTATCTTTAGATATTTTCTGGTATTTGACCTAAAAATACTCCTTGCCATAGTCTAGAAGTGAAGAGGGCTTTTCAGTCACAGTTGTCATTAGCTGTTACAATTACTGGAAAATATTGGGAAGGCTTGTGGACAAACATCTGTGGGACAATGGTTACATCCCCACTGTGACAAGCATCTCAGTGGAGTGATACTCCTGTGAGGATATGCCCCCAAAATTCAGTTCAAGAACCCTGTAACTCGTGTCGCTTTCTCTTACGATAACCTTTGATGTGTTCTAAAGGTCACAAGGAAAGATCTTGCTGAAAATTAAAGGCTTGTTTTTGAGATCTCTTAAGAATGACAGGAGGAAGAAGAGAAGACTGAAAATGCCCTTAGAACTGCACTTTACCAGAAATTGAGGCAATCATTAGCTCTCTCAGCTCCAGGCTTAGCTGAGCTACAAATATACCAGCTTCCCTGCCAGAGAGTTACATCACAACCACATAAGTTAAACAAAATCTTTTCCATTCTGTAATTTAAAAACAGCTTAATAGCGAAGACTTCGTATTAACAGGGTGGTGTCTTCCCCGTAGCAGCAGTGATCGTGGAAAAATTGACCTGTGCCCGCTTTAGTCTTGACTTGCCTATTCCTGACTCTTCTAAAGAGATTGTTTCTTAGGTACTTAGCTGTGACCCTTCAAGTGTGTTCATTTTGAATCCTTAAATAGACAGCTGTCCACAGAACACACTTTCTTCTTGTCTGGATTCTCTTCTTGTCTGGATTCTCTGAAGAACTTAAATTGAACGAAGCCCAAACTGCACTCAAACTGAACAAGGACAGCAAGACCTGTTTTCAGTAGAACTGGTTCAAAGAAAACAAATCACAAGAATATCAGCCTCTTGTGATGTTTCCCTAAAAGAAATTTGCAAACCTTTGAAGAAGCTTCCATTTTAAAGCCCACCCAGCAATTGTTCTCTGATCTTGTGGCCTACACACTAAGGTCCCATAGAAGAAAATCACTGAAGTACAGGGACAAGATTGGGATGGACGTACAAGCACAGAAAAGTCTGCAGTGAGAGTTCATGCTTTTGTATATTTTTCTCTGTGTTGATCATTGCTGCCTTCATCTTTTTATTGTTATTACTTTGAGACATGTGCCTTTATCGGTCTCGTGTTCTATGTCAAACGCATCCTCTGATTTTTCCTCTGCTTGTCCCTTGTCTAACACACCCATCTGTCTGCACACTCTGCATTTTACCATCAGACACTTAAATAAAGGGTATTAAGAGCTGAGTCACAAAAAGCAACCTGGGGAAGATGAAAAAAGGTAGTGTATGGTAGGAGAAAATCAAATCCTCAGTGTAGCATACCTGTCTTTCCTGGAAATGTTCTGGTTTACAGATAGCTTCTAGTCTTGCAGCAAGATCCACAGCCTCTCTGACTTCTCTTGCAAGTTGAGGGCAGAAAGCTAAGTACCCTGGTGACCCGAGTGGCTCTATCTGTGCCAACACCTCTCCTGCCTTCACTTAGCATGAAAACCTTTGGCTCTCTCTGAGCCAACACCTCTCCTGCCTTCACTTAGCATGAAAACCTTTGGCTCTCTCTGACAGTTACTGTGCCGTTTCCGATTAAAATCCTCTGGGCAGTAACTGATTTTTGTCAGAATTTAACGGCTGCCAACACTAACAGAGAAGGGAATTTTGACTTCTCAGATGATGCACTCATATGCCTTTTTCATAAATAGGTGGTTAGTCAGCCAGAAACGGTAAGAGCGGTCCCCCCCAATACTTACTATTCCCCAAATCTCTGCATTCTTTATTTCCATCATTTTGAAGTGTAAATACTAAAGGAAGACTGAACTATTCAGCCACCTATGCATTGCAGCACGAACACCACAGCATCACTGTGCTTCATGTGGATGCACTCTGACTGCCTCGCACTCCTAAGAAACAGAGAAAAAAAAATAACTGTGCTTGCTGAGGCCATTCACACCTGTGCCTGGCAGTGATCTCTGGTGCAGCGGGGTCAGCACTGCCCAGACCCTGGGATGCACAAAGGTATTGGGGTTGGCACCAGCCGGACCCCAGGATGCTGTATGGGCACCGGGGTTGGTACCAGCTGGACCCCAGGATGCTGTATGGGCACCAGGGTTGGTACCAGCCGGACCCCAGGATGCTGTATGGGCACCAGGGTTGGTACCAGCCGGACCCCAGGATGCTCTATGGGCACCAGGGTTGGTACCAGCTGGACCCCAGGATGCTGTATGGGCACCAGGGTTGGTACCAGCCGGACCCCAGGATGCTGTATGGGCACCAGGGTTGGTACCAGCCGGACCCCAGGATGCTCTATGGGCACCAGGGTTGGTACCAGCCAGACCCCAGGATGCTGTATGGGCACCAGGGTTGGTACCAGCCGGACCCCAGGATGCTCTATGGGCACCAGGGTTGGTACCAGCCAGACCCCAGGATGCTGTATGGGCACCAGGGTTGGTACCAGCCGGACCCCAGGATGCTGTGGGGGCACCGAGGTCGGCACCAGCTGGGATGCTGTGTGGGTACCGGTGTTGGCACCAGCTGGGATGCTGTGGGGGTACCGGTGTTGGCAGCAGCTGGGATGCTGTGTGGGTACCGGGGTTGTCACCAGCCGGGATGCTGTGGGGTCACCGAGGTCGGCACCAGCTGGGATGCTGTGGGGGCACCGGGGTTGACACCAGCTGAGATGCTGTGTGGGTACCGGTGTCGGCACCAGCCGGGAGGCTGTGTGGGTACCGGGGTTGGAACCAGCCGGGATGCCGTGTGGGTACCGGTGTCGGCACCATCCAGGATGCCGTGTGGGTACCGGTGTCGGCACCAGCCGGGATGCTGTGGGGTCACCGAGGTCGGCACCAGCCGGGATGCTGTGGGGGCACCGGGGTCGCACCTCCCGGCCGGTGCTGGCGCGGTGCCGCCCCGCCTCGGCTGAACCTCTCGTGAACCGCTTGCCCCGCAGCCTCCCCGCGGCGGGCAGAGCCGCCCGGCCCCACCTCACCCCACCCGTGCCTCCCATTGGCCCCCGATGAAAGTCCAGCGAGCCTCCGGCCGCTCCCTCGCTCTATATCTGCGCATCCCGGCGCGGGGGCTCCGCGGAGATGGCAGCCGGCGGCATCCTCCTGCGGCTCCGCGCCCCGCGCCCGCCCCGCGCCCCCCGCCCCGCGGCCGCGCTGCCCGGGCCCCCCCGCTGGCCGCTGATGGGCAGCCTGCCCGACGTCCTCTGGAAGGGGGGGCTCAAGCGGCAGCACCAGATCCTGGTGAGACCCCGCGGGCCGGGGATGCGCGGCGGAGGGAGGAGGGAGGCGGAGGAGCGGCTCCCGCTCACCTTCTCTCGCTCCGCGTCTCTCTCCGCACCCCCAGGCCGAGTACCACCGCCGCTTCGGCAAGATCTTCCGCATGAAGCTCGGGGCTTTCGACTCGGTGCACATCGCGGACCCCTCCCTCCTGGCAGCCCTGTACCGCCGGGAGAGCGCCTGCCCGCAGCGCCTCGAGATCAAGCCCTGGAAAGCCTATCGCGACTATCGCGACGAGGGCTACGGGCTGCTGATCCTGTGAGTGGTACCCGAGGGGGTGCGGGAGGGGCCAGCTGCTCCCTGTACTGAGGGCGAGGAGGGGATGCCGCAGGTGAGGCGGTGGCGATGCCGCAGGTGAGGCGGTGGGGATGCCGCAGGTGAGGCGGTGGCGATGCCGCAGGTGAGGCGGTGGGGATGCCGCAGGTGAGGCGGTGGGGATGCCGCAGGTGAGGTGCGGGGGATGCCGCAGGTGAGGCAGTGGGGATGCCGCAGGTGAGGTGCGGGGGATGCCGCAGGTGAGGTGCGGGGGATGCCGCAGATGAGGCGGTGGGGATGCCGCAGGTGAGGTGCGGGGGATGCCGCAGATGAGGCGGTGGGGATGCCGCAGGTGAGGTGCGGGGGATGCCGCAGGTGAGGCAGTGGGGATGCCGCAGGTGAGGCGGTGGGGATGCCGCAGGTGAGGCGGTGGGGATGCCGCAGGTGAGGCGGTGGGGATGCCGCAGGTGAGGCGGTGGCGATGCCGCAGGTGAGGCGGTGGGGATGCCGCAGGTGAGGCGGTGGGGATGCCGCAGGTGAGGCGGTGGGGATGCCGCAGGTGAGGCGGAGGGGATGCCGCAGGTGAGGCGGTGGGGATGCCGCAGGTGAGGCGGTGGGGATGCCGCAGGTGAGGCGGTGGCGATGCCGCAGATGAGGCGGTGGGGATGCCGCAGGTGAGGCGGAGGGGATGCCGCAGATGAGGCGGTGGGGATGCCGCAGGTGAGGCGGAGGGGATGCCGCAGATGAGGCGGTGGGGATGCCGCAGGTGAGGCGGAGGGGATGCCGCAGATGAGGCGGTGGGGATGCCGCAGGTGAGGCGGTGGGGATGCCGCAGGTGAGGCGGAGGGGATGCCGCAGGTGAGGCGGTGGGGATGCCGCAGGTGAGGCGGTGGGGATGCCGCAGGTGAGGCGGTGGGGATGCCGCAGGTGAGGCGGTGGCGATGCCGCAGGTGAGGCGGTGGGGATGCCGCAGGTGGGGCGGTGGGGATGCCGCAGGTGAGGTGCGGGGGATGCCGCAGGTGAGGCGGTGGGGATGCCGCAGGTGAGGTGCGGGGGATGCCGCAGGTGAGGCGGAGGGGATGCCGCAGGTGAGGTGCGGGGGATGCCGCAGGTGAGGCGGAGGGGATGCGGCAGGTGAGGTGCGGGGGATGCCGCAGGTGAGGCGGAGGGGATGCCGCAGGTGAGGTGCGGGGGATGCCGCAGGTGAGGCGGAGGGGATGCCGCAGGTGAGGCGGAGGGGATGCCGCAGGTGATGTGCGGGGGATGCCGCAGGTGATGTGCGGGGGATGCCGCAAGTGAGGCGGAGGGGATGCCGCAGGTGATGTGCGGGGGATGCCGCAGATGAGGCGGAGGGGATGCCGCAGGTGATGTGTGGGGGATGCCGCAGGTGAGGTGGTGGAGATGCCACAGGTGAGGATGCTGTGGGTGAAGTGGTGGGGATGCTGTGGACAAGGTGGTGGGGATGCTGCTTGCCACCGGAGCCTCTGCTCAGAGTAGGATTCATCCCCTGGCCACCAAAAATCATCTTCAGTGCCCATCCCTGGGGAAGGGGCTGGAGAACAGGCCTTATGAGGAGCGGCTGAGAGAGCTGGGGGTGTTCAGCCTGGAGAAGAGGAGGCTGAGGGGAGACCTCATTGCTCTCTACAACTACCTGAAAGGAGGTTGTGGAGAGGAGGGTGCTGGGCTCTTCTCCCAAGGGACAGGGGACAGGACGAGAGGGAATGGCCTCAAGCTCCGCCAGGGGACGTTTAGGCTTGACATAAGGGAAAAATTCTTCACCAAAAGGGTGGTTAGGCATTGGAACAAGACTGCCCAGGGAGGGGGTTGACTCGCCTTTCCTGGAGGTGTTTAAGGTGCGAGTGGATGAGATACTGAGGGGCATGGTTTAGGCATTGGTGGGAAAGGTTGGACTCGATGATCCGGTGGGTCTCTTCCAACCTGGTGATTTTATGATTCTATGATCAGGGTGGTGAAGGCTCTTCAGCCCTGGGTGGTGGTGCTGCATGTGCTGCGGGTTTGTGGGGTTTTTCCTTCTTTTTTTCTTCTTTAAGCCTTTCTCTTTTCAAACTCGCTGGTTTTAATTCAATCTAGGGAAGGAAAGGACTGGCAGAGGGTAAGAAGTGCCTTTCAAAAGAAATTAATGAAGCCCAAGGAAGTTGCAAAACTGGATATCACAATCAATGAGGTATGGTGCTTACAGAAGTTATTTTTCTATCCCCACTTCCTTGGAAACCTGGGAAATAAAAGCAGATCTGGGTTATATGGTTTATCTGGATAAGAGCTGATCTGCTTTACAGACATAAAGACATGGGTTAATACTCTGAAATCATTCATGGAATAATAAGTACAAAAAGATATCAGAGTCTGACCACAAGCGAGAAAACACAGAAAGCTTGGTTGAGATTGTCTCCACAGAACAGTAAGATGATTCCACAATAATACAGGCTTCTGCAAACAGAGTTTTTCCTTACTCTTCTTGCATTCAGTGTTTTTTACCTTTATTTCTTCATTCTTATGTTCCTCCTGCCAGATATCACCTCCTCTTTAATCTCAGTATTCCTCATTGATTTTCCGGAGCATCTGCAATAAACATCTTAATCCTCTTTATTGTGAAACTCCAGCATTATCTCAGCGTCAGACTGAAGCATTTCATCCCTGTGGAGGAAAGCTCAGTTTGTCGAAGTACAAACAGTAATAGCCTGAGAGTCATGTAAAATCCAAACGTGGGTTAACGGAGTAGGAACCTGAACCTTGTTCAAAGAACAGGAAACAAGTATCCCTCTCTTATGTGAGATTGTTATCTATTTAAAAACAGTTGAAATGTTAAATTACACAAGATTTTTATTAGTTAATGTCATTTTAATCCTTTCTTTTCTCTCTCTTCTCTCCACCGCTTAGGTTCTGGAGGACTTTATGCACAGAATAGATGAAGTTTGTAACCACAGTGGACAAATAGAAGATGTCTATTCAGAATTCAACAAATGGTCGTTTGAAAGTAAGTTGGTTTCTTGCACAAGAATTGTTTGTATTTTGTACCTGCCGTGACAGGTTAAAATACATCAATAGTGGCAGTGTAGGCTGTTTCCAAATTATCAGCTACAATACCATGGAAGGGAGGTTGCAGATAAGCCAGAGGACTGTTATTATAAGTGTAGAATTCATCAGCATCTATCCAGACGCTGCAATTCTGCCAAGTTATCTATGTGCTTGTGAAAAAAAATCAAACATTAATAATGGCTTATAAATCCAAAACCTGGGGAAACACAGTGCATTTATCTGGAGTGGGATCAGGTAGCACATGACCATTTTTGCCCATCTGATATTTGTTAATTGTCAGCAGGACAAAATGAATGATCCAACAACAGTGAATAAGTATTTGCTGTAGACTAGGGCTGGAAAATCCCATTTAAAATGTTTACATTGGAACAGAGAAGCTTTAGAACTAAGTGACCAAGACAGGAGCCTCCATCTTTAGAAACCTTTCAGAATACAGTAAGGAAGCATTTGCCAGGAATGACTTGGGGCAGAAGAAACTGCATCGGTGGTTCCCAACAAGGAGAGATGGTCACGTATGATGCGTTACTCACAAGCTCCTTGAGACACGTCTTCTCTTGGCTGGCTCATCTCAGCACCCTGTGTACTGAGTTTCCAAAAATGTTTTAAATGTGGTTTTTTTTCCACTGTTAGTGGTGACAGCCACTTTTGGGAAAGGAGAAATAGGAAGTGAAAGCTTTGGGGAAAGGAGCAAGTGGAAAGAGGTGGGATGTGGTAGAGTGTGGGATGCAGCCAGTGTTTACAAGTGGTTTCTGGTTGTAGAAAGGTCTAGGAGGCACTGGACTAGATGGCCTCTTCAGGGCCAGTTTCCCTGTGACTCAGTTCTCTTCAGTAGCTTAATGAATAGCTTACTTGCCAAATGTGCCATCCATGCTTGGCAGACTCATCTACTGCTCATGTGAGGGTGATTCGTGGTGATTCTTCTTTGTGAAGAAAGCGCTACTTAGCTAGATACACTGCTACTTGGGTCCGAGGCAAACATGCAGAAAGTGTTGTGATGTGCCATTCTCACAGGTGTGTATCATAGAACAGAGACAGTATTTCAGAAGGATAATCCAAGCCATTCCTTAACAATAAATGGTGGACGCCATTCACCATTTGTTTATATAATTTATTGATAATATTGCTTAACAACAGGTATCTGCCTGGTGCTGTATGGAAAGAGATTTGGTCTCCTACAGCAAGATGTAGAAGAAGAAAGTTTGAACTTCATCAAGGCTGTAAAAACGGTATGGAAGAGGATTTACCAAGACTGTAGTGATTTTCTACCCCTTCAAACTAATGAGAAGTTACCAATTTTACTGGGTCACCTGATAAAAGAAACTTAAACTCCTGCACTGCCTGTGCATTGGCAGCCTTTTACATCCTAGGTGATGCTTAGGTGTGCAATGCTAGTACTGACCATCCAGCTGTCTCATTGTGAAATACCTACGTCTGTAGGGAAGAAATGCTGTATGGACAGCAGAGTAATTCTGGAAATTTAGTTGTCAGGGTAGTTGGTTAACTACCCTGAGATACCTGTTGTGCAACACTGCAGGTTGTTGGGTGGGACTCTTGGAGTTGTGTGGGATTATGCAAATACGCTGGATTTGGAGGTTAGTCATTCCTGTAAACACACCTGCTGTGCATCTTGCTGCAACCTGGACTCCATTGATATATATCTGCCTAATTTTAGCATCTAAAAGACAAATATCTAGCCTAGCCAGGTTTTTTAGCTTCATCTGTTGTCAAGGGACAAAGAGGCACTGAAAAAGGGTGGCTTGTCCCATCCTAAAACAGGTACCTAGAATATAGATCAGATGCATCACCCACTGAAGAAGCCTCCTATCCACCACAGACTGTTCCTAAATTTTAGCTGGATACAGTCTAAGTAATATGAGACCCATCCTTTCTGTCCAGGATGGAAAAATCTGACAGAATCTTGACTTCCTGAAAATTGCCTCCTACTTTACAGTCTCATTTTGTTCAGAGATTACAAGAAGATAGAAAAAAGAAAGATTTCAAAAACTCTTTCTCCACCACAGATGATGGCTACTTTTGGGATGATGATGGTAACCCCCGTGGAACTTCACAAGGGTCTGAACACAAAAGTCTGGCAAGCCCATACTAAAGCATGGGATGATATATTTAAAACAGGTTATTGTTTAAAACACGATTTCTCTCCTTTCCCTTTGTCTCTGTTTCCTGCTTGGTGGAATTAACTTTCTTTGTTCTTACTACTGCCCCGCGTTGCTGTTAATTGCTGCCTTCAACACAGATTGAGACACCTTTGCTGCAGTTAACCACCAACCTACTCCAAGCATGGGAACGCTGATTTCTTATGACTAACACTCAGGTCTGATTGTGGGGCAATATCCAGTCCCCAGGGAAGCCCCAGAAATTTGAGGGCCAGCAACATCATGAATTTACTTTAGTCTATCATAAAAGTAAATAGCAAGTGTGTAATCTCTTTAAAAGCATAGCATACGAGTGAGAAAAAGGACCTCCCTCAAAGGGAATTGTTTTCTTGAGAAACAAGGGATTTTACGTGCAACCAAAGCCTGTTTGCTAAAAAAAAACAAAAAGAAATTATCAGTTTTCTGAACAACCTGGAGTATAGTCACAGGTCTTAAAAAGAGAAGAAATTTAAATCATAGAATACTATTTGGCTTTATGACAACAGTTTCCATCTATTTAAGATGAATTGGCCTTCAAGCTTACAAAATATTCTAACTCCAGATATGAAGTTAAGTTTATATTTTTCAGTGTTTTGCTAGACATTGACAGAGCTAAAGAGCAAGAAAGGTTTTGGCACTTGGTTGACTGTAATGCTGAGTGATGGACTTATTGTAGCTATGAGTACTTGATACTTCAGGACCTTTGGTCATGCCAGTCACATGTGCACTTATTTAATTTCTTCCTAGTTTATGGGTTTTAGGAAAGACGCTTTAAACCAATTTTGTTAAGGAAAAAACACTTTGACGCTTTCACTTGACATGAATAGCTCCTTACTAGGAACTGGTCTTAATAATTGTGAAAAGAGAGAAAGAAAAGGCAAAATCTATTCTACTATAATAAATAAAGAAGAAAAATGTAGGAATTTGGCATCTGTTTTGGCCTTTCACTAGTAAATCAAAGGCTTACATTTCCCCTTGGGAAGTCTGAGTGCTAAGTCTCTAATTTTTTAACATCTTGATGCCCTTTGAAAATCCAAGCTAATAAATGCTACACACCTGTATTTCTGTTTGCTAAATATTTCACTCAACACATCATTGATTTTCTTTCCTAACTGAAAAAAGCAGAATTCCTAATGGTTTGCAGGAACTTCTTCTGTTCAGAAGTGATTTTTGTGACTGAGCTTTTTGTCTAAAAAGTGAAAATACCATTATTTATTCAATATAATGCTAATTGCTTGAAAAAAAAGAGCATGGTGTGATGTCTTCTTTGAAAATCTTGCATATTCTTGATTTTATTTTTCTAGGTTTTTTTAGTGATTTTCCATTATTTATTTCCATTATTTACTCCTCGTTCCTCAGCCAAGCACTCAATTGACTGTCGACTGGAAAAACACTCTGCAAACCCTCAGGAGGATTTGCTGTGTGACATCTACTCTGAAGGACACCTTTCCAAAAAGGAGCTGTACGCTACCATTGCAGAGCTCCAGATTGCTGGAGTTGAAACGGTAAACCTGACTTTCCAAGAGCTTGTTAAAATTATCATCCTTTGAATTCCTTGCTTTCTTCCATAACGTAACAATCACAACATCTGAGAGTGAGCTAACCTTGTAGTTCCTTCAGTGGCCTAAGGGCAAGTGCATTTTTACCTGAATTTCATCACTACATTCTTTCTTCTCTTGTTTCTGTCACCTCAAGTGGAGATCTTACATTTCTTTTTGGTTTGTTTCAGACAGCCAACAGTTTACTGTGGGCTTTGTATAACATTTCACGCAATCCACATGTTCAGCAGAAGCTTTTCCAGGAAATACAAAGTGGTTTGGCTGCTAATGAGAATCCGAGCGCTGAGAACTTGAAGAGTATGCCTTACCTTAAAGCATGTCTGAAAGAATCCATGAGGTAAAATTCTCAAATTTTGCAAATTTGGTTGCAAACCCAAAATGCTTACAGTTTTTTACCAGCTAGTGTGCAATACAGAAAAAGAATATTCTAGTATATATAATTTTGTTTACCTTGTTATATAAGGTAGACCTGGATATAAATGGCAAGACAAAAATGCTGTAAATTTAATTCATTTTTTCTTTCACTGTAGATTAACACCATCAGTGCCATTTACCACTCGAACCATCGACACAGAAATGGTTATGGGAGATTATGTACTGCCCAAAGGGGTAAGTCAATTAATCTAGTTTACTACAATAATTACATTGCCTGTACTGGTGTTGGATTTAGATAAAAATATTTTGGTGTGCTGTTTCAGAAAAAAAGTTCAAACTTTCACCTGATTTTCTGAGGAAACTCTGACCTGTTTGAATTACTCTTCAGAGAATTACACGACATCTTCTGAGAAAACTGCCTTGCCTGTACTGTTGCATTTTTTTTCCATTAACAAACTGATTCACTTGGTAGCCAATTTGCAACAAGACCCTCTCTCTTGCTTTGTTTATAGACTATATTAATGATAAATAGCCATGCCCTGGGTTGCAATGAAGAGTACTTTAATGGCTGGACCCAGTTCAAACCGGAGCGCTGGTTTCAGAAGAGCTCCATAAAGCCATTTTCTCATATTCCATTTGGCATTGGGAAGAGGATGTGCATCGGACGCCGCGTCGCAGAGCTGCAGCTGCACTTGGCCCTGTGCTGGGTAAACGCTCTAAACTGGCACTCTGTACGCAGTGCCCGGTTGTTCTAACCTAGATCAGGAGATCTAGAAGTCAGAACACACTAACCAAAATGTTTGTGGTTCCAGCTCATTCGCAAATACCGAATTGTTGCAACTGACAACAAACCAGTCGAAACGCTCCATTCAGGAACGCTGATTCCCAGCCGGGAGCTTCCCATTGCATTTCACAGACGATAAGGTACGTGCATAAAGGCCTCTTGGGTACGCGAGACTTTTCTTTGAACCTCATTTAGAATTTTCATAGAACTACGAGTGCAAGAGAACAGGTGTTTTCCTAAGCTTTATTCTCACAATGTGAGATTTATTAAATGCCATTACATTTTGTTACTTTTAACAGAAGATACTCTATGTGCTAAGAAGACAAATTTTGTATGGCTTATGGCTCTCAAGTTGGCTGTCTGTTTTTAAACTCCAGGAAAGCATGGCTTCTGTGCATGATGCGAATCAGAAATGGGGAAATCAAAATGCATATACTGTTGGAGAAAATAATAACTATTATTTTCTTATAACTTCTCCACTGCATTTCTAGAAGATATTTCCTGAAAAGTAACATTTGATTTTAAACATCAGTGTACACATTAAAAAGAAAATGCCCTAGTGAAGTAACATTACATCAGTGCACTACATAATTTAAATAAGAAAACTTAATTTTAGGCAGAAGGACAAAGGAAAGAAATATCTATTTGTAAACAGGCACGAAGTGTTGCAACTTCTCATACACTTTTGGTTCAAAAAATTGAATGGCAGGTTTTCTGTGCACGCAAGCTTATAAAAATAAGGTAAAAAAGAAAAGCTTGTTTGTGTAAAAATCTAAATGGAAAACTGGGATTTTGTTCTAGAATTAAGTCCTCAAATTAGAAATTAAGTGACACTTAAATACTGCAGGAGAACTCTTTTTGCTGGCCAACACCACAGTAAAAAAATATCTTTTTTGAACCCAGTATAATCTTGGTAAAGGTATTAACTCCTTTAACTAAAGTTTGCTCAGTGTTGTTTAGCTTTAAAAAATAGATGACCATATAGATTCTTCTTCTCTTTAATACAGCTTGCAGAAAGTAAATGAGAAACCTCCTGCTGCCTTCCTTGGAAAAAATATACATCAACTGGGAAAGTAGAAGCCTATGGTAACCTGTGGAGAAACTGCAACACGTGTCCCTTGAACAATTGCTGAGCTGGAAACTGTACCAAGAAAATCTCCCACACTGTTTTATCAGGCAAACGTGGTTAGCTAGTTCAGCTGTACTTAGTAATGTTAAGAGGAGAGAAAAATACCATGCATATTCATGTACCTGTGCAAATATAGTGACTGAGTGCACCTAGGGGAATGTACAGGTTAGAGCTTGGTAACAAGCTGTGGGGTGTTAATGTGTAGTTCTCGTTAGTGCACAAGGAAATTTTTACAGCCTCAAGCTGTTCAACAAGGGGTTGTTTAGCCTGGAAAAGAGGAGGCTGAGAGTAGATCTCATTGCTCTCTCCAACTACCTGAAAGGAGGTCGTGGAGAGGAGGGAGCTGGGCTCTTCTCCCAAGTGACAGGGGACAGGACGAGAGGGAATGGCCTCAAGCTCTGCCAGGGGAGATTTAGGCTGGACATTAGGAAATAATTTTTCAGGGAAAGGGTCATTGGGCACCAGAACAGGCTGCCCAGGGAGGGAGTTGAGTCACCTTCCCTGGAGGGATGTGAGGCACAGGTGGATGAGGTGCTAAGGGACGTGGTTTAGTGTTTGATAGGAATGGTTGGACTCGATGATCCGGTGGGTCTCTTCCAACCTGGTTATTCTATGATTTTATGAACGAGCAAGCTTGGAACGAGCTAGTTTCCAGTTTCTGGGTATCATTTAGGACAGCTGGGGGAACATCAGTCACAACATAACTGGCCCTGCAAGCTTGGAGTTGAAGAGCTTTTAGAAGTCAGCTTAAGGGAAAAGAAACTAGCTTAGTCCTTATCAAATTAGCCATGTCCTGAATCCAGCTGAGGAGTAAGATGCCAGTCAGAAATAAGGTTAATAACAGGGCTCCAAAAAGTGGATAATTAATGAAGCATACTTTCCCTGAGGTTATTAACCTACTTAATAAAAGGGAAATAAGGACAAAGGTATAGAATAGGATTTATTCTTCATGCCTGCACAGTACTTTGATAGGAACGGTTGCAATACTATGCCTGCCACATACTCTGCCCATACCCACAGAGTTTCGTGCCTCCAACTCCCACACAAGCCATTCTATCACACCTTTATTGTAAAACCTTAGTGGCCTTTTATTGCGTGAAAGGCCTTATCCATGAATGGAATCACTGGAATCCTATGGGTTCTGCCACTATTAAATGTTGATTATCCTAAGAGGATGGTTACTTCATCAGCTGAGTAATATAAAGTGTATGTTTCAAAGAACCGCAAGAAATAAGGATCCTAAACATTGTGAAGGGGACTATCTCTTGTGGAGATTTCAATAGCTGTATCTACAGGTTAAAGTTGTCACTGCCCTGCATGTAATGCTGTATGTCAGCTGCTATGGCCACTGGTGTATTTTCCCATATTGCAGTTCAAGTACAGGTTTATATATATAACAACAAATGGTTATTTTTATTTTTTTACATTCTGAAATGATGCAACTTCTTAGCATTTGTTGGTATGTCTCCTGTGGGGTTTCTTTGTTTGTTTTCCTCTGCTGTTATGCTCAGACATGTAAATGTAGCCATATTACAATGTGTAAAGCAATTTGTGCATTATCTGAACCTTTCTAATCAATTTGGTAATAGTCAATTTTGTAATAAAATAAAGATTTCTATTTTTTTCCTATAAATAGTCTTCCATAGTTTATTATTAAGTCTTTGTAGCACTACAGAAGTCTTGCCTTTCATAACTTCTTGCAAAAAAGACACTATGGGACTTCCACCCCTCTCTTTAGTATCTTCAATGGGATTAAACTTGAAATTCCACAAAATCAGGTTAGTTTAATTTAACAGTGAAAAACTGCTGCTTAATTGTTACACTCTAGGTGGGAAAAAGTTTGCAAACCCCAGATCCTGGTTGGAGGGTGTATTGGGCACTGCCTGGCACCCAGCCAGCCCTTGCGAGGCAGATGCAGGGTTAGCAAGTACAAGGGAGTTAAGCCTCCCAGCACAAAGCTTTGAGGCCAAATTCCATTTGTGCCCTTAATCTTGCTATTCCTTCAATCCCAGCCAGCCCTAGTATTCAGGAATGTGTTGCATCCATGCCTGCAGCCCCTTTGCCTCTGTATATTCCTACCACACCTCAGTGAATACTGATGTTAGGGGACTTTCTGTGTCCACAGAACAGTCTGAACGTGTTTCTCCGCAGCATGTATGGTACTCAGTTCTCTAGGGATGGGATTGTTAAATTTCTCTGATGGTATGACAAGATAAAATCAATATAAAGTTTTGAGGAAGGATGAAACTACTTTAAACCTTTGCAGGATCAAAAAAAAAGATGTGTGTGTGTGTATATATATATATATATATTTAAAAAAAAGCCATCCATCCAGCACTGTGACTGACAGCCTGATGGTTGCGTAAAGAGCAAATCTGACAGTTATCAAAACCGTGCTGCCTTTGCCAAGTGAATGCTGCCTCCGGGTGTGTGAATGATGGTGCAAGAAAAATCACACAGCGGTATGTGAGAATGTCACTTTTCTAAAAATCATATTGCGGTGTGTACTTCATAGTGAGTGTAGTTTGTGCTGCTCAAACTAACCTGGTGGCTGGAGCACTGGGTCCCAGAGCCAGGGCAGAGCGAGCTAGGAGGCTGCAGGTGCTCCCTCCATCCCTAGGGAGCTTTGGCAGCTCGTGCTAAGGTGCAGGACTCCGTGGGAACATCTCCCTGAGCTGCTACAACACAAACATACAGTAAGTCTCTTGTAGTATTATAAACCGATATTCCTTCATTGGAGCCAGTGGAGTTGTGCCAATATGGAACAAATGTGAGCAGAAAGCCAGGACAATTTTTTCAATTCCAGGCATACCACATTGCTCACAAATGTTGCAGTGATTTAATTTTTACAGGCAACCGAAGAGGAGGGGTGTTATCGAGTTGAACTGACCTTGACAGCCTGGTTATCAGCTATTTCAAAATACTTTATTGCTTCTGTATAGTAAATCACAGGTTCATGCCTACTGACCTGCTTATTATTTTCTCTGTTTAAATTTGGTGGATGCAAAGATCTGTAAAAGTGTGCTCTGAGTAAGGTTTAGACAACTCTGTACAAGTTGAAGTACAAGTGTGTGCAGTCTTCAGGATTTCTGCAAGTACAATAACCACTGACCTGGAAAATTTTGTTCCGGAAGCTTTGTAGATTTTCAGGTTCCTGAAGTTTACAAAGAACTTCATTAATCTGCTACCTCAAAGGAAATGTCCAAAGCAATTTGCCTAGGAAACAGGTAATTATCAAACTACACAGATAATGAATGACCAAGCCAGACTTTCACACTAAGAAACTCATTTGGCTTTCTTTCTCTTGTATTTCAGGAGTACGAAAAACACCATGATGCTTCTGAGATTAATAAATGTCTTTGAAACCTTTCACCTACGGTCAGCTGGATAAATTACGTTCAGTTCCATTCCTTGCTTCTCTGAAATTATTTGCTCATCTGAAAAGACAAAGACACCACTACTTCCCTGTTATTGTTTCCTTGTTATTCCTCAGAGGAAGATAGCTGGATTGTAAAATGAATGGAATTAATTGGCCTCCACATCAACTTTCTCAACAAGGAGATAACCGAGGTTCACCTAGCCAAAAGGAAGTTAATTATGTTCAGGCTTTAGGCACGTTAGTGGGAATGATATAGACGAAGTTGGAGCCAATTAATCTGTGGGGGTTTTTTTAGGTATAAAGAATGCCAGTTTTCAGGACTGACAATCTGGCATTTTTCGCATCTGTTGTGTTGATTATAAGCTGGTTGTTACACAGTGTGCTCTGAGTCAGTGTCTGCAGACACCTTGCAGTGCTGTCATCAGATGACAGATAATGTGTTCTAGCTTGTCTTCTTCCACACTACGAAGGATCTCGACAACTAGAGGCAGAACACCTATCTGCCTCAATGCTGACTATAACTGATCAGGGAAAGTAACCCAAGCTCTGGAAAAAAATCTGTTCGTCGCTGCAGTTCATTTCAGAACAAATTTTAGGAGAACAGCTCAGCACGTGCTTGAATTTAAATATGTGAAACATCTTATTGACCTTATATGTATGTGTGGGGTTTTATAAAAGGATAATGTTTAGCAATTTCCAGCATGCCGGTTTTGGCACACGTATTGATAAATCATGTAAGGGTTGTAACTTTAGGAGAAAAAGTTGCCTTTTTACTACAGATAATTGAAACAAAGGGCCTATTGAGATTGAAACTACAAACAATCTCATCAATCTCTTACCCTGGATGTGTCTATTATTCTGATAACGTGTAGATTGTTGCACCACAGTGTGGGTGGCTACAGTCAGATTTTTTTTGATATGTCCTTCAATGCACAGCTTAGGAAAAAGTACAAAACTGAGCATTATGCTTATTCACTTACATTTATTCTTGGGAATTTCTGAGTATCAGCTTTCAAGTCAGTAAAAAACAGAGAGTTGCTAAATTGCTTTGTGATAGAAAGAGCACCGGTCCTGACATTTCTGGTGATACTGCCAGCTCTCCACTTTCTTGTACTGTAGCTCAGGGCTGCAATCCCACTGCCTTATATCTCTTTCACACACCAAGGTATAAGCCAGAAATACATTTATTGACACTGCAAAATGTAAACTAATGTGAAACTAATACCAGCCACTGCAGAACCAGTACAATTCTGTGAGCAGGCAAGTGTAACCAGCACAGGCAGAGGCCACACTTGGGATCTGGTTCAACAACAATGTACTTTTTCCCAAGACAGTCTAACCATCCATGTGAATATTACCGTTTGGTTCTTTCTTGGCTGTTTGTCCAGAAGTGCATTAACACCAGATACAATGCCTTTCTGGACCTCATCTTCTGTTTTCCTGTATTATTCTCTGCTAGCTGAAGTACTACATTGACTTTCAACTCTTGTGCAGAGTTTTTTCTTAGCTGGACGATCAGTAAGTAGCCTATGGCTTTGGAACAACCTAAAATGTTAAAATTAAGCTGTAGTATTTGGATCCAGAAGGAGTTTAAGAAATCTTTACATTGTGGGGTTTGGATGGAGCTTAACATTTATGGAGCAATCCTCCTCCTGACAAGGAAAACATTGAGAATTCTTTATAAGACAAAATATTTTTCTCCAAGGGACAATGTCAAAACAAGTGTAGAATGGAATGTGTTTTATAATCAGGGTAAATTATACTCTGCTTTCTTGGGCATGTTCATCCTGACAAGTTCGAACTCTTTGCCTCTAATTGTTAAGTGTGTTGAATGAACTCCAGGCACCTCATGTCAGAGGAGAAGGGGAGGCAGCTGCTGGCAGGGAGCAGAACAAGGCAATAAAGGGGAAATTTGAGTATGAGAGTTATCCCTCAGTCTTCCCAAATTAGTATGCACATTTGTGATACTTTACCCTCCACTATCAACTCAGGTGCCCAGAAACTTGACAGTACAACAAACAAATCATGTCTGATTCATCCTGCTAATGAACTGTGTTCCACATAAAAACAGGAGATAGGGGAGAGGCAGGGGAATGGTACAGGTCTTGCTTGTCTGAATTAATGGATATCCTCAGTCAGATGGACTTCCAGCAGCACAGAGCTGGCTCAAGGTGAATAAAGAAAAATATATTCTCCAAATTAAATGGAAATAATAGAAGGAAATCTTTCAAAAACTCACAGCTCAGGTAATATGGGTAGCACTTATCTAGGCTTTTAAGTCCCCACAATAAAAGCCCTTGTTGTTAGCTCAGTTGTACCAATGGGAATCACAAATAGTTTTGCAGATGACATCAGTGCCTGAGTCGGGCTCAGTCTCACTTGGTTCGGGGCAAAGGCCCCCACATATCTGATTGGGGTCAGCCAAGAGCCAGCTCAATCCGTGGGCGAAGGACACCCTCAGTCCTAAAACTGGTAGCTGCCTTGGTGGCTCTACAGGAATATTCGGCCGTGGGCTACAGATACACAAATACACTTTGTCAACACCCCCCTTATGCTCAGATGGCACGTTGGTCAGATTAAACTGGCTCTTCATGAAGCACAGGAGAAAGCCTCAACTAGAATACAAATTTTAGTCATTTTAAATGGGACCTGCAGAGCATAATTAGAAGACAGAAGTCATTTGGAGTAAGATTCTGGGCAGAAAGACATGTAAAGAGTTAGGTTCACACACATCCTTTGCTTGGCTCAGGAGAAGCCAAGTTTTGATCCTCCACAATGATCCTGTCTTCCCTCTGGCTACATTTGAAAGTCAGAACAATAGAACAGAAAAACATTAAACATACACTGCTCCTTGTGTCCCATACTTTCAGTATCTCATTTCAATGCAAGTTAAAAGCTTTAAAGCACATGCCGCTAAAAAGGAAAAAACACACAAAGAGAACAAAACAGGAGATATCTGGTATGCAATCACTGAACACACTGATATAAATTTCCCAAGAAACTGGACACTCTGGACATATTATTAAATTCTTATTGTGAGCTTCCACTGTAGCTTCTCCCTTTTAATAAGTGCACAAGAAGTTGAAATGCTGCAGAAAGGTATTTTTAATCATTCAAGACTAAACCCTGGAGCATCTTGGATTTTCTACCTGATGGAAGCAGGTTGTGCAGTTTGCAGAACTGTTAAATCTTTCAATAACTTCAAAGAAGACAAAAATGACTGCAACCTTTTTTAAAAAAACTTCACATACTTGAATTGTTAATGATATCTGATCCACATCAATGTACTTTTACTATATTAAATAGTATACAAATTCCCAGTGAAACTGTAATTTCTAGCTTTGCAAAACCAGAAGGTTTTGTGCTTTAAAATTAAATTGAAACCAATGCTTAGTTTAAATATTTATTACAGGATGGTGCAGAATTTTGTTCTGTGATAACAGTGTTTCACATAGTGCGTGTGTAAGCAATTCAAAAGCCTCTGATGAAGCAGAAATGATGTGTTTAAATATTCTTAGTAAAAACTCCGGATATTTTCTAAGCAAAACTGGTGACCAAAGAAAATTATTTGTAAAATGGAGTTTCTGCTAAAAAAAAAATCACTTTTACATTTTAATGTAAATTATTCATCAGCAAATGATGAAGAAATTACTTGTAAGGCGATAAGTAAAGGAACTGGAGGGTGTTTGTTTTTAGTAAAGGAGGTGTACAACAGTGTCTGCCATCTAGCTTAGAAGAACATAGAAATATCATTGGAGAAACAGAAGTTTATTACATAATGGAAGATAATGTTGTGTTGTCATTAAGCAAGCTATTAGAAAGTCACATTCTGGTGCAGGTCAAAAGTATACATACCTGAAGTCTTAGAATAAACATAAGATGTTTATGAAAAGATCATTTCTGCCCATGAATGATTTATTAAGTGAAAAGATGTTACTGTTCTAAATAACAAGGATCCAGGTACACTTTGCTGTTAATGGCAACCAGCTCAATCCAAGACAGTGCTTCATAGAAATGTTCAATAAACACAATTTATCTATTCCAAAGGTTGAAGAAAAGAAAGAAATGTAAATTAGACTAAGAATAACTATTTTATTTTTTCTTATCAACTCCTAGAAAAGAGGGAAATGAAAGATAAATTACTCAAGAGTTACAGTGGGAATTTGGCTCCATAAGATACAAAGCACATGTTTTTCCTAAGGAAATCTAATCTTCCAAAGTTCACATCCAAGTGCTTTCTCTTGAAAGGACTGATAAGAACTGCATTCTGAGGGAAACATTTGCAGTGAAGTGAAATATTACTTTATCAGCTTTATTAAATCCAGAAGCAGCGCTGCATCTTTGTGGAGGCTTCTGCTCAACCTACCTATTAAATACCTATTTACATGTAGATTGAAAAAAACTTTTCAGGGAGACAAAGTGCAGTAAAGTTACAAGAAGAATGCAGGCTCATAATTGTAAAGATATTTTATTTTTTGAGGCGTCTATAAATGATGGTTTCGTCATTGATTTAGATATCCAGGTCTTCAATTACATTGACCAGCTGCCAATGAGAGTTAAACTCTGCAACCTCTTCTGAAAATGGGAAAGGGTTGTCCCTACAAGCCATTCACACCAGTTCAAAAGAAGAGATATGGAAGTTGTGTGATTTTTTTTATGTGTAATTAGCTAACTTGCCGTGAAAGCCCTGTGGAGAGTGCAGCCCAAGGGAACTTTGTGGGTTCACAGACAGAATCACAGAATCACAGAATAACGAGGTTGGAAGAGACCCACCAGATCATTGAGTCCAACCGTTCCTATCAAACAGATGATCAGACTAATTATGAGCTGTTGTCCTCCACTCCTCTAATGTCTGGATACCCTGATCACTCTCAAGCACGAGACTTAGATCCATACAAAAACCTTTTTTGCAGGGTTGGTTTTAGTAGGATCAGAGAGCTGCTCTGACTTGCCTCTTGGCTACAAAATTGCTGGAGTCAACAATAGGAAAGTAACATGAACCTGTAGCTGGGATATATGGCAGCACGGAGCTGGAAAGGGAAAGACCACTTATTTTGAGCTGCAGCATAGGTACATGATAGTTAAAGGAGCCATGTAATGTACCAGTGGTTGCACAGACCAACGTGGGAAGTGGTTTCCAACATGCCTGTTCAGAGAAATATGGGTGCAGACCCTCAGATGCTTAAATATTTAGGTAAAATTGAACCATCTAAATCCATAATGATGTGGGATTTTTTCTAAATGCCAAAGTTTCACTTTGGGAATGCAAGAAACCCTCAGGCACTTTCCTTCTGTTTTGAACATTTCAGAAAAGAAGAACTAATTGCAAAATCTGTCCTTGTTCATGAACCATGGCAAAACAAATTTCCAGCAGAGGTACATTCAGAGGAAAGTCTGGCAACTAATGCATGGGAAGATGTGCTTGAGGACATTTTCCAGGAAGCACGGTAGCTTCAATACAGTTGATTCATAACTCTTGCAAAGTTTTTCTTGCCCAAAGGCAGAAATGAAAGAGAAAATAGATCAGCTCATTGCTTTAGGAATCAAAGAGTTAGCTGTGAGCCAACGGTGTGCAGTTATTCACCATTCACTGCACGGAGGGGAAGTTTTATTTATGCATAGATACAAATGAATGGCATAAATAGTTAAAAATAGCATATTATACTATCTGCAGGTGGAGGTGTTTGGGGAGGGATATGGCTGATGCCAAATATTTGATCTGTGCTTTGATCCAACAACAGGGTTCTGGCAGGTGCCCTTGGAAAAATAAAGCACACGTTTTTCTGCATATTCAGTAGCCCCTCAGGAAGCCTCTGCTTCCTCCCAGTCCCTCTTGGGTTGCGATTGGCATCCAGCGTGCTTCACTGGAAAAGGCAACAGATTTTTGAGGGCATGAAGAGTATTGCGCTATATAGAGAGGTCAATAGAATCCAGGGAAAAACAATGAGGAGAAAGTGGTATTTCTGGGGAAAATCAGAGCTCCTGGACAAATAAGAAAAAGGTGTGAGTTCTGCGTAATGGAAATAGCACGCTCATGGGGGAAGTCAAAGTAGAGGGCGTTCAGACAGATCGTGCAGCAATCACTAACACGCCTGTCTCCCCAGAGAGAGATCAGGTACAAGAATGATGAGGATTATGAAAGGAAATGGATATTGTGTTTGGCTGCCTGGGCTGGCAGCCTGAGCACTCGTGTTGGGGCAGAGCTGGAGAGCTCCAGCTGCTCCCCATCTCTCACCAGTGGAACAGCCTAACGGTGGCCAATGCCTAACACTGGCCGCATTCAAAGTCCGACACTTCTTTCTGGAGGGATGATGGTGCTTCTATGCAATGTGTATTGAAGCTGACAGCTCCTTGTCTTTACACCTTGCATGGGGCTGGTGCCTTTTATTGCAGCTGAAGGAGAATGGAAACCAAGTTTGGTTTTTTTATGGACAATCTTGAAATGTAATGTTCTTTTATGTTTGGGAATTGAAATTGAATTAAGTGAAAATGTTGTTATTTTTAGCAAAATCAAGTTTGAGAGAGAGTGAATGCAAATAGTATGGAAAGGAATCTTTTGGAAAACTTGGAATTGTTTTTAAGAAATAGCAGGGTTGTTATGAGAAATTATGCCAGGACAAAGATTTTTCTTTCAGTCAGGCTCCTAACCGGTAGGTTTCAACATTAGTATGTCAACAGCTCTTCATTTTCATTTTGAAAGGGCATTTCATGAAAAATGCCTTAATCTCATGGCACATTTTTATTTTAAGAAAGTAGCTCCACCCAAACATATTCAGGCACAGCATCATCAGGCACAATTCAGCAACATTAAATTGTGTAACAACCTCAGACAAAGTGGCTCTGAGCAGAAAATATCCAAAAACCTCTTGAGCCTTTTTTTAAAATACACTCTTTTCCTCAAAGACTTTTAAATCTCTGTGAGCTGTACAGCAAAGACTCTTTTACTTCTTGGTTAATGATTGTAGCATGAATGATAGCCATCTGGAGTTTTGCAGATGCTGATTAAACTCTTGCTGGTTAGTGTGTGAGAAGCCCAGGTATGGTATACACTTCCACAGATATGTTCTTAGTGCACTTAGTTTCTTCTGCACTAAGCTTCTGATAGAACCTTTCTCTGTTTCTACACTCAAGATCACTGTAGAGAAACACAGTCTGTGACCAGATGTGTAAAAGTTTATTAGCCATGATTGTGAGACGTATGCAAGGCTTCAAACAAACACAGTTTGAGTTAGTAGGAAAAAATATTCATTGACCTGAGTAACGATATTCATCAGAAAACTTTACACCGGACTGCTGTCAAAAGTCGCACCTTCCTTTGGTGGGTGGGTAACACTTCAGGAATATGCAACTTTATCTCCTATGAATCCTCTCGGAGTACTGTCCTCTCATTTCATGCTGCACCTTTCCAGATTTATCTCGTGTGATTGGGAAGAAATCAAGGATCCATCAATTCCCACTCTCAGTGCTTATCTCAGCATGTCAGATGCCTTTCTCCTTTGCTCCTGGATAATCCCCACATGCGTGTTTCACGTATCTACCCATTTTCTAGCATTCCTTGGGCAGTTTTCTCAGCCTGTGCTGTATCTTCCTTGAGTCAAGCTGAGCAAAACCAGGCAGAGCAATGAAGATAACACATTCTGCCTATGCCCATGACTGGACTACCAAGTTATGGCCAGAAGGCTTGTTTTAGCTTGAGTATTGCCCCAGCAAATCTATGTAGGGTGTGACTGAAAAGGGATATGAACCTGTTGCCATTGATGAATGACATCCAGTAGCCGAGATACAAAATAAAAATAAAAAAAAAAAAGGAATGTGCCACATAGCTTCTCTTTTGATCTTTTTCAAGGAGAGGAAAAATTCACCAGATGTGTCTAGACAAAGTCATGATTCATAATTTCTGTGATGTCTTGCAACTGCTGAAGGGAGACAGGTTATAGCCAGTACGACTCCTTTCTTCAAGGCCCTTTCTGCTTTTTTTTTGATTTTGTCACTGTTTCTTCCTTTGGAAGGGGCATGGAGGAAAATTGGTCAAGAGTCTGGAGGGATCTGGAGCAACTCTTATGCCAAATACTTTTTCTATTCTGCACATCCCAGAAACAGGAGATTTAACCACTTCACTTCTCATCTCTGAAAGCCTAGATAATACTGGATCAATTATATGAGAACTATCCGTGATGTAGCCTGTTTCTCATTAGATTTGAGTGCCATGATTGACTGAATTTTAAGACAAGAAAGACATGACTCCACATGCAAGTGTTGTTATTGAGATGAAATACCTTTGGATGGCCTACAACTGGTGTAGTGGCATTAATTATTGGGTGAAAGTCTAACTATCACAGATTCATATTTACTGGAGATAAGGGCTGGTGACTGGAATGTCACACAATGGCCTGTGTGTTTCAGCTGCATGGAGGAGTCATGAGATCTTATACTGTGTTTTCAATGTACTTTTAATTTTTAGCTTACTGTGATGTTACTAGTGATACAGGTGGTAGCTCCTTGATAATTCCCATGTGATAAGGCTAGGATGAATGAGTTGAGGTGGTGCACATCTCTCCAGCAAACATTCCCACATCTGTTAGGTCTTCTTCACTAAACTGGTTTGACTTGTGCTAAATGTTTTCCTAAAATAATCTGTGACACATCTTAGTGTCACTTGCTGAATTCTTTTGTCCTAAGAGGCTTATTTCTAAACTCAGTATAAGTGAGTCAACCTCAAAGTTAACTGTGAAAGAAGACCTGAATGAAGATATGTCTGGCAGTCTCATCTCTAAAATCTCCCTTGAGCTCCAGCTGGAGGGAGAATTTCCCTCATGTCAACAATTTGCTACTTAGTTGTGCTTTGCTAATTGGCTAAAGAGTTTTATGGCAATTTTTCTTTCATTTATCTGATATTGTTTCCCCCATGCTGATGGTGAACGCTTCTTCAGATATGGAGAAGAAACTTTTTGGCTAGTATGTATATAATGTAGTGTTCAATCCCATCTTTCTTGAACTCTGAAAATATTTGTCAGCTTTCTCGTAAGTTGGGAAGTGTCCAAGAAGTGTAGGTTTGAGTCCTAAGTGGAAAATCTTCTGGAACAGGTAGGTTCACAGTTACATCAGCACGTGCCAGAGCAGGGATTACAGCAGTCATTGGATTAATACTGGCAGTTTCATAACATTGAAACTGAAATCTAATACTTTTTTTTTTTTAAGTTTAGAATTGACTTAACTGTTGCTTTGTATTCATTTGACTACAGTTAATTAACATACATTAAAACACCCTTGAAATATATTTCAACTTATGTGCTGAAAAGTAGAAAACCACTTTGCTATATATTCATTTGGAAATGCTACCAAAAGAGAAATTACAAATAAAATAGATTATGCTCACCTGCTTTTAAAACACAATATTTATTCTATAGCTTCTAAGGAACTAGCAAGTGCGTATCAGGGATCAGTGCCTCCAGGGCTGACAGAGTTAGTATAGTATGTGCTTTTTACTAAAAAACTTAATGTTTTATCAGGATTGGACTTTTGTGTGTCTATTTTTGGCATCCTTCAGCTGAAAAATGCACTGGCTGAACTTGCACTCCTGAGCTCTTGATGGTGTTTTACTATTAATAGAAAAAGGATCTAATAAGTAACCAGTCTCACAGAGCGTGATAATACTTTCCCACTTCTTTGCAACCTGCTTCTGTGAACTTCATGACTTGATACTCACTTAAAAAACAATAGAAGACTCTGCCAGGATGCACCATGGTGAACCAAGGTTCCACCATGGGTTCTGGCACAGCGAGTAGGAGTCGGTGTCAGTGTGTGGGTAACTGGCATATAGTAGCCATCTGACCTCGGAAGAAAGGAGGAAAAACAGTAGGAAAAACAGGCCAAGAGAGCTACATTCATTTCAGAGCAGTATATAACACTTTCATGTCAAACGGCATTTTTATGTGAAAGGTTAAGTGAGAAATAGAAATTAAGTGTTTGCTACTCTGTTCCAAGAATAATATTTGAACTAACACAGCAACTTTGATCATCCGACTACACATTATGTTTCCTCATAAAAAAATGTTACCATTTTTCTGGGTCCATGTGGATTTCCCCTCCTTTTGATCTCTCTACAACCCCAGTTTTCCTGTAAGGTTAGAGGGATTAGTCTATATTTATGTTTACATAAGAAATAAAGTATCCTCTGTTTTAATATTTTCCGAAGTGGACATGATTAAAACACAAGTTATAAAAACATACAGAAGATCTTGTTGCTTTTCTCTGCTTTTACAAGTTAAACATTCCTTCTCATGGGCACTCTCGGAACAAGACTTCCACCAGCTCTTATCAGTTCAAAGCACATAGATAACTTCCCTTGGGTAAAGGTGAAAAGGCTCTTATAGCTAGAATAGTGGGAGCACAAGGTTTGGGATGGCTGTGTCTTTGATCTAGGCTGGAGCCAGAATGAGTTGGCCAACAGTATATCAAATGCATGCAGATTATGACTTTCCTAGCTTAGATGAACTGCTCTACCTCTGATCAATTAAGCAGGAGCTGACTTAGCTCTCACGCAGAGGAGTGATGGACAATATTTTTCCTTTGCTATGCTAATGTTTTGAGAACTATTATAAAAGTTATCCCCCACATCCAGTTCTTCCTGAATTCCCTACACCTTTACTGAGAATTTTCTCCTAGAACTTGTTCTGAGTCAAAATTCTTTTTCTTTAACTCTCTCTGTCAAAGCAGAAATATCTTAAATTCCACATCCTAAGCTCTGAGTTTGACTTTGCATTTTCAAATACCCCACCGCCCATTCTATCTACATGTTGCACAAAGTCTTACAAGTTGAGGTTTGTTGCAGCCAACAAAAACATCGGGTATTTAGTGGTGTGGAAAATTCTGGCTTGGTGTTTTCTTTAATTTTCTTGAGTAACCTATGAGAAAAAAAATCTAGTAGAAAAAGATGATCAGCTCACAGGAACTTGTTGCAAAAGTTTGTCCTGCCTTCTTACCAGCAATGAACCACATGATCTGAACTGGAATATATTCGTCTCAGAGGATGGATGAGTGAGTTTGTTGGGATTATCAAGCTTGCTTATGAGTAAGAGCACAGCCCTTGCCTTCAGCACTTGTTGATCTTAAGGAAAACAGTTTACTTCTCATCCTTTATCTTTTATTAGACACAATTAACGGTGGAAAAAAACCATCAGAATCTGAGGCCTCAGAAACCCCATGGTAGTTTCTTGGTAGTGTTACAACACATTTTACCAGCTGGGCAGCCCATAAGAACTGTAAATGCAGAAAGTACACTTTTTTTCTTAATCAAGATATGGCTTTTCTAAACAATGTTTTCAGCAGAATTGTCTCTTATAACTAGTCTCAATCTTCAGGTAGGCCATTCAGCCTACAACTTGAAGGCAGTATCTAGACCATCAAGACAATTAAAAAAGTACTCGGCCCAGTCCTGGAAACGCCTTCTCTTGGGGGCAGCTGGGGAAGGCAGAGGGAGCAGGTTGCAAGCAGGCTCAATTGCATGGGCAGCAGCAACAGCCCAGTAGTGGCTGTGGCCTCCTCAAGCCTCTTCCCAGCATATCCTTAAGAATTTGCTGATTCAATTAACTGCACATACATGGTGAATCCAGTGCTTCCAGGAAAGCATTGAGTTTGGGGAAAACATGACATATAGTCATATTATATATGCACAGCAAACCTAGCTCACACTGGATCTACTATGGGCGTGCAGGAAAAAAAATATACAGCATGAATCCCTTACGCGATAAGGGAAAGGCCAAAGAGTGCAGCCTATCCCAATACTGACATGAGTACGTGACCCATTCCGCCCTGCTGGAAAATATAGACACCACTGGTTGAAGTGAAAAACACCCCTGTATTTTTCCTGTGAGCTCCAACACCAGTCATCAGCTAAATGAAAACTCTTATGCCTTTCAATTTTTTTCCTTTTTATTGGAAATTTGGAGAAGAATATATATAGTACAGATTTTTTTTTTCCCCCTGAAAGTGGCCCCAAACTGTGTAAACTGTGAAGTTAAGTGGTCAATTAAAAGGTCAAATTATCCAAATAGAAAACTGAAGTGTCAGGCAATAATTGTCTACTGGACTCCGTTACCTGAAGAGTTCATTGCACACTGACCTCGTTTAAATATTATACAAACTAGTGGTACGTGTGATACTTCCTACCAGTTATTTATAACTCTTAAAAATCCAGAGTTAGGTAAAGATCAAGACCACTCTTCCGATGTGTTTTAATATGAAATTGCAGGTTCCACAAATGCTATAAAGATGCTCTTAGAATTCTCAACCAACTTTTTGCTAGGAAAAGTAGTCCCTATCTTTTACCAGCATAATAAAGACTTACATTTATATAACCTGAAATTTAAGCTATTACTAACACATGCTAAATAAATCCATTTTATAAGCCACCCCCAGGTTTCAGCACTGTGCCCCTAGTTTTCCTATGTGGTATCTATTATGACTCAATGTTTCAAGTTCGATCTTCACTTTGACCAAAACCCCTGCTTCTATTTATACTATCTGTGCCTCTGGCAAATCAACAGGGACAGTGACATGTGGTAGTCATATCTACTGGAATCCCTGCTAAACAACATATTGAAAATTAATTAAATTCAATTCTTCATAACTAAGTTCTTACATTGTAGTTGTTTTTTTAAAAAAAAAGTGCTAAGGAAGCTTTTGATGTCTAGCAGTATTCAACAGCCTTTTGGTTACGATCAGAAAAAGATATTAGAGCTTATTTTCAGAAATTAAGAAGGAAATACACCTGAAGATATTCTACTAAATACATATTTCTACAGTGAAATTTGTTGATTACATCTAAACTTCAAGGTACATGGGGACTACGTTTACCTGAATCATTATATGGCTCCTTTTTTCCGTATACCCTAGGAAAATCAGTAGCAGAAGTTACATCCTGGTATGGACCTGAGATGCATTTATACATCTAAGCTGAGCATCATTCTTTTCCTCTTTCATCATGAATCTGAATGCAAAGGTTCTGCAGATCATCACCTGCAAAACACAACTGTATTTGTATAATATTCTTGCAATTAATCTTCATAAATATTTAAACTGGTTTCCAAAGCTTACTGGAATAGGTGGGTTCCTTTCTTTTGGATTTAAACATGCTTAGATAAGACCTGAAATGATTCTGTCTTTTGCACTCAACAACCCTGACGGTGCCACATGACACACGGATCCCCATTCTCTTCTTACTTGTGTGTCCCCTCTGGCTGAAGTCCCGTGCTGACTGCAAAAACATTAACCACTATGGCCTCTTTAAACTCAACCCACTATCAGCAGGACGGAGGCCATAACCTGGTGTTTTCTGGGAGATGGGGTCTGTTTGTGATAAGAGCTATCTAATCATTTCACAAAGTTGAGAAGAGATAGCATGGACAAAAAAACCCTGTCAAATGTATATTACTTCTCTTTCTTTTTAGAAATCTTGGGCACTGGAAGAACACATCATCTAAATACAATGATAAAAAGGCTTCCTGAGTCATTGTTGGATTTATTGTGTGACCTGAGTGAGTTAGCACTGACATATGAGTCACATTAAATCATTAACCCCACCTGAAAGTGTCAGCATGGACTCTATGACCCCAGGGAACAAATTTAACAACACAAAAACTTGATCTGAAAAATCTAACTTTAGAATGAGACTTGTTCAAAGCAAACACAGCCAGCCGTGTGGCTTGAGAGACAACCTGAGTCATGTCATGGATTACACACATTGGGGCTGTGGCTGGAAGTAAATGCACCTTCAAAAAATTTCTCATGCCTAAATTGGACTTTTTGTTCAAAATGAGAACAAAGGAATGAAGTTAGAATAGGTAATAGTTTGGCTGCCTAGGGAGTTGATCATAACAGCTGGTGCATTCATGTCCTGTCTGGTCTATGCTAAAGAGAGAAATGCGATATTCAGTTAAAGAAATGCTCAAGTTACATTTAATTAGCCAGGTGTCAAAGAAAAATATCTTAGCTTCTCCTGAGATTTGATTGTATTTCTTTATTTTGAACACCATTATAATTATGACATGCTGTGGGGAATGCCTAATTTTCTTTAAGGATGTATGTGTATGTCCTTGACCTGATGCCATCTAAATTATTGAAGAATCAGGCTATTGAACCATTGGAATTACTACTCCAGGTGAGATCTTTGGTCAGTCAATGATCCTGCTCTGCAGGAGTGATCCAAGACCTCCCAAGCAAAGCAGGAGAAACATGGTTTTAGCTAGGTACCAAACACTTTTCTTATTAGCGATCTCTCAACCTCTAGTAAGAGAACATCTTAAATCCTAAAACATTTTATTTAATACTATTTCAAAAGCACATCAGCAGTAACCATCGTTATGCTGGAATTTCTTTTTTCCTGTGGCAGCCAACCTACTTTGAAGGTTTCTGAAATCTTAGCTTCATACATGCTATGGTTCAGCCTTTGCCCTTCGTAATGGTCACTGTGTTCACCGACACACCAGCATCTGAAAAAAGGAGATGGCAAGCCTGAATGTGTGAGGTGTGAAGCTCATGCAGGAGACAGGTGTGGCAGGAGGAACAGCATTTACCAAACTTATAAGCTCTACACCTTGTAAGGGACATAAAGGAGCCAAATAATCACACGGCTATGTATGTCTGAAGTATTGCTCTAATGATTGCATCCCAAAAAAACCCCAAGTCCATAAGAAATGCTGGTTGTGACAGCTCACCCCATGACACGTGCAGCTGACCTTACTAGGCAGATTGATGGGGAAAGTGAAATGCAAAGCAAACACGGTGTTCCAGGCACTCCCCAATGAGTCATTATTGAGCAGACAACATCAATCAGAAATACTGATTGCCAATTTTCCATTAGTTCCATGGATATTGCTTCCTTAACATTGCCTTTCACAAATCTCTTTCTTCTGCTGTTTAATATACTCCTCTGAACAGCTCCCTCCTGTCAGTCATCTCCCTGCAGCTCTCGCAGCATAAAGGAGAAACGCCAGCATGCAACTCAGCTGAGAGTTTGGCCTCCAAGAATCCTCATTTGTAATTCAGAGAAGCTGCTCTCCTTCCAGCTGCCTACATCATTCACTTCTAACTAGCGAGGCACATATTTTCCCAAATCCATCTGCAGAATTTACAGTAGCAGCACTTAATAACAGCATTGCCAGACAACAGGCTCCCATTGACTTAGGGCATTCTTTCTGTAAGCACAAACAAGTGCAAGAGTTACGCATCTGTCATCACAGCAGTGGTGTTAGAGAATGACCTTCTGTCTGGCTCCAATGTTTTGGTCTGGAGCTGTAACGCATGGGCTCAGCTAGTTTGGAAACAGATGAATACAAAGTGATTCAGGTGATTCAGGTGAGGCTATGCAGGTGAAAGCATGTTCAGTGTGAGCACTCAGCCAAAATCACCCTATGTTTAATAAGGATTAAGGCAAATTATTTTCAGCAGGTAATTCTTACACTGGCAAATAAAGCAGGAGGAAAATTTTTCTTAGGCGTGGATGAAACTACTATGACAGTTTTGGAAAGAAAAAAAAAGCATAGGGAGTACTATTCCAATAAATTCAGAAGTTTATTTTTCATTTTGTAAACTCTTCACATCTGCTGTTTAAAATTAGTGAGAGTGGGTCATGTCAGTGATGAAATAAAAATTTCCAGATGACTTAGCTCATTTGAGGATTTCTTTTTCACTCTTTTTGAGAAACAGTTCCATTTTGAGCCAACCCTGTGCGGCATTTTCACTCATTGAACTGCAATGCTCATTGTTAAGATGTCAGACTAAAACTTCTCAGGCAGATGCTGTTTTTCAAATCGCAGGGACTGTTTCACTGCTGCCTCTTTTGGTCTAAAATACTGCACATAGAGCGAGATGAGTTGTAGAACATGATTTGAGGCTGCCATCTGCCGTCAGGCTGCCAAGGGCTGGACTGACCAGCACAGGAGCCACATCCCTGAGCTCTGGGCCTCCTCTCCCTGAGCTCTGGGCCTCCTCTCCCTGAGCTCTGGGTCTCCTCTCCCTGAGCTCTGGGCCTCTTCTCCCTGAGCTCTGGGCCTTCTCTCCCTGAGCTCTGGGTCTCCTCTCCCTGAGCTCTGGGCCTCCTCTCCCTGAGCTCTGGGCCTCTTCTCCCTGAGCTCTGGGCCTCCTCTCCCTGAGCTCTGGGCCTCTTCTCCCTGAGCTCTGGGCCTTCTCTCCCTGAGCTCTGGGTCTCCTCTCCCTGAGCTCTGGGCCTCCTCTCCCTGAGCTCTGGGTCTCTTCTCCCTGAGCTCTGGGTCTCCTCTCCCTGAGCTCTGGGCCTCCTCTCCCTGAGCTCTGGGCCTCTTCTCCCTGAGCTCTGGGCCTCCTCTCCCTGAGCTCTGGGCCTCCTCTCCCTGAGCTCTGGGCCTCTTCTCCCTGAGCTCTGGGCCTCCTCTCCCTGAGCTCTGGGCCTCTTCTCCCTGAGCTCTGGGCCTCCTCTCCCTGAGCTCTGGGCCTCCTCTCCCTGTCTTTGCTGCCAGGATGGGGAAAAGGTTTCCAGCAGGGTGAATCCGTCCCTTTTATTACATTTCAGAATTGGTGCAGCATGGGAGTTGAGGGTTTTTATGCATTTTTTTTGCTTTGTCTCGTGCATTGTAGTTACCATCATCTCCCTAATTCGTAATTCAAAAAAACAAACTGCACCACTAGAAAAGTAGCGCGGGTAATTTCATAATTTGATGATAGCTCCCAAATAAAATCTATAGGGTAAATTACCTTTTATACATGAATGAGTTATGTCAGGAGCAGCAGCTACCTAATTCATTGTAACAAAAAAAAAACCCTGTGGTGTCTCTTTACAAAATCAGAAGAAATTACAATTTTTACTGTTGTGCTTCCTTCAAACTGCAGTTCTGGACTTGCATTCCCCCGTGCTTTATGCCATATAATCACCAGCCCACCTTGTTCCCTAAGCCATTTGATGTTATGTGCAACTAAAGGCAATAGAAGACTTGAGGAGAAGGGAATAAAAGATGCAAAGCAGGCAACAGGCCTCATAATCATGAAAAGAGGTGCCAAAGATTCTCAGCTTCCAGAAGCAAATATCCTTACTAGCAGCTGGAGAAGCTGACTAACAGGAAAATGTTTAAGTCTCTGTTGTTGAAGAGGTATTAGTGGAGAATTAATTTCTTCTTGTCTATTTCTCAGCAGAAATCCTAAGTGAAATCTTGGCTTTCTTTCAGAAGGCTGCCTGAGCTTGTAAATACCGAGAAGTCAAAAATTAGAGAGCCTTGGTGCACAAAGCTTTTTTTCTCCTTTGTCACAACAGAGCTACAGAAAGCTTTAGTATTAGTTTTGTTTAATTCATGTGACTTCTCACTAGCCCTGACTCACCTGAAAATGATTCGCTTTATATAAAAAGCTTTCATTTTATTGAATTAGCAGGAGAGCAGCCATCATTTATTGCACCACAGTAAAGGGCCTATCAAGAGGCAGTTTAGCAGTTTAGAGGATAACGAATAGTTCACTCTAGAAAAAAACCAAAACGGTACTATTGACAAAGAAGAAAAGCAGGATACAATCTATGAGAAAAGGCACAAGTAACAGTAAATAACAAATGCATAGTTTTATTTATAGCTTAAGTACATAAAAGTCTTTTAAATATATCTCAAGCTGCATTCATAGAAACAAGTTAATCTTCTTGTTATCTCTTTGGAATTAGGGCAACTTTTACAGTTTTCATCTATGTGCATCATGTCCAAATGGGCAAAGAATAGAAAGGCCCAAGAATACTTAAAATGAACTGGGCAGAAAAAGAAATATTGAAAGAACTTTAAAGTCTTTATTAACCGCAGCTAGAGAAAGGTGCCAACAAAACAATCTTACACATCTCTTGTCCTTAAGCTACTCCTACAAAGGGCAGGCTGGGAGAAAAAGATCATAGATGAGTCAAATATTTGCACTCTGTATTTTACATTTTTAAGATCTATAACAAAATCCTCATAACTGAATATTTTACAGATGCACTGCCTATTTTCTCCTGTAAAATGGGGAAAACACAAGAATCTTGTGAAAGGGTTTGGCTCTCCTGAGAGAGCATGTTGTGCTGGATGGCTCCCAGTGTCACATTCAAGCACACACTCCTCATTTCTTGATGGGAAAGAAACACACATTAAGGCTACCTGGGAGCCACTGAAGGGCCTCCAGTCTGAGCAGGGACAGACCACGGTGCCACCCAGTTTAGTCACAACCAGAGGCAGGGCTGGAAAATGGCACACACCACTCCCAGCTCTGCAAACAGCTGCAGTTGAGATTCATCTCAGTAAAAGCTGTACAACTATGTAAGCAAGAAATGAGTGGAATAGACGCTTGTAAATTTGGAATCACAATGTTTTGATCACATTGTCTCATACCATCTACGTTCATATAGTTTCTGTTGTGCTGAAATTCTCTGGCAACAACGCACCCTACGTTGTTGTGTGGTTTTTGTAAGTATAGTTGCTTCCACACAGTTGTATCTTTACTTATCAATGTGAGCACCTAAGTGCAGCCAGGTACGCATTGGGGTTCATGGGAAGGTAGGAGGATGTGCTGCCTTTTGCTCACACAGACTGATTTGTTGTACATGGTGTTGCTGGCTGACTCATTCAGCCCATTTCCAGGTGTCATTTAGTGTTTATTGCCAGGGGAAGCCTAACTTGCATTTCTCAGAATCAGCTGTGCCTAGATCTGTGCTGCTCACATTTCACCTCCCCATTGGAAGATTAAACAAGTGGAGGCATCCACTGGGTTGTCTCAACCCAAGCCAGTACTGAAGGTAGCCAAGAGACACGTATTTCCACCCAGAAGGTATTCCCTTTGGCAACATTTACAAAGGCAAAGTGCAATCACTCTGTACTAACAAGATCAATAGATGCTTTTACCCAACCCACATTTGCCTCTGGGCTTTGTTTATCTGATCTATAGTTTGTTTACTTCTATGAGCATTACTCATTCAGCTATCACCTGGATTGTTTTATTGTACTTCCTCGGTGTTGATTTGCAGAGACACGCATGTATTTGTGATACATAGAAATCTCGACAATATAGGCTAGAGATATACAATAGGAGAGAATCTTAAAGTTTAGGGCATTGCAGATCCATAAAATTCAAGGGAATGCCAATTTGATCATGCGTCTGTATAATCATACGATCATAAAATCATAGATTCACCAGGTTGAAAAAGACCTCTTGGGTCATTGAGTCCAACCATTCCTATCTACCACTAAACCATGTCCCTGAGCACCATGTCCACCTGTCTTTTAAACACCTCCAGGGATGGGGACTCAACCACCAAACTGGGCAGCCTGTTGCAGTGCCTGATGACCCTTTCTGTGAAAAAATTACTGATAATGAAGTACAGTGAGACTGTAGATCTCTTGAACTACAATATGAATTCTGAATATTTGCTAACTCCTTTTTGCACTGTATTGATAATTTTTTATGTTGATAATTAATTTTAAAGAAAAAAACAAAGTATCAAGTGTTTCTAAATGCATTCAAACATGACAGACTAAAACAAGAACTACTGAATCAATGAAACTATGAAATCCCAAAATGCTTGTCATTTTTTTTTGCATATGAAACAACTGGCTTATTGAAGGAGGTGGATTTACAAGAAGTCCTCTTGTGCTGCCTGAAATTCCTATTTTGTTTCTCCCAGCTCACTTGTGTCACGTTCACTCTCTGCTGAGCTAATCTTTTGTGCAATGTCATTTACTTCCGTGAAGCTGTGCTGAAGGATGGGCTATTCTATTTACAGCTGGGAGTTTTCCTGAAATAAAGCTTTAGCTCGCAACAATCAAGAACTTGCTGAGTAATACAGTGGGGTCACAGAGTTCAACTGAAGTGCAAGATGGTAATTCCAGAAAGCGAAAGGGGCAGTGTAGGAGCTGGCAGAGGTCATATCTGATATTTCAATGGAAGCTCATCCCTAGTGGTAGCAATAAAATTATATAGTATTATACTTCACAGCCATTCACTGAAATTAATGTTTGCTTGCATGGCTAAAAGCTTTTATCTCTTCAGTATGCTGAAGCTCAAGCTATCCATGCTTATGTTTTCACTTAACAGAGGATTAGTAAATTGTATTTTGCCAGGAAGAAAAATTGGCTCCAGCTGTCCTAATCGTGCAAAGACCTGAGGGACCTCTCCTGCTCCAAGAGGAGTACTAGGGCTGCACATTGAGGCAGCTGCAGGAATTCACCTCTGGAGTTGTACATAGAATTTTCCCAGATCACGTCCTGAGAGGATGAAGCATCAAAATGGAGTGCTTAAGAGGCCAGTCAATATTGTGTTCTTGGGAGAAGTCCAAGGAAAAGAAAAGAAAATTTGGACCTCAGCCCAAAGCCATGAGGGCAGCTGGTGATGAAATAAAGGTTTAAAATCAACACCATGACAGAAAGGCAGGACAGCCGACACCACTTCACCTTCATGCCTTTTGGCATCAGGCATTTGCCAAGCCAAGATCTGACTGTGGGGACATGCCTTCTGCCTGAAAGCCAGCACTTATCCCCAGCTCAGCCCAGCCCATCACCTGCTGGTACAGACTCAGCCTCACACCTGGCTCCTCCTCAGGACAGAATAATATCATAGAATCATAGAATAACGAGGTTGGAAGAGACCCACTGGATCATCGAGTCCAAAAATTCCTATCAAAAACATGATCCATATGGACCAAGCGCCCTCTTAAAGATAATTTCTTCAGTGAGTGTTAATGTTGCTGCAGGTTCATGCTGATTGTGACTGGGCTAGTTTCTTACTTAAGTGAAAAATGCAATATATGTTCTACAATAAGCCCTTTTTATGCTACTTTTTTTTCACTACTTTTTTTTCTTAGTAAGCCAAGCTCCTCATGTTTTCTATTTCAGGCTTGGGTAGGGTTGTAGACTGATGAGGGGAAAGTACAGCCAACAGGCATCAAAGCTGTGACAGCTGGTGAAAGTCACGACCCAGCCTTTGCAGAAGCTGTATTAATGAAGTGAAGTGTTTAATGTAGTGTTGTTATCATCACTGCGTATTTGATGGAAACACAAAATGCTCATAGAGGAGAATAATTGTGGTTCAAATGCCTGTCCCACCCACTAAAGCACAATGTATACAATAACTCCCTATTTCAATCCTGACATAGTAACCTTTTATCCATTCTAGAAGCTCCCACATGAAGAAATAGCTGATATGTATTTTGTAAGTCTCCCTCCTTAAAAAAATAGCGACAGCAGGAACCTGGATGTCTTATGATGTGGGAAGGAGAAACGGTAACAGATTACCAGTTCTCTTCCTACATCAACACTGAATCACAGTCAGCATCTGGAGAAATTAGAAGTTGAATTACATAGTTTGAAAAATCATGTTCAGGCTCTTTCTGGTAAGCAGCATGAGCAAATGTTTCTCATTCAGCCTGGTGTTTCAGCTGCAGCGCATGAGCCAAATTCTACTTTCACATTAGCGTGAATCTAGAGGGATTCCGCTGGGTTTGGGGAGTTCTTTCAGAGCAAGACCACAGTAACTCAGGCTGCAGCTTTGCTCATGGTCCCCACTGAGAGGTGTGGGGAGCATGGTAATAATTACTGATGATTCTGCTTCCCTGGAGCTCCTCTTACTGAAGCAATTATTCTTTCCTTTTCATTACCCATTCAGAGCACATTGGCTAAATACAAGACAGATTCAACAATTAATATGGACTCCATAAGAGACAGTGGGGAAAACCTACTTGCTGAAAATATAATTCTCCAGTAATCACTAAGAATTGCTAACTGTAAGGGATCCAGATCCAATGAAACTTATAGCATAAGCAGAACTTAAGAGGAAACAGTTTTCCCTGTAACCCTTTGTCAGGAATTTCATTTTTAGAAGCGCATGAGTTCAGGTGTGTTTTCCTTTGTCTAGTTCACAACAGCACTGACGGTCCACCTACTTCACATTGAGTTACTGAAGTGACTTAAATTGATCTGATAAATTGGAACCTCAGAGTTCTCACACCAAGTTTCCTAGAAATGCAAGGTTATATCTGAAGATTAAGAGATACTGTGTTGTTTGCCCTCTGCCATCTGCACTGAAGTATCGAGTGAGACAGTCTCTCCCTTTCTTCTGAAATGACTGTGCCAGTATGCAAAAGCTCTAAGTGCCAAGACAGCCTTCCTTGAGATGTGGTACTAAATTACGCATTTGGCCAATATTTTCATCAGTGAAATTTCCCGCTGGGGTGTTCAGATGATATTCAGATGTGGCTTGGATGTTCAGATTAAGCTGAAACCACAGAATGGCAGAAAAGGAGATGGTTATGTAGCTCCTGATGGAGTTACTGAATTTCTATAGAGAAATAACTCTGCATCACCAACTCCACTTACTTCAATGTCTGCTTCCTTCCAGGACTGGCTGCTAGAATCAAGTCACCTATTTCAGACTTGCAGCCCTGCAGGTTACCTCATACATCAGCCTGTTTCTCTGACCAAAACTGGCAGAAACATCTCTTATTTACCCTTTCCACAGTCTTCTTGGAGAGGAATGAAATTGAACTCAACGAACTTGGAATTTTGCACTGTAAATGAAGCACCTTTCATTTCACAACTGATCCCTGTTTACAGCTGTTACTCAGCCATTAATGCAGCGCGAACTCTGTGAACTTCAGAGGCCCAAACCTGCTCAGGTGCTGAGGGCAGAAAGATCGTGCCAGGGATCTGGGGTAAACTAAGCAATGCAAATGCAAGGCTGGTCCTCCCTCATCAGAGAGAAGAAGGAAGCCCATGACTCACTTTATCCATCCTCTTGGGACTGAAATGGGAAAGGCTAACTCAAAGCTTCATTTGTGTTTCGCCTGAAACTCAAAATTTGACTGAAGTTGTGCCTATTTTTTTCTCAGCTGTTCTGCAGATTCTTTCTCTCAGCTCTCTCTAGTGTTCTTAAGGGTGTATTGCTGCTTGTCGCTCCTATTCTGCTAAATAAACCTGGAGCATAACAGTCAGACTACGTATAGCAAAAGGACACAGAAATACAGATCAATATTAATCCACTCTTCAATTGTCAGTATTTGAATGTTGTTAGCTGTCATTCCAGCCAATAATAAAAAAAGCTGGCTAATCATAGATAACTGTTGGGAGCGCTGTGCCATTAATTAACAGGAAGTTTTATGCAGCTGTCAGATACACAAGCTGAGCATTTTCTGCAGGTGAGAGATTTATTTGGTAACAGTTTCATTATGGACTTTAGATAGAAAAAAAGTGCATTTCAATCACTGAAAAATCATGAAAGGAGCAAATAGTTTCCTCTGCTTTGGGGAGGATCCTCCGCTGTGCCTGTTATCCTCCCTCCGCTGCCACCCAGCTAAATTACTCCAAAGCATGAGGCAAATAAAATTCACAGTGTACACCTCTGGTCTGTCCTTGATAAATATCCTGTATGTCTTTGAAATGTCTGTAAAAGAATAATAAAACCAGAGCTGAAATATGCCTCAAAGAATGGATGGATAATTGTCCATTAGGATCACATAACCGGGAAAAATTAAATCAGTGTAAACCTCACTCTGTTCTCTCTAATTTAATAAGGTTACACCAGTGTAATCAAAAGAGCATCTCAGTGACTGCGCATCAAATTAGCTCTCAGTATAATTGCAGTAATGTTGGAGGAGTCACAGCAGAAAGATATTTCCTCTGATATTTGCTGTAGATATTTCTGTTGTTGTAAGTGCTGCCATCCCAGGTCAGAGAAGAATGAACTATGAGGAGCAGGAGAGGGAGAAATGTCTTTAAAGCCTTGGTACCGTGGAAAAACACTGGGACATTGAGTATTCACCCTGCATGGTTGCAGGTATCCAAGTCTGTTGCCAAAATTCAGGGATCAGACTTGAGAGAGAAAGGCACTTCAGATAGGTGGGACAACCTCCTGATTTGTCCAGGTTAATGAAGACTCACAGCACAGCATATGTAGCATCCAAAGGAGATTTGTCCCCTCACTTAAGTCAAATACCCAAAGCTAAGCAGTGACCTTTCCTATTAAAAGTATCTAAATTACTGCTGCCCAAATCAAGTCATGAAGGGGGAAAATTCCTGGATTAATAATGGCAAACACGATTCCATGGAAAATAACTGCAAGTGTACAAACATCCTTCAGCATCTATCATCTGTTTGGGCACAATTCTAAGAACAGACTTTATTGAGGAAAAGGAGTATTTTTATTCTTATATTCATAGTACGTGCCACGTGAAATACATGATAATCCAAATTATTTTTTTCATGATGCACATTAAGATTTTAGTATTCTGTGCCTTAACCTGTAGACAAGTTTTGTTGTCAACACCAGATACACCAGAGACTGTTCTAAAAATCATATTCTTTCTCTGGACAGAATTACGAGACAGAACTTGTGGGGAATCATCTGAGCTTCTAGGCAAGGATTTGCAATATTTAAGGTGATAAATTAAGGAGGAAAATTATAAAGACACTTGATCCAATGCTTGAAGACCTGAGGGAATCAGAATGTCCTCTCATTCTCCCACTGCTGAGCTGGTGGCCATAAGCAGAAGCTGTGTTTTCATGCTTATTGTTTCTTCATCATTCTCTGAAGCATCTGGCATCATTCACAGCTTGCACATCACTGCTTCTACAGATCTGTTTCTGGTTTGGTTTGGTTTTTTTTGTTTTTTGTTTTTTTTTTTATCTTATCATAGATAATAACAGAATTACATTCAAAGCCATAAAGAAACAGAGCTAAAAGTGCCATCTGGATGAGCAAGTCAATAGGAAAAAAGATCGTAGGGACTGCAATGGTATTCGAGTTTATCTGAATCTTACACACATCTTGTGCAGACAAAGCACTACTTGAAGTAAGCTGATTAATATATTTGAACATTTGAAGCTGAAAGTCAAGTGATCTACGTACACCAACCTTGAATGCAAAAAAGCCGAAAGAGAACTTCTGGGAAGTTCGGGCCTCAGGATATTTCACTAATTAAGAAGTTGACATTGTGCTTTTAGTGTCTTCACATCACGACAGTGTTAACAGCATTGGAGCTGCACCCGCTGTGCTGGGGAGGAGCATGGTCTCTCTCTGAGCCTTGCAGCAGGAGCTTCAGCCAGTCCTCAGACTGGTTTACGGTGGTATCGCCCTGCATGAGCCTTTCACAACTCTTTGTTATTACTTTCTCAAACAATAAAATAAGGATTTTTTTTTTTTAAGTTGGAATTACAATAGCCTGTGGGAACCCCAGTTCCTGAAACGAAGTTTTATTGTCTGGGGTGGTGTGAAAACTCAGAACAAAAAGCCTTTACCTGCTCCAGACACTCCCAGTCTGAGCTTAAGCTTAGTGACTCACCTAAGGGAGCAGTAAATTGTGACAATAGGCTTAAAATATAAATACTCAGTCAGTTTGCACATTATGGAAAGATATTAAGATCCACTTTGACTACAGCAAACAGTCATATTTTTAAGTGTACTTTGGTTAATTCTGCTATTGTGGTAAAAGTCCGCATTTGCAAGGCAGTTTTAGGTGTTCAGCACAGCATATCAATTTCCAAATACGGAGCATCCGCGTTGGGCTGCCCTGAAGTCATAGAGTCAAGTATGCATTTGAACAGGTTTGAGTGGCCAGAACGCTCAAGAACAGAAAATATTTCGAGAAGGGCTGAGAAGGTGGACTACTCCACCCCTCTGTGTTTGCACCCAGTGTTTGTGAGCACTCCCTGGGCTGATTACGGGAGGCAGGGGCAGAGCTGCCGGGGCTGGGCAAGCAGCACCTTGCTCTGACCAGCTCCAGCTCCCAGGGGCACTGGGTGTCCCAGCCACCCTCCCCAAGGTAACTCGTGCTGCTCAATTGCTTTGGCTTTTCTTGGGTTTTCTTTTTGCTCTTCCTCTGCTGCCACTTCTTTCCTACGCTTGAGTTTAGTTCTGCATGTGCTTTGTGCTAAATGATCTCGGGAGCTCCTGCAAGTGCTTGGTGTATTTTTCTTGGGCTTTAAAGTGCCTGATATAAATTTTCCCTTTCGGTGCACTGGCATTTTCTGCAAAAGGACGTAAGAATAAAAAAGATTGGCTTTCTGACAGAGCGTTTCTACCAGCCAGGTTGGGATTGTTCACTTTCATGGCATTATTGAACTGTTCCCTCCCCGAAAGCCCAGGGTGTGAACCTTTGAACTATTTTGCTTTTCACATTTGTCTACAATGCAAAGTGGCTGAAAGAATTGTATTAAAAACTGCCCCTGGAGCCTAAAGAACTGTAAATCTGCATGTCCTGGATGCACGGCCAGCTGCCAGGTTGCTATTCAAATTGTCCTTGGGTGTTTCTTGTTTACTCTAGGTGAGTCATCTCCATTTTTCCTTCTCCTGGCCCTTTACTACTGTCTATTGTGTGTCCATTTCTCCTCGTTAGCCCCTGACAATGCTCAGTTGCATTTATCCCCTCCTTTCATCATAGCCAACGTGTGTCTGAGTTACCTGTTTCTGCAGGAGAGCAATTGATAGCTGCACTGAAGGAAGGTAAGGCAACTTTCTAAAAGATTATCCTATTATGAATCCTTCCTTGGCTCCACATGAGTCAGAGCAGGAGCTTCTTCCTTTCTACATGGACACCAACTGACATGTCCCCACGTTCACTTTTGTTGCAGGAGGCAGGATAAGGGACAGGGATAAATTAAAGAGGAGTCAGTCCTTGCCCTGCATCTGCAAGGCAGGCTGCTTTTTGCATGAATTAATGTTCCAGGTCCTTCCTCTGCCTCTGGAATAAACATGAGTTTATTTAAGCCTCTCCTCAACACCTGCAGAGTGGATGTACCTATGATGAAATGAGAAGCGGGACGAATCAACTGAAGTTATTATTTTTTTCTGACACTTAAGTACAACATATGGCAAGTTTTAGTGAGGAATTGTGTACTTTTTGTATTAATAAACACTGTGACACAGGTGATTGTAATATTCTAGGCTGGTCAATACATTAGAAAGGTCAGGCTTGTCTGGCTTTAGCCAGAGTACACAGTAGACCGTGGGTCTTGCTGTAATTTTTGCTTGTAGTTTTCAGTCTGCCAAGTCCAAAACTGAGAGATAGTGAGAGAAAAAGGAGAATTTTATCAAGCCATGAGTTCCTGCTTGGTGTGCACTACAGTTCATATAATATTAAAAAAAAAATCTAAAAATTACAATTTTCTTTCACAATACTTTCTGTATTACAGTAGAAGCAGTGAAGCATAATTTGAGAAAGGAACTGTTTCAGAGCTGTGGCTGATCTGAAGGCTGGTAGTTCATGTTCCTTTTTAAACCAGTTGGGGTGCATTCCAGCTGGTCTGAGTTAGTTCCCTGCGAGGATAATATCTTTCAAACTTAATAAAAAAATCTTTATCTAGAAAGGAAGCCTAAGGATGAGAATGAGCTTACTCCAGTTCCTCTTGACTTCTAAGGATTTTCTTCTTATTTTGGAAGTGTTCTTGGATCAAGATCATCTGTTTCCCATCTCAGCCCTCAAAAATAGTCTCGTCTCTATAAATGTTGTCAAACCTCCTCTCATAAAATAGTCATCTTGCCAGCAGCACCTCCTGGGTCTGGTGGAGGTTTGCTCCATACTCACAGCTTATTACAGAGACCAGCTTTGCACTTTTCAGTCATAGAGTAAAGAACACAAAGAGGTCCTGCCTGGTGGTTGGACTGCTAACGAATAACCATGATTAATAACTGAGACATATCAAAAACACCCAATGGAGAGACCAAGTGGGGATCCAAAGAAAGAATGTAGGATTTACAGCTGGACAGAGGTCCTTGGGGTTGACAATATCTGACTCTTCCCACTAGGGACAAGCGTGTGACAGATCCTGACTTGCCATTCTCAGGCAAGGCACTGCACTCTGGAGGTCCTCTAAATCTTTTGAGAAGCCCTTTGCTTTTGCGCAGAATTTAGCTAGCTGCCAAAATGGGGCTTGGCGCTTAGCTTCTGGCAGACAGTGTTCAAATTGGTGAAAAAAAACCCAAATGACAGCTTGGTGCAAGCCCCTTATTTTTCAAAAAATCTCCTGGGGTCCACATTTAATAATTTTAGCTTCAAGAGAAGGTGTTTCAAAAGAGATAAAAGTGAATTTGTTCATATAAACTAGAGTCCTGAGCACTCTGGGAAAAACAGAATCATGTTAATGATGGAGATGGAGATGCTTGTTTATGCAAATCTAGAGCAACATATGGGTGCAAGCAACTGCAATCAGATGCCATTCTCTCTGCAGCAGCAATAAATAGATGCGATGGTAGAAGCAAGTAACTGTGACATTACCTGCCTGGCAACTTGAAACTCTGCCAATTTGATACCATTTAGTATGTGTCTATTATCATTTCTGCTGGTACTCAGTTTTGTCTATAGGTGGCAGTGACCTTTCATTTTTTTCCGTAAAATAGGGTAGAAGCATACATACATCTATGTTTTCCTAATTTTACTACAGCATCTGGGCCAGGACTGTGAGGCTGTGCTATTGACTGAGCTCTGTACCCAGAGGAACAGCTCCAGCCCAGGCACCTTTCTGCAGAGGCTCTTTTGCCCTCAGCACAACAAATGTGCATTTGCAGTACAATAATCGATTACAGCTGCAAGGATGGGAAAAGTCTAAAGCCATATTATATATGTGCATGGTGGAGAACTGTTTGGTGTTTTGGAATCATATTCAGAGAGGGCTACGTAGAAAATTTGTCCCATTTTTAGCAAAAATACCCTCCAGGTCTCGTCACAGCTTTATGTGAGTGAGGATTCTGGAGAGTGAAAAATCTTTAAAATTTCCACATGATCACTGTGTGTGTTTTATTTCAGTGAGAATTATAAACTTGATTAGAGAAAATGGGTAATCTCTCCTAGAGGAAAATATGTCAGAGATCAGAGCCTGTGATCTCTGCTCTGTGTCAGTTAAAGATAACTTACTTGACATGAGTAGAGCTGCATCAAGAGGAAACTGGAGTAATTGAGAATCATGCTACAAATCATTGTCAAAATGAAAAAGAAAAAAAGAAAAACCCAGGAATTTACTTCTCTTGCTCCTCGCACCTATGTTCTAATTGTACAGCACATGTGAAAAAGGAAGCACATAACCTGTAAATATTCCATCCTCTGCTTAAGTTGTCTCCTGGCATAAACCAGGCAGCCTTGTTAATGGAAAACAAAAGTAAATCCTCCAGATTCAATCGGATACTAAATTTACCATTGAGACTAAGCAGTAGGATTTGAATCTTGTTTTCTTCTCTTCCAATAGGATAATACTTAAAGTTGCTAGGAAACAGAATTACATAGCAAGGACAAGAGGCCATTGTACATCCATGGGGAAACATTGGCTGAAGTTCTGATTTACAGTGGAAATATCAGCTGAGAAGGTAAAACCCCTGCAAAATAACTCTAAATTCTGAAATCAAGGCTCAGTCATACAGTCACTATTTATGTGGTGATTCTCAGCAGCCCACAACTGCAGTTCATGTTTCAGCATCAGTGGGGGCCGTTCAGTGGCCAGCACAGCACTAGGCACTTAGCAGAGAACAATAACCATGTCTGGAGAGAGGCCTGGCTTGGATTTCACGTCAGCTAGGATGCAGCATAAAATAGAAACCAGATCTAGACAATCCCTATAAAGCGAAGGTTTGTAGATTGGGGTTAGCAAAAAACCACAACCAGCTTGAGCTCTGTAAACAGTAACTGGAAACAGACATTTGGGGCTGTGGGCTGAAAGAAGAGCTGCCTCCAGTTCTGGCTTTCAAATTCTAGTAAACATGACAGAACTACTCTTTTCCTTCTTTTCTCCAATAGCCAAGGGGTGATTAATTAAGATGCTAAAGAATTCGCTCTATCCCACACCTCTGCAGCTGCACTGATTCCTAGAGACATAAACCACAGCAATAATAAAACAGAAGGGCACTTGGTACCCATGGTGGCTGTGCAGGACACCCAAAAGGACGAGCACTGAGGCTGGAGCTGTCTGCAGCTCTCTGCCTTCCTCTCTTTGGAGACCTCGCTCTTTCAAGGTGGGACTCAGAATAGTCTCTGCTTGATGTTTATTTGTGTAGCTTTAAGATATGTATCCTGAACCAAAGTCAATGGGAAACTTCCTATTCAACTGTGTTGCAGGGTCTGAGTTTGTCCCCAAAGAATTTACAGTCCTAAAGCACAGCAAGTCTAGAAGGTATGTATATGTATTTTAAAATTAAGGAGAAGAGGGGAAAAAAAAAAAAGAAAGAAAAAACCAATTTAATGTGTATTTGTTCACGTTGCTCCTGAAACAAAGTTTCAAGAAAAATTTAAAGAAATCTGAACAGTTTCAGTAAATATTGAATTATCTAAAGGACTAAAAGTGAGAAAATAATAACAATGAGAAAGCCATTTTAAACTGACTAGCTTGGGTATTAGTAATGCTGCCTCTGTGGCTGCCTAGAGCAGGGCAAATACCTGCACAGCCACAGGCGGCGACTTTCCCCAGAGGGTTTGTTATACATATAAGGCGTAATTTTCAGACTTTGTATGCGTGATTCTTTACATGCTGCCTGTTTTCTCTCTCCTACTTTTTTAAAAAAATAAAAGAAAACAAAAATATAAACCCCTACCAAGCTGCTGTAATTTATTTATACATTTTGGTCTTTTCTGCTATATTCTGTTGCTAACTCCATGTCACTATCTACTGAGTCCTAATGAATGATGCAGGTGTGATTGCATCCAATTTTCCTCAACAAACACGAAAAGTTTGTTAGTTAATAACTTTCTTAATGAGCAGCTGTCAGCTGTCTGCCTGACTGGGTTTGAATAGGACTGGTTGGTGCAAACCCATGACTTGGGCAGGTACCTTTGGGGAAGCAGGTGAGGCTTATTAGGAATTTAAACAACCTATCAAAGCCTCTCACCATTGGCTGTCTCTTAATTTGAATTAGGCAGTGAATTCATATTAATGAGAAAGGAAAGGTTATTTGGCTTGGTTTTCTCCACCATGCAGGAATTATGGGGAATACAATGAGTGTCCCAGAGGAACCTGAAGAAGACAATACGTGCACTGTGAAGAGCTATCAGGTAATCAAAGCTGTCCACCCTTGTCTTCCTTGGCTATGGTAAATTGTTGCTATTGCTTTTCAAATCCTGTGATGTACCCAGTCCTAAGAACTGTATTATTTGCTATTTCAGGCTTTATCTGCATCTCCTGACACTACTGAAAATGGATCTGTGGCATTTGTTCAGACTCCTCATGCAATGAATGGTGAAGGTATGTGCTCAGAAAGTGTGGTGTGTTTACACTTCTCTTGTATTACACTGAGACAGAAGTTTCCACCTCTGTAGTTATTAGTGGTTTATGCTGGAGTAACAATAAATATTAGTGTGTGGCCTTAAGTTGAGATGAGTCCGTGTTTCATCTTTTACAAATCTGTATATGCATTTTTTCAGAAGCTTGAAAGCTTAAAGGTAACAAAGAGTAAAATAGTTTAAATTCTTTAGAACGCTCTAATCTCTGCAAAGAAAGAAAATATTATTTTGTTATTAATTGTTAAGCGAAACCTCTTGGTCTGTTACATCTAGTTGAAAAATCTCAGACTAGACAAAAATAATTAAAGACCAGTACGGTAATAAGCAGGTGGTACTGCTTACAGTGTGCAATCTCTGTTTTCCTAATTTCCTAATGCCATCTAGCTGTAAGAAGTCAGTTTAAATGGTTACCTGCTAGAAAGTAAAAGCCTGTAGCTATGTTTCTACTTGTATAAGTGACCAGAGTGTTCTGGTAAGTAAATAAAAGGCAGATGATTTAAGCTGTCTGAAGACCTAGAAAATAAGTGTATGCTTTACTCCTTATATATGAAAATAAGCATATGGCATTGTTTAACTTAAAGGGATTACCTAATTAACATAATTACTAAATTGGTTTAAGTAGCTAGTTGAAAGATTGGATGGTCCTGTACTTATTACTTGTATTTTAACTTTATTAGTGTTTTAAAAAGCAGCTGAAGTCATTAACTACTTAGATGCTACTCAAATCTCTCTGGTTTGTGTGATATTATGAAGGTTTTGATGAAACAAAAGTGCAAGCACTGTTTGGACATGGCAATTCCTGTAGAAAATGTAGTTGATAGGATTTCTAAAGTTAAAAAATGCAAGAAATAGAAATGCAAGAAATAGTACTGTAATTTATTTTATGGTCTTCTAGAGAAGAGGACAGATCTGGAAAAAAAAGGCAAGTGAAGCAAGAGGATCTTATTCATGGTGCAAGATATATGTTTGTGGTCTTTGTCTTGTTGGTTTGCATTTCAGTGATTGCCAGTGATCAGACCATGTGCTGTGCATTAAATGGTAGAGTTGATAAATGAGTCTATGAAATCTATACCTGCTAATATAATGAAAAAAGAATCCAGAGAGCAAACTTAATATAACCAGAGGAAGTAATGTTATTTGGAAGAGCCCTGTCACCATCTGCTTCACATCTGGGTGAGCAGATTGGTGACTGTTTCTCTGCATTTGTTGCTTCTGCTCAGCCTGACAGATGTGTGAACCTTAAGATTCTTTCCATGACTTGCCTTTCCTGCTCCTATTGATTATCAGGGCTTCAGACATTGCACAGAGTGCTGCAACCCACATTCTTCTCCTGTAAAGCCTTTTAAATAGTAGTGATGCCCTTCCTGCTACTTCATGACATTTTGCTGCCAATCTAAGACGTTACAGGACCTTGTATGTTCTCTGTGTCAAAGTATTAACCACAGGAGTGCATATAGCTGCTGAAGCCAGACTAGGAATTAAAAGCTAAGAAAAAGTAGGTTGTTTTAAGAAAGCACCTGAAGGATTTAACTTGGGCAAACTGAGCATCAAAAATGAATTGCTACTTAGTACGTGGTTTAGGTTGCTGCCAAGCACAAAAAGAGCAAACTAAGCTTCAGAGACAGTCAGGTTATAGTGGAAAAGGAAGCAAGGCAATCTGGAAGTTCTGGACAGGACTGCTTTTGGTCCTGCTTGAGCAAGTTTGGCTGCCATCTGTTATGTGCAGCAGGCTGAAGTCTGGTTATATCCCCACTGATTTACAAAAGCAAATCAGCTGACAAAAGCTTAGGCAGCCTTTTCATTTACATCAGACTGGTGACTGAACTTCTTTTTGTATCAGTCATATCTTTGGGATTCCTGTACACGTCTGCTGTTCCCTCTGGCTGAGTGCTGAATCTTGGTCCCAAAGACAAATGGAATTGATGCTTTGCTGCAGGTGCTCTGCACAGATGGTTTTTGAGCTCTGCTGCCTGCTCATGGGATTCTAGGTACAGCAGGTCCCGTAGTGAACAGAAATAATTCCATACCTATATGTTCAGTTTTGCAGCTCGTATGGCCAATTTAAAGCCTGTAAAGCTTTGTCAATTACAATGTTTTCCTTTGGTATTAAAACTGAAGTGCTTGCTTTTTAAAATTCAGTGCTAATTCTGTATCCTTGGTGCAATTCAGCAAACACTGCTGTTTATCCTCAGCTTGTGGAAGTGCTTAAAATGCTAAAGTCAAGGATATGAAAGGAAGGCGGGGGGGAAAAAGTCTGTCAACAATTATTCCTGAGCAGGGAAATGCTACTGACATAACATTGCACTAATCATTACTCTTTTCTGTAACTCTCTTCTCTTTTTCTTATAAGTCAAGGAAAAGATGCTGGTGTAATCTAGCAATTTCAGAAGAAATTTCCTTACTTGAGTGCGCTCTTACAGAAGAGGAACTTTGTGCAGCTATAGTATTGGCTGTAACACATTCTGCTAAAGTGAAGGGAAGGAAAGGAAGGACATAATGTGACTGCCTTTTGTTAAATACTTGAAAGAAAAATGCCTCTGTAGCAGTAGTATGAAATTTAATCTCACAGCAGCGCTGCAAATTGTATATTGATTTTGGTTTTGGAGCAGTTATTAATCTCATTCAGAGTGAGGAGCTTTGATCTACTTTAGACCTGGCCTAGAATTTGGGAGGTTTTGCTTCTATTTCTGGTTCTGCCTCTGGATGGTGGAAAAGTTTTGGAAAGAATAGAACTTCTGTTTCTCTTTAAAGACAGAAAATATCATGGACTTTTCATCCAAATACTGCAGCTTCAAAGCCGTTCTCCTTCACAGTTTGCTGTGAGTATGGTGAGAGAGACTCTTGTGCTCAGCCCACCACAGTAGAGCCTTCTTTCTGGTGGTGGGGTCTGCTTTGCCTGGTGCCCAGGCAGACCTTCCCTGAAACAGTTTGAACTCTCTTGACACAAGAGACACTGCAGAGCTCATGCCGATGATATTTTCCAGGTCTTTCATTCCTTCCATGATAATTAGAGATAAAAGGAGCTTGATGGGTTCATGAGCTGCATTTTGTTTGGTTGTCTTTCTCAATGATGAGCTTTTTTTTCCTATTTTTATACTAAAGACAGTTTTTCTGTGTTTTGGTTTTTATCTGTTACATAAAGCAGAAGTTCAGTGTGTATTACTATTATTTTCCAATGGATATTGTTTCTGCTTTCTTTAGCTGAGGAAGGGCTTGCTTTTTGCTTCCTTCCCAAGTTTCCAACTATAATTAGAAATTAGTGCTTCAGCTTTTTTTCATGTAGTAGTACAGCAGTATTAGGAAACCACAACTCTTTAGTGACTCTGACTGCACAGCTGAATAGATGGTTGAATAGCTAGTTGTTTGCACCTTTTCTTTGCATGTCAGTGTGTTGAAATAGGTGCTTGTGAAGTATTGCAGAAGAATATTACTGGCAAAGGATTCTTGCCAGCATGAGTTTTTTTACCTGAATAGAAACAGAGAACAGGGAAAGAAATTTTCTCTACTGGAGTGCACACAAAGAAGTGAAAATCCATGAATGGAGCAGGTTGTACTGAGGTGCTCTGGCTCCTCTGTGCACTCGTGTAAGCCAAAAACACAATAAGAACGAAAATATTGCATTAATATGCATTTAAAAAATTAAGCTGAACACTGAAGATCTGTACTGTGAAAGATGGGTGTTTTACTCAGGTTTTGTTGGTTTTTGCTGTTAAAGTAAAATGTAATGGGCATAATATTGACTATTACAATTATTGCTTGAAATCATTTCAATTTTAAACTGAAACTGACAATTTTAAAACTCTAATTTAGCAAGTCACTTTAAGACTGTCAGTTTTTCAGTTATAATTTAGTAGATCTAAATTCATCCTGTAAATCTGTGGTGATGATTGACAGTGAGATCGGTTATATATTCTAGTCAAAGGAGGGAAGAGAATCTCAAGCTGAGGGGGAGCTATAATGTTTACTTCCCTACAAGCTGAGTCGAGGAGGGTCAGACAGGACATCGGGGAAAAAATTTTTCACAGAAAGGATTATTGGACACTGGAACAGGCTGCTCAGGGAGGTGGTTGAGTCACCTTCCCTGGAGAAGTTTAAAAAAACAGGTAGATGAGGTGCTTAGGGACATGGGTTAGTGGAAGTTAGGAATGGTTGGACTTGATGATGATCCAAGAGGTCTTTTCCAACCTTGTGATTCTGTGATAAGTATTCAGGCTTAAACTAATCTACAGACAACAGAGAAGTGCAAGTACAAACTGCATTGTGGAGAGTAGGCAGCAAGGCAAGGAACAGCGCTGGAAAAATGAGTGAAATAAGTTATGACTGCAAAGCCCTGTGGGGAGTTTGGCAAGCCAGGAAACAAAATCAGTCCTTGCAGTTTCTATTCTTTTTTCCCCATTTAGCTTCAACAGAGGAAAGCATAATATATTAATATAAAACTTTGTCTCGAGTTTTATTGAGGGGTTTTGTTTTTGTTTTTGCATATCACTTATTTCATTTTAGTTGAAAGTAAAATATCCTCAGCATGTCTACTGGGTTCAGCAGTCAAAAACCTTGGCCATTATCTGACTTTGGCAGCAGAGAGGGGGCTGTGGAGAACATAAAATTTGCACCAACTTCAATGAGGAATGACAGGAAATAAAATCAGACAGGCAGGTCTGATAGATGAGCAGCAGCTTGTCGTTAGCGTAGGAAGACTCTAAATAAGCTGTGCTCTGTGTGGCTCTCCCCGAGGCTTCACGTTTTAGAATTAGTTTACTAAAGCACGAGGTCACCATGATTAATTGTACAACCAGTATAACTTCTTAGCTGTGCTGGATAATTACTGTTTTATGCTTCTGTTTGTAGTGTATGCAAAGGCGAGTGTTGTGCAGGATAATGCATCTATTTCTTCCCCGGAGACAATGGAGCCGAGCCCCGTTCCCGACGTGGGCAGACAGAGTCTTGGGAGCGCTGCCAGGAGAGCTCTACCATCTGCTAAATCCCGCTCTGTCTTCGCGTTTTCATGGTCTGTACCAGGGCGTACTGAAGATCCAGCTACAGATTCACCAGTTGGATCGGCGAAACTTGATGTCAGCTCAGAGGCGCCCGGAGTGAACAAAGCCCCAAGTGACAGTGTGGAGGGTCCCGCGGCAGCTGCGTGGGAGGCAGCCACACATAAAAACCTGACACGGGCCCCGCCGCCAGCACCGCTTCATGACATCGATCTTGCAGCATCGGTGACACCTGAGGGAGAGGATGCGGCCACCTCAAAGGCAAAACAAGTAACCTTCTTTGACAGGATCTTCAAACTGGAGAAGGGAAAGGAAAGGAGTAAAACGCAAATTGATACCCAGGAGGAAAGGCAGACTTCAGACCTTCCTGACGGGTGCATCACGGCAAAAGAAGCTCCTGGATTACAGAGCACATCAAACACTGTCCCATGGGGGAAGGCAAGTGCTTGAGTAGGAATATCAATTTTGCTCTTAATGAGACCTCTCAGGAATGTTAATAGAGCAGGACAACACGGTGTCACGATGGCTGTGTGAATGAACTGGTGTTGCTGTCTAATTGCTGCAGGTAACCACCTGAGTGGGTGGCTGAACAGAGGTATGGGAGGAGGATCTGTGGCAGAGTGGTAATAGCCCTTTCTGCCTCATGACTAAATGCTGGCATCTGAACTAGAGTTTAAATTCATTTATATTTCTCAAATTTTTCAGCAAGATCGCTGTGTTTGTGCTCCAATTGCCGGGATGATGAACAGCCAATTACCAATGAAAGCAAAAGTACTTGAAAGCACAAGTGTTTCTTAAGCTTTAGGATATTGGTATTTGACACTGGGTGGTTTTAAAGAAGTTCTTTGGCATATTTTGTGCCGTTCTTAGAATAGCTGCCTGTTGCATACCCTACATACCACAATAAGGAATATTATGTAGTAGCAGTCTTGGCTACCATGATCCTTTTTTCATCAAGGAAATACGATCCCATAGAACAGATTTTACTGATTGAGAATTTGGCATAAATTAAGTAACTTATCTAAGAAAGCATACTAGTAAAAGAAAAGAGCTGAAAATAGATGTGAGTTTAGAGTTTACATTTCCTGCAAATCCTGATATCAGAAAATATACTATAGGATTAATTTTCAGGTAATTAACTACTGAAGAGGTCTATCTCCTAGATGGGGGCAAGTAGAATAAATCTTATCAGTTCTGCTGGAGAGATGCCAGTACATATTAGAGGATGAACTAGCTCAAATCCAGTCCAGTGTCAGGAGCAGGAGAGGAGGAATCTAGCTGCACAACCCTCTCATCATAATCTCTGTAAATGCCATTTTAACAGTAACTGCTTTTATTGGTCTAGTTCGGACTTGCAAGTAAAACTGCTGCATGATTGCAAATGCTTTGTTGAGCGTAGTTTGCAAGATGCTCACTGCTTGCACTGATGACATTGCAGGTTGTCCCAAAAAGCCTCTTCAACTTCTATTCTTCTACCTCATCTTCTTTATATTACACTCCTCATCTGAATACTGCATTTCTTGTATAAACTCATAAATTGTAATATTTTTCTGAAGATTCATTTCTAAAACTGAACAGTCGCATTTTTTACCATTGTCATTCAAAAAAATTATAGGTGGGTATTTAAAGAATCTGTAGTGCCAGCCTAGCAGAATATTAAGTTATTCACTACTTATACAGAACAAGATGAATAATTCAGAATAAATAATCTATTCAGCACATGCTGGCGCTTCTTTTTGTAGCATATTAGACTGAAGTTTTCAATGCTGTGTATTCCTGCAAATACTTTTGACTAATACATAAAGAATAAGTTTTGCTTGTGTTGTTACCTTTACAATCAAATGCAAAAATCATTATTTACTTTTGCTGTGATTGCAAACTGTGGCGTGTGAAAGGTCACAGCTGATGCTCTTGAAGGTGTAGTACAGTGTGAATACCCTGTAATGAAACAACAGTCTGCAATAGCTTTAAAAAGTTTGAGTTTTAAACATTTGCTAGTAGTAAATAGTTATGTTAGGAAAGCTCAGGTGGGCAGTGTTTGTAACAAACAACTGTCAGGAGACAGGACGAGGTAATCTAAATCTTATTCTGCTAGATCAAACAGGTGGTAGAAGCACTGTCTATTCAGATAAAGATAGTGGGGTTTAATAGCAGTAATGTGTAGCATTCTTTCTTTTTAATTTTAATTCTGTTCCAGTCTCCAGCTTATATCTAGCCACATCCTGAACCTCACTAACAGGAATTTGTAAATCCCAGGCACTTATCAGCTGTAGGTTGTTTGGTATGTGTGTTTGCAGTATCCTAGCCCACAACTTTTGGTGCCTGGGTCCTGTTTGAAGATGGGTTTCATCTTTAACAAAAGTGCCTCTACATCTTTTCCGTGTGTCATTAAAGCTGTGTCATTGAAAATCTTTGAGGACTCATAAACTGGGGTTCAAGTTGCTCAGTGTAAATGAGTGGCAGAACTTGCATCTTCAATTTCTGAACTATCATTACTGTCTTTCATACATCAGATAGGAGCAGGAGCATATTCTGAGGGCAGAGGGGGGAGTTAGGGACCCTTTCTGGGAAAACATCAGCTAAATGCTTTTGGTATGCTGCCAAAATTAAGTTTAACTCCATTTCTAAAACAAAGGCTGTGGCTCTGCCTTGAAGCACAGTTGCCTTCTGTTCCCTCTAAAGTTGCTAGTTATCATGTCAGATGGGAGAATGACCAAGTCTAATTTAATTACTGTTACTGTAGTAACTACAAACTGTTACCAAATAATCGTACTAAAAATTCAGATACTGCTGCCAACAGCTTTTTCGGTTTTTGGTGGATTATGACTGGTAGTATCTATAAAAGCTAAAAGCAAAGCAAAGTTTCCCTGAATTGAGTGCCAACACAAAACAAACAGCATTGCTGGTAAGTAAGAGAGAGGCTCTATAGTTGTAGCTTAAGAGCTGCACAAACATTCTGTGTTTGGTGAACCACTCTCTATTTTTGTGGCCTACAAAACTACATTCAGAACGCAGCATAATTAAAACAAGGACAGAATTCATGAATTCATGAAGCATTTACTATGTAAGCCAAAGAAAAGATAAATTATATGCCTGAAATGTTTCACTGAGCCATGATTCATACAAACAAAAGTGCTGGCAATAAGAAATTCTTTTGATATGTTTTTCTAATGACTGAACTGAAACTACAGTATAAGTATTTAAGGTGCTTGCTACCCCCGAATTTGGCTCCTCAAAGAAGTGAATTGAACACTTACATAGTATCTGTTAACTTCTAATACTGACTTCTGTTATTTCTAGAGTTTTCTTTCATTATTTGCCTCCAGGGCTTCGCACAGCCTATTATAGCAATGAGCTGCTAAAGAGGTTTTTGTGGTTATTTGACTATGGCTTTGAAAACGGGATGTTGTAGGACTCTCTGCTATATTTCTGATTTGTCAATGGCCTGAATCTGTTCCTTCCTGCAGCAGTATTCCCTTAAAAGCACAAATCACGGCCTCTATTGAAGTCCAGATTTGAGTTGTATCTTAATGGGTGATGGCAGCCTTGGCTTGGGAATCCTGGAGTGGGTTTCTGTGTGAGGTAGTGGGTCATTACACAGCCCATTTTACTCTCCAAGCTGGAGTTCAGGGGTATTTAGATGATGATGTGCTTTTAGCTCTGCACAGTTTGCAGTAGCTCTTGCTTCTGCAAGGCAAAGTGTGACTTTAGGAGGGAGATGCCCTAGAACAGCTTGTGGTGGTACCTGCCATCAATTTTGCTTATTTTTCTTTGATAGCTTCAGGAGTTTGTTAGTATCAAGTATTTCAGTTACGATGCTAGTTTGGTTTAAGAACGTATGTTCTGCCTCCTGCTTCTTTAGTCTCTTGCCTCATGCCTTTGTTGTGCCTTTAATATCTGAACAAGAGCCAGCATTTTTCATGTGACCAGAGCTCTTTAGATGGCATCCCTGGAAGCAGAGCTGCTGAGGCTGGTGTGGCCATGCATGTTCTGAATGGGACACATTGTTCTTGTAGCCACTCTGACCTGTAACTGGCAGCTGGACAAAGTGGTGTGTTAGACCCTTGTAAGAAACTTCCAAATAGCCTGTTGAAGCACTCTGAACTACTGCACTGTTTCTCTCTGGGTAAACTTGGAAAATGGTGGGTGAAGAATTGGGCAGAAGTCTGTTCTTGCAGGTAAAACCTTGTGTATTTTAACTCCTTTAGTGCTCCCTGCTCATCTTTCCTGATGCTCAGTGAGCCATGTGAAGTCTTTAAGCATTTGTGTTTTAGTCTACTCCTTCCTTTAATGACCTACAGAGAAGTATGTCCTCTGTAAATACTAAACAAATATCATGCATTTTTTTAATCACCCAGTACTGGATAAGCTTTTTATGGGTATATTTTTTATATGGGTCTCCTATAAAAATGGTTCTGAACAACTATATGTAATTGGCAGGTTAGGAAAATCTTTTGTTTCTCTTAGACCTCCCAGCAGGCTTGAGAGCGGTCATTCAAAGATGTTTACTAGAAGTACCTGGTCAGGATCAAGAATTTTATTACTTGATCTAACTTTTCTTCTGGAGTAATCTAGGCATCTAGTATCCTAATAACTGCTTCTCTAGTCACTGTTTTCTAAGTGACCAGATGTGTCCTACTGTCAAAAAAGTTAGGGATGATAACTTCTGCTGAAGAATTATGACACCATGTCTGTCCTCTCAATGTCTCAAATTCCCTACTAAAGTGGAGGCCACCATTGTGCCTAAGCACAGCTTCCTTTAATAATAATTAACAGACCCAGTCCTGCAATTAAAATGTAGACAGATAGACGAAAGGGAGGATAATTGGTAATATACAAATGTTACTAGCCAGATGTAGTACTCTCTAATATTAAAGAAAATGCTGAATAAGACATTGAAGACTTGTCTTCAGCTGCTCTCCTGAACAATGTTTGTGTTGGCTTTACCTATGCAGCCTCAAGGCAAAGGTGGCCAGAATGGCAGGCAATTTCAGCATAAAAAGGAGCCAAGCTCTCCAAAACTCATCCATGAGGAGTATTTTAAAAACCCAGACCCCTGTCTCGGTGTCTAAATGGAAACTGAGTAACTTAATACAGACTTGAGAGTGCCTGAGCACTGGGAAACTATTTTTGGGCTCTAGCAACTGTAATTCCAGGAAGGGATGAGTCAGCTACATCTGACTCGGAAGAATTACTTTGTTTTTTGCTTTTTTCCCCTTCTCTTAATCTATACCATGTTTGTGTTTTCCAGATAAAAAATTATTTCTGGAATTGCAGAATACAGAGTATTGGAAGCAATCTTTGTATGGTACAATTGGGCACTGAGCTTTTAAGTGCCAAAATCTCAGCATTAGTTCCTATCCACAAGTTCAGCCTCAAAAAGAGAAAAGCAATGTTTGGGATGCTGTGTGCAACTTTACTTGCGTTTGTTGTACTTTCTAGCTGGAACGATGTTCCTCCAACCAACACCAAATGCTGAATATATTAGAAAAGAGGGAAAAGAGATGTATAAATGCTTGATTGTTCTGAATACGTGGGCTGGAGAAATATGATTGGAATTAGGGTTGTGACTCTCAGAGCAACATAATGCAAGTCACAAATGTTACTTTTTCATTCCACTGGAAATCAAGTAATCTTGGACTGAGGAAAATCTGCCCCCTTTTTTCAGGAGATAGATGACCGCAACCGAGAAGACCTACAGCAGACCTCGGCAGGTGTCTATGGTGTCATTGCTGAGCAACCTGAAAAGGCAGAGGTAAAACAAGACAACCCCCACCCAGCTGCTGCAGTAGATAGCTCCGTCATGAGTTTCCTTAAAACACTGGTAAGCTTTTAGCTTTCCCTTTCATCTGTAGGCTATGCTTTAAATTGCTTATAAAAATTCCATGTGGACATGTTGAGCTAAATGTAACGTTTTACTCTCCTGAGCGCTAAGTAGTAATGAAACTGAACAGATGCCTGAGAGAATGACTCAAGACAGAGAGATGTGTAGGTACAGTGAGCGCAGTTATGATCAAAGGGTGATGATCTGCTCTAGAAACATCTTCTGCATAAATACTACTTGTAGAGGTATTTAGCTGTTCTGCACGATAAAACTTTATTTCGTAATACCTCTAAAAGTTAATTTTAATGGATTCATTTTATGTATTATCCTGAATAATATAGCTTTGTTCCGGCCATTGACTTTAAGTTGTTCTTGAGAAAAGGTGGTAATATTATAACTTTTTGCACACAGGGCATTTGTACTTCCCCCACACTGTTACATTCAAATAGATAATGCTTTCAGATCTTTTGAAAGACTGAGTTGGGTGTGACTATGTGGTTTTTTTTGCAAATGCATTTAAGGTCTCTCCAAGCAAAGCTGAAGCCAAAAGTGATCCTGAAGACAAGGTAGGTAGATTGCTCATTCTGTCACTGGTCACTAAGTATTGTGAAGCAGGTATTTCCTCTTTATTGTCTTGCTTTTTTTCCTCCCCTGACTGATGTTATTTCAACAGAAGTAGAAGTGAGACAATATGTATGAGGCTGCCTTCCATCTTCTTCTACTGTTTCAGTGGTTTACAGGCATGTCACTGACTACATAACTGGCAACTTGCAGATTAGATATCCTTTCATACTGTTAGAACTGTAACTAGTAAAGTTTTTTCTTGCAATGCCTGTTATAAAATTTAATTAACATATAAAGATGACAATCCTAAAAAAAGGAAATGGCCTCTTCATGCAACTAGCCAAAATAACTATACGATTCAACACTTCTTTATCCTATTTCTCATCCTTCTTTCCCATTCAATTTTTTCTCTATCCTGTTACTAAAACAGTGAAGTCAGCCTTTCCTGAAAGTCTGGTTAGGACATGGGGAATGATACACATTACTCCCTGATTATAACTCAATGAACTCATCAGCCACTGCTAAGGCCTTCCAAAATATACAGGAAAGGTAGTTATCAAATTGCACTGTTTCAGTAATTCTTGTAGCTCTTTCAACAGTCTCTGAAAAATCCAGTTGTTCAGTCCCGTTTGTGTTCCTGACTTTATCAAGAGCACCCGTGCACTTTTCTAACAGAGGTTTGTAGGTGTGGGTGTACTGTAATTTGGAAACAAATATGCTGTTTGGGTTTGGCTTGCTATCACACCTGTGGAGGTAAACAAATCCAGATGACTGGCAGGATATGCAAACTCATTATGTAGAGGTTAAATGGGAGTTATTTTACAAGTAATTTCTTTCTCTGCTATCTTCTTAATGCAAAGAATTGCATTTTCACTATCTTAAAGGAAAAATTCTAAAAAGGTTGATTTATCATCTGTCATAGAAAACCTATAGATTTTTAGCTGATCCATATAATGAAATAACAGTCTTTTACCACCACAACGTCCCTCCAAGAAACAACTCCCGTCTTAATAGTAAGGATTTGTTTTTAAGTTGAGGCTTTCCCTTATGTGCAGTCTGAGCCTCTTGGGAGGGCTGTGGGACTTTTACATGGTTTGACTAAGCACAGAATCCCAGTCACACTCTCATTTTGGCTGCTCGTGGACCCCCTTTGCAGGGAGGAGCTTGGTTTTATTGCACAAGGACTGGTATGTTCCCAGTGTCTCTCAGCAGGGATCTCTCATGGCTAAGAGGATGGACAAGCTAAATGTGAGAAAGGGCCACAGCCCACTTGAGCTTTGCAAAGTACATCAGCATACTCCCTCCTGCTGAAATGCAGAGATGTGCAGCATCAGCAAAGCTGAACTTTGGTTTTTTTTATAGCAACCTGCTGTCATCAGTGGTGCCTCCGGCTTCAGTCAGCTGGCAGGAGATGTGAATGCTTTCAGCAGTCTGGGCACACCCTTAATGATTGCAATGTCATCTGTGAAAACATAGGAGTTTAATGAGTTGAGTCATACTTCCATGGATTAATTGATCCTTTAAGTTTATACTAACCAACATTCAGATCAGATCTGCTCCAGCACCCGTTTGATCCTTCCATAGAAGATCTTGACTTGTTCCTGTGTCACTGCCTACTTGGGAATACTGAACATAGTATAGAACATTGCAGGGCAATAAGGCCAGTTTTAATGTGATTGGCCACAGCCTCATCATAATACACAGCACGTTGTAGGAAGCCTGTAACTGCACTAAATAAAACCATCGTGCCACCAAGATCTCAACTCTACATGTTGCATTGTGTACCTCCTACCCTGTTAGCTGTGCTCAACAACTGTGCTTGATACTTCACATTGCAAACTCTGTAGGCTGTTTCTTTGAAGTTCAGGTCCCTTCACGCTCCCTAGTTCCTGGAAATCTTTGTCAACTCATTTTAAAGTCTTTTGCAGGTTGGAAATTTGTTTTTCACCTTGTTAAATGTAAAAGAAAACAGAATGAAGCTTGCAAAGGGACAAGCTAATTAGCTAGAAAGTGAATGCTTGAGCCACTTGTGATTGAAAGAAAAGTTTTTTAAAATCTATTTCTTCACTATATATTGGCCTGATTATTATTGAAAATTAGGAAATAAATTGCCTAAGGGAGATTGGAATGAAGTCCAGGATAGTAAGTAGTAAGTAAAAATTACTACATCCTTCCTTGTACTATGTATTCAAAGACACATTACTTTGAAACAGCTGTCAGCTTTAAAACCTGGCACTGCGAGACACTGAAGAGTGAAGAAAGCTACCTCATGTTATTTGTGATTAGCCATGTGTTATGGGTATCTGCACAGTGCAGTTACAATAGAACAGGCTCTTGTGTTAACGTGTTTGTTGAAACTCAGTTAAGCAACCTTGGAAACTTGTGGGTGTCTGTTCCCCTCTTTCTTTATTATTTAAAAGGTGAAAATTATGAAGAAGGAAGGGAAAAACTTTATTTTTCATAATGTAAAAACTTCAGCTCTTTTCCTCTACTGATAAATCTAGAGAGCTGTGCTGGAAGTTGGGATGGGTGGGTGGCAAGGTGGACAAAATCAGTGATTTAAAGAGTGAAATTTTGAGCAGATACTTAAATTATGATTTAAATATTTTTTCCAATGCTCTAAGAAGTTAAATGGAACATTTGATAAAATGTTACTCATTTTTAGGACTTGTAGAGAAGCCACATATGTGAACAAGGCCACCCCTAACCTATGCAGGGATGATTTATTCTGCACTGAGTTGCAGGTAGCCTGATACCGCTTTTAAAAATAGCCTGACACAGCTATTGTCCTATGTAGATATTTATCAATGTTTGTTTACTTCATAGCCTTCTGTAGTGGATTTTTCAGTGTGCTGCCTAGTCTTTTAGAGATCCAATCTCTAACATCAATGGGTGATGATTCCTAAAGCAAGTGCCTCCTACAGATGTTTAAATGGAAGGATGGGAAAAGTTTTCATTCAATGTTTTAGTATCAGTCCATTACTATTTTTCTGATAGCTTCATTTCTAACCAATTTCATGAACATTAGTGCAAAATTGAAATATTTTAGAGAGTATATATTGTGAATATTTATACTGTCTTTTTTCCTAAATAATTCATTATGCAAAACATTTTAAGTCCCTATAATAATGCAATAAAAAGAGCTAAGTGATTTTCAAAATTTTCTGTATCTGCCTATTTTAAAATTATACCTTCTAAATTTAGTTGGTTACTTGTGAATTTAAATCCAAAAGTCACAGCCTTTGCAAGCTTTGGGTCTGAATTTAATAATATGGAGGAAAATTGTGGTTTAATTTTTGAGCCAACTGGATTGGCTTAGCTTTTCTATTTATTTCAATAACATGCAGTCTAACAAAAACTGAGTAATTAGAAGGAAATATAACATATCTGGGGCAAGAAGGAAATGTTTGATTTTTATACTACGTGTATGAGTATTTGAATGTTTTTATGAACCAAACAAGAACATTGCAATAAGTACTCAACTTGAAATGCTGTTGTACAAAAGGGTTCGAAAGCAGAAAAAGGCCATGGTGGGCAAGCTGATCCGAAGACAGCGGCAGAATCCCAAACTAAAGAAGCCAAGAAAAAGAAGGCACAGAGTCCCAAGCTAGGACACAGTACATTTAGTAAACTCTTTAGGCATAAGGTCTGTATGAAACTCCAGCAAGAGCAGAACCCTGAGCAGTAACATATGGTTCATGTCACAGAGCAAAGTTATTTAATTGTTAACTGAAATCAGCATCTGGCCAGCTGTGTAGTGCTCTGAGAACTACTGGCGTGAACATTTTTGTGCTGCGTGTTGTGAAAACAGTCTTCGTGTGCAACATTTTTCTCATTGGACCATCTGTGAATTCAGGGTTCTGAGACAGCTCCCTAGCTGTGTGCTTCCCCGTTCCCCTTACTAATGCTGACTAAACTTCCCCGGCCACTTAAAATAAAAAGTACTGACAAACAATGAATTGTGCAGATATGAACAGTGCCTGTAATTGTAGGAGTTTGAGCTCCATTCAACTACAATTAAGGCTCTATGAACCACATTGCATAACATTAGCTGCTATGTGGTTTAAATTGGCAGTATGGTCAACTGGGGCATCTGATATGACACAGAAGGTTGGAAGACAGAATTTCCTTCAGAAATAGTTACTTTTCTCTCAAAACAAGGGAAGTAATGATTGACTGAATTCCACATTTGGTTTGAATGGAAAGAGCTTGAGTTTCAAGGATGCTATGAAGTTGCTCAGAATGCCCACTTGGTGCAACTGGTTGTTTTGGGGGATGTTAGCTTTAATCTTTAAAAAAAAATACTGAAAACTTCATCAGCTTTGGTCTAGGTCCATATTTTTGCATTTCTACATTCTCTGAAGGAGATAATCTGCCATGGAGTTCTGTGGCAGGAAAGCAGAGAATTGTAGCTCTTTAGCCCCAAGAATGCAGAAGCGGAGACCCTTCCAGTGGGGGAGGAACGTAATTAATATTTAATGCACACTCAAAGCACCCACATGGAATTTCTTGTGAGTAGGGGACTTTATAATCAAGGGAACTAGGCAAAGGGAATTCTTTAAGATATTTTTCAAAACAAAAATTCTTTCCACTACGTCATTTTCGGGAAAAATGTCATCTGCGTATTGCTGAAGGAATAATAATCTTCCCAATGGTTTTAAGTCTACACTTCTTGCCAAGAGCTTAAAGTTAAGACCTAATCTTGCATATTCTATGTTGATAGCTAATAGTTTTGATATTAAAACCAATTAAAATATGGATTGCTTGTTCATAATTAATTGGGACTCCCTTATAAAAAAACCTAGCTGGCTAGCATTTTTAAGGTACTAAGTCTCTTCTACAATAATTCTACATCTTGTAGTGAGTTGTTGGGAGAGATGAGTGATTTTCATTAGGCTTTTTGATAAAATTTTAAACATTTTTGGTTTGTAATGAAAGCAGTTCTGTTCTGTTGAAGGAATGCAACATTGCTAAATTGGATGGTGTTTGACATCTGGGTCCCTGTCAGTCTGGGGGTTTTTTATTCCCATTCATGTATTTTTGAGTTATCTTGCATGCCACTCTTGCAGCATAACTCTAGTTATTCATGGCATTTTTGTTTGGAAGGGTTAACCATTTTCAGCATTAGCACTGAAGCCACTTATGGCATTACACTACTTCTTACTACTTGCTCTGGATCTTGTTCATTAGAGCTAACCACGAAAGTCCTTGGCTCTTGCAAAATAACTGTCACCTATTCTTTCAAGAAATCAGCAATGTGTGTGGCAGCCTGTCTAAACCCAGAGGTGCTGGGCTCCCATCTACTTGAGTTTGTGGGTTGCTCCTCTTTCTGTACAGCTTGGATCACAGAATGGTTTGGGTTGGAAGTGGCCTTAAAGATCACCTAATTCCAACCCCCCTGCCATGGGCAGGGACACCTCCCACCAGACCAGGCTCCCCAAGACCCCATCCAACCTGGCCTTGAACACCCCCAGGGATGGGGCAACCAGGGGATATACTCGTCTACAGTGTAAGCAATGCTGCATGTTAGTTGCCTTTCCAGTTTCTAAGTTATAAAGCCAGCGCTGCTCTGTGCCCTTCACTTTCAGGTAGTCATCTACCTATGTTTTGTATCCCAGAAAGCAAAGCCTCCCATTTTGAAGATGACATTAGCAGCTCCCTGTCTGATATGTAATTCCCCCATGGAAAGGATCCAGCTCTGCCTTGCATGTGTGCACTGAAAGTTGTGCTCGTACACCCAGCTCAGGAAAAATCTCAGCTAATGTCTTAACCTTGTGCAATGCCTAATGTGAAGAAACTGGGAATGCATGTATATATACATAATTTTTTTTTAAGAAGAAATTGAGGACTGCAAGCAGCACAGTATGAGCACAAAACAATTCACCACAAGGCTGCAACGCTGCTGCAGGTAGAAGGATGCGAGCTGGCAGTCGCTTCAGGCAGCCTTTTCTCTTCCAGGTATCAGTTTCCATGGTTGCAGGAGCCAGGACTTTCACAAACATTCACTAAAAATAAAATAATTTCGACACAGACAATTCCTGAACTGTGTAACTATGAGTGCTGACATTGCTAGAGACAGACTTGTCTTTGTGTTTTGTTTTCCTTCAGGCTGCAAAAGAGACCCAACAGACAACTAATACCAAAGTGAGTAGGATGAGTCAAGTTATCTGTATGAATAATGCAGTCAAAGGGTAATTATTCTTGTTGCTGCTTTCAGTCTCAAAAACATTGGTTTAATTTCTTAATCAATTAATCATCTCTGTTGTGAAGAGTGGGTTGCTATGTAATTTGCTTCCTTAATTCAAGATGTTACTTCATTTGAAAGCACAGGGCAGTGCAGCTTGCGATTTATACCTTGTTGCTTGGTGTGTCCTGTGCAAGGTGGCTCCTTGCATGCTCCTCTTGTACTAGGTGACACCTACATGTGCAGCAAGTATTTTGTCTATCTTCTCCTTCATGCATTTCCAGTAGCCCACATGTTCATGTTTCTTTCTAGAGCACTGAACAGCAGCCTCCTACCTCTGCAAAATCAGACAAAAATGTCCCTTCCCCTCAAGAGCTGCAGACAACAAAGCAGAATACAAAAGCCTCCGAGCCTGCAGCCCAACCACAGGCAGTGGCCACTGACGCCCCCAAAGAGGTGACAAAGGAGAAAGCATCATCCACTCCGATGCCCCTCAGCAAGCTCTTTTGGAAGAAGGTATGTCTGGATTTCAGAGCTGGTTTGTCCTGCAGCTCCATCCTCAGAGAGTGTCTGGGGTTATTGCTAAGCATAGAGTTACAGTAAAACAGTCAGATCTGCGAAGTTGAGTGCATCCCACGTGCTAAATGCATGAGGAGCATAAATGATATGTGCGGTTACAAAGGCATACGTGAGCTTTGAGCAGTCACGTACACGTGTAGCAGTTGGACTGCTACAAAAGAACCTTATAAAGCTGTAGTCTTTTAAACCTGTCTGTACTAATTTTGAATAATATTATAGAAGAAGGAATATTACACTGTCAATTCAACGCACTTGTTAAAAATCCTACAGAGATTACAATATTCTTTACAAAATTATATCACGAATAGAAACTTAGCTATGAAAATTACTTTCATTTTTATGAGAGCTGTTTGATTTATGGGTAAATTTCTGAAAACTTGGAATCTGATGGGTTTATTCTTAATAGCGAAAGCTTCTTACAAAAGTAGATCAGTCTTTAAATTTGGGGATTGAGGTTGATTTCTGGGGAAGATGGTTGTTTTTTTTCCTCAGGTTTATTAATGATTTTACCTAAATCAGGACTAACTTTGAAAATGTGGTTCCTGTTTGCATGATCCTCAATGGACTGAAAGCTGAAGACTTGTGTCACTTTTTTTTTTTTTTTTTTAAGAGAAAAGCTGTATTAAGCTTTACTGAATCTCTGCATGCTGAATAACTACTTTCCAGGGCTTCTGTGGAAGTTCAAATTCCAGAAATGAAAACCTTTCAAACACACAGATGCTGAATGAGTGGCTTCTTTAGCTGTATTTTCCCTGCTGGACAGTGATACTGGAGTATAGTTTGGGTATGCTGCTGACATTAAAAAAAAAAATCAAATAAATAAATAAAGGTGTTTAGATATTTACAGGCTAAACATGCTTGAAAACAGTTTAAGCCTGGAACTTACTTAGGACTTAATTTCCCATGGAACTGGCTGAATCAGGTACTTGGAACGAGAGGAAAGTTGTGAAGAGGAGGAAGGAGGAGGGCTTTTTTTATAGTTATTGCTACGGAAACCACTTCCTCCTCCGTCTGAGTAGACGGACTTATTTTAAAACAGAGATGGGAAGCAGGATGTATGCAGAACATCAGGATGAAATAAGAAAAAAAAAGCTTTCTGACAGAAGGCTGGGTGCAGTTGCTGTGTAAAACAGAAAATAATAAATCTGGTCTGAAGTTCACTGTTTTCACAATGAAGTAACGAGACCCTTTATATATTTGAGAAATCAAGCAAGCATGTAAGAAGGGAAAGTTTTCTTGCAGAAAACCAGCAAAATATCACTCCTGAGAAGGAGTAATTGGAGGCGATGTTTGGTTTAAAAGCAAAAAACCCGTATGAGTCTGATAAGGTTTTCGTAAGATTTCATAACTTGTTTTGAAAGATTAACCCAACCTAACATAGCTATAGAGCTTTTAGTGCTCTGTACAACATAGGTTCTGCCCACAGTGAATACCGGCTCCCCATAGCTTATAGCTGAGCTAAACTAGGTCTAGGTAACAACCCTGTATCTTTATAGCCTCAGAACAATTTTAACACCAGGTTCTGGGATTTCAGGCATCTCAAGGTTATAAACCTTGTAATGAAATTGTCTTTCATGTCTGTTTTTTCATAATGTTATGTCTAATTTAGCCTACACCAGTATTAAAATAAAGCTGCTTGTAACTGTGAATATGGAAAGTGTAGAGAACTTTGCACAACTCTAAGCAGATTTTGGTTGCTACCAAAACCATTAAGGGCTAATTGAATCTTTTACCCAAATGCTCTGAACTACAATAGTATGTGACTTTTAACTTTGTAAAGGCTGTTTCTGCTCAAATATCTATCTTCTGATGAGCTTTCACTTCAAAGTAAAGCTAATGAAGTGCCTGTCAACACGTTGCAGTTAATGCCACTGCTCTGACTGCAGATGAATATGTAAAAGAAAAAGAAATAAAATCTTTATTCAGATCCTCAGATGGAAACCACATCCAATGCATTTGTTTTTCTGAATGTTAAGGAATATTAATAGAAAATTACGGTTAGTTACTTCACATATTTGTGTGGGAAATGTAGTTTACAAGACTGTACAAATATCTGATCAGGGCAGAGAAACACAATGCTTCATTTATATCTGATCAAACCATGACAGTAAATTAAGGAGGAAAATGATTTGAGGGAGTATTATTCAGGCTGCTTTGTTAATCATTAAAAACAAAACAAAAAAAAAAAAAACCAAACTAAAAAATACCCTCAGAATTTTAAGCTGCTGCACAACCGTTGCCATACAAATGCAAAGAAAACATGCCCTTTTTACAGAAGGGTATGCGCTGATAATAGAAACAACAAGCTGGTTAGGTATTAAGTGAAGCAGAATAACACCTTTATTGCTAAGCTTACAACCATACTCTGCAAAAGACAAATATTTGAGTGGAGTGTGGAGATAAATGTCAAAATTACAGAGGCAGCACTTACCAAGTTCCTGTATATTCCAGGATGGGAACAGGCAAGCTGCTCCCATCCTGGAATCACCTGGCAGGCAGGAGGGAAAGAGATTCTCGCCTTTTTTTGCTGGGTAAATGGATGAAGAAACTTGAAAGATAGTTCCCCCTGGTTGAGGGACTGAGGAGGACAATAAGCAATATCACAGAATAACCAGGCTGGAAGAGACCCACTGGATCATTGAGTCCAACCATTCCCACCAATCCCTAAATCATGCTCCTACGTACCTCATCCACCCTCACCTTAAACACCTCCAGGGACGGTGACTCAACCACCTCCCTGGGCAGGCTATTCCAATGCCTAACGACCCTCTCCATGAAGAATTTTTTCCTAATCTCAAGCCTAAATCTCCCCTGGTGGAGCTTGTGGCCATTCCCTCTTGTCCTGTCCCTTGGGAGAAGAGCCCAGCTCCCTCCTCTCCACGACCTCCCTTCAGGTAGTTGTAGAGAGTAATAAGGTCTCCCCTCAGCCTCCTCTTCTCCAGGCTGAACACCCCCAGCTCTCTCAGTCACTCCTCATAAGGCCTGTTCTCCAGCCCCTTCACCAGCTTTGTTGCTCTTCTCTGGACTCGCTCCAGAGCCACAACATCCCTCTTGTGGTGAGGGGCCCAGAACTGAACACAGTGATGTGGTTTTAGGGGCTGTTTTGCAACCTGGCTGCTGGTACAGCTGCTACCCTGACAGCAGGGAGAGTCCTTAACCTCCATACCTAGTGAATAAATCCAATAGAACCTAAGTCAGAACTGTGCTTCTGGGCTGTTTATGGGCCAGTGTGGTTTTAACCATAAGTTGATAGTGGTTAACAGTAATTACTTAATAGCGTGAGCTGTTAATGGCTCAAGATCTGCTCCGTGGCACCTTCAGGCAGCAGCTGCAGGTCACAGGGGGCTTCAAGGTGGAGGTCAAAGAGCACAGTGGTGGCTAAAGCTGAGCTATCTTCACTGCAGGAACCTTGGTCATCTTTGCAATGGCAACGGAGGGCAGGAAGGTGGATTAAAGTCTCTCTAACCCTCTCTGTGTCCTGCCTGCGAGTCTGAGAGTGGCAGGAACAGATCTCAAGCATGACTGCTCTTTTAAGTGGAAATATCTTGAGCGAAAGGTCATCTCTCATCTACATTGTTAAGATAAAAAGAAAAGTTGCTTTATAAAGAAGGCACAACCCAGGAAAAACAGATGAACTGTTCGTTGAGTCTAATTTAATGCAGTGGAGAGTGCCAGGTCACACTGGCACCAGATCAAAGCAGGTATAATGTTTACCTCAATTTTGGGGAAAGATGCAGCAAGCAAAAGGAAAACTCCTGTCAAAGTTATCCAGGTCACAAAATAAACCGCACTCTCATAAGGCAACAATTTGTATGCTCAGGACCTAGATATGAAAATGATGTAGTAATACCTCACCAAAACAATAGAAGAGTTTGTAAGAACGAGAAAGAAGACTTAAAGGATAGAGACAAACTTTCTACCATAACTGTTTTAAGTAAGTTTATTACTAGAAGAAAATTAGGGATCCTATCATTTAAGAGGTAGAAGAATGCTTCCCAAAGTAGTGAGACAGAAAGCTTAGTGGTTGTATTTTCTTTTTCAAAATATTTTAATTTATAAAACAAAGGAAGCTCTGTAATAAGATCGACAAAGGATGGCACTCATCTTGTTTCTTCAAGCAAATGTATTTTGAAATGTTTTCTGAGCTTGGCAGAGTGCCTTTAAAAAATGAATAAGAAAATAACCCAATAGCACTTGTGTCTCCGTGGTGCATAACAGCATCAGCTGCTGACTCTAGGTTGAATTTATTATGATTTTAATCTAAGGAAACTGGAGGCAGAATTTGGACCCATGAATCCAGTAACCTCAGTTGATGCAATTTATAGATATAAGGTGATAACTTACATTTATGGGAACACTTACGCATTAAAGACTTATAAAGCTGGCAGAGCTAGGTTATTTGCAAATTATTACTATATACAAACTGCAGTTTCTTCCTGCAGCTAGTCCCAAAACTCGATATAAGTTTTGTTTTTGTCCCAGATGAAGTAAAGAAATTGAGCCCCTTGCTCTAGAGAACAGTTTAGGTTAATGTAACATCATTAAAATTTATTGACTTTATCAGATTCTTCCTATTATACTTTCAATTCCTACCAGAAGTGCCTTGGAGATTCTATGAATGCACAAATGTAAAATTTACTTCTACTTTTCTCAGGGAACTTGAGGAAAATTTTAAAACTCTGTTCTTAAAAGTATGTCACGAAACCTTCTTAGCAGGGAGGGGTTTTCCCTTCGTACTAAAAGACCATATGCAGGCAGTCTTTGCATCTCTGAAGTACACGATATACCATAGTGATGTCATCAGTCTCCAGGAATCCACTACCTTGGGCAGTCATATTTGAGATGATTTTGTGATGTCTCTAGAGTTTCCTTTTGTGGCAGTGTATCTGAATGCTCTTATGTGATTGCGATGAAGCTGTGGAATTTCCAGCCTTGGAGATGCTGAAAGATCAACTTGCTAAGTTCCTCAGCAACCTGATACAGCCACTCAGAGTCAGGATCTGGGGCTGGGGTGAATAAATCTTATGGGGATCCATATTTCAGAGGAATTTACAAACAGCAACCTTCTGGTAGAAGTATTATTATAATAGAATGAGCTTTCCAGTAATTCACAGAAGCTCAGTGGGACCCAGAATCCTTCTAAAAAGGCAATGTTCCTGAATACTCAGAGCTTTTCTTGAACTCAAATGAGGGTCAGTGCTATCCAAGAGGTTGACTCTGAGCCATGGGATTAGGTGAAGTAATAGATGAGCTACTTAACTACCTTTTACCTGAAGCAGTCATATCTTTGCAACTGGAAGGCAGCTGGTGTTGTGAATGTGACCAGCCCAAGAACACTGTGGCTGGGTCATTGTACTTCTGTATTTCACTAAGATGGGTGTTACTCAGTTTTATCAATTAATAATGTCCATGGTATGTTTTAATTAATTCTATTCCTGCCTTTGTGTGCAGACTCCTGGGTATGATCTTTCTCATTTTTAATTATGTATGTAATTTCATTTAACTTTTTGGTTTTTAATCAAAGATAAATTGTTGTGTTTGGGAACTGGTGCTGCAATTCAAGAAAGGGCATATCTTCAATTTAAACAAGTGCTCCAAATCCCACCAGCTTGTGTACTTTTTTTAATTGAGGTTAATCAAATTACCAAAGAAACCTGTAGAGATCCAGTAAAGCTGAGAATGCTTTTGTGCTGCATTTTTTCCTGAGTGCACCAACTTAGTGCACTGCTGAAGCATTTTGATTGTAACCTTAGAAGAAAAAAAAAACCTAAAACCTGACTAATTAAGTCTGAATGTTTTTTTCTACTTTCTTAAATAAAAATGTAACTCTAGAATGCATCAGAAGAAGCAGAGATGGTAAGCAATGAAAAAGTGGAGGTGTCTTTAGAAGCAATGCCTGCTGAGAAGGATGAGAGTAAGAGCCCAGAAGCTGCAGAAGTGAAACCCAGAAGAGAAGAAAGTAAAACCCCCAAAGCAAACCTGAGGAAGCTTTTCAAACTGGTAAGAAAGAAACTGGATTTCAAGCTTTTAGAGTGATGTGTCCTAAGCAAGGCAGGGGGTGGCAAATCTGTTGAAAGGTGAGCTGTTCGTTGAGTCTAATTTAATGCAGTGGAGAGTGCCAGGTCACACTGGCACCAGATCAAAGCAGGTATAATGTTTGCCTCAATTTTGGGGAAAGATGCAGCAAACAAAAGGAAAACTCCTGTCAAAGTTATCCAGGTCACAAAATAAACCGCACTCTCATAAGGCAACAATTTGTATGCTCAGGACCTAGATATGAAAATGATGTAGTAATACCTCACCAAAACAATAGAAGAGTTTGTAAGAACCAGAAAGAAGGAGGATAGAGATAAACTCTCTACCATAACTGTTTTAAGTAAGTTTATTATTAGAAGTAAATTAGAGATCCTATCATTTAAGAGGTGGAGGAATGCTTCCCAAAGCAGCGACACAGACAGCCTAGTAAAATATTCTTATTTGCCAGGAAGGCATGGGGTGGCAATTCGTGACACTCCGTTGAAGGTCAGTGTGTGTAAGGGTGCAGGGATGGAGCTGTGCCCGGGGGGGATGTCTGACCGCCTCCCCAGCGCCCTCGTCCCCCAGAGCATCTCTCAGCCTGCATCTCCCTCTCGTGGCTCCTGCAGGAACAGCCCTGGGGCTCCTGCTCGCCACCTGCCTCCGCGGGCTCCTTCCTACTGGAGCTTTTTCCCCTCGCCAAGGTGCTCGGTTCCTGCCCTGCAGAGAAGGATTTGGGGGCCAGCAGGGCAAGGGAGCAGGGATTCAGCCCCTCTGCTCGTCTCTTGTGAGACCTCACCTGGAGTATTGTGTCCAGTTCTGGAAGCCTCAGCGTAAGAAGGAGATGGAGCTGTTGGGTCCAGAAGAGGCCACAAAGAGAGTCCAAGGGCTGGAGCACCCCCCGTCCGAGGCCAGGCTGAGAGAGTTGGGGCTGTTCAGCCTGGAGAAGAGAAGCCTCCAAAGAGATCTTATAGAACCTTCCAGTACCTGAGGGGGTACAGGGAAGCTGGAGAGGGAAAGTTCATAAAGGCTCGTGGTGACAGGACAAGGGGGAACAAATAGAAACTGGAGAGGGGCACATTTAGACTGGACTTTAGGAAGAATCTCTTCACCATGAGAGTGATGATGCCCTGGCCCAGGCTGCCCAGGGAAGCTGTGGCTGCCCCATCCCTGGAGGGGTTCAAGGCCAATTCGATGGACCTTGGGCACCTGATCCAGTGGGAGGTGTCCCTGCCCATGGCAGGGGTGGAACTGGATGATCTTTAAGGTCCCTCCCAACCCTAACTATTCTATGATTCGATGATTTGTGGTGGCCACCGTGGAAGTTTTATGCCTCCAGCTTCACAAGCTGCTCTGGTTGGGTGATGCGAGACCCGGGCAGGTGGTCCTAGAGGAAACCCCTCAGCGTTAGCGTCAGGGGGATCAATCACCCTGCACTGCACCATTGTCGAGTCTCGCGCTTGCTTCAAGAGGTCCCATTTTAAGTAGTGAAACCTTTCTTGTAGCTTGTGCTAGGTGGGTTAAACCGGCATGTAAAATTACACTGTTATCTCAAAAATGTTTTATATTAGATGAAGAAAAAAAAGGACACAAATTAGAATCTAACCATCTAATCCTCCTTTCCAGAAGATGACTGGAGGGGATAAGGAAACCACTGAGGTAATAATATGTCTGTTATCGTCTCAACGTTATAGGTATGAAGTGATCCTGATGAATTTGTGTATAAACAAAAGTATTCCTCAAAAGAGTCTAGAGAAATGGCCGAGAAAGAGAATCATCTAAGTCTAGAACTAACACTTCTTTGAGTAAAATTGTAGCAGGCCTTGAGGAGTTACACAGCAACTGATCTATTTTGGCGAGGCTTGCAAACGTGTATGAAAAAGTTCTATTTTTAAACAATGCTGTTTTATTTTCAGGCAGCTACATGGTGCAGGTGTCAGAGTAGCTTGTACATGAAAATGTGAAAAATGTAGTTTCTTATAACACAATGTAATAAATAGCCCAGGTTGTCTGAACTATCTGCTCACAGGTACGTGTTGGTACATACAGCTGTGAACAGTGTCATTGTCAAAGGTTAAAATTTGTGAGTCACACGCTAAAAGGCACATGCAACAACCCAAATCCTGATTTGTCTTTTATTTCTAAAAGACTGGTATTATATTTTCAGTTGTTTCTTAGACTCAGCACAACCATGATGACTGCATTTACTTTTTTTTTTTCTTTAGAGTTAATTCATTACGTGTCCTTTCTGGTGTATTTGAGGACCTAAGCTAGTATGTAGGCAACCATCTACCCACCCAGGGAACAGAACTGTATTAACTGCATAACTGGTTTTGCAGCTTTTTGAAACCTTTAGCCAAAAGTGAAGAGGATGAATGCTATAAATTTCCAAACAGATCCTGGATTACTTTAATGTATTTATTGTTCTTAAAGTATGTTCCAGGCTGTTTCCTCTGAATAACTTTTGGATTGCTCGGTCACTGCCATTCTGTTGCACAAAATCAGGGCTATATAGCTGCCCTGCAGTTTCGTGCCAGGTGTCAAGCAGCATTTCTGATTCCTAAGGCAGACAAAAGGATTTTAAACCACTGCTAAACAACTCATTTCTATAAAGCGTTTGAAAGTTAAATGGATGAAATCTTTAGGACTTCAACACAGACTTTTTTTTTTTTTTTTTTTTTTTCTCACAAGGGGAGAAAGCTCAAGGGCTATGGGGCCAAGAGCTGAGTACTGTAGAGGTGTCTGACAGGACCCTATCAGCCCAGAACAGCAATGCTGGCAGCCTGAGTACTGGAAGGGACCTTTTCTGTGTGGAAATATTGCATGTACAATTATACATTTCTGCTGCGGTTTTCCATTGAGGTCTAGCCACCCTACGGAATTCCCAATTAAGTTAAATTCTATTCCACAGAATCACAGAATAACCAGGTTGGAAGAGACCCACTGGATCGTCGAGTCCAACCATTTCAGTCCACTGTGAGCCTCAGTCAAGTCAGTTATTCTCCATATGCCTCAGTTTTTACATATTCTGCTTGGAGAGCACAAGCAGAGGCCAATAGCAAAAAGACATTTAGATCCATAGCACTAAAGTTGCCCTTATTGACACAAGGATAGCTATTGTGAGAACTAGGAGCAATTTACTTTGGAAAAGGCAGCGTGTATCTCAAAGACTGCCTGCTGACTTGCTCAGTATAGATGTCCCTTCTTATTTGTGATTGTTTGCAACTGCAAAGGTCACAAAAGTCACTGCTGTAGTTAAAATGGGGGACATTAACTAATACTATAAAAAGCTATTGGGAAATTATAGAAACATAAAGTATTAATGTAAAGCCCTGTGATACCATAAGGGGTGAAGAAATATCACTGCTCTTTTATCTAACTAGGCTACACCTACGTGAATGTGAAATCCTATGCTGCCAGTTGAAAGTCACTCATGCCTCGTTAGTTAAATTCAAATAGCTGTCTTATTACATTTGCAGGGTGGGATTCATCAGAGCCAGTGCTGATGTTGTGGTAGAAATGGCTACACCTGAGCTAGTCACCTCAGCTCCCCTTTAAAGGCACTAGCAGAGGTGAGCAGGTTAAAGAGCCCCTTAGGATCTAGGGCACGTCACATGGTGTGAGCCCTGAAAGTTCTTGCTCTTCTCTGTAGAATATGAACAGATACAAAGCTAGGTAAGATAAATCCTTTCAAAATATCTGTTTTGAGATATTTTTTGGAGATTAGAATGGTGTAAAATGGCATTTTTCAATCAGTACTCGGGGAGTTGCCAACTGTGTACTGAGGCTGTAGCCTTTGTCCTCAGCAAGAAAGCTGACTGGCTGCACAGTTGGTCTGAGATAGAGCTGACTATGGTCTCTGCAAATAAAATGTCCTATTTATGGATTAATGACAATGCTCCCAAGGAGAATATGTATTTCAGAAATAGCAAAAAAAAAAAAAAAAAAATTTCAAAATTGTCTGCAGTGTCTGTGCTGACCTACTTCCCCACATAAATAAACTTCTATGCAATAAATAGCATTTGGAATCAGGAATAACTGGTTTATGTTGTCCAGCCTTATTTTTCCATTATTATTCATGAAAATGTAGCAAGTCTATTTCATGTCCCCGCCTTCCTTCACTTAAAGATTTCCTGATCCACCCTTATGCCGCAGAAAACCCCTTGGGGAAGCTTTTGGCATCAGCAATCCTAAATTATCAAAGGCAAAGATGAGAGGTCAGCAGTGTTCTAGAGAGAAATCCTGAGTGTTACATGTATGTGTCACTAAGACAAGGGGGAACTCCATCTAGGCAAAGACCTCAAGGTCTTTACTCTGTTATTAATATCCTGGGGTTAAATAAAAAAAAAATTAAGAAATGGATTACTAAAAGTTGGCTAAAGTGCAGTGTTTTCTTTTTTTCTGGCATCTTGTGGGTGGTTTTTTTTGTTTTGCTTTTGTTTCGGGGTTTCTTTTAGGGGAAAAAATGGTAACAAAGTAGTTGCTGTTGTCGCATGAACTTTTTTTCTGGAGGTATTTAAAGACTTTCTGAAACAGAAATGCAAACTCGATCGTATCACAATACTACTTCATACACTCTGAGTTTCTATGCTGCAAAGATAAGACCACACTGTTTCCTCCCCTCCGTTTTTGCAGCCTCTTACACAGATGAAGAGTTGTGAGCATAAAGATGCAGGAGGCAGAGCAGCAGCTTGTTCCAGAAGGAGAATTTTTCCCACAATTTGTGACAAGTAATGAATTGTCACAGAGTGGTTTAGTTTTCTATCGTGCTGCTGCTACATATTGATTTCTGTGGTTTTATAAGGAAAACAAAGACTGAAATAGGTCCTTGCAATAACATCATGCTTAGGCTCAAGCTGATACTGTTGTGCTTCAAGTAACAAATCTACAAGCTGCAGAAAACCACAAATCGGCCTGATCTATCTTTAGAACAGAAGTCACATCCTTTCATTGTTTTCATTGAATTTATGCAATGAAAAATGACATTTAAATTTGGGCCCTTTGAAATTCTGGAGTTTATTTTATGCTTTACAGCTGAGCTCTGTGGCTTGTATGGTACTCAGGAGAATACCACGCTGAACCCTCTAACATGCTTTTTAATTAAAAATGTACATACTCTTCCTTCATTTTGTTTACATTACTAATTGTAACTAAACCTTAATCTAATTGTTCTAAATCTTGTAATATTTACTTATTGAGCTGTTTTGTCAAATAGGTTTTTCTTATGTTTAAACCTAGATAGAACAGGACATCCTACCTTAAAAACACAGTCAAGGTTTGCTCGGAATGACCTGCCAGTGCTGCAGCCTCAGGGTTTGCTCTGATTAGCAGGACTGGAACACCAAGAAGGGCCATTATTTTGATGTGTATCAAGAGAAGGCAGAAACCGGAAAGCAAAAAAATGGGAAAAACAGATGCTGATGATAAAAATCTCAAAATATACTAATAAAGCTGAGTGGGTTTTAATTATTCATGGCACATGCGCTTAATGTGGTGGTTACCTAGAAAGAAAAGTTCCACTAGATCTTATAAAACAGATTTATCTCTGAAAAGAAAGCAAAAGCTTTTTTTCTAGAAAACTATGCAGCAGGGCTGATAGCCTGTCTTGTTTACTGGCTGAGAGAATCTTGGTCCGCTGAGACCTCTCTCGTTCTTGGGCCTTAATAGGAAAATAGACTTGCAAGAGGCAATCATTTCCCATAGAAAATAGCTAGCAGAAATCTTTCTTGGAGATGTGGGAGTTTCAAAAATGTCAGTAGAGCTTCTAAAATGTCTGTTTGTTTTAGTATTGTGCAGGGTTTCCTTAAATCAAACCTTGCATTTTTTTATTCCTGTGTATTTTCATATTGAATTAATGCCTCAAACAGGAAACCAGTTGGAAGTCCTATAATCCTTTGTTATTTTAGTCAGTCAAGGGTGATGGAGGGACAACCATTTCAGAAGAGGTAAATGGCACAAGCTCCAGTCACCAAGTAAGTGCCTGGATTTTTTCATCTTTCGGTGATGGGTTGTTGTCACTACTTCCCTAAACCTGTAGTTTTTGAAATGTAGAAATCATTGAAAAAGAAATGCTACATGTTCAGAGATTCATATTTACATATTTCTTATCTATGTATTTTACCTACTAATACTATTAGACAAGAATTTACAGGGTCACTGTCACATTAAAAAAGATGCTTTTCCTGTGTGTTTTCCTTTTATTAAAATAATTAATGCTTTAATGTTCAATTTTATTCCTGTCTTTCTTGCTGTTTTTCCTTCTGCATATACCTTGGCTTAGACAGTGAAACTAAATACACAGATCTGGAATAATTTGTACTTTGATTTACTTGTCTGCTAAGGAAAGGATTGTTTAGATGGAAATGAAAGTGAGAATGAAAACTGTTTACTGGAATTTAACAAAAACCACGGAAACATTTTTTTCTTATTCTCTTTCATTCTGTGTTCATAAAAACAGACCCAAAACTTTGGATGTGACCTTTGCATTATATTCTTTATGACTTTAAAAATGCTTCAGGAAAATCACATTTGCCTTAGAAATACAAATGGTGTTATGTTTTCCAAGAGTCAAACCCTCATCTCTTGCAAGTCAAGATATCCAGAATGATTACATTCAATAATGAGAGATAAAATATAGGCTCTGTGCATAGACATAGTGTGTCCTTTAACTTGAAAGCAAAACTGAAGTTGTATTGAAAACTAACTAATTAGTAGTAATAATTCATAAAGTTTAACCTTTATGAATTATTCCTCTAAAAGCATCCCAAATATAGAAAATCTTGTCTTGTGACATTGATTTCTTATTTCATACAACAGCTTTGTGAAATGATCTGGGTAGGTGACTAACAGTTACAGTCCTGGATTTACTTTTTATTATTTTAATTAGCAGCCAGTTTCCTTACATTGTTTTAAATCAACTTATTAGTCTTCCTTCTTCTATCCTTTGCAAGAGTGTAAATTATCACAGTTTTATTGCACTGAAAAGCTGAAGGAAGGCTATCTCCTTTTTTAGAATTTCTGTGAAACAATCTCTTTAAATTATGCTGTTCTGCCTCTGGAATGCTGTGATTCTTTGCTTTTCATTCTTCATGCTACAGAAGTGCATTACAACACTGATCCAAAATCTACAGAAATGAAGAAGTTTAGTGTTCTGTCTTTTGTGCTTAAAAAGCAGCCTTGGATTAAGGTCTCCTGTAGCAAGATGGGGAAATATACTCTCCTCTTAATCTATCTATCTTTTTTTTTTTCCTCCAGTGGCACGGTTAATGTTGAGAGTGAAAGCAATCTGTCAGGTGCAGATCACCCTTTAGAATAAGAAACATTAACATGTTTCATTATTCATAGGCTTCACTTTGTATTTCCTGAGCTGCTCCCATCAATATAAAATATGCCAATTTCCTGCCTTTCAAGGTTAATATGAAACACCTCAAAGAGATTATCTGATTGGGAATTTTTTTTTTCCTTAGTTTGCCTGGAAAATGTATTATTACTATTTTTTTTAAAGTGTTTTGTTTGACTAACTTCAAAGGCCCAAACCTGCTCACAGAAACAGTTGCGTTGCATCCAGTTTGGATTCGGCTGCAAGGCTGTAACTATCAGGCACCTACACACTCAGACTAGAGTGGTGAGGAGGACTCAACTTTAATTTTACACCCGCAGAATAAACCCACAGATTTCACAGAGAGTCGATAGGGTTTAGAAGTTGTTCTGACACCCGTGAACTCAGATGTAACCCATCTCACAGCTGTTTTTCAGGTGCTGTGGGTTTTTTTAGAATTGAATGTGTATATGTGCAGTTGTACCAGAGACATTTCAGCAAAGGCGAACAAGAGTAAGAAGGATCTTGTCACACTGGCTGATGGGGCCAGCAACTGAGAGCTTCCCGTCTGATAGATAAAACGAGTCACAAAGAAAGAGGCAGAATTAAATTTAGGCTTATGAAGCTCTGTTCGTTCCTGTGGCTGGGAAAACTCCTGCATCACTCGGGCACTCAAAAGAGCATCCATGCAGGTTTGGTTCCTTGAGCAAGGTGAAGAAGACACAGGCAGCGTGCGGTGTCCGTGCAGCCCCAGGTGACAGGTCTGCTGTACTCTGAGCTCATGGAATTTGCTTTAACAAACTATTGATGCTCAGATGGTACCTGATGCTTTTAATAAAATCTAAGCTTGTCATGCAAGCGCATAGGCCTTTAGAAGAATACTAAGTATTTCAGGATTGATTGTAAAATCCCCACAGCTGGAAAAATTATCCAGCATTAAGCTCTGGGCTGTATAAGATTTCCTGCTTTTCAACACTGCAAATTTTTGTGCAATTTTAATTACTGCTACTAAATATAGTGATATGATCTTTTGTGTAAGAAAAACCCATTTGCAAACAGATCTTTTAGCAAAAACACACCTAGTCTTTTGCTACTCTGCAAACAGCAACAATTTCATTGTGTTATCTTTTGTTTGCTAGATCTGATTTTTCTCCTGTGAACCTCAAACAAATCCCATACTTCTCTGACTTTCAGAATATTTTCCTTCTCTATAAATAGGTATTTTGTCCTTGTGTTTGTCTTTTGACTATTTGCTATCTCTTTTTTTTGTGCTTGTATGCAAAATTTTCTGTGATGCTGTGGTCCTCCCATAGCCAAAATCTATCTTCTTAATTTTTTGATGGAGTTGGTTTTATCTTTCGCTTTAAGGTGTCTTTTACTTATTTTCTCTCCCAAATCTTTCCCTTGCACTCTTTGGGTGCTTTCACATCCTGGCATGTAAAAGCTGGAGTTGGCAGTGCGTGTGTGTGACTCTGCATCTTTCCACACGCGTTCTTTGCCTCTTTAAGAAGTTTCAGCATAGACGTGTGTGTAAATAAGGCAAGTCTATGCAGTGATGGTTTGATCTTGCAGTCTTTGCTCTTGTAAGTAATTCTTTCAGTTCCCTGGGAGCTCTTCCTTAAGTCGAGGCTGCACGAGTCCCTCCCAAATGTTGTAAATGAAAACGTATCGGACAGCAAAATTTCTCCTGGCCAGGTGGCCTTTCATTTTTAAATGTATTTATGGATCACCTTCCAAAATGTTTACATTTCACACTAAAAATAACCCTTGTTTGAAACTGCTTTAGACATTAAACTCCACAGAGAGGCCAGTTGCCCCAGCTGAAAGTGAACCTGTGGGCCAAAAGAGCAAAGAGAGCTCAAAGGACAAGAAGTCTGCAGTGGAGCTGAGCAAGCAGAAAGGCAGCAAACAGGAGACCAGGGAGCAGCCAGACTCCAGGGAGCAGCAAGCGGCCGAGACCGACTCCATCCAGAACGGAGGAGACGCTTCCAAGGAACCCTCCACCAAGAAGACAGAGAAGAGGCAGTCACTCGGAGGGTTTTTTAAGGGCCTTGTACGTTAACTTGATCTTATCTTTTTAGCCATTTTTCAGCTGATTTAAGCACCTAGCCTGCAAGCCTTTAATCGTGTGAGATTTGTGCAGCTTCACAAGCGTCTTAGGCCCAACAACAACAAGGTTTTGGGTGAAGGCGAGAAAACTTGGGCCTCGGGGTACTGATTCACGGGCAGGTGCAGTTTACTATGGGAGAGCTATAATTGTTCCCACACCCTCGTTTTAGAGGTTCGTGCCTTGGCCACAGGTATGACTCGACTGTTCCTGCAGTAGGTACTGAATCACCTACAAATTATGGTGTGTTTATTAAGGGAAAGGGGAGGTGGTGCCAGTTTACCAGCGTAACCTGCCTGCCCTAATGGTGGTTCAGCTGCTGCTTCAGAGCAGCTGGGACATCCCTGCAAGGAAAAATATCGACGTAGACCACTGGGTGGGTGGGAACCAGTGTAGTGGTCACAACAGAAGTGTGAGCAATCAATTATAGACTAGTTAAAACATACACAAAGCTACATGTGGTGGCTTTTTTTTCTTCTTGTTTTATGTTAAATCTTACCCTAAACCTGTTATGCCCTCTTCACTGAAATGTGGAAATGAAAGAATTCAGAATACTAAAATTCTGGGTTTCTATAAGGCTTGTGTTACTGATGCAGCCAGGCGTTCCTCAGAGTGTTAAATGGAAACCTTTTTTTTTTCCCCTTGTCCATATTCAGGAGCCAATATAGAAACAAAAGCACAGGTGAGATGTGGGACTGCCTCTCAAGCCTCTGCAAGACGGCAGATTTCCATTGTTTTTCACAAATCAATTGGAAGGGTGCACTTTGCTCCTGTTCCCTCACACTGTCCCAACAGCAATGAATCCACAGAGCTAAAGGGTCACTTCTAGCCCCTATTGGAAACCTGGTGTGTAAACTGAGTTCCTCACAAATTTCAGGCTATGAAACAGATATGACTGTTACCTGAAATGATTCCAAAATCTGGCCCGCTGAGAGAGACAGAGCTTTTATTTCTTCTTTCCTCCCTACCCTGCTACTAAGGCTGTCAGGAAAGAAAAAAAAGAAAACCAGGCAATTTTCCAGGCCTGAAGAAAAAGAGTCAAGCGATATAGATTATAATGGTAATGCAGATTTGAATGTTAGCCCTGTTAGGGCTGAGGTTATAAAGTTAGGCTGCCATGCAGACCTGTGTGATTCATTCAGAGGCAGATGTTTTTCCACATTAAAAGTAGTGCTTAATTTGCATGCATTTCACAGAATTACTATGTATTCTATAGAGGGCAATTTGCATTACCAAAATAATTAAACATTAGAAGGGGAATTAAAAACTAAAGAAAAATGCCTTACTGCAATATTGATTAGCAACAGTTTAACCACTTCTGCTATCTGTTTTACCCCATTGATCTGGGGTAAAATCCTTGCCAACCACAACATCAGTGGGATTTTTGTGTAGTTTCAGTGGAGAGTCCTGGAGCTCACCTGGATCAACTACTAACTTTCACTGGCTTCCACTCATCTTGGCTCCCAGTGGAGCCAAGAGAAGAAATCCTTTTGCTTAGCACAATGTGGAAAAGTCAGGATTGTTTTATATGTATCTGTGAATTATACTAGCTAACTGAAGTTATCAAATACATGCATGCTCAGGTGCGTGTGCACTCTTCTTTCCTTATCCACATCTGCCTCCAAATTTCTGTGTGAAGTTTCCCCTGTGCACAGTATTGATGTGTGTGTTTAACATGTGAGCCACGCTCACAAGCACAGTTGTGTAGATGTCATGTTCTTCCATGGGTATTGGCAACCTCTCTGCAGTCGGGAAATCGGGAGTTCTGTTACTTAAACCACTGAGATGATGCTAACAGATCTCTTAGGTCAACTGGAGGGAAGGAAAATGACCACATTGTTCTGGCATAGTTTATCTAGAAGCAGGGCAAACGGTAATCACTTCTATTCTTTCTGGAGATAATTTAGATTTATGGAAATTAAGCACTGCCAGCCCTCCTTTGTCAAAATTCTCAGTGTAGCCACTGTGTGTGAAAGGGTTTGTCTGTTGACAATTGCACTTTATTTTGTATGGTGTCATTCATCCAAGCTGTATCCAAAAGTCTTTTATAGAGTTTAACAATAGATGGAAATTGATTAATTATTCCAGAAAGGGATATATAAGGAACTGCAAGCTAGCAAGGAAACCCACTTTCAAGTGCAAGTTCATGAAGCACAGAGAGAGACAGGAAAGGTGTATCTCATTCAAAGGGCAAGAAAAAACTTTTTGATCAAGAGGTGAGATTGGGAAGAGGTAAAAAGAGCATTTTGGGGGAAAAAAAAATGTAGAATAAAGGTAGAGGAAGTAGAGATGTTCTGTGAGATATTGTTGCTTCCTTGAATAGTATGCTAGACAATTTGGCTGTATAGTCCCTAATCTTCTGTTGCAATTCTAGAAGCCAATAGTATTCCTACAGCTACCCTACAGCACAGAGTAAAAGGATGTCATAGTGCAGGAATGCAGCTGATGAGAACACTTTAGTTCAAGCTTCTGCTCCCAGTTGAGCTCACAAATACTGAAACTTTTGACAGAAATGGAGCTACTTTTGCAAGCAGTGTTACAGCCCAGCTGCATGGTTTTAGTGCAGACGATAAGGTCCGGTGGCTGTTCCTATAGTAAAAGAGATTAACTTATAAGCTATATAAAATGCAAAGGTATTTAGTGTGTCTTGGAAAGATTAGATTAGAAAGGAAAAAAAAGATATGAATGACATTGTTTTCTGAGCTGGAATAACTCATACTGAAGTTGTCAGAAGCTGGGAGTGCTTAGTACGTGGAAACTATTCTGAACCTGTTCTGATCAGAGTATCTGGTACGCTGACGCAGACTTTTACTGAGCCCAAGCTGGAAAAAAATATACTCCAATACCTTCACGCTCCTTTGTGTGCACTTTAAAGTCCTCTACCCAACATAATATGTTGCAGCTTAGCTCTCACAAATTCAGGCAGCTTCCACTGCACTGCAAAGGGTTATGCAAAGTAACTGAGAGCAAGACAGGAGCCAGTGGTACCTGCGCTTCTGAACCTGAGCGCAGAGCTGGAATTGGTCTGTTAAAATGGCAGGAACAAAGTTCTTTATTTCACAGCAGGCTTGGAAATTGCAGCTGAACAAGAATCGTCAGCCGGTCTTCCTCAAAGCCTCCTGCTTTAAGCAGCAACCAACTTGAAATGGGTACAGTGGGGAGACTGTAGTATAAGCACAGAACATATGACACTTGCTAATGTGCTAAATGAGTCAAAATGGGGATTATCTCAAACGAGCTCTGCTCTTCTATGCTTTCCTCTGCCCATTTATAGGAAGAATGGCAGAGAGTATTATCTTGTTTCCTAGATCAGTCTAGAAATGGCTTAATGCCTTCATGCATCAGACAGGCACAGCTATGGTTGACAGACTCCATTATATTGCAATGTGGGAAATCTTTTAACTGTTATACAGGTTTTTAGGGTTGCTGGATGAATTTGGAGTGACTAGCTCATTTGATACTTTTTGATGCATATTAGAACCTATTAAATTTTTTGTCTTCCATTTTCTGCTACATATAAGTGGCCAAAAAATTTTATTCTCTTCTAGAATATCTTCCAAACTCTGCATCCATGTAAGCAGAAGCAAACAGATTGCAGCCAGTGGAGCTGCACAGGATTACAGTTAGTAATTACAGTTAGTTTAAGACAGGGTATTCTTTTAGTCCATTGTGATTTTTGGCTGCTCGTTTTTATACTTTGATTTTCAAAGGTGGAAAGTTCAAAGAGTATCAGTGAGGTGGAGCCTAATCAGTATGAAAACTCAACTGCTTTTACTTCCCTGAGAGGGATGAGGAAGTCGAGATGTTTCAATCTCCTGGTCTGACACAGAAGGTTTCCAGTGTAAAAGGACAATTCACATATGGTTCTGCACATTTCCAATTGTAGAGAAAGCACGTAGCCGTCACCTTCAGCCTTGTGATGCCGTTCTTCCATTTAACGTGTAATGATTTAGGCATCTGGCTACGAACAGGATTGGCATCCTATGCAATGTTAACAGTGACCTCTGAAACAGTGTTTGTGGATCCATTTTGCTGTCATGTTCTTTAGTCTCGATGGCCTCAAGGCCAGTAAAGTTAGAACAAGGCATCCAAAACTAAAGCCAAGTTTTTATCAATTGCTGGTCAAAAATTTAGCTGGTATAGCTAGATCGATGCATTCCTTTCATCTCAACTGGATTAGTGACTTGAACTGGTTCCAGACCCAGAATTATATTTGTAGTGTAAAAAAGCTTTATCATTCTAACATTGTCAAATACCTGTCATGCATAAAAGTATTTAATGTTCCTTTAACTCAGAGCAGACCAAGGCTGGCTATAATACGCTATTAATCATGCTTGAAGGACTCTTAGTGTGGTTTCAGTGAACCGTTTAGGACAGGGAAATTTTAGAGAAAGTTATGCCAAAACGACAATACTACAAGCACACAGCAACAAGTCTCTGCTAGGTTAGTCCAGTTTCTAGAAACAATTGCTTTCCATGCTGAATGGAAAGAAAGGTATTAAAATAACGAAAGGTATTAAAATAACAAATTCACAGGCAGTAGCTTTCTGGGATTGCCATAAGACAGTTGGTACTCATGTACTTACGTGCGTTAAATAAAGGGCCAATTAAGAAAAGCAGAGAGGTGAAATTAGTGGAAAATATCTACTAGCAAAACCCTAACACGTAACCCCAGAGCTGACTGTTCCAAAGTACTTGAAAACTTTTATATATTTCTATATCTTATCCCACAGGGCTCCAAAAGGATGTCTGACGCAGAAGTGCAAACAGATCCAGTGTCGATCCTACCTGCTGGGAAAACCAAGTAATGAATACACTCGGCTGCTGGAGGATCAGCAGCTCTCTGTAAGCTCCCTTGCAGTAGATATGAGTCATTATTTTCCTTTACACGGCTGTCATCAAATGCCTGAGGCTAAAGCAAACATTGCTGTATCATTTAAGGTATATCATTTACAGGGTTTGTTCATTAGATGTTAGAAAGCAGTTCTAAAGATCATCAAGAAATGTGTAGTATATTAAAGAAAGGTCACGTGGATTATTTTAAGTCTACAAGGGGTCGAGTATGTAAGGTAAGAAAGTAGCAGCGAATTAAATAAATGGCAGAAAAAAAATTGCGTGTGACAAAGGAATGCAGTTTGTGCAGCAAGGCGTGAGCAACAAATCCTCAGCTTTAGGGAGCTTTAAAGCAGCCAGTAAAAAAATAAAAAATCTCCTTTGATAAATGTTAAATGTAAAAACAACCAAGACACCTTTTGTCTTTTTCAGTAGAGTTGAAATTAGCAAAAACTCTGCAATATAATAGAATCAGTGGTTATAAAGTTATGCTTCGTATTGGTTATTAATGTAAATTAAAACGCTAAAATGCAAAGGCTTTATATGATTGAGACAAATTCTCTCTTGTCTTGGTGAGGTGGAATAACAGATTAAAAACTATTTAAGGTTCTAACAGCAACACAAGGGGGCAGCCGCGTCCCCACCGTAGTCCTAACTCGAAGGCTGTACCTACAATCCTGTTATTAATGTTTTTCAGATGATAAGAAGCTTAGTTGTTTCATCAGATATTTGTTTATATCCTTACTTGTAATTAATCCTAATAAAAAACAAAATCCAGGACCTCCCTGCTTCACAAGACTCCTGTAGTAACTGTAGTTAATAAATTTTACAGAAAATTAAGATTTCTGTGGTTTATTCAGCCCTGGGCTAACCTGGACAGGGAAACGAGTCTGACATTTTAATCACCACTAGCATCTGAATGATACAGTACTGTAAATTTTGACCTCCTTATTACTAAATAAACAAATACTTATCCTTTTGGGAAAAAAAACCCTGCTGTTTTAATCTTAAAACAAATTTGCTATTTACATTCCTGTTTTCTGATTATTAATGTAACATTAAGGCATAAATCAACACATAAACCCCCTGCCTGTGAAGTTAATAGCTGTCATTCTTCATTTGAGTAAAGGTTACAACTGGAAATCAAATGAGAATTCTGTAAAAACTGCAGAATAACCATTCTGACTAGAAGACAGAGGTAGAAGAACCTTGTTTCTTCAAACAAGCCATTGTAGGTAGGTAGTATTTTTGCAGTGGCCCTTGCAAACCCATGGACTTGCAGCTCACAACCAAAATGTGTCAGTTATTCTATTCACAGATCGCCGAGACAAAAGCTCCTTTAGTTATAATTGTACTTTCTGTTCTCCTCCCTGGGACAATGGGCCTTTGATCCCATATAAAGTGATATCAATCAAGAGTGACTGCTTACAGACTTCAATCCAGATTCATAACAACCTAATTCTACATCTGTGTAGTACCTGTGACTTCCATGTATCCTCATTTTTGGTAGCATAAGAGAATTGGGCTTGTTATATACAGCTTTGCTCCACAAATAAAGGCTTGGGCTTTGTCTATGCTACAACAATATACAGCTTTAATAAAATCAGCTACATGCAGATGTAAATACAGAAAGGCAACCACATTCTTGTACAAAGGTGCCAGATATCAGCATGGTGAGTGTTATCAAAATTCAGAACAAGCTATCATGCTATTTGCTGACTTCATGCTGCTGTAATTGCCTCTGTATTAGAATAGTATTTAAGCAATTTTTAAATAAAAATACATTCTGGCTAATTAATTATCTTATAGACAGTGTAGATATTGATATTACATCATGGATAGGTCAGGTCTTCTGTGGAAAGGAACATTATCTTCCTTAGTCGGCACTTTAGGAGCTGTGTTGATGGAATTCTGCATTCCCAAAGCAATTCGGACTGCTGACCATGTGATTTGACTGTATCACTTGGCAATGTGGCTAATTTCAGGAATCAGGAAATCCTCTTGGCAGAAAAACAAGAAAAACAGTAAGTTTGGCTGCGGATGCCCCTTATGCCACTGGGCTATTATTGCAGATGAAATAACGGTTGGTGTTGGCACTGCCTCCCACGCAGAAACTCCCCGTTTTGTTTGATTCCTCTCTGATAACAGGAACAGCACAAGCTTTGAAGAAGCAGTCAGCTTTCTCATAAAGCAGCAACACATGGAGCCCCAAGAGGAAGAGGGGTCTTAGAAGATGCATCCACAGTTAAGTTGAGTTTCCGCATTCCACATGCCATATAAGAAACATAAAAGTACAGCTTTTATGTTCAGGCCCAGTAAAGCTTAACAAGTCATTTGGAAATCAAAGCTTTGGAAGAGGCTGCAACCCAAGACAAAAGAAGAACAGCCAAAGGAATACATTGCATTTAGGCCCTGTTGTCAACAAATAAGCTCTGGGTTTATGTGTAGGATATCTTGAGGGGAACTGAAGCAAATCAGACTGCTTCGAGGATCTTAAGGTGTGTTTCATGTAGGCATTTTGGAAGAATTTTAAGAGCCAGAGCAATCTCATAAAAATTAAAATCCCAGGGTATTGATTAAAATTGCTACTTTTTGCGTAAGAAACGCTTCCCTTCAACAGAGAGATGTTTATTGCCCCCTCCACAAAGCAGCAGGTTCCTGGGGGATGTTCAGGGATCTGCCACACCGGTGCTGCCGTTTCCAAGCTCACCATGGCAGGGGAGAAGCGGGCAGCATTGCAGCAGGATGGATGCTGCAGGTTTTTGTAACGCAAAAGCAAATGATCTCCCATGGAAGTGTATCTGAGCTCAATTCTTCCTTGGAAGCTGTCCAGTTGTTTAACTTCACTGCACTTCAAGAAGGTTTTTATAGATAACTCCAGGCAAAACTGCCCTGTGCTGCCTCTTACAATGCGGAGCCCAAGCAGAAAAATGTGATTTCTGGTACTAAACAGTCCACCCCTTAACTGTGTGCACAACCAGCAGCTAATTACCAGCACACACAAAACAGGTAATTGCACTTGAGCAGGTATTCTTTATTTGCTATAAGCACTCTCCACAGACACCTTGCTTAAAAAAAAAACCCCCAAAGCCTGTTGTTTTTCCAGCCTGCCCAGTCCACTGGTTGTCTTGTGCCCCTCTCTCTCAGAGGAGGTGTCCCCGAGGCGGGGCGGCTGGTGGTCGCGGCCAGGGTGGCTGCAGCGAGGATGTCTCCGTGGTCAGATCCATCCCCAGGACCAAGCACATCGCTGCGATCAGTCCCATTTCTGCGTCCAGCCAGCCACCTGTTGCCTGTCCCCCAGGGTGTGGAGAGGGACTAGCAGAGCCACCACACTTCCCCCCACATTTTAGGGGGTGGAGGGAAACTGAGGCAGCGCTGAGGGCTGCAGCTCCCGCAGAAAACATGCCTGGAAACTTCATAATTAAAGCCTTGTTCCTGCATAATAGGATCTTCGGAGGTTCCTGTTGGGGCGCTTATGTAATGAAAGCATTTGTTCTCTTGAACTGTGCACATCCATCAATCCCACTGTATCTGCATTGCCAGGGAGGTTTGCAGCATGATAAACACCTCTGAGAGCATCTAGAAAACACAGACTTTTTCCCAACTGACCATGCCAGACCTGTGTCTACCCTCAGCCTGTTGTTAAGCAGGAGCAACTCTTCAGCTGGGAATCTGGTTAGAATGTTGCACCACGTTAGGAGAAATTCTTTGATTTAGGAGATGATCTGCTCACACCGAGACCGGGATTCACTATTTCCTTCCAGGGAGTGATGTGTTTCACATTCTAGCTCTGTATCCAGAGCGTAGAACATGTTTTAAGATTACCTTAATATGTTTTTATATGTAAATGTTTACAGCTGGCTTTGAGGCAACTTGTGCAATGAAATCAGTGGTTTTGTACACAGAAAAGATAGTTTGAGAGGAGATAAACAGACAGGGATAGGGCATAGATGAGTTGTGGTTGTGGGAAGTGATTCCACTTGTGAGGTCAGAGATGGAATAGCTCAAACTTTTGTATGTGAGAACATCGGTGAAGAATCTGGATTTGCTACAGACTCCACCTCTTCTGGATAACACACCCAGGTCTTTACTGGCAACTTCAGCAGTTCTGAGAACACAAAACCAGGAAATTCTGCAGCAGTCTTGACAGAGGCTGAAGATGGGTATGAATTCCTTAAAGACTGTATTATTTCTGAAAACAAATTATCAAAAGCCTTGAAGGAGAATAAATCCCTTATCAACACTCTTTGCTTTTACTTAATCATTTCCTATTAAATTTGTCACCTACTAAACTGCATAGGAAAGCAGCCTCCTCCTGCACAGGAATCATTAGCAATTTGACTCTAAACTGGAAAGGTACAAAGTCCAAATTCCTACTTTATCACATCCCACTGTAAGTAGGTGATGCAGAATTCAACGCTACCCCTCCACCTACCTTCACACAGACTAGGAGTAAGGTCCTTTGTGATTATCACAGTGCATGAGGAGATAAAGACAGACCCTGGACACAATCTTCAGGATATTTAAAATGTTATTAAAATTTTGTGCGTTCATGCTTGTTGCAGTACTTCACAAATTTTAAGGCTGTTTGTGAATTCTTCATTAAGTTGTTTGGAAAACATAAAGGAAGCAAGGACTAACTTGCAGTTTTCTTTTTTTATTTTGTCAGCAATTCCTAGTCTTAGTTGGTATAAACTGAAATTGCATTGCTTGAGTAAATAAGATTGAAGCAACTCAGTATGTTGAGGCACTGTCATCACAATAAAGCTTTGAGCACTGGCAGTAGCTTTCATATGTGGAGGAAAAAGAATTGATTATTAAACTTTCGTTTCTTTCTTACCTTTTTTAGTTTTAACCACTGATTCACAGTATTGGAAACGTATGTATTTATCAACTGCCCTGTTCCTACATAAATGGATTATATAACCCCTGATAAGGAAAAGACTGATAGAAATACAAACATATGTCTGTCTGGTAGAACTGAAAATCTTCCTATCACTCATTCATTCTAGAAGGCTCAAATCAAAACACTGCTGTCACAATTTCTCTGCGGGCCGGTTGAGGCAGAGCACTGTGTTCAGTTTGCTCAGAGCGTTTGCAAGAAAGTGTGGGATTTTGCTAGCAGCTGGCTTCAGCCTCCCCCAGTGTGGGCTGGGAGGGAGCCTGGGTTAACAGGGCAGTAGGCAGGGCTATGATCACTGCCACAATGCAAGGCTTGTAGGAACAGCAAGCTTGCAGATGTCCTGCTGCCTGCTTCTGATCCCATCTCTGTTCCTTCTCAAAGCCTTCTTACCCAGCCTCTGTATAGGAGACCATACATTCCTGTCTTACATAGTTTACACTGTTTCTAGCAAGCATACAAACATCTGCTTGCTGCCACCGCTCTGGAGGTGATACCACGTTACACGTAAATGCACGTCATGCTTGGTTACTGAGAAGATCAGGTTTATATAAACATCTAGATAAATAGATACCTGTTAAGTTCCTAAAGCCTGGTGATTCTCACTGGATGTACTAAAGACTTGCAGAAATAAACCTGTGCTAGTTCCTCAGCTGAAGCATTTCACAGCCTTGGATATTTATCTCTACGAACTAAAATGCCTGAGGGTGACCTGAGATGACTGAAAGGTGTCCTCTCACTCAGCTGCCAGAAGGTTAGGAGAGCAGGTAGGTGGAGACAGTAACTTCTTAATTAGCAGACATCCTTTATCAAATTAAGTAATCAAGGATAGATAACTCTATTAGCATCTATTTATTGACACAAAAAGGTGTGTCTATACTCAAATCCCCAATTATAGTAGAACCTGGATTTAAATGCCATAGAAACAATTCCCTGTAGCACAGGAATGGTTGGACTCAATGATCCAGTGGGTCTCTTCCAACCTGGTGATTTGGGTGAGTGCAGCTGTGCTACCAGAGCACCCTTGCTAGAGACACGAGCTTTGCAAATTGAATTCCTATGTGATTTAACCCATGCTAAAGGCTTTTATCGATGTTGTGTCTATACTTGAAAATAATTTTTGGCTCTCTTCTCCCACTCTCTCGCCCCCATGCAATCCTGCTAGTAAAACTGCCAAGTAAAAAAACAGGGTTTTTTTCTCCATCAATCTGCTCTTGAGGTGGGGTCTGCAGGTCCCACAGGGACCTAGCAAGGGTTAATTACTGCAGTGGGGCGAGTCAGCCCAGTGGTTTTCATATATGAGTTGCTGAGAAGCTTTGAGCTCCTTTGAAGGAATTGGGAAGGAAGATAGAGCTGGCACATCACGGTACAAGAATAAAGGTGTTTTGAGGAGAATCAGGTAGGAACCAGCGCTCAGGGTGGAATCATTTTGTTGTTTGCTCAATGTGGAGTATGTGCTTAGCCCTTCCCTTCCTTAAAGTCCATTTACTGAATCCCAAGGAGACACCATTCCTTGATAAACTTTTCTGCTCTTAGTTTCACCTGGACATTGATGTGTGATTTGTCTGCAGTGCTGTGGCCTTAGCTCGAGCCATCGTTAAGTGATGCCCTGTTGGAAGAGTTGCTCACCCATAATCCACTGAAGGGGTGGATATACTCTCCTGCTTTTTTGTAAGCCTAAATATGGACTTAGCTACCTTACTTCAACCCTGAAAACATAAACAACTTTGACCTCAATAAATATTTATTTAAAGGTGAATGGCAATTCAAGAATGTAAATTTACTGAAGCCCAGAAGTAGAGACATTCACTGCAGAAATAACAAGCTTACTTTTTAAAGTTGCTTTTCCCTGTCAGATGAGCTGGTGTTTGGTCAGTAGGAGGATATGTCAGTTCAAAGCCTCCCTGAGAGACCTAAGCAGGGTTTGAATTGACTGTCTTGATGTGATAGAGTGATGGTGAATTTTGGCATGTCCCCACTAGAAAGCCTCCCCGTGCCAGACAGCGTCAAGTATTGTTTCTTGGTGTGTGCTCTGTTGTAAATACTTTTTAGTCTATTTTTATTGGCTTAATCGGGGGGGGGGGTGGAGGGTGGGGTATGTTTGGTAATTTTTTCTTTCTCAACACGCAGAAACTTTTACACATCTTGAGTTTGCAGTATGTCTTGATTGTTGCGAAGAGGTTTAGAAACAGCACAGAAGGAACCTGAAGGCTAAACCATGACAATCTGTAGTGTGTTCAGAGTTTACAGGAGATGTGGCATGGTAAGGGTTAAGGCAAATCTGCCTTCTTTCATTGTCCTAAGTCCCTGTGTCAGTCCTGATAGCTGACCTGCAGTGATGTAATATAATATGGACACTGAGGCTTTTAACAAATGTCATTTTGAAACAAAGCATGTGCTTTTAGAGAAAGTTGTTTGTTTTAACTGAACCAAAAATTAAGCATTCATCATCTTGTCTCCTGTAAAGCATATTGTTCTAGCTTGGTGAAAACTGAAACTAAACCATATGCTGAAAGCGGAAGAATTTTAGAAAAAAATTACTCTCTTTCAATCCAGTCTGTGCCTCATTTTTCTAGCTTCAAGGGGGGGAAAAAAGAAAAGTAATTGCTGTAGACAGGGTAAAGATGGTAGTTACTATTCCTAGTCCATTACACAAGAGTAGGTGCTTTCAAGTACTTGGAAGCAAACATTGTACTAAAATTACTACTGGTTATGGGCAGAATGACTTGTAAATGTCTATATTCTAGGATGGAAATAGTACTTAGGGTTTTGCAGAAAGTGTTCCTTGCACTTTTTGTTCACAGATGTATCTTTGTTCTTATGTATACACATTTGCCAAGAATTTCCTAAGCAACTAATGATTATGCATACCTCAGTTTGGGGCTATTTGGCTGGTAACTTCTCAGAGAACTTAACTTTTTACGAATACTGAATCTTTGGCAGTGAAATATTGTAAAGGTCACCCCAAACTGACATTATTACCATGCTTCCAACCTTCTCACTTGTTTTGAATTCAGCCCCCAAGCTGATTCTTCATGAGGTTGTAGTGTTAGTTCCTCTAAAGGCTGAAAAATATGACATTAGTTTGGAAATGGGTTTGTAAATTGGGGGACAATCTACTAGGTCTTTCTGATGAAAATTTTTAAGGTTTGCAGGATCAAAAATTTACTGTCAGATTCCATGCATTGATTGGATTTATCTGTGTACTTTTTTCATATCTGACTTCCTCTTAATAGGTTCAGTTGATCTCTGCCCTCCCAGCAAGAGGACATGAAGTACTGAGTATTTCTGCAAGATCTTGATTTGCAATCTGAGATGAGAGTTTAACTTGAGTAATTCAGTTGCTATCACCAACAAACACCTCAGATATTTAAAATGAGATCTTTATTCCAGTTGTTAGTCTGAATTTTGATCTTGCTCTTAACTGTCTACATAAGAGAAAAAAAAAAAGGCTTGGGTGGAAGTATCATGGGACTTCCATGCCAAGTGGAAAACTCTGAACCATGCAGGGATGAGCCAGACTCTTCCCATAACAGTTTGCAAGGAGCATGTGAAAAGATGCTACATAGATGTGTTTAATTCCACTTTTCCCAGCTTTTATTACACCTGAGTGTTTCCAGCCTCATCATAGCCTCAAAACATGTGGCTGTTGTTCAAGTGAGTTATGTCCACGTTTAGGCAAGGTAGATTTTTTCTTCTTCTCTTTTTCTTTTTTCGTTTTTTTTTTTTTTCTCTTCTCCTGTTGCATTTGGTGTGATATTTAACTTTCATTATCACGACTAGTCCTTAGCTGTTTATGATTTAATATCCGGCCCGTGAGGAGGTTTAGGTTTGGGCCAGATGATGAACTCTACATAAAAGCTCACGTTGCTGCACTGTATAAAGAATCAGCTCAGGTGGAAAAGGGAAAGTGGTAAAAGGAAGGTGTTCACAATGAATTGGCCTGCAAACAAGCTGCTGCGGAACCACGTGCACAACCTGTTCTCAGCAGTGAAATATTAAAGATGAAGCAGATAAAACAATCCTTGGTATTGAAAATAAGATTGCTGCTTTCGTGCATATGTACTAGCACCGGAGCCCCTCCACAGATGGACACTATTAAAGGGAGTAATCAAATATCAACATATGTTTCATACAGAAACAGACTTTAAGCTAACTGGCTAGCAGGAAAATTTTTGTGTTTGTTTGTTTTTGTATTAAAAGATGACCAAGGTTTTATGCTTTTTTTAGGCTAATATTGTGTGGTTGATCTGGTGGTACTTACTGAGAACTAGATGTGATCCTTGCCTCAAGTTTCAGTCTAACAAATGTATAAAACATGCTTTTTAAGAAAAAGGATAATGTATAATGCTGAATTCAGATGTGGTTTTGCCACCGTTTCTGGTAGATTTCAACATGCGATAGGATAATTTGGATGTCAAGAATTTACTTGCTTTTACTGTAATTAAATGGATATATATTAGGATTACCTAAAACTAGTTTATTGCAGTCAGAGTGCAGAACAAATGCAATGCTGCACATCTCAGGTGGGCTCATCCTTTCCCAGTTTGGTAAATACTGCAGTTACTTACTGAATAACTTAGCATATGACATTTCTGAAATCAATTCTGGATGTAGCAGGGAAAGGACGTTACACAGATTTGCAACTGTCACGTTAATCTTCCAGTGAGTAATCACAATCCCATCCAGTTCTATTCAGACTGTATGAAGCAGTCTCCTCCCCTGCCTTCCTGGCAGAAAAACAGACAAAATTGTCACTTCCCCAAGTTGCTTCCTCATGCAGCAGCTGAATTCCATCTCGGTCCAGCTCTCCTGTTTCGGGCTTCGCTTCCCCAGCGCCTTTGTGCCTTGTGAATGCTGTGTGCCTCTCCATTTTTGACATCGTCTCTTCAGTAAATCTGAAAATTCGCTGCTGTAATTACAGGAATTGAAAAGCACTTTCCCAGAATTACTTATATTTTTAACCACGAGTTTATCAATGTTTGCTGCTTGAATTTCTGTTAAGCTCTCTTTTCATACGTAGCCCTGCTGTTCTGTTGCAGTTAATCTGTTTGCCTATAATGGTGTTAGGTTTGTTTTAACTTTTATTGAGGCAGTCGGTACGAACCTGTGGATTACTGAACTCAGCAAAATCTGCATGCTTTACGATTGCATATTGCATGGTACTTCTTGATCTCGCAAATTCACTCAATGTCAGCACAGTGGCACCAATAAAATTGTCCACACTGCTTTTCTAACAGGACAAGAATGAGTTGCTCTATCCAAAAATGACTGTCTGAAACAGATTTTCCATGCACTGTTTTGTCAGTGCGTGTGAGTGCGTGCATGTACACACATAGAATCCCAGCATTCCTGGGACCTCATGGATTAAGTTCCTATAAGCACACATGATATAATTTCCAGGATCAGATTCATGTGGTAATGTCATTGTTGCACAACTGCTTTTCTCAGCTTTAAAGACATTAAGTACTAAATCACCAAAAGTTTTCTTCCTTGACTTCCTCACTATTTTTTTTTTCCACTGTGAAGTTTAAAAAGCCAAAAATTTTTTTTTCAAGGAAAAAAGAAAAAGAACGAAGTGATCATCTGTACCAGCAGTACAGACATAACCTTAGATTAAAAAGGGTTAAATTACCTCCCCTTCTCCACCCCCAAAACTGAAGCTGTTTGGCCCTCCTGCTTTGTTACCACTTTCCTACCAGCAATATACTTTTTGGCGTGTGCTCTATGTTACACTAACAACCCAGCCTGCCAACAATTTAAGAGCTCTGCTATGCGATTATAGTTTTCAGGCCATACCCACTTTATTGACACAGTTTCCTTTTACTATTGCTTAATATCACTTCCCTCCTCTTTCTGCCACCCCCTCCTTCCCCACCCATGTTATCCAGCCACATCTTTCTCTCCATGCCAGTAGAGGGCACTTGGACTTAGTTTCTTGGCAGTTTCAGTCACTAAAACTATTCAAGCAGTTGCACTTGTAGATTTTTTCTTTTTTTGTTCTCTTTTTTTTTTTTTTTTTCCTTGTTGTCCCATTCATAGAAACCTAGAAAAGGGAGGAAAAAAAAAAAAAAAAGAAGAAAAAAGAGAAACAAAAACAAACAAACAAACAACCCAGATGAAAACTAGGAAACCAAAGCCCCAAACCAACATGATCAAAATTGATGTTGAGCTCAGGGAAGGGAGAGTGTTGCCTGTAGGTGCAGATGGGGCCAGAGTGTCCCTGCAGGGCAAGGGCATGAGAGGCACCGTTTTGGTGAGCTCCGCATCATCTGTTTCCTTTAGGAGGCTCTTTCTGAGCATGGAGGGAGGGTAAGGAAAGGTTCCTCCAAAATGTTTGCAGAGGGATTTCTGCTCTGGGTAAATAACGCTCCTGCAGCCCCAGTGAGGTGCTGGTTTCTCCCAGCTATAGCTGAGCACAGGACAGCAATGCACAGCTCCAAACCTCCCCACTTCTTACTGCTTTTACTCGGATTTTTTTTTTTTTTTTTTTTTTTTTTTTTCTTCTTCCCCCCCCAGGATTTACAGTTCAAGCTGAGTGTTGTAGCCAGTAAGCTCCATTCAGGTTCTTGTTAATCCCACCCTCCTTCACAAAGGAAAAAGCAGTGCCATTGTATGGTTTATTTCTTTCCATTTGGCTGAGGAGAGCTGCTGCTTGGCACTGTTCAGGATATCACAGGTGACAGGACTCCTTCGTACCTAGTCCAGGATCCCACTGATTAAAAGGGGATGTGCTGTATGACTGTGGCACTGGGGCAGGCAAAGGTGAAGGAGAGTCCCTGAGGGGGACAGGGCTGATGATAAAAGGGAAATGAGAGTGCTCTGGCTTCTTCATCTGCTGCTTTGCAAAAACTAATGTACTTCGTACAGGAAAACAAATAACTTGCCTAAAAATGTCTGTGCACAGTGTAACCTGAATGTTAAGCAAGCCCCAGGAAAGTGCTTTTAAATTAAAAAGAGGATAAATGACAATGAGTGCTCTTTGTATGTGAAAAGACATATTCCCTGCTCCATTCTTCCTTTGTCTTTCAAATGCAGAAGAAACAAAAAGGTCAAGAGAGATTTGGTCAGGAGGAAGTCTCTTCTTGTGCTCTGGTGGATGTGTTACTGTTCTTCTTTTACTGCCTTGTTCTGTTAACAATGAAATAAAAACAATGCTAAGGACAAGAGGGACAAAGCCTGTGCCAGGCCAGGTGCTCACCTATGTGCTTTACCACATGACTTTGAAGAAAAACTACGTCTAGTCTCACCACAGCCTTCTCAGAAAGCAACTTTCAATTATCTAGTTGAGGTCTATGAAATGTCTTCCTGTAACCCTTCGTATCCTAAAGCTTCCATCCAAATGGGAGAGCTGTTATGTAATGTCTGGCACAAAATATAAACAGAGTGGATGGCAGACAATTGCGCAGAGCTAAGCCAAGACAACTGCTTTGTGATTTACATCTGTCACAAGTGTATATAAAATTATACAGTCCTTTCTGTGTTTTCAGCTAATGTATAAGCCAAGTAACTGTATAACTGCCATGCGAGATACATAATTACCCCTCTACTTGCATAATTAATTAGACACCATATGCAATCCTATCTGCATGAGTGAAATAGGAGTGCTGTCATACCTGTCACGATAGGCTGAGCTTGGACAGACAGCAGAGTTATTAATGAGAAAGCTTTGCATAGACCTGGACAGCTGGAATCCTTAACTCATCATCGGTGTAACCTCAGCAGAAGAGCCACTGCGGAATCAGTCACTTGGAAAAGGAAATATCCTTACCCTGCAGTCTGCACCACTCCAAAGTATTCATGGTCCCTGCCCTAAGCTGAAACTGAAAAATAATTTGCCGGCATTTCCAGTATTATTTCTAGTGCGAATTCATCTGGGTTTAAAAAACACACTCAGTAGAACCTGTGTAGAATGTGTGTTATCGACAACATAGTTCACACAGCAGGGTCCCAGTTGTGGCCGTGGCTCCTAGAACTACGAGATTTCCTGAGACTGAAAATGGTGAAATTCTTCTAAAACTGACTAATACGCATTTCAGTTTAATAACGGAAAAAGTGTATTCTGAACTCTCCCTTTAAGATAAAGGATGGTTCCTACTCAGCAGGGTGTCTGAAGTTCCTGGTATTCAAAGTCAGCATTCTGGTTCAGGCAGATATGAGTCGTGGATCCAGATCAAATTTTTGTGTAAATGAGGCAAATGTTCAGGTTCTTTAATCGGTTCTGACGGGCACATCACTACACTGAGATTTCCTTGGTGATAAGAAAAAGTATTTAAGCCTGTCGTCTGAAGCAATTAGCAGTTTACTGTTTAATCACAACTTGTGGATTGAAAGAGAAGTTATTGGAAGGAGGTAGATACTTAGATAATAGTATTTAAAAAAACCAAAACCACACCCTAAATTTAATTTTGATGTCTTTGTGCTTGAAACTGCTGTATTTTCATCCCTGGAAAGTTGGTATATATTTCTGACTCTCCGTGCGTTTGGATCCTATGATGGGTAAAAGCCTAATTACCAGAGCCAGGAAGATTTTTTTTTTAATTATTTTTTTTTTAATATATATATATATATTTTAACACAGCTTGGAAGAAGGAGAAAAGTAATTTGTCAGTTGGCCTAGTAATAATACTAAACTCCCCATAGCTTTGCCTGGCATGAGGAAGGGTGGGATAACCCGCTTAGGTTTTCCTGTTGTATTTCCATCAAGCAAATGTTACCAGTGGTGCCATTCCTGTCAGTCAGTCATGGAGTTCTGAGCTTTTGGGGTGCTTGGGGAGTATAGAGCAGTGCCCAGGATGGACACAGCCTTGTGCTTCTGCCGCAGGACGACGTGTGCACACGTGCAAGGGCCACAGAAGCACGTGCTCACCTAGCTGAAGCCGAAGAGTTGGCACGAACTTTCTCACTTTTGTCTTCAGGTTTATTGATTTTAGGCCAAATAAGCCAGAGGCAGACATAAAAAAAAAAAAAAAAAAAAAAAAAAAAAAGCAGTTTGCCAGCAAATTCTGAGATGGCAGCAGTGAGAAGCTGAGCGGGGATGGAGACCTGTTTGTGGTTTAAGATTCAGCAATAAGCTACTTCCAGCTTTTCCTCCACAGGGGGGTATTGATTTATTATATAAAATGAGGAGCGTCACCAGGGTGAATCTGGGAAACCAGCATAAAACCATGCGTCCTTCTTGGTGTTAATGTACCTGAGTAGTGCATGTAGACAAAATAAAAGTTGTGGGTAATCAGACAATAATAAGCAGAGTGAGGAAGGCTCTATTTTCATGTAGTGTTTTCCTGACCATAATCTCACTATAGTGAATAAAAACTTGGAATAAAAAGCACCAAAAAAAGCACATTGTTCACTGATACACAGCGTTTGGTCAAATGTTTGTTTGCAGGGCTATCAGAACTTGCTAGACATTAAAAATAAAACCAAAACCCAAACACTCACCACTTCGCGTCTGCCGCTGCCTGATAAACTGCATCGTGTTTCCTTGCTTCTAATAAAGATCACAAAGCAGCTAATACTCTATCAAAGCTTGGAGACCAAAAAAATGCAGTGCTTACCTCTGAGGGCCTGTGCCCTGGTTTTATTGGCATGCATGACAGAGGCAGTGTCCTGTGAGAGGATTGTGAAATGCAACTTCCCACGTGCAGCAATGCTTTTTGAATGTCTCGGTGCAGATTTTCTTAAGAGATATCTGTGTTCTTAGAAAGACCGTGTCTGTGCTCTGAGAAATCGCCTATTTAGGCTTATCAATAAAACTCTGGAGAGAGAGGCGAGGGAAAGTGTGTGCTGAAAGAAGAACTATCTACCAAGGAGAGCTAAGAGTATAGTTTGCAAGGTACTGACTGGTTTATTGGAACCAAGTGATCAATATTTTGCAGGATTGCTTGTTCTGTGAAGCAGGAACAGTGGTTCCTTCTTCAAAGCCTACTAAGTGACAATGGAATTGAGCCAGAAACCCTAATTCTGGAACCTGATACGTCCAGGAAGATTTGGGGAATCTATACCCAGGCCGCGTGCAGTGACTGATAACCTATCCGAAAGCTCCTCCTTGTTTGTGCCAGAAGCCGTTGGTGCTATCTATGTCAGAGACAGTTATAGAAAGAGAAACTGCTGATTATGTTTCCAAACAGAACACTTTTGAATATGTGCTTTAAAAGAAGAAGAAAAAAAAAAAATCTTATAATATCTGGAGTAGGACAAGTGACGTCAGTGAGAGTTGAGTTTGGGTTTGGAATGGACAAACTAAGCTGAATAAAATAAGCGACCCAAATCTGAGCACAAGAGCTTCAAAATGGTCTTCGTCAATCAAAACGTTGCTCTTTGTGGCTCACTTGTGGAGGCATTTAAATATTTCACTATGAACTTGGAGACTGGGTAATCTGTTTAGGTAATAGAATTTTGTGGAATGAGGTGAAATAAGCCATTTACAGATTGGATCACAGTCATCACAAACAATTTAATTTAACCCTTTTCTGATTTTAAATCACCTGATTAAAATCTATGTGTTCACGATGATTCATCAAATAGTGTGTAAAAACAAGCCGTGTCCTGTGATTTTTTTCCATAGAGCCCAGGAGAAGCGTTCAGTGTTTTTGTCACATGATTGGCCACAAGTCACATTCTGTTATTTCTGTTTCCTGTTTGATGACAGAAATAAGAGATGGCAGGTCTTGCAAATTATCTATCTGTTATGCAAGTAACCCCCCCCCAAGCTTTTGAGAATTGTCCCAAGGACACTTCTTTTTTTTTTCTGGCTGTCAACAATGTGTATCCGCTGATTTTCCTTAGTATTCTGGAGAACCAGGATGCACAAATCTCTGTTCTCTGCATTTATACGCCTTGCTTTATTTCTCTGGTAACGCTTTATGCATCTCTGATTTAAAAGCTGCATTGAGACCTTGAGGCTGGACAGTTGTTTAGTTGATGCGTCAACAGGAGCCGCTTTCTTCATCTCTCCGTCAAAAGTCAGTTTGAAGGTTCCATATAGAGACTGCGCAGCACAAGTGTTGCTGCACTGGCAAAACCTGCATGCATTAATATAATGTAAGTTAAACATGAAACTGTGCAAAGGCCACAGAAATGCTGCAGGTCTGTCACACCACATAAAATTAATATTTTCAACTGTGGTGGGCATGCTGTTATGGCCCTGGATTATTGTCTGTTAGCGATTGAAAAAGAGAAAAAAAAGAGTAGTACAAATTCATGATGGTTGAGGAAGAGATTTATAACGATCCCACGTTTGTTTCCTGTAGCCTACATAACAATTCTTGTAGTAATCTCAGCCACATCATTTAACATTGGTTAAAATAAAAATGAGAGATCACACGATAAGGTCGCGCAGAAAACAAAGATTGTTAAATTAATTCTGTCTGCTAATAAAATATATTTTTAAAAAAGGTACTTTTAAGAAGAAGATACTTGAGGGGTGAAAAAGTGGATGCTTAAGTGGTGTCTTAATGCAAACTTGCAGTTATTTGGCAATATTGTACTTGCTGATCATAGTTCCCTTTCAGTTCCCTTTGAAAACTAAAGGGGCTGAGGGAGTAGGGAGGAGATGTACGTGAAGCACAACCCATCATACAGAATAGGTGTCAAGTTGTAAGAATAATATATATTTAAATTTTCATTTTTAAAGCCCTATGGGTTATCAAGCAGTAAATAAGGCCAGGCAGCAGAGAATGCTCCTTGTCCCTTGCTGTTCCTGGAGGTGGCAGAGTCTGGTTGAATCTGCACATTGGGTAATTCACCCAGAGGAAATCGAGGGCTGATTATAGGCAGGACTTTAGGAGTTGAAGTGCTTTAAGAAATCACATCAATGAAACCAGGATTGCGTCTGGGTCAAAACTGGAAAGTTTTGACAGAGTTTCATTTCAACTAATTTTAGGAGAAAAACAGGGTGTTCGACTCTGTGTGTGATGGTTTAGACTCGAGTCCTGTCTATTCTAAAAAGAGAAAGACACAATTTTCAATTCTAAAAAAATGAGACTTTTTTAACACTTGGAATAAATCCAGAAATCCACTATCTCTCAAGCCAAAGTCAAGACAGGCTTTCCGCAGAACTGCAGTTTTATTTTCTGGGTTTAGGTGTTTGGGTGGGTGCAGGCTAAATGCATTTGGCTCTCGTTTGGTTAGAACAGGATACTTCCACTTAAAACTATGTTGTAAGAAATAATTATTTCTAATTTTTAGGTGAATTTGCTAGAAGAGCAAATCCAAATGAGAGCTATTGTTTGCAGAAATCCATGCCTGTGCCGTGTCCATATTCGCTGTTATAGCAGGACGGGCTTTCCCTGGAGCGCACCAGGAGTAGCTCTGTCTCCATAAGACAGATAAGAATGACCATTGTCTGCTTCCAAATTCCCATTTGCTTTCACATGAAAGTGAATTTCATAATTATGAAATGGGTCATGGGTAATTTCCACCTGCAGTTCTGTTGGATGAAGAAAAGGGGGATTTCTGTTGTTGCAGCTTTTAGTTTTGTGAAGCCTGTTTGGAACTGTTGCTTTCATTTTAGTCATTTAAACAGAGGGATTTACCTGAAGCATATAAACAGCAGAAATCATCACAGCAAAGTTTACTGATTTTTGTGAGGCTGTGACTAGGTTAGATTTATACAGCATAAATATAATAAAACAATACTAGCAAACTTTGATTTTGTGACATATACATAGAGTCAAAGTGTAAATCAGTGTTTTCCTCAGTTTATTCAGTTCCCTAATTTTAAGCTGCAGTCTCTACTGTGCAAACTGGACATGCAATGTTTTATATTGTTACTTTAATATTAAAACCATAAAAGAAATTGAGGCAAATGCTTCACTTACTTCCCTGTCATTTCAGGATACTTCTGTGCTCTGGACCTGTGAGGTTGTTTATATGATGAAAATCAACTCTTAGAAAAAAATACGTTAAATAATTTTGCTGGAATCGCTTCATTTGGATTAAGTTTTATTCAGAGGTCAGTACATGGGCAGCAGAGTGGACTTCATAGAATGTTTATTTCTTTCTACATTTCAGGATCAACGTTGTTCTAGTATAAGATCTTTCTTTATAGACAAGTTGGGTTAGTGGGGTTTGGGGTTTGGTTTCTTTTTCCTTAACTTCATTTTAGTGAGTCGGTTACTTTCAGGGTCGCAGGACTATCCAGACTGTGCTGGTCTCCCAGTGGAGAGACTTTTTAAGGGAGACAGTTTTGCAGTATGTCCAAAAGATGCTCAGACTCTGGATTTGCCATATCTCTTCGCTGAAGACGGCTGTGTAGCCAGCTCCCCTTGACAGAGAAAGCTTTGTCTCTGGCTCTCATGTGCTTCATCCTGAGCTTTGTGATCTGCATTTTCCCAGCGGGGCACAGCTGTCACGGTGACTCATAGACTGAAAATCAACCTTTGATGTAACTGTGTCTCTAACCATGTAGTATGTTCTCCAGTTCCTTGTCCAGTCTAGTTTTAAGTGATTCAAACACCACTCCTGTTAGCAAAATATTCCATAGTCTAGGAGACTGTGTTACTATTCAGTCTAATTCCATTTCAGCCCACACTATTTCATGTCAGTCTTTAATGGTTACATGTCACATATTTTAGGCTGTTATCATATCCTCCCTTAGTCATAATTTTACCAAATTACATGCATTCAACCTTTCTGTTGTTGTCGTTTTTCTTTCTTTCTCTTTTTAATAACTAGGCTTCTGAGTAAAGTAATTATTTTTCTGTTCTCTGAGTTAGCAATAGAACCTTAGAAACATGGATATTGGGAGGGGGAAGGGGGAATTTTTTTGAAATTAAAGTGAGTTCATACAGAAATATTAAAATATACTCAGCAATGTAATAAACTCCTTTTTTAATTAAAAGGATTAAGTTTCTTTTTTAGATAGAAGGCCTTCTGTAAAGATTACAAGTTGTGTAAATTAAGTCTGTTTGTTCTTGTGGTGTTTCGTTTCTTTTTTAACAATCCCTTCCCTGTCAGTTCAGAGCTCCTTTCAGCGGTTAGTTTTGTAGGATTCTAAAATTAGCCGGTGACTTATGTTATTTTTTTTCCCAGGGTCTTCCGTGGTGATTTACTTTAGCACATTTTTATTTATGTGAAATTATTCATTATGCCGTTGACCTTAGACAAGACAATAAATGGCCCCTTTCAAACAAATTGACTGGCTTTTGGAGTGTAGTGAAGGTTGGAAGAGGAGCAAGGAGGCAGAAGAGACAGCTTGGAATTTTATACTGATATTAGGCTGGTTTTTGAGTAGGCAGGGAGGCTGGTGCCCTGCCTTTCCTCTGTCTCCGCATTAAGAGTTCCAGGGCAGGAATGGCACTTCCCCACAGTGGGAATTGTTTAACAGCTGATCCCTTTATAAAGTGGAAGGGCAGGGGAAGGGACTGAAATAGCTGGGAATAGGAAATTCCTGCAGGATAGAGAAGTAAAGCCCTAAAAGGCCTCAAAAGCCAGTAACCCAAGAAGACGACGGAGCTGCAGTGGCTGCAGGGAGTGGCTTCTCTCCCTTGGCAATTAGTTCAGTTTGCTGGACTCTCGCTGGTGGGAGTGATACGATCGCGAATGTGGACACCGTGGTGCAGAGCCACACATCACATGGCCAACAACAACAACAAAAAAGAGTGATGCATTCTTTCTCCCCATAAAGCCTTTCTTTTTACTTTTTTTCCCCCCGTCTCCTTTTTCAAACGTCTAATTGTCAATTAAAAATTGCACCATTTTTTTTTTTTTTTTTCAAATGGATGGAGAAATGCTATTTTCCAGTGGGATGGGAGAAGAAAACTTTACAAGCTGGGGGAGGGGAGTAACAACAAAGCACTTATTCTTCCCTTTCCCCTCCCCCAGTAGAGGGAGGAAGCAGAGGAGTGGTAGTAGAAGTAGGAAGAAGAAAGGAATTAAAAAGTAAAGAAAACTTGAAAGTGGAGTAAGGAAAGGAATTTAAAGGGGAATTGTACACTTCTAAGCAAATCTTGGTAAATGGGGCAAAATCCTGTGAGGTAATGAAAACTCAAGGTTCCACAAGCCATTTGCTTTAATTTAAGCACGTGCGTTGTCCTGCTGATATCAGTTTAGTTACTCAGATTTATTCCAACTAAGCACGTGCGTTGTCCTGCTGATATCAGTTTAGTTACTCGGATTTATTCCAACTGAAGGTGTGGCCTAAAGGTTTAGGATAAAACAGAGATGCGAATATTTGTGTAACATCCTCACTGTTCATATATTAGGAGAGAGGTAAGTAACTTGGATAGTTTCGCTCAAGAGGTTTCATAACCTTTAAGCTGGGCGTGTGCTGGTGCAGTTTGGTAAAAGCAGTATTGGACAGGAGTTAAGCTTTGTGTGTTGCATGCTCTTTTCTGAGGATTAGTCCAACCACCTGTTACTAAAACATGAAACTCAGTCAGAAAAACAATTACATACCCTTCCAAATGCATAGAGAAAGGCACACCTTGGGTGAAATAATCGCAGAGCCAAGAAAATTTGTGTAGGGAACACATCAGCTTTTGTCTTCAAACACGAAACGTTTCCAGCAGCTTTCGCTGTGTGCCAGCTCTGCATTTCTGTGATTTTTGTACTCTGACTTCATGCACACACGTGTGCACGTGCACACATGCACACACACACTGGGGCGAAATCTGCTCGCCGAGCCCTCTGATCACAGTTGCACCGACTCTAGATAAACAAAGATAAGCAAAGTATATGTTATATGCTTGAAAGCATGTGCTTTTCCAGTTGCAGACGCACAACGTGGACAAAGGATGTATAACATTGACCAGTGCACTGGCATGAGAATCCTTTCTGAGTCCCCTTTTCTAAATCTTGGTTTCAAATACAGACATCCTTCTTTGTTTTAATTACCCTTGCATACAGCTGGCTTGAAAAGCAGGGTTTCCAGTTTGCTAGGATTTATTTCTTTCCTTTTTTTTTTTTTTTTTTTTTTTTTTTTTGTTTTGTTTGTTTGTTTGCTTGTTCGGTTTCAACTTGCTGTGGGTACTGGGGCGATGAAATTTTCTAAATCCTCTGCGAACTGGGCCCCATGGGCTCTGGAAAATTGACGGGAACAGCAGTGGAAGTGCCCCTGGCCCAGCAGCTGCCCCGCTGGCTCGGCCGGACCCTCGGTGGCTGCTCAGCAAACCCCGGGATGTTTTAAATAACACGTTTCAGGCTTAGCAAATTGTGATGATCCAACAAAACCTTGCTTTGTCAGAAAGTTTCTGACCGGCTTTACTTTTGAGTAACTTGCTACAGCTGACCCGAGAGAGAAAAGCTTCAGCTTTCTTGGGGCAGGGAGTATATAAATAACTGATAATGCATGCCCACAGTTCTCCCAGTGGGATTAATAGTAGTACATAAATATTTATAACAAAAGTGAGTTGTCCTTGAATTAGATCTGGAGACACCATTCAGTTTTGAATGGAATTCAGCCTGCTTATACCAGACTGGTATTTGGGCCTGAATTTCTGCTCTGGGAACTATTAAAGCGGAGGCTGTTTGGCCTCTTATGAATGCAGCTCAGTAACGGCGTTTCTGGAAACTAAAACTAGGAAAGTTCCTCGTTCCTTGTTCCTCCGTACAGGGGAGGACGCTTAGTTTTTGACGCTGACCCCGACTGGTGTAAGTCCACGTTTACCAGCGGTGTCTGAAAACAGCTTTAGACCCTTCATTCATTTACTTAGCAGCTGTGAGGATAAATAGGTGTGTGAGAAAGCAGCAGCCACCCTCTCCTCCTCATTCACTGCCTGCTGGCAGCGGCTGTGCAGAAGAAGACGGTTTGCAACACCAAGTTGCTACTGGCTGTGTGGTGTCAGTTTTGCTTTTTTTTCTATTTCCTTAGCAGAGAGGGTTTGGGTTAAAAGAGGAAACAAAAATGTGCAGCCATTCCTCTCTGAAAACCAGACTTTAGCTCCTGGTGGTTCTTTTCTTTTCCTTTCAAAACACGAACAAGATTAAAAATAAATAAGTGTCAGTGTGCTAATGTTTCAGTTTCTAATCAGTTCACAAATGGCAGGAAATTAACTGGCTTTTCATGAACATCTGTTCCACTTCTGGCTTGAAAGGTTGGAGGCAAATGCTATCTGTCAAATTTAATAGTGAGCATCGGTAATAAATATACTTTTCATTTTTTACACATGAACCTTCCCTCACTTCTCTGTTAGACGTTCGAAATGGTACCTTGTAGAAAAACGCATTGTTTTCTTTTCCTCTTTTTCCTTTTTTCAAGGGGGGCGGGTGGGTGTAATATATTCTGTTAATTAAAAGAATGACAAATAGCCTCAGAATAAGGATCAGGAAAAAAGTTGTGATTACAGTACTGCAATGCTTTACACCTGCTGGGAGTGTTATGAGCGAGTATAACAATACTTATGTTGAGTTCTTCTCAGGTTCAACTTTCTCCTTTGAAAACTTCATAATGGCTTGGGAAGCACAGTTTCTTACTCGTATTATTTATTTTTAAGTGACTCAAGGAACTAAAGGTCTTGTTGCTGTAGCAACAGTCTCTATGGGGATGTCACATCAAAGTAACTTTATTTAATTCACCTTTTGGTGCACAGTGTTCCCATACAGCTAGATTCTTCAGGCTGAAGTGATAGTATTCCACAGCACAGGTGTAACTCATATTGCACTGAGCTTATTTTTTTTTAGGTTTGATAGGAATGAATTAACATCTAACCACTCTGGTGGTTAGTTTGTCCTGTAGGAGAGGCTGCTACCAGTGCCTTGCCTCACACTGGGACTGGAATGTCTGCACATTATGCTCTTTTCATTGCTGCTGGTACAGTTTACTAGATGTTGTGTCTTCATTTAAAAAGCTGACAAGCATCCAGGGTTTCTTGTTGACTACTACAGGGTGATAGGAAATTCACAAGCCCAGAATCATAGACTGTGACAGCTGCGCTTTTCTTGGTTTTGTGCAGACACAGGACTTGAAATCCTTGACTGAAGAGATATCAGGATTTCTACATTATACTCTCATAACAGTGATTACTCTTAAAGTTGATTTCAGTACCAATTCAAAGAAAAGTTGCTCTAGAGAACAGAGAAGCTAAATAAAACCTCAAGCAACGCATGGCATAGACCGCTTGGTTTGAGCAGTCTGCAGCTGGAATTAAGAATGACAGCCCAGATAATGCAACAAATGGCCAAAAAAAGCACCAAAAGCTTCTCCCTCGTGGGGTCCAAACAGGGGGACATTAATCAGGACAGACAGAGGAATCTGTAACCAAACAGGTTTGGCTGTTACACAAGAATACCTTGCAAACATGAAACTAGAGGAAAAGATCTTTATCGTTATCTAGCATGCAAAAACATACAGAAGGGAAACTCAAACAGTATTATGTGCTGTGGTACTATGGTACAACTGCAGATGGATGTGTTAGCTTGTTTTTCCTCATTACTGTCAGTAATTACTGGCACCACATTGAATGTTCAGTAAAAGTACTTGCCTCTGTTTGCTCGGCATCAGGGCTGCTTTTCCCACTACTCTGATTGCTTGACTTCGGTTTTAGTAAGAGTAGGATTTTATGGGGCAAACAGGCCAAGTTGAATCAAAGGACTTAAAAATGAATGAATTTATTTTAAGGAGAATTATAAGGTTTTAGAAAAATTGGTCTTTAGTCATACAGTGGAGTTAATCGCAGTGCCATAATTAGAGCTCAAACAAGGGGAGAAGGCTGTTTCGATGCTTCAAGGTGAAGCAGGTCCCTCAAATTACCTACGTAGCTGATGTTTCTTTCTGTTCCTGCCCCAGTGAGAGGCACACTATGCTAGTATTATCCATAAGAGCACTTTCTTGATTTGCCTATTGTCTTTTTGATCACCACTTTTCTTAGCCCTTGCTCCTAGTCAGTGTCGCCCAATGTGAGTGTGGCTGACAGTGGAGTTGGTGTGCCGAGGGAGAAAAGTTAGTCCCATCCACCTAAATCCAACGCTGTCTGTCCGCTGTGTTTGTAACAGAGCTTATCCAGCTGAGGAAGATTTCATAAGGAAACCCTGTCATGGAGAGGAAGGTCACTGGCATAAAGCCCTCCAGAACCATAGTCACTGCTGTAGCTGCTCTTCTGGTATGAAAAGGCCAATGGGACTACAGAGCCACCAGGCTCATCCCATCATTCTGGCCACACTGTTGTGCCTGACAGAAGTTTAAAAATAGTGTAAGCCATTTACTGTCGTTCATCTCCAAATTCCCAAAGATTTCTACAAAGCTGGGGATGAATTGTCCTTGTCCAACACTTGGGAAACTGAAGCGGAGCCGATGCACTGAGAGACAGACGTTGGGTTAAGAGCAGCAAGCTGTAAGCAGCAGTCAGGATTACACAATTCATTGAATAGTAAGTGCCAGGGTCACATTGTTCCTTCCCTTAATAGTTAAAAAAACCAACCAAACAAAAAACACTATGTTCTGCATGGTTGATGACTTATACATCCTTATTCAAACACGTGCATGCACAAATCTGCTTCAATGAAAGGAAAAACAATATTGTCTATTAATGATCTCTGAATAATTATATTATGCTGTAAGCACTGAGTACAAGAATTCTCATTGGGGGGGAATCATTGGGCAAGAAAAATAATTGTCTCACAATTAACATTAGAGTATTAAAGAAACCAATGTACTTATCATTAAATAGTCTCTCTGTAAGCCGTTGTTTCTTAATAAAGTGCTCGAATCTGAAATATCATCAGGTGTATGGTAATTTGATTCTGATTATGAACCTCTACCTGCTTACTAGAGAATTGCTTGTAAATATTAATAATGGATTCCCACCATGGGAAAGGAAGGTGCAACATTCCCGAATTATAAAAAACAAATCATTAATGCTGTAACTGCCCTCCCCATCCTTTTAGCTATGTCTTCATGGCATCAAAAGCACAATGAGACACTGATGACAAATTATGTGTCATAAAGGAGCTCTATCATTTTTCTTCACTCTCCAGTTGCACCAGTGTTTGCTTAGCCCAGCAGTGGGAGTGAAATTCACTCCTGTGCTGTGGGGTAGGTGAGGTTTTTAGTGGTATTTAGCTTGGGGGTTGATTTGCAGGAGCTCTTCACAAGTTGACTTGCACTCTGTTAAAAATGGCAAATGCAATGCTTTAAAAGAAGATAGGGAATTCTGTACTGTCTACCTACATCCTTCAATTCTGGGACCGGTGTTCATGTTACAACATGCTGGTTTTCACTTGAGGTTGCTTAGTTTAGCCCTCTGAAAGAGTGTTTTTTGTTTTGCTTTTGCTCATCGAGATGGACTCCCTTCCTCTGCAGTCTAATGTTTACATTGCTGATTCTTTTCACCTCCTCACTACTTTTTAGGTTTTTTTACTTGTAGGTAGTCAATCTTCTAGCATGCTACATACTATCACCATAACCTGCCTGGTATATTGGATGGATGGGGAAACCCCCCACCAATAAATAGTTTGGGTTTTATTTTAGTTTTGCTTTGGCCAAAAATACAACAAAAAGCTACAGTTTCCACCATTATGCTACCATTTCAGAACTCCTAATTGCTTCAAGACAGAGAATAAAGACATTTGTGCATACTGAAGTGCCAGCAGGTTTCTACATTCTCCAACGTGGTCAGGCACTTTTTCCACTTTCTAAATGTATCACACTCTCCTATGCACATATCTTGAGAAACTCAGAACTCTATAAATTTTCTCTTAAGTTTCTGGTGTGCCCCAGAACAACCTGTTCTTGAAAAACAGCCACAAAACAAAATAATAATCTCGTATTTTTAATTTTCAAGACAGACAATTATAAATCTGCAGAATGAGGTGAATATCCTAATATTCCTCATATGAAGAATTAAAGAGAATTTTTTTTGGATACTAAGTGTTTGTAATATACCAAAAGTTTTGTCTAAAAGGCAGATGACACGTCCCTTGCCCCTGCACACCTCTGCTGCCCTGTGGCTATCTAGGTCTTGTGGCTGCACTTTCCTTAGACATTGCCTAACACTTAGCCATTGATGTGATCAACTTTTCAAGCAGAAGCCCTTTATCCCTGCTATTAATCATTTTGCAAAGTTACTTTATTGCAGTTAGTGGCAACAAATGCTGGAAAAAAGATCATAGAATCATAGAATCACCAGGTTGGAAGAGACCCACCGGAAGATGCCACATTTGTCCTTAAATGATATGGATTTATGATTTGGTATTGTAGGGTCAGAGTCTACTGGTCTGTCTCCTGGCCTTGTGGAGCTCTTCGTGCCTGCACTGTGCTTTATTCGAAAACCCTTACCTGAGAACTCATGGAACAACAATCAGAGAGACACACTCTGATGATGGTGGTTATTACACTGTCAGCCATTTAAAAAGCTCTTCATGGGAGAAAAAGCTTATTGAAAAATAGGTGAATATATGAATATTTGTGTGGTTTTGTGTGGGTGAGAATTTCTAATGAGGGTTCCAGAAATTTTTTTATACAGATTTTTCTGCAGATTTTATTTCCCCACCTCTTACATGTGTTTTTTGCATAATACTAACACTAACCTTTGAGTCACCCACATCCTGGTATGCATCACCACATTTTCTGTATGAAGCAGAAGACAATCTTTATGTAGTATCAGACACAAACAGAGTAATAATTTGTATTTCTTTCCTCTTTCCTTCGGAAAAGGAGGGCGAGATAACTGTACTGGAAAAGTCTTACACAAAACCTCTTCTGCCAAAAATGTCTTTGGGACAATGGCATCCTCTTCAACCCATTTAGCTCGTGTGCTGTTCAGATACAATTGTTCATTTTAAAAAAGATGTTGTATTTCTCCATTTTCTTCATTTTCTGGCCTACTGTTACTGCTATAGAAGCCAAAGTGACCTCTGCTGTAGTCCTGCCCACCCCACATTAGTGTTGCAAGCAATTGCTATCTTTCCAGCTGTTATGGTTTCCATGGCTTTGGTTCTGTTTTAGGGAGATCTTTGTATTTAATTTAAAGCAAGCCTGTTGGGGCTGAGACAGCTTTTTTGTTTCTTGGCTTGTTTTGGTTTTTTTTTTTATGTCTGTGTGTTGTTTATGTATGTCCCTAGCCCTGCAGAGCTAAAAGAGCTCCATGAAAATATAAAGCCAGGATATGCAACACACTCAAAGTTGGATGTGTTTTTCCCACACTGTAGAACTTGGTCAGCTCTGGATTTTTTCAAGCACCTCAGCAGGTTAGGTGTCTGTTCCCCCTCATCATCTCAGTTGGAAGATCAGTTTGTCTAGGAATATGGACAATATTTCACTTATTTAGATTTCTTAATTTCCCCGAATCTTGACCTATAAGCTTTCTCCAGCCTGGATTGTGTTAGGCTAAGATAGCGAAGTCTTTTAAGCAGTAGAGCAGATGAAACAAAGCTGACGTTTATGCCAGAGTGAAATAATAATAATAATAATGTAATCATATATACTAGCTGTTACTGGTTTTATTGGTTTTAAGGTAGGTAACACAGGTAAACAATAACAACATGAAGAGTCAGCAGGAAGAAAAAATACGCTGATTGTATTCAGGATACTCAAGGCTGTGCTCCTGCTGGACCTCTTCTGTCCAAGTCCATCAGCTGGCACCCCAGGTAAATTCTTTAAGGAGGATGTTGGGATCTGCTGGGATGAGCTGAATGGATGTTTGCCTAACCACTCACAGCCTGGGAAGCATTTCAAAAGATAGATGCTTAGGTGGGTTTTGAGGAGCTGAGTTGAAGTTTTCCATCTGTAAAATGTAAAATTTGATGTTAACACGCTTACGCAGAAGAGGTGTAAAAGTGTTTTATGGAAGTCTGCAGTTGTGTAACTATAGCTACTCTATAGACAACTCTTTACAAAGCTTAAAAAAAAAAAATTAAGGTCTTAAAAAAACCCAAGCAACTAAACATAAGTATTCTGCAAAAATATTACAACCCACCATGGAATTTCAGAAATTTCATTTTATCCAGAATACAAAAAAAACAGGGAGTGGATTATAAAGAACAGTTTTTATCTCCACAGTCCTCATTTATGTGAAGGGGGAGGTTTACAGCAAAAACAAAACCCAGTCCCTTTACGCTCACAAATTGCTTACCTAGAAACCTTAAACTCTCATTTGTAAACCTCTTAATGTTTTGGAAAAAAGGATGTTCCAGTACTGTTTTCACACTAAAGTCTCTGTGTGCCCACAAAATAGATACACATTCAGTCCAAGCTGGTGCAAGGCAATCACAAAAAGAGCACCCAAGGCAGTTAAATGAAGTCATTCTGTCTGGAGCTGGGAGAAATCCCTTGGGTGTTGCTGCTCTTCTAAGAACCCCAAAGCTTTTTTTGCCAGTAATTCAGCACATACCTGACCAAAAAAAAAAAAAAAAAAAAAAACCAGTTGTCTGACCGGTTTTGTTGTTTCAGCTGTGCTGAAGCTGGGGAAGCAAACAAAGCTTTCGCATTTCAATCAAGTTTCAGCTCTTGAGATATTTTCAAGTAAATATTTATCGTGTTGATGCCCTCCGAGTAGCTCAGTTGCAGCGTTTTATATTCAACAAATAGTTTGTTGCTATCAGGAAAAAAATAGCGTATTGCTTACAAAGAGGAAAAAATCTCATCCCTGGGTTCCTTCCCTCCGTTAACACACGCTGCTGGCATGGAAAATACTTGTTTTCTTGTCTCCTGTGCTGGATTTTATAACTACAAAAGGGAAGTCTCGCATCTATGTTTTAACACTTGACCAGATCAATGACTTGTGATATCAAAGCTTCTCCATCTCAATACAATTTGCAGTAAATGTAGGTTATTATTTTTTTTTTTCTGCCTTCAGGAAGTGGGCTGCCAGGCACTGAGATTCTTTCTGCTCCAATAATATAAACAAGCACCGAAGGAAGTCAGGTCAAAGTCTCATCTCTTCCTTTCTACTCCACGCTGTCATTGAGAAGAATAAAGTTTTGATTTGTTTTGCTGCAGGTTTCAAGCTGAAATTAGCAGTAAAATACGAATGCACGTTAGTGTTGTCTTTTCAGTATTTTCAAAAGACCTTCCAATTAACTGGTAATAATCCCAAATGCAGCATTCACAAGAAGCTGCAGCTTTTATTGTGACTTGGCAACTTCAAAGTAACGGCAGCCGTGAGATTATCCAATTGCAATTCTTGGCAGCAGCTGTTAAATCTTAAATTGCTGAAACATTATCTTTGATGCAGTATGATAGATCCTAGCAGAACTGTATGTAGACTTGCACGGAAAAATCTGAAACTTGTGTCCTTTCATATTCCAGCAAAACTAAAAGAATTTAACTAAACAGGGAAAAGGCCTTAGGAAAGTAGCAATCACCAGACAGCATGGAGACAGTTTATCTCTTTGATCAAAAGATACTGGTATTAAATCACAGGTAAACAGGCTTTTGAAGTATACCAGACTATTTAATCTGTAACCACCAACGTAAATTACTTTTTACTCATTTTAATCAGGAAAAGTGAACATTTCAGCTTAGAGAGAAAGTGTCTTTAGCAAGGTGATCGGGTTATCCTGCGAGATTATGATGCGTTTACCACACCCGCTCTAGCAAGGTGCTAAACAGTGTTAAATAACTAGAAAAGTCCTGACTGTATAGAAAACCTTTTATAGGCGTGTCTGTGCAATCTAGGAGTGGCTTTGATTGGTATTTATTCAGACCAGTTATTCAGTTGTTGTGATTAATACATGTGCCCATGGTTTTGTATTTCCCTATACCAGTTTAAAATTTAATGTTCCTGCAGAAGCAGCTAATCTATTGGTGAGAGGCTGGCCTTGCAGAATTGGCAGACAATGTGTAATGTTTCCTGTCACTTCAAGTAAACTTGCATCTTAATTTCAGTCCCTGTGCATCTTTTTTTTTTTTTTTTTTTTTATTTAAAGTTTGAACCGGCCTTTTATTTGCATGCATTTAGCCCCACTGAAACCTCTCTCTCAAAGGGTGGGGTTTGTTTTGGGGTTTTTTTCTGCTTCTTCTAAGTCTATGTATGTAGAAATTCAATTTCTTCGAACAGCTGAGAGGGAATCTGATTTATTGGAGGATTAGGGAGGGTTGTCATAAATTCATGTCTCCTCATTTAGTAACTCAAGCCTGAGGTCACATTGGATGGGGTGCAGTCACAATTTGTCTGTGGTGATGAACTTTCATTATCTTAATATCCCAAACAAGGTACCTGCTAGCAACAAAACCACTTCCTTTATGTCACTGGGTGAAAGAAAAAAATACCTGAGTCTGTGTATTATTATCTGCCTAACTTTAAAAAAACTGCACTTCCTGAAGAAAATGTAGCAGAACAGCTGAAACCATAAGCTCGGTGCTCAGCTGGCTCAGGGGCTGAATACTTGATAGGTTAATATCTCATTATAGTCTTTCAAAAGTTAAATAACTTCATTCCTTTTATCTGGGTTCAGTGGGCTATACTTCAGTGAAAAAGTGAAAGAAAAGAGCAAAAGTAAATATAATAAATTGTCAAGCAAGCAGTCAGAAGACCGGTCTGATGTTAAGGAAGCACTTTGCAGGAAGACATTAACGTCTGTAATATGTGAAATCATTGCAAGACCCTTTTTTTCTCACAGTGAGTTGAAGCAAATTGATGTGATCTTTCTCAAGCCAAGAGAAGGCAGAAGTTATTTTTACACCCCTGCAAATAATCTCTGACTAGTTTAAGGGCATTTTATTACTTAGGTGATGAGGTAAAAGAAGAATGAACCGTATTTTTCACTCTGTGTTAAAGTTCTTGTGGTTCTGTTTTGACTACGGCAATTAAATAGAGGGGTGCTCATACTCAGACTGTTATTAAGGATAAGACGTGGGGAGAAAGTGAGAGATTTTTGAAGGTTAAACATGAAAGCTCTGTCTAAAGGCAAACCACAGCAAAATTCTTCCACTCGGGCTGTGTGGAATATCTGATACCCCTCTCTGTTCCCATTGCCTTCTGCAGAGACTGAGCAGTAGAAGGTGAATTTGGAAGGGAAAAGCAAGATCTGAGAACTTTGCCCTGTAGATTGAAGTGCATCCTGGAACAAAAATAGACAGTGAGTTGTCTGTATTACAGAGTTTTTTTTCTGCCCACTGATGAGGTGTACGCTGTCAAGTCATCAGTAAAAACAATTAATTTGTTCAAGTTTGTATAAGAGAAGTTTCTCCATGTATTTTTAATGTTGAAATAGATCCATCAGATCCCTGATGTGGCCAGACACTAAATTCCAGCAGCATATTGACATTGATTACATATCAAACCAGTTATTATTCGTTACTGATCCTCACCTGTGGAGCACAAACCATTCTGGTGAGGCAGCTCTCACGAGTGACATATTAATGAATAAAAACGCTTCCCCACTCTTCTTAGTGCAGTACGACAGGTCTACAATGAGATGCAATATACACAAATCCCAAGTATTTGAATTAAAATTATAGCTTAACCACGTTAAAGCTACACTGTTCCTTTTTCTGAGCTATACAAATACAGAAGTTAAAATACACAGCTTGGTTAGTATATGCATTCACTTCTGCAAATGGATTTCGGTTTGCCTGTGTGCATATGTATAAGCACTTGCATTTATAAAGAAAGTGTTGATTTCACGTAGCATTATAAGTGATGAGGTACAGCTAGAGTATCTGCAGCTTTAAAAGTGCTTAATTGGGGAAAACGTGTGGAAATCTTCAAACCTGTGTGTGGGTGGTGCCTGAAAGAAGAGCAAATGTCTCAAAAGGCTTCAACGTGCAAACAGTGATCTCTTTCACCTGATGGTTTGGATTGTTTTGACCAGATTAGCTATCGCACTGTAACAAAAAGCACCTACCAAGGGAGTTCAGATAAGCAATATATTTCTGATCCTTTTGTTTTCCTCCTTTTCCCTTCCCCCAGCCCCATGTGTCCCGACCCTAGGAAGAAGCAAAGGGGCATGGCAGAGTTTCATTAGGCTGCTGCAATTAAATCCTTCAGTGGCTCTGAGGAACTTGGGAGATAGCTGTGCCTCTACACGAAATTCAAACAGTCTCTATGCCATCGCTCCTGCTCTAAACTCAGTCCCAGCACAGGAAGAAACCTTTCCTCTGATTCCCTGACAAACTCTGCTTGTCTCTGGGATGGAGTCAGAGTAGGTTCAAGCCTCCCAGGAGCTTGGACACTGTTAAATTTACATCTTTACCACTGGGGCCCCTCCAACACAGGAGGTTCTGTCATTGTTTTCTAGGAGATGTTCAGTGTCTCTTCCTTGTAATGCTTGTAAGCATTTCGAGGGTAAGAAAAAGCAGGAATTTTCTAAATTTCCCACTAGGTGCCTGTCTGCTTCTTGCTACTACAGGTTGTAAAGATTAGGTTCAGTTTGCTAGAGAGAGCTATGCTGTGTTGAACATACTTTAATCCAGAGTCAGGGCACTCAGCATCTGATGAAAGAGCCATATATCTGTCTTGCAGCCAGTGACAGTCCAGATGTACTTTTCTTTTATTACAGTATGCCAATAATAAACTGTCTTTGCTAATAACAAGAAGATTTTATGAACAGTTTTCCCTGAAGCCATTCAGAACAGAATTCTTCTTTGAGTCATTTCAAATCAAATAATTGTTTTTCTCATGAAATGGCTTTCACTGAGCCTACAGCTGTACCAGAATTGGGGGAAGGAGGGGTAAAAATTTCTTTCCTGCTAATACCAGTGCAGTTTCAAATTTTTAGGAAGAGTGAAAAGGAGTATAAAGCAATTATAAAGACTAAGAGTATAAAGACTAAGTTGTAGAAGGAGGAATTGCCTCTAGGCTACTTAAGTCCTGGCAGTTCCTTGGCACTTCGACCTGTTCAAAAACAAAAAAAAAATTAAAAACAAAGCTGGAATTGTTAACATTCTTGCATATGTAGAAACTGGTGCTGGTAAAACTTGAGTGTTGGCATAAATATGTACTTATATCTGTGTACCTGCATGCATAAAATCCAAGTATGACAGTCCTTAAGTAAATGTGCACAGGCAGTTACCTGCAAAGAATTCAGCTGTGGTCTTGTGCCTCGACAGGAAGATGGTATTTGTTGCTGGTTTCGTGGAGGGTTAGGTGCCTTTCTGTGCCTCAGGTTTTAATCTGTAAACTGGATCTGGTAGCTCTGCACACAGGAAAAAAAAAATGTCTAGTTATTAACCGCTAATTGCAAATAGTACTTACTGAATAATTTTGAATAGCAAATATATTTTAGGTAATTCAGATTATTTTAATTGGAGAAGATAGGAATATAAATCATTTGTCTGGAATCGTTCAGCTCTGATAACTGCCATTGTATAATGTAGACCATGAATGTTATCCTGTGTAATTAAGACACAGAACAACTTTTTAAAACAATCAATCAATTATATTTTAACAGAAAAAAACCTAAACCAAAATAGAAAAACCTCAGCTCTCCCAGAAAAACCTAAACCCAGAACTGCTGGGAAGGTTTTATTGAAGTTTGCAGTTGTTGATTATGGAAATAATCGATTTTATTGAAGGAAATAAAATTCTTTTGCATGAAACAGACAACCCAAACCATTTTAGCTCTGATCTATAATCACAGATTTTGCTGGTTTGTCTTCTACGTCTAAAATATGAATTAAAAAATTGAAATCCAGACTAAATATGTTTTGAGTACTTAATTTGTTACTTCTTAAAGTTTCATGCAGCAAACCACTGGTTTTAGGTCACTGAAGTCAGCTGGGCTCAGTGTGAGACCTGCCCATCCGATTCTCTTTGCCGGATCAGAGACAGTTTTTATCTGCGACAGTGGCTCCGAGTTTCAAAGCACAAGCTACGACGATAGTTTTACAACTCTGGCACTTTCAGACTCGCTGAAGCAAAGAACACAATCTTTAAATCCAGCTGAATTCAACACTTGTATTTATTAACAAAGTGGCACCCAGCCAGAATTCTGAACACGTAACCTGTTTGGTCATAATGCTGCCTTTGTGAGGATATCTGAATTTCTGGAATTCAGACCCACCAATTTGCTCAATGAACCAGAAAGCATTTCTATTTCTTGGCAGAAGGAATTAGAAAAAAAATGACCAGGCTTGCAATTTTGGGGGGGGGGGGGGGGAGGCTGTGATAAAATTATTTTTGAAGTTTATTCTTCTGAGTATTGGGTTGCTCCTGTACATTCCAGTCATCTATGGATGACCACATTAGGAAAAGAAAAGAAGGTACTGAAACAACAGCAAATGCTGTAATTTCCTAGTTTCTTTTTCCTAGAAATAACCTTGGAAAAGCCTTCTAAATAAAGATGGTGTGTGATGCAGGAAATTTGTTCATGTTCATGAGATTTCGATAGTGTGGATGAAGAGACTCTAAAAAGATCAACAAAGGATGTTTTATGGCTTTTAAAATTATTCTTTTCTATTATAAAATCTGGCAAAGTGGCACTGGGCAAAAGGAGGGGGTTGCTGACCTATAGGTTTGGTTTATTTTAAGAACTAGGCACTTCTTTTAAAACTTATTTTGCCTTTAATTTTTTCTCTCTTGTGTTTTTGTTTGTTTGGTTGGTTGGTTGGTTGGTTGGTTTTGTCTTGTTTGGGGTTTCTTTAAGAGCAACAAAGCTTTTGTCCTCTCTGAAGAAGTGTGAAAATGCTTGTAGTAATTTCTAGCATTACTTGAATTGGCAGGGGGGTTTGAACTTTGCCAGAACATTACTTTATTAACATGCAAGTAAGGAATATTTTAAATTGCTTAACAAAAATAACACCATTTGTTGTACTCTATTTAGGTAAAATTCCCCTCCCTTCTTTGACTCTTGGTTTTCCTGGCTATTATACTACTGTTACCTTAAGTCTCTCTATCTATCAGAAAGTGTTGAGGTTTAGGAGCTGCATTTCAAAATAAAATTAGCCAACAGACGAAGACCCTTAGAATATATTTTTCAATAAAAAGGCCATGTATACTGCTTGTATCCATGAAAATTAAGGGAAGACAATTTCTATATTTTTAGTGGCATAACCCTTATAATTCTGTTCTTGAATTTTGGTGATAGATTTAGAGGTACTTAGAAAACATCCATGGGGTTCTGATAACCCCAGTGAATTCAGGCTGAGGCTTCACCTATGCAGTATGAATTAAGGAGTTGTTTTGATGATTAATTGAGAAGTGTTCCCCGAACTTCAAAGAGTTAATTCCCAAATAAATTAACTCACTTTAACACCTGACAATCTGTTCACATTGCACAAAAGTCTGGTTTGAAGCTATAAATACTTCATGACAGCTTGTAGATGCTCCTATAAGAGGAGCCCTGTAGTGATTGGTCCAGGAAAACTGGATGCAGAGGTGAACACAGGGTGTCCAGGATTTAGGCAAGTCTAGTTATTACCCCTGGTTGTTATCTGACTTTCACCTTCTGTTTGGTACCTGCATCTGGTATTTGGATTTTCTCTACAAGTCACGTACCTGGATTGTCAAAGAGCTGGGATATTTTACACTTTGATCAATCAAGTTCAGGTCTTCTAGGGGCTATCACAGCGTAAGTTGTAAACTAAATTGTGAATTTATAAACACAACCCCCAGTCAGCTAGTGGTACACAAACCACTTCAAGCTGGTGCACCAAGGAAAAATAGCACGTCCTGCTACCTTCTTACCCCAGGGGAGATGAGAGTTGGCCACATAGTACTCGCAGCTCTGTAGCTGCCACTGTGTTCTCTGACAAACGAGAGGAGATGTTTGGGAAAGAGGCATGTTTTCGTCATGCAAACTAGCATAATACTATGTGCTTCTGCTCTCATGGTCCAATGCAATCGTGGCCTTAGGAGAAAATAGTAAAGTGAGCTGCATTTGGGAACTTCTTGGTTACATGGTTGGGAGGTTGTGGAGAGGAGGGAGCTGGGCTCTTCTCCCAAGTGACAGGGGACAGGACGAGAGGGAATGGCCTCAAGCTCCACCAGGGGAGATTTAGGCTTGAGATTAGGAAAAAATTCTTCACGGAGAGGGTGATTAGGCATTGGAACAGTCTGCCCAGGGAGGTGGTTGAGTCACCTTCCCTGGAGGTGTTTAAGGTGAGGGTGGATGAGGTGCTTAGGAGCGTGATTTAGGGATTGATGGGAATGGTTGGACTCAATGATCCAGTGGGTCTCTTCCAACCTGGTGATTCTGTGATTCTGTGAAAAGCAATTTTAGCACAGCTGGCTGATAGAGAGCTTATTAAGTTTCATGACAAGATACCGATGTTTACTTTTTTTTTTTTTTACCTTTAATTTGGAATGGAAATAAACACTATTCCAAGACTTTCCATGGCATGGAGAGAAGCTGTGGCTTCATGGCATTATGCCTGGAAGGCTGACAACAGGTTAGCTACCTTAGAAGACTTCAGCTTTGTTCATCTGTGGACTACTGAGGATAAGAGGAAAGCATCTAGCAGACAAGTTCACTCAAATCTAAGGCAAAAATTGCACGATTTCCATATCATGTTTCAATCTGAACATATCAGCAAATATAGTCAGAGACCAATGCTATGTCTTATTTTTATTTTTGAAGCCTTTCACTTCCTCTTTTAGTGTCTCCTTGGGCTTATTTGTTCTAATGCTGTTTTGTTACCGTGTATTTCATGTCCTTTCAAACATAAATGGAGAGCCAAATACTACAGGTGGATGAATTAATTCTGAATGAGTAAGACGCTGTAATATCAGCTGTTTCAATGGATGACTCTCTTCTGTATTTTTAATTGTTGGTCACAAACCAGAAACGCACTATTGCAGCTGCTGCACCAAAACCAACAGTCTCTGTCCTCCTGTCCTTTGCATCCTTCTGACCATAAATTTAGACAACGCGTGTGATGGCAGGAGTGGGAAAGAAGGCAAAGACCGCATAGAACAAGAACCAATCCTTCACTTCAGATTTGACTAACAGAAAAAAAAAGGTTGTGGTTTGTTTTTTTTCTTTTTATTTCCCTCTATTTCCTTGTCTTTGTTTCTGTATCACTTCACTTCTCTATGTCTTGTTTCTGCCCTCTTTGAGTATCACTTTTCATTGCTAATCACCCTCTCACCTTTCCTCCTCACGCCCTGCTCCTGGTGAGTGTGCAGCCTGCCTTTGCTGCCCAGGTTTGACAAGGCTGGTGATGTTGCATCTCTGAGTAACCAAGGCTTGTAGTGTTAGTAATCTACACTTTCTTTAGATACCGCGTGAGCTGAAGTACGGGCTTTTGCGTAAGGGATAGTTTTCTCACTCTGTGTCATTGTCTCACCTGTATTTACATTTCTGGTATAATGTACCCAGGTGACTGTTTCACTTTAGAATCCCAGACAGTGGCTTTTGTCCTAGGTTTTTTGACTATTACTTCAACATATGTGGCTTAAAACTGGCTAAACACTGGTATCTGTGTTTACCCTTGTTATTTCCATTTTAATAAAGAAGTAAGGAAGGGGCTGCCAGAAAGATCTGGAATAGGAATATGGAGCAGATCTCTGAGCAGAAATATAAAATGAAAGGCAGAGTGATGAATGCACTGTGGAAGAGTAAGGAGCAGGGGCAAAGTGTCCCATTTAGGTAACCATGTCTGCTAAAAGGTATCTGAAGAAAATCTTCACCATTTTTCCCCCTCGCAGAATGATTACTGGATGCCACATAGACTTGAAAAAGCTGTTTTTTCCAAGATTGCAGGTGTGTAGTTTCTGTCTACACTAGATGTTGTGAACAAAGGGATGGGAAAAAAAAAATCACACTCTCAGACTCATAAGGCTGTAGGATAATTCAGATTGGAAGGGACTGAGAAGGCTACTAATGGCCTCCTGCCATTACATAAGTTCCCCTGTGTTTCTGTCACAATCTTGATTAACAAATAAATAGGACCCATTTTACAGATGTGCACCTGATTTATTTGCCAGAGAATACTGGGAGTGGCTTGTTCAGACTTCCAAAGACCAAGAAACTGTATTTGGCTGCTGCGAGCAGATCACTATTTAAACATTAGCTTGACTCCAAACACTCCCTTGGAGGTCAGGCAGCCCAGTAAGCCAGAAGTAAATGACCCACTGGAGAACTGTTCTGGCAGTCTAGACATGGGATTTTGCTTCTAACACTGGTTATTCAGATTTACCGCTGTAGTTCAATTACAAGTTCTAAGCAGTCAGTGTAGATTTGTTGTGCTGTTGCACACTTGCTGTGGCCTGTTCTGTTGCAAATCTTAGTTTGGTTTTCTGGATGGGAATATAGGCAGGATGCTTCAGTTCTCTTCTTACTGGCAACACTGAAGTGTGCCCAGCTTAATATGAGGTTTTTCCTCACCTGTGCACAGATATATCCTTGCCTCTTCCCTTGTGTTGGCACTGACGCTTGCTTATAATTTCCTAGAGCCTGAGTATCAGAAGAAAATTGTTAGTATTAGGTTGGTGTAGCTCCTGAACCAGATCTCTGTGGCCAATCTCTGCAGCACAAGCTGGCATAGCGGGGCGGGGGGGAGTTTGCGGTGGGGTGAACAAAGGGACTGGTTGAGCTCTAGTGTCAGACTGAAGTCTTTGTTGATATTTTTTAGTTTAATGTGAGAGGCCCTCCTTGGAAAACCAAATTTGTATTGCTCAGTTGTTTGGCACACTTCCAATTATGCTGATTGCCTTTTATTGGATATTACAGATTTTAGCTGTATTTGATTAAAGCATTAGGTTGATTTTTTGTTTTGTGTTTTTTTTTTTTACTAATGCTTAGGAGCAGAGATAATTTGTTCTTCCTAAGCAGCAATATTCAAAACAAACAAACAAACAAACCAAAACAAACAAAAAAGCCCGACCAAAAAAACCTTGTTGAACCAACATTCTCTTGCCTAATTTCATTTCTTGACTTTATCCTTCTGAAGCTAAGACCAGAATCTGTGTATCAGACCTTCTCATGGTCTCATCTTACTGAGGAGGAAGAGTAAATTAATGGAGTAAGACTCACAGACTTGAATTTTGAGATGTATAAGCACGCATGCAGCACGTACGAGTGGAGAACCACACCAGCATCCTACCTTGCCGTGGGCACACGCTAGCCAGGCATCCCTGGGCTGCCTTCTGTTATGCAACGGAGATCTGCTCATAGAAACTCCATGGCCAGTATTATAGTTTAAAGCAGCGCATATCTACAGCCTTATTGGTGAAATACAACGAAACAGCAATTGTTGGCTCCCGCTATGTACTTGCCCCTGCATAGAGCAGAGGTCAGAAGTAGGAGAGAAACAAGCTTATGGTTTTGATTTCATATTAAAATGTTTTATTGTGGCTTCATTTAATGTCCAGGGTTCTACAGTTGAATCGCACATCATTCAGCCTATTAATTTCCTGTAATAAAAATATAAGTGCTCAGATAAAGAAGTTCAAAGACCTTTTCCTGAAAACCATGGGGTAAGGGAGAGAAAAATCTTCTCTAGACTTCTTCCAGCTCTTAAACAAGTCTACAGTGTTAGATTATTTGTTTGTATGGTGTCCTTCATTGTCACCATCTTCTGATCGGAGGCTTTTGAAGTCTATACTTTAACATATTCAGTAACTTGACAAAGTCCATTTGCTGAGCTGGCTGGAAGAGGCACAAACCGCTGTGTTATCCACGCTGGGCGCAGGTGGAGCCGCCGCCTTCAGCAGCCCCACGGCAGGAGTCGGTGTGGGGGCACTGGGAACTGCCTGATGGAGTGACCACCTTCGTCAGACACGTGGGCACTGAGAAAAATATCCTAAGCTTGAATGGCTGTGGAACTGAGGCAACGAGGAGTGCTTTGGGCAGCTTCATGCTATACATTTATTTGTTTACCTTCAATCCCCGGTTGCATAACTGTCTGATTCTTCCAAGGAGCAACCCAGTTTTGACTTCTGTCGAAATCAGAGACGCACGTGATTTAGAAGGTACAGGCCATGCTCTGAGGAGCTCGCTTTCTCCCGCACGGGGATGAATTTGCCAGGCCACCATTGGGCGTGAAGGTGTCCCGATTACTGAAAGCATCAAGAAGCCATTGGAGCCTTTCACTGGATTTCTCTTACTTAGGACAGTCAGTTATAGGGCTAGTTTAACTGGAATGATAAACAAATTACCAGAAGTCTTTATTTCTGCGGTGGGTTTCGCCTGTGTTCTCTAAATCCCACAGAGGCCCTCACGAAACCCCAACAGAGGGAGCGGCAGCAAGCACAAAGCACGAATAAAGAGAATGCTAAAGCTGGGCTGCATAACCCTGCTTGATGTGCGGTCTCCTCTGATATCACAAACTTTTTCTATTAGGAAAAAGAAGCCAGAAGCCTTTGCCTACCAAAAAAGAATCTTTGATCTAAGTCTTTTATGTTTCTCTCTCCCCACCAGCACCACCCCCCCTTGCTAAAAGGAGCCATGCCAGCATTATAGAAATAGCATCTGCAAAACAATTTTCAAGCTGGCGTTGAATGCATCTTACTTTTCAAAAAAAAGCAAATTTTTCACATAATGTCATGTGGTGACTTTTGTGATGTTGCGTTTTTTAATGGCCTATGTGTATAAGATCAATGTCAAAGACGTAAACCCAACAAACAACTGTAAATATTTGCCTTGAGAAAGCATCTGGTATATCCTGTAATTCTTGGCTCAAGCCTCTTAATCTGGAGACAGCTTAATTAGTTGTTAGTGGACTAAAGCAAAGAAAATCTTTTAAAAATAAATTAAATAAACAACATGAGGACTGATTTTTATGAAGTGCTATAGTTCACAGTGGCTTTTGTAGAATTTAAGGGTGCTCATCATTCTGAAAACTGGGCCCTGAGCTCACAGTTTGAAAGATAAAATTTCAGCAAAGTTCTTGGCACTGTATGAAATCACCCAGTGGAGGGGTTTCAGAAATTATTGGCGATGCACAGTCCCCTAATTCCATATTTATTTTCCTAAATATGTGGCTGTCGTTTCTGGAATACTGAATTACCTTCAGCTTTGCTGCTTTTTGGTCCTAAGGACAGGATATTATTTTGGAAGATGGAGGCAAGTCAATAGATTTCCCTTTTGTGAAAAAATCTGATGTATTGATAATTTTTTTATTCTAACAACATCCTTAAATATAACTAAGGTTAGTGAATACAATAATAATTCCATTGACATATAGTTCCAAATAAAGGGTCTGGTTTTTTTCCAGTGAGCTCGACGAGTATGGAAAAAGCCCTAAGCATTATTGAGGACAGTTTACTGGAGTTTCTATTCAGCATTCAGCTGGGATTTCAATTTCTTTTTAAAAATATTAGACCATATAAGGAGTGCAATAGAAAATAAAACATAAAAAGTTAGTGTCGTGATGTCATGTACAATACGGTATTTAATCTGACTTCAGCAAGACGTATTAATAAAAAAGGTGGCTAAGAGGCAAGTGGCATGTTTAAAATGGCTAAAGGAATTGCTTTTTGCAGTGCAACGCCCATATTCCATGGAACTCATTATCACAAGATGTTCTTGGAGCCAAAAAAAATGTTAGATGTGTATCAGAAATAGCCATAGGTACATGAGATAGGACAAGAAAAGAAGTTACAGCTTCTCAAGCTCCAAGGCATAAGGCACTGTTAACAGATGTCTGTTAGAAAGTATTTCTGCTATTGATAGGGTGTACGAGATCCTTGAACATCCCAGACACTAGACTGGCCAGCACTAGGGTGAAGCTGCTTATCTAGTGAGGTCTTATTCTATATTGTGGGGTTTATACCTACATGAAGCGGTAATTTCTTCAGCTAAATAGAAGAGTGAATTTACTGCATCTTGGGCAGTTCTACTTTTGATTAGCTGAGTGTTTTTCCTAGCTGGGAGACCAGGACGACTGCAACAAGGCTGTTCTGGATTCATTTGTTCTTACAGGAGTTTGTTCTCTACCTAACCAAAAGGGGTTCGGGTCTTCACTGGTGATTTACAGTGATATTTACACAGAACAAGCACTTCGGAGCACGTGGGGTTTGTGGTGGCTTTTTGTTACTCTTCTGAAAACAGAGACCATCACATTAAACCCTAATTTAAGAATTTTCACTAGCAGTTTTGCCTGTGCTGTTAACAAACTGTAGATGCAAATATTGTTCCCACTGCATGGCTCCTGAGGAGAGTGTTTCATTGATATGTTAATATCTTCTTTTCTCTCATTTCCATGACCTAAGATCTAAACAGCCACACTATTAGATACAGTATTTGCATGAAACAAAAGTAACATATCATTCTTAGTTAGAAACTAAGCTCTTTCTGTAAGTGCTTTCCGTAGGGACACTTGGGCTAAGAAATATTTTAATGTGTGGGAGTTTTCGGGCAATAATAAATAACACATTTTTATGCAAAGTAATATAGTATTTACAGCTGTGATAGTCATGTTGCTGTTTGTCTGTTGTCACTCTTACTAACATTAGAAGTAAAGTAGATGTCATATAAATCAGGGCATAAATATTAATTTATAGCCTCGTAACTCAGAAGTATTAGTAAGTGGGGAAAAAAATCAATAATCACAAAGCAGGATGCTTACAACTGAAGAGAATTTGAGTGTTATGTTACACCAAGAAGTAGGGTGAATAATTAGAAATCAGTTATGTGCCCTGAGTGGGATAAAATATTTAGCTGGAATTTGGAAGGCTCTGCGTTGTTCAGAATACAGAAACTGCAGTCGCAATGTACCGAGTGAAGATTAATTAGAAATAAACTACTCCATAGGGTTTGTAATTGGAGTTAAGAAGTCTCTGTTCTGTGATACTGAATTAATTTGCGATCTCGAGAAAATCATGTAATCCGTGCTTCAGTGTTTCTACCTCAGCCACGTCCACATCGGTAACTTCCTTGATAAAACTGCTTTTATTAACAGGCTTTACGTAGCACCTTTTGAGGAACTGGCCTCTGCTGCCTGTGGTCAAAGCAGCTGACGTAGAATAAAAATGCTGAAATTCAGCAGAGCTTGGGCTAAACAGAGACTCCCACCTTTCATGCATGCAGCTGAACAAATTCTAACACTGGTGGGAATGACTAAATTTCCCTTCTGTAGGCAGATGCAGTAGATGACAATGCTTCAAATTTTCCCAATGAAAATACCCCCAAATATTTTAGATAATAGGAAGTATTTCTTCATCAGAAATCTCACCCAGACACCAAATAGCTTTTAACGAACTGTAATGCTACTCATTCTACAGTCGTTGACACACACCCTAAACATTTTTACTGTAAGTCATTGCTTGAGGGTTTTTTTGTGTGAGTTTGTATGCGAGCACTCCAAATGAGTCATTAGATAACGATTAAAAATAAAGTGTCCAATCTCTTTAAATGACATCACATAATGCGTGTCCGAAATCTGTATGAATCAAATCCATCAGCATGGCACCTATTTCAAACCTCCACTAGAGCCGAACAAATAGAGTAATTGGTATGAAAGAATTTTAAAGTATGTAGATCAAGTGATTTTCTCTCATCACATGCTCCTTCTTGACTTCAGAATGAGAAATTTCTGCCTTAGATGTCGTTTTGCTTAGTCAACAGATAAAATAAAATAGTAAAATAAAATAAAGTAAAATCTAATCAAATAAAATTTAGTGATTAAGATAGAACTTTCACCGTAGGAGCCTCATGTAGCAGTTCCATGAGCACTTCTATACTTATATAAGCATATAAAAGCAGTTACATATAATTGTCAATTTGGAGAATCCACAAAAAGTGTATTTTAACTAAGGTATAGCCGGTGGTTGTGATAGCACTGCAGAAGTAAGAGTATTCAGGGATCTCACGCCTGGATTATGACAAGTTTTCTGTCATGTACTCTCCGATTTGCCCATCTGGGATAGCAGCACCTGTTCAAAGCACCAAGAGCCTTCTAGCTTCATACACCTACACCTACACCTTCTTTCCCAGCAGGCTCTTATAGGCAGATGCGGCACCTTTGATTAGGGTTTAATGTGTTGGTGTATTGCACGTACAAGTGGAACATCCCAGTGTTTCAGTACCAGTTGAAGGGTTCACAAAGCAGGTTGAGTAGTGTCCTCGCAGTGTGCCAGGCATTATGTATATATTGGGACTCTAGTACGTGTCTTATTTATTCATGGTTTCTGTTTCTGACATCCCAGCACAGACCTATTTCCTCACTTGTCCCAAAACACAATTATCCTTCTTACAATGGAGAACAACATTCTCAACAAGCAGCCCGTTTTGTTTATGGAGCAGGCTTTTTCACTGGGAGGGTACTTCTGAAAATGAACTATCCAAAGGACTCCTCCTTAGAACAAGAGCCAAAAAATCTCTCTTAACTGAACTTCAGGATTCGCAAAGCAGAGCTCTGAACTGAAGCCCTTAACTTCTTGATCCTGCACTGACCCACACTGTATGTGCACAGCAAATATTTAGCTTATGTGATTCAGGTATGCAAAAATCTAGAAGCATTTTAGTGCACGGACACTGGAGAAGAAAGTAAAAAAGAAAAAGCAGATCCATACGTGCCAATAGTACTACACAGGACAACGGACCAAACACCTTCCAGTGCTTGCACTGAGCTTTTGTCTCACTGTGCTTACACGCAGTTATGTTAAAAGAGAAAGCAGCAGGGGTTACACTCCTTTCTTTTTTTCTTCTTTCCGTTCTTCTTCTTTGTGGTGTGCATGTCAGCACCTTTCATTTGACGGCTCTCATGTATGTCATTTTCTACAGTTAACTGAGAATTACACCCAGCATTCTCATGACCGAAGTCTGAGGCTTCCACAGAAAGTTAAACAGCTAAAGCATATTTCAGTCTGCTAGTAAAATATAGGCTGTCTCTTTTTTTTTAATAGATAAATCACAGTATTATATGAGGATCTGTATGTAAGAAAAGCATAATGCCCCTGAAGCATCTTTAAGCAGAATTATGGTTCTGTACCAAGCTACCAAAATGGTTTATAGAACTAAATCCTCCAACGATCGCTCCATCGAATGTTCCTGAGGACCAGGGGTTTGCGTGGGAGACTGATGTGCATAACTATGCTAGAAAGATCCAATCCATATTGCCACCAGCTCCCTAGTGACCAGACACCTGCAAAGTGAGAGATTATTCACCCCCTGGCAACTGCTTCTTCTGCAGCAACTGGATCATTAAGTGAAGTTTTGTACTTTAAAAAAATGCTTGGTTGTTGTTCTCATGGTTCCTGGTTTGTCGGGTCGGATGAACGTGGTCTGACACCTGTAAGCTACGCGGCTGCCCAGACCCTAGAGCCAGATGTGGAGTGTCTGGGCTGGGAGGGCGCGGGGAAGCCGAGTTTACGCTTGTGCAAGCGTGCTCACGATATATTTATGCTCACAATATTTATGTTGCAGCCCTCTGGCCAGACAAGCTCGGAAACCCATTTGCCTCTTCAAATCTTCTTGCTTTGAAAAAGATAGGGACTTACTCTGCAGTTCTGGCCTTGCCTGGAGTCAGTTATTATGACGAGCATGTGAGATCATCACAGTAGGGAGCTGGGACCCAAACAAGCGGAGAATATTAATGTCTTCCTCCTAACCCTCCTTTCTTTTGACTTTTGCATTTTACATCGTGTTTTTCCTCAGTGCTAATAAATAAAAGCCAAGCCCGAGTTCTATTGTTGCTCTTTAAAATTCACAATCCCTTAAATTTAATATGTTACTGTAAAATAATTGGATTTGTGAATAAATTGCCAGAGGTTTGAGGTTCGGTTTACATTTATCTTACGTTTATCAACTCCTTGTGAGCTGCCACCACCTTATAGGATCAGCTAAATACACAATGTCCAGGCTGCTGTTTCAGCAGAGTGTGAAAGGCTTGTCCACTGTAATTAACATATTTCTTGAAAACATTTAGACATCAGCATTTGAAACCCTGAATGTACTAAACTTTCCTGCTGCCCAGGTGGGGCTGTCTGGGGGGAAGAAGCACACAGTAAGAGATGCAAAATAAAATAAGACTATTTTTTTAAAAAGCACCTCTGCTTTCTTCAAGGAAACCGGACAGTTTCTTAATTCTTTGCTTTTTTTTTTTTTTTTTATTTTATTTATTTACTTCATGCCATTATTTCCTTGAGGGGAAAAAGCTGCTAGGAATGAATTCTTATTCAAACCTCCCAATCAAACGTGCACTCTATCATCCGCCCTCGGTTGGGTCCAATGTGATAGGAAGAGCCCTCAGGACAAAGGAACTGAACACAAAAAGGCATTTGGAGAATCATTAAACCACAATCGAGCCTAATTGCTTCGTATTGGTTGAGAAAACATCCAACATATTTAACTTTACCAGACAGCTGGTATGTGGAACCCTTAACTGTTCTTTAAAGAGTTGGTTTGGCTTGTTTTGGTGGGGTTTTTTTTGTTTTGTTTTGATTTTTTTTGGATTATTTTATTATTATTACACCTGAGATTAATATTTTAAACTCTTTGGAGTAAATTCCACTCTCAGAAACAGCAAAATAAAATCTGTAGTGAGTGTATCGCTAACTCCTCTAGTTTGTGCTTGTGGCTTTCTGATTCTGTTTGGGGACTTTGTATTCAGCTAATAAATAATAGTGGAGTGACATTTGGCCTTAAATATGTATTTAAATGAGTCACCTTGGATGAACCAGACTGCTCTTGCTTAGAAGGAAGGAACATTTAAGGAGATGTTTTTCTACGTGGCTTGTGCAAGGCTTTCTTGTCTGAAGTGTAGTTTATGGGTGCAAATTTCAGTAGTCTGAACCTTGCTTTATCTGATCTGTAGGTGCATTCCTTGGGGGGGAAGTGACTATTCAGATTTTTTTTTTTTTTTTTTTTTGCATGTGCAGCAATGTGGTCTAAAAGAAAGCTGTAGGAAAACAGGCACTGGAGGGGTGGAATGCCTATTTTTTAATGTTTTAAATACTTCTCTTTTTCTGGCAAAAAAGAAATAGGAGATTTTCATAAAAGTGAGATTTCCTCACGCTTACCTGTAGACAAACCACCGCTGCCCAGTGGATAAGGCTGCTGGGGTTTTCCATTTGCTTTCAGGCTGGTCAAACTAAACTTCTTTCCAAGAGTCTGGCTATTTGTCTGGACCCCAGGTGCCTCTCCAAAGTCTCTTGAATATTGTTATTTAATAACGTAAAGTTGTTTGATGGAATCCAGGTTTAAGTGTTGCAACAGGGTGCACTTTCTACTAGTTCATCCTTAGCCCTTTTAGTAACGTTGACCTACTCCAGGTGGAGTGTTTTTTATTCTGTAGTCATAAGTGTCAAAACCAAGAATTGCCAGAAAGACGTTTCATGGATTCTTCTTCTCTCCTCTTTTTATATCACTTTGCTTAACCAGAAGGGATCACAGCTGAGATATTGTAGAGCGGCCACTGCATTAGCAAGAGGAACCATTTCACAGCAATCCTAGTGTTAAAACCAAATGGTGGCACAAAGGGCTCTGCTCATCATTCATTCCCCAGCTGTCTTTTTGCCTTTGCCACCCTCCTTGTTCTCCTCCTCCAATAAAACCTTTCACTTACTGAAATTCAAAAAAAAAAGGGCTTAATCCGCCTGTCCCTGCAACATCAGCCCCACAGGTTAATGCACACTTCAATAGTTAAAATCAAAGAAATGTGCCTTCTTATAATGGGGCCTTTTTTTAAAAAAAAAATCCTATACATCTATTTATAAGCCACCTAATCTCAAAAATCCTTATTACCTATCGTGTTACTTTAAATCATGGACATGAAGGAAAGGGAGTCTTGCCATTCAATTATCCTTCTTGCTTTAACAAGGTGTGTATAATAAATGAGCAGTTCTTAATTGACTTCAATGCAATTTGACACTATGGGAGTAGGAGGGAGAGGGAGCCAGAAAGAAAGAAGACATGAATCTTAAAGATGTTAGGCAACGCAGTTATTTATAACACGAGACATTATTTCATGACATAAAACTAATAAATATTTCAATAAATAATATTTAGTGGAAAAATATTTACAAGCAATGTTTTGCAAGTAATTTGTGTTTTACAGGGTTTTGTGTTGTCACAGATAATATTTTATCATTAGTTAAACAGTAAAATTCTCAAGATTTTAACAGTCATTACTAAAGAAGCATGGTTAAAAATGTAATTTCCTGCTTTATGGGTTTCTTTCTTTAAATTAGACTTTATAAAAACAGATAATGCAATAATAAAATCCCTGCTCATAAATATTTTATCTGGGCAACGAATGATGCAGAAACAACATTCAATCTGTGTCTCTGATTTTAGCTGGATTTAGTCAGTATCTCTAAGGTGTTTACAAGATACTAGGAAGGTCTTCAAAACAAAACATTTGTCAGTATAGTCATGCTGAATCAGGTTATGACATTTTTGGGTGCCCATTTTTAATGCGAGCATAAGCCTTCAGGCTGTGGTTTTTAGAGGAGCTTTAATCTGGCATAAATCCTGTGCGTGTTCATCCTCAGCCAGATCGTTTCCCTGGCATCTGCGCCAGCCCCAGCCAGGGACGACAGGGAGACGTGGTGCCACCATTCCTTGTGGAAAACTAGACTCTGGATGGCTTCCCTGGGAGCAGCAACTGCAGCGAAATGCCTCACAACTCCACAGTTCCCTCTGCCTGAACTCCCTGGTGCGTTTCGGTAACGCCACGTCAGCTTTTTCCCCTCTTTGCACAAGTCTGATAGAGGTGAGCTCCAGCCGAGGGGCGAACACCATGGGCACAGCTCAAGAACTGCTTGAAAAACGTGTTTGACCCTCAGCAGCAGAACAATGCCCTGCACTGAAACCTGCCAGTACGGTGAATTCAGCACTGAAACAGCTAAAGCTTCCTGAACTCCGCTGCAATGATTTATCTGTTCAACCATACTCCTTCCTACTAGCTACGAAAAGCAGTGTGCGAGGGGAGGAACGCGTGTGCGTGCGTGTGTTAAACAGTTAAAGCTGTTCCCTGCTTTGCCATAGTGTCTCTTGAGCCAAAAAAACTCCTGGGAGAGGTAGTTTGCTTGCATGGATCTGCTTTTAAAAATGGGTTTTGCTAAATGGTCTTACCATACATTTTTTTCAAAACTAGTGTCACTTTCAGTTAGAACAGGCAGTTTTGCCATTCTTCTCCACCCGCAACTATTTTTTCTAGCATTGTAACTTCAAATATATCTTTCAGCCTCTGCCCCCAACAGAGCTGGGCCAGGAGCCAGAGCGCAGTAATTCTTATCAAAAGATCACTTTCAAACTTTAACCATGGGAGTAAGGTGTTACAGATTCTTAGATCTAACAAGAATGTACTTCCATCCCCTGACTTGAGCAGAACCAGGCTTGTCAGTGCTCAGGAAAAATGAAAAGCCACTGGAGCAGCGCGGTGTCGCTTGCAGGATGCATAATAGGCTCTGTCAGCCCTTTCAATCATTTAGGTATGATTTGCATCAACGTTTACAGCTGCTGACTATTTACAGTTACACAGCTATTGTGTCTTCCATCAGCTGGTAAATGAACAGGTGTTTACCATTGTACAGCCTGGAAAACAGAATGATAGTTGTGAACCCACAGTACTCAGACTGGAAAGCTGTTCCCTTAAGGAAGCAGTAGCGCTGAGTATTGATATAAATTTAGCTAAATTGCCTGACAACCTCTAATTTTAATACTGACTTTTTTTTGTGTGTGTGTGTGTGTGTTGGTAGGGGAGGGAGAGGAGAGGCAGAAAAAGAAAGAAACTCAAATTGTGGACTACTGTGCTGCTCTGGCTGCGAGCTGGCGGAGGAGACTCCTTACTCCTTGCCAGAGGATGTTACCTGCTCTCCTCTGGCCACAGAATGGCACATGTGGTCCCTCCCAAAGGGCTTTAATCTTGCTCTTTACTGAAGTGGGTCAGGTTGGCGTACTGGGGCTAGGGAATAGCTCTACATGCAGCTGGGCTTGTGCCTGCTTTCTTTTGAAGACCTCCAAAGCGCCCTGCTCAGCTTGGACATCGCACCAGGCAACCCCACTCTGTGATTTAAGTCCTCACTCTGCTCTTGCTTTGGCAGGACAGTAAGGGTCAAGGGCAGATTTGGCTTGAATAGGTTGGTTCTCCTTATATTGCTCTTCTTGTCCCCGTGGTTTGTATGTTTTCCAGTTCTCACAACCTGTGGTGTCCCTCCGGAACACACCAGAGTGAAGCTTTCCAGGGCTACTGGTCGGCTGCAATGGAGAGAATGTGCTGAGACTAGCTGTAGTTTCCCAAGGAATAATGGTTATTAATAACGAAATGATTAATATTAATTAATCCATGCAGTCATGGATCAGGAGCTTTTGAGCTACACATTGTAAAATACTAGAAGAGAAAAGCAAGTCATTTCCCCCAGAATCTCTGTTTGCCAGCACTTCAGGACTATATGCCAGGACTAAAAATCATGTGGGCTTGCCTACTCAGGCAATTTTTCTTACTGAACTAGTATTACACAAGTGTACTTAGCTGACTGCCTGTTTCCCAAAATGAAGAGTCATCAATGAAATTACATTAATACAACTGGCGTGGTTTAAGCTCACCACATGGTCTGTACCAAGGATGTCAGAACCACATAAATCAGGCTTTATGATTTGTTTCCCGAAGAGCCAACAAATTGGTGCGAGGGCAGAGTGAACATTTTTGGGAGAAATTTATGTAATAAAACCCCAGTTTGCTGGTTATGAAGTCAGACATCTTTGGTGTAGACAAAGATTGTATTATAGCTGCTTCTAGATCAAAAGAGGGTTCGAATTCATTTTTGTGTCAGTTCTGTGGTAAAACTGTAATCTGTCTTATCAACTCTGTCCCACCAAAGACATACGTTAAGCTATTCCTATTTCCTTAATCGCTTTAAACACATGCTTAACTTCAAGCACATGGTTCACTGGGTTTTATTAAATAAAAAAAAAAGTAAAAAAAAAAAAGCAATCGGCATACTCTTCCCATTTCAGTTCCCAGCACAAGCACTGATGACAATCTAATGACAATATAGCACATACTCAGCCTTAAGTTTAGCTCTGTGGGGAACATATATAGCCTTTCCGTAAATAGAAAGCTATATTCTTGAGAGTCGTTCCTGGCACCAAATTTTCAGGGGACTGAGCAAACCAGGAACGATTTAAGCAATAATTTAATGAAAAGGTGTGATCTTATTTAGTTTTTACGCCTTTCAAAGTAGGTCTAAGTTAAAATGTTTACAGTTTTATACCGGCATGACTAAACTAAAATAGCCTTCACTTTCTTGTGCTGTTAAATGAACTTTTTATCTTTTCTGACAGCCAGGAGTGGTTTCTCATATGAAGAACAGTTTCCTTAATTATTTTGCAAGAGCTCGATAGTGTCATTGCCTCTCCCATGGATCCTGTGTTCTGGGCAAGGCTGGGCCCCACCTTAATTGGATCCCGCTTCTCGCGGGCATCCCGCTGCGGTCTTGTGAATGAGGAAGATTCCTCATGTCCCAGCAGAACACAGCAAATTCCAGCATCTCTAGGAAGGGGGAAGGAAGGGGCTTGTTTTTTACAGCTGTCTAAGGATGAAACAAAACAAAAAAAAAAAGGGTGTCTGCCACCAGGCAGGAAGGATTGGGCAGATTTGTCTATTTCTCTGACCTTCTGCAGATTATTATTTTTTAATTCAGCAGGCTTGGTTGCTATCTGCTGGTTTCTCTTAGATGTGTGCACATAATGTTTTACCAGGGATATTTTCTGAGTCTGAGAGGTTGGCTCTTCACTGTGCTCTGTGTCTCGCTGAGGTGGGAAACACTCCCGCTAGGCTGAGGGGCACTGGGACCCTCCAGCATGGGTGTGATCACTGCTGTGTTACCCTGCCTGTTATGCACCGGGCACTCAGAGTTCCCTTTGCTTTTGATTTCTACTTTTGTTTTAATTTTATACTGGATTGATTTCAGTGGAGTCACACCCAAGAAACGCTGGCATACTTGAGAGCTGAGTCAGGGCTGGTGTATCAGCTTATTGACTGGCTGAGTTTCAGTTGTGCAAATTGGAAAACAAAAAACCAAAAACAGCTGAATAGAAATTAACCTTCCAAATTATCACTGGTGGGATGAGGAGTCAGCTTGGGAAAATTCAGAAGACTAATCTTTTTTACTTTGTTTTTAATACAGAAACAATGACCGTGAGGCAACAAAAGAATTAGAATGAAACGTGCCTTGGTGTAACAGTTGGGTTTTAAAATATGACCCCCTCATCAGTGACATCTCTGGAGCGTCTTAATTTCTTCACACAAAAGTATATTACAGGAATTACTTTCATGCATGTGATGAATGCTCACGTTAACACTGCTTCTTTCTCCTATTCTGAAATCGTGCTGCAGCAACAAAAGGCTTTTATTTTAGAAATATGTTTTTTTCCACATTTCCAAAGAGAGGGCCAAGCCTGAGAGGAAATTAGGAGCTTTCTCAGTGTTGGATTTTCGTTACTGTGTAATATCCTCAGTTTCTTTAGGCTGTTATCTGAGCTTAAAGAATTGGTGGATATCAATCATTATTATTCATTATATTTTGGGTGAACGTGTTCTTACTGTAAACAGCTTGCTTTACAATTAAACGTACAAATTAGCCATCTAATAGACTTACTGCCTTTTCCCCTGAAAGTAAATCAATGAATATGTCAGAGCGCTCTGTTTAAGTTTGATATTGAAGGCCTCTGTTTTGTGTATTCAGGAAAATTAATAGAAACTAGCAGTAAGTAGAGCTAAGAACGTGAGTTATTTTATTTCCTTCTGATAACATCCTGTTAGACAACTTTATTTCCTGCATACACTGGGATTTGGTTGTTCCGCAGAGCAGTTATGCTTAGGTAAATATGTAGCATGCATAAGCTTTATGGCCATTTTGTTTGCATATTCTTCTAAACCAAGAAGTCATCAGGTCTGTTGTTTGCCCATGGTCTGCAGCCCAGGGCATCCTCCTTCCCTACAGCTCTACACTTAGTATTATCATCCAAATTGTTTCTAAAGTTAAAGATCACACAAACAACGCATCAGGGTGTGAATAAGGTATGCGTCAGCCCCATTTCAGGGCATATTTATAATTACTCAGCGTAAGACTCCTCAGCATCACAGTTTGGTCAGCGAAAAGCCCGTGCAGCAGGAGCTGTGGTCTGTGGGCACTGTCACTGGAAAGAACACACACCATACGAGCTCTCTTGCAGATACTACTGTCTTAACTGGCTCCTAAAGAAAACACACCACAGTAAGCAGATTAATATTTAAAGCCTTGTAACCCCTAAACTGTGGTGCCTCTGGGACAGGACCTCTTCAGTCTGTGTTAGGATTCTGATTCATCACTGGGATTCCTGAATACTACCCAGCACAATTCATATGAGATATTACTACTAATATTTTCTTTTCTGTAGGAATTTTCCAGGCTGATTGTGTGTGATAGCTCATGGGAGCTACGTGTTGTTTACCATATTTTACTTTGATCCTTTTTTTGGTGAAGGAAGTTTAAAAAAAAATCGCTGTTTATTGATATCTGAAGCAGACTGCAGATCTGGGCACTCGATTATAATCTGTACAATATGAATACTTGATTAATAGTTATTGTAAGCATTAGTAAGGAATTTGAGGCACCTGGTTTAAATAAATATCACACAGGGATAAAGATATCCAAATTCAGCCTAATTTTCATCATCTTGGAAACACAGTCTTGAATATGAAAACCAGTAACTGTGGGGATCTGTCTTTGATATAAATGTTCACTCTATCCTCTTGAAATTAATGGGTTTTTCTACTGATGCCAAAGGATTCAGGATTTCCTCACAATTTCTCAAACAATGGAATAATACAAATCAGAAAAATTGCTTACAAGAATGAATTTGTATGAATCTGCACTGGGGCAAAATAAACATGCAAATATTATTTTTAAATGATAGATGTGTTCTGCTGGCTGCTGCCTTCATTGTTGCTTATTTTTCTTGGGGGTCTGGGTACCGTGAACACAGGACAAGGATGGAAGCCTGGATTTCCTACGCTGTTGTAACTTTAGATCAGGACATGGTCAATAGTTTCAAGATCCTGCACCTGGTACAACCCCAGCTTGGTCGCTCTGAGGGCAGCGCCTGCTTCCTTCCACCAAATCCTTGTTTTTTCTGTTGGGTGTTAAGAATTCCAGCAGGTTTGGAGCAGGTTTCTCTCTATATTAGGGGAAGTAAATCTTCACTACCTACAGAAATTATTCCACCACCTTACCCTTAGTCTTATCCTTTAATTTTAGTGAAAGAAATGGGCATATTTACTCAGGTGGAAGAGGAGTTTCTCTTATGATTTCCTTCTCAAACCTGATGTGGGTTTGTTTTCTGGTTTGGGTTTGTTGGGTTTTTTTTTGGAGGGGGGAACGGTAAGAGGGCTTCTTGCAACTAATTATTCTTGCCTGATTTCCCTCCACCCTCTTTTGCAAGCAAAAAATTCCTAAAGAGGATTTAGGTTGCTTCTGGGATCAATTAGTCTACTGATTTACTGTGCCTTTTCTTAGGTGTGGTCACCAATTGAGGATCTAGCTTTTCAAAAGTTCTGCTTTTTGTTTGAGAATTTATTTTTTTTTTCCCCTCCAGGTGATGTTTTGTGTGCTACTTTCCCTTTTTCTATTTGTCTATTAATACTACAGACAGTTCTAGCCCATTTTTAACATGACATGCAACTTCCTTTTTATAGTTGTCAGCTCCTCCTGCTTCCTCCAGAGCAAGTTAAACAGCTTCCGAGTTTCTATTGTCTATAAAACTATAATGTATTTGAAATACTCCACTAAAGAAGTAAAAGGGAGGTACAGTCGTGGATTTTATTTCCATCTTGATCATGTTATTTAATTGCTGGCCTCGTCATAAAATAGTGTTAAATAAAAATAGTGTTAAATAAAAATAGTATTAAATAAAAATAGTATTAAATAAAATATCATCGCATATATTCACACACAGATAGTTATCTCAGTTTTCATTTGCATCCCTAGAGTTGCAGACCGAGCCCAGGCGCAGCATCTCTTTACCAAGCTGCTGACATGAAGGGTCATGATCTAATTTCTTAGTTTTGCATCTAGGCACAAGAGGAATATGTGACCCAGGAGTGAATAAACAGATGTAGGATGTTAGGCAGAGCCCTCAGCACTGATGGGAACCAGCTCGGTTCTCCCAAAGAAGGGAGGAAAGATTAAAAACCAAACCCTTTAATGTTCCTTTAACGGGTTAACTACAGTATGCGAAACCAGAGCGCTCTTCTTTAAAACGGTTAATTCAGTCAGGGCTTATTCAACAGATAAAAGCGTTTTAGCGGCAGGTGCCAGCCCATCAGCCCCTTTTCAGCAGGACTGAGTGTTTCAAAGGGTAACTCACTTGCAAATGTTTTCCCTCAATAGGTGAGAAATCTTGGCAAGAATAGGTAGTCTCCGGGCTCTTCTAAATGCCACAAAGGGTAGTTAATACCAAGTTACAGTTGCAGAGGGAAGTTTAATTTTGTTTGTTTATTAACCATCTTTGACTTGATAATTTATCCCCCCGCCCCCGGTTATTTACAGAGTTCGGGAGCAGTTTCTGTGCTCTCCTTGCTTTGTTCCAGCCCAGTCGCTCAGAGAAATGAGATCTCCCCGTGTGGGGATGGAAATGCAGTTTTCTGAGAAGCCGTGTAACTGGCCAGGCTTGTTTAAAGCTAGGAGAGTTTAACTCTATTGACTTTACTGCTTTGGTTTTGCTGTTTAGTTGTACTTGAGTGACTTCATTAAAAAGGAGGGCAGTTACTTAATCGTAGAATCCAAACCACTGGTGTCATTTGCAGTTTTCTGTTCTATTCTTCCCCAGTGAGCTGAACCCCAGTTCTCCTTTAAACTTCTCCTTGAGATTTCAGCCGAAGGGAACTCCTCACGCTGTGAGGTTTCCTTCCTATCATTTCTCTTAAGAGAAAATTATGCTTTATGGTTTGCTGTAAATGCATTGCTGGTTGGGTTAATGCCACTTCGACATTCTACCCGCTCGCTTTATGCTTTATAAGGGTTGGATTGTGTCTCCGAACACCCTTGGCAGGAGCTGCTTACCTTTGTTTAGTATTTGTAATACAGTAACACCAAGAGGCCCTCTATGAATCCCTCATAAAAGCCGGCACTGTGCACAGAGTCTTCCTAAGGAGTTTAGCCTCCAAGTGTAGGCGACAATTAGTGAATAAAACAAGGGGAAGCGCAACGCGACGGGGAGAGTATTAGGATGCGTGTTTCTGCAGTCCAGCCCAACAGATGCTGGTGCCTCCCAGCAGAGATGGTGTTTGAGGAGCAAGTCAGAGGACAGCAACGTAGTGTCTTTGCTCTTTCTGTTATCCTTTTTAATCAGAGAAGTTTCCTTCACACATGAATATTTATTAAACTATTAAGCGCTAGTAACAACCATCGCACAGGAATGGCCACTGAGCCGGGCATCAAGTGTTGGCATCTAGCACTAAACTTTTACACACGTACATGCCAAGCTCTGACGCTACTTTTCAGGCAGAAGCTTAAGTGCAAATCCTCTTTTAATGTATTTCTTCTCTGATGAGAACTAACGAACTTCAGTTTCATAGGCATTTATGTTATACGCATTCATGTTATGTTCATGTGCATTTATGTTGTGGGAAGTGTCCCTGCCCATCACAGGGGGGTTGGAACTAGATGATCTTTAAGGTCCCTTCCAACCAAAGCTATTCTGTCAATCTATTATTTTATATATTCTTACTTTCCCTTGTCCTGCCAGATTAAGGCCAGATACTATTTTGATTCCCACTCTATGAAACACGCCCCAGTCTTCCTCCCATCTAATTGCAATAACTCTCTTTTTGTGTCTGTTTTTTTGCCTGATGTCTGGGCAGGGGCACCAGGTATGTGCTGATTAGTTAACTGGTGGTTAAATGGAGTTTTACCTGCCTTTCCCTTGCTTTGGGTGCTCTCACCTCTCTGCCAAGTCATCTATTTGTATAAAAAAAGAGATTAATCATCACTGTGGTGAATTAATGAAAAACTTAATTAAGACATTTCAGCAGCTCTGCCAAAAATGGTCTGCAGGTTCTGAAATTGTCAATAAGGGGAAGCAGGGTGCTGAACAGTTCGGTTACATGAGCCCTCTTCCTTAGGACTGCAAGCATTAGGGCATTTGCAAAGCTCAGTAGAATACAGGCATTCAGAGACAGGAAAATCTAATACCTGACTACGTGTAAGTTAAGAATTTTTTAACATTAGTAAAAGTGCACCAGCAGTTTCCTTAGTAATAATATATAAAAGTATATATTTTTACAAATTCCCATAGGATTATGTAAAAATACGTTTAAATGCACAGATATGCAGAGATAAACGGACAGCAGTGAAGAAATAATGTAATTTCAAATTGTTTGTAAGGAAGCATCCCACCCACGTGCTGTGACGTGGTGCCCCTTAGCCTGCCCTAATACCTGAGCAGGAGCAGCATTGTTAAAAACATCATTTCCCTCTTCTGCTCTGTGTGGTAAAACTGCTTTCTATGTGCTTCTTTATATTTAGGAAAGAGCTAATGGCTCTGTAAGTAATTCCCCTGGCATTATTCTGTGTTGCCTTACTTTTAGCTCTGTTCTCACCATTGAAAAGTTACATGCAGTTATTTCAGACTGCCTCACACTCTGGCCTGGCAACAAATGATGCTCAAATCCTGTGAAGATGATCTAAATTTTATCTTCATATAAATATTGAAAATCTTACAGAAAAAAAAGTTCAGTGTGGACATAAGGTTAGGGTGTGAGTGTCCAGGATTGTTGTAATTTCATTTAATTCAAGCCCCTGTTAGTTTTTTGTCAGCTTGGAAAAAATCTCAGCAAACAATTTTTCCTAATAATTTGAAAATATAATTGCTTGTTTTGTGGGTGTTTAGATGTTATTGAGAATACCCATAAATAGAAGGAGGAGGAGGAGGGAGGGGGTATCTATTTGTAAGATGAGAAAAGGAACCACTGCCTATTGTTTGACCTGAACAGCTCCCTGATTGACTGGGAGAAGGAATATCTCCATGGGAACAGATGAATGTCTGGTTTTCATGTGGTGAAATCTCCAATCGAGCTCACACTGCCTTCACTAACATGGCACTCTAAATTGTTTGTTTGCATGCTCTTTCTTACCTTTCACTAAACTAAATAAGAATACTTCTTCCAAAGTTACTCTCAGCCAAAATATAATAGTGAAGTAAAAATGCAGGACAAATAGTGACCTGAATTATTGCTTTTTATTCCTTTTTTTTTAAAAAAAAATATTTTGGGCTTTTAAGTAGAGCAGGCAAAATAATTAAATGAGACTAAGCGCTTAGTATAGAACGGTCTTTTCAACATGCTCCTTTTTGCAGATTTGAGTAATACAGGAGGTATTAACATGCCTCCTCACAACAGAAGAATGTTGTTAGTTTTGGGGGAATTTGGAGAAATCTCTAATCTATTGTGTCTACGGGTTCGCTACAGCCTTTTACAATGGTCTGTTTTCCTAACAGGAGGGAAATGCCAGTTGACTCCAATACTGCTGAATCTAAAAATACTTTTTAAAAAAAAAAGGTTAGAGGTAACAAAGGAATCTCAGTTAAAGCAACAATAAAAAAAATTGCAATCCAGGTTGGACGAAGGGGTGATTCCTAAATATTAAAGCCCCAGTGGTCTTATCTGGACCAGCTGCTTATAATGTCTGTGAGGAATGTGGCACATCAAGTGTGTGAACACTGCAGCTATTGTATCCTAACAGGCTGATTGAACCCTGGATAATTGGCATGTAACCTTCTCTATTAATAGTGCAGACAGATATGTGAATTAGCTGAATGCCTCAGACATATGCCATGCATTAACCAAAAGGGCTTACAATTCTCATAATAACTTGGCTAACTATTACACCAGTAATTATTCTTTAGAATTTGATAATATTAGAGAAAAATCAATAAATAATTTGTAGTTTCAGGACAGATTATGGATAATCAGTGGCACTATAACATAGTCACCAAAGGTTGGATTCTAAGGAAGATTCGGGACTGATAGTGTGGCACTTTGATGTTTTTTAAAGAGGTCATAGTGTGATTCTCTGTCTTTGTTTAGCTCTTGTAACTTGAAGGAATCGATAGGCATGTGAAACATTTGGAATAATTTCAGGATTGCTGTTCTTTCTGTTGTACAAGAGATGTACAGTTGGGGCCGTTGTCTTTGGAAAGGCAATAGATTAATTTCCTTTGTGAAATATAATGTAGAGGTGTAAGTCGGACTTCTTAGGTCTGTTTTTTCTTTTTGCATTACATTGTCCTGCTGTTTTGAACTTATCCTTCCATGTCAGTTTTTTTGTCTAGGATGAAATGGCAAAAATAGCCTTTTACTTTTTAATTAGTCTTTTGGTAAAGTGATAGAAGGTATGATTCAGCTCTGAGTTATCTTGAAAGAATGCAGCATTACAACACTTTAAAAACAGAGAAATATGAACTACAGGCAGAGAATATTTAAATATGGGAACCCCTAGAGCTGCATAACCTGTCTGGGAGTGTGCATTTAGTGAAACAAGCTGCAACAAACAGAATAATCCGACAGCTATAGGGCTTTTTGTTGTTTGAGAACCTTTTGCAAAGGACTTCTCCTTAGAACATCTTTTTACAAATTGGTGGGAAATAATTGGGCATTTTAGAATAGAAATTCAAGTTCAGATGTTCCAACACTTAGGAAGCCTGTGCTTTTCTTTTGCATGAATAAATGGATATGCATGCAGTCTCTTTTGCAAATGGTTTAGTAATTTAGATGATACTCTTAGTAATTGCCATGTCAAGTTGGAATCAAATAAACAGAGACATAAGAAGTATTTTAAACAGCTACAAATACTACACAAATAGAGGCTCTTTCATTTCTGAGCTGATTTCATTTGCATCTGCGATATCCCACAGAGGCTGAGTTGAAAACAAATTATTCAGGAGATGTTACAGTACTAGGGCCAGAACTTAAAAGAGCTCCCAAATACAAAGCAAGCACCTAATCTCACATTATTCTTTGGCATGAATATATCGTCATGAAGAGGCTAATAATTCTTTCTTGTCCTTATCTGGTTGTCTCCTGCATGTGAGCTTAGCATCATCAGTTTACAGAGACCATAACACTTTCTTCCACCTGTTGCTGTTCATTCTCTAATTACCTGGCTCCCCTTTTAGAATTGTGCCAGTATCTCTTCTCTACCGGCTTTTCAGCCACAACATAGCAATTCGACTAAGACTCGTCTTTCAGGCTTGAGATGAACTTCCTTCTTTCAACTCCCCATCTATGAAAACCCTCCATAATCTCAGTGCTAGAGAAAGCCCCTAGTTCATTAACTCACCCAATAATGTGATTTGCACCAACAGTTGCAAATGGTTGTAATATGCATCACGTCCAGACAAAATGAAAACCAGATCATTGGTCTGAACAGTGTTGGTTGGTCTTATCCACACCAGTTCAAGAGTATTTGTGAGGAAACAGGTAGCCTAAACATTGTAAAACTAACTTGGCAAAGCGTGTTACTAAAAATCTGAGGAGCCAGTGTGGGAGGAGGCTGAAATACACTCTTTCATGTGCATGAATTCTGCTGCTTGTCTTCTCATTTCCTATCTTCCTGATGGGAAGATACAAAGAGAGAAAGCTCTACTGGGTAATGGATTTGGGAAGAATCATTTTTGAACTGGTCTTTGCCACTCAGTGCCCTCTGTGTTACCTGAGCACCATGTGGAGACTTGGCTTGGAGGTCGATCCGTGGCTGCTTTACGAGGAGCTGATTTCCTATCAGCAGTAGGATACCAGCAGATCAGCAGAGTGGAAGTCCTGCTTTCTTGCAGTTTCCCTTTGGGGCTCTTGGGACACATGAGAGCAAAGCAAAAGAAGCAGCCCATTTTGTTGCACCCTTTACTCCTGAAAACAGAGGTCACGCCCCGTTTTTGAAGATGACTTTACAAGGTTTGAATCTCTGCCAAACATGGTAGCTGTAGACCTAATGTATAATTTCAATTCAATGGATTGCCATCTAGCTCAAAAGGTATTTTATTCTCATTTGTTGGGAAGTCAGAGCAATTTGGTATGGTCCTTCAATAGCTCTTGTGACCATAGTAATAATTTATATAAAGATCCTTTTTGCCCTCTATCCTGTCATATTCTGGGGGAGTGCAGGTCTAAGAAGACTTTAAATAGTGCTTGGTTGAACTAGGAATTTTTTTTTTTGTTGATATCTATTTATATTTTTATATGTCTAAACTGCATGATCTATAAAATGTACATAAAGTCATTTTGTGAGAAACGATAAAAAGTACGTTCATTTCTGTCCTGTCTATATTAGGTATATTTTAACTGCCTCTATGTACACTAAATATATAAGTACATAAGCCTGGATTTATGTCTTTCTCTGTGAAGATGCAGAAAGACATACAGACTGCTTCAAAAGTTCTCTGGCTCTATCTATTTTTCAAGTTTCATGTTTTCCTTGGTGGCACACATGCCACAGTCAGCAGTGAGGAAAAGACTGGTAGAAACTGGCAGATAGATGACCTTAACTGGGATCAATACAAAAAGCTTCAGGAGCTTATGAAATAAAATACTTTGAAGTAAAATGCAAAATTGGATTTCACAAGCCATCATTACTGTTTGTCACTTTGGGGAGGGGAAGAGAAAGACCTATGTGCTGTATTTAAAGTGTTCACATAGGAACAGGACTTGAATAAGCTGAGTTCAGAGCAAGCTTTAAAGATCACACTGCCCGTGAGCAAATTACTTCAAAGTCCCCTTGCTTAAGAAAAAAAAAAGTCTGAGAAATAAGCTGGTTGATTCCATTTGTCACTGATGATGGCTGGTGTCAGAAGTATACATTGAACTGAGAATTCACGTATTTTATAGCTCTGGGTTCCCCAAGGGAGGGTTGAGGGCTGTAATTCATAGCTGCATATGGGTTTAGCAGGGCAGCCGAGGCTCTTGCACCTACCCGAGGGGATCCATTTGCCATTTGGATGCTCATTGTCCCGCACCAGGGATGGCCACACAGGTGTGGAGCTGCCCTGGTGCTGCTCCTTAAATACCTGATGCATTGAGGGCAGAAAATTAACCACGTGGGTCAGTTTTCTCCAGAGGAGAGCTTGCATTAGAACTCAGCGCCATAAAAGATGTCTGTACCATCTTTCACCCTACAACTGATGTTGACAGAGCAAAAAAAGCACAAGCTTGAACAAGCTGTGGGCTTGTCTTAATTCAGCTAAAAAGACAAAGAGATACTGATGACAAAGCACTTGCACTGCACATTGGAACTTTGTGAAATAACCAGAGTGGGGACTAGAGTTTTTGACCCAGATGATGTTTAGTGAATATATTCTGTTTAATGCGAAGTTACTGCTTGCAGAATAACCGAGGACATTGTGGCTCAGGCTCCTTCTCAGGATGAGGGAGCAGCAAGTTTTGAGCTTCTGCTTTGGATTTCTCTGGGATGCAATGTTGCTCAGAAGCAGGCAGGAGGCTGGACCCACATGTCAAGTCGGTATTAGGACATACGTGTAGGGTGGCAGCGTCCAGTCACCTTAGTGGACAGGAGCTATTTCACATCTGATTTCCTCCTAAAAATGAGGAACCACAACAATGAGGGGTAATCAAGACCTTGTCTTTGTGATTCAGCATCAAAATCAGAAGGGAGACCAGAAATTCACTCTGTTAGCTTCTTAGAGTAGAAATCCCAATGTTTATGGAGATTAGGAAAGGTATCGATTTGTCACAGGCCATAAGGTTTCCTGTGTGCTGACTTTTTCTTTAATTCCCCTGGGTTTGTCAACATTGACTTAATCTATTTAAGGACCTATGATGAAGGATAAAACATCACCATCTGCTAATGCAAATATTTATAACTTACAAAACCCCTATCAGCTTCAGAGAATGGGATAGAGAATAAGATCTTCATGTACCTTTATAATACATTGAAAGAAAAACCCCTCAGAGTTCTTTTAAAGCATATACAGGATTAGCTGAGGAAGAAGATCAATGAATAGAGTGCATCTCTGATTACAAACAGATTTTGGCTTGTGATGAAATGATACAACATGGTAGGCAGCAGGATGTAATGTATTTAAAGTATTGGTTAAGATGTCTTTGTCAGTAAGTATTGTTGAAATTTATATTCTACTTACAGTCACAGTCACACAGACACACTATTCCTTACAGACAGGATGAGTCACAGAGCAGTTCTCTTCCTCCACACAATGTACCAATGGCAACATTTTGTAGAATGACAAAAGAATGAATCACTGGACAGCTCGGTTTCATCAGAGATAAGATACTGGACCCTTAGACTTCTTATTTGGTCTTGTTGTTTTTGAAAATGGACTCCTTCAACACGTTTTATATAGCAGCTGCTACCACAATTCCTGCAGATCCCAATAAACAAGGTATTCTCTCCGTCTCTGTTGATACTAACGTGACAGCTAGGCAACATTTAACAAATATTGCTGCGATCATTGAAGAATATACTCCCACAGCTGAAACTAGTACACTGAAATATATGCATCTTTCACGGCTTTTAAATGGCTTAGTTTAAGTCCACCTGAACTTGTAGTTTGAGGTAAGGCCCTATCTTCTCTTCAACTGGACACACTAAGCATGGGCATATGTCCTTCCAGCTGTGGGACAATAATATCCCACAATTTTAGCTAATGCTGCTGAGGTACCTGCCCCCTTTCTCCCCTTGCTGCTGGGGGAGAACCTTGGACACCAGGCAGTAACAAACAGCCAAAGGCAGTAACTTCTTAAACTGCTACAGCTCTATCTGCCTCCAACATCAGCCCACAGTTTATGTCTATATTGCAGCTGAAGACATGATTGCAGGCTGTGTTGACATATCTAACCCTCACTTAAATTATCTAATTTAGGTACTGATAGCTGTAAAGCTTTGAAACATGGACTTCAGGCACTTGCACAGTCTGAGCTTGAAGTAAAGCTGCTATAGCTACTTCTTATCTACTTATCTTGATTTCCCATTGTGTTGCATGGGCTAAAATATGCAGCAAGTTAAGTGCAATTTAACATTACACTTAAGGCAGCCTAATGGCTAACTGGCATGAAAAAAGAATAGTTTGTTAGGCTGGACTAACTCCTAGATCAGACTGTCTGCTTAACCCTTTGGTTTAAATGTCCCCAGTTTTGTAAACCCAGCATCATTTACATTTTCTGAAACTCACTTTCACAAACAAATGTGCAATCGTAGCTATGTTGCGTGACTGTAATACTTCCCAAACCCCTATTTATGGCTTTCAGGGTCCAGCCACTCTAGATGCTGTTCTGTGCTCAGTACTGTGAGTAGCAGGTAGGAATTGTTTACATTGATAACCATGATTAAACTTTGTACTCTCTGCTGTGAGCAAGTATGTGTGAAGATTGAACCATGCTGAGTTTATTAGGCATGTTAGTGAAAGAGCACAGACCACGTTAAACCTCTGATTATGAGGCCAATATTTTTAATAAAAGCAAATGTTTTATCAAAAAAGATATTGCAGTGTATTCCAGTTAGACCTTCAGTGTAATATTATTCCACTTCTTCAGCATCTCTCAGTCCACAGACACAGCCTCAAAATCATTGAGGCCAATGGGAGGTTTTCTTTTGATTTCCGTGAATGTGGATCAGGCATATGGAAAGCTAAAGGAGATGCTGGGTAAAGGCAATGCATCCAAATGAGAGGTTTGATAATGTAATGTAGACATAAAGTCCAGATATAAGCAGTTCACTAGCAAAAGCTTGTGGTGTAACTGCAGGAATTCTTGATACCTTTACTCCCTGCACCTCTTAAACACATAAATGAAGCAGGAGGGAAATAATTCATGATAATTAACTGGTTAAAATAAGAGTGAAGTAATCTAATATCATCAGGGTTCAGCAGTTATTGAATAGTGCATAGACCTCACACTGATTCTATGTAAAGAAATTAATTTCAGCTGCAGAAAATAACCGTCTTCTACTTCAGAATGGATTGGCTCCTCCTTATATAGATGGACGGTTAGCAACACAGGGGCGATTCTCAGGGTGTAGTTTGATATGTTTGCTTCAGGGAAGAAATTTACTTTTAAGGCTAATTTGAATGATCTGAGTTACAACGCAATCTTATAGACATTTTAATCTATAGAAATGAGAGTGGTGAAGTCTGGCCGTGTCAGGAAAGGGTGGAAGAGGGGATGGAGAAGAAGAGGAATGTCTTGTCTAGCCACTGGTACGAAAGCGTACAGCATAACTATATAAAAATACCGATAGGCAAGTGTAATTTAACTTGGATCAGTTGCTTTTGCCTGGGGTGGTTTTTTTTTTCTTTTTTTTTCGGGGTGGAGTTGGCTCAGAGAGCATTAATACCATGTTATGTTGTTGTATATAATATAAAGATCAGCAATATAGTGTAAGAACAGGATCAACCTTTCCCCTGCATTTTGTAGGAAAAAGAATTTTACTGATTATTCAAAATCTCCAAAGCTAAAGATTTGTTAATAGACAGGTGGGTTGATGGAAAGAAGAGAAGTGGGACTGAGCACACGTGGGCACGTTGCCTTTGAGTAAATCTTAAGGAGCAAAAGAGGAAAAAATATTTCAACGGAATTCATAAAGTCAAACAATAAAAGTACTTTTAAGATTGGACTGTCAGCTGGGATAATTCAGTCCTCTGTGGGCTGGGAGGGAGCAGTTGCCAGATGACTGTGTTTCTCACACAGTATATAAAGGGTGCTTTACCCAAATGTTTTTTTAATCAGTCCATTTTTAAACAATGTAAGCTGACAGCAGCCCTTTAATATGCATCACCAAGGCTTTCTGAATTGTAAGTAGAAAGGACGAGCAGATTTCCCTGAATTTAGGAGCGTGGTCTGGAATTTCATAGGTGGAGAGAAAAGGCTGCTTTTCTTTGAAGTTTTCTGCTTTATATGCTAAACAGTGCTGTTGACTGATTTACTGCAATTTCACATTCAGGGGGCGGGGAAAAAGGAAAGCAGCGACTTTTTGTGGAGTGTGATGAGGAATTATTGACAGATAGGGATACAAGTTCCACTTGCTTGCAAATCTCTTTCAAACACAACAAGTTAACACAAGCAAAGGCTTGTAACAGTGCAATGCAACATTTAGTGAAGACCTGCCACATCTGGCAAACTTAAAGCACTACCTGGTTTTCCACAGGGCTCAGGGAAGGCTGCTCTATGGGGGAAAATGCATGGTTTGCAGTTAGCATAAACATATTTTTTTTATTTTACTGGAAATGCTTAGTGCACCACACTCTTTCACTGGTATTAGAAAAAAAAACTCTTTTACACTATCTTTCTACTGAATGTTTAAGATTCCTGGAATATTTTGTTTCCACTAGAACATTTATCCAGCCTGCTTATGCGTCAGTGGCAGGGACAGATCCTCAATAATAAATGCATATGCATGTGGTGAAATGAACTATAGCATGTCTGGAGTTCCAAGAGCTTTGAAACAAAGAAATTCTTGCTAAAAAGTGACCTACTAAATTGCATTCTATACTTTGGTTAGAAATTTTATCTTCCTCGTTTTCAGGAATAAATGTCAGGCTTAATGTGAAAATACTAAAGCGTGGTGTACAATCTAATGTCAGCATGGGCGATTGAAATGTGGTAAAAATGCAGTGATATGAAGCTAAGAGCAAGAATTAAATGGAGTTTTTGTTTCAGCGGCTCTAAAAGGAAACTCTCTACTCTAGGAGAATACTTCCTCGATAGCATATTATTAGTTAGTTCTTTACATGCTATGGAAAGATGTTTCTTTGAATCTTAATGTGTGGAAAGAAGCAGAAAAGAGTGGATGATAAAAGAGTCTACTAAATATAGCATAAGCATCTGAATGCTCAAATGCAGCGCATACTTATATGCAAAATGTGTAACAAAGGGAATCATGTTTTATCACATCAAAATACTATGTTTCTCTAGTTTGTGCTTATGTTCTGTAATCACATTTATATGGGGAAGGAAATGCTTCCTCCTCCTTTGGCAGTAACCAACAGGACAAATTTCATCAACTTAATTCCCCAACTGACATTTGCTTATGCGTAGTCCTGCTTAACTGAACCCTTCTGTGCCTTAGTTGCTTGTCTATCAATTATACTTGTTGAATTCTTAAGCATATTATTAAGTCATTTATGTGTTTTTAAAGTGCTTGAATATCCCATACGAATGATTGCATAGAAGTCCATTTATATTCGTACACTTTAATAAAAACTGATCATGCCAGGCACAATTAAATTCTTTTTTTATGTCCCACCAATGCAAATCTTCCTGTGTAGCTTGAAGTTTAACTTTCAAAGCTCAGCTGAGTTTATTCAACTGATTACTATCTAATCCACCCACCCAACATCCCACACTCCCTCAAAAAATGTTAGAATCCTGCTCAGTGTGATATTTTTATTTTTAAACTTGAATGTCTAAGCATTCCTCACAGATGTGAGAAAATCTGAGCCTTAATTGTTACAGTAAACCCATGCTATCATTAGGCAGAACACAGTCTTTAGCAAAAATCTGGATTTTCATTAATAACTTGGCTGGTGTCTCCCAATCAGTACTGTAGAAAGCCACATTTGAATACCTGGCAGTCTTACATCTGCAAACAGTGTACGTCACCACGATGCATTGCTTGCTTATTGCTCTGGGAAACAGGAGTCACCATCCCTCTTCCTGCTCCGGCTGTTGCAACACACTGGATCATTTCCTAACTTTCCAAAATGAAAGCAGATATTGCATCCACACGAAAGCTCGTTTGCACATGTGCCTTTACTTGGACTGTTTGTGAATGAAAAGAATAGATACAGTAGGTCTTTGTGATAGAGTCTGTCTGCACTGAAGCACGGGGGCAGAGATGGACCAGGGACAGAGGAGTTGTGGGGGGTACAAGGTGTATGTGCCATTTCTTATGGTGTCGCTCTTTATGCCCAGGTGACCCTCCTGGCTCCTACTCTTCCCTTTACTGTCTTTGTCTGCTTCTTACTCTCAGAGCAAAAACATTTGGTTCTTGTTTGACTTGTAATTGTCCAGACCTTGTCCCATGCCCTTCGGGCATTTGCTTGCACCCCCCGACTTTGGAAAGATGATTCTCAACCAAGAAGAAATTTCTTTCTGTTTAAAACGTCAGCTCTAGGTTGTTCAAACACCAGTCATACCAAAAAGCAGACTTCCTTGGCAGCAGAGGAAAGGGTTGGCTTTATTCCTGACAGAGGTCACGCTAGAATCTGTTGGAGGTTTTGCTGTACATGCTTTCTTCCTGCTTTCTGCTGCGCTGTACAGTGCTCACAACAAGCTGTTTTGTAGGAAATATTTTATTACATTGAACTGTTTAATTCCCTGGGCTGGTATAAACAAGTATAACTTGTTAGTTCTCAGTGAAACTATGAATATTTATGCCTGCAGAGTATCTACTCATCATTTTTAATCAAACTACATTAATAATTCTAATTAAATATTAGTAGTTGACACTATATAGCAACTCTGACCATTTCCATAGATATAGACTCAATATCTGTCAAAGTAAGGTGCTTTATTGCTTGAAGACTACTACTGCACAGTGTGTGAAGTTTTAGTTATAGCGATATCATTCTGGGGTGCAATCAGGGTGATGTTTATTCTGCACAGCACAGGCTTGCCTCACAGTGTTAAGCCATGGTAGCCGATCAGGTCTAGCTGTAATAAAATCAGTGATTTGGTGTTTCTTGAAAATTTTAGTACCTTACAAAGATGATCATGGAGATTTGGAGGCAGCTGAGGGCTCTCGAGCACTCTTATGTCTTTTGCGTTTTCTGGTTAGTGAGATGCAGAGACTTGTGGGTTATGGTGCTAGGAAAGAATGACTCCCAAGAAGATCAGTCCAGGAGGAATTCTTTAGGGCAGTGTTCAGTGGAAAATCCCACTCACAAAGCCACAGGAAGTCTTCCTTAGACAAAACACCTATTTTTATGCGTAGATGCAGCTGTTGGGCAAGACTATCCATCTCTGAGACCATGAAAGCCTGATCTATTTTATATGAAAAAGGCTAATTTGGACAAGCTGGGGAGAAGGATACTTCCTCCAAATAATCAACACTTTGTTATTTGTGATAGCATTAACTAGATTATCATTAATGTTCAGATACTGCACACATGGATATATCAAAAGAAGATTGATCACATCTCATTATATACAATTTTAGGATCAGTTCCAATAAAGCCAATTACAGTGTTTCATAACTAATAAGACCTCTTTGAACTCAATGTACTCCTCTTAGGATGCAGACTTACGTGGTGCTGAGCACCTCTGGAGTCTCTGTGAGATCCTTACGTCTGAGAAAATCAGGCTTCCCACAAGATAATTATGGGGGATTAACAACCGATATGAAAAATAACACATGTGGCTAAACAATAAGTTTGCAAGCAGCAATATGACCAATAAATATAAAGTTGTGTTTAGCAGGCAATGATGCACCAAACATGACAGGAAGATTATAAAAAGCAAAACTCTTCATATTTAGAATATATTTGGAATGCTGGGAGTACACAAAACATCTGCTTATGAAGACAACATATCAGAACTGTTGAGATAACATCATTTTCATCATTATACAAGGTGATTTTCAAAAGGCTTCCCTATTCTCTCAGGATTTTTTTCACTGAAAATAGAAAGTGGAACACAGGTAATAGAGCTGCCTTAAATAGTTGCTTTGTTGGCAAAGCATAATTTTAAAAGTCCATTTTAAAGCTGTACACTAAAGTGACTAAGCTGGAAAGGATGGGAAAAAATAAACGTTATGATAAGTAGATATGATATCAGGAGCTGGCTGTGCTTGAAATTTCTCTTGATTATTACTGCTAATGCTCGAGACAGACAGGAACTGCAAATAAATAAATATGTTGTGTTAATATTTGCTGAAATTTTTGAACACATTCCCTTTGGCTCTACTTGTATCCCGTCTCTCTTTTGCTTTCTGAGAACATATGTGCGACTGAGTTAGGGAACGAATGTTTGGAAAGAAAGTTCAAAGTTTCTAAAACTGGCATACGCTAGTATTTGTGTCAGAGAGATTTGTGCACTTTAACCCCAACTCAGAAAAACCATTCCTGTTCAGGATAGTGCAGGCACATCAGGTAAAATCCCATCTCCATCAAAGTCAAAGGGTATCTGGGTCAGGACAGGACTTGTCCCATGGACCTGAAACTTTTGTGCATATTTGGGGTTTTAATCTTCCACCAAAGTCTATGGAATCAGTCCCTTTGGATTTTAATGGACTTTGGATGAGGCTTTCAAAGAGCAAACAGTTGTATGTGACTTTGTTCCAGTGCTGCAAACTCAAGGATTCAAAATTTATAAGTCAGACTGCAGAATCGTGGCAATTCGCTGAACTAAATGACATTTAAAATTAGAAATTTGGGATCTTTTTACTGGCATTTTGTATCTCGAACCTACGTGGTTCATCTTCTCCAGCTGCCCTGCTATGTGGGCTAGAGACTTGGTTTATGTCGTCCAGCAAAACTAAAAGTGCCAAGAGATCACAAAGCCCCAGAAGCACGGGGCTTACCAAAGTCACCAACTGACACATCATTTTTAATCAAATGTTGGTGATTCAGCAAGATAGCAGCTAACTGTACTAGAGACATCAAACACAGCAGATTACGATCATTTGGCAAAAATCTTATATTTTTCATGCAATTCTCCCAAACACTTCAGTAATCATGTTCAACTAGCAAAACTTTGTAGGAAAAGTTGACTCCAAATGGATATTTTGCCAAGAAACAATGAGTTTAATATGAATTTATGTTTATATTTAAGGATATTTTTACCCTGCAGGCGGGAGGTGTGATGTGAAAGCTTCTAAATAAGTGTCCACAGTGGTCCTTCAGACTTAGGATAAACTCGAGCATATTCTTACTGATTCAGGAGAACAAATTAAAAAATCCTTCCAGTCAAGCAGATGCATCTTACATTGCATTCAGAAGGTCATGAAGTTCCTGATGAATCTATCTGCTTGTAATAAACTAGAGTCAGGTTTTAGGTATGTTTCAAGAAGCCAAAACTGTAATTCTGGCTCGTAAGAATAAATTTTATTGCTACAAGTATCTCCAATTCTGTGACTGAAAAACAAAGAATCAGCCATTAAGTTACTCACCTATTTGTTAAGAACATTAATGAAACGTTTTCCTCTGGAGCAGGGAAAAACATAACAAACAAACAAAAGCATACCACGGTTTTAGTGAATTTCAGAGCTATTGTGGCCTTTAATTTAAGAGTTTTAGCAAGTTATGGAACAATATCAGAAATAAAACTGGGAGAAGCTTGCTGTTACAGCATGAGAATACTATAGTATTCTGAAGTTTTATTTCAAAGGATGTGGTCTTTTATTTTGTGGCTTTATGACACGAATGGGTTGCATTATTTGCAATCTGCAGACTCACAAAACCGTAAAATCGAGTGTGCTTGCATTTCAGAATTAAAAATATTTTCACAGGTAAATGTGAGTGGATTGGAAATAATACAAAAATATCTTCATATTACTAGAAGAATTTGAGCGGAAACTGGGCACCATTTCAAAGTCAAAACATAATACAAAAGTTATTTGGGTTTGTAGTGCTGCAAAGATGCAACCAGGTGTCCTTTATTCACTGATCATTAAATCAGAGCAGATTGGCATTACTTAGGCAGCAAGATGAAATCGGCATTCCCCTTCTATGATCCATTTTCTGTTTAATGTTCTTATCTCCTTTACAAGTGGAAAAAATAGAGCCAGAACATAAACAATTACAAGGTCCAAACGCTCTTGCTTGCCAGTGTTCAGCTAGATCTGTTCTGCATGGGAAGAGACACTGAATGAGAAAAAACTACATTTTTCTTCATATGAATCATCCTTTCTAGTTCCAAAAAAAAAAAAAAAAAATCTATGGAAACTTTAGGGCCACCCAACAACCCTGCAGTATTTATCAGAGGAAAATGTGTTTTAAGGTTTGCATTGGGTTCCTATCGTGCTACCCATTATCTTTAGCAGTACAACTCCAATAAATACAGTAAGTCCAGTGGTCCACTTTTTCAGGCATAGAAAACAATCCAAAAAGTTGCATTTCTCAGTGGAACGGTAGCTGGTTCCTTCCTGACTAGCAGGGACACTAGATGCAGAAGCTAAAGAGCTGATAATAGAAGTATTGGCTGCATAAACCCTGCTAGGTTCAAACATTACTTCGCAGGTTCCCAGAGTCTAGCTGTATGCTGAAGATCCAGCTAATTTTTCTTTTTTAAATAAACATATATATTGACTTTGAAGGGATCAGGTTTGCCTCAAATGCAGCTTTCATACCCGTGCGAGCACAACAGTTTGATTTTCCTGCACTGTTAGAGGTGTTAACAGGGAACTGCACTGGGATGAAGGTGCTGAGCATTGCTCCTGAATTGTGATTCTCCTTCCTACTGATGTATTACAAGCTGAGGCAAGGCTGAGTTGCTACTACATACATTTTTGCTGCTACAACTGCTGACTTTTGCTAACATAGCTACTATAGTTACTGACTCACCAGTGATGTAACCCTGCTGACAGAGAACAGCAAGACGGATGCAGTTTCTTCTAGTCAACTAGGTCTTTGTCTGAATATGACTTGCATTTTTTTTCCCCTAGTAAGTTTTAGCAAGAAAAACAGACCATTTCACTGGTAGTCCTTGCACAAACAGGGCTGGATCTTCTGCCATAAAGTTTGTTGGCTGGGTCAAATGTTTTGATATAGAGGAAAAAAAAAGTTCCCAGAGATTTTCTGACTAATTTTGTTTCAGCAACAGGGTGGTAGTGAAAATGCTATTCAGCCCTGAGCTACATGGAGAGTCATATTGGTCACCAAGCAAATAACTTAGAAAAAAAAAGGGTGAATGTTAGCAGCAAAACAAGGATGTTAGTAAAGCCAAACAAAGCAAAATCGTAAAAAAATCAGGACACCAGCTAGTTCTGGTTGTTAAAAAAAAGAAAAAAAAAAAGAAAAAAAAATCACTTCAAATTCCAAAACAAACAACACTTTCCACTTAAAAAGTCCAAAAGAACACAGCAGCATTCTAATAATTCCTGCCATTGAATGTTTGACTCTTGAACAGCACATATTTTAAGAGGAAATATTTGAGCTATATAAATAAAAGTCATCCAAGAATCTTTGTTTTCTTCTGAAATGCAAGGCCAATAAGTTATCTCTTATTAACAAGTTCATGTTTTGTTTCCCCAAGGTGTCTCGTGTGTGTGTGTGTGTGCGCTCTTGGCAAAATTGTTTGGAACAGAAAGAAAGCAGCTTCCCCTCCTGTTGCTTTGCTGCCTTTGCAAGCGTTTATTTTCATGGAGACAAAGTTAGGTTTCCTCTGTGGCCGTGTCGTGTGGTGTGAAATGTCCCAACATTCCTATGAATGGAGGCTCCTAAAGACAGGCTGCTCTGTTTTGAACTTGTTATGACAAAAATAGCCAAAAAAAAAAAAAAAAAAAAAAAAAAAGAAAGCTAGCTTGTCAAATTAGGAATTACATGAGGTCAGCAAATTTAGGAACAACCACAACTGGAGGAGAGAGAAAGAGAGAGACCTAATTACAACCTGGGGGGAGGGAGAAAGGGTGGACCTTTCTGAAGCAAACCCAGAGCCGCTTTTGATCTCTGAGCATGGCAGGGCGCTCCGGGCGAGTCTCACAAATTTTGGTGGCAAATGATTGGGCCTTAAAATGCCTAAAAATAGCATTAATACTGACCAGCATTCTCGCTCGCCCTCTGTGCACCATGCAATTATTCCTGCCAGACGCACAAGCTATTTGAATCCTGTGCCCTCTTTTGACTTTCTCAGGTTTTTATACAGTGATGGTCACTTTGGCATCAAAAGCCAACTTCTGTAGAAGTCTGGCTCTGAGAAATCCCTGGGAAGAGAACTCAGTCCATATTGAGAAGTCTGGCATCACGGCACAGTAATTTCACCATTTGGACCTTTGTCTGGCCTCAGACGTCATCAGGCACAGGGGTTTCTTTCAACTTGGTACGGGAATAAGGACGATCTGTAAAATTCACACCCAGACCCAAGCAGTGAGTCCAGAAGTTGTTTTGATTTGTTCCAAAGTCAAATACTATTTGTATATGTAATTATAGAAAGCAGCAGATAGCCTAGTGTAGTCTAGGGGACTGAGGTAAGCCAAAACTCCTGTATTCTGATCTTAACACAGTGATTCAGTTTGCTTCCCTTGTACAATGCAGATAATAATCGTGCTGACTGGCAGTGGCACCAGCAGCGTCAGCAGGGATGCAGCTCAGTCCTGGCAGAGCCCAGGGGGATCTGCAGGGAGATGCTCTCCCTCCACCTGTGCACGGCGCTTGATGAATTGCTGGATTATTTTTCCTTCAACCTCCAACTATCCGTCCCGCAATTAAGTGTAATATTTTACATCCCTAATAAAAAAAGGTTATCCGCATTTGTCATTTCAGAGGGAGATTTCAGAGATTGGTTATTTCAGAGATTTTTATGCGGCCAAAAAGCTTAAAACCAGTTTAATAATTGCTGTATTTTCTACGACCCTTATGAGTCCTAAGCCAGTTGCGGGGGGTGAGGTTAAAGGGTGTCCTGACTTCCAAACACAGGAATGACATTCCTATTTGTTTAGACTAAGACAGATAGAGCATATTAAAACATAAGGCAGGAGGTTGTTTATCCCTCTGCCATGGCTTCCAGGGGGTGCATCACACAAAAATGCTGTTCCTGCTTCTTTCCTCTGGTCACATGCAGATGCAGAATCCAAATCACCATCTAGACATTAACCAACTATTTATTCACCCCAAATTCAAACAACTAATTGTTCCCAAGCCTTTTCCTTCGCTATTCATTATCTGGTATGTACAATTGCTCCCCTAGGACTTAGGTCATATGACATGCCTCTTTTGGGGGGCCTCTTTGGATAATTAGAGTGTGAGAGTATGATAAACAGTAAATACCATATTTACTCAGTTACAGACACAACCACTCTGTCTCCCCATGCCCTAATATCTCTGCTAATAAAAGCTCCTTCATGCCAGGGCTCACAAATAGCAAATTACGTGGGGCACGACACTGAATGTAAAAAGCAAACGCGCTTTGCAAATGTTGGCAGATCCTGCCTTGTCGGCTGCATTAGTTCTGTTAGCCACGTGCAGTACCCAGGGATGTGCAGGTGACAAATACCTCACCAGTGTTTGCAGTAGGACATAAGTCAACTATAATAAATATGACATCTTTGAAGTATTACATCTGGAAGTGGCTAGCATATTTTCACGTACATTTTAAATCTCGCAGTTAAAATATATTCTAACCTTCTGCTGTCTCTGGCTAGTGAGTTAAAAGTCCAACATTCTGATTTGTTAATTTTTAACCTGGGTATGTAAAAATGTTCTGATTTTTTTAGATGAAGACGAAAAATTAGAAAGCCTTCCCCACACATATTTCTATACTAGGATGTTAAACACACAGTTAAGTATCACTTGAACAATACAGTAATAAATAAACTAGATAACCTATCTGGATTTAGTCCAGCCTGAACAAAGACAGCAGTTCAAGTTGAAACTGAAAGCCAGTATTTAATATATGAACTGGTAAAGACAGCATTCAATGTAACTTTAACAGAATCATAAAAGTTTAACAATTGTATGGGGTTTGTTTGTGAATTTTTAACCTATTTATTGCAAACAGGAAAGAAACATTTTTCAAATAGCAGCTGAAGAAGCTGACAAATTAAATTACATGAATGTGTCTTATCTGGGAAGAAGGAAGTTCTGCCTCAGATACATGTTTTATGCAACAGAGCCGTTTACTTTATTTGTAAACCCTTCAAAACACTGTCCAAAGTTCACTCTTTGTTCAAGGTAAGGATGTAATTGCACTGCCTGAAATGCAATATAAGTAATAAAGTTAAGATTCACTAGAGAAAGACAATTTGGAATTCAGAAAAAGCAATTTAAACAATCTTAATGCCTCTCTTCTCTCCCCTTCTTAATGACTCTCTCTCGTCCCCTTAAGAAATCTTTGAAGTAAGTCAAAAAGCACGAGTGAGTCTGTTTAAAGGTCATGTGTAGCTCTGCTCCGTTTCCCCTTGGTGTGCACCGTGCCTTTGATAATCCCAGGAGTATACACTGTTGTTCTACATTTTGATCCAAGTTTCATTTTTAGAGAAGACACAGCAATGTCCAGGTTTTATATACAAACCTTTGATATATGTTTAACATTGCTAATTATACTTGTATTCAGACTTTCAAAAGCAACGACAATCATTTGAAGTTCAAGGGACATTTATTTGCAAGCACAGAGCATACTTGCAGAGAAATAAAACCGGTGAAATAGGAAGGCATATTGAATATAGGCACTCCTTCTTCAAAGATAAATGATTTAGTAATGAATAGATTCTTCAGGCCATAAAAAATCCATTTATTTTCTTTTGAATTTCAACTAGAGGTCTTGCACTTTCCCACTCAGTTATAATCAGTTAAAGTTAGAATACAGAGAATGAAACCAGCATAGAGGCAGACCAGACAACAATCATAACGTAGAATATTGGAAGTTAAATAAAGAGACATTTTAAAAGAGGCAACATTTATACAGAGAAGTACTCATTTATTATGTGGAATGAAGATGTGATCTAAAACACACACAGCTTTTACAAATTATCTGCCCTATAACAACACGTTGCCAGATTTTAATCAACTCATTAAAATGAAGCATCCACTTGACCTCTTCTGTAATTGTGGAAATGAAACAGAAATACGATTAGTCCAATAACTTCTAGGGTTGCTCCACATTAAGCTTGCCTTGTCAGGGAACCTGGTCCTGCAGCAGAGGGAACGCACTAAGAGATGGCTTCTGGTTCACTTGTGTTTTCCTGAGTTTTGTCTACAAGGGAAGAAGAAAGCTGGCACACGCCCGGCTGTGGAGCACAACACACCCCTGCTTTGTGCTGAGCTTCATCTCTCGTTTTCAGAGGGAATGGACACATCAGAGGAGTAGATGTTGGAGCTTGTCCAGGCTGTAGCTGCATGACCAGAATTTCTTCCCCATGAGGGTGATGAGTCCCTGTCCCAGGCTGCCCAGGGATGCTGTGGCTGCCCCATCCCTGGAGGGGCTCAAGGCCAGTTCGATGGACCTTGGGCACCTGATCCAGTGGGAGGTGTCCCTGCCCATGGCAGGAGTGGAACTGGATGATCTTTAAGATCCCTTCCAGTCCAGACTATTCTGTGATTCTCCTCACTCATCTCAAGGCTCAGAATGTGCAATAAAGTCAAGTGAAGGGACTCTCTGCTGTAAATGCCACATTGACACTTCCAGTGTTTTTTAGCACACGCATTTCAGGCAAAAAAATTGACTTTCAAAGTATTTTCTAACTTAATGTCTATAAAAGTTATAGGCATTATATATATGTTTTCAAAGCAGCATACAACTGTATAAAGTTTTGACAACAGGCAAGTTTGAGCATTTTGGTCTATGTGGATTAATAACTGGAAAAGTCTGTATCCCAATCAACTGCCCCAAAACACAGAAATACCTGGATCTCATTTCTCTAATGATAATCCAGATAGTTTAGAAATTAGAACAGAAACAGAAATAGAAGGGAATAGAAATTAGCTAGAGACTAAGTAAGAATATTAGTTCTGATTTTATTCTGTTATTATTTTCTCTTTCCTCATGCTGCTTCTCAGAGCTGCGAGGGAGCTTAGCCCCCAGACAGATACTGGAAGCTCACATCTGGAAGCCGAGTGCTGCAGGAGGCATCCTGCTTGTTTATTACAGCTGGGCTTGGAAAACACATTCAAACCAAAAGGATCTCGGGGCTTGATCTATACTTACTATCTATAACTTGACCCATGGAATTTCTGTATATCCTGAAGTCCAGGAATTTTAATCTAACAGTTTACATGTTTAAAGACAAGATCTTTTGGTCACACACTCTAGCTGCTCAGCAGATCACTATAAATCTAAGCAAATTGCTGAAGACTGAAACTCCAGAAGGCAGGAGGAATGATGTAAACAGAAGGTCCTGTTCTGACTCAGTCACTTACCAACTTGTGTTACATTTTTACTGCAGGTCAAAAGTCGACAGAGTATGCAAATTAAGGGAAAAAAAAAAGATTCTTGTTTTGGAAAAATACACCATTTTAGTATTTATAATTATACACTGAGGGGCTTTTATGCTCAGCCTCATTTATCTTGGATTTTTGCATAATTTGAATTAGAAGTGGCAATATATGTAGAGCTCATTTATTCAAATTATACAGGGTTAGTGTTTTCCCTCTCTTGAATATGGTGTGCATTTTGGGAAAAGTGCCAGATCCAAGGAGAGAGGAGGAGTATAAAAAGAAGAGACTGGAAAAAAGACTACAGTGATACTTATTCCTCTTTTAAAATGGCTTCCAAAGCCTCATGAAAAATTAGATGTGTAAGTTAAATCCTCCTCCCTCTGCAAGACAAATATATTCTCTGCAGATCTCAATAAATCCAACTGACATTTGCTGTATTACTCATGCCATCTCAGGTGTACAGAAAATTGCTGTTCTCACCTGTGTAATTTAATAGAAGGTGGCTTTTCTGCATCCTCAGACACCAAGTCTTTCCTTTGCACTTGCCATTCCTTAAAATGACATACGTCAAATATTTTAACTTAAGAGCTGACTTACCTTGGCTGTGTACATGATGTTACAGATTTTACTGTAAGGATCACTCACCGGGCATCCTGTTGTAAATAATGTGACTAGATCTTATCATCCACTACAATCCAGGCAAAACATGTTTACAGTGTGGTTATCCAGTAAATGAAGTGTTTTGTATTCAGTTTTGCTCGATAGTAATGAACACAACATGATTCAAACTAAAGGTATGAAACTCCTGCTGAACTAAAATGTCCAGTGCAGCAGAACTACTGTGCTGGACAGAATGGTGCCGGCCCTTAAAAGGAGACAGGACAGTCTTTAAGACTTAATTATTCCCCAATGTGATGCCTGTAGCTTGTACTGAAGTTGTTCCATACCCTGATGTGCAAAATGTGATCTTCCTGCAGGTGACTTGGGAGAGGAGGGACTTTTGCACAAATATGTCTATTGACCAAACTGAAATGAAACCGTGTGTTTGCCATGAGAACTCACAGCTAAGCAAGACAGCTTCTTCATTTTCACATGCAAACTGGGTGTAGAGCATTTTAATACATTTGGAGCCTTAATGATCTATACTTGAGAAGTGAATTCACTGTGTTCTCCACTGATGTAAACCAAGATTCACCCATTAAGTGCAGCATAACTTTATGACAGCGTGATGATCTATGAAACTCATAAAAAGCATATCCCATCAGTCTATAAACGAGAACTTGTGCTTCCGTGGGCACAACACAGGATCCCTAAATAGAGTAATTTTTTGTTAGCCTAAATTTCCAAAATGTGCTTCGGTAAGCAGGAACAGATGCAGCACAAATGTGAGCTGGACATTTGAACATCATTCCTGCCTCCCTTGCCTCCAGTTGCTGCAGCTCACGCGGCCAGGAGACAGATCATCCTCGCCACCCTGCTCTTGGCCAGCAGCAGCTCTGGCTCCCACATGTGCTGTTCCAGCCAGGGTGCACCCAGCTGGGGCTCAGCACACGGCGCCCTGTCCCAGCACCTTCACAGAACGAGCCTCCAGGCTTCCCTGGGAGCTCCCAGGTCCTGCTCCTTTCCCAGAGACCTGGCCCGTTTCACAATCTTGCTCCCATTCTGTGCTGGCAGCTGAATTCTCCCTGCAATATGAGTGAAACTGTCACTACTGTGCTTTTTTATGCAAAAAGGTAGTTCCCAAGCTTTCAGCTTGTGATTCCTGTTCCAGGCTTGTGTGCTCATTTCCTTCTACATTTCCAGGTCATGAACCCAGCTGGGTCACAGGCTTATCTTTGGGAACCTCTGATTTAATGTATGATTGTAACTCCATTACCAAGCTCCACTGAAGTGCTGTGATTAGCAGGATTTATTCTTTTTTTTTTTTCTAATAATACATTTGTTATGGAAAGAGCTGAAGTTGATATTCTATTCCTTAGGAAACAAAGATGCAGTGTTCCTTTTGTAATGAGATGGCCTCAAGGAATGAGCAATAGGAAAAAAAGAGGGGGGTGGGGGAGGGCAGACATCCACTTTTTAAGATATCAAACACTAAATTGTGCTGTACAGAAAATCTTTTAACAGCCCCAGCTACGCTTGTTCTGTCTCCATCATGGGCCATGTTGTTGCCCCAAGGAAATCTGTAGAAAACTCTCCTTAGAAAGTTGCTTTAGTGCTGCTGAAGGGCGAGTTCTCTATCTATACGTGTTATGTTTTGAACCATTCTTTCTCCATGGCTTGAAAAAAAAGCGTCACCGCTTCCACATGTAAAATATTAACTCCCAGTGATACTCTTCCCAAATGCTAATGCACAGCTGTGGAGTTTGGATATTCCAGAGCTGACTCATTCTGCAACACAGCAGATTCACAGAGATGAAGTGGAGGAGGGGCAGTGCAAAATAGCTCTTTCAGGAATTAAAAGAACTCCTAAACCCCAAAGTATTACTATTCCATTACAGTATTTCTTTCATTGAAAAGTTTGGTTTTTAATGACCCCTAATTGATTTTTTTTTTTTGACTTTGCTTTGTTTCAACATAAAATCTCTGTCACTTCAGCGCAGCCTGCCAGTCTTTTGTCTGATGTCACAAACAAATCCAGCCAAACATTAAGATTCATAAGGGGGGTGGGGGGAGAAGCACAGCTTCTTAAAGCCACATCAAGTATGTTAGAGACAAAACATTTAATTTAAATGGTAGAAACTAACACAAAACAGCTTCAAACCTAGTAAGCAGAGTTAGCTAAGTAGAAACACATGTTCTTTTGACATTTGTTTTCATGACAATTAGAAGAAACCAGTTTTCAGCTAACGTCCTTGTTCATCCCTTTGAGGCTTTGGCTAATACATGAATTCAGAATCACTGCAGAACAGGTGCCGATTGGAACATTATAGGTAACTACATGCATCTTCATAGTATGTAAGGCAAATAAGCCAAGTCTGGTTCAGGCACATATATAATCATAAATTCGATGAGTCAAACAAATGAGGAACACAAAATGCTTTAATTTTTATGTCGCTTTGACCTCAGTGTATGTTTTATTCTAATATGTTTTGCATGCTCTGATCATCCTGATCACATGCATGTGTCTCATTCACTTCCAGATCATATAGTTTCTTTCCCCCATTGGAAGACAAAGCCCTGTGACAGCTTGCAAAAAGAAGAACGGGTTTTTAACTTGGTGTCATTAGCTGGTTGCGTTTGGTTGCAACAGTTTTAATGTCAGCCCAAAACAGCTGAGAGGATTAACTTGTCAATAGTCTTTTCCTACCTTTTATTTTTTTTTCCTCTTAGCTAACAAGTGAATTCTCATTTTATTGAAGTCAGTGGATGGTTTCAGACTGATTTCAACAGGGAGAAGACTTCACATGCGGTTAGAGACTGAGGTTTCAAAAGGGCCGTTGGGTCTGACAGACCCTGCTGACTGCAGGGAGTTGATGGGAGGCATGGGGGACCATGCCCTCTTGAGTAAGTACATACATAAGTCTTAGACTTCTGGGATGATTCTAAAAGACCAAAAGAACCAAAATTGCCTCAAAGGCGTTCAGCAACATGGGCTACCCTGAAATTTGTTGCTCCAGGAATAAAGGACCACAGTTTGGCCAAGGCCAGACTGCTTTTATTGAAAATAAAGGTGGAATTGGATTGAGGAGACAAGGGGAGAGCCAAGAATGATTTGGCTTGCTCTTCCTGGGTGCCTAAACCAGGTAGGAATAATACTGCCAGTAGAAATGTTGACACATTCACACCCTCTTCCCTCCTGGGGTGGAGCAGCCTTTGGTCTGACACAGACAATCCTACAATCTACAGTCCTACAGACTATTTCCCCTGTCCTGTGTCCCCTTCCTTCCTATTGCCTTTGGCAACTGCATGCCTTATCGATGCTGGTATCAGTGCTAAGAGCAGAGTGTCTTGCTAAGGGTCTAACAGAGAGAAAAATTAGCAGGTTTTACCCCACTGCATATGGAACAAGAAGACATCACTGGGAACATTAATATGACTTGTATTAGCCCCTCTGAATCCCATTTTCAGAGGAGCTATGAGAACTAGAAGCACATACTGGTGTTGCTATCAAGGGATTGGTCCATGTAGGTGAGATTTTCAGGAAATCCAAGTGACCTTTTATTGTTAGCCAGTTAATAGTTATTTTCTTTTTGTTTGTTTAAACAGGTTTACCATGCTACTGAAAGACAGGAGTGATCTTAAAAGTCTTGCTAATGAGTTAGGAAATGCAGAAATACCACACCCTTCATTTGATTTATTTCAGTCATGGAATAGATTTGTATGTGATGAAGAGCAATGGAGATGGTGTCATATGGCAAAGACTTTCTGCATCCAGCCTGCATTAAACGGATATGTATGTGACTGGCCTTCATGAAAAAAAAAAAACAAAATTTGGCTTATCATTCTGAAATCTTTAAAATACTATTTCAGCATCTACATATGCTCTTGGCTCGCGAGCATCTGTATATGCAGAGCTGGATATTTTCCCATATAGCACAGAAATTATAGTATTTCTAGCAGGATGTCACAGTCTTCCCAATATTGCTGTCTATGGCAGGGAGCAGACAGGTAAGGGCCACATCCCTCCTCAGTTCTTATTTGTAAACCCAAGCGAACAAGATCATATTTGCTGGTGACAGCCACTGCTGTGCCTCCACGTTAGAGGTGGGTATTTGCAGTGGTGTGCATACATTGTAATACTAGTACAGATTTAATACAACTATGTTAATGAATTTTACTTCATAGAATCACTAGGTTGGAAAGGACCCAGTGGATCATCGAGTCCAACCATTCCCATCAATCACTAACCCATGTCCCTGAGCACCTCGTCCACCCGTCCCTTAAACCCCTCTAGGGAAGGTGACTCAACCCCCTCCCTGGGCAGCCTCTGCCAGTGCCCAACGACCCTTTCTGTGAAATATTTTTGTAATAAAATAGGTAAAATCATACTAGAAGTATAGGATTGAACTACGGTGTCATTAACGGATTTAGCGTAAGCACGGCTGCACAGGCAGTGAAGGTTCTTCAGTCTGTATCAAGTCTCCAGCAATTAATTGCTCGCCCTCTGACCTGATCAGCCCTCACCTTCTGTTTAAATGTTTTTGGTTTTATTTTTGGTTGTTTGTTTTTTTTTTCTTTTCTGTTCTCACTTCTCCACGATAATGCATATACATAGACATTATAAACATAATACTTTACTTCTAGGAGGAGAAAAATGTGCAGTACTGCGCAGGCAATCTGTACCTATCTCGGGTGGGGTCTGCCCCTATAAATGGCTCAGAACAGCCCCATGGCAGATTATTTCTCTGTACTGAGGTGTGGCAGGAAGCATAAGTAGTTCAGTGGGAGGCTCCCTCCCCAACAGCACCGAGGCAGCGTACAGCGTGAGCATGGGGACAAAACGTTGTCATTCCCATGAAACGTAAAACTGATCCTACCCCATTCTGCTCATCAGCCCCAGCAACAGTTTTTGCAACAGCAGGGCGTTCACTTCATATCAAAATCAAATTCTTTTACTTTGACGACCTTTACCTCCAGTTGGATCTGCTATAATCTCACTGGGAGGAATATTGGTGAGACCAGCAGAGAGGTTGTCCCTTAATTCCAGTTTGCTAAGCCTGCAAAACACTTCAGAATGTGACTGTTGGTATAAATAAATGCTACTATTATCCTACTGTTAAATTATGCCTTTTATCTGATGATCCCAAGCAGTTTATCAGCAATGAATGATGCTCTCACAACATCATTGTGAACCTTGTAAATAACTGGGATAAGATAATGCAAAAGAATAGAAAGAGCTTTATACCAACTCTGTGCTTTCTAACACGCTGTAATAAATAGTATCACAGGGTGTAAAAACACTATATAAATGATTCTTTCTTGCCAATGCTATGTTGTGTGCGTATGATTTTGAGTTAATCTAACTTATTTCTGAAGTCTGTTAAACCAATTTCCTTAATCTCTCTTATTCTGCCGTGTATTTGCTCTGCATAGCAACAGTATTAATAAAAATCCCTCTCTAAACACACACCAGCTGGAGCAAGCACCACAGGAACCGAGAAGGGTGACCCACATGTGCAGCATTATCCATACTCTTTTTATTCCAGATAAACATTTTGTCTGGTCCTTCTCAGGAATGCCTTCTCCTGGATGCCCTGCTCCCTCCTGCCCCACAGCAGCTGCAGCAAATCAGGCAGTTGCTATCATACTCCCCACCCCATGGGGAAGTGGAAATTTCTCCTCCCCTCCCCTTTTCTCTCTGTTCAGCCAGAGGTGATAATCCCCTCGGAATGCAGCATTTAGCACTTGTCAGGTATATGGTAATTGCTGCATTCCCAGGGGATTAAATCCGTGGAATCTAATTACAGTGGGCTGAAACCTCCCTATAAGAGAGAAGCTCCTCTGTAAAAAAGGAGTGAAAGTCTATGTCAGGGTACCAGGGAGCTGAGGGAAGGTGAGGCCTTTGGCTCTTTCCTACCCAATGTAAGCAATATTGTGGTCCCTCTTCTCTTTTTGGGATGAGTGCGGGTGCTGCTATCCCAGCTGCGTGAGCGGACAGGTCCATGGAAAAGGCTCTGGGGAGTGCTGAGCTCTGACTGCAATTCCTGCAAAGGTCTGGATGTTCTCGGTTAGGGTAGACTAGTATCAGATCCCGAAAGACCCTGTAAATCCGAGCTCCGTTCTGTGCCTATAGCACTGCTTGAAATGTGAGAGAGACGTTATATGGGAATACAGGGCCAGATCGGTGCCAGGCAGCCAGGAGCGGACGAGGTGGAGAAGCAGAAACAGCCCTTCAGCAGCAGGATAGACCTTGGGAAGCTTAAAACAGCAGCAGAGGCTCCCCCTGAGAGCAGCGTGTCCGTGTCCTGCATCTACAGGCACCGGGTTATACCAACTCACGTCACAATTTCCCTTGGAGCGATGTTCCAGATGGCCCTAATGGCTACGCACTTCCTTATTTCTCCTTAAATATACCTATCGTGATAATTTTTATCTCCACAATTCTGGACGTTGCTTAATGAAGCTTGTGCTTAATTGTACGTCCTCTTGCGGGTGTTGACCCTTGCATTTAAGGTGGGAAGAGCTCTTGCGTTTGGCCTCACTAGTGAGGTCTTCTCGTTCCTTGATTCAATTCAAAACTTACTGAAGTCAACTGGAATTTTGCAATTGACTCATAAGTCTTGATCAAACATGACTTCACTAAATCAGATTGCAGTGTACATCCACAGACATATCTGTATACTCTCCTCCATCTACGTCCATAAGAACTGTATTATGGATAATCTAAACTTTCATTGTTACTGAATTGTCATCTAGAAGCATTTTATTTCAATTCAGTTTGATGTCATAAGAGCATATTGCAGAGGAAGAAAATTCAACAGTACATAGTACAAATACAATGACCTATAGATATTATCAGAAGAAACTGAAGGAGACAGGAAGAGGTTTCTTTATAAGAGGAAAGATCTCACTACATACACAAAGATGAAGTGTGTTGTGTCAAGGTACCAAGAAAGATTTTTGCTCTGTTTTAACTAGATCAAAAAAAAGAACAGATGTGCTGCAAACTCATCTGCATAAGCTATTTTATTGCATTCAGTTTTTCCAGCGGATAATTGTATTTGGAGAGTGAAAAAATGTACATAAACCCTCAATACCTCAAATCAAAGCCCTTTGTAATTGTATGTCTGCTTATTCTAAGAAAAGGGCTCCGTCTTTGATTTCTCAACCTAATATTCTGAAAACTTGACGAGTTTCTCCCCTGTTAAAATCTACACCTGGCAGCTCTCTAACTGACAAAACACAAGTGGGAAGGTTTTAAACTGTTACTGCCTATCTGTGTTATTTGTTTAATGCTATGAAAACCGTGTTGGAAAACAACAGTATTAGAAATAAAGTAGTAGAATTGACTTTACAAAGCCTTAGGTTTTAAAAATATTGGCTTCATTTTACTTGTTTGTGGTTGTTGAAACTTTATGTATTCTCGGTTCGTATTTTCAAGCTTTTGTTTTCATTCAGAAAGACTAAAAAGAAATAAATAAATAACTTTAAGGAAGTCCTTACAGTTCTCATGGAAACACATAAGAACATTTCAGCCTTCCAGAACTGAATCTTAAAAAAAAAAAATCCCCAATATTGTTAAGTCTTAGTGACATGGTTAGAGGTAACACACTGTGCAAAACACCACTGCTGTTGTCTTTGAATTATTATTTACAAAACAAAGAGAGGTACAAACAGTTCTATCATGAAAATATTAAAAATATCGGTACTGAGTATGCAGAATTTTATGCAGGAAAGCTTGTCTTGAGTATTAGGAGACCTGGCTCCCTCACTGCCTCAGCCACTGGATTTCCATATGACTCAATTTCATCAGTTCTTTGCACGTCCAGTTTCTGCAGCATGAAGTTGACTTGTGATGCTTAATAAATGAATACTTACAATCATGCTCTGAAATTCCTGGGTGGAGGTCATATATATCCACAGCGTATTAATCTATATTATTAATGCTATGACCGAGAAGTGTGCACAAGTAGAATTTGGAAACATAACTGGGCAGTATGTATATAGCCTATCATAGACACCTCCCCAGCAGGGAGATTATTTCTAACTATGCCATTGATTTATTTTCTCATTTGGGGTAAATTATATCTGATGCTTAATAGTTTGCTTAAAAATAGAAAAGGAATACTATTTTTTCCTGTCTTTTCTGGAAATGCTTTTCTTCTGATTTGGGCAATGTTGGGTGTTTAAGTCCCAGCAATTTTAGTTAAATGTTAGTACCAATGAAATACTCATACGAGAAATGCACTGATAAGGTAATTATTTATTCACTTATTCATAAATCACAAAAAAACCCCAAACCCTGATTGACCCTAGCATAGCTATCAGCTAAGCAGCACAAATCATCTGCTTCAGCCTCTTTTTGCAATTATGTTCTATCTTTTCATTTTTCCTGGGTATATTTGGAAAAACATTTTGGTATGCAGTAATGTCCTTCTGTAGTTTCTTTTTTCTATTTTCCCTTTTGTGTTTTCCCATAGTCACCCTCTATTACAGTGTACAATGATTTTAGACAAGACGATGCATGCAAAACAAAAATGCTCATTCAAACACAGGCAGAAAAGCAAAAGTGCACTACAACCTAATCTCCATTAGTCCACAAGTGACAAATTACATTGCAGTCACCTAAAATTTCCTGTGCTATTGCGCTGAATTTTTGCATGTTATTTATGAGCTGCTGCATCCGACTCCAGAAGTGGCTGCACTTCCCTCAATGAAAAATTCACCGTACAGTTTGGAAAAACTCATTAGGTTAGCTCACATTTAATTTCATCTTTGCCTAGAGTTTGACTGGGTGTAAAAAACAAGTGAGTCGTTGAAGAGCTAGTCCAATATCTGCAAAGTGTAAAGTGTTGCTTTGTCAAGAAAAATGCCCGTGTAAACAGAGAAAAGGCTCTTTGTGGTGATGCCTGTCGGTTAATATAAAATCATGTGTCGTGGAGAACCAGCTGAGGGGAAAGTGTGAAACGTGGCTGGCACAGGGGAAATGTCCTGCAGTTGAGAAGAATGATCTGATGGGCTGAATGAGGAGTCCAGAGGTGTTTCTGATTTGGGGACCTTCAAAATCTCCCAGTGAGAAAGGCATTGAAACCCACTCTCAATACTGACACTATGCTCAACCTGTGTTCTGTAATCTTGGCAAGGCTCACATATTTTTGTTTCTATCAACCTGCACTTTTTTTCACTAATTAAAATTTATTGTAAGGAAGATTAAGTAACTTTGTGAATAATTTGACTCAAATTTTTTTTCAGTAGCCGCTCAGCTATTATAAAAAGGCGAGTTTTTTTCAGCCAGATAATAAGGGAAAATAACAATCTGATATTATATGACCTTGTCACAAAAAATTTTTACAACTACCTTGTTCTCTTAGTTTTAACTACTGAGCTATTGAATGTCACGTTTGTTTCTTTAAGTTTGAGTCATAACACTTATGTTAGCAGCAGAGCCTACTAGTGAAAAACAATTGCATGTGAATCCAACCCAGATGAATCTTGATTGAAAATTGTCACCTATTGATGAAATTGGCCTGTTAATTTAGTGGCTTCAGCTGCACAAGTCTCTGCACCTGAAAGCCCTGGCTGTGTTTGAGGGGTCAGGACATCTTAGGAGATATTTCCTCCTTGCTCTATTTTTAGAGGAAGAAGAACTTTATTTCTTAGGGTTGTGATGTTCTAATAAGTACTAGTATTTTTTCTTTTCTTCCCAGAGGACTGGAGTTAACTCAAGCAGTAATTTAATATCTGATTACGGATAACTAGAGAGTGTGACCAAAAGCTTGAGCTTGATTGCTAGAGAAATTTGGAGAAGTCCCACCTTAGCTGTATGCTTTGTCTTGATGAAACAAGAGCAAGAAGTATATTTCTGATTAATATTGGAAACACGTATAGATGAAATTACCAACTGTCTACACACATAAAATGAATTTGCTAAGTGCGAAATTAGCAGTTTGCTTCTGAGCTCAGGGTTGCTGCAAATTCACAAGGCAAAATACACAGGAAACCTTGGGTTAGTCCTCAAACTCTCATTTGCATTAAAAATATGTATATGCATGCCTGGGAAACATCTCCAGAAGTAGATAGTTTAAGGCAAATTCACAATGCAATATGTAATTTCTTTTAGTGAGCCTGCAAGATGACTGGTCATCATATGTTTAAATCTTGCAGCTCTTCGTTGATTCATTCCCATATTATTTGTGCCAGCTACTCATCCTTACTTTTTAATGTGAAGATGAGACAAAATGAGTGGAAAAACTGGAAGGGAGGTCTCGCAGTTCTGCCTCTCATGGCTCTCGTGGGCAAATGAGTGGGATTTCTGCAAATACAGCAGAGACATCGGGACTCTGGGGTTAACAGGCATCATCGCTTTATAGAGCAGGTTAAAAAAAAATTATTTTACCTAAACCTTCCCTCAGAGACACACTGATACAAGTGATTGGAGCTCTCTGTGTACACAGAATTAGCAGGCTTTTAAAGGGAAAATAACATTTGATGAGCAAGAAAGGTACTTCTTACTGAACTTTGCTTGTGGTGAGGTCTGTGAATGTGCTGGAGATTTGTGCATAATTATTTTTAGAAGCATCAAATTGATGTCATTGTGACACTGCGTTTACAGCTTCTAGTGTTGCTTTTCTGAAGAGCTCACCAGTTCTTCATCTCATCGAGAAAAACTATCAGAATCATTTAAAAAATGAGAACAAAGAATAAATCATTCTCTGCTATTGCCAAATCATTCTACGCTCTTACTTTTTTTTTTAATTGCTTGAAACAATATTCAAAATTTTAAATTTATATTCAGCATTTTAAAATTTTAAATTAGTTGAAATGGGGGGGAGAGAGAAGGGGGAGGAGAAGAAATATTTTCCTTATAAAATTAACTGATATTGTCCATGTAGTGAAAAAGAACAACAAATTTCTAGGCATTAGATATAAAACCTATATTTTAGTAGACTAATTTGCAGCCATATAACTACTGTCAGGCTAAAACAATTATTTAATAGAATACGTGGTGGTTTTCTCCCTCCCCTCAGCCCGCCAAGCAGGCTATTCTTCCATTATTTCTAATCACTACGTGTAAGTGCTTTGCTAGGAATACATTATCTCTGTTTGCAGACTGCAAACTTGTATTTTCTGATGATAAATCAGCTGAGACGTCGGCTTAGTTATGAGCACAATGCAGGGGTAGCTGGATGATACTTCATGTACTGTTTTATATCTAAATTTGGAGAATATGAATCTTATGTTCTTAATACTGCCAATCCTGAAAATGTTTAACAAGTGTTAATATTATACCTGAAACTAAGTTAATAAAAAAAAATTGGGACAAGCCTTAAGCTGGAAGCAGTCCTGTTGTGAGACAAAAAAAATATGTGTATACTTCACTTTAGGAACCTATTGAGGTCCTGTTACACTTAGGTTTGTTTTGAAATAATGTCTTAATGCAATTATAATGTAATGTCTTCTTATCATTAAAAATATATATATATATTTAACTTCCCCATGCACTTCTGAATACAGCGTACCTTTCCACCAATAATGACCAATCTAAGCAGTGGGTATTCACAGCTGGAATTATACTCAATGAGGTGTCTTGTGCATTACAGCAATCTCAGAGCAGGTACAGCAGTTAATTAGTCCCCTAGTGTGAAGTTTGCAATCAGGTGTTGAAGCAGTTTCAGTTACAGTGTTGTGGTGAATCATTTCCTTCTGATGCTTGTGGTGATCAATCATGTGGGGCCCTCTTCTAGATTTTCACACTAGGTTTAAGACAAAAGATGTTCACAAAGAAAAACAAAATATTATCCATCTGGGTACCCAGCATGTATCTTTCATTTGCTTATTTTCAAACTACAAGGTTATACAAACATTTTACTTTTTAAAATTTAGTATTCTTCTGAAACAGGCTTCTAGAAAAAATATCAGTCTAAAATACACACACACACACAAATATATATATATATATATATATTTGGAATATTGTTTATTTAATATTTTTCCTCAGTTGCTGTCCTCCTTTCTGAGCATTTAATGCACAATCAATAAAACATTTGGGAAAATATCCTGATTTTCCAGAGGCAGCTTTTAAACTGCATAGCATATAAAACTAGGTACTTTCTTTTTTTCCCTTGAAATAAACAGCAATACAGGCCTGTGCTTGTATGACCATGCATATTTCACTACGTACACAGAAAGCACGTATGAAGAATTTTTACCTAAAGCTATTCTGATAGATTGATTTGGATTCAGGAATGCATCCCTATTTGAGACCGCGCTTAAGTAAGTGGTTAACAACACGCACAAGGTAAAAGTTAAAGTTGGTCACGCACTTATATATGGTCTTGAGGAGGGCAGGATTTGAGCCTACGCAAAAGTCATTTCTTGACCTGTGGCCTTTGTCATTGCAACACAAAAAGATGCCCCTGGGATCGGCAGCCACACACAGCAATTACGACAGCCTAACCTCCTGTCTTCAGTCATGTTTTAATATATAAAAATAATTGTGTGATGATGAAGACCTTCAGCTCTCAGAGGTTTCAGTGGGAATTAAGGACCATTGGAGGTGGTGGCGAAACTAACAATATTTGCATAAAAATGTCACATGGGAAAAACAGAACATCAACTAGACTAGAATATTCCAAGCCTATTTTCAGTGGCTTTCTTTCTAGCTGACTGCCACATTCAGGATGGATTTTGCTAGAAAAGTAAATGAACTTGCATTTCCAAAGTTACGCTTTTTTTCTTTACCTAATGGTAATAAATAATAGAAAACATTTTTTAACTTTCCCCTCATTGTTTCCTCCATTTTCCAGATCTGTACCCTGGGGTCTGGGAACATTATTGACTATGAGGATTGCTTCCTTTCCACTGCTACTTATAATTATAAAATGGTTAAATGAATAAAGAATAAGGAACGTGACCTTGTCACCCTAACTCATGAGTGACTGTCAAGTGAGGTATCCCAATAGGTCAAATACCGAAGTCTTCATTTATTTTTTTCATTTCATCATGAACTAAAAATGGAAATCCTGATCTATCAAAGCCACTGTGCACATTCACACTTCTAAGCATCAGAAAAAAAGCCTGTACATTAAATATATATGTTATGGAAAGTGAGACCTAAGGAAGTCAGGAGTCAGCCCATTGACTTCAATAGAGATTCTCCCATGAAAGATTCCAGGATCAGATTCCTGGGTGATACAAAGGGAGGTTTACAGAAAGTGCTGGGGGTGGGGGGAGCTGGTATTGAAGATATAATTAAAGTTGCAACAGTAGTTACTAATGATCGGTTTCCGATGAAAGAACCGAACTATAAGCCAAGTAAATTTGAAGGTTTCTGCTCTCGTCTCAGTTTAATTTCTAATGATAAGGATCCTTCCTGAAAGCAAGAGGGGGGTCGGTCTGGGGGATGGGTGCATTTGCATTTTTGTAAGAGGGGGGATATCACTTGCGTAGGGAAAGTACAGAATAGCGATTACATGGAGACACCGGCACTTGAATCTTATTGCTCATGTACAGTATTTTGGATAGCTGGATCAATATAACACTGGCTGTCCTTGCAAAACACAACAGGTCAATAAATAAATTTGTCAGCATTTTTTCTGGCTTGCCACACTGGGAAAATAATACAGGTTACTAAAGAATTGTCACCTTTGATTTATAAAGCCTAATTAAATGTAGGTGGTTTGGTTTCCCTTAAATCATTTTGCAAATTAAAAGATACAGGAGAAGAAAATTCTACAAGCAAACCAGGGAAATAGAGTGAGTACATCTGAATACGTCTCACCTTATGGGGACATCTGACCTCAACTCCAACTGCTTTTAACATAGCGCTTTAGTATCATTTCCCCTCTGTTTATTGACAAGATATGATATTCCAAATAAACCTGCAATAAAGCAGTTTTAAATTAGCATTTAAGATTCTAGGAATTCATTCTGGCTTAAGTCTTGGGACAACATACTTTCCCTAGTGATTTCCTGCTTTTGCAGCACAATTTTACTTATATTTTTTATTGCTTTGCATGATATTATAGTAATAATATTTGAGTTTATTAATTTTGCTGGCGTTCATTTAATGTGCAAACTGGCTTTATTCTTATATTAAGAAATATTTCAGTTCTTCTTGTAGCCTTTGGAAATATTACACACTATTTTGTCCTGTCGTGTTACAAAGAGCAGCTCCTGGAAACTAAAGCAGCAGTTTCAGGGTTTTTTGAACATTTCCTTATCACGTTGGTTGTAAACAATGTGAGAGTCCCAGATGAAAGTCTCTAGCATTCCATCCAATCAGGATTCCTTTGTTTCCTTTTTTTAAAAAAAAAAAAAAACTTGGATTAAGGTATTCTGCATCTGAGTGCACTGGCCCAAGCTGTGCTCCCAGTGACACTGTGCAGCCTCTCTGAAGGAAATCAGAGCCTGGCTGGTACTTCCTGAATATTGCGGGATGAAAGAGGGTTTGGACAGATTCAGTCCTAAGAAACCTACAGGAACGCCTGGGGGGAAATGAAGCTGACTTGGTAATGGAAATTTCCCGTATTTCCCTTGGGATTTTACATTGGGGATGATGGGTATTGTCTCCAGAGCCACGAGTCAATATATTCCTCACAGCCAGTGGCTCGCTACTCCGCTCAGCCTGTCCTTGGCTACGAAGAGCTAATCTGGGGCTGAAACACTTCTGTCTGGGATCTGCTGGACAGAAATACACGCACAAGTGCTGTGTAACGGCACGTAGAATAAACCTGGTGTATCCAGGATGCATCAAACTTATTGCACATGCGTGAACCAGTCAGACAATGCGTGCTCAATAAATCCAGCATTTCCAAGAAAAGTGGTACAAGATCCACTACATAGATCCCAGTAATTTCAGAGGTATGAAAATTCATCTGCTGCTACTGCACAGAGATTCCAGCTGCACTGCCCTTTTAGCCAGAAATCCCAGAGTATAGGCAAACCCAGAATATTTTTTTTTTTTTGTTAACAAAGAAAAGGACAAAATATTATTTTCTTCATCTCGGTGACAGAAAATGATGTGCTTGCCAATGCCTAAGCTTATAGTAGCCCTAGCTACCCCACTATACTGCATCCTCCCATTCTGTTCCTCCGTTGGCTGATTACTGACAGACCCATGGTTTGCTAAAAGATGTTATATTGCACGATACTCTTGAAAGTTTTTATACACTTGCTTCAGCGGCTGTGCCTCATACTTTTAGTAGCTTGGGGAAAATACTGGGCCTCTCCAAGCCTCGGTTTCTCCATCCATAATACGGGTCTGGTGGTGCCTGCCACTATTTGTATTGTACCAGCGTGCATCAGTGGTTCTCTTGTTCTATGACTTTTAATTAAATGGTGGACAGTTTTAAGTAAAACTTCTGCTGCCTATGCAGATTGTGCCTCTGCAAGTCACTCCCTCCCACACAACACATTTTTTTTAAAGCCACACAAAACTCGTGTTACCTTTGACCTATTCCTGTTTCTAAGACACAAGACAGGAAAGTCTAGGACATTAACATAGTACACAACCCTCTCTAAGCTAGCATAAAACATTTTATATAGTCACAGCTATCTTAAAAAACTCTTTTTTCTCCCTTGAAAAATGATAAGGTAGAAACAAAGGCTGTTCAGATGATGAATATTTCTTACTAAAGAACAATTTAAATCAATGAAAATATTTATAAAAATGAATAGTAGGTGTATATAGTGAGTCTGTTGACTTTATGTAACTGGTTATTATATTAAATACAAGCCATACTGTTACTACAAATCCATTACCATTCAGTATGTGGCTTCTCGTTCAAAGCAGTTAATGCAGTTACGAAGCTTTAAAAAGGATTAGTGACTTTCCTGCCTTAGAAAAGGATTATTTCCCCTTTATTTTACAAATTGTGATTTCATTTTCAAAGCAGAAACAAAGGCAAGACTGTACTCTGGCAAGGAGACGCGCTGCTTAAGGCTGACAGCTGGAGTACTGTATATAGGATGGCAGTTCTTGATTTGTCAGCATGTTGCTAGGGGTAGGGAAACTGAGAGTATAGTAAAATGCCTATTGAGATATTCCTGTATCTCATGGTACATATGCACACTTGCTCATTCCCTCGTCTATCTATATTCACTGCAACTTCTAAAAAAAAGATAAATAATATAAAAGATGCATCCTGTGTTTCCTTTCTTCTCTCTGCCTTTGTGCACAGATCTAAATAGTAGCAGAATGAGGGGCAGCGCAGAAAGCAAGTGTAAAGAACGAGTGGAGTTTTGGGATGGAGGGAGAGTACAGCAAAGCCGTGCTCCCAGGGCAGCGTGAAAGGAGATGGGGGCAGTCAGCAAGCTGCACAGTCTCCTGACTGCAAGGGCAGCTCTCTACAGGGATCCATAGCGGGATACAGTACCTTTTATCTCTTTTTGTCTTGGCATGAAATGCAGAGGGCATGTATTCACAGTGAGCTCTTCCGATTTCTTCCGAGTGTTTGTACAGGTAAAGTGAAATAAAAATTTGCACAATTAGCTCTTTCCATGTACAATTAGCCAGTTTATATACCTGAATCAGAATAATTACATGCCTAAAGCAGCCATCCAGCTTCACGCACATTTGCAATACTCCATCCAGCTCCTATTTTCTCTTTAAACTCTGTCTTTGATGACGAATGTCAAACAATTTTGCTCTCTAACCCAGTAGAATAGATTGTGGAGCTTTCCTTACCCTGCATAAAATGATCACATTTCCTATTACCTTCCAACAATTGCTAAAGGTATTAATCTAAATCTCCACACACAACACCAGAGGACAGAACGATGCCAGTTTACAGATTTTTCTAAACTTGCGTGCGCTGCGTTCAGGGCTTTAACTCACCACGCAGCCTGATAAAGATGTAACGCCTGAGCCAAGCTGGTCGGTGCTGTTCCTGCAGCAGGAGCAGGAACTCTGCAGCAGGAAGCATTTTTTCACCCTCACGGTTTATAGTGTCACCAGAAGTCCTTGACAAAGCTATGGTTGCATCTGCTAGGCAAGGATTTTGTCAGTACCAAAAGCTGTTGTTAGGAGACATGGGAGAGAGGTCTGCTTCTCTACAATGCTAATAGCGAGCTACTGCTGTGTACTTCTGACTAACATACTTCTTTTTCCTGTAAGTATGCATGTACATGTCCTTTCCAATTATTATATATAGTCTATACCAAATGAGCTGCTTTCGTTATCACAGAAACAAGCTGCCTTCTCCCAAACCGTGTTAACAGAAACTTCATTATTATTGAACTCCAAAGTCCTATAACTTTGGCAGAACACTCCCATACTTAAAAAAATTCTATATATTTTTTCCTCCCTATTATCTGCAGTAACACCATCTCAGATGAATGAAATGAAAGGGGTTTACATTTCAATTGTACTCATGATCTCATTTCTAACGGTTTAGTGTTTGCATTTCTTTCTACAGAACAAGTCACCTTCCTCTTTGTCAGACGTCAGTAGCTTAAGCTTAAAATGTCCCCAGCTGCATGTTTTACTGTGAGGAATCACAGTGCCTTGTTTGAAAACAGGCTTTTTAACTGTAGATTTTTTTTTCCAATCATGTTAATTTCTTTTTAAAATGTCCTCTCAAAAAGTACCTAATTTTTTTTTTTGTTGTTGGGGGGGGTGGTGGTGAAACACACAGGAAATAATGTAACAATGGCAAAAATGAACCAAAATCTGATGATCTACTTTGAACAATACACTAACACAAACAATATTACTCTGTCCCGTATACAATGCTGCCATTGTAGATGAGCACCAATGTCAAATTTCCACATGTGAGTGGAAACCCTGCTTGCTGGTGGGCAGCCTTCAGAGGGCTGCCACGTCCACACCACAGCCTGCCCATCACTGCAGGACCAGCGCTCAATAATAGGTTTCAAAATCAAAACTCCTCTTCAGCATGCTAAAATGCTGCGGTGAAGCCACAGCTGCTGGAAATTATTGTAGCTCCATTAAAGGCAATAGGGTGATATTGATACGCACCAGCTGAAGCCCTGCTCTGAGCAGCCCCTCGCTGGCAGCATCAGTGCCCCAGCCTCCTCACCCAACTGCATCCCAGCAGTGTGTGGAGACTGGGAGGGGAAGGACACTAGGTAAGCAAGAACTCAGTGTTTTCTTACACATATTTTAGTTTGGGAAGCTTTCTGATACTGGCTGGCTCTTAAGAGTTGTCTGCATCTGAGCCAGAGTATTGGCAATGTATTGACAAAGCTTCCTTTGTGGGATCATTTGGGAAATTTTGGCACAGGTCAGGAGGCAAGAGTGGTGGAAACTGTGCAAAGAGGCTGCGCTTGAGGCTGGGTTTTGAAAGTTACTTGAAAGCTTTTTAGATCTGGGAAGTGTGGGTTTTCCTGCCCACCCTCCCCCTTTAACCCAGAACGTAGATGGCAAATGTTCATCACCTGTTTATCACCGCACCGACTGTGTCTTCTTGCACAGTTGCAGAAACGTTATTTTTGCAAGAAGAGGGAAGCAGGAAAATGTAAATCAAATAAACATAATAAATGTGAGGCTAGGGATCAGGTTACTAGTTAGTTGTGAAAGAGGAAAATATCCTAAATTAATGTGTTTTGAAGTAAAATTATATCTTTTTTATGTTGTTGGAACAACAATTCTCAAAATGGGGAAGCACATTCACTGTGTGTGTTAAGAACACGTGAGGCAACTCCCTCTTGCTCAGATCAAGGAATACTTGTTCTCATTAACCAGCATTAGAAGCCAGTGAGATCTGGCAACATACCATGCCTTTGTCAACTGTCATGCTAATACCTCATTTTAAAAAACTGCTTGTCTCTCCTTTTTTTTTTAATAACCTTTCAAATGCACATTTTTGTCATACTAGCTTTATGGCATTCAAAACGTTAAGAAGCCTCAGATTTTTCTTCCTGCATTTTTCTTCCTGATACGAAGAGGAAATGCTGATGAAGGTACAATAGGGAGAAACAAATAATTATAACAAAGAGCCAAGCCCAAGAAATTCTTTGTGTTATCAGGTTAGGAAGAAGGAATAAAAAAAAAAAACATTGCACCCCTCCAAGAATGGTAATACTACTTCAGGATTGATCAATATTAACTTTCTATTTATAGAGCACCTTTCATTCTGAGGCTGTGCAGTTGTTTATAAATTAATAAACACGTGTGTAAGAATCCCATCATCCATTATTAATGTATCAGCACTTTCAGTTTATGAGAGACAATTATTATTTTAGCATCATGAAAGTTTTGGAAGGAATCACAAAATTGCTTTTTGCATCCTGTTCTCTCTGCCACACAATTGAGGCATTTAAGTGGTGTCCTAGCACCATAGCTGAGTGTGAGGACATGCTCTAAGGAAAATACTTTTGCAGAAGTGTGACTCAAAAAATTAACTGAACTCACCCCGTTGTTCCTAGGGATTACAACTGATAGAGTTTCAAGTAATCTTACATAAACCCCTTTACTTTTAGGAGTATTTTCTTAACTCTGAATTAATATGCGTGGGTGTCTTCAGTTTCTCTGCTATCTTAAGGCAGACAATTTTGTTTCCTTGCCAGTGGGTCAGCTCTTAGAGATCTGCCTCTGCATCACAATTTCAAGCAGCAGTTAACTGCCATCATTTAAGGCAATTTTGGTCTTTGAATGTACTTTAAATACACTGTATAAAGTTAAGGAATTCTCTCAGTTTGGGGACATCCTGTGAAACTCAAAGAAGCAACTTCCATTATTTTGAACGTGCACCCTGTTGCAAATATTAGTGGTGTACCTAAAATTTCAGTTCAGTTTGTTTAAGATCAAAACAAACACAAGTCAAACTTCTTTAAGGGAAGGCAAAAGGGAAAATGACCCTTAAAAAGAGAAGTGGAGATTAAGGTGACATTTGAATTTCAGCTACAGCACAGCACAAGTGTCAGAATTGAAATGAGGCTGTAAAAGTCTTGTTTTATAGACTTCTGAAGTCTGTAAGATCTTGGATTTTTGGTATAGATCAACATATTTTGTAATAAGTGTGAACAATGCTTACTATCAGAGTGAGGAAAGTTTTATCAACTGATACAGAATTTAAATGGTCCCTCATATCAAAACAATGTATTTAGGCTTAAATTTTGGAACCAGTTCAGTGTACACCTACCTCTGAAAGTGTGAGCAGTCAGCTCAGGGCTGAGCTTTTAATATGAGATTTTTCTTTTTTTTTTTTTTTTTTTTTTTTTTTTTTCAACTGAAGAATGGTGTCAGGTGCTAATTAGCACGGGTCAGTATGCTTTTATTTTGTCATATTCAAGGAGTAGAAAGTAGTTTTTATGAACTGAGAGTGAGAAGATTGGAAGCTCAAACTAATGAAGGAAGGGAGAGGATTAACAGCCAGTCTCTAGATCCGACTCCTGATATTCAGAGTAAAGGCCATGTGATACCAGGAAGGACAATTTGGAAAGTTACAACAAAAGTTTAGGGCCTCTGGTGCTGATAACTGAGCCAGTCTGGGCAGAGGGTAGGACTTCATTATCTTCAGTTTGTTTATCTTCTCAAGCAGCCTTTTTTACATCATTTATATTTCACTGATGTATTTTTCTTCACTCACTGCACAGTACCAATGTATGCATGCTTGAAGTTTGTTTCTGTTTTCTGTCCTGAGGAAGAAGCTGCATGCCTGAAAACTCTCTCTTCCCTCTACAGCTAATGAAAGACACCACTTCTCCATGCAAATCTTTATTCGCTATCACCACAGTAGTGACAATGCTGCTCTTACTGCTATTGTGATATACCCTATCAAATAACTAACGTGTTCTTGAGTAAATTACAGTAAGATCCCAGAGGTCTTTCACCCCACGAGTTATAAGAAAAGAGAACATACCCACTATGGTGTGCCGTCATTTCGAAAAGGATTCATTTGCAGAACAAAGTACAGGAACAAAACTGCAGGTTGAGCAAAATGAACTTTCAGAAAAGGATATATTTTAGAAATGCATGTAGAAATACATGTTATTGAACAAGTTTCTGTTTACATGTCTTTTCCTAACCTACGTGTACTGTGATAAGTAAAAAGAAAAGACGTGTCATGCTTGAAGTCTGTTAAAGTTCATACACAGCGAAAACAAAACAAAATCAAGGTCAAACAGAAAATCTTTAATAGCTGTACTGACAACATGCTTCGCAGGACTTGAAATCTATGAGTTTATACAGACAGGATGTATTAAAAAACAGGGAAAGAAAAACTTCGCAGCTTCTTTCTCATTATAAAAATGAACTCTTCTGCATTTAAAGTACTGCTTTGAAAGTAACTAAACGTACACATTTCAGCTGAGCATAAAAATACCTAGGAATGCATTTTTAAAGAATGCAGCACTTTGGTCTAGAATGCAAAGGGGGGCGGGGGGAGCTGCTGTTGATGAGAGGGAGCCTGGTAACTGAATATGGGTTGGGGAGATAGTTACTAATGCAACAGCCCAGCGCATTCTTGGGGGGGAGGGCGCGGGGAGCCTTCTGCATGGTTACTGCACAAAGTCGCTTCATGGATTATCTGATGTTGCAAGAACCTGATTGCTTGCAGCTTTCTCATCACCGTCTCATCTGTGTCTTCATTTAGTAAATCTAATCATGTGAGCATGTTAGTCAAATCTGAGAGCGTGTCTAACTACCAGAGCGCCTCTGCAGCAGGCATTTCCTGTAAACACCCCACTGCCTGCGCTTCTGCAGAGGCAAAAACAGGAGAATCATCTGACACGATGGGATTTTCTTTTACTCGTTGCTGAAATAATGCTGAAAGAAGTAATTTGTGCAAAGAGGAAACTCAAAAACAAGCCGCAAAACACTGATAAAGACTTCCCATAAGAGATTCTGCCTATTTTCTAGTCTTGGTCTCATCTGAACATTGCACAAACAATTTATGAACAATTTTGTAAGCAAAGAAGCCAAATGATCCTGAATTCGCAAACAGAAATTGCTGTGCAGCAATAAAGACTGTGGAATTTTATATTCCAGCTCATGGCCCAGGCACCCTATTTTAAAACCGCCTTCTAAAATTTGTTCTGTAATTTTGAGCCATTAAATTACACTGATCATGGTTTCAAGCTTATCTCCTTAAAAGCTAAAACACTGCGCGTTTACTTTATCTATTCATGCCAGCAAATGGAGAATTTCATGTAATGACTTGACTGCTAGAGCAGGGGCTGGAAGCAACCAAAACCCCAAACCTGCCAAGTTCTGTGCGCCCTGCGAGTTGCCCGAGATCGCGCAGGAAGTTTGTGGCAGAGCTGGGACTGAGCCCAGATCCCCAAAATCCCACTTGTGCCTCAACCACACGACAGGCCAGATTTAATAGCTGCCTAAATATGAATCTAAAAGGAGAGAGCTGCCTTGCAAAAGAATGAAACTTGGCTGATCTCCTGCTGCCAGGTGTAGACCAGGTATTTTTCTGTTTAGGTCAGTTGTGCGAGACAAACATCCACGCCAGCCCTCGAAAGACTTCAAATTTAGGTAAAGGCTTCCTCATCAGCTCTGTTTTCCTTCTCTCTGACAGTGAGGGTTCTCTCATGGGCAGTATGCAGAAGAGCAAGGCTTGAAAAAGTTTGCAAGACTTTTAGTATAGATTTTTACACCATGTAAATCTACATGATACAATTTAAAAGAACTTATAAATTTAAGTGCGTTAGGAGTTTGGGGGCTAAAACTAAGCTTTTCAGCTTTTGGCAATGTTATTTTATTTTTTTTTCTATTGTTATGGAGGAGATTATCGCAATTTTCGGTGTGCTGCCTGGTTCCAAAGTCTAGGGCTAGGTTTAATCTTGCGAGACTGTGTAGTAACATATAGTGCAGAACAGCAAACGCAGGTCTGTCAGTCTTTCTTGTGCATTTGTCGTGGAAGTTTTTACTTCATACATAATACATCAATTGCTGAAACTTCTCCAGAAAGGCAGCAAATGTCCTCGATGCAAGGCAAACAGAGGGAGAAGAAAATATAAGATTTATTTTTACAAGTTGGCCCTTGCCGCATATCAAACATTTCCAGCGCCATGAGCATAAATCACAGAGGTCATCATGGCTAATCTGTAAAAATAAATTGGATGTTTTCATTTTAGTCATGTAATGTGATATTGCATGATGCACTTCAAGAAAAGAAAAAAAAAAAAAGAAAAATTTTAAGATATTCTGAGCCTCTCATTCTTTTCCCTGAAATAGCCTTTTTATTTTATTTTCTTATGTTTTTCCACAGAGGTACCATATCTCAGCGGATAAAACCCATACGGCTTCTATGTTCTCTGTTAAATCATATTTACAGTCATCCAGAGTCTTGGCTCCAGTGAAACGCCCCTTGTGATCAAGAAGGTCAGTATATTTCACCTGAAAAAGTATAATCTTTAAAAAGGGGCAAAACATGAAAGGAAGGGGGGGAAATAATGGGTTTGCATGTGTCATGAAAACAAGAAATATTGCAAAACCTGACTCCAAGTCTTTTAGGAGACATAGTTAAGAGCTAAAGTTTAATGTTTTTAAAAGTTTGTGGCTCCTGAAGTTGTTTATAACCCTTCAATAGAACGGTTAAAAAAAACTGCTAAAATTAGAAGGACTAATTTTTTTAACAGTCATGATTTTTAAGAGTCATGTGACTCAGGGAATAGGGTGTAGCAAAACTGGTAACTCCCACGCCCATTTCCAGGGAAATTCTACTTTGTTCTTCTTGCCATTGTGCCATTTGTAGATAATCTATAACTGAAATGAACTGGCTCCTATGCTTAAACTTGGGAGTGTTTGAGGGATCAGGTTTGGTCACATAGTACAAATTAGTTACAAAGAAATCTGAAGCTCTTGCAATACAGTGGAATATTTTGCACGCGTGTATAAACACCTCACGCAGATATATCATACTGCCAAAACATCACAATTAAAAGGCCAACTGAAATCACCGATTGTGTTGCGTAACAAGCCCTCCATCGGTGTCCTCCTGCATCCATTCAAAACTCTCGGGGTGTTCAGAGCACCAGGAGGGCCAAAACCCATTGTCTGAAAAATCTGTAAAGAAGTAGATCAAGGCAAAACGCTGTGATCTTGCTACACAGCTGATTCATGCAGTGGCTTTTTTTTTTTTTTTTTTTTTATTTTCAGGAAACCAGTGCAGAGCGCCGTATGTCTGTATGACTCGTTAAAGAGTCAGGTCTTAAACACATATCTTAGAAGTTTCACCTTACTGCTTTTGACTTTCTTTTCATGAAAAGAGCACTGTTTCAACTTAGTGTGAGGCGAGATTAAAATTTGCCAATAAAGATATTTCATCTTCCAGAATTACCTGATGAGTAAGAATATTATCACATTCTGTAGTGGTTTGGATTAATCTTTATTTGCTATACAAATGGCCTAGATTTCAACCTGAGTAGCACTGCTCATTTTAGACAGGGAGAACATTTTGAGAAAACTTTGAAAAACACATGACCCTCCTGCCTCCATAATTTTAGTGGCAATTATTTTAGATATGTCCTCCGATTAGGCAAGATGATTTTTATATTGAAGCACATATGCCCCTGGGTACGACCTAAAGCTACTGCTGTAAACTGAACTGGCTTTAACAGGTCTCAGTGTGTCTTTGGGGGGGAAACAAGACACACCGCAGGGCAACTCGCCTCTTTCTTTTGCCATTTAAGTGAAGAAGGTGCTAACCTCTGAGTCTGGCAGAGATTAAGCCCTTTAAAGCTATTACACATTGCGCTTTAACTCCTAAAAAGCTCATTTCCAAGTGGAATACTTAAAAAAAAAAATCACTTAAGTCTTTGTCTGGTGTATTTAAACCCGCTTCAGGGTGCGTTCCTCTAGAGGAGGGGCAATGCAATGCCAGAGAGAACAGCTGAGCCATTACTCCTGCCGAGAGAAAAGCGAAATTCCTAATCCTTGTCGGTTTTTAGGTTGTGTCCCCCCCACACACACTTTCTGGGGGGCAGGGGCGGCCTGTCCCGCGAGCCGCCGCCAGCGGCGCTCACAGGGGCTTCGGGGGCGTTTCTATTGGCCAAGGGGCGGCGGCGGGAGCAGCCCAGGCCGAGCCGACCCTGCGTGGCTTTAGCTTTGTCGTTGTTTATGTCGCGATAGCCCGTTCCCTGCCTCACGCACGGTGCACAAAGGGACCGGCGGCGGCACCGAGGCGGCCCCTCACGGGGTGGCGAGCGCCCCGTCGGGGGGGCGGGGCCTGGCGAAAAGGGGCGTGGCCTGCGCCGCCACGGGGCGTTATCTACACAGGAGGGGGCGCGGTCTAGGCGGGCTGATCATGAAGAGGGCGTGGCCTATAGGGGAGGGGCGTGGCCGCGTCACCAGGGGGCGTGGCCCCGCGCGGGGGGTGTCCGAGCAACAGCTGCCGCGGGAGCCGTTTACAAACAGTGTCGTGAGCGCCAGCGCCGCCGAGTCCGGGCTCCGGCGGCACCGCGGGCGGCAGCCCCCGCTCTCCCCTCCTCCCTCTGCCCCCGCCTTAGGATGCTGGCCGGGGAGGCGGCTCAGGCACAGGTGAGGGAGGGATGGGGGTCAGCGTCCGCGGGGGCTCCGGCCCCCCTGCCCTCCTCCTCCTGCTCACCTGCGGGAGGCGCAGCCCTTTCCCCTCGGGGCGGTCTCTGCATTTAGGGGGCATTTGCCTCCGGGACGTTTTCAGAGGACCTTGGCGGTGGTGGGGGAGGTACCCCCTTTGTGAGGGGGGGGGTCGCCCCCTTTGTGAGGGGGGGGGTCGCCCCCTTTGTGAGGAGGGGGTTCATCCCTTTGTGATGTGGGGGAGCTCAGGGAGGACACCCTGTCCCCTGATTGCTCAGCCGCACATCTCGGTGCTGCCCGGTGCCTGCGAGGTGTCCCGGGGGAGACGAGGAAGAAAAACAACCGGCGCCGGGGCGAGGGTCCCGCGGAGGTGGGTGGAGAAGGGGGGGCAGCAGTGTGAGCGCAGGTACCGAGCCCCCTTTTCCTCATCCCCGGGGGCGTCGCAGGCACCGAGACACCCCTAACCCCGGGGGTAGGGCAGGTACAGAGCCCCCCTCTCCATCTCGGGGGCATCGTAGGTATCGAGCCCCCCTTCTTCCTCGGGGACATCGCGGGTACCAGCCCCCCCCCCCCCCCCCCCGTCCATCCCGTGGGCATCCCACGTACCGAGCCCCCTTCCCCATCCCCGAAGGCAGCGCAGGTGTCGAGTCCCCCTTCTCCTTCCCCGAGGGCAGCGCAGGTATCGAGCCCCCCCCCCCCCCCCCTCCATCCCGGGGGCAACGCAGGTACCGAGCCCCCCCCACTCCATCCCGGGGGCAACGCAGGTACCGACCCCCCCCCCCCCCCCCTACTCCATCCCGGGGGCAACGCAGGTACCGACCCCCCCCCCCCCCCCCCTACTCCATCCCGGGGGCAACGCAGGTACCGACCCCCCCCCCCCCCCCCCACTCCATCCCGGGGGCAACGCAGGTACCGAGCCCCCCCCCACTCCATCCCAGGGGCAGCGCAGGTACCGACCCCCCCCACTCCATCCCGGGGGCAGCGCAGGTACCGAGCCCCCCCCCTACTCCATCCCGGGGGCAGCGCAGGTACCGGGCAGGTAGCGCCCCCCGGGGTCGGTGCCGCAGCGCCCGCAGGCGGGCAGGGCAGCCAAAGGCAGCGGTGGGTGCGGGGAGAGGGGAATAATCCTTCCCTCTCTCCTTTCCCTCCCACCCTCCTTCCCTTCCTCCCTCCCACCCGTAAACTTCTCGCCGTCCCCGGTTTCCTCCTCCCGCGGGGCTCGCCTCCCCGCGCCCCCCCCGCGCACGTAGGTGCCTCTCACCGCCCTGCGTACCTGCCCGCGCTCCCACCGCTCCGCCCCGGCGCTGGGGGGGCTCCGGGGGGGCTCCGGGGGGGCTCTCCTGCCGGGAGGGGGAGCGGGAAGAGCCTATTTCTTTGTGACTCAAGGATGTTCCTGGAAGAAGGATTTGTAGTAAGTGGCTCATGGGGCGGCGGGGGGTGTTAATGAAAAGTTTATTGATCGGTTGGGGCAGTTTTTGTGTCGTTTACCTTTGTCTAAAACACTTAAACCCTCCCTGAGAATTTCCTCGGCGTCGCGTTTCTCCTTATTTCTATTTTATTTTTTTATTTATTTTTTTTTTAAGGGGAATAGGAAGTTCAGAAAATAAATAAATAAGCCTCAACTGACTTCTGAAGCAACAAAAGACGTTGCCAAGGGAGGACAATAAAATCCTAGAATATCTAGAGGTTCGATTCCATTCCCGTTCCGTGATACCCACTGGACTTTATGTCTTGGGATATTTTTTTTGTTTGTTTGTGTTTTTTTTGTTTTGTTTTGTTTGTTTGCTCCCTCATGGAAAACCTGCAGCCAGAGCAAGGTCTGCATGTGCTGTAATGAGCCATCCCATAAAATGTGCTGTGTGACTCCCAGCAACTATTTGGATTCAAGTGGAATAGTTCAGAAGTGGTGGTGAACAAAAAAATCTGCATGTTGGATTATTGATCCGCATTTGAATTCGAGAAGGGTTTAGTTTAGGGGGTTCGCGTGCTTAAAGGTGTTTTTTTTTTTTAAGGCAACGTCTTTTTTATTGTTATTATATATTTCTGAAATGACCTTGAGAGCTTTAAAACTACATCAGTTTCTACCAGTGGGGTTGGGGGGGGGGGCAGAAGGATCTAGTGAAAATCGAGAATAGAAATAGGAACTGAAGTAAATTGCAGCGAAATATTTTCTTATAGAAGTATGTGAAAAGGGAAGTTTTTTTTTGTAAGAATGTGTGAAAAAGAAGAGGGTGTGGGGGGGGGAATAACCGAGTTTCAGATGCAAGGAGGGTGGTGGGGGGGGGGTAAAGCAGATCATTCTTCACATTTTATTAGGCCCTGAAATGCAGGAGTGATATGATCTGCAAGACACAGAAATAAAACGCCTAACTACAAGTTGAATAGCAGGCATTGACTTGCTGACCAGCGCTCCCAGGCCGGGGGGGGGCTGGTTTTGTGCCTGCAAAGGTATCAGAGCACTGGGCTGTGACAATGGCTTGAAAGGGCTTTAACGCCATGTTTTATGGCTCTGAGGAGCTCCTGGTAACTGCAGGTTGGGGAATACGGCTTCATACTTTTAATTTGTGGTGTCCACACTGAGGTCCGGGCGTTTCTTTGGATCATACAGAAGGACAGTTTCAAATAAGTAGGATAAACTGCATTCTTCGGCAGGGGGGGAGGGAAAGGGTGGAGGAGGTGCTTTTTTTTCTTTTTTTTTTTTTTTTTTTTTTTTAATTTTTTCTTCCCTTTTACTAGTCCTGTGACTGAGTCAATATTTTAAGATCTGTAGTAGGAACGTGGCTTTGCGATTACTGATCTTTCTGCAGCATTTATTATTATTATTTTTTTTTATTATTTTTTTTTTTTTAACGAGCAATATTGTCATTCTGGGCAAAACATTTGTGTTGTGCGTCTCGCAGCTCGTTCTTCAAAGCCATAAAGCGTTCTCGAGTTGTGTCCTTTTTTAAGTTTTTAGGATGGTGAATGCGAAAAATAACTCCAGCAAGCCGGTTATTACAGTGATTATTGATTGGCTTGGCCCACAGCCAAGCAGCTCTCCTGCATGCGCACCAGAGTTGCTGATTGAAATTCTATAGATTGTTGTGGTGTTGTGTTTTTTGGTTGTTTTTTTTTTTTTTTTTTTTCATATGTTAGCCTTTTGGAATCGTTTTAGGAAAACAGTCGGTCAGTTTTTAGTGAGGGTTGTTCAGTTACGTCTTCATCGGTTTGGAGTTGGTTGAATGACTTGACATGAGATTAAGCACAACAAAAGGAAAAAGGCAGGGGAACCACAGCTGCCTCCCAGTCCTCCCAGTTCAGCAATTTAACTTTTAATATGACGTGGTGCCAGGTTTAAATGTTAATATTCATTTTTACAGGAGCATCAGGCATGCTGATAAAACAAACTCTGGATATTCATGGGTTTTTTTGGGGGTGGTGTCTGTCTCTGGCATTTTTTTTTTTTTTTTTTAAGAAAATTATCTTCAGATCTGATACTGAGGAGTGAATTGATCTCATTAAGTTTTCAGACAAAAGTAGCCAGCAGTCACCACTAGTTTGTACTTGTTTAGTTACTGTGTGGTAAGAACTTTAAGGTGTGTCCTTAATGGCAACTGATTCTTGCTGCGAAGCCTTGTTTATTTTAGGTGCATGTTTTATACAGAATTTCCAGTGGGACAAATTACTACAGTGACTGCACTTATTCTTTCTGAAGGCTGCCTGTAAGCAGCAGAGGGTGATTTTTGCCACGCTGCAATCAGTGTCTATATTTTAAAACTGAAGCCATTAAGTTTTGCTGGGTGTTTTGAGGCTTTTCCTGCTTCCTTTGTTTAAACATTCTTAAACTGTGCGTATCATGTGTGAATTCAAAACATTCTTATGGCACCGCTGGGGCCGAGTTTAAGTTTAAAATGGGCACCTATGTCCTTGTTGATCAAAATAGAAGAAAACATTTCTTGAAATAAGTGGATGCTTTCTGGTTTTGAATGTGGTAAGAAGGCTATATTTGTATCTTGTAAACAAAGTTTCATATTAAGTAGTCTTTAGAGAATGGCTTCCAGGCTTTGGATTAGAGGATTTTTTTTTTCCTCCTCCCTGTCCTTTTAAGTGAATAATGTTTTTTTTGGTTTTGCTTTGTTTTGGAAGAGGTGGGGAGAGCAGGATTTAGAGTAGGGGCTAGAAGGAGAAAGATAATAACTTTAGCACCTTTTATCAGGCTGTCTTACACAAAAGGTTACTTCATTTTGGTTTCCCCTTTCATTAGATCACACTCAAAAAATTCCTTTTTGAGCATTTATTTCTAATCTTCAGAATGTATCTCCTCCTTACTACTAGATTTTCATTTGGAACTATGTTGATTAATATCACTTTATATGAGAAAAGTGCTAAATTATTACTGTGATGGGGGAAATATTTTTAAAAGGGAACTGTGGGTTTCCCTTAGACTTTCAAAATGGTGATTACAATAAACTTCTAGTTACAAAAAGCTGAGAGTCTGTAATTAAGAAGCTCTGGGGAAATGTTAAGTACATTTTAACTTCCCTTTGTTCTTTGGGACTTTGGGTTGTCCCAGCTCTTTCTAACCTGGATCTTGATTTGGAATTCATTGTCCTAGTAAAAGATTCCATACCCTGTATATGTAAATACACTCCCTCTTTCCTGTGTTATGAAATGCTGTAACTGCTGCTGGCATATGGAAAGAACAGTCCCCCCTTCCCTAAGGTAAAATGGGCTAAGCTTTTTTTTTTTTTCTTTGCAAGAAGCTGAAAGAAGAGTTTGACCTTTGAACTCACCCTCACGCTTCTACGCTGCTTTCAGGATGATTAAATGACCCAAGGATATTTGCCTGTGTCTTATGCTTATTTATCTCACTTAAAATGTTCTAATACTTAACTGTTGAGGTATTGTCTTTAAATATAGCCAGCCAGTGCATTTCAGTTACAGCAGGGCTGCCATTTGCCAGCTCAGCCCTCTTATTTTTGAGACTCTTGATTTAGAACGTCAGCATTCCAAACAGATATTCTTTCCATATCTCATAACTACATTAATTTCAAACTTCTATTTACTTTTGATGGACTTTGGGTCATTTCTGGTGACCCTCGACGCCCCCTTTTTTTTTTTAAGGTGACTTTAGGAACAAAAAAGTTTTTCTTTTGGGTGCATTAATAGAGTCAGGGGATTCTGCTGACTACTGTATGCATGCTTTTAGAGAGATGTGACTCATGCCACTGGAGATTTGCAACTGAATACAAAAGTAAGGAAAAGGATATGACCAAGCTATGTAAGAGTCTCAATGTGTGTTGTATTTTAGGATTTAAAAAAACTCCTCAAATATGCTTTTCCAGCCTATATTTACATAGATTTTTGTGCACCTCTGAACAGAAAGCTGCTCTTAAATCACTTACCTTTGGAAATCAACTTTTTTTCCCAGTGAAATTCCCAAATAATAATCTTGTTTTGTTGCTGATGAAAACTTATTTATGCTAAACTGTCTTGTGCGTCAAGGGAGAAAAAAAAAGATTAAAACTTCTACTGTTATAATCGCATGACATTGGTCAGAGCGTAGTTTATAGCTTGTCATAAATCTGGCTTTTTTGAGTCTTCCTCAGTTTTTAATGGGAGCAGCGAGTTAAGTGATACAATAAGAACAGACTTTCTATTTCAAAGTACAACGATGCATACCTACTAGGAAAAATAAATTACAAAAAAATTATAGCTGACATACTTGTTTTGGTACGAGTTTTCTGAGTTCATTGCAGAAGATGTAGTTGGTTATCAGAGTGCCTTCTGAAAAAGTACAAGAGGGAATGTGGTGAGAGTATGTAGTGTGACTTAAAGATCTGAGCAGAAACCCATCCAAGTATAGGTGAATAATTGACTGGATAGTGATTTTCTATGTGCTAAAGATTTTATGTAACTAAAAGTATCAAAGTCTGAGTTTGTTTATGCGCAATGGGTACACTTGCATTTTTCAGTGTAATAAAGCGAGTGCAGTTTGCCTCAACGTAAAATACATGAGGGAAATTAGAGGCCTTTGTATTGTGCTTGCACTTTATCATGATAGTTGAGAACTGGTTGGGTGAAATGAAATCCTTGGGGTTGTGTCAGGAAGAAGCAAATTAGGTGAACTCCATAGCCTGATGTCCAGTGCACTGGAAGGGAAATGGATGTCAAGGGGGTCTGGAGGAGCCACAATTTCTGTTTAGCTTTGATGTTTGTTTCTAATATTTTTTTTTTTTTTCTTATGGTAGTAAAATTTGTATATGAAACTACTGTCTAAAAGATGAGTTTCTTGAGGATGCTAACTCTTCTTTCTAGGACGGTTTGGCACGCTGTAGCCCAGTATGTTGGACTATTTCATCACATACATCCCTCCAGTCCATTAGCGTTAGTTAATGTAATGCTTGGCAATTGAAAAGATTTAGCCTCCGTTACTCTCTGTGGGTCTCTGGAAGATCTCCCACCTGCAAGGAAGAAAGGAGGCAGCTACTTGAAATGTCTGTTTCTAGGACTTTTCTATTATAGCATCTGCAGGTACTAGTCCAGGGGATGACTTAAGTAGAAGTAAATGTCTTTCCCTCAGACTGTGTACCTTTTTCCATCCTTCAAGACTGATTTTTGCAGATACGTAATTGTGGATATGTTTGAAAGTGACAACTTCAAAGTCAGTGCAAATGCAGAGTTGCTGCTTTTTCTTGTAAGGTGCAGGGGTTTGAGCTGCGTTGGGTGAGAGTTAGATTCAGAGTTGAAATCAGGCGAGAGCACTAGGGGAGATCAATGGCCTTAAAGTGAACTCTCTGGAAGTGAGTACCTCTCAAATTCAGGAATAGTAAAAGAATCTCTTTTCCTGTTATTTCACCCATGCTGCCCAAAGGGATGCAACTTGCCTATAATTGCTACAGAGGAACTCCTCGCTCTTGAGTAATAAGGAATTAAGTCTAATTTGGTAAACTCTGAATTTACCACTTCTTTGTAGTTGTGGTCGCTGGAGAGACCTAACATCCTTCTGCCAAGAAGTAAAAAAGTGAAATTTGCTTTAAAGGTCTCTGTAAAGATCTTCTTTCAAATGAAAACCAAGACTAAACATATAAGGTAGTCTGTGTAAGGTGAGACTGACTCAACAATAAAAATGTATCCCTCACTCCACCAGGAGAGTCTTTACCTGCTGTGGAGAGAACAATAAACTGTTTTGTAAGGTAAGGGGTCATTGCCAGTTTAAGTGCATGTAACTTCTTAATTTAATGAAGTTGCGTCATCTTATAGCAGTGATGAAATATGTCCCGGACCTATTTAAAATAGGATCGCTCTTGTGTCTTTCAGCCTTTCTACAACAGGTATTGGCCGTTTCATATTGTCCAACGTACAGTTTGGTTTTATGGTGCCTGAGAAATTCTCCTAATCGAAGAGGGGAAAGGGAAAAAATCTGGCTGTTAGAGCAGTCCTTCTGAACTTTAAAAGTCAATACTTATTTGTAGCACTTCCTCCTTTAATGCCAAGAATTAGTCTCTTTTATATTTGCTCTTGCTCAGTGGAGGAAAAACATGTGCAAAATGATGCAGGCTTATATGTTCTCTGCTTTAAAAGGAATAATTGCATCTTTTGAGAGAAGAGGCGTTCAGTTCACTGAGGAGACACATTCAGCTCATCCATCCTCTGCCAAGGCAGTTAGATGTATAGCCTTAAAGAAAGAGACTCCACAGGAAAAGTTTTTTTAGAGAAAGGATATCCTTTGTTTCTATTAGTATAGATGTCTGAAATTGAGGGAGGGAGTTTTCCTAATATTGTTCATTATAAATTATTATTTTCCACTGCTGATTAAAATCCTGTTTGCTAGATTTCAGGGAGAAAATGGCTTGTATGTGTGTCTGTCTTGTCTGACTACAAAAGAGCTTTCAACACAAAATATTTCTAAATTGTTTATAGATAAATGCAAGAATGTCATTGTCCAGGCATCCTGTTGTATGTCTGTTTCTGCAGTTCTGTTTTTATTAATTATCTATTGCCTTAGAAAGTTTTGCAGCCTTGCTAGAAAGGGCTGTAACTTAGGAAAAGAGAGTAGCACCTTTCTTAGAAAGGATAAAAGATAAGCCATGTAAACCCCTCTAAGAGTTTAAGTTCAGAATAACTTTGGAAACTTCAAGCCTGAAGGATGAAGACAAACGAGGGGACTTAAATTTACAGATTTAGGGAGTGGAAATTCCAATTTGGGGTCATCTTTTATGTTCTCTTTTCAACCTGAACGTCTTCATTTTGATCTTTCCTGCGTTTGAAACAAACAACTCTCCTCCTCCCCTTCCTCCTCCTAAATCTCCATTTCCTTTAAAAGTACTCATGTGCGTTCTTTATCAGACTGAACTGTTAACAAACTGGTTTTAAATAGATTTTTGTATGCAAACGCTTGGTATAAAAACATATGTGGATGAGAGCCACTGTTAGGTGTACACACAGGCTCCTCCGTTAACAAAGAAGCGCACTGGGAAGTTGTGTTAAAATGATTTACTGTTAAAAGGTAGAAGGGAGTAGCTCTTCCCTTCCCTAGAAAGCAATAGAATGTGCAGTAATGAAGAGTAAGTTATTGGCTTCACGTAGTGTTATGAAGAAAAGCTGACTCTTCTGCTATTCTGCAAAATAATGCTTTATCTGTGCTGACTTTTATGGCTTTCCAGTGGTTTAACTTAAGTCATAGGCAGATGGGTGGTTGTAGTCTTTCAGAAATAAGGTCAATGCAGCAGATAGTGTGGTGTTCTCACTAGGTTTAGGTCCTATCCTTCCCTCATTGGGGTTAGAAAATACATTTTTGTCTAATACAGGGAAATACCTTATTGCGTGAGGTGAGACATGTATGCGTTTCTTCTTAAATGGGGAAAAGGAAATGATGTGGTTGCCATAAAAACCCTAATACCTGTTGAGACAAACCTGAATTTTTGTGCTGTGGATATTTGGAAATCTGACTAATGTTTTGGAGTGGTTGGTTAGTTAGAACCTCGCAATGCACTGCACTTTGCTTTCTGGCTAAACGTAGGAGGCTGTGAAGACCCCAGCACCCCAGGACTGCTGGTACAATAGAGCCACTGTCACTGATGGGCTCTGCAAACACTGCACACGCAACCCGGGACACTACAGGTACTGTCTCGAGAGTTTGGAGCACTTGAATATTGTTAGCAGCTACTTAGGGATGGTATTTCTGCTTAATATCTTGTGTATGTATTAGGTGTGGTGCAACTGGCTTAACTTTATGCAATGATATATTAAAAAAAGGATGTACTCTAAATAAGTTAAGTTCAGCTTCAGCTCAGGCTTTTATTTGAGGATTTCAAGTTGTATTTATTCATGAGCTACTCTGCCCATGATCAATATTATACCTTAATGTAGACGTGACCAGACAAAATGGGTAATATCCATAAGGTGGTTTTTTTTACTTGTGGTCTCAGCTGAGGAACAGGTGATATTAACTGGTTAATTTTATTTATATTCATTAAACAGAACACAAGCAACTATTCTGAAAAAGCAAAACTTTTTGATTGAAAGAAAAAAGATGTCTAAATAACTTGTGGTTTCCAATAAGCAATTGGCAATATAAAATCTATTTCAATAGCGATGCCAAAGAGCAGCAGCATGTTCTGAGGTATAAACATACACAGAGAAAAGAATGTTTCATGTAAAATGACACTTAATATCTCCAAACTTCTTGAAACATGAGGAAAACTGAAGATTTATTTTTTTTTTAAAGTGGAATTGAGAGGTACATGGAAGTTTCTCAAGTCATATAGACACAGTGGTAATTAAGGTAGTTAATGTGCAGGAGCTGGCACTGTGGAAGGGTTTTGAGTATGGGTTTTTCCTTCTTTGCTGGCACTGGGTTACATAGGACTTGAAACCTTGTGGAATTTTAGTGAGGTAGTGAAAGAAACTCTGGTCGCCCATTGAACAGTGGTAGCTTTGCTACTGGCCTTCAGCTTAACTATCTGGACAAACTTCGCAGATCCTTAACTCAGTACGAATCTTCTAGTATAGAGTAACTAAGTATCATAGACTTAGTTGTAACTCTTCTAGTTTTCTCACTTCTGTTTTTAAGAAAGTGTTGCAGCAGCTAGGTTGACTTCTGTAATTGTTCCAGTTTGCTTTTTCAAGTTTAACACTAGTTCTGGTAGCACAGTTTGCAAGGTATTGTTGTTTTTCCTGGTACTAGCTATGCAACTTCTATTCCCAGTGCTCTGTAGTGTTTAAAATGAGAAATGTTTAGACTTTACTGTTCTCTAAAAGTTGTGTCTAGAGTTTTTATTACATATTCATGGAAATTTTGAAATGCAGGAAGTAGAAATGCAATAAAATTACTACTGATAGGTCATTTCCCAAAGAAATCTTTGAGACTGTAATATGTTGTCTTTGGTTGTGTAATTTAATAAAAAGAAATTAAGCTTCTTTACAGGCACTAAATTAAAAATTTTTCTGGTTTAATAATCCATTTATATGCAGCAGCTTTTTAGTGTGGTTCTCAGGTGATGTGGCAAGTGCAATGAAAACAAGATGTTCTCATCTGTCCAGTTCAATCTTTATTTATATATGTTTTGTGGTGTTTATACATATAATGAGTACTGCTGTTGAAATATTTGTCTAAAGGCCGTGTAGCCAAACATGACTCACTTGTGAACTAAAGTTTGCTAAATGCTCAGGCTCTGGGCTGTTGGGAGAATAAAGTACAATAGATGGCATCCTGCATTGAGAAGAATTTGCCACTTGTGGACAGACCACGCTAGGAAATGTCCAGATGTGCCGAGCCAGGCAGGTTCCTCCTGACTTGCTCGTTCACCTCAAGGCGATTGCAGCAACCACTGGAACATGTGGGCCCTGAACTCTTGGTGAGGGGTGCATGTTGACATTTACAAATGGTCAGGGGAGTCAGAAGTCAAGATTTCTTGACACGTGTTAGTGTGAGGAGGGATAGTCATGCTTCATTTTCAGCCTTGAGTTAATCTGTAGCAAATTCATCGCTTTCCAGCTTTTGGAAGGAAGGATTTCCTGTTTTGTTCTGTTCCTTTACTCGATATCTCCGACTGATACTGGTGTGTCGGATCTGTTCTTTTGTCTTCTGAAAGTGAAAGAGAGAAGCCCCAGGTACTGTATTTTTTGGTTGCTGTTGAGCTACTGTGCAGACCTTCAGCCACAAATAGTTAGAGTGCTCTTAAAAACTTCAGGTTGTCCACTTTCCCAAGGAAGCGATAGTACAGAATTAAGGCAACTCTTGAGAGTTTTGCTACTGCCTACAGGGGTTGAATAACAGGAATGTAATTAATCAGCATTTTTGGCCCTCAAATCCAAGGCATAATATTATCTTCACTAGGAAGAAAGGTTTTCTTAATAATGGATGAAATCCTAGTGTGGATATTTGAGTTGTAGTTCTAGCATGTGTTAGCTTGTCCAAACAGAGCGTAAAATCGTGCCTACTTGTAAAAGCCATATACCTAATCAGAGTGAAGTGTGTAATCACTAGATAAAAAAATTAGACTGGAGCTTTATAGCTCGCCTTCTGACTCTAGTGGTATTATCTTTTTTTCTTCTTTGTTTAAATAAAATTCTGTCCAGTTGCATCTGCAGTTTCCTTCAGAAATGCTACCTGTGGTTGTTTTCAATCTGTAGGAACTGTCTCCTACCTATCCTGGTATATCCAGGAACAATAGTTGCCTGAACTGCAAATAGGCATTTCAGATTCCTAGAACAGGAATATCTTGCTCTGCTTTGCAGTGCTGCCTGGAGAATAAGCTGTGGGCAGTTCTTCAAAAGTGTTCAGAGCCTGCTAGTAAAACCAGTGAAAGCTTGAAAAGCATTCAGCAGCTGACATGGCTTTGAAGAACTATGGAAAAAGTCTCCAAAGGGCTTTTTCAAACCTATTGATAGCTAATAAATTTGGATCCAAACTCCCCTCATGATCTATATGTTAGTTATATGCTCTGTATTTATACGTGCAGTTGTGTGAACAATTTTTGCACAGCTGAGTAATGTCTGCTTTGATACATTTAAATGAGCTGAGCTGAGATTGAAACAGACCTGTTTTCAAAGGGCTTACCAGAGATGTTATTGATTGATGGAGGTGGATTTTTCACACGTCAGTGACCTTCCCTAGGTCTGATCTATGCCTGTCCCTTAATTCTAATAAAACAGTTTTACAAAATGTTTGCATTATGCTAGGTTAGGTTTGAGTGGAGCCGTGTGTTGTGGTCCCTGTTACAAGAGTGTCTTTTCTATCTTCATGTCATCCCGGAATGCTAAGGAGAATAGGGGATAGAGTGTGGATTTCTGCTGTTTTTCATCTCTTCTCTTTCCAGTGACTTAATTCTTGTTGCTATGTGTTGTAATGCCACAATGGCTCTGAATGTAAACGCATTAAACTCTTAATTTTGGTCAATTTTAAGGTTAAGGAGTCTCAAAGTTGCTGCTGATTTTTGATGTGTAAATAAATTATTTTCAGGCAGATAGTCACCATTTATGCACATGAGCTTTGCTGCAGCATGTATTCTGCTGTAAAAAATACCTCTTAAAACTACGGTAGAAATAGAACGAAACGGCTAGTTGAAACATGCAGTAAAACGTGTTAACCAGCACCCTTTGATATGTTTTCCTTCTGTTTTACAAAAGGGAAAGCTTTTTGAATTCTTCAGCTTCAAACTTCTGTTGTAGTTTCTTCACCTGCCGGTAGGGAGTGAGTGAAAGGCAAAGTCAAAACTGAATGGGGAGAGCAGAAGGGCGCAAGCAAAGGTGGTGGCAATAGAAGCAATTCAGAAGTGTCACATAATAAACTGAACCTGCCTATTACAAAAGATTTTTGAGTCATTATGCAGAGAGGAAGTGGTATTCATGGCAATGATAAAACTGAAAAAGAGGATAAAGGGCTTCATTGGAAAAAAACAGTGGCTGCAAAACCCTCACATTTTGTTGCTATCAACCTGTCAGTCACTGGCTTTTTCCTTCTTGCTTTCTGTACCGTAGCCCACAAGATCCCTCCGTTTGTCTTTAGCTTAACGTATGATGAGTCTTGGGCCCAGTCCTGAAACAATTTGGATATAAAAAAAAAGCTAGAAGCTTCTTGATGTTAGATTTGATGATTGTCTAGACCTGGATTAGAAGGCTGTACAGTAAGCTCTGAAGATACTGATTAAAAAAAAGGAAAGGCAAGCAACTGGCAGCAATAATTTTACTCTGTAGTGGCACTCTGGTGCTTTTGTTCATCCATCTTTACTAGGCTCCAGGATCTTGTTGTCTGCATGGTGGTGGTGAAGGAGTTGTGAAGGCTGTAGTGCAGTGAGTGAACAAGGTGTTTGAGATGTTGGACTTATTATTCCTAGCAACATGTTGTCATTTTTCCTTTCCCAGGTGGTTACCTTGCTAGGCTTGAGTATCCCGTGGCAGGTAAAGGTATCCAGTGTAGTTGAAAGCATCATCTCAAGCCTGTGCGTAGACGTAGTTGCATTTTCCCTTCGGCTGGTGAAAGGTCCTGTCCCCCTAACCTCCCGTGGCTGTTACATGTACTGGCTCTGCTAGCAGCTGGCTTGGCAGGAGCATTATCTGCACCCGTTTGGGCCACTAAACTGTATAAACGGTTAAAGTTCGGGTGGCTGAATTCTGCTGAAATTATTTAAGATTTAATGGCTTTAGACCACCTTTTGGTGTCTGCTGGAGAAAGTAACCTCAGCTGCATAGAAAGCCACATCTTTGCCTGCTACAGCTACTCATCATGGAAATCTGTGTAGCTTGAACTGTTTATTACAAGGTTGTGTTTGAATTGTTAGTCTTTCTTTGGATGAAATGAAACAAAATGTTTCCATTTCTTCCAAATAAAAGGCAGAGGTGGAAGTTAAGATGAATTTTAAAATGCTGATTTACCCATACTGTCTTCTGATATAAGAGCTATAGAGCATATTGTGTTTTCAGATATATTAATTCAAGTAATGTGAATCACTGGCCAGCTGTCTCTTATGAAATAATTTGCAGAAGTTTGATTCAAGTTTGAATGCATTGTTTTTGTTAGATATTAATGTGTTGACAAATGTGGCTTATCTCATAATGATTCCCCTCCAGTTTGTGTAGTCTTATGTTAGTTAGGTAGACTTTTACTTTATATAGTCTTATATTAGTTAGGTAGACTTTTACTTTAACCAAAAATCAAGTGGAATCCTGAACTCCACAATACTAAAATTTGACAGCCCAAAGAGTAGCAGTCATTAATTGCTGCTAGCAGACATTAGAACTTTTCACAGATCTGGAGATTTAAGTTGAAGTTGCAATTAATTATATTATAACCCTTTTTAGAGTCTTGTGGAATCTTGAACCTTCCCTTTCCAGCATAATCAATAAAGCTCTTTTTTTTTTTGCTATTTGGAACTAGAAGCATTTGGTTTTAAGTATAATAGTTATCTGGGGTGATTTAATATTAAATTTCTGTTCAAGAAATAGTATCATTAATTTAAATAAACTTTGAGATTATCTAATCATGCCAGTCCAAAATTGTCTCAGAGATTGTAAATATGCAGAAAAAATAGTAAAAGCTTTGAGTTCTTAATACCACGATTTGTACTGATGCTTCCTGTGTAGGAGAACTATGAAAGCTAATACTAAGCTGTCTAGTCTTGGAATAAAAGTCTTGCTGAACAGCATTTGGAGAGCAAGGTAAAGTTTTACTGTGCCTATCAACACTGATTCCACAGATTCGAGTAGAGGTTACTTTGGCTTGCTGCATGTGCGTGTTATAAATTCGGTATGTATTGGAATATGGTTACAGAGTAGGTTTAGAATAGATAGACAAAGCGTTGCTTTTATATAGCAATCTTAATACAGAAGCCAGCTAATGGAATACAGAGACATCCAGGACCATACTATTTCAGCTGCAGCGGGTAAAAAAGTGACCAGAGTGTCTTAGCTGTCCTTCTTTGACTAATTGTTGTAAATATGCCTTCTATCTTCAGGATCATTCAGTACTTCCTAGCCCTAATGTTTTCTTCATTTGGGAGACAATACTTTTCTTTTGAAAAATCTGACTGTTTTCTCTCTTCTCTAGGTGCTGGAGTTCTTTGTGGCACTGAACTCATCCTTGAGTGTATTTTGTCCAATGCAACTATTTGAATTGCTTGAACAAAAAAACTAAGTGCAACTGACTGTTCCTACAGACTTGAAAAATTAGAAGAAATAGTTCAAAAAAACCCAAACCTCATTCTGTCACTGAGAGAACCAAGGGATACACTTTCAGTGATGTGTAAACACAGATAAATATGAAAAAGAAATAATTTTTTGCTTAAGGAAAAGTCTTTTTCCTAGCAGAGGTCTTTTAGCTTAGCGGACTTGTAAGCACACGTTGGAGAACTTTACAAGTGTCCTTATTGTGATCGGTGAAGATCCCCAAAGAACTGAAACCTTACATTAAAACACATAATAGAGAACAGAACGTAGGAAACATGCCAACTCAGCCTCTCTTGGCATACATGGATGGACCGGATGGAATAGCCAGTACTGTTGGTGCACAGATGGAGAATAATGATGCCTCAATGACAATAAAAGGAACAAACACAATTTCTTACAAGAGCTTGCAAGAAAAGTTTCTCATGCAAGCTGAGGGATGCATGCCTCTGGATTGCATGTTTTGTGATGAGACTTTTAAACATCCTGAAGAACTTGGTAAGCATGTTTTAACTCAGCATAGGCCCACTCTTTGTGAACCCGCTGTCCTGCGTGTTGAAGCAGAATATCTCAGTCCTCTAGATAAATGTCAAGTAAGAACAAACTTGTCTTCACCAAACAATGACAAGGACAGTGAAGAACTTAGTTGTAAAGTTTGTGGACAAACATTTGGTGAGGCTTTTAACGTGGAGGCACACATGAAAAAGCATAAAGATTCTTTCACCTATTGGTGTAATGTATGTGGAAGAAGATTTAAAGAGCCATGGTTCCTCAAAAATCACATGAGAACGCATACTGGAAAGCCTGGTTCTAGAAACAAGCACCAACAAGGTTCTGAAAACCCTGTAACAATAAACGAGGTGGTGCAGGAGCACGTAACTGAAAACGTAACGTCACCTTACAAAATTTGTATGGTTTGTGGTTTCCTATTTCTCAATAAAGAGACTCTAATTGAGCACAGCAAAGTGCACGCCAAAGAATCAGTACCCAGTGGCGAAAGCCTCCAAGTGACTGGTGAACCTCATGCAGAAGAAATGTCTCAAAAAGAGGAATTTTTTCAGTTCTTGAATTTGCGACCAAAATCGATTCCAGAGAATGACAGATCTCAAAAACCTGTGAAATGGATAGCTGAATTAGATCCTTTCAATACATATCAAGCATGGCAGCTGGCTACCAAAGGTAAAGTTGCAGTTGGCCACGGCCAAACTAAAGAACCGGGGCAAGAAGGATGTACAGACAATGATGATTCATCTTCTGATAAAGAAGAACTTGGTGAAATTTGGAATGCGAGTAAGGGTAGCCAGACTGAAACTACGGGGAAGTCAAAAGTAAATAAAAACAGCAGTTACACAGGGAATGTTAACTTATCCCAAGACAAATTGAAGCATCCTGGTGGTGAAGTGCCTTCTATGGAGATGGATTCTAAATTGTCACAGAACAAAGAGAAACCAACACACTGTTCGGAGTGTGGTAAAGCCTTCAGAACATACCACCAGCTAGTCCTTCATTCCAGAGTACACAAGCGAGACAGGCGGACTGATGGAGAGTCTTCAGCTGCCTTGAGGACATACTGTGGTGATATGATTGCAAATCTGGATGAAAATGGAACGGGAGAACGAATAGAAGGAGGTTCTGAAGATGGATCTGAAGATGGGCTTCCAGAAACACTTACCGTAGGTGAGTAGAGTTCTGAGCACTTAAGTTTGAAATTACTGTTACTGTAGTAATTAAGAACTCTTTAGAGCCAAAGAATGCATCTCACCTGGCCTGGTTACCATGAAATGTTGTCATGGGGGAAAGGTAGAAGAAAAAAAGAAAGGCTGACTCCCTTTTGAGGTATTCGACGTTGTGTTGGGCCTTCTTGCAGTTATGATTTGGGTTACTAGAGTCACTGAAATACTTTTAATACTGATCAGTCTAGGAAGAGTCACTGTTTACTTATCCCTTATATTTCTCTCTCTCCCTTTCTTGTATCCACAATAGCAAGATTCTTACTTTTGGCCTTCTTGTCCAGCATGTTTTTTACAAACAGTATTTCTGAAGAAACACTTGCAGTTTCAGGTTTTTTTTCCCTGCCTCCTGCATCTTGTAAGAAAGGGTAGAAAATGTCTGGTGCTTGAGTCCATGCAATTTGTTTGGAATTACTCTTTACTTCTGATTCTTAACTTTCTTCTATCAAACTACAGGTTCTTTGTTTCTTTTCAGTGGTAGGTTACTTAAAAGCCTAGATGTCAGAACCAGCAAATTTAAATTAATTGCATAAGGACATGCTTGCAGGCTCTTAATATGTAGACCTCCTGTATGTTAGAGGTATATATTTCACTCTTCTTCCTTGAAGGGTTGCTAGCAGATCTCTTTGGCAGAGTAGATGGGCTCAATCTCTATGTTACCCAGGATTAATTCTGCATCTTGCTGTGTCTTAGAAAAACAAGCGATACTGAATGAGTTCTTAATTGAAAAAGATTGCGTGTCTGGGGGACAAACAGGAATAGCAAACAGTCTACTACCAGCTGATCTAGCACTCGTGTGTGAGACATGCTTTGAGTCTGCATTTAAAGAACAGACACTTGCATAATCTCAAGAAAAGACACAACGTACAGAATGTCCTGGCACACACGACTGACTTTTCCTTTTCTGGTAATGTGCAGCCCTTTATTTTGCCTCTAGTAACAAAGGAATGGAATTATTACTTACTTGCTTGTTTTGTTTCTCAGTGTCTTATCTTAAAGTACAACAGCTTTCATTGTGAGATGCTGAGTCATGCTTATTGAGACATTATCTGTTTGTTTAAAACAGCTACAGCTTGTCATAGCTGTAGCTTAGCCATACTTAGTATTTCCAGTATAGAAGCTTTTCAACATGTAAAATAGTTCTCTGAAGTTCTTAAGCTATCTGTTATGTATCTAACCTCTTAGTCAAGCAGAATTTCACCTTCCTTATCTTTCAACTCTAGCCTTCTAGTCAGCTTTGACTTGGATGTTTTACTGAAGTTGTCTTGTTTTTTTCACTTCAACCTGCCAAAGAAATCATGTTGATTTGAATGGTGTATTGTGTGTAAGCTTTCTCCCATTTCTTGTTAGACATTATGCTGTACTTGCCGCCCTCCAGTGGTAACTCCTGCTGCTTACACTTGAGTAGAACCAGTTTGTAATCTGTAATTTGTTGCTCGAGAACATGTTTCACAGAATAGGAACCACTGTCGCTTTCCTCCTCCCGTATTTGTCAAAGCATTAATGCTTGGAGTGACAGAAGATTACTCATTACTGTTAAAATAAAGAAGATATTGTTATACAGGCAAGACATTTCATTGGTCAGAGCAGAGATAATAATAATATTACAATTAATAAGAAAATCTGCCTTTCTTCTCACCTTCCTTTCCCCAAACACGTTTATGTGTTTTGCCACAGTGCATAGAACAGGTTTAGGTCTGGATCATCACTCTCACATGTACTTATTCAAGCATTCCTTTTAGTAAAAGGATACAGTTTATAACCAGGATGAATTTTTAAGTTGGGATGTTTTCCATCGAGTTCAGTAGGTCACTAAAGATAATTTTTTTTCTTCTTTGATACCTAGTTTTCAATCTTGTTTTCTGGGGCTTCTTTGTTACAGTCACTAACCACAACATTACTTGACACAGAAACCTTTTTAATTCTTTTGGTCTTTGATTGCTAAGCGTACAGCAGTACAGGACAAAAGATGCTTGCAGACGGTAGGAGTTCACAACAGTTCATTCTGTATTTTCCCTTAATTAAACAGTTGGAATAATTACATATACTTCTAAGTGAGACTCTGAATTTGCATTTGCTCTGCATAATTTAGTTATATTTTCTCCCCAAGATAAAAATGAAGATTGTTTGGAAAGAGCAAAAGTTAAAAACCTTGGAGCCTCCAGAGAATGCAGCTATTGTGGAAAGTATTTTCGCTCAAATTATTACCTCAATATTCATCTCAGAACTCACACAGGTAAATGGGCTTCACCTTTGTGGGAGGGGAAGTAAGTCTGCTAAATCCTGTTGGATGGAATGCGTTTGGTTTTGCTGAAGAAAAACAGAAGTTTCCTTCAAAATTATTTAAGAACAAAGTTTTCTCTAATGCTAAAAAATACAATTGCAATTGAAATTTCTTAGAAATTACATTAAGTACTGCTAAGAATACAATGTGGTTGTGTGGTGTGTGGGGTTTGGTGTGTTTTTTTTTTTTTTGCCTTTAGCAGTCTAGCAAAAAGGGAGCCTGTTTCCCAGGCATTAAGTTGATTGTTTGCCAGTTGCTGCTACCTGGGGAAAAAGCTGTGTCTGTTTTTCAGTGCAACTTTTTATTTTCCATAGCCAGGCAAACTCCTTCTACTCCTTTTAATGTACGTCCCCATTTCTTTTGAAACGGCTCTATTTATAGATGAACCGTAACATTTGTGTTGTTGAGTAGCATACTTGTGGTATGATCAAGGGCTACAAATTGTTGGAGCTGACCCACAGTTATGCTTCTTGCTTATCTCTGCCAAACATATTGTCAGCTACCATCTCCACACATAGCTAACGTGTGGAAAATATCTGCATCATAGCCAGAAGATGTCACTGTAGTTAGTAAAACCAGTAAGATGTAATTTAAATGATTCAGCTGAGTTTGAGAGTTATGAGTATGTGGAAGGGGAAAGAAAAATCTATTTTACTGCTTTTCGTTCTACATATTTCTTTGCCTTGATTTGAAGTCTTGAATACAACTGAAATTGTGTCAAACTTATTTACTGATAAAACTGTGTTTCAGGTGAAAAACCATACAAATGTGAATTCTGTGAGTATGCAGCAGCACAGAAAACTTCACTGAGGTATCATTTAGAGAGGCATCACAAGGACAAGCAAGCTGATAGCGCAGCAGATGTGAAAAGTGACAGCAAAGTTTCATTACAGAGTCAGGAGACGGAGCTCTTGCTGACTGCTAATGGTGCTCAACAAACCAAAAATTTGAAGAGGCTTTTTGATGGTGCCAAAGATGCTGGGAGCTGCCCACCTGCCAAGCAGCAAAAGGAAGTTCTGTCTTTGAACAATGCAATAGGCAGCACAGTCCTTTTAAAAATTAAAAGCAGTTCTAGGGAATTGAACAAAGGTTCTGTTTGCAACAATTCAAATAGAATACACGAGAATGTGCCTACTCCTTACCCAGAAAAGCTAAAGGCTAAGAGGGACGCAAAGGAAGCTCAGCCCAATATTCCTTGTAAAAGAGAGAGAAAGACTTCTGTGGCATCAGATGGAGATGACGTCCAGTATGTTTGTGCTTTAAAGGATGGAAAAAATGTGGATGATGTGCAACAGTTCGCTGAAACCTACACGCACAAACCTATGGTGGATTCTCAAGAAAAGCCTTTGAACTTATCTATTGGGACTTCACAAGAATGTTCAGTGATTTCAGCTAGAGGCCTGCGAGTACCCTGCACCTGTCCGTTTTGTCCTTACAGAACACTTTACCCAGAAGTCCTAATGATGCACCAGAGGCTGATGCACAAATACAATCCTGACACCATTAATAAAAATGGCTGTAGAAGCAAGGCTGTGGTTAAAGCCAGACGCACTGGGTGCCCTCCAGCTCTGCTTGGTAAAGATGTGCTTCCTCTGTCTTTTAGTTCGAATAAATGTAAAGCTTCTCCATCTACACAGCAGAAACTGCAAACAGGGAAAGCTAAACAATGTCAGCCTCCGCAGAACAAAGTCCCTCACTTTTCAGTGACTGACTCAAGCGGCGCAGCCCCAAGTAACCTCAAGTTTCATAAACAGCAAACTAATATTGGAGCTCAGGCGAATAACTACAGACAACCTCAACAAGAAATGCACTCCAGTTCCAGTCTCTCTCCAGTATTGGACAGAGTAAAAAGATCTGAATCTAAAGTAAAAGTTCTAAGTGTTCCAGTGTCTCAGTCTGGTCTAGTAAGCAACAGTATGAATGAGGCTCTTGACTCTCATCTAAATGAATCTGCTTGGCCTTGTCATCAAGGAAGAGACTATTTTTGTAGTAAATCTGTGAGCAACGTAAATCTAGACTATGGTGAAACGTCTGCTAAACGAATGAAACCCAACGTGTTAGTTGTTGAACATACTGATTCTCCAGTGGCTAATTACAGAAGATACGAAATGGGCAGATTTCGTATTGTAAACAGATATGCAAATCTGCTACCTCAGGAATATTCTCGTGCCAAACCTGCATCCTCTGTTTTGCCAACCAAACAAGGGCTTCTGAATTCAGATGATGTTGATCCTACTAATGTATTGACTGTTCTCAAACCTTACGAGTCATATGGCTCTGGATCACTTTACAGTTCTTGTGGATCTAGCGATGGCCAAGTAACCAGCTCTGCAGTAGAAGGTATAGTGTCTCCTTCCTAGTTACGTGTCGTACACTATTACAGAGGCAGGTGAATGAAATATAAGTGTGTAAAATAAATAGCATTTCACTAGGTCCAGTCAAGGATTAGATTTCAAATTTAAAATCCAGCTTCAGCAAACTCCTGTCTTGGGGAATTAAGGCACGGAAGGTCTGAATTTTAAAGAGGGATTTAAAGTTCCTCAAGTTCCTCCCTGCTGCCATGGGTCTCTGATAGCAAACATGTATTGTTTGCTCATCAGAGCACTCCAGACATGCTAACTAATCCAGGATACAGAATGAGCCTTTCTGCTTAATATACCAGAAGTCATAGACCATCTGGAATATTAATAAAACTTCTTACAGAAGGAAAAAAAAAACCCACTCATGAACAATTGTTCCCTTCAGTTGCAGAAAAGGATATGTTGCAAATCATGAAACTTATGATTTAAATTTTATGCCTATATTCTTCAATAGGCTTTTATAAAGGTTAGGTTTTGGTAGGAGTGGAATACTTTGTTAAATCAAGACAATCTAGTTCTGCTATTCTAATTAGCGTTGCATTGCACTAAGTATTAAAGAGATGGGGAAAGTTCTGGGCCTAGCAGAAATAATTGTTATGTGATATACTTGGAAAACTTTGGTACTTTTATAGAATGACTAAGAACAAAAAAAAAAAGCAACGTTTTTCAAAAATTATCGGGAGGCTGAGATTAAAAGGTGTAGGTAATATTTTAGGAGTTGTCTGACTGGGGAAGATGGCGTTTGACTGTGTTCTGAAGGCAGTATGGACTTGGCAATAAATACAGCACTTTGAATTTTGAAATGAAGAAGAAATTATTAGTATGTGTGTGCTGTATAAAGTCTCTGCTAAGTTCTTTAAACTCTGTGAATACTTCCATTCTCCAGAAGCAATAAGATTATTCTTCTGAAGTAGTCTGTGTTCATTGCAAGCAGAGGAGGGGGACCCGAGGTCAGAGTGAACTGCAAAATACCAAATCTGCATGTAGTTACATGGCAAAAAATGTATTCACGAGCCGTGTTCTGGTTTTTGTTTGCTTGTTTAAAGGTTGTGGGCTTCAAAAATATTCAGGCTTGCTTGTGGGTTATGGAAGGGTGAAGGCAAATTAGTGTTACAGTTCTGTTTCCAGTCTGGGTAGGGAGTGGATAAAGGCAAAGCCAGCATCACAGTTGACTCACTGTGGTTGTGATGGTTGTGCAATGGAGCTAATTCCTAGTTTCATGAAGAGCATTGTGTACCATGAACTGAACAGTGAATTGCTCCAAGGAATGTAAAATGGGCACTAGGTTATGCAAGAGTGCAGAGGGACAGGCAGAAGGACAAATGTTGCTGTCTTTTGGTTCCTAGTGATCTGAGGGAGTGAAATACAGACGGTTGTTTTGCATTTGCTTGTTTTCTGAGCACAAACTTATGTTAATTTGCAAGAACTGATGACCTGTGCTTCATGACAGTACCTGTTGTGCACATAAAACATTTAAAACATTCCAGATTTGAGAGAATCCTATTGACTATAAAAGAATAACATCCTAATTGTTTTTATGAAAACTGGAAGGCGGAAAGTTAAAAATTCATACAGCTTCAACCAGCTAGACCAGAGTAGCCTGTACCTCAAGGAAGAGATAGTGGCCAGTGTCTTGCTCCGTTAGAGCATTATTATACGTTGGGGATAGGGAAATTCTCTTATTTTGCCAATAGTCTTAGTGAGGTTAGGCTATTGAAGTAGCAGTTGATGCAATAGTATTTTTAAATGATGACTTAATTGGAATCCACCTTGTTCTTCTTTCGAAAGCTCCACCTGTCTGCCAGAAAAATCTGTGGTATGTTTTTCTTCCTCTTCCTTAGTACAAGCCTGGAGACAGTAGCCTTCAGTCAAGAACTTTGTACTGTTTCTTATGTAGAGCTCTCTAACCCATGTCTGCAACTAATTTGACAGTGGTGTTGTCACTGAAATAAAGATTTTATTGTTTGTTACATAGTGTTGTCTGAGGGCAAGAAAAGCAACTTTCTGTGATTGTTACCTGTATTGGAGAGACTTATGAAACAAGACCCTTTCCGTAAGTTTTGTTAGCAACTTCAATTAAAGCCCTGTGCAATAACATGCAAGGTTTTAAGGTTAATTTCCTAGATTTCCAACCGTTCTGCTCAGGAGTACCTGACCCCAAACAGTGATATTTGTTTGAAAAGGTGGAGGGTAGCAGACAGGGAAGCTTTTCAGTATAAAGGCTTTAATGCTGGTGGAGACGGTGAAGGTGAAAACTTGTACAACTTCTTTTTGTGTTAAAAAGCTGCAGTGCAACTGTTTGTCTAAGAGTAGCAGCTCCTCAGAAATGTATTTTGTAAGCTATCACATGCAAAGCACTGCAGGTGTAGACCTGCAGGTTTCAGCAGTTTGTTTATTGAACCCTGGTGATACTATAAAACATGATGTCAAAACCTTTTTTAAGGGCCTCTGTGCCTTGTGGCAACATTATTTAGGTCCTCTGAACATGTTATGTCGCATGTTAAATGCTGGATCAAGTTGTCATGAGAATATGTTCCACTTGGCAAACTTGATTAAAGCATGATGCCTTCCGCTATTGCTTGTAAGCTCTGCCATTCTGTGCTGCCCTGAAGAGACAGAAACGTTCTGAAACCACTCAGTTTGTGTTATTTTCAAATTAGTTGCCTTTGCAATGGCAACGTGATATCAAGGATAACCTGTTGGCTGATTGATCTGGCAGAGGCTGCAAATTAAAGACAATTGCTCATGACACACTCCAATGGCTTCATGGATTCTGTTGAAATATTAATTTAGCTTTGCCATTTTAATTTAATTAATGCTTGCTGAGTTTTTTCTGTGCTGCATTTAAAGCTTTCATGGAATATGAATGGCAGTTGGGTTTCTTGTATCCTGTGGGAGTAATAACTCTTGACTTTTTTTCCTTAATTTTATGAAGTGTTTTTGACTGCTTGCTTAAGCTAATAAGTATTAATATGGAACAGGCATTGATTTCACATATAGAAATCTGAATTAATGGTCTCAGATAAACATAAAATTACCTGTATACTAAACTGAAAGTTGTTTAACAAAAGTCTTCAAGTAAATTTATATTAACACTCTTTAAAGCGCCACGATCGCCATATAATCTACGATGGCAATAATGTAATGTAGCTGTTCTTCCTTTCAAATACTCCCGTTCAAAAATTCAGTTTTAAAATATACTGAAACTGGATATGTAGGCACCGTGCTGTACTGCAGCACTGAAACCTTAAAACAAAGCCTGCTGTATGATGAATTAAGCAAAGATAATTTTTTTCGTGCATATAGAATGAGCAAAATTTAGAGATGGGCGTCATGTGTGTACAGCTTAGAGCAATGTTGTTAAGTTAATACTTGCCATTCCTCTTGTGTTTGTTCTGGATACCAAATTTAATATATAGTCTTCTATAAGGGCAGAGATATCTTGTCTTGGACCCTGCTCTTGAGATGATTTGCGATAGTATCTGTGCTATTTTGGCATTCTGGGTGGTGAAGTAGACCTGCTTACAATTGAATGATCAACTGGATTAGCAGGAAGTAATTCCAACTCTTCTCAACTTATTTTTGGCAGGAAAGAGATCAGTGTCATACCAGCCCTTACCTAGCAGCGTGCTACAAAAGAGAAGCTATGAAAGTTTCATTGGTAGTGCACACTTTCGACCAAGTGACAAGAAGAATTAATCATTTACTTCAAGAAATGGTAAACCTTTTGAACTAATTGTTATTTAAATGTTGCACTGTGTACTCCTGACATCAAAGGTTGCTGCATCCTATGAGAGGTTATGAAATTCTGAACCAGAATAGCTGAAAATACAAACTTTCCTCCCTTATGAAGTAACCCAAGTACTGGTGTAGCAGCATTAGTTGCTTTAAATACCAGTAATGACTTGCATTAAAAGTACATAGATGCTCCTTTACTGTAAGAAGTGGAAGGGGTAACAACAGATAAATCTATTAATTATTTACAATACCAGTGGGAAGCCTTCATCAAAAGGGCTTTCCCCTTAAATCAGAATGGGGGGGGAAACCATTCGTGTGGAGAACTAGAAAAGAGAGGAAGTGCCAGTTATCGCAGTTGATGAATCCTATGAGAGGTTATGTTGGTTAGTCCTTCCTGAAAATGTAGACATTACTCATTTTACAGCTTCTAAAGATTGCATGGATTGCCTCAAACAACAAGTCACTTGGGTGGATTATTTCATAGGGAAGTAAGAGTTTCCTGATAGCTCCTTCACAATTTATCTTTGTGTACTGGAGAGGTTGTGCCAAATAGTTTTCCCTTTGTTTGACCGAGGGGTGGGTGTAGCCTCTTAGGGGAACAGGTCAAGCTGAATTCCCTGCTTCATCTCTTCAGTTCTGTAGCTCTATCTCAAAACTTAACAACCTCATTGTGTTTGCAACATTCTTAGCTGCTAAGGAGATAAGTACTCTACAAGACTATAAATAAATGTGTCTGGATGCTTTTTTTTTTTCCCAAACCCAGAGCTACAGATAATTTTCTTCATTCAAATTTAAGGAGCTACCTCCTGAATGCTATAGCACCTGGACCAGCATGCACTATTTTATGAAAAGATTTTACGTATCTGGGGAGCAGAGATATCTTGCATCTAGCTGACAGCTTTTAAAGTAGTTTGCCTTATTTCTTGATATTATTCTAATCATACTGGTTTTGTAGTTCCCCTACTACGCATGTTTTTGTCAAGTTCTTCTTTTTTAAGCTAACTCAGTTTCCTGCCTGTATTTCTACTTGGGGCATGAGTATCTTCAACCATAGACTTAATTGCCAGCTTTTATTTGGCAAACAGAAGACACAGACCTTATATGGTAGTATCAATCTCTAAATAGCCTTATGCAAGGGTGTGGAAGAAATTAGCTTTGTTTTAAGATACCCTTCAGAACAATGTGTTGTAATATTTTATAGTTATTTACCACAAAACTATTTTTTTTTTCTCCTAGGTCTGAGGACACAAGTGCATATTCTATGGAGTTATACTTGCAGTTCATCCTTTGAGGAAAAATGGATAGTGAAAGCTACTGAATTAAGCTGTGATTGTACTGTATATAAAAACACTACAGTTCTATAATACTGGTTCTGTTAACTTTTTGTACCAAATAGCCATGAAAAAGTAGTCTAAACAATTGGGTTATGAAGGTGTGTGGAGAATGTATATCTTGACATTGACTTTAGTATTTTTCATTAGAATTAATTGACCAAATATTAGGTAGGAATTATATTTTTGCATACTTGAGCGCTGCTGAAGAGTTTCTCTTTGAAAGAATATATAAGCATTGCACCTCAGGTAAACTGTAGATACTGAAGTTGAAATCCTGTTGGCTTAATGCTCCTTTTTCATAAAGGTGAAAGTTTCTCATCTGTTTTTTCTGTCAAACTATATGTTAGTTTTTAAAAACAACTTCCAAATGAACTGTTTGAAACTGTCCAGTTAAAAAATGTTGTGAACATCAAAGCAACAGCGCTGACATTATGCTGATCTGCTTTGTATATGTAAGGATCATAATGTGTTGGAGGGATCTGTTTCCCTGGGGTTGTTTCCAGCGTATTTTTAAATGCAATGATGAGGCAACACTTGACATTTGGATTTCAATATGGCATTCCTGAAATACAGTTGGATTCTTCTCTTGGTGTTGGTTGCTGTTCTTCTGAGAAGCCTCTTAAACATCTCTACCAACAGACAAACTTTGATTGCAGAAAAATTCTAGGACTTGCATGAGAAACGATACTAATCTAAATGTTTCAAATGTTTAGTTTTGTACTAAACTCAATACAGTTACATTTAGAAGAAAACTACTTTGCACCTTTGTCCAAACTGTAAACTCGCAAACAGACTTGCAATATGAATATGGGATCTAAAGACTTCAAAAGGGATGTGGCTATGGTGTAGCCTGCTTGACTGTGCTTGGAAGCTTCTTGATGTCGAGTTTTAGCATCTACTGGGTGTTTAAATTAAGTGAGAAATAACCCATTCATGGGAGAATATCTCCTTTTATTTTTTTTGTAAAGACAACAAGAGTTTTTTCTAATGCACATGCAGTTTAACTTTTGTAAAGGGAAGATGGCCAGTTACCAGCCAGTAAAGCAGAATTGTTGTATATTTTGACCTGCGTTCCTAGTTGCTTCTCATAAAGCCTGCAGTTAAGAGTTAGTTTCTCCTGTACCTGGCTTTGACTTCCATATATTTTAGTAAAACAAAAAAATGAAAATTTTTGCACTGTTCATTTTGCTTTCTTCCCTCATACAGCAAATGTAAAATAGCAAAACAGAGAAACTAATTTTTTCATTATGCAACTTGAGATATTCCAGTTGTATGTCTTAGTTCCTGTATATGGGACCTATTTTTAACGTCTCTGTAAACTGGCAATGTAATGAAGTGCTGTGTATCAGGAAATTGTACACTATTTACCTTTTTTCCTGTTCATAAGCTGAGCCATATGTACATAATCTAGATTTTTGTTTTCCTAGTTTTGCACTTTTATAGCCTATTTTTTGAAGATGAATTCACTTGGAAAATGGTTAATCTATTTTTTTGCGTGATCTTTCGATGAGTCTTATAGAATGCATGCTGTAACTATCATCTGTGTACCTTATGGGGTTCTGTGATCGAAATGTACGGGGCTGGTTTTTAAGATGTTTCAGCAAACAGGCCTAAGACTTGTTTGTTTTTAATCACCCTTCATGCTGGTACAGTTTCCCTCAAGGCTCTTTTTGGTCGGTATCTTGGGGCTGGGATGGAAAATTGGACATGAAGATTCTATTTCATGACAGCGCAGCCCTGTACTTCAGAATACACCTTGCCCATCAGTATTAACTATTGGGATACTACTGGTTTTATGTTTCTTTGGAAATAACAGTGCATATATAGAGGTACAAATTGTTGAATTTTTTTTTTGTTTGTTTGTTTATGTATTTATTTCATTCCATTCTGTTTTATTTTAATTGTTGAAACCGGAAGTTGTCAAGCAGTAGACACACATTACTTGTTTAATTTATAATGTATTTCACTTTAGTTGAGTATATTATTACATGTGGATGTAAATATAGACTTGGTGTTTTCCAAAATCGGTTTCTTTGTCTTGCTTTTAAATCTTAAAATGAGTTACCTGGAATGTTGTGTTCACGTGACATTTTTGTCTTGCTCTCGCCGCTGGGGAGGGGGGCAAGAAGAACCTGCCAATAAGCAAAATGAAGTTCGTGCCCTGTACAGTTGCTTATATGAAAATACTGAGTCGTTTCCTAGAAAATCCAACTGCAAGCATTAAGAGCAGAACTCTTAAAATAATGAAGAAACCCTTTTGTTTCTTCTTTGTTGTTTTCCTTTAAGGAAGAAAATTTATTGTATGCATTCTTTCTGGTAATAAATTCGAGGGAAGCGTGGATGTTTTGTGTGTGTGTGGGCTTCAGAATTTGTGTGGGCTTAATGTGTCTTCGAAACTACCCCCGTTCTTAAAAATTTCTAGGTCTGATGCGTTCTTGGAACTTGAATGAGGTGGCAGACCTCACCGACACCTCTGGCCGTATCTCAAAACCAGATTATGAGCTTGGAAAACTGGTAGAAAATGTGTCCAAGGCAACTCATCCTTGAGAGAAAGGGAGCTCATGAGGATGAGATTCCCCAGTATAAACCAACCACATTTAAGGGCACCCATGAGTGACCACAGCCTCATTGATATCACAGGTCAAGAAATGAGCTTAACTTGTTGCTACAAACCTTATGGTGGCAATGAGGGCCAGCCTAGCGTGCGAACTGAGAGGTAAACTTCAGTGAAGCTTTCATCCTCTCCAGCAGCGCTGCTTTTAAAGTGGGAGCTGAAGAATAAAATGTGATGCGTGGATTGGTCACTTAGTCCGCAAACGGCGAGTTCTTACAGTGCCTGTGGTTTGTGAATGAGGGGGTATCGAATCTTGCTACTGAAGATGTTCCGCTGGGCTCTGGGTTATCACGTGACTATCAAGAAATTTCTGTGCAATGCTGAATGCTGATGTGGTTAGGATACAAGAGGCAAGTGTAAGCTTTGCAAGTCATCTTCACTATTAACTGTGGCTTTCCTTTGGTGTCTCGGGAGTGCTAAGGGTCCTCCTTTGTGCCTTTAATAGACTGATTTAGACAATAGATGTGTATTTCTGTGACCTCGGGTAGCAGATGCCTACGTTGCTATACCGTTTTGTGAGCTATGCAAGCTGTTGAATGAAAAGTCAAATTAAAGAGCAAATCTCACTATGTGACTGAGAGGGAGGTGTTAAAGATAGGGAAACAGCACAAGTATATTCAACTGAAGGTAGAAAAGTCTTTTTTGCTTCAAGTCTCTTGCAGCCTCAAACCGTGGGGGATTCTGGAGGTGGATTTTTCAGTGCTACCTTGTCTGTTTTGTCACATAATTTGTTTCTCAGTTGTGAGCTACATTAGAACTGCTAAAGCTCCTCCCTCCCCCTCCATTTCTTTGAGATAAATGTTATTCCCAGCCTAAGTTGTGTTAATTAAAAGGCTGAGACAGTCTTTGAGGAAAGCAAAAAAGAAAAAATAAAAGAACCCCAAACAAACAAAAAGATATGAAGCAAGTGAATAAAACTAGGGTGTCTTTTCACTGTTGAGAAAGCTGCTCTAGTTGAGGGGTTGATGAGAAGTGCTCCTTGTGTCCATGAAGCTTTGCACTAACTGGTTTGCATAGTAACTTGCAGAGTCACAGGATCCTTTTTTTTTCGTCCTTACAGAGTATCAGAGGACTTCAAGCACTACCTGAAATGCTCTCTGCAGTGACTATAGCTATTCAGATTAGCATTATAAAAACTTGTTTGATCCTCCTCCTGTGCTTTTAATGAATTACCAGTAAAGATACGTAGTAAGGTTTCTATATGTCTTAAAATGACAAAGAAAGAACACTCATTTTCTCTTGTGAGGGAGATCTAATATTAAATCATAAAACATCTTTTTCTTCCCCTTTGTGAAAGAAGAAAATAGGCAAGTGTGTTACTAAGCAGATTTCTCTGTTCATTTGCACACACTTAAGGAAAGTGTATTTAATTAGGATTAGCAAGTCTCTAAATTGCAGATGGTTCTCAGGGGAAAAAATAGTTATGAGTACATTCATGACATTAAAATCAGTACATTTAATTCAATTTCATCTTAATATTAGTTCATAACATCTAAAGTAGTAGTTCCTACAGAAGATATTCATATGACTTACGATTACTGGAGAAAATGAGATCTAGCATTTCCAAACATGCTACAGCATGATTACCATGTGTAATTAGGCAGATTGAGTAACTACATGCTAATTACAAGCCCATTTTGACATGTATTCTTATCTGTAACGAGGGTCTGTTCTAAGATACGCAGTTTTATTTAGTTTGGAGTTCATTACTGAGACATACTGAGCCCAGCATTGGGTCGTATGCAAAATATTGCAAAAATCAGTAGCTGTTGGCGTATGACTCCAGAGAGAGCAGGCTGCCTGCTCCAAAACAAGAAATTATACCTTGTTGAACACTTTTCAGATAGCCTTGTTTGCCTCTGTTCTCACCACACATCTGCAAGTACACAATCTCCTTCTTTAAAGGGTTAGATGCAAAGGTGTGGGATCTCCCCAGACCATCCATTCTGCATTTTATGATTGGCTGTCATTGAACAGGGCTTGATCTGGCCACAAGCTCCGCCAGGGGAGGTTTAGGCTGGACATCAGGAAAAAATTTTTCACAGAAAGGGTCACTGGGCAGTGGCAGAGGCTGCCCAGGGAGGGGGTTGAGTCACCCTCCCTGGAGGGGTTTAAGGGATGAGTGGATGAGGTGCTAAGGGACATGGTTTAGCGTTTGATAGGAATGGTTGGACTCGATGATCCGGTGGGTCTCTTCCAACCTGGTGATTCTGTGATTCTGTGATTCTATGATCTGCTTAAGGCAGGTAGAGCAGTGTTTGGTTCTTCCTCGGTGTGTTTGTATGAAAGCCAAGTAACACGCTTGGGTCTGGACCAAGCTGGATCTTTCTGCAGGATAATGAATCGTAAAGTGGTTTGGGTTGGAAGGGACCTTAAAGATCATCTTATTCCAACCCCTCAATGAAGCCTGGAACTGCGGATCTCTCCCTTTTCAGAAGATCCCACTGAGGTTATTTATCCCTGCGTGCATAATACCATCGCTGTTGGCTTCCAGGCTGAGTTGTGCTCTCTTCTGCTGTTTGATGCTTTACAAATTCCTCAAAATTGTGATTCCTTCACGAGTTCTCTCAAATTTCTAAGACAGAGGAAGTTTGTTTCTTGCTGTGTGCAGGTGGAGGGCTCCCAGAAGGAGTCACCACTGCTCCCCTTCTCTTGCCCTTATTAACGGTGGAAGCTCTAGGGTGGTCAGAGGGGCAGGAGCCTTGTGGTCAAGAGATGATGCTGAAAAGGCAGTTGCAGCATCACGTTTCCTCCTGCTGGTGAGAGCTTAGAGGGTGTTTGGGCATTAGATGGCAGTGTTAGCCAAGAGGAGGAGATGCAGCTCCCTGAGCTGGAGGTGCTGGATATCTTAGGGCCAAGTTTACTTCGAATTCTTAAATTAATTAACACATGCATAAAAGTAGATAAAAATAAACCAGAGCTGCCCCAGAATGGACCATGCACGCGGAAAGATGTTGATCTATTTAAATAATTTGCGGAGAAGAAATCACAGCGTAACCAGAAAACTTCACCAACAAGTGAGATGAACCAAAGGAAATCTGGAGTCACAGGAACGTTATCTCCAATTTTTCTCTTCTTGCTCTATCAATATTTACTGAAATGTGTTGCTACAGAGCAGATTTAGTGTGCAGTTTAGCTGCTGGCTACCATTATTTTTGACTGCTCAAGATTTTATGATTAATTAAATGACGCATTTTATAATGTGATAAGCATCACTATGAGACAGACATTTCTCTGTGTGAATCTTAGGTACAAAACTATTTGCCTGAGCAAATCTGGTGTAATAAATAATTACGGGACACTTTGGCATTTAAAACTCATTTTGCACATCTAAACTGTTTTCATTAATCCTCTATGAAAGTCATGACCTAATTGGTGATTTTTCATCTTGTCAAATAAGTACTTACAAAGGGCCTTTCTGTGATTTCATCTCTCCATCTTTGGTGCTGTTTATTGAAACAAGTGAGAAATAGTGAGCAGGAGGAGCAGCTGTTACCTGAGTCAGCTGGGGGGAGAGCAGACTTCTTAGTTCTCTGATAATTATAGAAAATCAGGCCATAGTTTTCACTTAAAGCAACTAATGCCCCCCTCCTTTAAAAAAAAATAGTTCACATTTTGTCATGAAATGTTTTTTCGATTTAGTGTACTTCTGAATTTTTTAATACATAGATGTATGCTCTCCAAAATCTAATTAAACATTGCTAAATAAAGTAATTCTGAGCAAACTCAATGAAATTTTAATGTCAAAGTTAAGCATAAATAGTTAAGGAAAAGAGAAGGTCAGAACAACTAAGTGAAAGTATAATTTATTCAGAAATACATTTTTACCCAACTCGATTCCCCCCGTCCTGTTCCTCCAGCCTCCTCTCACCAAAACCTCCAGAAACTTCCCAGTTTTCCAGCCAGCAGGCTGAGGCATTTTGTAAGTCTGCTTACAGGTTTCTGGTCTCAGTTAAACAAGGAGAAAGGGCTCTGCACTTCAGTAAGTTTTATTGTCTAGCTGACAGATTTTCCAGGCTCAGTTTTTGGGTAAACTTTAGTGCAAATAACCCCTTAATTGAAATGCCTCCCCACGGCGCTCCCCACGTTAGCCTCGTGTGTTCCACAGAGTCAGCTCGGGATGAGATTTGGAGCTTCCTAATTTCTGTTTCTCTTTCATTTACCTTCAGCCTTGTGTTTGGGATTATATTGTCGGGCTCCCTTCCCTGCCTGAGGTTAAAAGGTAATTGAACTCAACATTTCTAGTCAAATTGGGTCTTACAAATGTCTCTTTTCTCAGAACCTAAACCTGGGCCTTTGACATTTTGACAGAATCTGTTTTCAGATTGAAAAAATTTCTCCCTGTATGAATTTTGGTTGTTTTCCTGTTTGACTCCAAAAGCCTGAGCTGATCGTCTTTAAAGCATTAGCACAATTGCTTACAGATGGCCTTTTTATATATAAAAAGTTATCCCCCCTTATCTAACACAGCTCTGTCTCTGTTTTCCTAAGCTCAAGGACTCTCATTTTGTTAATTTAATCTGAGTGTATTCTGGGATGGGTTTATCCAGGGCTGTTGACGTTTCACTTGTTACTTCAGAAAAACAAACAAGCAATTCTTAAAGACTTGCAGGGCTGTATGCTTCTCGTCAGCTAAATGGGAATACTCAAATGTCCTGGTACAGATGTATATTTTGGATTTGGTTTGGTTCTGGCTTTTTTTTTCTTTTTTTTTCCTTTCTTCTATTTTCTTTCTTTTTCTTTTCTTGTTTTTTCTTTCTTTTTTTTTTTTTTTCCCCCATTGTTTGTGATTTTTGGAATTACAGAGCCCAGTCTTTGGACACCTTAATCCTGCCTGGACTGCACCTCGTCACAGAACTGTACACTCAAAAAGCCAGATTTGGTGAATTCAGTTTTGAAGGCGTTGAAAACAAAGACCAGTGTAGTCTACCAGCAAAACAGACTTTGTTTGGTGGAGAGCTAGCTCTGATGATGGAGGAACCGTAGCTATACTTACATCATTATAAACTAAAGTTAAGTATTAACATAAAACTTGTATCAATTTAAAAATAACAAACAAAATATGTAAACCTTTTTTTTTTCCCTGGGCAATATTTCTTCCACGCAGCTCAGTGGTTCCTTTGCAGAAGCACCTGGGACGTCCAACCTCAGCCTGGCAGCTCTGTTCTGCCTGGTCATTGTGAGAACAACCACTGAGAGTCTCTCCAGCATTTCAAAGGTGGTGTTCATGGCTACATCTATACAAATTCCCTAAATACGTTACAGCCATTGAAGCATCGCTTTACCAGGAGAAGTATGTTTTCTATTAAAAATATTATAAATACCTCTCAAGTGGCAGTACCATTGCAGCTTTCAGTGTGTAGCTAGTTTTTGTTTCCCAAATGCCCTTGTTAGTTTTGAGGTTTATCTGCTCGTCTCTGCAAAAAGCCTCCTCCTTTAGCAGGGCCCCTTAGACATACGATGCACTTAATATTTTAGGGATAGAGATGTCGTTTGCAGGACAACCAGAGGAGGCATCTAAGGGCTTAGCCTGGACCACTCTTTGAGCTACAGAAAAGTACGTTCTGCCAAAGCCCTACAAAGTGGGGTGGTCTGGGCGCTGCTCTACAAGACTGTAGTGGTGTGATGTGCTGAGAAAATAAAATAAAGGCAGCGTTTGAACTGTGTCCCCAAAGCACAGCTTGGTTAAAACCTCCTTCAGGGCCTGCAGCTGACACTTAAAATCTCACACGCTCCTAGAGAGGTGCAGGGGAGCTGAACTACTACTGAGACCTTGCATGGTTTTGCGATATCTGTATCCTCATGTTGACAGAGTCCCTCGTGAGCACGCGTATGGTGCCAAGTAGTTCTGCTGATCACCAAACCCGGAGCGCGTGAGCAGGCATCGTTTGGGGAGGGTTCTGTTCAGTCTTTGTGTACACGGAGTCTAAATCTTGCTGCCCGTCTGGTGTGGCTGGTTATTTCCACCTGCTGTGATCAACACCCGGCCCTGGGCACGGCCACCAACACCAGTACCGCTGCCCGTGGGAACTGGTGGTGGAGAAGGAGAGGATCCCAGCTCATTGCCCTGTAAGCGCTGGCGGCTGGGGGTTTCTGTGTGCTGCATCCCAGGAGGGTCTCCATCACCATTCTCAGGTTCCCATGAACAAGGAAAGATTTTCCCAGTAGTGAGGAGCCACTTATTACAGCTTGATCTTTTATACTCTGTTTTGAATCGTTTTTCCTATAATATATGTTACTTCTCTTTTCATAAGGAAAGCCTGAGGTCTGGAGCCCAGTTAAAAGCTCAGTTTGCTACAGAATCGCCTCTGAGCTGGAGCTGAGGAGTCAGTGTGAGCCAGGAACAGATGCTGAGGGTATGTAGTGTTGCCTTTTATTCCATGGGTTTTCTGGGGAAAAGGAGGGGACAGGAGTGAAGGATGGGGCTGCCTGTCCAGGGTGGCCAGCGCGGGCACATCTGCGCTTTTACATCTCAGAGCAAACTGTGGGTCCTTCCCATTTTGTGGAGTCTCAGGAAAGTGAGTCAGAGAATCCCACGGCAAACCCTAGCCCCTGGTCTCCTCTCCTGCCTCCCACAGATTTGGTGATGCCCACCTAAAGTCCTTTGTACCTTGACCTTGGTGCCCTTCTGGAGCTATATGATCTCTCCCTACTACCTGGACTTCACTGTCAGACCAGCTACTTAAATTGTAAAACATTCAGCAAAGGTAGACAGAATTAAATTTATTCGTGAATTGTTGAATAATGTAATATTCGTGTTGTACATAAAAGAATCACAAACCACCCAGCCTGATTTTCCTATGAAAACATTTAACTTTTATTAAATCAAGACAGTTTTAAGGAGCAGCAAAAAATGAAAGCAAAAACAATTGAACCAGCTTTCAAAGTTGCCCTGTAGCAAAAACATCCATCTGGGAAGCTGAAGGCTTGATTTTATTTGTTTGTTTGTTCTTCTGTTGGAGTGTATCACCAATAATTAAAAAAAAAAAGAGAGAGAGATGCAAGTTCAAACCCTTGGAATAAATTAGAGCAGTCTCTAAAGCCTGCTGAGAGCTGCCTCCAGCTTATTTGGCAGTCACCATCAATACGGGGATGCTGAAGCTGAACTAGGCACTTGATCCTGCCCAGCCCCGAGCTTGCCCAGCTGGACCCAGGGCTCCGGGAGAGATGGGACGTGGCTCCTTGCAGAGTCCTCGTCCTGGCCCTGTAGCCTTCGAGTGTTGTGGACCAGCAGTCACGTGCAAGGGCTTGTGGTGAAAATATGCTCAAGTGGTGTGTGTATTGCTGCTTCGTAGAGTCATTAAAATGTTTGGGGTCAAATCCTGCAAGCCTGGCAGGTGAGGCTCCTTCAGGACATGATTTGGCCACGTACCTATAAAACATGCCTAAACCATTAACTCTTCTTCCCAGGAAAGTGGCAGAGGACCCTGCATGCTGGAGTTAAGTCAGAAAGGCTAGACAAAGCCCTGGGGAGCGGTCTGCAGGGAACAAACCTGTATTGGCAGACAGCAAGATAAATTGGATGATCTAATAGTCCTTTTCCATCTCTAAGTTTTATGATTCATTTGTTATTTTAGCCATCTATGTATATTTTTTATTTTACCCTAGAGGGGTTCCTTGAAATGTGCAATATATTCCTTAAAAAAAACCCAAACCACACTTAAATAAAAAAGAAAAATATTCAGTGTTGCAGTATGGAGGCCGTGTCTTGTAAGCGTAGTCGCTAATGAAGTACCCAGCGTGTAAAAGTTGAAGGGTGGCTCATTCGGGTCACTGTGTGGGTGTAGGATGGTCACACCAAGGAGTAAGTGGGGATTGAGAAGGATGCAGAGTCCTCCAGCAGCTTTGGCTCTGTGTGTGGGAGCTGGGTGGCTGAAGAGAGGACGGGTGCGGCCCTGGTGGCTCCTCTCCTCCAGCCAGACTGGATGGACCACAGGGGGGGTCTGGGGAAAGGCAGGAGATTTGGAGGGGCCGAGAGCAGAATCACAGAATAACCAGGCTGGAAGAGACCCAAGAAGAAATCATCGAGTCCAACCATTCCTATCAAACACTAACCCATGTCCCTTAGCACCTCGTCCACCCGTCCCTTAAACCCCTCCGGGGAAGGCAACTCAACCCCCTCCCTGGGCAGCCTCTGCCAGCGACCAATGACCCTTTCTGTGAAAAATTTTTTCCTAATGTCCAGCCTAAACCTCCCCTGGTGGAGCTTGAGGCCATTCCCTCTCGTCCTGTCCCCTGTCCCTTGGGAGAAGAGCCCAGCTCCCTCCTCTCCACAACCTCCTTTCAGGTAGTTGTAGAGAGCAACGAGGTCTCCCCTCAGCCTCCCCTTCTCCAGGCTGAACACCCCCAGCTCCCTCAGCCGTTCCGAAGAGTGATGCTAAGGTTTGGGGGGGGACACATCCAGCACTTCCCTCTCCTTGGAGTGGGGGATAGAGGTGACAGGAGAGGTCATGGACAGGCCAGAAAGGCTGGGAGGATGCTCTGCCCTCGGGAACGGCCGCTGCCCACAGCCGGCTGTCTGGAGTCGGGCTCTCCCACTCATCGCACGTTTTATCGTGGCAAGGAGAAGCGGCAGCAATTAAACACAGCTAACAGGTGCTACTGTACCCATCAAAATTTAATGAGTACAAGCCTTGCGAACCTCTGCCACGGGGCGCTGCGACTCGCCACCAGTAAATAAGCCACCCGGGCAGGTACCCGACACGTCACCTGCTCGGGGGACCCTCTGGGGGACCAGGGAGCGCTCGGGGAAACTAAGTGTTAAACGGAGGCATCGGTCTGAGGAGCAGCGCTGGAGAGAAGAGTGTTGGGTATCTCAATCATGCCTGGTTTATGGCTAGCGAGCCTTGAATTTGTGTGACAGCAGCCCAGTGCCTCGCTGTAGATTACACCATAAATAACCCAGGCATGGAGTGGTCAGAGGAGCCAGAGGAGGGGAAGAAAAAGATATGTAGAAACAAACGCATGGGGTGTAGCTGGATTTTTTTGTTTCCTTTTTCTTATTTTAAGTGATTATTGTTTAAGGGAAGAGAGGCTGCTAGACATCGTTTGTGATTTTTACTGAAACAGGCACATTCCTGTGGTTTTTTTACTCCCACAGCCTCTCCAGGTCAGTCTTTTTCTTTCTCTGCAGAGAAATAAAGAGGGGGGGAAAAAAATAAGAAAGAATGAAAAGAAAAACCCACACAAAAATCAATCCATCAAATGTCATTACAGATTTATTAAGCCTGATGTAGAAAGACTTTTAACAGTAACATCTTCAGAAAGCATAAAAAGAGCACTTCTGTTCAGTCTTGTGCTTTGAAAATCTAAATATATTTTTATCATATAAATAATTCTTTTCATGTTTTAAGTGCATCTGTTTTTTTTTTTATTTTTTTATTTTTTCCTTTTCAAATTTCCATTTTACAATTGGCCAAAACTGAAGTCTGCATTGACTGAAATGAAGCCATTTGCAAAGCTAATGATGTTGTGAAGCGCGTCTATGGTGAACCGTATCAGCTAGATTTCAGAAAGGTAGTTCAATGAGTGCAGCATTAAAATGAGGGACAGCCTCCAGCAAAATCATAATTGAACACACCCAAGTCCTTAATGTCTGCAGTTGGGTTTCCTGATGCAAATTACGATAACATTTCAGATGCGAGCAGTCGCTTCCCAATAGCTGCAGTGGAAAAGAGACATTTTATGCCACAAAGGAAAGAATTACCATGTTTAAAAATGTAAATAATATATGTATAGAAACCTTTTTTATGGAAATGAGGCATTCAAGATTATGGGAACAGTTTGGGCTATTTTTTTTTCCTTTTAAACACAACAGATAAAGATGTGTGATCTATTATTCAGGGCTTTAATTACAGTTCTAAAACTGCAGTGATTTTATTAAATAATAAAAAAAAAAAATCCCTGGGCATAAAAAGTAATGTTTTCTGTGGTAAAGTTGAGGGATTTTTTTTTTTTTTAACAATGTATTTATCACGGTAAAGATACAGAACAGAAAACCACCATTAATAGATTTCAATGCTGCAAAATCATACACAGAAATACATCTTAAACGCACTGAAATAGAATCATCTTCCTGTAAATCAGAAAAGGCCTTAGATAAATAGGTTTGACCTGATTTCAATTTAATGAGATACATAGTCCTGATTGTTAATAATTGGTTTGGGGGAACCCAAAACAATAAAAGCAGTAATCTCCTCTATTATAAATTATACGAATTTATTTAGCAATCAACCAAAGAGAGGGGAAAAAAAAAAAAAAAAATAAAAGAAAGATGCCATTAACATTATCAATTTGTTTAGTTGAAGTTAGTTGTAATAAGCAAATAATTTGAGGCCAAATTGCCAGCAAGGCTTTGAGAGAGACTGTGCCCGGTGGGAGCTGCAGCTCAGCCGCTAGGTGGTACGGTCTGACTGGCAGAGAGGGCTTCCCAGCAAGGACCATCCATAATCAGCAAAACCAAGTGAAACATGGTTTTGATTAAAACAGCCTGTTGGCTCAATAATCTTAGTAATTTTAAAAACATCCTTAATGTGGAAGAAGAACACTGCAATGTCAGAAATGGCCTTGGGGCCCATTATAAACAGCAACAAAATAAATAAGGAGGAGAAATGAGAGGTCATGAAAACAAAATTAAGCTAATGTTTCAAATTTTGACAATTATGAATTGTTCCTCCAAGAAGACATTAAAAAAAAAAAAAAATCAGGCACTATTAGATAAAATACAAAGAGAATAATTGTACATGTATGAGTTTTCCCATGGGAGTAAGCATGCTTTAAAAGCAAAACTTGACTTAGATTTCCCCTCTCCCCCCGCCCCCCTTTACAGCCAGCGATTGGGCAGGTCTCATGCAAACACAGACTTGTTTCTCAGACTTCCTCCAAAAACTCATCTCTAATTCTTTTATGAACCATTAAAAGATGATGACCAAGAAAACAAACAAACAAAAATTACAAGCATATTTTCTATACAAAAAAAAAAAAATATCCTCCGATACGGACCGATTTTTGTAGGAAACCGAAACAAGCAAATATAACAAAATCTGTGTTCATAACATGGCAATATAGTTAATATATACAAATATGTACAGTATAAAAATGCATCAAAGGCGTAACTCTTCGTCCAAACAAGCTGCAGTGCACGATGAAAAGCAGCTTGCACCCCCTCCCCTCTAAGTATACAGGCAATATACTCTATACAGCATGCACTTGTTACAAAATTAGTGCATAAGCACTGAAACATTCTACAGATAAAGTCACTGTGAGTCCTCTTGGAAAGGAGTCCCATTTGTGTTGTTAATATAAAAAATGCGTTTAATCTTTCCTTTTTGCGATTTGTAGTATATACATTTTTTTTTTTTGAAAGAGAAATGACCTTTGATTCTTTTTTTTTATTATTATTTTTTTTTTTTAAACAAAACTCTAGACCTAACACCACGGGTCACGGACGTAACCTGAAGATGCTGCCAGTAACAAACCTACCATGTACCACAAGCACCGGGGCAGAGCAAAACTGTCAAATTTACTACTATGGCCAACTGAGCTCTCTTCTTTGAAATGAGGATGGATCTTGCATGAGTTGTGCTGACATATTCAAGACAATAAAAACCAAAATGAATGTACAGAGAGGAAAAAAAAAAAAAGAACAACAAAGGATTAATAAATGGTGCCTGAGCACTTGACAAAAGGGCATATTGTACCAGAGGCATATGACAGTGAAGTACCCTGAGCCAAATAAGAACTGTTTAGCTTGTCGGCTTTTGCAACCTGTATTGCACATTCCAGCATTTGCTGCGTTATGAAGCCAAAATACTGCATTGTACATCCTGAAGGTATCTGCTCGGTGCCAACAGCGCCCAGCTGTTACTTCAGCCACAGGATCATTGCCTGTTTATAAAAAGATGTGAACGCGCACACACACTCTGGGTGTACCAGGGTGTGCACACGGACGTGAACGTGTATAGGGTGTAGATATCTGTATAGAGCTGCTTATCGAACAAGATATATACAGATATGTCTTTTTTTTTAGTGTTACATGGACCAGTTAGTAAGTGAATGCATTGCCCATATGAATCTTCCACGTTCAAGACAACCGCATGGATGTTTAAGCACTGTAAATACTTCCCTCACCCGGGGCCGGCGCCTGTGCGGGGACGTGGGTTTCAAAGGAAAGCATTCCTTGTGTTTAATGTAGCTGCATTTTTGCGAGATGTTATTTTCATTTTCTTTTTAAAATATTGATCTTTTTTTCCCTGCTATCTCATCTAAGAAGTCGAATGACAGAATTTGTTGTCTTAGATCAAAAAAAGAAAAAAAAAAAAGGTTTGCTCAGCTAGATGGTATGAACCCAAGTGGAGATGTGCGACCTGCTAGGATTAGTATTTAATCTGTTGTCTCAACTAGGGCTTTTTACAAAGGCCTGAAGACGTTTCATGAGCTGAGAGTGATGATGAACTGGAAGTTTATTACTCTGCAGTTAAGTCCAGTGGTATAGCTATTTCACTTTTAAAAATACTCTCAAAGAAAATATTGTACAGACAGTTTGGTACAAGAAACAACAGTGTCATCTTAAACTTTATCTACTCTTCACATTTTTGCCGGCATAGTTAAAACAAAAAATGACCACTAGTAGAGATTGAAGTATACTGGGGTAAAAGTGCTCGCACTGGTATAAAAGCAAAGCAAAATAAGCTGTACCAGTATAAAGTGCTTTATAGCGATACAACTGTTTTTACATCAGGACTTTTACCAGCATAGCCACATCAATAACAAAGTTTTGCAATCATTTCCCTGACATAACTATAAAACTTCTCAAGTGCAGACTGTTGCCTTAGATTCAATCTGCACGGAGCTAAAGACTGTTTGCTGTGAACTTGTTTTCAAAACCATCTAAGCATGTTGGGAACCCAAGGTTAAGACCATGAGAACAGTGTCTGGAGCTGCGTAGACAGAGGGTAAATATGCTCAGATTTGAAAGGTGGCTCTGGATTTAGATAAGAATAAATGAATTCAGAATCTGGCTTCTGTTTTTTTAGAAGTTGGGATAATAAAGTTGAAGACTGAAGTTAAATCAGAGGAAGGCTGTTGCAGGTGAGATTTCAGGATGCATCCCCTCTCCCTGGGCTCTCACACTTGGCACGTGTTTATTTGTTTATTTGCAAAGGTGTATTGGCTTCTGTTTTCACTGTAAACCCATTATTTTAATGTTTTCATTCTTTCGCTTTCCTTTGAGAGATAATGGGAGAATAAAACCCCCTAAATTCTGTACACTTGTGTGAAGTCACCCATTGCAGGAAATAATTAAGAAGTAAAAAACAAAATTCAGGAAGATTTTCTTTCTGGAATCGCGACCTAGTGGCTCATCTGGGGCCACCAACAGAGATACTTGTCTCAATAAATTAGGACCTCAGCTTGATGAATGTGAATTGAAATCTACCTTTAGATGCATATATTTATTCCTTAGTTATGAGTTTCAAAATGTTACATTTGCTGTGGTCCATTCTGTAAAAAAGACTCAGTTCACACCCACCAATGTCCTCCTCAAACCCTTCAGCACCATCACTGAAAAGTTTTAGTGAAATTCAATAGCCTCTTGCTAAGCGTTCAACCAAAGACAGCAATGGGTTGGAAAAAAGTAGGATAGTTGTGGGATGAATTGTGAAAGGGAGCTGGCAAACCAGGCCAGCAGAACCACACGGTCACCAACCCCGCTGTGTCTTTGAAACCCAACGAGAAAGTGGTTTGAGGTCTCCTCTTGGGTGGCCAGTAACCAGGAATTACAACTCTATGTAGCCCCTAAACACAGCTTCCTAAGAGCAAAAATAATATGTCAGGTTGTACTGTAAGAAGATGGGCATGTACCAGTAACACTTTTTCAAAATATATAGAGGTGGTTATATCGGTGCTCTTGCTTGGGGACAGATGGCCTTTAAAACCTGCTGTAATTGCAACATATTGATCCGGAATCTGTGATCAATACTGTCTTTATAGAGAGAATTTTAAATCTAAATTGCGTCGTATATCTGTTTGTGGAGACAAAAGCCCTGTGTGACGGAGATCCACCTCCACTTAGCCAAGATGCTTTCTCCAGCCTGAGAGTTATGGTGCAAGGGGAGAGGGGATGGGGGTGGTGGCCTCAGCCCACCTGGCCCACTGCACACAGTAATCTCTTTGCTGGGAGGAAATATCTGCCAAAAATTAGGTTTCTGTGTTCCATTCCATTATGTTTTCTCAACAGGCTTGAATGCAAGGCAATATTCACAGCAAGACTAACTTGAGGGCTGACCTGAGCTGCTGGGCTTGAACTGGAGCAGCTTCTTCGTGGCAGGATCAGGCCATTAGTAATTAGCAGAGAGCAATGCGATAGAAAGCAAATCTCCCCTCCGTAGCTCTCACTCAGGCCAAAACCCCGTTGCTTTCTTACTTTCCTGATCACTGGGGGCACAGTTTGCTTTGTGGGCAAAAACTACAGAGATATGTTCCAGTGGGAATATCCTCTTCTATTTTAGGAACTGAACGGTAGGTATAAACTAATCAATAAATACAGCACTTTATCAAAACATGACTGAGAAAACAAAAAGTCCAAAAATTAGGGAAACAATCTTTAACAACTGAATGTGTGACAGTTGATTCAATAGCCCGTAAAACTGGCTTGGAAGGCTTCAACCCCTATCATGTTAATATATAATTATTGATTTTTAAAATTACTTCTTATATCCTCCATGATTTCTAAAAATCCAGAGAGATCAGTCTTGTAAATACTTTAACAAGTAGGTAATAAAAGCCATGATAAGTTGCATTGATAAGTAATTACTGGGCAGGTTTGTTAGTGGGTTCTCAAAGATTTTTTTTTTAAACCAACAATTATTATTGTACTAATGACAACCATTTTTAAACTTAAGTGTCCTTCTTCCTCTCAGCTTAAATAATAAAAGCCTGGAAAAAACACCCGAGACTGATTCACTGAAATTCTTATATAGTAGGCTCCAAGGGGAAGCTAATTACATCTCCTTCTTTTAAAATAAACCACTTTTTTTAAGGTGATACAGCTTATTTTGACATGGATGGTGGCAAGAAAGGAGCTATGGTTTCTGAATAAATCTCTCAAAGCAGTGTATAAGGGTAACAATTCTTACTGCTTTATTGCAGTGCAGGAGCATAAACAGCTTGGATATGTGGTGTATCAATATGCCACTTGTTAATAAGCAAGGACGTGAATCATAAATATTCGGCTGTTTGATCATCAGGCTTTTAATTAATGTTTTGATGATCTCCAATAAGAATAAAAGTCAGAACGATAGATATTGAGTAGATACGACAGAGAAAAGATGCAATGATTTTCTGTGTTACCTGATTTATATGACAGATAAACTATCAGCTCATCTGGATTTGTACAGAGAGAGATGTACATATTCTTTTTTTTTTTTACATCATATTGTAAAAAAAATAATAAAAATCACTTAATTCAAATGTGTACCTAAAATGTTCCCAGAGGACAGTGATGCAGGAAAAATAATCAAGGTTTAGCACTGTGTAATAAAGGTTTGTGGCCAGATTTTAAATGAAGTAGCTGTTGTCACAAATGCCCACGCCAGAGCGAAGCTTCCTGAGCAAAACACGCTGCTGGGCTGGAGACCCCCCAGTGGGGACCAGCCCTCCCAGAAACCTTGAGAGCGATTTTCAGCTCTGGAATCCCGGGTGCTGGTACCACTGGCACCGTGGTGGCTGGTGGGAGGACTCTGTTCCCTACGGTCACCACGAAGCATGGAAGCTTCTACCAAATCCAGCCCTGGGTGCCGTGGCCACCCTCTTGTGGGAAGAGGGCTCCTTGCTCCCTGCAGCATCTGTGCAGCTTGGCTGTAACTGCAAGAGCCAAATCAAATGGCATGGAGCGCTTCTACCAAAGCGGTAAACCAAATATTTTTCTTGATTATCCAAAAGCTCGGGGAAAGGAGCAGGATGAGGGATACACGTGTGGTTTCTCCCAAGTGGCATTTGACTGGAGCGCTGGATGCCTTTGGGTCCACCCCACAGGAGCCACCTTGAGCAACTTAATAACTCTGAACTGGGCTGTGCAATTTAACAGCTTCTGAGGAGCTCGATGCTAATGCATTGATTTTGCTTTAATAGAATTTTGTTGTCAATGGCTGGTGCTCAGCACTGTGCAGGCTTCAATCTTAACCCATCTGAAGACTCTGCTCGTTTCCAGTTGAGCTCCGTTCATTTCCAGTTGAATAGGTTAAGCAAAGACAGACCTCACTGTTCTCAATTCACTTTATGATCCTCCCATCATAAAAAATAATATCAGCACCTTGCTTTTCATGTCAGAACTACATTTGAGCTGCTATTCCCTATGCCCATGAGTAAATCCCATAAAAGCCGCCCCGTTGTACTGTCGCTATTTTTCCTTGTGGATGATTGATTGATGGATGAGTGCTGACACTTCAATGAAGCTATTTCGACTGCCATCTCAATCCGATGATGTGAGGGGTATATTTTCTGTCCATGCCTCATTACTTCAGAATGACATTCCTGGAACTTCATTTACTTTTTCCCTCCTTCCCTCAAGCGCCATATTTTTTCCCATCTAGGTTATGCATGCCGTAAAAAAAGCAATTTGCTATTATATGTGGCATAAGGGCAACACTTTCCCTAGGAGGTAAATAAGAAGGAACTTTTTTTCTCCTCTACGTTGAGTTTAGGGATCATGTCAAAATTTCCCAAACAATGCCAAACCAGGCCCTTCTGCACAAACCACAGGGAATGCAGCAAACAGATTTAGGCTGATTTTGTGAATGTTGCACTTCAATTATATCCTTGAACGCGTAAAATAAAACAATAGTAAAAGACACCCCAAAGCCCTCTCTTATTTGAGAAAGATCCTCTTCTCAACTTGTGCCTAGCATACTTCGAATATTTCATTTGCAATGGAGTAGCAATTTACAACTTGATCCAGACTTATTTTTCCTTTGAGAATAAGGGAAGTTCATCATTAAATGCAGAGATGGATCTGTCTGCTGGAGGTTGCTTTTGCTGCGAGGAAATGCTCAGCAAGAGTAAACAGGGCTGCGCCTGATTTTCCAAGCAGTGCACTAGGTAGCGTGAGACTCGTGACATTAACATATCCTGGAGTATTTTGTGAGTTGACTCGGGACCCTGATTTTAATCTGCGTAATACAGTATTCCTGTTAATAATAATGTATAATTAAGACATCCGTTAAAAATCCATAACGTTAATTTAATGGAGAAAATCTAATACAGTTCTATTGGAATTTTTACGTTAAATTAACTTTAACGGGCTTTTAATGGATGCCTTAATTAGATCTCATTATTAACGTGAATATTCCACAAATTAAAATTGGGACCTCAAAGTTTTAATGAAAAAAGTTACAAGCACAAATTTGAATTTGCCCTCTTTGTAGCCCCTTCTCCCCAGGTCTCGGGTGGCTTGAGGCCAGCGGTGCTTCCCAGCCTATCCGCGCCGGCAGGACCAGCCAGGCCAGACAGAGAGCATGAAGATCAGAATCTGATCTCGTTTAAGGTGGCATAAATCCAGTGCAACTCCATTGACTACAACAGAGAAACATAGATTTACACTCACCTAGCCGAGAAAGGAATTCTAGTTTTATTCTTTTATATCTATATATAGATATTTACATAGTGATATTTATATATAGATATACCTATATTTATATAATGTTCAGTAATCTAACAATAGTACTTTTGTTTAAAAATCACTCCACCGCATATGTCTCATCATAAACAGTAATGGAGATTTAAATACATATATATATATATCTGAGGAATAAAACAAACTGAAAATAATCCATTTTAAACAAATCTTTGGCAGCAACATGGTTAAGCACAACTATTTGAACAACTTGCACAGAAGATTAACATTGTTCAGAGGTTTTTTGGCTCAGAATCTGTTTTAACTTAATAATTCTTGTACTTACTGTGATGTATTGATCCCTAGTGCAATGACTGGATTGGGCAACCCAGGTGCAACAGTAATAGCTGCACAGAATAGAAACATTTCCTTTAGACAAACTATCCCAAAGGGGTTATAAATAGGAAATGGACATTACCATGAAAAGTAAAGCTTCCAACGTGACTGCATCTTGTGTAGCAACTTGGACATTAAACTATGAAGAATTTTTTTTTTTTTTTTCCTGTCAAGTGTTACAAATTGACGAAATAAGTACATCAATGTTCTCAGTCATTATCTTACTTCAGTGGCACTTTGTTTTAGTGACAGCAAAAAGGGACAGTGGAGACCAGACAGCCCCAGTGCAGTTTATCAATGAAAATCTAATATCGTCCATAAGCAGGGGAGTGGAAATCAATACTTCATTACCAAATTGTTAGTGAGGATGAAGAAGAATTGCGGGAGTTTTTTTGGCAGTCTTCTCAGTCTGGGTTGTTATGAGTTCAATGTCAGGGTCTGAGTGACGTGCAGAGGAGGGCTGGGTGCAGGAAGGCTGGGCTGGAGAGCTGGAACTAAGGCATTCGTCCTGCAAGCAGAATAATAATAACAAGTATCATTATCAGATTTCTAATAACGACCCCAGATTTTATTGACTATTTACTTTCATCGGTAGGAATTTTGGGAAATGAGTCAGCTTTGCTTTACTTCGTCTACCCGTAGATTCACAAAACGCAAGGACACGGAAGCGTGAATAAAAAATGCCAGAGCCTTACATCTGTAACCGTGCAGGGTGAGCTCCAGCTGATGCTGCAGCTATTTCTGGTCCACCGAGTGTGCTACCCTGCATCTCTGCTTACCCTCATGTTGGTTAAACCTCGACAGTACCACGAGCCTCATTCTACAACCAGCCAAGAAAACACCCTAAAATGCTCCGGGTGAACTGGATGTCTTGGTACCCACGTTGTGCTTAAGGAGCTGGACTATTGCTGTTTCTAAAGCATCTCTCTCCCCAGCACTAACAGCTGCTCTTCTTCCACTGGACCTTTGCCATTCTGCAGCTACTAAAAGTGCGAAGTGACTCAAGTTGTGAAATCGTTTCTACATAGAGAGAGGAGGTGCTTGTTTTACTTAATTCCAACATGCGGGTTTAAAAGTTCAGCCTAAAGTGGAGTTCTGTTTTGAGTATATCCTGGGAAAAAGATACTGAGAAAAGCAGTAGAAAAAATAACTGGAAAAATAGGGTGAGAAATGAAGCAGGCAATAAGTAAAGCGAAAGTCAATCTGGAGGGAGCACAGAGGAAAAAAGACCAGCAGCGGGCAGAAAAATATGTTACTGAAAAATATATTATCTGTTCAAGGCCACCAGCATTTCAGCAAACACAACTCAAATCCTGTGGTGTGTTCCCTGTGTTCTGGCTAAACCAACTGGAAATTCAGTAGTAGCTTTACTTAAAGTAAAATAAACTCAGCTTTTAAAAAAATTCCTTATGAAAACAAAAAAGTCCATTGACTTCATGCTATTTCATTTATAATTTGGTTTGGTTTGCAGTATCTTCACCTTTTCATTTTTCACAGTGATGCTGAGTTTTGCATTGGCAACCCAAACCTGCTGTGGAGAAATTGTTGGAAGGGAAAAAGAGGTTTTGGCAGCTGCTTGTAGAGACTTTTGGCAACTGAGGATGCACGGAAGTCAGTTAGAAACTATGGCAAATACCTTAGATCATTATTCCCACTTAAAAGATGTATAAAGCAATGAACGTTAACACTTGAAAATGTTGTTAGGTTTCAGAGGTAACATTCCAGAGCAATTCACACTTTGCAAAGCTATTATTTTTCCAGTGCAAAAGGACAAAACTGTATCAGTTTACACTTTCTTCAAATATTAAAGAAATCCAGAAGCCTCACTACTGTAATGCTTAGAGCTGAAATACAGTCGTGTCATGAGCTGCCTCTGGTTCTGCAGCTGACTTCTCAGCAAATGGTCCACGTCTGCAGAGATGGCACAGGCATTTGACTTTACCTATCCAAGGAGATTTTTTTCCCTCACCAGCACAGAACGGTGCCTGTGACAGGCCACGTAAGTCCAGCCTTGGATCATATCAAGCTCTTTAGCAGCTCTGACATGCAGAACATCTGCCTAACTCATGGGTGCGGGACAGAGACACTATGGGCTGGTCCCACAGGGGCCAACAAAAGGGGCAGTGGTGAAAGAGCTGAGTGAAAGAGCAATAAATCTTGATTAATTCAACTTTGCTTCTAGAAAGTTGGTAGGACAATTAAGCAGTATGAGCAGTATGTAGCATTAGTGTTTAGCACTGAAAGGGCTAAATCTGGGAAGGAGTCTTGTTTTGAAAGAAAGTAACTACAGACTACTGGTTCCCTGCCAGTGGGAAATATTTGTCAAGGGCTTGGACTGGAAAACTGGAAAGCCAAACTCTTGCATCCTTTTATTTTTGATTCATTGTGAGGAAGGTCCTTAAACTTTTGTATTAGACCAGGCATAAAATCAGCTTAGTAATATTCCCGGTAGCTCCCACATCACAAGGGCAGAATGGACAGAGCAACACTAAGGACATTGTTAATCCTTGGCAGAGGCACATCAGTCAGGATGTAGGTCCACAAGAAATCCTTCTGGTAACAAAACAGCTTCAGAAGCTCTTGCCCCTCAGTATCATTTCCACCACATGGTACGATACAGCTCAGCTGCTTTTCTGCAACCGCTCGTGGGTCTGCACCCCTGTGTCCATCCCTCCTGTGTCCCAAAGGGGCCACACAAACGCTTCCAGCAGGAGTCCCCCTGCAGGGCTGGGACCGCACAGCCAAGTGGGAAGGGGGGAAACCTTTTCAACTGATTTTGCTGCTGGAGGAAAGATAAGATAGAACAAGGCACTAGAGAGCTGGAGGGGATTTGCTGCACTGTTGTATGTATCCAGTAAGTTTTGCTTTAGCACTGTTATAAAAGCCATTTGTGACTATTGTATAAACTTCTGAGGCTAAGAGTCCATATACTTGACTAATGGCAACATCCATGCACGACAAAAATCAGATGGGACTTGGCATTGATATCACTGCAGGCTGGGACAGGACTTTGGGAAATTAATTAGCGTGAGCCCTGATCAATAAGGGTCATAGTTTATGTATTTCATTATCAAGTCTCTTAAGAGATTCAGGGAGTATGTGGAGAGCTTGTCACCTACAGTCTAGGGCATAGCAGCACGGATGTTCAAAAAGCACTTGATGGGCAAAGTTTGTTGCCTCCTAAGCATTTGTTGAAATGTAGCTCAACCTGTACCACAAAGAAAACCCTGTCATCTAAATTATGTTCTGAAAATGCAGTTGAGGGTATTCATTATGCTGATGTCTCGTACAGCATACGTGAAATATCGGTTGCAGATACTGAAGCTTTGTTTTTATTTAACATTAATTATCAAGCCAACAAGAGATGTAAAAAGTCCTATCTATTTTAATGTGGATCTGTCAGGACTCAGGTTTCCTTCTAACAATCACGTTCCCACTCCTTGTCCAGCTTCCCTCTCCTCATTCAAACCTTGTCGTCAAAACAGACCTGTGAAACCTTTGAAATCTGAACTCTCAAACACGTCTGCTATCTGAGACAACTGTCAACTGTATGTCAGCAGCTAATCGCACATGTGTCCGGCCTCGGCAGGCTCCGTCCGCGCTGCTCAGCTGTGCTCCTGAGCCCCATACGGCTCCCGAGAGCAGCAGTCAGCTCGCTCTCTCTTTCACGCACACACACCCCCCAAATCCCATGCTTTCATTTGCTCTCCTTAGACTCCTTTTCCCCTTTTCTCCACGGACAAAAGCCACTCTACATGAATCGTGAGGCTTCCTGAGGGGGTAGGACACGGGCTGCCCACTAATGAGGTGGTTTTCAAGTCCTTCGCTTGGGGATTGCTGTCGCTGTTTGCTTCCTAGGTTCTACAGGGAAACACCAACCCCTCCAGAGGCACGATCTGAGGCACGATGGTGCTCTAGAGCCAGGCAGATGACAGCAGGCTCACGTGTTTATGATGGTTTGGGTTTTTTTTTTTAATTTTCAGTTCTTTGCTAATATAATTTTATCATCTTCTATTAGTTTAATTGGATGATAAAAATGACAATATGTATCTGTGATCCACCCATCGAAGTCCACACGAGTCTATGGATCAAAATCTTTTCATACTGCAGCTGTACCTATAGTAATAAATTGCAGGACTCTTAAAAGGCCAGAGAGACACAGACAGTCCCTTTGTGGTTACCAAACATGTTATCTCTAGATGTCATTTTTGACCTACTTTTGCTAGATTTTTACAGCAGCAGAAAATCTGTTCGTTATAGAATCATGCTCACGTGCATAATACCTAGATAGGGAGAAAAAGCAAATCTGGATATATTTTATTTCCTTTAGGACTCTTCTCACCATGAATTACAGTATTGCAGGCTCTAAATGCCTTCTCGTTACCCATAATTATAACTAAAATTATATCAATCTAAACAGTAACTACTGAAATGATTCATCCTGATTGTAAGGAGCATGCTCTCTTAAGTTATGCTTGCCCATCCATTTTAAAGCCTTGCAGCAGGAATACCTTTCCAGAAGGCCATTTAACAGAACATTAAATAAATAAATAGAACATATTTGTTTCAGCAAACACACTTCAGTAGGGTAGGAAAGCATTTTGGGAGAGGTAAGAACAACCTTTGTGAAAAGTAATACTTTCAGCTCTTCTTTGTTCTTCCTAAAGGTGAAGCACCTGCAGAGGCTCCGCACGATGCCAGCAGGAAAACGCTCTTCGTACTGAAGGATGTTGTGCCAGGAGCCACACTGTGCACTGCACAGAAGTCACAGTCAGCTGCTGCCCAGCAGCAGAGCATGGGGAGAGGAGGACACGTCAGCGCAACCCACCAGTCACTAGCAGCACGCTGAGCCTCTCATGTCATAGAATCCTAGAATAACCAGGTCGGAAGAGACCCACCAGATCATCGAGTCCAACCATTCCTGTCAAACACTAAACCATGTCCCTGCAGAAGGCACTAGGCTTTGCATATTCAAACTCAGCCATCAGCCACACAGCAAGGGGAATGTAGAAAAAGGGTTCTTTTTTTGTAAAAGATACTTCTGTCCTGTGATTTAAGCTTAGGAGATTGCGGGACAAGATAATGGGAAAGAAATGTAGGCTCTAGCACAGACATTCCTGGGGTGTGTCTGCCTAAATACTAAACTGTCTGACTGGAGTTAACACCCAGGTAGAGGAATTGGGGATCTCATTGCCTGGGATGATGGAAATTACATTTAAAACTTGAAATCATTAAGTTGCATTTATCTCAGAAAACTCTTCCTTGAAGATACTTTGCCAAGAGCTTTAGGCCAAGGCCAGATAAAAGACCTCTGGATTTCAGCAGCAAGATCATGAGAGTGCATTTCTGCAGATGGTGCAAAGCACCTTGTCTGCCTGAGGTCGGTGAAGTTTTGCTGAATTACGTCAGCTGGCTTGGCCCAACCGTTTTGCAGCATAATAGAAGACTATCCTTGAAATATGAAGAAAACCCCGGAGATGTAAGAGAGAGATGCAAAAATTCTCTGCATATGCTTTACGTACAAATACAATGTACAAATATAAATATATTTTTATACATACGTACATATATATTTCTAGACAAAAAGCAGCCCAGTCAGAGCTACTGAATATGTGCAGCAGCACTCAGCTCACTAGGGTTACTAGACATCCCTGAACAAATACAGTTAGATCCTCCAAATCCACCTGAACAACATGGCTTGTGAAAACGCTGACATCTGTTAGCCTGAGCAGCTCCCCAGAGGACAGGCAGTTTCTTCTGTGAATGACTAGAAGAGGATCTGGGAGTATTTTAAGAGAAAGAGCGATAAGACGCATTCTCCAAAGGACAGGGGCAAATGAAAGAGGTGCTAAGGGTGGAGCTGAGTGCTGCTGGCTGAAGAAGCTCCAGTCCTCCCTCTGCATGTGACCACTCACCAGTGCCAACTGCATGATGCCACAGATCAAGGGGCTGTTTAGGCTGAAAAAATCTGCAAGAAGATCTTTTTTTGCTTTTTCCCTTAATAGTTTGGGCAATCCACGTCTTTGCAATGGTCCCAGGCAGTTAATCAGCAACGCTGGGTGTAGGGAAGGTGCAGGAGGGGCAACCAGCATTGCTGCCAAAAGCGATGCCTGCTCAGTCCATCCTCGCTTCCTTCAGAGGCAGCCAAGAAGGGAAGAGGAAAGCGGGCTGGGTGCTAAAACCCAATTCCCACCCCCAGAGATCTGGCATGCATAGCTTTAGGCAAATCATTTCATCTCCCTGCATGCCTCAGCTGTTCTGCTGATAGATGGAGTCAGATGAAAAATCGGGCGCTGCAGCTCCCTGTGTCTTCAGAGAGACACGATGAAATCCCAGGCTGGTGGAGAGAGTGGGATTTCTGCCACTTGTGTTGAGAAAGGCCAAGTTTTCACCCCTGATCTCAGCTTGGGCCTCAAGGTGACATAGGATACACATATGTTCAGTAACAAAGAAGAGCATGCATGGAATCTAATAGAGACAAAGAATATCCTGACCCTTAACTGATCCCTCCTCATCACTAATGTACTCAAACAAAGCCCAGTAAAGGGGTATCTTTTTAAAAAATAGAATGAACATTTATTTTTCGGTGTTTTTTTTTTTCCTATAAATATAGTCTAGTCATCAAATTACAATGCATTTGAGAGCATGTTATTGACAGCCTATTCTTAGAGAAAAAAAAGTGGGTTTTTTGGCAAAGTTTCTCTATTTGCTAAAGATTAAATTGTTCATTGTACAGGGCACCATCTGCCCTTGGAGAGAGATTTAGTTGATGGCAGCTGCAACCAAAGTGTGGAAGATATAGCTGAATTTCTGGTTTCTTTTCAACTAGCAACTGTCATTACAGGTCACATGCAAACTGTGTCATTTTCTATGACAAGCAGGTTCTGTAGGCTTGGGTGCTTGCTACATTCTTAAAATGCCACCTGTATAGATCCCAAAAGAGAAATAGCTTTTGTAACGCACCTTGGAAAAGGTGAATTTAGAGCAGATAAGACAAAGCATATATGGTTCAACTGTGTGGACAGTGGATTCAAGTCCCAGGTTTATGCAGATAAAAGTCAGGACATACTGGTGAGTCACTTGAAGCTAGATTTCTCCAGCTAATTTAGGTGCTTAAAAAGGTTAAATTGTCATCTGCAAGTGTTTACTCAACTGCTGCAGAATTTCTCAACTGCCTCCTTCTTTCCCTTATGATGTAATTTCTTTTACATTAAACCCCACATTTCTTCAAATCCAAAGACAATTTCTTAATCTTATCAAACCAGAGGCCCCACCTATTGAGCTCTGCCATTAAAATGTTGAGATTCACTGCAAGATAGTAAAGGACACTCGAGAATGGAGAGATGCTGATCCTATCTCTGTGTTCAGAGCTATTTTGATATCACAGAAAACTTGTCACTGGCTAAAGCAAATGCTTCCAGGAAGAAATCTGCACCTTTTCCCCTTCACCTGAACACCGCAACTCTTCTGCAGGAGAACTGCGTTCCCTTTCTCCCTGAACAAAATGGGAAGGGAGAAGTTAAGAGCATACTGGTAACGCTTTATTAGGACTAAGAAACAAAGCAAAACAAAAAAGCAAAGCCAAACCTCTTTCCTTTCATCCCTGCCTTGCTATGAAAGTGCCTTCATATCTCCAGGCTTGCTGACAATATTTCAGGACGGTACATCACACACCGTCTCCTCTGGAACAGCAGACATTGTCAGTGCTGTGAGACAACTACTCTCTGGATTGTACTTCACAAAGATTCTGTATAAAGCATTTCTATAGAAGAAAGATTTTTGAAATTTGTTTCTCTCAGCCTTTCAGACAAGGATAAGTCCTGGTTAATTTTCTTCTGATGATTTCCACATTTTCTGCAAGAAAAACAACAGCTACTATTGGCTTAAGACAGACTGAACTAGTTGTAACATGCCTAGACATAAGATACTTCTTTTATGTGAAAGAATTTACAGGACATACTTTTGTTCTCAAGTTTATCCTGCTCAGTTTAACTTTCTGGTTTTCTATCACTTTCTTTTGGGGTCATGTTTTGAAACAGAAACTGCTGCTGGTGGTAAAACTTTTAACAGATCTGCTGTGACTAAATCTATGATTTTGGATGAAAAGATGTTTGGTTTTTTTTTTAATGGCTAGAGGCTTTCCCTTTCCAGCAAAATATTGTTCATCATTTCAGGTATCAGTGCATCTGGGCATCTTTCCGATTGCTCTGTGATGTGCCCAGACCATCCAAACCACACCTTCCTGGGAAGATCCACACTTCCATATCTCTCTCCTGCTGCAGAATAAAGGCATACTCAACCCCTGCTTTTACTTAGGCAGATGCATCTATTTCCATCCATATTTGCCCAAGTTTATTCACTTTCTGGATAAGGGCATTTAAAGAGACAACCAGAGACATGAGCTTAAAACATGAGCTGATGCCAATCCAGATTACTTTTTGAAGAAAGCATTAACTGGTAGGAGAGGAGGGCTGCTTGTGTGTATTAGTGTGCGATATGCTAATTTCTCCTTTCTTCATGAGAAGCACTTAGAACACAAATTACCACCTTAAAAAACAAACCAGTGTGCTCAGTGCAAGCTACAAGTAAATCACCTTCTCTGTGGTGCCAGAACTGCACATGCTCTTCTGCTGCTGATTTATCTACAAAATATATCACATGCCAGTTACTTGAATTAGGATCATGGGGAGAAGGGAATCATTAGAGAGTAGAAGAAACTCAAACACATAAAGAAAACTTCTCTGTTTGTCTCCTCCACGATGCCTGTTTTATTTTCCCTTCATGCACTGACAGTACTGATGAGTCCATGGATACTGTAATCCTAAGGAATTGCCTTTGGGTGTAGCATCATTAGAGTTGTAAATGTTTGATATAGCAACAGCTTTGAATTTCCAGGCAGGCCCTTTTTCCTGGTCATTGCAATGTGTTTAGAGGTGCTGGGAGGTTAACAGCACAGCCCAGATCAGGTATTTCACTCCTGGAACCGTTTCCTTTGCTCTCAGAGTGCCTCAAAAAGCCAGGCAAATTAGACTTGGAGGAAGGGGCACTGCATCTTTGAGTAATGAGGCTGGGAAACAGGGAAAGCATTTTCCACTAGCTCATGTCTCACTGTATGGCATTCCGATTTCGTGACACTTCATAATAAATCATTGCTTATCACTCACTTGGGAACATAACATGGTTCAAGTTAAGATTCGTTAGCGATTGTAAAGAAAAAACATGAATTGCTCTATATCAGGACTTTTTGATCATCTTTCTGTCCACTGCAGGCATTTTTTTTTATCATAATATTTACAGTAACTGTTGTTTAAAGCATAAATAAAAAGGAAAAGAAAGAGCAGAAAATATGAATAATGAAAACAAATTTATTTGTCTTATTTATGTGTTTATGTAAACATTTGGCAATTGCTTTGCACAGCAGCTTGTATTCAGTGTCACAGACTGCTGCACTAACATAAGTTTCTAAAGCTGGGGTTTTAAATATATATATATGTACGTGTGTATATAAAAAACCTAAATGCCAATACTTTCATTTGCTGGAGGAGAATGTTCTAGCAGGCACATCTAGAGCCAATTAGCTTTGTCTACTGCAGGGAGAGGAGAGTTTGATCCTGTCCTGCAGCGGTGTCCCCCCTGGTCTGGGAGGACAACGGGAGAGGAAACACGATGGTGAATGAGCCGCGTCTGGGGGGCTCTGGGCTGCTCCTTGTCTGCCTGTTAGCTGCGTCCAGGAATCCATCACAGGATATAGGAAATGGGCCCTTTTGTTCAGAATGAGGGATATCCAAGCAGTGGGACATCCTTGCTACAGCCCCATCCCTAAAATGATCTCAGGGATGGCAAATCACGAGCTTAAATGGCACAGGCAAAGCGGACGCATTCGGCTGGACACTCAGGCGCTTCACTGCTTCTCTGACCTTCAAGAGATGGATTTTTTCCTGTGAGCGCTGTAGTTTACAACTTTTTCATCAGCAGTTTAGGGAGAGGAGTGAAAAGCTTATGGGTTTACAGATGACATAGGTAGTGTTTTAGGGGAACAGCAAGTTTGTTATCAAAAGACCTGCTAACTGAAAAAATAGGAGCTTGCTAAAATAAAGAATTATAACGCACGCAGAATTTTCTCACCAAAAAGAACAAAAATAAGTATTCCTTCCATTGTGTTACAAATAATTTTGCTTCATTACCTTTTGGGTTTGATTGTGGGAGGAACCTAAAACTCTGGAATAACCCAAGAGAAATCTGATAAGGTAAATATTTACTCCAGCTACAGCTTTGATTATTCCCTCTTCAGTAATTTGCCATTTACTATATTAATCAACTATATAATGTGTTATTTCTACTGCTCCCTGGCTGAATGATTTCCAAAACTACAAACAGCTTTCAAGATAGTTGCCAGACAGGTGTAAATTAATACCTTCAGAAATTCTTCCTAGAAATGTTCCCATGAACAGAAGTTTTCACACTCTATATTTGTGTAAAGGAAATAGAATTGGGTTAAAAAAATGCCAGATTATTATTTTAGACAAATTCTTACATATCTTTGTTATTGTTTTATTCCTGTTGAATATTGATCTTTTATCAAAAATGTAAAATAACAGCGTTTGCCTTTGTTAGAATAAGTAGCCCCGTGAGAGAAGGCAGCAGCAGAAACACGTAGTTAACTGTTCACAGGCTTAGGGGCTTAGTTTAGTAGTTACAAAAAGGAGAGATCTGTACTCAGGCAAATACTCCCCTCGATTTGTAGGACAACTTGTCTGACTAAAATGGCATATGACCAAGGGACTGTAAATTCAGTCGTCTGATCCATCTGATCTCTCCCTGATGCTCCTGATGGCGGGTATCTGTGGCTATACCAGCAGCTGTCTTTGATCTCCAGCGTGTTCCCTTAAACTCAGTTTTACTTCTTGTGTTCATGGTCTAGCTCTTTGCAAGCCTTCCCCTTGTGCCCAGAAAATTCGTAAACCGTATACGATAAATGCAGTGTGCACAAAAATGCAAAATCCACCAAATACCAAGAAAAATACCTATTCTGGTAAAGGACAACATTACAAGCATTTACCATGTTTTACTTTGCACCCACTACCAATAGGTGATTATATACAAGAATTAAACCCCTCAAGTCCTGACCAAGGAAAAAGACTTAGTGTTTCTAAAATATATGGTACAGACCTTTAATCTGCTCTCACTTGAAGTGGTATAGGGAATGGAATTATTCTCCATTTATTTTGGCTTACACTAAACTGGAATTTTTTGCCCCATAAGCTTACTGTAATTTTTGTAAGTGGAACTGCCTTTGTCAGCATTATTAATATTTCCCCATGGAAATAGTATTAAAAAGCAGCACATTTGCCCTACTATCTCATGTTTTATCCTTGAGGAATGAGGACTTATGGTAGATTTTTTTTTTCCTGTTCTCTTTTTCTGTAGGAAAATGGAAAATAACAATCTCAAATGGAGCTCGGGATGAAATGGTGTATCTCAAAAATGTTAATTCTATTGCAAACCATGCCTGGGTTAAAAACAGATATTGAAACAGGGGAATAAATATTTGACAATGCTGTTAAGGCAACTTTGCTAACGATTTTTGAACAACCTCCAACTGAGGTCTAAATGTCTGCAATATCCATAAACAACTCTATACTGTCCAATTAGGGAGACAAAGACATAGAGTCCTGTCAGGAAGATTTGCATGGCTAAGTGTCTGAGATCACAGAGACGATGAGGGATCGTTCAGAGTGATGGGGGATGCACAGAACGGATGACTATCATTACGATATTACAGAGGCTTACACCTTCCCAATTACTGGCAGGATTCATTAATTACTGCTGCATTTCCCTAATAGAATCCTCTCTCTTTGGCTTATCACTACCTTCCCTCTGTCTACGTAAACCCACAACTCAGCAGTTGATCACCTATGAAAAATTAGACAGTGTAGCTTCCAGTGGCCTATTTAAAATGAAAAGGCACCTGAATAAGAAAAAAAAGCACAAAAAAATAAGGACTCTAATGCAGATATGTGGGAGCTACAGAAACGGCATCAGATGGGTTTGGAATTCTCTTGTTATTGAACTGTTTGAGGAAAAAAAAAAATCAGTGGCAGCTGCAGAGAGAAGCATCATGGTGGGTTTAAAAGCACAATGAAAGCATTTTACATAGATATACGTACACACACAAACTATAGGCAGATTGCAAAGTGACAATTACTTAGGCCCTGCTAGGCTGAAGTTTCACAACTAAGATTGGTGAATATTACAGGGGCTCGATGCTGTTGCAATCGACTCAGCCCCATTAAAGATAATGGTGTGAGCATTTCCATGCTGTCATCATGTTACTATCAACAGCATTATCAGTATCAACTGCTTTTACAATTATGCACAATGGCTCTTCCTGCACAAAGACTTAGCAACCACCAAACTCGTTTTCTTTTTAAATACACTGAAAAGAGCGTAGATTTCAATCCTTCATCTGTTCACAGATGAAACAACATTTCCAAATCATCACCGATCGCATTTTTTTCCTCCCATTCTAAGGATGGCCAACTGTTCTCAGCGATTTCTATTACATTTCCTACCTATTATTTCATGTAATGGCATTCCTTAAATTTTAAATTAGCTTTGAAGAATAAAAATAATTGAATTCCTGCTGTTTTGTGTACATAGAGGGTGACAGGAGCTAATGTGATAATTTAAACTGTAAATGAGTCTTCACTTTGTGTTCATTAATTACAGCTAATTACTGAATTACAAACCTTCTTGGTTAGGCACTGTTATGTATTCATGTAGCATGTTGGATTTCCAGCTGGTAGAAAACTGTTTTATAGACTTACAAGCTGACACACCAAGCTACCACTGAAGCGATTTAGTTTGAAAAATAAAGGAAGGGTGGGGGGCACATAACTGCTCTTGCTCTTTGAATTAAGTGAGTGATGAGAAACGGTGCTGCAAACTTGAACCTCAGGTGAGCAAAGATCTTGCATGTATAATTAGAAAATATTAGCTGTATCTGGGAGGCAGAAATGCAATGATTTTAATCTGCCACTTTGGAAGAAGAGTGTGAGGTTGCCCTGCTCATACCTGTTTTACACCAGTGTTAATTCCCCCATTTAAATAGAGTTACGAAGGCATATCAGTGAAGGCAGAAATCCCCCTGCAAACAGGGCTAGTGCTTCTAGCACCAATTCTTCAGCAACACTCATGAACAGCAGGATGCTAATATAAAACCGAACATCTGAGCAAATGCGCATTGTATTCCATACGAAAGTGCTTATTGTTCCTCACTGAAGGATCGTATGCAATGCTATAGGGCTGTCTTGAGCATTTACTCAACATTTTCTGCATTGAATGGTTCTGTCCAAACCTCTCCTTTGGATACCTTTTGTCTGCTGATCTTTCATATTGAAGCTGAATGCACTAGCTGAAGCCTCTCTCTCTGCAGAGTGAACAGGAGGAGCACCACAATGACAAAATCAGTCACGTTAAGTTTTTACAAGCTATAAAGCTCAGCGCCCAGAGACAGAACAGTGGCAAGTGGCAAAACAAAGAAACCAAAAAACTCACCTACATTTCTCGTAAATGTAGAGGCAAAAGATAGAAAGGTTTCCTTTTTATTAGCAATTGCATTTTCCATTGGTTTCATATGCTTTGTTCTCTTTTAACAGAACAGGCCAACGGTCTCTCCAGGCAGTATGTCCAATGCAAGAACTCCTGCACAGCCCTGCTGTAACCCATCTGACCCACATACCTGCACCAGAACATCTGCCAGCAAAGCCCTTCCCTGCAACAGGTAATCAAAGCATCGTTTCACGCAGTAAGCAGCAGAGATTGCAAGAAACTATTGAAACAAATAATGAAATTAAAACTGTTTGGTTACATTATTCTATGACCCGCTCAGCCTTCCAGACCAGGAACTGGGAAGACCCAGATCAAGGGTCCTGCCCCAAGGGTCTAATGTTGGGTCTGGAAAGCAGATCCTTCTCAGAGAGTACAGTGTTTTGTATGGCACGTACTGGAACAATTTAGCTGAATAATTCATAAACAGCTAGAAAAGAAGAGCCGAATTCTCAGCTGATGTAAAACTGTGTAGTATCATTAATTTCAGGAGAGTTATGTTGATTCACAGCAGCTGAGGCTACAGCTCAATAGGTATGTAATAACAAAGACTTTGATGAGAGGCCCCTGAAAAGCAGTAACACTAATGTGTGACTGCTCACATAAACACCAGTTCAATGACAAGGCTTTTCTGCCTAAGAAATAGTCTATGTCTTCAGGTTTAATGATAAGTACTAGTCTTTTGTCCTTAAATAATCATTTTCATTTGGAGAACGGCAAAGTGACTTGCTCAAACACCAACAGAAATTCAGTAGTAGACTTCATAATGGGATACACGTCATGTCCTATTCCCTCATCACTTCCACATGCTGCCTCTTCTCTTCTGGGGTACAAAAAGAGGTGGGGAAACCAGGGAAGAAAAGACACACAGGTAGAATTCCCTTTATTTCTATGGATAGTAACTCTCTTGTACCATATAATTACTTCCATTAACCTTCTGCAGGTCTTTCATCAAAAGGTTCTTTCACTCCACATACAGAGACCACTTAAATGCTGTCTATTCAGTAAAAACGAGAATTTTTGATATCACATTTTAAGAACTGGTATGAGAAGTAACATCATGCAGCACAGTACCTATAGAGGCTCAAGATGACTGAAGAGGTGAGACTGCTGTTTTGTAAGTTATTAGCTGCTATTTCTAGGCAGTCTCTCACCCAACTTGTTTTCATGTCTCACTCCTTTTTAATCTGACAGTCTCCAGCATGCAAATTTGCACAGAAACTAAGCATTTAAAATGTGCCAGAGGGAAGCAGGGCCTCACACCTATTGGTAGATTAGTGTGCCTAATGCCCTTTGGCTTTTTTTCCTCCTCTCTTTTAACATAAAAGCTGATTACTCCATTAGTTGAACAACTTGGAAGAAATGACAAGGAACTAACAAGAGAGTAACACTGTATTTTCTATTTGTTTTCTTCCATTGCAGTAGTGCTAATTAGAAGGAGTAGTTCCTGATACGGTGCTTTGGGGAATGCTGATGAGAAGCACACAAAAGGCTGAAGTGCCTCTTCTGTATAGCATTGGCTGTAGAAAAACACAGCACCCTCTTGATTGTCATTACCCTCATCTCCCACAATATCTCAGCATCTGGGACATTACTGGACTCGTGTATTAGGGACTGTATAGACTGGCCTTTCTGAAGCCTAAACCCTCAGTTTGACTTACGTTGTATTAACTCCCAGCTTGTCGTAACAAAATATGTTTTCAAGCAAAAATATCCAACCAACTTGGTAGCAGTCGGAAGGGAGGCAGGAATGAGATGGGAATATCTCTCTAGAGGGTACCTGGGCTCGGTGCTGCCTCTGCATCCCTTTGCCTGCAGGGTATGGGCTGCACTGGGTGGGAGTTGTTGCTCACCATCCTTCATGCAAAAAACTATCTCTGCGTAACCTGCCTGGTTTCAGCTCTTTCGATGGGCTAGCTTCAGACATCAGGGAAAAAGGGAGAGACGGCCTTAACCTCCCCAATACCACCACCAACAGGTTTTCCCTCAAAGATTTTCATCCCCTCTTGGACTTAGTAAGGGGTCATGGGGATGAAGGCTGCGAGGGTAGGACAGCACCTCTTTCCCATTCACCAAGGTTTGATTCTCTTTATGAGCATGATCCGCCAATCCTTAATCAAGGGTTAATTTCACAGCTCACTGCTTCATCTAGCATAATATCCATTCAGACTAATTAAATCTGTCTAATAATGTGAGTGTCTTTGTCTTTGTTCTTTCCATTCTTTGTTTTACACCCTTCACATCTCATCTCCAGAACTACACGCCATCACACTCTGCTTGACAAGCAGAATCCATCCCTAAAATTAAAACATTCCTGACCTATCTGCGATGACAAGGCAAGCAAGCTTCACAGCGCTGCGGCCCATGAAGGGAGCTGACACATTTGTTTTTAATTTCAAAAGAGTAGAAAGTGAAGATCTGACCCTGTCAATCAGGCCCTGTGACAAGTTTAATCATTGCTGCCCCACAAAAATCACGGCTAAATAGGAATGCAAATAATGTATCACAGGGCTCTTATAAATGCTAATCAAGGAGAAGTAATCAACTGACAATTTCACTGATCTCCTTTCTGAAGAAGTCAGTCAACGCACTGTCTCTGGACCACAAAGAGAAGAAAAGACAAAAGGCATAGATGCCGTTTCCCAAAAAAACCTATCCTTTTTCAGGGCTTTCTTTTTCTTTTTTAATAGAGAAAAACAGAGAATTCACTCTTTTTGATCCTCTACTGAACTTTAAAACAAAGCTGTTTCTCAGGAACTTGAACAGTTATATGTCAAGTGTACTTTATTAACAGTACCCTCCCAACCAAGAGGCAGCACTTGGAAACTTCTGCAAAATAAAAATCTTCATTTGTCTTTGTCATTCATCCATCTTCAAAATTCTTTTCCTTCTTAACAGCTTCTGTCCTCTATGGGCAATATATTTAGTGATATATGAAGTTTTACAAGTGGAAAGCTAATAGTTGAGCTCACATTTTTTTCTAGCAGCTCCCTTCCCCCCAAACTGGGGAAAAAAAATCTTGCATGGAATTTATTTCACTGCAAAGGCTTTCTTCAGTACCAGGATTTTTTAACTGATTATCCTTTCACGACCTTTTTAATGTGGTAAAGAGCAGACAGTGCAGGCGTCATGCCAGTCTTTCACCCACAAATTCTGCATGGCAAGGAGTCGTGCCTTAATCTAGGTATGGAATAGAGAAGGACCCAGGACAGACAGATACACACAATTTTTAATGCTATTTACTGTTATCATTTTGTTGTGGTTTGCTGTGGATCACTGTGGTAGGTCCTGATGGGGCTCATCAAACATTAGAGTCACTGTATTGGCACAAAACAAAAGGATATGGCTCAACCAAATAAACTCAATGCAGGGAGATGCAAGTAATATAAAGATTGCTGCAAGAGGTGAAGTTCAAAAAATACAGTTATTTGAAGTTGTTAGTTTTTTTTGTTGTGGTTTGTTTTTTTATTGAACTGCTTTCCTACGTGGAGCCAATAGATGAAATTGAGAACGGCTTCAGCAAGAGAAACCTAGACTACCAGCAGCATAGCATAAATATAAATCTTTCACTACAACAGAACCTGGAGCTTTACAGCCCATGAATGTTAGCTGCTCTTCCTGCTTTATCTGTCCTGTGGCCATGTCAAAACTTTCTCCTATGTTTCATTTGCAGGGCTGAGTTACAGAGATCAGAAGCTGGCTGTGCTGTGACCTGTTTGGGTGACAGTTTTGCTTTGCTGTATATGAAGAGTGCAAGAACCATTATATGAATCATAGAATCACCAGGTTGGAAGGGACCCACCGGATCATCGAGTCCAACCATTCCCACCAATCTCTAAACCATGCTCCTCAGTACCTCATCCACCTGCACCGGGGAAGATGCTACCAAGCCTATCTTTGACCAGACATCAATTCACACATGAGCAAATAAAAACAATAATAATCTTCAGTCGGTTCCAAGTTTCCAACTAAAAGAAGCAACAGTAGCTTCTGTGAGAAATATGATCTGGAGCTTTGTCACACAGTGTTTGCTGCTAGACAGGGATGTTCCCAGCAGCAATCTTTCCATGCGGGATGTGTGTGGAAGGTGGGAGTAGAAAACAGAAAAAGAAATTGAAAAGCACTTTGCAGTTGTCATGTCACTTAGCAACAACCTTTTCTACTTCACATCAACACAGGCGTAGTAGAGAGACTGTACAAGGCACATGTACTGAAATCTGGGGTGAGTAGTGAATGTAGGAGGGCAAGAGGGAGCTTAAATACCAGCTAATCACAGAGAGCTTTCATTTATAATTTGAGACACATTTTATATAGCTATGCTTGAGCTAGGGCTTCTCCTGGATAAACTACAGGACCTAGGTATCACTGATCTTCTGAGTGCCAATGCAGAGTAAATTATACAAACACACTTAGAAGTGAAAAACAAAGTTCAGCTATTTGCTTGCCAAATGTAGGTCCATCTAAGTGGTCACTATTCTGTCTATAGTTTTACTCTCAGAAGAATAGCAGGTTTTTTTCTTACCTGCTTCAATTTCCCAACTTCTTCCCCACAGGATTATGACTCTTTCACTTCTCCCTTTTTCTCTGCTTGCTGAATTTTCACAATAACGTCCAAACTCACAATTCCTCAACCCCTACTGCTTCTTGTAGAAGTTAATATTGTGGGTCCTTCTGGTTTGTTACCAGATATTTCCATCAGGTGGAGAATGTATCTGGGCCCTGATTAAGACATGAGTATCTGCCCTTCCTGCAAGACTAAGTGGCTAGAATTAAAGAATCTAGCACAAAAAGAGAGACCTGTGCAGGCCACTTTGCAGGGTCTAAGGAGGATGATAAGTCAGGCACTGCTCTACTTTAATTATATCACTTGTCCTCATTTGTTTAGTTTCAAAGAGTTAGGATTTAATTATTACCTGTTCCCATGCTATTAGGGGCCAGCTGACTGGCTGAGGTGCCGATTGTGAGACAACATGAGGAAACTCATCCTGTCTGATTCAGGAATTCACTGAGCTATTACACTTTTGCTCAGGAAAACATGAAATGGTAGGAGCAGATCTGAATATCTGTTATTTCTATTGTTGCTTTCTGAATATATAGCTCTGCAATGGGCATGAAATAGTACATAAATAGAGCATTAGTATGTGCCAAATTAATAACATGCATTATCTAGCAGCCATGTAGTGATTCTTATTGTACAAGTCTAAATCATCCTAATGGGAAGAAAAAAATCAGAATGCATCACTTTGTGGGTGAGATCCTCTCCTTGCAATTACACAATGTGACTTTTGCACACAGAATTGTTTTAGATGCATTATGGAAAGCTGGGCATGGCCAAATGACCACAGCACATCACTAGCAACCAGTGGCTCCCGGGCTCTGCTCCTGCTGCACGCTCAGGGGGTGTTGCTTAGCTGAAAGCAACTCTAGTACCATGTTAGTGAGCCTTACTTCGGGGCTGGAGAGTGACAGCCTGATTTCCAGCAGTCTACTAAACACAATCACAGACACACACGCGTTATACCTCAATTTTAACCAGCCATTCAGCACATGTGGGTATATGGAATATATGAGAATACAATTGGTGGCAAACACATGTTCAGTCTAAACTGCTCATCGAGTCTGCTTTTGTCCTGCCTAGACGCACATGCACACGCAGACACACGCTCCAACTCCAAAGAGACCTTGCCAAACAGAGAAGAGACTCTTATTTCTTACAGATGGGTCTCGTTTTTGCAGCTGCCAAGTTGCAAAGAAAAGTAACCGTGGTGATCAGGCTAGAGGACATGTCCGATGCTTTTAAGTAGGCTTCCTGGGAGGACGGACAATACACAACTGCCGTGCCGTGTTGCCTCCGCAAGCTGCAATCACACCGAGCCACTGCTGGCTGGCACCAGCGCTATGAGGATTCAGCACAGGGTGCATATTAATAAAGGTTGCTTGTTAGCTGTTCTTAGCCAAAAACCTAAGGAGATGTTGCAAAGGTGAACGAGACTTTGGCAGAGTAAAGATTGCAAGAGCTCGTATACAGCAGGACTCAGACCCTCTGCTGCTGCTGGGTGAATGAGCTCTGGTAGGATTCACTTTGCAAACTTTTGTGGCTGTGAAGCTAAACTGGTAACCCTGCACAGCACACGTGCCTGCCTTATGCCATTTTATACCACCATCTCTATCAACAAATGCAAACAAACAACATTTAGCTTTGAAAGGACTTCTCATCGTAGTTGATGCAAATGGGAGAAGGGTTCTTTTTTCCTCTCGATGTAAGCGGTGCTTCCATGGGTGAACTGCTGGGGCTTGGGTCTTTCAGACTTAAAGAGATGATCAAAAAGTGAAGAGTCTTGCTGTTTGGTTGTCTTGCTTCGGCAGACTGTGCCAGGAACCCCACAGAGCCCATGTACAATGTTAATACCTTCTGGACCCAGAATTATGATGAGCACAGAAACATCCTTAGTTGTTTCCAGTCTGAACCAAAAACTGATCTAAGGTGGGCAATTAGCACTGGCACAACTCATTGCAGTGCAGGGAGTGGCATTGTGGATTAAAACATGTGTTTTCTTTTCTGACCTGATAAATGAAATCTGCAGTAAAAATCCAAATGTAGATAGCAGCATGATCTATAAATTCAAGTAAATGAATACTATATTACATGAAGAATACATTAATATAGATGGTCGTTACATAACACACATTAACATAGTGTAATAATATATTTACTCAATATAGGCATGTTTTGACATGGTGCAAGCTGTGTACAGTTGCTTAGGGAATTGGGGATTTTTATATTTTTACAAATATACTGAAAAACTTAATTTTGAAAAAAAAATAAAGATGGTCTTGGAGGTACTTTAGTACAATTCTGACAACATCAAGTAAAATCCAGAGGAGCTTTTGCTCCCATGTCTGGAATAATTGAGCTATCATATTCGTGTCTGTCAGATGTCAGTCATTTAACTTGCACCTCAGCTGTATGTGATGAATTGCACAACGAGCCAAAGACTATCATCTCACAATCTGTGTGTGTTTTATCTGTGTGATCTGTATCAGAGCAGGGAGCGCAGCCTGCAACGTGTTTGCACAACTTCTAGTATTGCAAGGAATGGGTCCTGCTTATGGTCACTACACACAGCTGTTCTTTTGTGTCCTCTGTGGACTTGAACACCTCATTATTGAACTCTTTATTCCAAATCAAATGGCAGAACAAAATAATCACAGAAACTTTAAGACTCTCCTCCATAGCCCAATGGGAATCTAATTTGCTGTAAAAATCTACCACTAGAACAAAAGTTTGATAGTACCTGCTGGAGATTAAAAGTGGAAGTAAAATGGAAAAATGTTATAAAATGTTGTAAAAGAAAAAATAATTTTTAAAAAGGGAGAGGAAAAAAAAAAAGCCAGGAAAAAAGCAAACACGGTGAAAAATAATCTCTGCACTTTGTAAAACCAACCGTGTTGGTTATCACTTTTCTATCATACTGAACTTCATATTTAAGGTCTGGAGACCCTTTTCACAAGAAGCCTGCCCGGCGCCGTTCAGTTGCACTGCACAGAAAATGGTTGCCAGTGATCTTGGTGAGGGCTTCAAAGATTGTGCTTTTCAATAAGCAGCATGTTTCCTTCACCTGAAGTCTCAAGTTGACTGATCAATCTGATCTCCATAGCGTCAAATCATAAATAGCCCGGAATACTAGTGTGACTTCTACAAATGCTTCTTTATCAAAACAACTCACCCAAAGCAATCTTGTTCTCTTTTTCTTTTTCTTTAAGCTGATTAGAAAGTTAGTTCTGTAGTTGATTAAGTTCTGCAGAAATTGGGCTTGCGATGAATCATGAAACAAAGACATTTTTTTGTACGGCAATAAAGCCTCGAATGATTAATTAAGGGCACAATGCCAAAACAAGTGTCTTTGTTTAAAACGCAGTGGACAAGACAGGCTTGGGAAAGTTGATGTCTTAAGTAGACGCCACAACATGTTTTTAATTATGTTCAGGAAGAAGAACAAGAATGGGAATTGCCAACTGTTTGGAAAGATAATTTTTTTTTTTTAGAAGAAAGATTAGAATAAAAAAAAACCAAACAGAGCATTATTGATTTAACACAAATGCCATTTGTTGGGCCTTTTGTAATTTCCTTATTAGTGTCATCATTCTGGAGTTCATATGCTCCCTTCTGTTATAGCATTTGGCACACATTCAGCTCCCAGCAATATGATACAGTAAACATTCAGTGACTGCTCATATTAAAACATTTTATTTGTTGTAACTGTACCAATGATCAGGCAGTGTAAGTCCTAAGCTACCCAAACTGTTTTGCAAGCTAATTTTATAGGAGTGAGGTAGTGATGGTCTCTGCAACACACACAGGGGCACATGCACGCGCACACACTCAGGGGTGTGGAGAGTCATGCTCATGCTTGAAACAAAACAAAAAGCTCTCCACAGCTTCTTGTCAAGAGTGATCCAACTGCTCAGCTAACACAGACATAAGCTCCAATCAGTGTCTGTTCGGTCCGAAGGATTTAGTTACACCTCCCTCTTTGGAGCATTACGTTGTGGTTACAGTGGAGGAGAGACCCCAAATATTCTTCAGACTCCATTTTGTAAGAGCTTTCTCTGCAAGTTTTAGCCAAAAGGTTGTTTCAGACCTATTCTAATGATCGCTGACTATACTAGTCCTGTGTTTTCAGGTACAGAAAATAATTTGGGTTGCTTCAGTAGAGGGGAGAAAGCTTAAGGATCTTTGAAGGATTGTTGGAGGATGGACAAAGAGCACTGTCCAAAAATCAAGTTTCTCTCTGTAAGAAGACAAAGAAAATAGTAGCCACAATGGCAAGAGCATCAGCTGCAGGGGTTTACATGTAAGAAGTCTGACACAAGGAGCTCTGAAGGCTTTCCAGAAAACTTTGTGCTTGCAGTTGCTCTCTTTGCTTGTGCTCAGTTGCTGCCAGAATATGTGCAAACTAGGCAAGGGTAGCTATAGTCTAAAGCATCTCATATATAATATCTTTTTTCTCTACTGTCAAATGCACTGGGAGCCTTTATTAATGGAGAACTCCTTTAATTCTTAAGAGTCTCATTCTAGCCTTGATCTTTATGCAAAACTCCTAGGGTCCCTGGCAGGAGACTGCTGTGGATCAAGGGTAGTGCATGACCTTAATGCTGTAGCGCAAGTCCCTGGATCATAATTAAAAACGTAATTTGGCCCTTTCCACAGAATGGGCTTTGACACCTCAGGAGTAGATGTGCGACCTCACCAGCCTCCTCATCTCTCATTTGTCCCACTAGAAATGGCACATACGTAAGCATGCAAGCAGTCTGTAATTGCATGGCTAACATGAAATACAGTTGAAATACAAACTGTTCCTTTTCCTTTCTTGGACCAGATTTATGTATTATCACCTGCTATTAATGTCTAATAGCCTTAGAGACAGACCCATGAAAGTCTTCTACATGTGAAAATAGGAGAGCAGACAATTTTCTTTTTAGTCCTCCTCCTTGAGTGGTGGTGGTGTTGCAGAAGAAGAAATAATGGATAATTATTTCTATGGAAGACACCACTATTTACCTCTGGGTATATGACAAAGGGTAATATTTTTGACAAGTTTCTCTTCTAAAATCAGGGCTAGAGGCATTGCTGATGAAGAAGCATGGAAGAGGCTGGTCTGTGCAGCCATCATTGCTTGCCATGAGTGGCTGGGGAATGCAGTGGCACTGGATTGATTTAGCTCAGGACAGAAGCCAAAAGCCAAATCTGCCACCGAATCTTTCTCTAAGGCCCGGGCCCACCCTGGGTATCCATTCAATTCTCAGGGCATTGAGTAAACACAATAACTAATCAGATGCAGCAAGTTGTCAAATCTATATGGATGCTATAAAACTTGTAAGGATCCCCTTAGGCAATAATAATAGCTGTGTGCGTAAATTCTGTACGTAGCAAAGCAGAATAGATCCTAATGGGCTCCAGTAAAAGCAAAGAAAACATATGTGACATTTATAGCAAAAAGAATGTGTGCGCAAATAAACTAAGTTTCATCTTAGTCCTCTAATACTTCTGCCCATCTCTAAAGGAGCTGAAAGCTCATAACACTGCTCGAGAAGGTGCTGAGTGTTTCCAGAAAGCCCTGAACCCCCAGCCATGGGTGGTCAGCACCAGTCACTTGGTGCCTGCTGAGAAGGGTCGGCATGAGGTGCATGCACATGAGATCCTTCTCTTCAGCATCTATAAGGTGAAAAGGTGGCAGGACCAAGAAGAATTTAAAAAAAAATTGCTAATCGAGAGCATAACCTTCTGAAGTGCCATTGATGTTAGAAAACGGAGGATTAAACAAACAAGATAAACCCACCATAACTTAGCTAAACAGATTTAACAATTTCTGCTGCTTTGACTTTGTGAAGATAATATAATTAAATATTTAAAACATGCATAATAATAATAATAATCATCATCATATGTGCGTTTTTTTTTTTAATTTGGTCTTGCAAAAAATGATAACACTAGATTTCTTAAGTAGCATTAGAAAAAGGGTTTTTTTTAATGACCTTGGAAAATGGGACTAAGCTAATATCCTTCCCACTACACAACCATGTGTAGCAAATGTGCTTGTAGGAGGGAAGAAAGAGTTTCAGAAATCCTCAGTAGGCTTTACAATGGCAGTTCATCCTGCTGACGAGAAAGCACAGGTGAGGACAAACCTGGGTGAAGAAATCAGGAATGAAACTCACAGGAGGGAAGGGCTGATCTTAAAGCCCCGTGAACACAGAGACAGAATCCTGCTGGGTGCTGAGTCCCATCCACTCCTGCTGAGCCTGGCAAAAACCAAAGGTGGTCTAGGTCTCATAATGTGACTTCCTTTGAAGTCCAAATATTCTTTCTTATAGTTTCTTTCAATAAATTCTATGTTTAGGCATCAAATGCTTCTTTTAAGTCGATTGATATTAGGTATATTCACCCCACACCAGTCCTTAAGCACAGGCAGGAGAGAATGCTGAGAAAAGTTTGGCTGTTGTGTCAGAGAGGCTGGATGCCTTTCAGGGTGATCCTTGCTAAAGAATATACCCACCAGCAGGAAACTTTTACAGGAGCTATTCCTGTGCATCTGAGCAAGTCCTACCTAACGTTTCATTCAGTTCTTAAAAGCAGGAAGATTTCTACGGTGCTCTCTGTAAAGCCATTTAACCTAGATGCGTTAGTTTGCTGTGGCTTTATGTGAACCCCAACAAATGAACCACAATAAACTCTGTTCCTCCTTCCTCTTTCATTACAGAGAACTATTTGCCTTTTAAAAGTTTGAAAAATATGCGTGCAAGCAGGTTAGGAGCCTAAGGTCACCTGATATTTACTGTGGTTGCTTTCTTTGAAGGCAGAAATGTCCCATCAGAAGACAAAAATAGATGAGGAAACCTGTAGCTCACAGAAAGGTGTTTTTCCCTCATGGGAATATAATCATTAACTTTCAATAAGTCCTCCTTAATCTCCTGAGCTGCGCAAACAAACAAATAGATAGAAAAAACCCAACTGAATGTTTTCCCTCTGCCTTTAAAAAGCACAAACAAAGCCTCATTTGCCAGATGGATGCTTTCAGAGATAGAGCTAAGGATTAGAAAAGGCCGATCACTCAGCAATATTTTCTGATGGTGTATGGGGGAGTTTGCTCAGAAGCTTTGTGGTAGTTTAAGATATTCCAGGATTCACTAGTACAGTGTCTGCCTTCCAGTCCTTCTAGAGTGGAGTTTCATAGCTCTGATGGTAAACTGCAGAACTATTTTCAGCATGTTTCAGTGCTCAGGCGTATGAGTGGGAATGAAAAAGTCCATTAAAAACAAGAAAAAAACCCAAATTCCTCGAACTCGTTCTTTTGTACAATATACATGTGAGATGGTAGTACCTTTCCTGTACTTTTAATAATTTTAAGATTTTATTACATCCTCTTTGGATTCTTTTGCATTAAGCTGTGGGTATGCTCAAGACTGTCACAATGACAAGCTAAGATGAGTAACAGAGTGTAGGAGTGGACTATAAACACCCATAACTTTCAATAACAATTTTGCAAGCATAGGTGAAGCCAGTGGCAGCGCTTAGCTCTCACCTAATACCATGTAGATGCAAATTGGCATTCATAATTTAAACAAGTCCTTTTTCTGCACCCCAGCAACATGAGCCGGATGCAGAAGGAAAACGGAAGACTTTCTCCGGATACAGAGAGGATCAAGCAGAATCTCATTAAGGACCACTTCAAAGATCAGTTCTTCATTTCCATACAAACAAGTTTAAATTATCTTGTGTGAATCTGCTGTTAGCTGTTGCACTGTTCCATTATGCATGATTCTTGACTGCTTGTAACATGAAAATCTGCACAGTGCTCCATTAGTGATTTTCAGCGTTATGCTAAAGCTTGCAAGTGGTCATGTTATTAGGTTAAAGTACTATATTTTGCATATTTATTCTGCCTTACCACATTTATTATTTCTGATACTGGTTGAGCAGAATTTTGCACGCATTTGACCACCTACTTTGCATGACTTCGGTGTGACTGCGACTACAAACATGGACAGCTAAACACAAATAGACAGCTGGAGAGATGACTGGCTCTTTGCTCACAATTTCACTGTGGTTTTAATCCACTGCTAGAAAAAAACTCATGCAATTCCTGCAGAAATGCACTCTGGATCTATCAGACTGCATCTATTAGACTAATCCTTTTAAATAACTCAAAATAAACTACGTGACAAATTTCATTATGGCATAAATTATTGTCTCTATAACAAATGATTTGTTTTTACACTTAGGTAATTTAAAGAAGCTTTTCACAGGATTTTCATCTATAAAAATAAAAATGTTATCATCTGGTTTGTAAGTCTTTATATCTTTCTTACTTCTGGGAAGCTCCATATTATTAACTTTCAAGGAATACATTCCTTTCTCAAATTACTGAAACTAACTTGTTCGTTTTGGGGATATTTATGTTAGGGAAGAGACTTGTTAGAAAAAATCAGGAACACAGCTAGTGCGTTACAAAGACAAATATATTATTCATTATATTTAAAAGAAGAAACAATAATACACCTTCTATGTATGGGTTATTTTGCAAATCTTTGAGTCATGGATGTATGATCAGGGGCTGCAGAATTAGAATATGGAAAGCATAAATCAAAGCTGCCTAGAACCATCCCTTCCTAGTGGGAAGTGAACAGGTGGTGGGCTCTTTTCTACTTGAAGGAGAATGTGTAAAAGACAACAACAGTATTTCCTTCTGCTTCCCAAAGAAGAGACGTTACTTTAAAAAATAATGGTGAATTAGTCATCCAATTGCATCTGAGTGTCAGCATTTGGTGAGACCACCACTGAAAGGAGAATGTTTCTGACAGTCCTTTCCAGCAAACTCTTGTGGCTTTGCAGCTATGGTAGGACACGTTGGTAACTTCATCAGGAAACCCCACGGGTCAGTCCCACCACGCTGCATGCCGGGTCAGGGAGAGGCAACAGGCAGAGGGAAACACTTTTCACATGACAGCAGATTAACCGGCAGGTCTCTTTGCCACTACGGATGCCAAAAGCATAAATGCTCCCAAGAAGTGATGAGACTATGGACACAGAGGGCCATGAAACACAGATGCATCCCATGGCACGGGCAGTTTCTGAACTGCGGGCTGGGACGACATCGCCATTGGTCTCACAGTCCCTCTCCAGGCACGGGCAGGGACAACATGTCAGGCTAGATCAGCTTGTGGTCTGGCCCCGAACAGCTTGTCTGAAAAATGCCAGAGACAACCTGCACTGGGCATCAACGTGTTGGTGTTGTATGAAATTCATATGTACACACAGCTCTTCTCCAGTCTCACCTGTGTGGATACAGATGATGCAGGACAGTACAGAAATAACAGCAATAATATTCAGTGTCTGAACAGACACTTCTGAAAGGCTTATTATCCTGAGATGCAGCTGAACCAAAACACTTTCTCCAAACAGTTTTGAAGATGCCAAGTGATTGACATCTGAAACTAAATCAAGAACCACGGTTTGAAAGAAATCTTTTTTTTTTTTTTTTTCAAGAGGGGCCAAATGAAATCCCTGAATATCAGCCTACAATTCCATCTGCTGCCTCTGTTTGGGGCTATTCAAATCTATATCCAAAATTTTAGGCTTCATCTGATCTCTGATAATAGATTGTCAGCTCTGATGTTTTATCCTCATAAATTGCAGGCTGACACACATTCTTTCTCAGGTAGTTCATTCATCTTAAAACATTTTGTGCTTCTAATTTGTCATTTTTCTTCCTGCATCCCTGCTGACCACAAATTACAGATGGTATCTCATCATGGGGCACCATAACAACAATAAAAGCCTCAACAAAATACTCAGGATCTCATCGTGAATGATACTCAATGCCTTTAATTTTCACTGATACATACAGGAGCAGAAAAGTATCAAAGTCTCATAGGCAGTATCTCACATGGCGACAGGGGACCCTGTTGTGGGTCCAGTCTCTGGTTTAACCATGAGAATTGATAAATGTGTGAATTGCTATTCCATTTTGTCATTAACCATGTTATTCTAATACCTTGAAGCACCACGCAATGAGAAAGATGCCATCATGCTAGGTGCTACACAAAGCAGAGAGATGACTTCAGCTCCAAAAGAACTTACTATAGAAGTATAAAACAAGAGACAATAAAGAGACACAATAAAAATACATGAAAACAATTGAATAACGCAGCAGAAAAGGTTGAGGTCTCAGCAAAGCAGCAGCTCAGCGTTACCAAACTGAACTAGCTATTTTCAGGTTTTTCTTTTTCACTTTCTACTTTGCAGCAAAGTTAGAAAATAGATTCATTTTCTGCATCATTGTGCTTTTTTCCCCCTGCCAGCCAAGTTTTCAGATAACCCTGCTGAAGTTGTAGATGGGCTTAATAGAAGTGATCCAGATTTGAAGATACTGCCATTTTGCAAGGCAGACTGGGTGTGGATAACAAAATTAAGAATTTACCTTATCTATGAATTGATGTGGAAAGAAAAGGCTCAAGCTATCCACACACCTTTGTGCATTTTTCTCCAAAACATCAGAAAATTTTGTTCTTATAAGGCTAAAAAACGTATTACTGGCAGGTCTTTGTACCTGCATCTGCAGTTACTGCAGAACCATCATCATCCCATGTGGAGATGCAATTAATTAGCTACATTTACAATTACTGCAGCTGTGTGTGTAGAGACACAACAGGAGAGCACCAGCTTCTTCATATGCATTATCTTCCCATTTTCAAGTGTCTGCAGACACCTGTCCATCCATTCTCACCTTTTGTGACACAGTAATGTGCAGGAGCTGAAATATTAAAGTGAAAACTGCATTATATTTTTAAGGCATCGGAAGACTTTTCTTTCATCTCTCGCCAGATTTTTAACATTAAACATCAGTATAAAGGCTACTGAAAAATCTTTTCCTGGCACGAAGCCTGTGATCGGTGATGAGGGGTTGGCCGCAGAGGCCACCCATTAACCCCCTCACTACCTCGCTCTCTCCAGCGCTCCCAAGGAGTTAAATCCACCACCTCCCTCCACTACACTGAAGAAAATAGATGTGATTTTCTTTACAAAAGAGCATTTCATTTAGGGAGAGAGAGAAAAAGGAAAGAGAGAGTTAACATAGCCATTATTCTCCATCTCAGGGAAAGCAAATCCTATTTTGCCTGTCATTACAGTAGGTAGAAAAATCCTTTCATCCAGTCATTAGTTGTAAACATTCCCGTGCCGCCTGGGACCAGGCCTCTGTTTCCCATCCCGTGCCGAAGCCATTTTCTAATACTAATGTTTTATACACACATCTCAGATACAATGCTAACTCCCCCAACCCCAAAGGCAACGGGGCATTCGTTTATACTAAATCAGAAGTGTCACCCTTGGCAACCTGCAGCACTGAAACATTTATTCGGCTTCACATTGCTGGCACTTAGAATTATTTCTTTCATGCCTGATAGCCGAATTACAATATGGCAGGTTTCCCCGGAGCCACTGGATCATTAGTGCCAGCTCACAACATACTTTCAACTGATATGGCATTTCATGTACAGCTGCCAATCAAGAAATGGGGGATGCAAATGAGGGTGGGCCCATTGGTGTTCAATTACTGTACAGAGCGTGCCGTACAGCTCCGCTTAATGACTGGCAGTCGTTTTGCTGAGTGGAGGAAGAGAAGAGAACAGAGGCAGGAATTCCCTCCGGGATGCCAGTCGCGAGTGCAAGAAGTTTTTACATTTGATTTCCATATTTATTCTTTCTCCCCACCCCCCCCCCCCACCCCGTGTGTTTCTAAACATGAGGCCAAAAAAATACTTAGCACAGCTTGTTTTACAAATACACAGCCTTGTCAGTTCAGTCGATTGCCAAGGCCACATCAGCAGAAGATTAGGCTTTTTTTTTTTTTTGCTTTTTATTTCCTCCCTCCACTTCTCTTCAAAATATATGCCTCTCTTCAGAAAGGCCCAGGTTGTTTCAGCCTTGAGGGAGTTTTAAGCTCTACGGAATCAGTTATTACAGTCCATTTTGGTGATTTTTGCTGTCCTTTTCACACACAAGAAATATGAATCCAACCTTTCCACGACACATCCTATGCCGTTTGTGAGCTCTTTCTGTCACAAAATACCTCTCTGAGGCCCAGATCTGCAAGGGTCAGTCGCGGAGAAGGATGAAAAACAACAGCAATCCTACAAAATCAGGACTTCTGCTTAATGCATTTATACATGATTGTGGGCATTACGGCAGCCGGCAGCCTCACGGTGGTGGGTTCTGCAAGCGTGTATCATGCCAGACAAACCAAATCAAACAACTGACAAGGGATGACAGAAGGGTAGGGTTTTCTTCCTCCCCCAACTTGATATCCAAGTTCAAGGAGCAGAAGACAATACTCAGCAATTTCAAGTGGGTTTTACTTTGCATTTTAGCATCAGTCACACCAAAATCTTGAAGTGAAACTTATGGTAGATGGGAACAAAAAAACCCACGCAAGTCATGCTTGCATGACACTTGCAAAATAAACCTGTTTTGCTTTCACCAGCTGCTGATGCACATTCCTCTGTGGCTGAGCCTCTGAAGACACACTTACATGCAGCACCCCCTACCACACATCGTATAGAGGGGCTTTTCTTAACAGAAGCAAGGTCTAAATGGCACATTACTCACTCTATGTCAAATGGTCACTGCTAAGGTCACACTACAGTGACACAGAGAGAGAGCGGGTGGCAAGAAACTTGTCTGGAATCCATTGACAGGTAGGTCAGATCCATATACCTCAAGGATTTATTCCTCGCTCTCCTCTGAAGCCTCTTGGTCTCTGCCCACAAGGTGCTTCTTGGTTTCCAGTGGCAGCTCCTGCCTATGGCCCCACCACCTGCTCTACACCCACCACAGCCTCTGAGCACCCTGGGGTCGTGCAAGTTCTTCCTTCATTGAGTGGCTCTGTGTTTTCAAAACACAGCCAAGAGGAGACAGACCAAACCCATGTCATCATTGTCTTTGAACTGTGGGGAGGCTGGGGATGACCTGAACTTTACAGCTCTGGTCAGTCCTTGTAATAGGGAATTGAAACTGGGTAACTGCAGCCTCCTTGCCCAGCTCACCCTCCAAACAGCAATGTGGAGGTTTTCTTCCAGTCATACACACCCAAACCAGGGCAAGATAATTTTGTTAACATGTCTTTTGGGTTAACCAATCCGAAAACTTTTTTGCAAAATCATGTAGTTCAACAAAGGAAACTTTCATTGAGGAAAGAACTCTTGGGTTCATAGTAGCTTTCCAGTCAATATAAAACACCAAATACAGAACAGAAAAAGATTAATCAAAACATCTTTTTTTTTTTTTTTAATGTGCAGGAAAGTAGAAGCATTTTGCCTGTGATTCTGTTTTGATAACTACCACTCCATAGACTGAGCTGGTGGGATATTATGGGCTTGCTCTGCCACTGAAACTCTAGGAATGCATATGAAGATGATCAAGCCGTGGGACTGGATATTTCATTATGTTACTTTTCTGGAAATGAAGGACCTCTTATAAATGTCAAGAACACTGAATCTATACCTGTTAAAATATAATTAAAAAATGAAGTAGTTCTTATGTCTGCACAGTAGCTACTTTTTAATGTTAATCACTGAGTCACATTTAAAATCCTTTAAAAACAGGAAATTGTGTGAATGACTAAATGCCTTTGTTGTTGTTTAGTTATTAAAGCACAGCAGAAGCCAATTAGACTTGTTTTTCTCAATGCTATGTAATAAAGTGGAATGCTCCTTTTTTTCTGTAACCAGACTGCAATCTTCCACAATATGGCATGGAACAAAAACATCCCAGAAATCACTGGAATGGGGACCTTGATTCTGCATTAATGAAAATTGTGTGACTGCTACAGACTTACAGTGGCCAAATGACAAGAACGAGTGTGAAGTGGAGGCAGGGAGGGAGGAAGATTGCCCAGGCGTGTGCAGCGTCTGAGATGCACTTCTGGCATGCTGGAGTTCCTCCTTCTATTTAATTCTTTGCTGTTGAGAATAAAGTACTGGGCTGGACCTACTAAACCCACTATTTCTATTTTTTCGAAATGTGTCAATGGCATCTCGATGACACATTTATTGCAATTAGCAGTTTTCAGGTTGAACAAAAGTACAGTCCAGAGACCATCAGTGAGCTGACTCCTTAGAGTGCATGTTAAACATATAACAGACCACGGTTCAGATCTTGCTCTACCTAAATCAAAGAACTGGATAGTGTTGAGTGTGACCCTCCCAAATTTAACTACTGGGTCATTTTAGCTTTCGTAGTGTTTTTTGCTCTTTGTGTCCCCACTATGAGTTTTTTAATGGCTTCTCACACTGATGAGAAACAAATTATGGATTTGACTGCACAGGTACTGTCAAAAAAAAGGGATTCAAGATCCAAGGCGGAACAGCAGCTAAGACACTCATTTGACTAGCCAAGGTTTGCATCCAGAATTGGAATTTAAAATGGAATAAGAATCTCACACTTAAGCTTATAATCTTTAACTCCTGTCACGACACTCCCATTTGAACTGGTTGAATATGAAGCTGAAGTCTCTAATGTCTGCTAGACCTTTGGGATTACAACTCACTTGTGTTGCTCAGCACATTGACGCTCTTCTACTGGCAATTCACCTGCTTTTCATTACCGTGAAATCAATCGTGACCAGCCAGAACTATACATGGACTAACTTTGTCCTCTAATATCAGAAACTAGACCCTCACATCTCAACCAGCTTTATTGCAGTCACGTGAGCTATTTGTGGCTGGCGTTGTGTGGGCAGGCTTCGCACTTCCAATCACCCCATTTGTTATTTTTTTCAAGGAACAGGGAAATGGCAGTGGCAGGCATGAAAATGAAAAGCAGCAGGATTCATTCCTTTGGTATAAACACCACTCAGTTGTAAATGATTTCCATCAGAGTAGAAGGGTACAGACTGGGGCTGCAGAATATATATAATTTAGGAGATACAATGAATGACACCTCTTGAATAGAGAGATAAGTGATAAGTCAGATGAGGTTAAAACCTGGGGAACACACTTTTAAATATTTTGTAGTTGAAAAGGAGAAGAGCGAGGAACTGTAAGTTTTTTTTGAGTAATGAAAATGGTGAAGAATTTAATTAAAAGATGTACTTCTAAAAACAGTTAGGAATCTTAAAGTTTTCTGTTTGTCCAGGCTAATATAGGTATTAACTTGGATTGAGTTGTCCTCAAGATAATGGACTTTTCAGAAGATGGAGATATAGGAGGCGAAATGGGAATGAGAGGACTTCCTTATGCTAAATTTACCATTATAAAGAAATAATAACAGATTTGTTTGCTTTAAGGAAGGCCAGAAAGATGAACAAGATTAAAAAATTAAAAAAACTTTCAAGATTGAAATGAAGACTTAAAAATACGGTAAGAAATCTGAAAAAAGTCCACATATGCTGAAATATCATTTTACATTTGTAGGTCAGAAGCCTGTTTACAGAGTTGTGAAATGAATGTGTCAGGAGAACTATATAATTCATATGTTAGGGTTATTGGTAACGTATTCAATACATTGATTAGTTTTATCCAGATGACAGTAGTAGTTAGATTGCAGTCCTTAAAACTTCAGAAAATGCTTTCCTCAATTATTCTCCCCCCTCCCAGTGCCTTCCTTTTTGCTACAGGGGCTGTTAAGACCAAATTTTAAGTAACACGCATGCAGAACAATTACAAATGTTGCAAAAAACAGATGCATATAACCTCCATGTTAGTGGCTATGAAAATTGTGTTAAATTAATGCCTGAATCAATGGCCATTGTGTTGGCCATTTGACTGTTTTTTATATTGCCTTTGTGCTTGTTCTATCCTGGAAGCTGTGCAAACAAATCAGGTGTGCAAATGAGATTGTAGTCAGGAAGATCTGGGTTTTTCTCTGTTACTTTATACTTTAATTTTTTTATGAGTCTCTTGTGTCTAGTTTTGTTTATAATGCCTTGTGGCTGATCCTATTTGTGACTTATCATTTTAAAGCAGTTTTTGTATTTCATCTCTGTAGAATTCCCTCTGGAGGATGCTACCAAGGAGGCTAATCATGCCAACAAAGCCTACTGTAGTAGAGGAACTTGGGAAAAGAAGCAGATTATGTTATTGCACATCTGCAGTAATGTCAAATTCACCTGGGCTGCTGCAATACATGTCCCTCTTTTTTTTTTTTTTTCTTTTTTTTTTTGTTTCCAGAATGGATGGAAATGATTCACAACCACTCATGCTGTACATCACTACTTTCTCTGACAAGTAGGATAAGAGAAGCAGTGAGCAAACTTGGAACAGGAAAGTGAAACAGTGCTTTATGCACTTTTTTTGCCACACAATCCATTTCAAAATCTGTTGAACTCCCCAGCAGCTTGACAGTGTCAATCACTAGGCATCACACCCCAAAACTGTCAACTGATCAAGTAACTGCCTGAACACAGCACAATACCTACCGGAATTCTAGTATTCCTATATTAAAGGATAGGTGAAAGGTTTTCTTGTAATACGACAAAAATTCTCCATTTATTTTATACAGGCACCGACCCAGACACCGTGAGTACAAAGCCTGACTCGTCATTTGGATCTAATTTGCCAAAAGTTACAGGATAAAATTTAAACATGCCTCTTCTATACGTGTTCTTTGAAATGAAATTGTAGTTTCAGTCCCAAAGCTATCTTCAAAACAAGGAGCACCAGCTGCTAAGGAAGCCTTGTGGTCTGGGGAGCAAGTGTCTGCCTATGACAACAGAGATTCAGGGTCTGTTCTTCATCCCATGACTGATTTCTAGCACACCCCTGGCAAATCACTCCGTCTCCTGTATTGCTGCCCCCTCTCTGTCTGCTCTGCTGTTTGGACTCAAAGCTCGTTAGGGCAAGGACTGTTTTGTTTTGCAAGCTTTCTAGAAGGCTACTCTGACACCGGCTTGGTTCAGGAATGTTTGCAAACTGCTTAAGACGTATGAAGCAGAAATATTAAAGCATGATTGAGAACTAGCAATGGGTTGGAGGTGATGATATGAAGAAACCTAGGGGTACTTAATAAGTACATAGCTGTTCTCTATTCAAAGCATCAAATAGCTCCCTTTTCATGTCAGTACTGAGAAAAAATAAGAAGATAAAATCATTCCCCCTGAAGGACAGCCTACTGGAAAAGTGTCATTCGTTCTTGACCCAGCCTCTAAACTCAGGCTTACTGGCAAAATGGTAGAGGAGTTAGCATATCATCTTGGGGTGTGCAGCAGTGCAGAAGAATTTGACAGCCTCCTGGATGAGTTCTCTATTTACCAACTCTTCGATACTGACAGTGTTATGAAAGGGCCAGTAAACACAGCAGTGCTCTAGTTCTGGGGCACTGTTCTTGGCAAGAAGCAGGCACTGGGGCTGATTTTTTTTGTTTAGTTAGACTCATGTTGATTCCTTCATGCTTCTCTAACTCAAAGAAGCAGAGCCTGAAAGACTTTATGCGAAAACGTGAAGGACCATCTTATAATAGTGTCTAAAGAGCCAGTCCTGCCAAATATACATGAGATTCTCAGCTGGGTAAAGTGGAGAAGCTTTATGCTGCCTTATAGTAGCAGAGAATGTGATCTCTCAACTTTTCTTTACTACAGATGTACGATCTTGTGATATCAATTAGCTAATGCCTTAAACCAAGTTTTTAAAAAGGCATATTCATATCTTGTCTTTGCTTGATCCATCCAGGAATTTGATTTAAAAGTCAAACAGCTCAATCTGAGTGTGTGAATGCACCTTTTTGACAAGACATGAACCTAAACTTGATCAGTTATTGAACTCCTCCTGCAACTCTCATCTTCACAGAAAATGAGATGCAAAAGAGGAAATTATTTACAGATAGTCTGTATTATTAATAATGTTAATGGCAATATTCAACAGAATAATTATCAAAATTCTCAAATCTTAACTATAAACTTTCTACAGACTGAATCTAAATACTACAATTACTCCAGATACACTTCGTTTAGCACTTCAGGTTTCCTTTAGATCTGAAGGAGAAAAGCTGGTACTTAACTGAGGTGGTCTGCATATCCCACTGAAGATTTGTACCTTGATCTCCTAATTGCAGATAGAGCCTAGACTCTAAGTCAAGGACCTAGATTAACATCCTAGAGGTCAGAAGGCATGGATGACTCCCATCTGGCCCTAAAAGAATCTCAGTGCTATTCACCCCAAACCATATATATGTGTATATAAACCATAGACACATTTCAGCAGCACATCTTCTGACATGACTAGCTGAAGACCCGCTTGCTCATCAATAAGATGAATGTTTGTGTGCTTGAAGTTAATCAGATATGCAAATGTTTGCCAGACCAAACCCCATTTTTGAAAATGACTTTAAAATATAAAATGACTTTAAAAGGTAGGAGACGTAGTGTATAAATGTTATTATTATTTTACTTACTATGGCAAACTAACTGATCTAATAACTCATGGCATAATAATTCAGGATCTAGTTAGTCTAGGCTGAGATAAAAAAACATCAAAAGCATATGGAGCATAGCTTTTAATTGCTCTAAAACTCCCTCCCAGTCTTTTAGCGCTGTGAACTGTCTATTAATAAGTGACCAGAAAGCAGACAGAGGAATTGTATTTAAAGAGATTTCTAACAATGTCTAGACCTCAGCATGATGACTATCTTCCATTTGCCAAATGAAGCTTCTAAATGAAATATTTCTCATTCTGAATCTTCACAAATATGCAGATGTTTGTGAAGACGAGCACAAGTTTGTTACAATCCTGACATACTATCAATTTGTCAGCCTATCCTTTTGCACTTTGCAGCAGCAAATATGGCTTTGTGTAGCAACAGAAGGACCATCTTTCATTTCAGCTGAAGGCCACATTCTGCAGCTCAGTCAAATGTTTTAGACAAATGCTCTTCATAAAATAAGGCAAATGTGTCTTTTTTTTTTGCTTTATAGGAGGTCAGCTGCTATTCTCTGTCAATGGATTATTATCAAAGATAAACCTTAACAAGCATTTTCTTTTTCTACTCATTTTTAGGGTCATATTACAATCCATTGAAGTTTTGTGAATCTGAAGAAAAAAATCAGCGACAGGACTCACCATCTGTTGCATAATGAAAGAGACATGTGAATAATAGAACGTCAGTTGAAAGGGTTGCAAGTGATCAAATGTTGTTCAGCACCTCAATATTTCCTCAGAAAAAAAAGACTCGCTTCAGATATTTCAGTGCTGTAAGTTTTTGTTTGTTTGTTTGTTTTGCTGTTGATCCATAGCTAGGAGTGGAATTTAATACGCATTATATTTTATATATAAATACACACATATATATGGTTGTGGGTTTTTCAAAAGTGGTAATCCTTGAGTGTAGTGATAACAATCACAGATACGGACAGCTGCTCCCTTTGCTTTTGAAGTTCAGGGGCTATGGGGAATGTACATATACAGCTCATTTTTATAGATGTGGGGTTGAATTCTCAATTTAAGTCCAAATATGCAGCTGACAATCCTATCTTACTAGCGTCCTTTTTCTTGACATGATTAAAGAGCTGTGAATTAATCCTTCAAAATATTCCAAACCAAACGGCAGACCTGAACAGATTCAAGGCCAAAATAGTCTTCCCAGATGCTTTTTCAATTTTGGAAAAAGGAATAGAAAGTTCTTTAATATTTGATAAACCCATCACCTGATGGAGGCCACTCTCCTGTAATGAATCCACAAACTATGCTTTACCATATATCCCTTAAGGCTGTTGTAGAAACGTTTTCTATGATGTTCTCTTAGAACAAGAATTGAGGTTATATGACTCATAACCATCATTCCTAAGATGTGAGAAAGCTGATCAAAAATAGACAATACTAAGTATTAATGCAAATAGCACTGTGGTCCTTTGAAAATGATGCCACGTTTCTTTTTCTATTTTAACCAACTTTTTATCCAGCTACCAGTGTGTCTTTCCAAACTTGTTCTCTCACAAACCATATGTGCAAGGCCTACATACTAAATAAACTTTCCACAGATATATCATAACTTTTATAGTTCCACCAGAAACAAATCTGAACAATGGAGATACCAAAACATGGATGCAGTTACAACAGAACGATTCGCTGTATCTATCTATATTGATACCTTAAATTTTTCCTTTCCACGTTCCAAACATTTCTGTCCTCAGTCATTTTGCAAGAAGAGGCATCCATCTGCAAAGCATTCAGTGCTAAAAGCTTTCATACAGTAGTCAAGTTCTATTTATGTGAAATGCATTTTACTAATTTTCACTTTCCTTCTGCAGAAACCTTGATAAGGCAAAACCTTCTTCTCGAATATTCAGTCATTCAAACAAATGGGCATTTTCTTGGAATGTTGTTGTATTTTCCCCACACGAGTACTGGCAGATCAGAAGTTCACAGAAGTATTCTGGTGCAATTTGTAGATCAACTGCACAGAACAGCGAGCCCTGCTACATTTCTAATGGGTTACAATTGAAATGCTATGTTTTCATTTTCGACTGACAATGAAAAACACCAAGTAATATTCCAAGGCCAAAAATTATTGCTGGAACTTATGAGCAAGTCATTTCCTAACAGCTTTGTTCTTTGAATACTGTCTTATCAAAAGTGCCCAGGATTTTATTGAAGTGAACTGTTCTAATGAAAAAGAGCATTTGATGAACAGGCATGGCTGCAAAGCTCAATTCCATTCCCCTCCTTTCCAAATGGTATCATCAGTAAAATAACCAGAAGCACCCAGGTGACCACAAATGAGAATATCCAAGTAAGATTTCTTTAGGATGACTTGAGCTTTTTTAATTTTAATTTTTTTTAAATTGTTCTTAAATGGCTCTCCTAAACACAGATGAAGGCATCTGATTTCTTTTCATAAATACTGAGCCTAGAGCAGAACACACACAAATCTTGTATGTCCTCAAACTATCTGCTCCAATTTCTTAAAGTCCTTGAGAAATAACATTTTAATACCAAATTCTGATGTTCCATATGTTGGAAGCGAGCTTACCAATTATTACTGTTTTATTAGATTTAGTTGCCTCTTTGATCTTTTGCAACACTGTGCACTCAATATCTTTTTCTCCGATCCAGATGCTCAGAGTTTCACCCTGCTAATATAGTTGTAGTCCTATTACTTGGAATTTCTGTACTTTTGATCTCACTGGTAGAGACAGAGACATAATTACAGTAACAGATCAGGCTGCCTGCCAGTATCAATGGTAAATAACACTGAATGACTCATAGTTTCACAGCTATAATGTGGTTTACAGATTTTGGTATGCAGCTGCCCAGCACACTTAGCCAGAATCTATACAAGTGCCGATCTGCGAGTTAATCGGCACTGGCTCTTCCTCCGGCAAAGAACTGAAGTCAAGACAGGAAAAACTTTATTGCAGAATGAGTTTCCTTTTCAATAGATAAATAAATGAACCCCATCCGCTTGAGAAGCGAATTCACGCCCTGTGTAGATGGATGTGACTCCTTAGCATCAATAAATCCAGTTAGAGTTTGAACAGGTTAGGGTTCAGCCTTCAGTTTGTCTACCAGAAGAGGGATGAGGGTCACACATTCTTCTTCGCTCGCATTCAGCATGTGTGTGGGAAGCAGGGTGTGGGGCTGCGGGCTGGAACGCAGAGCGCCAGGGTGCTGGGTGGGCACCATTTGGTGCTAGCAGCGTGTTTTAACCACCAACCCATGCCTGCTGCTACAGTACTTTTCAAGTCTGCCTTTGTGCCTTCCTGCAGATCTCATTGAACACGAGCCCTTCTTGAACCCATTTCTCAGATCACGGACTAAACAAAAACCCATCAGGCCACGTGTTGACATGCCAGTACAGTATATACACAGATCATAGCCCTGGCTGTGAGAATCGCCAGCTCGCTCTGCTTTCTGGACTTGTTTTCCCTTTCTCCTTAAGCATCTATTGTTTGCTCAACATAGCTTAAATGCTGATAAGAAATGACACAGGACTTTTATCAAAAAGTTCTTTTTAAAACTAAACTAACTCCATCAATTCCTAAAGAAAGTGAACATGTATGTCTTAACTCCTTAAAAGAAATCTGCAGCAAGATGAAACATTAAAACAGAAAATAAAAATTAAGAATGTATGTGACTGGTGTTTATAATATTCATTTCAACAATGTTGCCAATTAAATATTACTATGATCTCTAAAGTGAGATGCTATCTCTGCTTTTCCCAAAGCAGCAAAAACGCACATGGAACTCTAAGTTTATGACCAGCAACAGCTGTATCGTAACATGTAAAAATAACTCAAACCCCATGCTTCAGGCTATACAAGATCACTGTGAGGGTCAGGAAGGACTTTATTTTTTCTCATACAGAACCCAGTATAATAATCTAGGTATATAATGAGAGCAGGAAGAAGCTGTCACATCAAACAATAGATACGGGTCACCTGATACAGAAGTTTTGTGGAGCAATTGAAAAACTCACTATTTCCCTATGAGATTTACTGCACACCTGTGTGTTCCCACAGGCACACGCTCCTGTTCTGCATTGTGAGATGTAGCTAATGTATTTCACACCATTAGGGGGATTATTAAACCTTCCCTACAATGCTTGAATGAGGGCAGAGTCACACGTTCACAAGCCATAAATTATTTATATTTATCTATACTGATAATGTGTGTGTACATTATAAAATGCACATAGTGGATATTAAACACACACATTTATAAGTAAGTAATAGAGAAAGTTTGATGAAGCAACTTAATAAGTACATTACATTTTGTGATATACCTTACAACCCCATTTCAGTGCACTTTTCATTTTGCTGATGTAATGACGAGGTTAATTAAAACGGGTCCAAAAGCCCCGGGTGCTTGCCAGAGGGCAGAAGCGTAGCGAGAGGCTGCCCTTGCTGGCACTGCTCTGCTACCCAGTGGCCTGCGCCCCTTCCTACAGAGCAGTAGCAGCAAAGGGAGAAGTTTTCCTTCCAAGGGATTCACAAGCACAATAAGATATTTACAGTGTTTATCGCAGAGATCAAACCTACACACAGATGTCACATATCTTGAATTCCATCAGTAGATCAGACAAGCAGGCTCTGGAAAGAGGACATTGCAGCCAGAAAGTTCAGAGCATGGAGGGCCATTCCCGCTCCGTTTTCTGTCATGCACCCTGAGCCTTTGTTGTCTCCGCAATGCTGATAAATCAATCCATCAAAAAATTTCCTCAGTGAAACTCAATCAAGAAAGGTCATGTCAGCGGGAGAGGAACAGATTAAATTAGCATCAAATTAGACATGGAAAGTGAGTTCTGTCAAAATCATCACAGCGCTCAGCACAATTAGAATATGTTAATTATGCATTTCATTAAGGTAGTGCTCTTTGAATGCGAGATGAAATGTCAGTGGTGTAGGCATCCGAAAAAAGGAAGATTGCCAGGCACAACTTTCTCTAGACAATGTGTGACACCTTCATTAACATCAAGAATCACAAGTCTGTCTTGACTTTTTTGTAAAGTATTAAACCGTTAACTGTTTGCTGGCACTCGGAGGAGGGAGAGTCATCCTCATCCCCCTCTCCCTCAGCTCCCCTCCCAGCCTCCCTGCCCTGACAGGAGCCCTGGGTGTCCGGCAGGTGCTGCAAAGGTAGCCGAGATTTAATGAATCCTTTGCTGGATGTGCTGAGGATGACGTGGCTGCCCTTGGGGTACCGCTCTGCTGGGGGAGCCATGTGGCTCAGCTACTGTTGGGAATAGGGGGTAGATAAGGAAAGGTGGAGGGAGGGATGGAAGGAGGGGAAAGGGTGGAACAATTTTATTTTGCCTCTGGTTGCAAGATATAATCAAACTAAAGGGGAATGTGAGAGAAAGAAGGGGGGGAAAGTGGAGAGATTTGAAAACCTACATTTGACAAACCCTAATTTGAGAAATTATTTTGTATATCAAACATCTTTGATTCCTAATGATGAGCTGTTTTTCAAAGAGAAAAATGATCCCTGGTGAGCTTGAGAGGGTACTGTAGATTCATAAAATACTACTTATAGGCTTTATTAGATGCACTATTGGATATTAAGTTCAGGGAAGATTAAGAAAAATTACATACTTTCTAGAAACGCAAGAAAAACTGCCAACTTTTGGTGACTTGGTTTTAGCCTCCTGTGCTCTCCTGGAGCCTGTGGGTGGAGGACGGAGCTACAGATAATCGCGCTTTCTAATGATCACCTCACTTGTATTGACGTGCCTAAACAGAGGATATCAAAACCAGTAGCTTAGACACTGTGTGCCCATTGACACTGAAAGGAAAAGGTAGTGGCTTACAGAGCTCTTCTGCACTGAGACAGTTGTTTAGGATCAGCTATGCGGCTCTGAGAAGTTCTCATCCTCTCTTGCACCTTTATATCCACCACCCAGCAAGTGTGTGCTGTCCTACTGCCACAGAGAGCAAAAGGGACAAAAAAAATAAACCTGTCCAGAACAAAAGAAGTCTACAAGCTGTGTATCAATACCCAAGACTTCAGTTTTAAGCCACTTGGGATATTAAAAAAAAAACAACCAACCCTCACTTTGAATGTGTAAATTTACTTTCTGGCATCTCCCACCTTTCTTTTTGTTATTTATAAGGATGTGGTGAAAACTGTCGTGTTGCAATGTCTTCTAGTCATAGAACAATAACCTGAATCTAATGAGATGTGCAGCCCAAAATACTGCTCAACAGAAAAGTGTGTTGTATGAAATCAGTTTGGCAAAGATGCTGTGTAGGCAGTATGCAGCACACGGAAACGGGTGTGCAAACACGTGCAGTTATTGATACACACACAAAACACACAGTTATGTGCGCGCTTGAGTATTTCTGGAAACAGTCACACGTTGTAGGCTAACATTTCATGTCTAAACTGTCCCTTGGCTATTTGTTTCTCTCCCTGGCTAAAAACTTCAGTTTACTGATGATATTGGAAGCACCATAAGACTGAGAAACACGTTAATGGCAACAAGAAAAAAATCAGCATGTTTCTAACGAGCTTTTCTTTGGTTTATTGCAGCTTTTGTAAATCCTATCTGAGAATTCAGAGTTGCCAAATCTCCTCCCCAAAGATACATGCTGCAGCTTCCAATGCCCTCAGGGCTCCATTTTAATATAACAGGTTCCAATATAGTCAAAAAATGCCAGCAAGTGAGTAGGAGCCAGAGTCTACTTCAGCACACTTGGCTGGCCTTACAACTTTCTGAAATCTGTTTTCACTGGAGCTAGAAAAAAGAGATTTTTATCATTTGAAAGAAAAACTCAAGTCCCAGAGCAAACAAGCTTTAAGATTATGTTAGTGCTGCTCACTAGCTCAGAGACAAGAGGACTAAAGACAAGGAACTTAGTCCTCTCGAACACGGCAGTGTGTGTGCACAGAGCCCTGTCTCAGCTCCCGAGCAGCAGCATCGATGCCTGCTTTGAGACTACAAAGAGAAACTACACCAATATAATGAATTTCTTACATCATCAGTGATCTAACGTGCACGTTGCTACTGTATGCACCGGCGATGCCTCTGCTCGTGGAGCTCACTGAGCAGCAAGGCATTTTCCCTGTTCACCTCCGACCTCGCCTCACCCCGCCTTGCCCACAAGCATCTTAATATTTATAAAAACCTAAAGAAAATTCATGGCATGAGACAGAAAATTGACTCTGCCCTAATGACAGCTACCTGGTAATAGCATCTCTCAGTTTCCTTTATGTGGTTGGGCTTAACAGTTTAATAATTACAGGCCAAATCTAGTCATGATACAGTTACAATGAAGACTGATATGAGTTCTGGAATAAATATAATCCAAGTAGAGCTATGCACATGCTTCGTTCAATGTAAAAATTCTTATCTTTACCATGTGTTTTGGACTAAAAAAAAAAAAAAAGTTAATCTCATGAAAAAGAAACAGCATCCACTTCAATTTCTATCAGTTGTGCCGCTTGTCTTGAAACTAAATGTATAGGTTAAGTTTAAATAGCTAAAATATTTTCTTCAAAATGAGAATTTAGTGTTGATTTCAGAAAACATCATAATTAAGCACTACGACAGAATACTTTCTGGGCTCTGTGGGTAAACTGTCTTTTTCTATCTGTACGGTACTGGTCACCAAAATTTTCACTCACCCTTAGCTTAATGCTTCTTTTGTAGTAGTAAGGATCTGATCGTATGCTCTGTTTCATCATTTATATGTCAGTATGACTGCTGGGGTTACAGGGCTATAAATTAACATAATTGAATGGTGAATCAAGCTCATTTATTTCTACTTTCCTTCACAATAGGAGGAAAAATACAAAGCTAAAATAAGTTTTTACCACGATCCCTCAAAAATCAGCGCTTTCCTTTAATGCACACTGGAATTAGAGTTCCTTTCTGATGAAAATGTAGAATTAAACCCAAAGCTGCCACCTACCCCAGTGAAGGATGATGTGCTAATGGATAGTTTTTGCAAGCAAGAGATGGGTCATTTGTATCTTGAGGTGTAGCGGCCACACAAATACAGGTTGGAGCACTGGCAGCATTATGAGAGCAGAGAATCATAATTTTGTCAGGTATTTCTATGTGGTCAGTAGCTGCAAGCCATCTCCTGTGGTGCCAGCCTGGTGCCAGCCTCCAGGGTCAGATCAGCCTGCTCCATCCCGTGGGTGGCAAGGGCGCAGCCAGCCCAGTATCCATCCTAAAAACTTTTATTCCAAGTCTTCTGATCCATTCTTTCTCACCCTTCTCCGACGAAGAAAAGCAAGAGCTATTGCTGCTGCCTGCTGTATTTCACTGTGGCACACAATAACTCTTCTTTGTGCCAAGCACAGCGACGGACACTGTCACTTACAGGGACCTGTTAGCTTCCTGGGAGCCCCGACGTGCCATTTGTCTTCCCTCACAGGCCATCTAACGATTCCCATGAAAAGCACAAAGCTAAATATATACCCACAGATGCCTTCCTTGGAGGCTTAAAGTAGGTAGCGGTAAACTGTATCAGAGCATTTGCTTTGTACACCTTAATTTACTCTAGTCCCAACTCAGGAAAATAAGTTTGAAAGCCAGACAATATGGAAAACACTTTTCATACTAAAAGGAGATAAGTGAAAGGTATGGAACTTAGCTCTTCTTAGCAGCTGTTTTGTTTTGTTGCGTGAACAATTTACCACCTTACAGTTACAAATGTTCATACCTCTTACTGTTATCTTAGAAATTAACTTGGAAGATTTAATTGTTGCTACTAGACATATTTTTCCTTCATTTTTTAATCTCTAAAAAAAAAAAATAAAAAAAATCAATGAAAACTTGTATTTGTCATTTAAAAGTGCATAGGAAATGCCACATGAATTTAATGTTTTATTTTATATTACAAGTTTTCTTTCATTATGATTTTAAGAACTGCAGGTCTTTTTTTCTCCGAAACTACATTGAAACCATACTGCTAAACAGAAATTGAAAATCAGACGCTTTCAGTAACGTTATTATATGACAATATTTGTTTGGGCTGAAACCGTATTTTTTTAAAATAAAATTGATTTTCTAAACCCGATTTCAGATAAATACTAACTTGACTCTTTCAAAATAAACAATGTCTCATATTTAACTTCTGTCAGGGAGAAGTCTTTTTTAATTTGTTGTGTCCATGGAAGAAAAATATTATCTCTTCCTCATCCATCCAGCCACTACATGGCATTGTACAAAAGGAAGAGAGACATGCCCTCTGCTCTTTGGATTTTACAATCTGGTTATATGTGACGTGCATGACAGAGAGAGTTGCCACTGCATGAGTTAGAGGGAGAGATGCAAAGTGCTCAGAAGATCCAGAGAGAGATTTACATGTATGAATAGCTATTTTAAGAAAACATCTCATTCATTTACACAACTGTGGCAGGCCTCTTTAAATTCAGTAAAGCACTCGGTCCTGTGGTGAAATATATGACAGAAGAATTTAAATCAGAACAAACATAATTGGTTAATCAGAGTTTAAGGAAAACCCATTGCTTCTTAACAATCCCTAGGCTGCTGATTGCCAAACCCACCCATCACCCTGGCAAATGCACCTGGCAAAATGCAACTGCTACCACTCTCAGCAGCAAAGCCATCCTGGAAATTGAAAATTGGTGAGTGATCTGAAGACATTTCTTATCCCAAAGAGCTCGTAATCTAGCCTAATGACAAACTGCACAGTGGACAAGCAGCAAGGAGGGCAGTGGGTAACAGTCCGAGCGGGAACGTTGGCATAAATATTTTTCAGGCAGGGATCCAAGCAGCTGCAGGTGACTGGTAAATGCTGTGGACCCTCTATCACTCTTAAATGCACAGGGGAAACTGATAAAAAAAGCATCAGAAACAATTGTCAGGTTTCTAGTACGGCATAGACACCACAACTGAAGACGTCCCAAAATATAGCATGATACTGAGAATAAATGTTGAGGTTGAATCCAGTTGGCAAACAAAGCCATGGATGACATTTATCAGTTGGATTCACCAAAATAATCGTCTTAAGATTTGTAAAGCAGGTTCTTGGTCAAAGCCATCCTCCACTCTGCTGCATTTTCCTTTATCAGTGCAAAAATCCAAAGGCCTCAGCACAACTGCAGTAACTGTGGATGCAGGTAAAGGATATTATTGTAGGGAAGGAAGTCTCTTAAGCTACTTTATTAAATTGAGGACTCGGAATAGACCTCCTCATTTCAGACCTTGACCACAGCAAGTCGGAGCGGACCGGAGCAGAGTTCAGAAGAACAATTACTTCTGCGGCGCTTTCATGCTACATTATCACATGTCTCTCGACTCACAAAAGCAACTTCTTTTCACAACCACGCTGGAGCAAATTGCTATGCCTTTGTTGCCAGGCAAACCCTTTGCAGTATTTTCTCCCTCGCCAGTCCCCCCAGTCTCCAGTCTGCGGGTGTATTAGGATGTCCTCTGAAATCAAGAGCGACTTCTCTCAATGCCAGTCTACAAATAGCCCAGAGTTCACGGCACCCTGAACCACTGTAGATGCTTGTTTCTTTGAGCCGTGTTTCTGTTTGGATACACAAAAGAGGCTTTAAAGTTTCTCATGCAGCTATTCAATCCCCTCTGTGAGGAGAACATTCCTGTTAATTAATTATTTTGTCAATCCCTTCTCTTACAGAAGTGCTGGCAAGGTTTGGATACTGATGCAGGACACTGGAGCTGTCTTGATTGTTTTTCTTGTTTGAAAACTTCTTTCTTTTTTCTTTTACAGTGGAAATTAGATTTTTAACTAGACGATCTTTCAGCAGAAAGGTATCTGTTTGCTGTAGAAGTTTTTACTTTTCATGAAAAGGCCTCAAACATTCAAATCTCAAGAGACTGGTGTTGAGAAAAAAATAAATTCTCTGAGAAATAAAAAAATTTCATTGGAAATCCTAAGCATTTTTTTAAGAAAGGAACACAGAAATTAAAATAATTTTCAAATTAACAAATACTCAACAGAGAACAGAAAAACTACTTAACTAATTGACAAGAGAGTAAATACCAGCATATTCACTTACTGAGCTAGTTTAAAGATAATAAAAAGGCATTATACAGATCAAAAACATATAGGATTATTTGGTTGCCTAGTTGAACAAACCACGTAATCTCATCCATTAATATCCTTATATGACACAAACACACTAATTAATGTTCATGTAAATGAGCTGAGTTGTTTTGTCACGTACAAACATGCAAATGCCCCCTCAGATATGCACACATAGGTAAGTACACCCAACAAAGCACTTCTAAACTCTGGCTTTGCAATAAAATTTCCCTACAACCTAGCTTGATTTTATATATATGCCTTAAAAGGGCAGTTAATCCTATTTTGAAGAAAAGAAAGCACTCAGGAGTGCACTTGAGAAACTGTTGCGAGCTTCCATCACCTTCACAACTAGGAACTGCATCTTATTTTAATATAATGTTATTATTTTACTGCTAAATTTGATCAATATAAATATCCAGCTAAATATGCTTTCTCAGCTAGACTAAGAAGCTGGCTCTCATGCAGAGATGCCTACGCACAGCAATCAAAGCATCTCTCAGTATTTTTGATAAGCTGAATATGTCAAGTTCTTTAAACTTCACAGCACCAGGGTGGATTTCCAGCCTTCGGGTAGTTTCTGCCGGCCTCCTCTAAATTTTCTTTAGAATATTTCCACATGCTCTTGAAGCAGGGACATCTCACTGTGTGACCCAGTTAAAACTGCATATAAGAATAAAAGCCTGTCCTTTTATTTCGGTTTAATTTGCTTTCTTTTTTGTTTCTCTAGTTAATTTATTATTGGGTTTATTCATACAGAATATTTTTTTCCCCATAGCACTGCACTATGAACTTGGCTGAGGAGATTGCCTACCTATATATCTATTCCAAGCCACAAGTAGATATAGCCACATATAAGATCTATATTCTTTGTTCCTGCAGAGTTTTCTTTATATCTGTCTGTACGAAAATGAATTCTGTTGGACTGAAACCCCTTAACCTGCAGATTCATTTTGCTCCTATGTAGTAACTTCTCCTCCTTTTTCACTGCTCCATCAAGCACTGTCTCACCTTGCAGCCTTTACCAAATTTATTTTACATCATTGCTTGGATCATTGGTACAAATACTATGGAGCCAATACAGTGTTGAAAGAGGAAGCATTTCAGTGGTACCTCCTATTAACAATACACTGAGAGATCCACTGGTGAGTCAGTATTTAAAACATCTAACACATTTAAAGACCTAATGAGGCAAAACATCAAGTGGACTAAGTCAAATGCCCTGGAGAAATCCAGGTATATTGTATCCTCCCAGTTACCTTTCTCAAGCCGATATGTTATCCTGTTCAAAAGACAGCATGTTTATTTCATAAAATTTATAACTCTTGAAACCCTGCTGACTGTCATTAGCTGTATTTCACCCTCTAATTCTTTGTTAATAGAGTCCTGGGTTAAACATTATGTTTTACTTGGAATCAAGATCAGAGTAAGTGGTCTGTTGTTCCCTGAGTCATCCCTGTAACCTTTTTAAAATAAAGGTTACAGGTTGATAATCTCTAAGGGACATTTATGATCATTACAAAAATGATTTTGTGTAGTAAGCCATTAAAAGTGAAATCTTGGTCCTATTGAAGTCGATGGTAAAACTCAGTACTGATGGAAAGGTTTCATTGAAACATGAAAGCTGGAAAGCTAAAAAAAATAGCTGAAAAATCAGATACTGAAGTTAGAGTAAAACTAAAAAAGAAGTGTTATTTGCCTCAAAATCTTTCCAGATGTGAAATAAAATGTCAAAATTGTTGTGGAAAGCAGAAAAAAATAATTGAAAATCAAATTTCTCACAGAAAATCGGTTTACATGGGAAATTTTCAATTACCAAAATTTATCCTATTAACCACTGTTAGTGCTATTCTTGTTTGAATAGTCTTGTGGTTATCTAAGAGTACCTCATACAGCAACAGTGATCTGTAGAGATCAGGTTTGATCTGTAGAGACCAGGTTTACATCAGATGAGAGTCAGTTGTCAAAATGATTCCCCTTTTAACTTCTCAGCAGCACGTTGAGTTAACCAGAGTCTTCAAGGTAAGTAAATTATGTGATTGATACAGGAAGGAAAGGCAGTTTCTGATTAAGTAGAGATGGGTTTCAAAATTATCTTAGTCTTGTAGAAAACCATATTACTGCCTTGTTTTGTATGCTTAATGCTCAAGTCCTTAAAACCCAAAAGGTATTTGATACCCTGTAGCTCTAGGTCTCACAAATCCAGAATCGAAGCCTTGTTTCCCAAGAGCTTTAGATACACGGGTAGCGTTTGTCATCAGATAAAACGCAACCATAACAGCCAGCACAGGCTTACTGAATCAGAATAGAAGCACAACAAAAAAAGAGAGTATTTTTTTGGTAATACTAGTCTGCATACAAGAAATGAGGAAAATAGGAGGCTGAAGTGGTTACTTAAGAGAATTTAAAATAGTTTGAATGATAGTTTTAAACAAGTTACACACTTGAGGGTCTGGCTTTCTAATTTTGTGCTGTACGCTTGAACTGCTGGAGCAGCAGACTAGAGGTACATGCCATCTACAGAAATCTGCTTAAAAATAAATATATAAACATACCAACACATATGCATATACCTATGTACACACACACAAATGGTTTTGGTTGAGGATTTTTGTTAGATAGCACAAGGATCACTTTCAAAATATCTCTACAGAAAAACATCTGCGGCTGCTATTCCAGATACAGACACCTGAAAGAGCATAAATTCCCTTGAATAGATGTATTGTTTTAACATTTATTTCTTCACCTCCTCAAAACGCCTGCTCATCTGAATTTACAATATATTACCAGCCGCGCAGTATTTTGCGTGTGCGTGTATGGTTCTCCTTCACTACACCAGAGCAGATTAGTGCTCATTCTCCTCTTTCCTTGCTTCTCTTCAGATCGTTACACATGACAAAACAACTGTCCTAATTACAGCAAGTGTTCCCAGCTCTGTCACTGTGACAATTACTGCAATGAGGGCTCAATATCTGCAGCAGACAGTAAAGTATTACTGTAGTTGTGTTTGATAGTGCTCAATTGTCCCCTGGAGAATTCTTTGGATTAGTTTGTTTTTTTATTTCCATGGGGGTAAGGACTCCCCCCTCACTCTGCCCATAGAGCATTTGCTAACAGGGTTCAAAAGTTTAAAGCAGGAGGATGACCGAGGATGTACTGCAGAAAACACAGAAGTTTGTTTTTAAAGGAGAGGACCATTTGCAGATTTGGAGTGGTATATATATATTTTTTTTTTTCTTTTGTACACCGGCTGGACAGAACAGCTTTGTGGCCATTGAAGGAGAAAATGGATAGCGGCCAGGGTGCTTGTAAACTGACCTTCTTTCCAAGGCTGCAATAATCTACAATACCAGGAGACTTTTTTGAGATAGTTCCCTCCTTTCTCTACTTTGTATCTGCAGGCTGATAAGCTGATATTGCTCCAGATAGGGCAAAAGACACAGCTCCACAAATAACTTCCCCCACCCCGAAACTGCATCCTTGTTATAGCACATCTTTCAGGAAGCCTGGTAGCTGTTGTGCCTGCAGCAGTGACTCCATCCTTCCTTTAGGACTTCTTATTTGTTTGTTCACACCAACTGACACATTTAGACTCTCCAACCCATCTGGAAGGATGGTCCCATTTCTGACAGCTCACTCTCCATTTACGTTGAGCACCTTTAACCCCACTTGCTTCCCTTGTCAGCCTCTGCAATCTCAGCTAATCAGACAAGGGATTTTAGCTGTTTCCAAAGGCAATATCATGACCTACACTACATTCACTTTATCCTGAGTAATGAAGGTGATGTTCTCTGCATTTATAGTTCATTATGCTCCTCAAGTTGATTCATTCGGAGGTTCTCCTTGTAAAACCCATAAACAATGCAGAACCAGGACCTGTGAAGCTATCTTATTTGACCAGAAACAGGAACACGAGGTCCTAATACTGAATATTGATCATGGGAGACTAACGCCGCCCACAGTTAACTTGGCACAAACTGACTGGTGTACTTAAAGTCTGGATTTCTAATTTTCCTTGGTAAGAATAAAGCAATATCTTATTTATCAGATAACATCTTTATTATAAGCATCTTGCACAGCCTTTCCACTTCAGCCTGCATGGGTTTCTTCTGCTCTTGGCATGGATCAATAAAGTCAATATTTCTGACTGCAAAGCTTTCTATGACTTACACATATTTAAAAGGATAAATCCCAATCAACAACTCTTCTGCTTGAACATAACCATTATAATCCTTATCTTTGATCCTTTGGGCTACAGTAAACAGGGTAAGGAAGGAGTACATCTTTGCAGCTCTTGGGACATATTTATGATGACAATAGAAGCTAAACAACATTGCCTGGATTCACCTGCTGGAATTTCTCCAGCAAAACCAGTAAGTGGTGCTACAGTTTCACAAGTACAAACTGGCCCCGAGCCTCCTAAACTGGTACGGACAACGCTGTTCATCCTCTTATGTACCAAAACATCCAAACGCCTTGTGGTCAGCTCCTGAACCTCTACAGTCCTGAGACACGTAGCAGGATATTCATTTCACTTTTGGGGAAATTGAAGCATATCAGAATAATATCTTCATGATAACAGAATCATCAAAGAAAGCGGAAGGGACCATGAGCCACAGCCAGGGGTTTCCCATTTAGAACAGCTCTACCTTTTACCAGATGAGATTGAATTACATAAGTCAAGCTGGGGAGTTGCCTAAGTTATGTTTAGGGAGTTGAGTTTAATCACTATAAGGCTTGTTTCAGTCTTGTGAATTTAGTGTGCTACAACCATCCTTTCTTCAGCATATGGAGGCCAAATAAGTTCAAAGAAAGCACATTTCAACAGAACTACTTTTGAGAATTAAATTGTTGGCCAGCCCTACATTTTACAGATGCAGCTACTCCAGCAAACCCCACTAATACAGCTTGTCCTGCCAAAAGAGTGGGTTTAGCTGTTAAGTTTTCACTAGCTCCCTCAATGAAATAAGCTGTATCAGCAAAATAACTTTTTTTTTTTTTCCAGAAAGCTGAACTTAGGCTAAAGGTTGCACCAATATAGAAGTAGTACCAAAAAAAAAAAAAAAAAGACACTCCTAACCAAAATTACTATGCTGGCAGAAGATTTTACAGTAGATCTGAATTTAAATGTGCCTTTGCAAATAAATTAATAGGAGAAAAGTCAAATAGGGAAAATAGGAAAGGGAAGAAAGTGGAAGGGCAAGGAGAAGAGTGAAAAAAAGATCCCTTTTCGTCCAGTAGTCAAAGTGCTCTCTCTGAAGCTATTCCTTTGCTCTAGAAACAGCTAAACAACTTCAAAAGACGTGTTTGTTTTATTGAGAGATCCAGTAGATCTTTTGATATGGTGCCATATGTCCCAATTTTGCTCTCACTTAGAGTTAGGACTGAATTGTCTAAATTCAGAGAAGCTCCTTTAGAGGAAGGCAACATGAGAAAAGGATCAGGCTCTAATCCTCAGCAAATCTTTAATCGGAGCTTAAAATTGAGTTTAGCATTTGTCAAAAAGGGCTAGAAGGCAGAATTCGGGGAAGTCTCCCGGTTTGGTTCACAGAATGCAGTCAACAGACAAGCACTTCACTTGGTTCCTCTGTTTAACTAAAGAAAGTCTAGCAAAAATCTTGAAGGGGACAAAAGTGCAGCAACTGCAACTGCGATTAATTTTGCTCTTTTTCCTTTTTCTTTTAAGTGTCTCTATTTTGCATAGAGTTTACACATTTTTACTTGGGGAAACTTTCTCTTCTGAAGGGAGCTTACAAAATGGCCTGTGATAAAGCTATTTCACACATATTACACTGGCACTTTCTATACTATGCGCGAATCAGCATCGTAACATCGGGGCATCTCTTTGCTATTTGCATTTATAGCAGACTTTGGAAGATTGAGTTATAAAAAAAGAGGCTGCCTTTGACTCCTGCTTACTCTGAAGTGCTCAACGAGGTAACAGTTTTCGAAACTGCAACCATAAACCAGATACTCCTTTAAAAATGGAAAAGAAACACCAGAGAGAAATAAAATCCTATGGACATGTTGTGCAGAGATTATTTTCTAATGTGTGTATGTAAAGTATACAGCAAAATGGATGCTTCTGTTGCCTTTGGCCACTACTGTAATATAAACTATTATAATAATATATCACTTGCTATACACAGTCAGAAAATTTCAAACCTGAAAGGAGTGAGTGAAAGCAGTCCATTGTGAATAAGGTCTTGTGAGTGAAAAGCTCTTTTAACCTAATCTCTGTTCTTATTCCCAGTAATGAATTCCACTGCTGAAGCTACAGAGAGCAGTCTTATACAAGCAGTAAAAGGAGAAACTCTAGCTGATTTTCAACTCTACTGCTCAAGCCTCTTTCTTTCCATTCATTAGAAATTGGCAGATCACAGATCCAATCAAGTAGATTTTGTCACCAGCCCTATTTTGTCTTAATAGGATGTTATGGTTGCAGAAACATTCCTTATGACAGAGAAATGTTTCCTCTTTTGTTTAAATATGAAAATGATTGTTGATCATAACGATGTAACCTGATAATGCTCATGTGCTGCACAGACCGAGTCCCTTTGCATTGCAGTTTCATCAGATTTTTCTTGGAAATTAATATATTACAAAATCAGGCTGAATTAAATATGAACTTGAACATCCATTTCAGGGTCTCAGTACAAAGAGGGAGGGAGAGAAAGATAAAGCTAGCCACGCAGCCTTGGAAAAACACACTCTATGCAATGGGCTTTACTGTCCCCCTTGTAAACGTGTACGGCTTGGGCCAGGGTTAAAGAGAAAGGAGGGCACCCAGTCACAGGCTAAGCTGTACCACTCAGCTCCCTGCCAGAAACTTCTCTGCATTTAGGGCTGAGAAGTGATTTTCGATATCTAAATGGCAGAAGGAACGTAAGGATTTAGCAATGTAAATCAGACTATGCTCAACTTTAAGGAAACGGACATTTTCAATAAGCGCAATAGACCCTTGCCAGATGTTGAATGTTAGAGAGGGCCCTGGTTTGCTCTGGTTGCTCAATAAAACTGTGCTTTTATGGAGACCTGTTGCAGATAACGCTTCCTTCTGGCAATGCAAGAGCCAATTCCTCCTCCATCCCACACACGGTGCCTGCCTTTGTGTGTGTTTGCAGATGCACCTCTCCCCGATTTATATTTATTTGCCTCAACAGTGTGGGCAGAAACTGAATCCAGATATTTTGGCTCCTTTAGCTCTGCTTTGCAGCTCTTTTATCTCACTTCTGAGCCTTCCTCACAAAGAACTGTGATGGTGCAGCTACATGACCTAACTGCTACTGAGGCTTTGAGGAGAATTGGGTAAAAAAGAGAAACTGAAATGGAGGAAGAAAACCAAACCTCACGAAAGGACTTAATTCTGCCTGCTACTCAGATTGCACCTCAATAATCACAGCATATTATTTCAGAGAGGCTCCAACACTGCATCCAAGCAATGTTATTTGTAACGAACTATTAATAGACAACAATGCTTGACCCAAAACTTATTAAAATAGACATCATGAATAATATATGTGAAGTGAAAAGTATAAGTGAAATAGTGGATGTAGACAGAATAAAAAAGCCTTTGAAAATGCCCTGAAGTAAAATATATGTTTTCAAAACTGCAAGTTTCATCCATTTTTTTCCTGAAAGTCACATCCCTCTATGACCTCAGGCTACAACAAATATATTAGACATAGATCATTTCTAAGTGGTTTTGGCCTTTGCTAGGAAAACATCAATTTTTGCTATTTGCAAGTACTTTTTCTGCCCACACACACAAACTTCTGCCCCACCTTAAAATGTACTCTCGACTTTTTTCCCTGTACTTAAGTGACACACGCTTTCAAAAACACCCAAGTGCAACGTTGCAGGCTACTCAGGTATTGGGTCACGTGAATTTTGGAAATCAGCATGACCAAGATTGAATCCTCACATTACCTTAGGCACATATAAGAAGGGTAACTCTGACCCAATGGGATGCCAGCCAGAACTTATCCCAAACCTTTGAAATTCAGGGAGTGCAGTGCCAAGCTAATAAACCCTGCTTCCCATCAGATGTATTACACAGGGCTCAGTACCAGGCCAACACAGCCACCTGTTTTTTTGTTGGCTTGGAGCTTGAGATGAGAAAGCCTGCCCAAAACAGAACTATCAAAAGAGAAGCCATATCACCTTTTGCAATTAACTCCTGCTATGCTCTCAGAAAAATAGATAATAATGGCTGAGATCCTGAAAAACACCTACATTTAAATGAACATAAGAAAAGTTCTCAATTACTTCCAAAGACCTGAAACCAATTCATGCACAGTGGCAGACACTGGGTATTGCACCTCCTGCATACTCTATTTCATCAAATAACTATGGGTATCCCTTTAGTCATCAGGTTTTATTATACTGCCCAACACGGCCATGACTTTTCCTTTCTCTCAAGCATCTCTCGGATGAGGAAAACAGCGCTTCCTCCCACCAACTTATATGGCTTGATAGTTTTAGCAGAGAGACGGCCAAGTCGCCTTTGAAATTCCTTCTAAAATCCAAAACACAAAAAATAAGTCCAAGGTCCTTTTATAAACAGAGTCCAAACTTTGCCACCGTAAGAGGCCCAAGTACTTTCATTGCCAGTTTTGCCTGATGTCACTTCTGGTTAATTTTTCCTCATCTTAGATACTTATCACCTTTTATTTTTTATGATGATGCTTGCAAGGTATCAATTTAGAAAGAACACAGCAAGGAGACACTTGTTTCTGGGGAGAAACGTCTGTGCCTTCTTCTCAGGGCTGGAGTATCTCAAAGGTTTCTTCTTTCTGTTGTGTGGCTGCTTCCAGCACCTGTAATTCTGTTCTTGCTGCCCTGGCTATAGCAAAAGCTTTTGCATGACTGTGGCCATTCCAGCCCCAAGTCTTACTTCAGAAACTCTGTTCTGGTGTAAGTTCTGTATAATCAGCATCACTATAAATCACCTCTGGAATCTTCTGCTCTCAATGCAGCACATTAGTATAATAATGCTGTCCTAAAAAAATCCAACCTAAGGCAGAACCTATATGGCTTTTCAGAGCAAATGAGTCAATCGACTTCTTTAAAACCATCAACAATCATGCAGTCAGAAGTAACCCTACAGTAATAGATCAGTTGGCTAGATATTAAAAATACCACTACAAAAATAGGCTACTACTGCTCCAAAGTCCCATATAAGAAAGAAAACAGAATTGAACCTACTGCAAAAGGCCAGCTCAAGGAGAACAAGGCAGTCGGAGCATGGCTTACCAGAGCTCAGTGAGGGCACAAATGCTGTTCTCCATTTGCAGGTGCAGGGAATTCTGCTCAGCCCTAAGAACTTGCCCATGATAAATAAATTCCCAAGCACACCCAGAACCTATTACAGCTGTTCAGTGAAAACCAGCATTTTTTGTAAAGTACTATGTAAGTCTGGTAGTGAAAGGCAGAGAAATTCCTAATGGGAGATATTTCTGCTGTAAAGAACTCTCAGGAAGAGTGGAAGCGTGGAAAACAAAACCTCCAAACAGCTAATAAATAAATAAACTAACAAACTATAGCCACTTGAAAGTGTCTTTTTAAAGCTTTTAAAATACTGCTGGTGAGCTTAAAATGAAAGAAAACAGCACACTTGCAAGTAAAAACACGTTTTTTAAAAAAATGTTTGTCTAATAGACAACCTGATTCTCTAATTAAGCAATTAAGGCTCTGCTAGGCAGACATTATCATCACATAAAGGTCATTTTAAATGAAGAAGAGATGAAAAACACCGTTGTTGGAGAGTTTTATGAATGATCCTCTCATGATCGGTGGCTGCTGGTTTGAAATGAGCTGAGAGTTACTAGATAGTATGTTTGGGTTTTCTTCTGCTTAAAGTCAGACCTGGGAACATTTGGGTCTGCTTCCTTCACTGGCAGAGCTCCTACTGGGGTTTGCAATGCCAGCTCCTTGATTCTCCTCCCCATGTAAAATCAGAATGAAACTACGCTGTGTTAAATCCAGTGAAGCTGTTCTGGCTTTACATCATGTGGAAATTACAGGGAATGAATCACAGAATCACAGAATAACTAGGTTGGAAAAGACCCACTGGATCATCGAGTCCAACCATGATGCAGTCATATTGCTCTGTGAGTGCTGGAAGACGCGTATCAGCCCCTATGCTAGATGCCCTTTGCTTTCACCGGAGCTGCAGTGCCGTGGGGCTGTTTCGTGCTGATCTGGGACTGCTGCTCAGCTCCCCTCTGCTGTTTAATGCCTGGAGGGGTGAGGTGGCTGAGCTCCCTTCAGCGCAACGCTGGCCCCATCCAGCATTGCTGGGGAGAAGCCTGGGAGGGTGCTGAGACCGTACAAAATCAAAACAGCAGTGAATCTCCAACCTGGCCCTTTTTGGTGTTACTACTGTTACCTTCATTTGGCAGTGATGGGGCTTGCCTGGCTCTGCCGTTTCACCGAGCTTGAGTGAGCCCAAGACCTCAACAGTTTGATGGACACCCTGGGGCACAGGTTCAGAACACGTAATATGAATCTCTTGCTCCCTGTTTGACTGTCTTTAGCTCAGAAGTTTCCTCTCTTTATTGTAGGTGGGGTACCATAATCTAGATCGCCTCTGACAGAGCCTTGGGCTCCGTCACTGGCTTCCTTGGTGCAAAATGCAGGAGGATGAACGGGGCAGCCAGTTGATTCACATCTTTTAGCTACAGTGCATCAAAACTGAGTATTAACTCCAAGATACAGCGTAAACGTTATTATTCTATAGGCACATCAAATGGAAAAGGAAGCACGGGCAGAGGCCAGGGGATCTTTAGAGGTTTAAATAGAACTGATGTGATAATTAACATCCATTGAGGGATTTGGGGGGAAGAAGAGGGACAAAACATAAAAATGATTTCCACCTTTATTTTAAGTTCTTTTGACAGATGGGAATATTTTCTGTTATGCTACTTGTGGTTTGGGTAATGAGATTAGGCCTTGCATAGCAGGAAGCAGAATTAACTTTGTTTACTTAAAGTGACACCGTCAGCTTGGAAAATCACATTTCCATCTGAAATGCAGTGCCTACTATCATTACAAATAATGCTTGAGATCATGATAACTAAAGGAGATTAGAGGAAAAAAAAAAACATGTCACTCTCGCTATTTTTTTTTTTTTAATGTACTTTCTTCACACTGTGCAGCTGAGAGCTCTCCTCATAGCCAGATTCCCCACTTGGCATCTCCCTGAGACTGTGCTCCACCGTGCCCCTGCACCCGATAGGCAGATGCAGGCAGCGAGCAACAGGCTGGGGATGAGAGTGGGAAACGGATGAAAGCCCAGCTGGCTCTGGCTGATCTCAGGCATCCTGAGAAAATAGCTCCCTAAAGGCAAATGGTGTGGCAGAAAAAGAGAAAAAACCTAGCAGCATTTAAAAATGTATTTAACATTGGGTGTGTGCAGGAGTGGGCACTTTCAAAAAAATTACGACTTGAATTTTTTAGGTGACTAATTAAAAAAGTCCCTAATATCAGGCCTTAAGCAGGCTTCCACTCAGGGGCTATAAAAAGGCTGGGAGTTTCCAGTTGCTGCAACACACACAGGGAACAGGATGGGAAGAGAGGGAGGAGAGGGAAAGGCTTTACAATAACATATTTCCTAAATTACCAGTTCATGCACTGGAACACACGTGTTAAACTGGGTTGGCATATACAAGAGGGTAAATTGAAAGGGAAAAGGCACCCTGCATCCTCTCTGCTGTACCTATGAAAAAATCATTACAATTATAATGGCAACAAGGGTTTGCACGGAAGAGTGCTTGCAACGAAGCCTCACACAGCCTGGGTGCTTTTGTGATGCTTCTCTCTCCTCCTTTGCCAGCTAAAGCCAAGCGCAGTGACTTGTCCACGTGGTATTTCATGTGCTCGTGACCCCTGTTAATGTTTACAAATCAAGGATATCTGGCACAGTCATTACTGCCTCATGTCAGTAAGAGTGACAGGTAAAGAGTAAAATCTGGACCTAGCACAGAGATTGGTCCAAAATACATAAATAATCAATTAAGAGAAAAAATTAATAAAAATATTGAAACAGATCCCAATCTGCTGTTGAGTACCAATTGCCAGTAATAATCTCTATGGTAACTGAACTCTCTTTGGCCTCTCTCTGTATTCAACTGGTGTTTTGTGGTTTTTTTTTCCTCTTCCCCTATTTTCGTGGAAAGTTTTCAAAACTGGTTTAAATATTATGATATTTTCTTCTTCAAGTGCTAACTGGGAAAAGTATTCATTTTGGCTGTGTCAGTCTCTTAAGCAGATTTTCTCTTCCTTATATGACTGCCTTGGAGGGTACTTTTGGGAGGGCACTTACTAGAAGTTCAGTTCAAACACAAAATAGGTGAGGTTTTCAAAATCCAAGAGGTTAAAACATTGCCCAGCAACCAGATAAACCAATTAAGAAGAAGGAATAAAACATACTAAGTAAAGATATTGCTTTTGGAAACTATTTCTGCACCTGGGGAAATTTAACCCTTTATTTTTTATTGTTATCACCTGGCTGCACATGTATCTTCTTGCAAGCTGTTCTCTCCTAATACCAGCAACTTCTTCTGGGCTATGGTTTTATCCATGGGGGTTTCCCTTTCCCAGCCAGCTCTTGCACATGCTTTGGCTACTGGATCCAAAAGAAGACATATAAAAAGTTGAATGCCTCGGAAGGGAACCTACAAAATTCAGCAGGCTCTGAGGGGCTTTGCTTAGGGCCAAACCTGGTTGATCCCTCATTATAGGGTGTACCTCTCTGGGACCTTGAGAATCTACTTAGAGCCGCAATGCAGCTACTTGGATATTTCTACTCTATTAAAATAGTTTTGCCTTTCAGGGTTCATAGCCTAGGAGATTCCTAAGGAGGTGGATCTGTAGTCTTTGTTTACAAATTCTATTAAAATTTGCTCCTCTAAAACTTTTTTGCTTTGACCTATGGATTTCTTTGCACTTAGAGAACCCAGCCATGGTAGAGGGGACTCAAACTTATGTTTTTCCAACCTCTATTTGGTCCTTGGAAGCTTCACAAAAGCAAATCTTAAACAGAGAGAGAAGAAAAGGCCATGGACACAAATTTGATGCCTAGTGAGGATTGCTTACCTTAGGGAGGTAGACTGTGAGGACTCAGAACACATTTTGCCTCATGGCTTCAGTCCAAACAAAACAGTCACTGGAGCATGAACTGGCATTTACCCTTTCCAGCCAAGTGTTGTAACCACTAGGCTAAAAAGTTATGCTTTTATTTCTGTTCCATCTCTCTAGTCCAATAAATCTTGGATTCCTTTTTTTGACAAACTTCATAAAGAGCAATGTGAGAAGTGCTCCCTTTTTGCTTTTAAATCTCAGGTCTCTTTCAAGAGACAGAGCAAAAATTTAAGTGTTGAAGGATTATGTAAAATCCCTATTGACGTTTCATGTTTGGAGATGCTATATCTATGAGACACATGATCTGCAACTCTCGCTCCTTTATACAACAACCCAAACCAAGACCTTGGAGCTGAAGTAGTGGAGTGTTTTCAAAATAAGGAGCTGGATTCAGTTGCAGATCTGGATTTCTTAGTGGTTGCCTGTCTTCCACCAGTTTGTGTTTGGACGTCTCGTAAGCAGCAGTTTTGTAGTGTCACACATGAATACAGTGGATAATTATAAAATTAAAAGATATAACATGCTTCTAGGGGAGATAAGACTACAATTAAAGAGCGTAAACAAAACTGAGTTTGATGTACAGACTGATATATTTATTCATTAAATATAATAACATAAACAAGACTATTAACTGTCATATTTTAATGATACTGTACCCTTGAAAACATGCTTGGGAAAAAGTCCTATTGACTTCAATAGCAATGCCACATAAATTTAAATCATGACTGCATTAAAACAATATCTCATAGTTCTTATTCATCATTATTTGTTGTACATACCCCAAAATGTTAAACAAAATACCTGTAACTCACTGAACTGGGTCTGAGCTCAAATGTTTTATCACAAATCTAAAGAGACTCAGCAGGGAATGCAGAAACCTGTTTCACAGATAACTGAAATACAATATTCCCAAGAGGGAAAAACAGCCCAGGCAAGACTGCTGTCTATCCCATCTCTCTCTAGAAAACACTGGACGTGTTTTTGCTCAGGAGATGGCAAAATCTGGGCAAATGCCACTTCATATCAGCAGTGTTAAGATCAGATTCTGACCTTTTTTTTTAAGATTGTTAACAGTCAGCAGCAGTGGAAGCCTTAAAGCAAAAATTGCTATCTGTAAAGTATGCATTAACTAGCTTGGGATAAGTATAAAGCCAGTCTGGAAGGGAAAAAGGGTTTCAAGAATTCTCCCTTGTCGTACACAGCGTCTGTGCCAAGAAGATGTAAAATAGGACCATTTTGAGTCATAACAATTTATCCACCCTTTGCGCAGCCTCTTGGCACACACAGGGCACCAGGCAGGGGAGAAGCAGCTCGTGCAAGATCTCTAGTGTGAACTGCACAAACAGAGGTGATCTTAAAAGGAGACTCACCCCAAATTTGTGAACTGTGCTGAACCGTGAATTATTATGTCAAATGTTTCATTGTAAAATTCCTCATTAAATTCTTTGGCGTTCACCACACGCTCAGAGTAACTTGAAGTGCTGAGAAAATGAATGCTTACTGTGCCATGACAAAGGCCAATGGTTGCCTCTTTACTGAGCTTGATGCATATGGTGAAAACATATTGACTAATTACTTGCCATTTTCAAAAACTGAAAACACTCCAAAGTCAGGCTTAAGATAATAGAACAAGATACAGTACAAAGAATAAAGACTAGAAGAACAGAGAGGAAGAATAGAGTAACTCGGTTACTGCTAATCCCTCATCCAAGATTTGCTTTGATACATAAATATCGAGGAATAACAGCATCTCACTATTTCAAACTGCTTCCTGAAAACTGGTAAATTAATGCACATGATTTATACATCAGTTCGAGGAGTAAATATAAAATCCAGACCCCGACTTCTCCCAGATAGTAGCATGATAGGAGTTTTGATAGGAGCGGTTGGACTCGATGATCCGGTGGGTCTCTTCCAACCTGGTTATTCTATGATTCTATGATCCGGCCAGTAATTTGGGTCAGGGTTCAGTTTTGCAACGCTCAGCTTTCTACAGCTTTGCACCTTTTTTTGGTGTTCGCCAAATGCCCCAAGAGAGAGATGGGCCTCTGGTGATGAAGGACTTTGAGCAAGATGTGTTAAAGGGGCCAAAGTCAATGTGGAGAGCGAGACACCGAGAGCGAGACTCACTTCTCACTCTAGTTTTCCAAATGCCATCTCTGACACAAACAGTCCCGTACAGGTCAGCCTGAGCTGCCCTTCAGGAGTCCCTCACACACAGTCTTCATGGGGAGCTTTTTTAATACCATCTGATTTCCAACACCTCTCCTCCAAACCATTACAAACTGGCCTTCTCATCTGACTAGGAAGCTTCTCTAAGTTGTGGGATGAACATTTGGCAAGTTAATTTCAAGGTAGCTCATGAAGTAGAATCATAGAGCCACACAACTGTAAGAAAAAGTGTTGCTGGACAAATTGTGCCAGTAAAGGATGTATAACAGAATATACTTAAAATTCAATCTCTTTGTATAAGAAGACAAGCTGTTTGGTTTATAAGTAGAAAACATGAGGGCTTGCTGAAGCTAAGGTTAACAGGAATACAATTACTGATATTAAGAGTTTTATTATTACGAAACTTGTGCTGATGTATCCACAATTCAAAAATAATAGGAAATGCACTGGACAACTTAAAAAAAAAAACAAGAGGATTTTAAAAAAAATCAATAATTATTCCGCTTTATTTTTCCTTTAAATCATCCAGGCAATAGAAATCAGGTACATAAATAGGATGCCTAAGCTTAATGGTTTTATTAGGCTGAGAAAAAATGAGTGATCAAAGTTTGACTCATTTAACAAAAAGTTCATAGTTTGTAGGAGCTCACTGTTCTACTAGTTATATATTTTTAAAATTCAATACAAATCCCAAACCATGTCTGGAGGTTAGATGTAATCATACGCAAAGACTAAGTGCAAATTATAAACATTTTTATTATATGAGAAAAAGTTGGTATTTTAGAAACGCATTAGTAATACAATGTATTTCATTAAAGTTTTAGAATAAGTTTTATTTTCCACCTCATAAATTAAAAATCAAACACTTTAAGTGACTTTCCTTTAAGGCAATTTTTGAGCCTGATTTGATAACGCTACTGGTAAAACTCCTGAAAGAATTCCTGGTGTTTTGAACAAGACTAGACATTATCCATATTGCTTTTACTTATTATCATGACTGTTTTACTGTAAAAACCTGGATAGATAATCATAATTTTGCCCCTGTTGCATAAATGCAAAAGAGTTTAAAAGAATGGATGAGCTCCAAGGAAGGGGGTGTGAAGGGGTAGAATTTTACTTCATTTACTTTTTAGAAAGAGTTTGAAAACCTTAAAGTCCCAGAAGGGTGAAAGATGGTTTTCCTGCACTGGTGAAGCTCCACATCAACTATTTTTTTTCATAAGCCTGGGTAAACAACTCAATTCTAAATAGAAGCAATAAGCAAAAATACTAGTATGGATTTTTGTTCAAATCATTGCCCAAGCAATGGAGCCTTCCCAGGCAGCTGATGAGCTGAACCCTCATCTCCTGAGCACTGCTGGGGCAGAGCCTGTGAGATGGGCAGTCACTTGGTCTATCGTGGGGTGATAATCAGGGTCATTTAATGGCTTTATACCTTCAGTCATTTTCTGTTCTTTCCAATTAGGATTTTTTTTCATTTCCCTGAAAGTTTACCAGCAGTCTGTACCATGAGTGGAACCTCGGCGACGCGGCATCCCGCAGGAGGGAATAAAGGAGTCAGGCAAATGCATGGGAAGGTGTTTCAGAAACTCAGCTGCCTCCTTGAGCAGCCGTGCTCCTCTTCAGCTTTTTGTTTAATCTCTAGGTACAGCCGTCCCAGCTCATACGCAAAACTGTTAAATGAAGCCAGCTCAAGGACCGCTTGCCATGTTTGAGTGCAGCACCACACAATGGGCTGGGAATGCCTGAGATCATTCCCTTTACTGCCTTTCATATAGCTGAACTGAAACCATCACTCGTGTCAAAAGCAGGGACTGCAGATGAAAGGCCAGTGCATTAAGACAGCACATAATTGTCAGTCTCTGAGTTTCTGACATTAATCGTTTTACTTAAAGAAGGCAGTGTAATGTTTTTTTGTGTCCCCCCTCAACCTCGACTGACAACACACAAGAGATAGTCTGGATAAAAATTAAAAAAAAATAATGACTCAAAATTTTTGCTAATTAAAAGTAATGTGTTTTCCCATTTTTTGGCAATTTGATAACACAAAACACTTACTTGGGGGCCACAGGGGGAAACAAACTGAGACGGATAAAAAATGTTTTGTGTTCATCCAAGCAAGACTATGTTAATGCACATTATCCCATTAATGCACATCAACATCGGGAATAAGCGCGCCAATGCAAGCAAGAAGCATACACTTATCATCATTTGATAACATGTTTAATGACAGATTGACGGTTGATTTGCAAATGTGAACTGGCATCAATGTTGCTAACTTCAGCTTCTGCCGCCTCCTCTGCTATGCCAGCATATTTATGTGCATAATTTGATTTCGCAGCCACACTGTTAGTACATTTTTAATATTAACTATGCAAGAACAGACAGCCGAACTTAAGTTGCACTGATGGTTTGAGTTCATTAGATTGAAAAAGATGGGCAATGATGACAAAGATGGAGATGGCAGCGCAACATCAAAGAGGCAACACTTAACAAACACACTCCATTTTGAACAAACCGAACTAACACATTTCATGTTGTCGGCTGCAGCAGAGCCCTTATGTACAACAGTAAGAAAAAAATATGCTTCTGCCCTGGGCATACTGACAGCAGCTCTGCAAGAAGCTTAGCAGGCTTCTGGACACACAGGTGTAAGATATTTCATTCATTTCTTGCAGGTAAAGGGGTTGATTCTGGTCTGATGTTCAAGTGACAGCAACATCATTCTACAGACTTGCAGTGGAGTCACTCCTGATTTACACCCATCCAAGGGAGAGCGCCTGCCTGTTCCCACTCTCCTTCCCTAGTTTGCTTTTCACAACTGTGATTCTTTATGACAAATATTAAAAAGATTTTGCTGAGAGCTCAGCTCTTGCATGCATGATACGCAGAGCAGAACTTCAAGTTCAGAAGCCCTAGAGTCTTATGCTGCAAGGTGTGGGATGTCCTTCCTACGTACCCTGAGCCAGCAGCCCAGCACCATGCAAGATTACACTCCTGCTGACTTCCCCTCCATTGGTGATTCTGGCCAATTCAGTTCTTCTCTGAAGGGAACATGTACTGATGAGCTAGGAGGAGAATATTTCATTCTCTGCTCACATTAATGTCTGGGCATATACTGCATCTAGTATTAATTTGCTTGTTGTGCTGCAATATATAATAAATTTGAGGCAGTAGCTTTATGGTACAAGTTGTAATTTTAAATTTTATGATACAGACTGACCATCAGCAGGAATCTGACCATATAACCTAAGCCATTCTGTGTAGACTATATGGTTTGTACCTCTGAATCACAGCGAAACTATGATTTAGCCACTCAATTAGACCAGGTCCTCAACAATTCTCAGCTGTCTGAACTACTGCCAAACAGCCTAATAAATACTTAGCACATAGGCCTCCATTCTGCAAAGCTTTTAAGACCGTACTTAAGTTTGCCTCTAATCAGCAGAGCACCTATTACAATTACTGTTGCTCAGAGACCACTCCTGGACCAAAACCCCATTGTGCTTGGCACTGCACAAGCAGAACACAACCCTACTGCTTGGGGACACTGCTGGGATAGAGGGATAGAGCGAGGCCAGGATTTGTTAGGAAACTGTGAGGGACGTAAAGTATTGACTGTTGAATTTAATCCTGGAAACACTGCACCACTTTGTGGATCAGGACACTGAACAAGGTCACCTTCACCCAGCAACAGCAGGAGGATTCCTGGTCCCCCTGTCCTGGTGGCAGCTCCTGAGCAAATGCCTGCTGCCAGAATGCTGACCTGGCCTAGCTGTAAAAACTGCTTTTAATGCTTGTCATGAAAGAAGCCTAAAGCTTTATTTCCAGTACAATCTCTTTATGGAGTTCTGTGCTCTTTTTAAGAGGAGACCTGCATTGCAGGGGGAACTAATCCTAAGTCCCTGGCTACATTCAATTTGTCCAGTTTGTTAAGCAGCTCCAGTGGCTGGTGCGGCACAGCTGATGGTGAATGACCCTCTAATGAGGAATATCTGAACAGACAGGTAGCAAACCCCAGCCTCTTAGGCTAAAACATTAGCCTAAGGCTTAGGGATATGATTTAGTACTGGACATGTAGGGTTGTACTTGATCTCAAAGGTCCTTTCCAATCGAGTGATTCTATGTGTAGTTGGCTTTTTAAAAAATTTAAGCTATTTATGCATTAGGGCTCAAAACCAACAGCAAATACAAAACTGCACCGTGCAAGGTACTGTTCAAGATGAGCTCTCTCTTAGAAAGACAACAAATAATTTCCAGTGACATGAGACAACAGATAGATTTTGCTTGCCCTGGTGAGGACACAAGGGGTCTTGGAAGATTTCTCAAAAGTAAGCAGACTAAAAAAAAAGGGGAGGCCAGAGAGGGAGGAGGAGAAAGGTCAGCAGACCAGGCTCAGCAAGACTTTACATTTATTTTGGTGTCTTTTACAATAACACTGTGGGCTGTTCAGAAAGGCAGAGGAGCAGCGGCATTTTCTGCCCGGTGACCTGAGCAGCAGAGGAGCTGTACCCAGCAGCCTTGATAATAGCTCTGTTAACAGCCTTGAGCTGCCTCCTCCTTACCTGAGCTTTAGCTACAATTAGAAATAAAGCATATCCCAGGGAGAGGGAGTTGTGGTCGCTGCTTGTTCATACCTGCTGATGGAGGATGAAGATGGGGAAAGCAATAGTCAAGTGCTATTTCCAGAACGTGGAAAGGTTCTCCCCTACTTCAGCCCCAGCCTGGCACAACCACAGTATGCTGGGTGGCACTGGAGGCAGCAGGGAAAAAGCTTCGTGTTTGCCCTCCAGATTAAATGAGCTCCTACTGTGACTGTGCACTTATAGCGCTGGTTTTGGAGTGCTCCAGGGACCAAGAGCCTAGAGCATCATCCGGTGGGAAGAACCATTAGTTTTCTCAAGTCACAATTATCTCTGCTACTGCATTTATGTCCTCTTTCCTGTCTCGTTTTAAGTAAGTTACAATTCTCCCACTCTTGTTACTGAGTAGATGCAGATGCCGCTTTGTTCTGTGTGATTTATAGCCAGTAGCTAATGTTCAGTTATAATTCCCCATTTTAGACATGAAAAATAGCTTGTAATGCTCAACACGAGGGCCTCTCAACAATGATATATAATTTAAAAATTAACATGAGGACAGAGGAGACACAGGATTTTGAACTAGGGACTCTCTCATTCAAAGGTTAAATCTCTACAAGGTGAGCTAAAGGAATTAGTTGAGTTGTTAAGTAAATGCCTGTGTTATATTTTCCCAGTACATTAGCTGTTGCAGCCTTTTCCAGTTCAGCTGTGTTCAGCCCAGCATGTTCAAAGTGCAAATGCTCATGGCACTGTATTCACACATTTGGTTTTTTTCAATGTCAAACAAACTGGAGCTTTTCAGAGTCAAAGGTCAAAGTGGAGGGCCTTTAAGAAAATCTCTTGGGAAATTATGTGATTGTTCTTATGTCTTTATTGTATATAAAATCAGGCTTCATACATGGATCAACCTTTCCAAGCATCTTAAAGCTATAAATGAGTCATGACTCATTCCTGCAACACCTAAGTTATATAAATGGTCTTGTTAATTTACTGGAATACCTTGCATAACTAATCATTTCCAGGATCAAGCCCTGAAGACTGAAACCTCTGGACTGTAAAGAGTTCCTTTAGAAACAGAGAAGTTATATTCCAGCCTCACACGATGAGTCAAAAGCAGAACAACTAACAGAAGCTGCATCACCAGACTCTCCCTGTCAAATCTAAGCCATAAATCCCTCTTTTGTCAAAGCAGAGCAATTCAGAAAACATGCAGAGAGAGCAGGAAGTACAGAAAAGGAAGAAAGCTTGGCTGTTGAGAGGTTTTGGAGGTGGCATTCCTTTCCTGTTTGTTTTCTGTTCACTATAAGCAGATGTAGCTTATCTCCTAGTTGCCTCTTGCTGCACTCTGGTTAACCTTGCTATACTCCAGCATCAAGTATTACATTTATGGATTACAAATTTATTGACACTTGACATTTGCATCAGCTTTCACCTGATCAACAGAAGCTTTGGCTTCCAAAAGGAATTATTGTGGAAGATTTCAACAGTCATGGGAACACCAGAAAGGTCATTAAATCATATTGGAAAAACAATGTGTTCATAGTGTTCATACATTTAGTCTTGCCAGTAAATCTTCTGGTTGATGCTTGGACCACCTACTGATGATACTCAAAGAGAAAGAGAAACAAGGAGAATTGAAGAGATGAATTAAATTAAAACCAAATGACATGAAGCCTGGCACGGTGGGATCTTTAATTTTCCACTCTATGAATCCAGAAAAAAAACCCAAAACCCAAAAAGAGCAAAACAAAGCACAGTGGCTTGACTTTATCTAAGTTGATTCACTCTATATTAGCAAGTTTTAACTAAATAATCCCGAGTAATTTGTGCACCCCACATTATTGCATGCAATTTGTATGTGGGAGGTGCAGGATTCAGAAAACATATGGCACATGGAAAACAAATGACAGGGTGTGCTTTTACACTCCTTTTGGCTATACTTATCACTCTCGTTGATATTTTTTTTCAGACATGAAATATGAATGTAGGAACTTTCACCCTAATCTCTTCGGAAAAGTACTGAGAGTTATTTCCTTGTGCATTTGTGATTTATAGAAGAAGGCCACCACATAATTCCTGGGAGCAAAGGCAATGTTTTAAAAACCCACTGATCAAATAAACAGAATTACCTCCCCTATCGTCTTTTCCCTGGATGACAAAACTGAGTCCTGCACTGTGAAAAACCGAGGCCAACAGCTCAGAGATCCATAGGATTATGGAGGAAAGTGAATTGCTGAACTGGAAGCCCACCCACAGGCTATCCATCTGTATGTCCCGTCTAGGGTGAGCTCCACTGAAGACTGATCCACAGGCAGCTGTTTGCCCCCGAGCTAAGCACAGAGGAAGTATCGAGCTTTGCCCTTCTCCAGTGCAAAAGCACAGGAACTGGACAGAAAATCTTCTAAACCTTTGCTCAAAATAAGAGAGAGGTGGAAAGGTGCAGCTGTGTAATGGAGATATCTACTAGCAGCTGTGCATTACACCAGGATATTGGTTACATGTATTGAGATAGATAATTTCAGGTAATCTATGTATAAACTTGTTTTTTTCCAGAATCAGAGAGTGTTTCTGAGTTTTCATGAAATGGCTATGAAAACAGTAGCCTGGAGAAGAGGAGGCTGAGGGGAGACCTCATTGCGCTCTGCAACTACCTGAAAAGACGTTGTAGAGAGGAGGGAGCTGGGCTCTTCTCCCAAGTGACAGGGGACAGGACAAGAGGGAACGGCCTCAAGCTCCGCCAGGGGAGATTTAGGCTGGACATTAGGAAATAATTTTTCATGGAAAGGGTCATTGGGCACTAGCAGAGGCTGCCCAGGGAGGTGGTTGAGTCACCTTCCCTGGAGGGGTTTAATGCACAGGTGGATGAGGTGCTGAGGGGAATGGTTTAGTGTTTGATAGGAATGGTTGGACTGGATGATCTGGTGGGTCTCTTCCAACCTGGTTATTCTATGATTCTATAAAAGTGATTTCAACAGTTCTCCAACAGGAGAGGGGAAAAAACTTCTACCTGCGCAGAGTGGTTTGGAGGTTTAGATAAGCATAAAGCAACCCCAGAGGAGAATAAACTAGTATTACCCATGTGCAACAAACAAGCAGTTTTGCCTCCTCTAAATTGCTGGTCCTTGCTTGTATAAGCTGTGCAGTAAGGCTGCAAGTCCTGCTCTGGATAACATTGAGAGAGAAATCTTTTGAGGGTGGGACCTTATCACATCATGGGAAACTCCCAGGGAAAGCACAACTGAGAATGGAGAGCGACAGAACACAGGAACAGGATGCTCAGAGAGTATCCTCTGGAGAAATTCAAAATCACCTGGATGCGTTCCTGCACCACCTGCCCTAGGTGAACCTGCTTTAGATGATCTCCAGAGGTCCCTCGCAAACCAAATCATTCTGTGATTCTGTGATTCTGTGAAAGTATGATGCTGTTAGGTCTGGGAGCCTGATATCACTTCTGCACTCTGGGTGTGATTCCTTCCTTAGCCATGTGCAAAGAGCAAGCATGAAGGCTCAGCACAATTCTGACAGCCATGGGCTGGTTTGTACATGCTCTCCTCCCTGCCTTGGGATGGGGGAACTTCCAGATCCCACTCCAAGAGGACTCACAGTCGTGCCCAAGTTTCTGCAGCTATCAGGAAGGCCTCTTGCATGTCCTCTGCAACTCTGGGAGCAGGGAAAGATAACTCCCTTGAGCTGAAGAAGTCCCTGAACTGTAAATCTGGAGGCTGGGAGAGCACTCTGTGAATGGTACCACATATCTGTCCTGTTCTTTCAGTCATATTGGTCATGAGAGAGATAGCATGGACGCACAGACCTTTGACCTAACCCTATATGCCTATTCTGACATTCTTATCTCACTACTATTCAGCTATAAGAGAAGAGCAGAAAAATGTCATAAAGAAAGTCTTAGCAGTGTTCAGTTGTCAGGGACATCTCCTGTTACAAAGTATTGTGCATACTTAGGGCTAGGGAATAGAATATGAACACAAAACATGGCAATCGTTCACTTATAGCTGGAGGCTATAGGCTCCACAGCACAGAGAAAGTTCAGCTTAGCAGAGATGCAGAGAGTGAATATCCCAATGGGAACCAGGGAAGCTCCCTCAAGCACTGGGGCTCTTGGAATTTGAGGGACTGCATGGCACAGGCAGTGAAATGTGATGTTGACCTTCACCAGACGGTGCAGAGCACTGCTGGGAAAAGAGGGAGAAGAGAGGAACAAAAGAGCATGTGGAGGTTAAGGCCTTCTTGATCTCTCTGTTTTGGGTGAGCTTGAAGGCTGAACTTTTGTGGTTCTCCAATGCAACCCAAAGGATGAACCCCTTCTCCTTCACCTCTACCCCCTCAGTAGCAAAGGACTGAGCAACTGGTCTTGGCTGGCCTGAGAAAGGCAGGTGAGGGGAGGCAGTAACTGCTACCACACAGACCACTCCATCGCTTGATCTGGCACAGATGCTGCAGGAGGTGGAGTGGAGGGAAACAACCACATCAAAGCCACTGTAGCCACCTCTCCTTTCCCTTCAAAAATGTCACTGCAGCACCCTCTACTTTCTATAACAATGTTTATCATTGTTCTTCAATTGTCTGGGACAATAAATGGTTAGAAATGAGTATATATCACCAGGAAATCTCTGCCTGCCCCTTCCCCCAAGCAGTGTCATAAAAACGTACAAATTCACATTAATAATGAAGTGCATTTCCCCGAGAAGCCACTGTGTATCTCAGGGAGAGCAGGCAAGGTGGCAGTTGCTGCAGAGTTTCCTATTAAAGAGCAGAGCAAATACTCATAAATCTGATGAGGGGCCAAAGCACATGTTAGGGCTGTCTCCCTCTTAATGGAACCTTTTCTGAAATGAAAAAAAAATATATCTCAATACATTCAGGGTATTCATTAGACATGACAACCTCCTCTGCTCCCCCATCCTTCCCTCTCCCAGTTCTGCAAGTGCTGACCTCGGGCAGAGGAGCCGGCGCTCAGTGCTGGCAAAGAGGGATTTTAGAGGGGAGGAGGAATTGTTTTGTTTTAATAAAGGGATCATACAAATTTACTACAGTGAACAAGACCCCTCCTGGCCACATCTCCTTCCCTCCACTCCACAGGCTGCCACCGTTCCCTCTGTCTCCAGCACTTGATGCACCCTCCTCTTGACTGCTCAGCCTCTGTCCGTCTGTCCATCTGCCAGGGAGGGGAGCTGACAGAGCCAATGCTGTGCCCCAAAGCACGATTCCTCTTGCAAACTTGGATGCAGAAAACCTTTCCTGCCACCTCACACCTTCAAGGGCTTGGCCAACTCATGCTTTTGGGAAAACATGATTCTCCAGACACAGGAATTTGACAGAAGGGAGTATCAGTCTTCTTGGCTCTCTCAGGGGCTGTGATTTTGCTGCATGTTAAGCTGGGATCTGCTGCCCATTGCCCGAAGGCAAGATGCTCTTGAAAAAAGAAACACAACTACAACATAAACTCTGTGCTGCGTGTTGCTTGTTCAGCCTCGTTCCTCTGCTCACAGGCAAAGTCCTGAGTTGAAGATGTGCTGGTGTAAATCCTGTGTGATTCTGCTGATGTGTGAGAACTAGCGTGAAGGCCTGATCCTTCCCTGGCCAATGGACCCTGCCTAGATGCACAAACAGACCCGGATCTGGACTGAGGAGATGGAAAGAAATGCCAGAATGAGGCCTGATGACTACAGCTTAATAATCATGAATTATCTGTTCATTATCCCAATAAATAGTGAAAAATCTCTTCCTCCTTTCCTTCTCCCATAAAGCTATATCTATAATTTTCCTCATTTTCCATCTGTGCTTCATCATATTTGCACTGAGTGATTATCCTGCTAAATTACATTATTTTTATTGAAAGGTGCTTTTGAGGGCTGGATATTGCTCACATCTTTTCCTTTTGTTATTGATCTTTGCGATTAGATTGCTGAAGTATAAAATGCATAAATAAGACTCAGATATCTTTCCTTTGAAATCTCACTGGGTAAAAATCTTCTGCTATAGATTATGAAGGCTGTAGCATTTAATAATATCAGACGCAGCAGGGAGAGGGCAAGATTTTGGTATCCTTATGAATACTGAACGCTTGAGGATGTAGGTGCTATTCAAGGTCAGTTAAAATTTAGTTGAAACAATTAAAAGTTGCTGTTTCTTTGTGAGCAGAAGAGTTCCTGCCTCTAGGGGCAGGAACTGTCATATACAGTATGCTTATACAGAGCCTAGAAACAATATGGGTTGACCTAGTGGGTTGGATGTGCTAATGCAATGCTAAATAATACTGATCGTAATAGCAACCTGTACTATTCATAAAAAGCAAGTAAATCTGCACTGATGTACCTGTGCTGACACACTCTGATGTAACATCTGGGGGAATCTGATCATCGTCATCGCAGGGAAGCCAAGAACTTGCTATTATTGGTTTTACAAGGACTACTGCCACATTGAAAAAGAAAACTACCAAGAAAAATTTTGAGGATTTAACAATGCTAAGGTAAAAAACTATCCCAGTCTACTACTTTGGGGCAACAGTAATACATTTCAAAGGATTAGGGGAACTAAGGCTTTACCAGAACAGGGCTGTTTTGAGGGATGAGTGATGGGTTGGACACTGTCCCTTGCTGAGGGCTTTGTGTCTCCCTCAGCATAGCAGAAAAGCCAACCTATTCCTTTTCCTGTTCTTTGTCTCCTCTTCTCTCCTTTGTGGTGCTCTGCAATTTTATCCAGTTTATACCAACAAAAGACTATTTAAAAATGGGACTTCTCCACTGGTATTTTTTTTTTACCATTGAGAGGTCATCCCTTTCCATCAAGATGTCAGAAAAGTTCCATTCCAACTGAATAATCAAGGCTTTCATTGCAATGAACCCTCTCTTTCCAGCTGAACATATGAGAAGCAGAACCCTCGGTTTTGTTGGTAAATTCTGCTTACAAAATCATGGTGGCCACAACTGCAGGCAGCTACATCCCAGCATGTTTGATTCTCCTAAAAGAGTTTCTCAGTTTTTAGTATTTCTTGCTAAGAAGAAATGAAAGATGAAGAGCATGCTAAATTCTCTAAAATATGGTTTTGGACTACTAATTTATGCAATTGTCCTTGCCCATGTAACACAAATATAGGCTAATAGCGGAACATGATGTTCAGAGCTTCTCCTACTGTTTCAGAGGGATGAGAAAATAAAATCCACAGAAAAAAAAAAATCTTCTATTTTGGTATACTTAACACATACAGTTATCTATGTGCCCTATATATCATTTAACAAATTGCTTTGCAATTCTTACAGGGTGTGGTATAATGACTGATTTAAAATCACTGCATTGCTTAAACTGCATTGTTCTTCATCAAGTTGAGTCATTTTTATGTGAAGTGTCAAGCTCTCTAACAAATAACTGCTGCCAGACAAATCAAGTTCCTCATCTTAAAGCCACGGCTAAATAGTTTATAGCTTTAATCTGCTCACTGAGGTGTGCAGTCTATGACAGTAATTATAAATGCAAGGAGAAATTATAGCTGAATGCTTTAACTGCATTAGGAGCCATTTGATGAACAATCATGATTGCCTGCTCATTTTCAACAATAGAGGGCAAGTTAGTGTCAGTGCATTAGAGGATTTTCAGTTCTGCTCTGCTCTTTCTTCCATTTACCACAGAATGTCAGTTGTCTCCTATAAAGTAGAAAAAAAGCACTGTAGAGCTTTAAACTTGATGCTTAAAAAAAGACAAAGGAGGAAACAGAAAGAAAAACTGTTTATCATTATGACTCATTTTTTTTTTTGTTTTGCAGCAGCCTTACTTTCAAATTAGTTCATCTCAGGTAGCTGCGTGTTTACATATCAGGGTCTTTTGAAAAAGAAAGCTCCCCAATTGAGTTGGTAAATTTGACTTTATAGAGACTTATTTATTTAAAAAGTTGTAGATAAGACCACAGAGAGCCTCGGTTACCGACCGGTTTATAGGCAATCTCACCACCTGACTTGAAAGTGAGAAATATAATTTCAACTGGTCTTTTTTCTCAGGACAACATAAAAAAATCTAATTTAGTTGAAAAAAATGAGCAAATGTTCTTCAAAAGTATAAGTCAACATACAAATTACTTCTAATTAAAGCCATGTTCCCTAATGTTCATGGGTTTTCTTTGAAGAATAGCAATAAAAACAGATTTGAAGCAGGTTAAATGAAAGATAATAGAGACGTCTGATTGTTGTATATTACATACAATTTCACATTATGTTACTAAACCCATATTGGTTAAAAGAATTCAAGAAAACACCAAAGATGAATATAAAATAGATATGTATGTCTTTATGTTTAAGATGAATTTATAGCAAATTTCTTAGAAACAGCTTTACAGAGGTCTTAAAAATAAATCCATATACATAACACATTTTTCAACATTACTAACCCAGATTATTCATTTATATTTTTAATGATAGTTAACATTTTAAAAAACAACCTTGAAGAGTAAATTTCATTTAAATATAGAAAGTATTTATGTGTTTCTGTACTTTGAGTACTCTTTTCACTGTTTTATTTCCATTTATTTCCATATATTTTCTCCATTTTTATTTCCATTTCACTACGATATTGCCAGGAAGTAAATGCAGATGTATGTGCACATTTTAAGAATCTCAGAATGCTTTATATTTCTTGTTTCTAAATACTGTGCTCTCCTCTATGTTATTATTCAAATGTACACTGAATCTTAAAAATAACATGTTAAGAATAAGTAAACTCTGAAAATCCCTGTTATTTGATTTAGTCTCCATGCAGATCTTGGGAAGAAACATTATGAATAAACTCTGGCCTCCACCCTTCTAACACAGTTAGAACTTTGGTAGGCTTACAGCTCCAAAACTGTAATAAAATCTTTACAATGCTATCCAAAATACCCCATCATTTCATACAATTTGTGCTATCATGCATACCAACTAAAATTATAGTTCCAGATAACAGTGCTATCACTCTGTCATTGCAATTTAAATACATTTTTTCCAAGGTAAGATACAACCTGCATCTTGATATAAATTAGGAATGGATGAGTATTAAGAGGACAGTAATTTCTCGGTACCCAAAAGAAGGAAGGACTTTACCTTATTTATGTACTTACATGTCACCTGAACAATACCTGCGATGTTTCTGTGCAGGGTATAACAATGCAGAAACCACTTTTTTTCCCCTTGAAGATTTTTTTCCTTTTGTATTTATTCCCCAAATCCTCAGAAATAGTAACATGTTTATAAAGGTGGGTGTTGGGTTTGCCTCAGTAATAACACAGTGCTTTTAAGACCAAATCTGAAACATTTGTCACATATTAAGCCATGAAAGTGCCAAAATAACTGTTATATTAATATATTTGGCAGATAGCTTTTGTTTGATAGTATCCAAATTATTGGTTTGCTCTGATATCTCTTGTGTGAAAACTATGAATGTCAGAGTCTTAATAATCATTAGCTGGCGAGGAAGGAAACAAGTATGGCATATTTGTCCTAATCAATCTCTTGTAGCTCTCTGATATTTTGTCAGGTATGTTGATTTTGAACGGTCAGATAAACAAGGAATATTTACTTCTTGAGTTCTAATGTTGGGTTAAAAACGTCAAAATAGATAGTTAAGGGTATTAGCCCTATTTAGAAAACAAACACCTTTTGAGTTAGACAGAATTTGCTGGCTAAAATATGCAGAAAGGATAAATCCAGTCAAATACAGACAACACGTACAAGAGGTATGCAAAACTTAAATCTTATTGCCCTTGACTACTGACGTTACACTCTCTAGTAATAGCTTCTACTACCCATCCCAAAGTAACCCTTTGATTAGTGGTTTAAATTATTCAAAAGTAGCCTTTTTAATGGAGCTTAAGTGACGCATAGTCCTTGTGCTGGCTCTGTACACAGAAAGTGTTTCTTAAAGGTTCATGAATATTTGCAGCAAACAAACGTGAAATCTTCACGCAAACGGGTATTCATCCTCAAAGTGCTTGCACCCTCAATTAGCCAGAGAACAGCCACGATAGCAGGTGGCGTAAGTGACAACTCACAACACATCTTTAATTTTGGTTGTCTGAAGAATTAATTTTCCGAATGTTAGTCGAGTAATGAACATGTTGGTGATATCTGAATCTGCACATGATTATTCTGCTAATGGCAGCAGAGCCTGAGTCTGCTGGAGAAATTGTTGGGAATGACCAGCAGAGCCTTCCTGGAAATAAACTCATTAGAACAAAAAACTTCTATTTGGACTTTTAGTTGATGTTCTGCATATTTATTTAAATCAAGAATATTCAAGTCTGTGAATCAAGTAAAACTAAAAATGCAAAGACTGTGTATCATCTGAATATTACATTACATATTATAAACATTGGTTGTGGCAGTAGTTCGGTTGGTGTATCTATCAGCAAAAAATAGCAACAGAAACATAGAAATATCCTACTAACAGGTCTTTGAATTATTAAACTTGTAAAAAATCAAGCTGCTTTCTCAATTAAGCATTAACTTCCCCCCAGTTATATGAACACTTGCACTGATGTCAGTGATGTTTATGGATAGACTTGCATTCCCAACAATATGAAACAAACAGAAACATCGTAAAGATTAAAAAAGGAATGATGGAGACACAGGTTAAAATGATGCGACAAAGAGGGCCACTCACAATAGCAAGTGTTTAAATGTAAAATATTAAGATATTTTACAAAACTGAATATCCAAATATCATCAAAAAATAATAAAATTTCTAGATACAAACTTTCCAGAGTTATTTGTGGATTCTTGAGGCTGGGTTTGAGTTTATGAGAAACTTGGAATAATTAAGATTTTGTTAATTTGGCATTTGAAATGTCTTCTTTTCCTCCACCAAAATCAAATTTACTGGTATGTTAGCACTGAAGGAGTTAATAAACTTTTGGCTTTCAGTGCTCTTCTTTCTGCTTTTTCCATTCTCATTGCAAAGAGTAGCATTTAGTTGTTGCATTCCACATTGAAGTGCACAGGATGTGAAACGATTATTTTTTAGAAACTAAAAAAGAGTGAGAACTGGGAAAAGCGCTATCTTGAAAATCTTAATAAGAAGCAACTTTTCTGTACAGGGCAACACGATTAAGAATTTACCAAGCTCTCTTCTTGAAAACATTATAAAATGGATATGTACATACAATTAGATAAATGAAGCAGGAGTACATTATGCATTTTATACTGTTTTCCTACATTTAAGAAAGCACGAATGTCTTATGAAGCCTCTTTAAAATGATGACATTAAAACTCACTATAGAGCATGCATACCTTAAGAGTTATTCTTCATCCACTTCTGCTACAAATTGTGAATGGTGTTCTGGTGACTTGCTGTGTGTTTTGCTTAGATGAAGTTTTACTGCATGTTTGCTCGCAAATGTCCGACAGCACAACTTACATTTGAACTTAGAGTCTGTGTCCTCTTCTCCAGCTATTGTTTCAGGAGATCTTTGAACTGAAACTCTGGAGATTTCTTGCTCTACCTTGGTTTGCTGCTCCACAGCCAGCTTGTTCATGTCTTTCATTTGGAAACCTAGATGAGATTCTAAGTGGCTAATGTAAGTAGATGGGGTTCGAAACTGAGATGCACAGTCGCTGCAATAGAAGACTGGATGTCCTTTGTCCATGTTTTTCAAAAACTTTGTTCCTCCAGTTTTCCTAAGTTGATACTTGACATTTGCCAGCCAATGGCTGATGGTGGTCATTGACAGTCCAGTAAATTTTGAAATCTGCATGCGCTCTTGTGGTCCTAGATCTGATAATAAATATTTACCTTCAGATGTCTGGAAGAGGCTGGAAGCAAACTGAGCTTGCAAAATGAGAAGATGCTGAGGGTTCCAGTTTGACTGTCTGCCCTTCCTTTTGTGCAGAGTGGAGACTTCTGTTGAGACATCCTCAAAGCGTCGGACATCTATTTCCAATTTCATAGATGGGATCCTTGAAGACGCAGCAGGTTTTGGTGTAGTAGCTTTGGGAAGAACTTTGACCATGTCAGCGATGTCAGACAGAGCATGTTTTTGAGGTGGAGAAGTACAAGATTGTGCTTGAGCTGACTCAGCTTTCTTGCCTTTGGATTTGGTCAGGTCAATAGGCTGATCATTGTTTTCAAATAAATAGTGCCTGGACACACTTGCAGGCTTTGGTGGGGTTGGAGCAGGAGATAAAACTGGCTTCTCCATCATATTTAAATTAGGTTTGTGGAACATAGAAATTGTGCTAGAGCTAGGGCTTGAGTTGGATTGAGGCCGCAAAGGCTCAGTGGCTTTGCCCAAGTGATTATTCAGTACAGACTGCAGTGCACTAAGAGGGTTGACACAAGGCAGTTCAGATGAATGGTTGGCAGCAGCACAACCATTACTAACAGAAGCTGCTGTCGGTTCCTTGAGGACTGTTTTTTCTTTTCCACTGTCCTCTTTTATTTTGTCTTCTTCTTTCAAGGGACACGGTTCTGTCTTTTTTGGCTCCACAGAGACTTCAGATTTGAGGAGAGGTTCTCTCTCACTCTGGCTGAGTGAGGCAGGCTCAGCCTGGATGCCCTCTTTGGCATAGTCCTTTTGTGCCTCCTCCTTGTCATCAGTTTCTTTCTTCACTTGAGTGCACTGGGCCACATTTGCTGAGACAGGGACCAGTGGCATGACCTTCCACTTAGGAGCTATTGGCCTCAGCTTATTGGTGATCGTTGGCCTGATTTGCAGTACTTGGGAACCCACAGGCAAAGACGGTTTAGCTCCTTCTGAGAGCTGATAAGCAGCGTGGATGCTGGGATATGCACTCCAGCTGGGCGCTCCATTTTGAGCTTTATTGATAGCTGTTGTGACAGTGTTCTCCAAGGACTTTAAAATGTCCCCACCACCTTTTGAACCATCTTCTAAATCTTCTTCTCTGAGGTACTGGTATTTGATTGTGGGATCCAGTGGTTTCTGAAGAGTGTCTTCATACTCTTCAGTTTTTACTGCTTTCTCCTCTTTGTTTGCATCATCAGCTTTATCTTTTTTACTTTCTTTTTTTAGTTCGGAGGTGGGACCTATGCATTCTGCAGGTGATTTACTGGTTGATTTTGAAACTGGGCTGTCATTACCTGGTGCTTCAGACAGGGACTGCATTTTTTCCACAGCTAAAGGATCCAGAACAAGTTGCTTTCCTTTCTTTGAAGCTGAACTTGTGACTTTCAAGAAATGGCCAGTGACCATCATGTGGGTCGTGAGCTGCTGCAAAGTGTCATGGGAACTTCCACACTCCATGCACTTCAAAATCTGGGATTTGCAGGCCTCGAACTGCCACGTGTAGCTGGCACCATTCTGATAGCCATAGCGGTTGTTAGATGATAGCTGCAAGTTCGCATTCTTCTGAGGAGAAAAAGTGTCTGAGAAAGATCCCGTCGTGGAATCAGGGGAACAAGGCCTGTTAACATCAAACACACGTTTCTTTGCTGGAGTGACGATTTTTGAAGAAATCGTTGGTACCGGCTCCCTCAAAGGCACTTTTTGGTAATGTTTTGTTTTTATCATATGAACACTCAGATCTTGAAGGGAATCAAAAGAGTCACCACAGAACATACACTTCAGAACTTTTTGTGCATCTTCCTTGTCCATGTCCTGGAAAGCTCTTTTTCGGGGCTTTGAGTAGCTGGTAGGTCTGTGCTTGTCCTTTTTATGGTTGTCATCTTGGTAGTGACCTGTCTCGTTCATATGAACTGTTAGTTCTACCAACGTGTCGTAGGCAGCGCTGCACTGCCGGCACCGAAACCGGCTGGCGCCTGTGAACACAGTTCCGCACATTTTGCTGCTCTGCCTGTAGAGCTGGACTGAGCTGAACAGGTTGGGTTTTGAGACAGGTCTGGAAGGCAAATTCTGCTGCAAGCTTTTTGACAGTGCGTCTTGGTGCCAATCAAAATCGGCTTTGTTCCCTCCATTTCTGTTGTCAGAGCTCCTCTTTTCAGAGTTAGACAATTTGAAACCCAGCCCTAAGCCTGTCCAGTAAGAGTCTGACAGTATGTTGGCATAGACCGCTGTCATTTTATCCATGCAATTGTGTGCTTCATTCTGGGCTTTGGGACGGGCACTGGTTTTTGGGTCCTGTGGCTCTCTAGAGCAAATGCTTTTAATATCTGCAACATGGTCACTACCATCACTTAGTAGCGATTCATTTTCTGCATCCTGGTTAGAAATATGACTGACAGGGGAATTCTGGTAACTAAAGGTCCCTTTCTGATCAGGACCCACTTCATGTTCCTCATCTGTGCCAGTGTCATTGCTGCCCTGGAGCTGAGCAGTTGAGTTGCTGTCATCATCATCTTCTTCCTCCTCCTTTATATCTTCCTCTTCTTTTAAATCTTCCTCTTGGACATAACCTGAAACGTAATGTCAATACATGAAATAATCTGTTAAAGGATAATATTACAGTTTGAGCTTTCTAATTTCACCATGTGTTTTCTTTACTGGACTTTGTTTTAATCTACAACTTCATTGTCTGTTAATTCTGGAAGTGAAAAAAAGCCAAATGATGTCTCTCTTTGTGAAGGTTGCTGCATTTTATTGGCAGATGATCATAATTCTTTATAACTGCCAGAGATGCTGAGTTAATAATTTTCCTGTCATGGGAGTATAATTCTAACTGCCCTCTAATGGGACAGTTGGAAAATTCATATGTAAGAATTTAAAGTTTATACTAAAAGCTTCAATTCTATCAAATTGGTTTTAGCCTCAGTGAAAGAAAGGGGAGAATTGGCAAGGAACAGAAGAAAATAACTGCCATAATCTTCCTTGTTCATAGCATTATCTAGGTACAGTAAACTTTTGCCATTTGATCACCTAAAAATGCACTTTAGAACATACACAAATAATTTGTATGACAAAATACAACATCTGAAAGTGCTAATAGGCATAAACAGAACTCCTTTGTCTATAAAAGTAACGTACTGTGTAGCATAAAAGCAAATTGTGCTTCAGTGAAAACAAATATATATTTCAGGGCAAGAACCCTTGGAAGTTACAGAACGGTACTAGGATGTGACAGAAGCAGACCAAAGTTAACTGGAAAACTAGAAAAGCAGAATGAATCCAGAAAGTTTTTCTTTGGCAAATTAACTATTTGATTGAGAAGATAAACCTGATCCTGCAAGACCTGTAATTTTTAAAATTAATTAAGGAATTAAGTTAGTTGGCGCTTTCTTTCTGGCCTTATATGAGCAGGAATCCAGCCTGAGTTACAGGAGATAACTTGGTTAAAAGCAGGTTAAAAGAGAAAAGGATTTTTAAGGGTGAACTGGCTGCATTGCGGTCATTGGACTAAACCACAATGACTCAGGACAGCCAGCAATTCACTCCCAGACCTCCAACAGAAGGGAAGAAACAGAAAGGATGGTTCAGATATGTTTTCACAAAACCCTAGGGTAATTTTTTCAGTAGCAACTGCAAAGCTGTTCTGCAAAACGCTAGAAGATATTGAAACAATTCACTGTTATTGACAGCCACTCATCAAAACTAAAAAAAAAGAAAAAATCGCAGCAGATATGTTGATGCCCTCTTCAATTGAGGTGCAAAGGCAGTGCTGCTAACCCTAGTGACTGCAGTCTCAGGGGTACTCTCTTGTGTTTCTTAAGTCCTAGCTTTTTGTATCAGGTAAGTATGTAAAAACACACAAAAAAAAAAAGCAAAAAATCCCCACACTGAAGGTGCCGTTAAAAATAACTAAGCAAAAATAAAATAAAACGCTAGCACTTGTAATTAACCTTAAAAGCTCAGAAAGCACAAGGTAAATGATCTGAAATGTATCTGTTTAAAATCCAATTCCTTCCCATCTTCTGAGAAAAGACATTTTATGGCTTTTTGAGAACCTGGCTCATTTTGTTCCCAGGTACTCCTGCATGAACTGTATTCTAGAAAATCAAAAGGAATTGGCAGAAAAAGTCGAAGGATTTTGATTAACATATAGACAAAGCTTTCCACTATTTTTTCAGGTATGTGTTTCAATTTTCCAATCTATTTGCATGTGTATCTCACCCCTTCCAGCACATGTTTACCATCAAACCAAAGAGATGGACCAGAACTAAAGGAAGAGTTTCCTGGATGAAAACTGCATTCTAAAAAGATGGAAATGAAGTCTCTGTATGTGGCTGGGCTAAGAAAGCCATGTGAGTCATCTTTCCTACACCCTTCCCAGGGTCTCAGGACTTGCACGGGTCTCACCAGCTCAGAGCTGGGCTTACTTACTCCAGGGGTTATACCAGGCAGCTTCACAACCAGCAGCAAAGATTACAGCAGTGACATCATTTTAGGATGATAAAATAATAATCACACAGTAGTTGGAAAACTGTGCTCTTCAGTGGATGCTTTCAGCAAAGAAGCTAAATATTAAATATGAAGTGTTACATATTAAAAACTAAACCTTCTAGTATCGTCTTGGGGTACAGCAAATATTAGTAGCCCTATTTACAGATGCTCAAATTGAGGCAGGCAGCAAAGACAACACTAAGAACAAACTATTGTTTTCTCCTCCCTAAACTTCTTCCCTAGTAAACATATAATACTTTCCATGTAGTCCTCTCTGAGCTCGCACGGTTTTCAGGGAGACGAGGAGAATGGAGGGACATGGAGGCGGCAAAAGCTCCTACACACCATGAGCAGTAACCTTGTTAAACGAGCAGCACAAACTGATGAGCAGGACTGACATGGTTCTCGCGGTGTTAGAGATAGTGTGCAGCGTAGGTAGCAGCGCTGGCCCCTCGCCAGGATGTTTCACACTGCCAAGCGTGTTACACTGAGCAAAACAAAAATAAGGAGGGAATCCAATGAAGGATTCAGACAAAACAGACAACAAACAGTATTCACACACTTTTGGGTCGGTGCAAATTTGATTCTCTCTTTCAGCACCAGTTCTTCGAATACTATTAACCCATTTTTCACCAAAAGGTGATTTTTTTCCTTTGGAAGATATATATGGTGGTTTCTTCCTCACAATATCCTTTGTCCTTCTAAAAGGATTTACTAGCAGAAGCACCAGACAGCTGCACATCCCCCACAATACAGGTAAAATTTTCTGCTTAATTAGGCATTGACATGTTTACTCTAACCTTTACAGAAGAGTAACTTGTGCTGAGAAATCCTCTTTTTTGTGCCTATATAAGATAACAGACACAATCTTATGAAAGCGCTAAAAGTAACATATTAGAAAGCACCATCAAAATCTCAACAAACTATCAGTCAAGTATGTTTTAATGGTTAAGGGTTCTGGGAAACTTTGAAAACACATTTCAGTATCCTACTTGTAAAACCATTTCTCTTTTTTTAAATTATTTCAATTTTGTGGGCGTTTTAAGTGCAGTGGAGACCTCTTCTGCACAGACAACCTAGAGTAAAAGAAATGTATGTGTCCTCCCAACGGTGTTTTTTAGTAAGATTTCATTGGACATGAAGTTTGATATGAATTGATGTAGCTATTTAACAGAAATAACATTAATTTAAGTGGACTTTGCATTATTTATTTTATAAGTAAAGAGTGTCTTAAACCTGCACACTCACACAGTTTAAATGCAGTGTCTGTAATAAGCAGCATAAATTTTGCATGTCATAGTGATGTCCATATAATAAATTGTTGAGTGACCTGTTCTCTCCCCCAGGCTTATTTTGAGATTCCAGAACTCTGAGATGCTCATATATAGCTGTCTTACAGGAAAAATAAATAAATAAAGGAATTCAAAGTCAGTAATCAGATGACTGTTCCCTCCTTTTCCCAGATGAGGATTTTCCCATCAAAATTAAAAAGGCCAAGCAGAGATCTAAGATGTGCAATGTGCAGTCTTGAAGAAGTGGGAGACTGAAACGTCACTATCTTTAACACTGGACAAAACCCAGGAGTTTCAGAGAATTGAATGGAAGCAATTTCTGACTTCCTAAATGGAAATACAGTATTTGGTTTTGGTGCTAATTCATCCCAAGATAGTGTATTTCAAAATCATGACATCAGTAAGGAAAATATTTTCATATGGATAATAATAACAAATACAATTTTAAACCATTTTAAGTTAAAAAAAAATCCCTCTGTGTCTTCGTGTTTGGATTCAAGATAACTTAAGAAACCTGCTACTCTAGGACAAGGGCTGCAATAAACAGCTGATTCTTTATGCTTCAAAAGATGACATTTTCTTAGATATTTCTAGCATATTTCTACAGAGTAATTAAAAGAAACCAGGTCCAGTTAATACACCTGCAAAAACTCTTCTTTGACCTTACAGGTCTAAAACCATCCACATTCACTTTGAAGCCTTGATCCTACTACGCAGATAGAACTGAGCCAGCTCCTAGTGATGCTGAATCCAGTATTGGCATTCAGGTCCTCATACCCCTGACTAATCTGTAATTTGCACCACATTATACATCACTTCTGACCTTGAATGTAGAGTGTGAATACATCATTTTTTTTTTAAAGTATTCATTCTAACTGTTAACTTTTCCATCAGTGGATGCTATTTTCACCCAAATTTGCTCTTTTTCCACATAGAGAAACATTTCTTTAAATATATATACATGTTTCTTTCCAAGACTGGAAAATTTATTTTCTGCCAAGAAAAGGGACAGTGAATCATTGTCCAGAACAACACTACTAATCCATGTAAAATCCATGCACCATCTGCACTTCTTCATATATATATATATTCCAATTTTACTTGAAATAACATCATTAGTATAGCAATCTTGCAGTGCTATAAGTTGATCTTATTTCCTTCTTGTCTGGCTTCAGCTCAAACATCTTTTTGTGTTTGGCAGAAGCTGTTCCTTTCTCTGAAATTTTTCATGCAGATAATGGATAATGACCACTTCTCATTCCTTTTTCTCAAAAATGTCTAACCACATTAGCTACGCAAAGACAAATCTTAACCTGGCTTTTTGTAGAAGTTCATGGCTATAGATTCATCCCCGTTTTAAAACCAACTGAAGACGTGAATTGGCAACTGAGGAAAGAAAATACTTACTCTGTTGCGTAACTTTGATATCAAAGACGTATTGGAATTTAAGAAGTCTAAAACCATTGCAGCACTTTGGAAATGCAATGGAGTTTCATGGAAAGAACTCTCAAAACGTGAGATTTGTAATACAAGGGTGAAATACATAATATCACAGCTTTTTTTTAAACTATGCTAACAATTTCTGTACTAGGGAAATAACCTTCTGTTAAGTTCTGCAAGAAGGAAATAAAACACAGTGAAAGGTTACCCTTCTCACCACCGAGGGAGTAGAGAGCATCTGTCTCTAAACCGTGGGTGTAGAAGATGAAAAAGCCTCTCTCTCATCTGGCCTAAATGTTCTGGTAGTGTGAGGTTTATTCATAAGCTATGTGCATCCTGATGAAGGTTTCAGATGTTCTCAAAACCTCAAAGAAGGCTAAATATGCTCAACTGCCTCTTTTATGGGAGGCCAGTTAATTGGTTTGGATAATGGGAAGGCATATTTACCTTTTGCTCTTATTAGTATTTATCATCACACTCAAATTAATTTTGCTGTGGCTCAGTAAGGCAGATTCAATCATCATCGTAGTGGTGCAATTTTGTGTCCAAAACAACTCACTATTCAAAGGAGAGATTTTTCCCAATATTCCTTTGCCTTTTTAGTCTAGATCTTTCTTTTACAAACAGTTGCAGCAGCTGATACTACTGTATGAATTTCTGCCTATTCCAGAGTAGGAAAACATCCACTACCATCCACTGCTGGAGGACAGAAGCAACCTCTGCAGTGCCAAGCTTGCAAACCACTGCAGCTTCGGAGCAAGGAAGCTTGTAGTGGCTTCTGCCATAACTGAATTTTAACACACAAAAGCAATTCCATGCAGCCATAACCATTATTTATATATGATGCTGAAATGAAGCAATTTTGGGCTTTCATTTTCTTGTACTCTAATTAGAGTTGTATTATAAAGTTTTCTATTAAATGTCCAATTTCCTACTGGTTACGAAGGCAAAATACCCTCTAGTTTCAGTGGGGCTTTTAGCAGCACAAAAGAGAACAGATTATGTCTTTCGTACATTACATCCTACATAGTTATGACTCAAATGAAAACAATCAGTGGCTGGAAGCATATGTGCAGGGAACTGGCTTGTGAGCGACCCACGAACTCAAAGCAAAACCAATAATAAAACAGGAAGAAAACACAAACAAAAAAAAGACTGAAAAAAGAGAGGTGGGTTGATATGTTCAGCTGACCTGAGAGCCCACAGCAGGGACAGAATTATTATAGAGTTTGTTTTTTTTTTTGAATAAATTTATTTAAGGTTGATGTTGCTTTCATAATCAGTTATTGCACTGCGAGGAAAAAAACAAAACAAAACAAAACTGAAAGCAACTTCAGTCAGATTTGCCTTGCTGTGCATTCAGAGAGTTTGAACGGCTGAATTGCCAGGCGCTGGCTGTTGCAGAAATGGATTTAACCATGCTCAGAGCCAACAGTTCAAGTTCCTTACATGAGGGTATGGTGTAAGCCAATAATTTGCCTTTGGTTAACAACATTTCTGTCTGCTATTTTCTACAAAGCCCTGGAAATTACAATTCCATTGTTTTACCAGCTGAAGGTGTTTGATTTTCTCCAGATTGTGTTTTCAACAAATATGCTTCTAAACTATGAGTCATCGCATTATTTGAAAGCAAAGTACTCCACTTTCACCGCTCAAGCTGCACACGAGCAGCAAACCCTTGCCTCTGCCCCATCCATCCCATCCGCCTGTCCCTTGAACCTATGTCCTTGCTCTGTCCTTGCTGGGCAACCTTTTAGACACAGGTAGCAGGTAGTTATCACATCATCACATCACCACAACATCAATAGCTTTCAATTGCTAGCAAAGACACAGAGGGTGCTTTCCAAAATCCAGTTTGGTCCTGAAGAACTAAAGGAACACTGTAGCAGCAAATATGTTTTCCTTGTTAGTAATTCGAATTGCACCAGCGTAAATAACTTTAATGATGAAAATGTTAAGTCTGAAACTTTTGTCTGTCTTTGCCTTTCTTCTGTTTTCACTTGTCCTTTTATTGTTGTGGAAAACAGCATAGTGGCTTTGTAAATTTATAGATTACCTCATTTAAAACCCAAGTTTCAAATTATGTTTCCCTGCTTTCATTACCATAGGTTCCCCTAAATACCAATCTATATTTCTTTAAATGGCATGAGCTACCAATCAGAATCACAAAAAAATATATATCTATATAAACTGAAATTGTAATGAGCCTTACCAGTGTATTGCTAGCACTTTGGTTCATTTGATATGAACTTTGTTTTTTTAAAGTACCACATGGTAAGGCTTTGAAACTTCAGTTTGTAAAAAAAACTGTAACAGCCTTACAGCCTTTGAAGTCACTACTGATATAACTCTGAACAGATCCATTCAAGTTCAACTAACATCAGACAAATGTTTAGTGTATCAGAGGAAGCCACAAAAGCAAGGATTTCATCAATATTTCACAACAGCCTCAGGGAAACTGTAGATTGCAATGCTGTAGGGCAGCTAATGGAATTACACACAAGGGTTTTGTACATTTAAAATAAGCAGCTACTAAAAAAATTACCCTTCAGTTTGATAGAAACTGTATAAAACTGTAGATGGGAAACAATTAAATAGCTACCAACATTTATCCATGTCAGCCTGATAGGTCATTTAATAACAGGTATTTCTTTCCTTCTTTCTTTTTTTTTTCCTGGAAGAGCAATAATAAAGATTAACATTTATGAAAAGTAGCATAAAATATAGTACAGTCAAATGAATAATTAAAGATGCATCTGAAGAATTTGTTTGCTATTGTATGGCCATGAAGACTGCTCTCCAGTAATGAAGTACATTTATATTAAATACAATTATAAATAGAAATAAGATGAGGATTATGTTTATGGGCACTTGCATTTTATCTTAAAAAATATTTTTTTCACCCAATTCTATTGAGTTCATGGCTTATCTCATGGACAGAGTATCTTCACAACACATTCCCCTTGAGAAGAGTTGAGCCCTGGCTCTAAATGTACGTGGGGTACACTTGAAGCTGGACATATTAGATGTAATAAACCAGAGAAAGTAAACACTTTCTCTGAAAGGCTCTTAATCAGAGTGAAGAATTCTGCATATGAAAGCACAATGTTTATTCTAAAAATAGATACCTATAATCATATTCTTTTTCATTACCATGTTCAATGTGTAAAAATCTTGACGTACTAGCCCTTCACACAGTTGTCTTTGAGTGTTTAGGTATGGTCTGCTACTGTGGGAAATTACTATTTCAGTTAATAACTGATGCTTGTTCAGTGCATTGAATAGTACGATGTGAGAGACAAATTATTTGATTGCTATTTTTAAAAGGCTGCTTATTTCTTGGCCAGCTTGGCTAAATACAAAGGAGTATCTAGCGCTATACAGAAGATTTTAAGCCGCAATTCAATAAAGGTCATAAACATGTCAAGTTTGTCCCATTTAGGGTTAGAGTAGACGGGCTTATGTGCCATAAAGAGAGGCTGTGGCATGATGATGCTTCACTACCACAATTACTTAATTGCTTAATAATCAGGTATTAATATGTAAACAATAGGAGCCTGATTTCAATAATGTGACTAAGGAATAAACGAGTCAGTCTTGATAGAAAATCTGCCAGAGTAAAGAACTAAGAGACAGGCTCAACTGTCATAATTCCAGCATCTGCCACTGACTGCTGAGGTGGCCTCTTGCAAGTCACACAGGGTCAGTTCAAAGCTCAGATGTTTTTACGGATGACCTCCACGAACAGTTGCTCTCTCTTCAAAATTCCAGCCTTGCTGTTAAACTGCCAAATGCTGTTTCTTGTACACACATTCTGCAAAGCAGACTGGGAAGTGCATCACACTTGTCCGGTGAACTGAAAATCTAGAGTTACTGGAGTACTCAACTTCACAATCCAGTGACGGGCACAGATGAAACCAACAGCACTTCTTACACGTATTTATTAAAGCGCAGAATTCATGCGCAGTTGAAGATGTTGCATGAAATGCAAGTTCCTCGCAATAACTTTTTGACTAGGGACTAGTGTTATAGTTTATTTTTAAATATATTAACATGGCTTTAAAAGTACAGTATGATTATAACATTTACCTAAGGAGCAGTGGACCTTTTCATTTCCCCTTTGGATACACAGCTATCTTGCAGCTCCAGTGAGATCCACTCTAAGCCATACTTGCCAGTAATATTCATAAATCTATGCTGGTTTCTTACAGCTGGTTAAACCACGGGACAACATCATCTATCTCTTAACATCTCTTTAGATAAGGTACATAAGTAGAAAGTGGGAGCATAATGAAATACAGCTTCCTCACCTTCTTCTTTTGTTTTGATCTTGCATTCTGGCAATGAAAAACTGCAAGTAATTCTGAAGCGTGAATTTTCACTTGCTGGGATTTTAGTGTAAAAGAACACTGGTGAAGAATACACAGATCATCAAGTGTTTTATTTCCCTCTTCATTTTCCCTTCAGGAACATACTGTTGCAAATGTTGGTCCAAATGAATAGTTCGTTTCTTTTGTGACAAATATTACGGCCCACAAATGTTGACTTTTGACCGTTAGACATTCCTGCACTTATAGCCACATAACCATCAAAGCACTAAGCCAGCATGAAGGTCATTACCTCAGCCAGCATCTTACTTCGACCAACTTCTCAGATATGTAAGCAATAAGCGGTTGCAAGAGATTGATATGATACTTTGTGAGTAATTTGGATGAACTATAACACTAACCCAGTAAAGTATTATAATTTTAAATGTGTCCAGAAAATAATTGAAATTCTGGTTTAGCTTCATCGTAATGCAGAGTGCCGGGTATATTTAACAGCTGACTAGTTTAGCATGAATATTGCTTTACAAATGAGGTCATATTGTTTTTAAGAAACAATATTGCTATCAAACATGTTTAGGAGGAAAAGCAAGAGATTATGAGTACACTTTTAACCTTTCTGTCTCTTTCTATATCTGTTTACTATGGTGATTTAGGTGCTCAGTGTTGTTTGAAGGCAAACACAGAAGGTTCTGGCATTTGAAAGAGACCCAGTAACGAGCAACCGGCAGTCAGATTCTTTCTTATTATTACTCTGTCATAAAATCTCTGTTCTACATCACTCCATCTTTGCAGCACCAGTCAGAGATGAAAAAGGTCAAAACATCTCCTTCAAGCATACAGTCTGTACATGCACAACACCATTCCTCAACAGTCAAAATCCAGTCCATGCTGTGGAAAAGGACAGAGGCCACAGGTAATGAAGTTTTGTTGGAGCTCAGGCTTTCCTCCTGCTGACACTGACACAGCCCAGGTCAGACTGTGATCACCTTCCTATTCTAGTCCACAGGTCTGTTTTTTATCTCTTACCCTCTTGTCAGAATGAAGGATGCCTAAACAAGCCACCCAAAATAGCATTTAATATATCCATTACGTATGCATCCACCTACATAATGTTTGGATGTTTCTCTACCCAAGGAAATGGCACAGAGTGCCTCATCATGCTTTCCACTTCTGAGTGCAGCCAAAAGTGCGAAGGCTGCAGCAGCTGTGGTAAGAATCAATCTGTGATCCTTTGAAATCTGTTCCAAAGATAGAAATATCTCCTTTTAATGTCCTGCCTGAAGTGCTCCCTCTGCGAGAGGCAGGACCACAGACGTGGTGATGCTGGCGTCAGGAGCACCAACTTGCAATCGTTTTTACCTGAGGTTTTGGGGGAATCACATTTTATCACTCTCTTATCAGACCAGGCAAATACACTGCATCTTTATTATCACCACTGTAATTTTATTAATGTAGTGCCCCCAACACCAATACTGACCCACAAAAATCTTTTACCAACATGGACAACAGTCTTCCAGCCTAAAAAAGCTCCAGGTTTTGATACCCTCCAGTGCTTTCCTTCCTTTTCCAGAAAATCTGGGATGCTACCCTACTGTTTCCTTGCAGATATGAAGGGCTATTTATAGTAAGAATACCAACAATTATCAGTAGTACAATTAGTACTGTTGGTTCCATTCTGCAAGAAACTTGTGCAAAACAAATCAATCCACGTCAAAAGGAAAAGCTTCCAACTGATATGGGAAATAAAAACAGCTTCCAAGTATCCATCAAGTTTATTAAAATAACGGAAATTTCAAAGAAAAAAAAAGAAAAATGATTGAAACACAAATATTAAGCTGTGTTCTTTTAAATTGTGTCTCAAATGATCCAAGGAAGGACTTAGATCCAGGGCCAGTACACAGATAATTTACAGATCATAATCACCACAGTCTCAGTATTGCATTCCTGCTCTGTCCTAAGTGATAACTGAAATTTATCATATGGGACAAAGTATTAAAAAAACAGGCAGCAACAACAGGAGGCTGCAGCTGCACAGGATCAGCTTTTCCTGATTCTCAGCAAGAAATAACAACTATGAGTTATGGTAAAAAAATCCAATAATCAGAAAGGTCACTTACAGACAGAAAGGACTTCTTCAGCACAGGTATCACGGTGTAACCACTGCAGCAGGGAGGGACCTCACGAGTACAAAAAACCTATATATTATATCCATCATAACTGCATTTAAGACCTGCAGGAATTCACAAAGCAGTCTAGTGGATCAAAAATCTAGACACTAAAATCCTGAAAGAGCTGAAAGAGTGGATTAACCGTCTCTACCATCCAACTCTGTAACAGAATAAAAAAACTTTTTAAACTTCCTTGCATTTTTTTTCCAGGGCCTCACTCAGACTTAGAAGGAAAAACAACAGAGGGCATTTGACCTCTATCAAATTACTCATGATACTGACTTTCTGAAAAATGAATTGCTGCTGCAGGCCAGCCCAAATCTAAAAAAAAAACACTGGAAAAAAAAAAAGGCATTTAGAATGTTTAAAGAATTAAAATATATTTATTGCTCTTTCTAGCAATCACTAAGTGCAGACAAGAGGTTGCAAAAAAGCATCCAGGGAATTTTGAAGTGTGATTAAACACACACAACAATCAAAACATCTCCATTTTTGTTTTAATTCCTACCTCTTCCATTTCACTGCTTCCCAGGCATCAGTGTGCAATTGGGACACCACATTTTGAGCTCTGCAGCGGAGTAAATGTACCTGGGATTTTTATTAAGGCATCATTATATGTCTGTGTGGCATCATTTATTTTCTGTGGAAGAGACCATGCCAGGTCAAGATCAACAGTTTGAGAAGATAATTCATCAGGTGGGAGCAGGTGGCAGGGGCGGTATAAGAAATCGCTCGAAAAGAAGTACAAAACTGAAATGGATGGAAGTGTAAAAGTAATAGGAAAGTGATCAGTGAAACTGCAAACAACAGAAGATAAATCAAGTGAAACAAGTGCAGAGCAGATTTCAGACCAAGAAGGTTTCCTTAAACATGAACAGGGCTTTAGCCTCTATGACAACAGGTGAATCCATGTATAGTGTTTTTCCTAGAAATTCTACTGGGAATCAGGAGGATGAACAGAGCAGGTTTATTATCAGGGCACTCAGAAAGAACTGGTAAGGTAAACCAGGCTACTTTCTTAAAGATGTGGTGGGAATTGATGCAGAGAGCATTTAGAAAATGAAGCATTGCAAGGGATTTTGCATGTAACATTTACATCCATGGTCACACTGGGTTTATATTGTGAGAATGTGTTACAGGACCTGCACTTACATTTCAACTAAGAATCCTAAAGCAATGACTGAAATCCTACAGAAATAGAGTGGTAAGTGCACAATGACAGAAAAATGGAGAAACGTAACAAGACGTTTTTAATAAATGGAATTAACTTGACTGCTTGAACAGAAACTCACAAAAAGAATTATTGAGGATTGGACTTCACACCAGTAAAATCTTTTTTGCGATCAATAATCCAATTATTCGCGACAAAAACCCTGTGTAGTTTATTGAACACAGATTCTGGAATAAATACTGATACCTTAAATAAAAACTTCCAAAAAAAATTATATCAGTGGGAGTTGTATAAGCTCAGATCACTAGAGTTTTTTTGATAACACATGAGGATACACTGGCTGTGGATACAGTCCTAGTTGATTTGCTAAGCAGAGAAAGCCCTTTGAGATATTATGGGTAAAGTTGATTTGGAGCTATAAAATTGAAGTATTTATTACAGACCAGAGGCCAACAACACTTCATTACAGACTGTCTAAATACTTTCAGTTTATCCACTAGGTTCAAATCCAAACAATACTTCCCTTTTAAAGCATTTCTGGCTGATTATCTTTCTCTTTCTATCTGCAATAACATCTAAAAAAAAAATTTAATGTGTTTATCGATTGATGCTAAGAATTAAATGAAGGCAAAGTACATCACAGATCTAGTCAGTACCTGAACAAGATTTAACTTGACTGACTACCAATATGCCTTGTCTGCATGGGCTAATTACCATAAGCATCCACCAATGCACAGCTGGAAGTTGACTATTCTGTATTTGAATTTTTGAATTTTTCAACATATTTCATAATGCCAGTTCATTGCTCCTCCAGTGCAGTTGGTTCTCCTATACTGACTGGAAATCTGTTGCACAAACAATGACAGAAAACAATGTTTAAAATAAGAAGATTTAGAAAGAAGTAATCTGCTTTTAACTCATTACTTAAGAATTTACTATGTTTTACTACAAACAAGAGCCTTCAAATACTCACTGGAAGAAGAACCAGCAAAATTGGCTGTCTTTGCCTTTGCCTCAGAAAAAAACCAACCTAGACCTCTTGGCAACTCACTTACTTAATGTCTTTGGTCCATAAGCATGTACTTTTCTATGCACAATATGCTAAGTTTCTTACTGGTGTAATTCTTTTGAAGCAAATGGATTTAGGCAGAGGAAGAACTGGCTTAATGGTTTATGTTTTTTAGCTCTCTGTACAGAACCTCTTCTTGTTGCTAGCATTTATTCTTTCTGTCTGGTGTCTGTACGTATGCATATAAGTACATATATTCAATTTTTTATGCCAATAGAAGAGGAAGTAGGAAGTCTCTACATCCTAAACTCTCAACAATGTATCAGAAATAGCAGAAATTAAAAAACCAAACAAACCATTCATGTAGCTGTTACTCAAAAGCCCTCACACCCCTGGAAAACAACACATTTAAGACTTAGTGGAGGCATTTTGTATGACCTAACCATTTCTTCAGAAGGTCTGTTCTTCCTTTTCATTTTGACAACTTTGTATATTTGTTAGCAGGGGCTCTGAAGCAGGGCTCTGAGGCCAACCAATCCTATGGAAATGCAATCTAATTCCAGCAAATAATTTTATGGGGACTAATTCCATTTTATGGAAAGCAAAATGATGCTCATGACTTTGGAAATTAAACAGCATATTTTCACTTTACCCTCTCCTTTATCATTAATCTAAAAAGAGGGATGAGATAATTTTCCGTGTTATTTCCCCATTTGTTTGTCCTCATGTGATTGAGAGGCAACGTCTCATATGAAATTCATCTTCCTCCCTAGTTCTTTCCCAACAGTTTAGTCTCCCCAACCAGTATCAACTGCCACAAAGTGGTTTCACCACTACCCTTCGTTCCTTTATGAGCAGCCACATTTTTTGCTTTTTTTCTTGACACTGGTAAAAATGCTGGTGTTAGAAAAAGCAGGCAATTAAAGGTCAAAAATTCAAGTCTTTTTCTTTTCCACCCTGTATAAATCTATTGCTGTCAGAGAGAAGCAATCATGCCTGCAAATGCACTTTACCGGGCTGAGAAGATCTGTTTCTCAACTTAAACTATGTAACATTTAAATATCAAAAACTTTGTTTTCTAATGAGGGAAGTGTTGAGGGGGGAGAAATGAATTATATGCTTGATGTATACTGAAGGCTGGGAAAATTAAGGCCATTTCCCATGGTGAAAATGCAGTGATTTCAGTTTGTGAGAGTAAATTAAACCTTTGGGAGAATTTGTCTTCCATTAAATTGAACAGCTAAACAGGCACAGAAGATTTTAATGTCACCACCAACAAACCCCAAAGGTTACAAAAAGAAAAAGAAAGACTGTTTTCTTGTTTGGAAGTTCTCTGTCTCTCTACCTAGGAAAAACGCAAACTGTAAATGTATGTTGAAACAAAAAGACTCTTAAAGATCATAATTCCATTCCTATACCATATGCTATTAATGTCTGTCAACACTGTTTAGCCAGCAACTGCTGACAGAACCATATTTGCTATCTAAATACATCATAAATAAATCAGTAATGAACTGCTTTAGTAAACCTTCTGCACTGATTGGAAATACAGATCGAGTAAACAAACTCTGGGGATAGCATTTTGCAGCTAGAAGTATATACAACTGTTTAATGCCAGTGACAAAGTCACTCACACCTCTCTTTCTGGCAAGACACGAGGCGGGTGAAAGAAAATAGCAATAGCAAAAGTGTTTAATCAATTGTAGCAAATGTACCTGTCAGCATTCATCATATTACCTCTCTTTTTTTATTTTTTTTTACCTTATGCAAATCTCAGAAAAGGGACTTTCAGCAGGTAAAGCTATAAAATAAACTGGTGACAAAACCAAAAGCCTTGTCCCAGTCACGGTCTCATGACTACGCAAATGGTCATCGAAACTTGTCTGAGTTTAATGAGCTTTCCAAGTTAGATTGCAATGAGCAAGCACAGGCTCTGCTGACTTCTCGGCAAACAAATGAGCAGAGTTTCTCCTAAAAGTGAGTCCTTTTGGGGCAACGGCGCATGCTCAGCAGGAAAAAGCAGTTACTAGGACTGAGTCTCAAAGTGTATTCCCAACTCTACTAATAGTTTTGCACTGCAGAATTTCTGTGTGTTTTTGGAGGTAAAAGCAGAATATTAAATTAAATATTGGAATAATCTCCCCAGAGATGCGGTAGATTCCTCTACACTGGATACTTTTAAGGCTCAGTTTGACATATAGGCTCTTTTGAACTATATGTGGCCTAAAAAGGTTGGACCAGATAATCCTCGAGGTCCCTTCCAACCTGGAATTCTACGATTCTGTGATTCAGATTTTTTGAAAGTTACTTTCTGACAGGTTTCTGGTAATTAGACACCACAGCTTCATATCAGAAGAACAGTCCTAATTAAGACTGCAGAGAGATGCTAAAGTTGTGATTTCCTCTATGTCATATTTTAGCAGTAGAAATTCTTGGAGATCCCTGTGGGATGAGACTTTAGTCCAGAATAAAACACGTGTTAACGTACCATGATGCTTGCAATGAATGATATTCTAAAAAATTGAATTCGTCTCCTAGATGGAGGATTAAAAATTTCTCTTAGTCCCAATTAAAAATCTTATCCTTTGTTGCCCCAAAGCTACTTTCAGTTCACACCTCGAACACTCTGTAAGATGCAGAAAAAGATCTGTTTACAAATTCATATCGTTGACAAGGCTCACAAGGCAGTGGCAGGTGTTATTCTTTATAGCAGGAATTAGCTCTGTACAGAGAGGGCTAACAGAGGGAACGGGGAAGGCTGCAGCTTGTTATGCCCCTCTAGAGGGGCACTCTGTCTGCCCTCAGCACAATAAAACAGGATCCATTATCCTGAACGCACGCCCGCCTCTGGAGCTCTGCATTTCCCGTTCACCTGGAGTGAGGTGAGAAGATGCTCAATACGGGAATGGAAAATGAAAGGAGCATGAGTTAAAAAGAGTGTGGGTCTGTAAGGGAAGAAGAGGAGGCTCTTATCTTCCAATAAATCAAGATATGAATTTAAATTATGAGCACCTTAAGAAGACTGAGGTTCATGCAAAAGAATACAGTCTAAGACAAGGTTCCCTCTGGTGTCATTTGTTTTTGTGACAAGCTACAAAGATTGCTGGAACAGAAGAAGTACCAAGCTCCTAAATACCACCTCAAGTAGAGTTCATGTAAAAAAGAAGAGAAGCGGCACTGTCTTGGATGATAAACATTCATATTTTACAACCTTTCAGTTTATTTACTGATATATCTTTTTCTAACTATATTTGTTGTTTGTATCAGCTTGCCTAAGCAAAATAGACCCATACATAATTCAGGGATAAAATTGCCATCAAGTCACTGCAGAATCTAAACAAATAGACCCCAAACATATATTTTTCATTAATAACCCTCCATTGCCAAGTTCCGACACTTTGAATCAAAAATAAATAAATAAAATAGCAAGATAAAAAAGAAAGACACCTCATTATTTAATGCCAGTCTCCCTTGCTTTGTGCTCCGAGTAGGTGGAGGCATTGTCTAAAAAGTTAGTGCTTAATGTGACCTGGGAGCATCGGCCCAGGCTGGCAGGGGAGAACACGGAGAAGCAATCAGCTGCTTGGCCAAAGCTGTCACCAGTCCTCAAGCCTGTGAGACAAGGCTAAGTGTGGAAGCTCCCATGCCACTTACACATTTCATTTTTTCCTGTCTTCCTGTCCAAAAAAATGAAGGAGAAAAAAAAAAAAAAAAAAAAAGGAAGAGTGTAGTGGGCAAAAGGAGAGAGAAGAAAAAGAACTGTTAATTTACAAAGCTGAAAATAGAAGCTGCTAATGGGCTTTTGCACTCCTTCTTCAGTCACTGCAAGGTCACGATCAGAAGTAGCCTGTGATTGATTCTAAAGCGAAGCAGAGCTCTTCATATCTGTAATGGGCATTAAAATACCTGAAAGGAGCTCAAAAGAGAAAACAAAAACTGACATATTTTATGGAGCCCTGAAGTCCTCGAGGTTCTCAGAATGAACTGGAAGGAGCCATGGCCTGTTTTTTTTAACTGTCCCTCATAATAATTATTGCATTACAAGGAACAATTAACTGTATAGATTAGTCTAACTTCATCAATTTTATGGCCATTTTATTGCTATTTCTTACAGCTCTGCAAAGCAAAGCCCTCCTCTTCCAGCCTCATGTTTAAAGGGTTAAATGAGATGAGTGACAGCCTTTCTACATGATTTACAACTTCGAGCCCTGTAGTGAAACCAGCTCTTGATGGATGATCCTGAAAGACGGAGACTAACCATAAATCATGTCTTTGAATCATTGACAAAGATAAAGGAGAGAAAGAAAAAGCACTGGCATTGACATTCATTCTCCCAATAATGTACATTGACTAGTTACAATACAGAACCTTAATTAAAAAAGCGAACTCAAAATAGTCACCTCAGTGCAGGGAACACACCACTCGGAAAGACTTGTGAAAATCACAAATAAAAGTTCATCCATGATAGCTACCTCCGTGGGAAAAGCACTCAGATGTACACTTACCCCAGCCATGTGCTGGAAAGTAAACCCGATAAATACTGGTTTTAACCTCCTTGTTACTTAACACCTAGTTTTCTTTTTTTGTGTCTGTTCTTAATTTCATCTTATTATTGTTAGAGCTAAGTGCTCCGGGCAGGGGACAGTCTTGTTGTTTTAGGCACAGGACGTATTATGCAAAACTGCCAATCTTCAGAGGCAAAACAAAGAAACTGCTATCCCCTCTGCCTTACAGGGAACTGAGGCACTGAAAAATACAGCGACTTGTTCCGGGGGCCACGGAAATCTGGGCTTGATTGAGTATATGAAAGGGGCGCGTGTTTCTATATCATGGGACGCCTGTGACAGAAAGATGCTGGCATTGAAAGGGAAGTCTGTCCATCTAATGTTTCCAAATTTATGACAGAGATGAGAAGAGAACTCAAATCCCCCAGTCACAGGCCCAGAAGAAATCTTCCCTTAATCTCAAGTGCCACTCTCACACTCCCACATGAAGGCTGTTGGCTGCAGAGATGCATGACCTACGATCTGCAACCACAGCAGCAGCACTTCTGGTATTTACTTCCCATAAACGTAGATTTCACCTTTACCTTTGTTGTTTAAAAAAGGAGTAATCTAACTAAGAAAAAAAACAACTAACGATAAACAAATGAGGAGAGAAAAGCATTTCATCCTTGTGGTTTAAAGAAAATATCAGGATTTCACACATGGAAACACTCAATTATAAAAAACAAAACAAAAGAAGACAAGCAACACTAAGCAAGTTTTCATAGGTAAAAGAGAGCACTTTCTGCCACAGGGAACTCCATGAAACAGCTGAAAAGGCACAATCCAGCATATTTCAGAAGGCACAACAATAGTAATACACTCCCTTTATTTATCTGCATAGATTATTTCGCATTCTTCCCTATATTCTCTTTGCTGGGTCTTAGCTACCTATTTTCTCTACTCCTTTTCCACTTTCATCAGGTGATTATGAGTATCTTTATGTGCATAAGCAGTTTACTATGTGTAGAAAATCCTAGGACTTTACAAAGCATAAATGCTCTTGCACAGGCAGCAAAACCAAGGAGGCACGTTTTAAAAATTATTTGATGATTTTTAGCTCCTTACATACACTTTACAAGTTCACTTCGGCATATTTTTCATAACTCAAAATGTTTTCTGCAAACAATTCTTAATGTATCACTTTGTCATGAGCATTTTGGTGTAGGTTTGCAATTCTAGACATTTGGACCAGGTACACAGAAGTTTCTTTGCCCTTGATTGCATTAATCTATCCCTTGGTTTCAAACTTTTAGAGCAAATGCGTTGTCATATTGGATTGACTGGATTTGCAATTTGATTTCCATTAGCATTTGCTGAAGTTTATTTTTCCAATAAACATTCCTATTACAAACAATTTCCTCAGATATTTACCAGCAACTAAAGGGGAGAAAACACAGTCACTTCTTTTGACTTGTTTATAAATTCAAGAGGATATGCATTAACCTTCTTCCTTTCTATTTCTGTCCCCTATCCTACAAGTTTTGGTTTAAATTCTTCCTCTGTATTATAAAAAAAAAAAAAAATGCCAGTAGCTCATAACAAAGGTTTATTAGTAGAAGATACTGCTGAAGTGAAATAAAATTGTCAAACTTATCCTTCAGAAAATTAGCCTTTTTCTTCTTCTTTTTTAAGTAAGAGAAAAAGAAGGGCAGCGAACAACTGAGATTTATTTTTTCTTTGGAAATAGAAAAGTCCCTGAAAAATAACTGGCTCAGAAATACATGGAGAAGAACTGATAGGAACTGAGTTCAGGTGTATCTGGCTTCAGCCTCTTCCAGCCTCAGGTTTCCCGGTCACATCTCACCGTACGGCACAAGCTGTCACCTTTCAATACCCCTGAGCACCACGGGAAATCAGTCTAAATGACTGCTCACTAACCAGTCCAGAGTGAATGGTTCACACAGAGGGATAAATGCAGTGGTAATATTACTAGTTGCTAAAGAAGTCAAATTTGGTCCAGAGCAGAAAGCTTGATTCCAGTTTGCACGCTATTTGCTCCCTTCAGATGAGCTCAAATGGCCTGATTTCCAGCACAGCTGCCTGGGTGAAGGAGCACAACCATACTAATTGTATCATTTTGCTAAATCTTGAGGTGATAAAGAAGACAGACATTCAGCTGTCACAGGAAATGACCCTGAAACTAAGTGAAATGTTCCACTAAGAAGCAAATACACCTTTGTTAAAAAGTGCTGCAAATGCACGGCAGAAAATGTTACTCACAGCTGTTATCAAGGAGCGTGAGTGTGGTGCTCCCCTAGAGACAGTGGAAATGAAGCAACTCAGAAATCGTTTTCAAGAGGATTTGGGACACTGCGTAAATCAGTCCTAATTCATAAGAACAAAGCCCGATGGAGAAATTGGAATGAAAGAAAAAATAATCCACTTAATGTCAGACCAAAGGTAAAATTCTATTTCAAAGTGGCAAAGGTGCATGGGAAACACCTCACGAGGACAACAGTTATGGACTTACAGGCCCAAAGGAGACTGGAGGGTGTGCATAGAGAAGGCTGTCTCTGGGCAAGCCAGCAACGCCCTCCCCAAGTCCTCCAGCTGATGCTCTGAGGGAGGGTGGTTTGCTGTGCAGTTGCTGCTCCCCTGCTTTGAGCAGGTCTTGCCCCCTGTGCTGGAGGCAGGAGCTGCCATGCACCCACCTGATGCTTTCACCAAACCCTCTCCTGGAGCAGAGTTAGGGATTTTGTGCTGCACTCTGGCACAGATTGGTGGGGCAAAGGATCCCTGGGCTCCTGGAAAAATTTGGTAGATTTAGAAGGCTATACAGGAGGGCTGGTTGAGGAAACAGTTAATACAGTAGGGTTTGGCATTTGACAGGGAATGCTTATGTTTAACCATTCATAACTAAATCACATCAGTTTAAGTGGATTCCATGTATTTCTGACTCTCACATTAATCTCTATACAGAGAGAGTGTCTAAATATTTGTCTCTTTCAGTTCCGATATTGTAATTCTCTACCAAAACTGAGGGGAATCCCTTGGTTAGTTTTTTTCCCCTCCCTCTTCTTATTTTTCCTACCTTCTTTTCTTTATTTTCTCATAGAAGAAAGTGGTGAAAAGCTCTGGATGATCATTTAAGGAAACAGGGATTTAATAAACCCAGTGTTTGGGTACATCACAGCTTTTATGTTGGTGCTGAACTCCACATACATTAAATCCACATCATCTATCAATCTTACAGTTGTGTGTCACTTACGAAAATCTACTGAGTATTGTTTTCATCTCGCCTTACAACAAGCAGCAAAGCCTCATGAATACTGAAGAGCATTGTAAATACTGCACATCTTTTATTTTTAAAGGTCTAGACAGTTCGGAATGGCAAGATTTCTTTGTTGAAAATTGCAGCTTAAAGCAATAATTCCCAGATTCCTCCTCCTCTACTTTTTTCCGTTCTGTGTGCAAACAAGCAGAAGCATTGCTCTGTATCATTACTAACACCTACAGTGGTGCTGCTGCTGCAGCTTCACCATACTAGTGCTCTGCCTGTCTGGCCATTAATCCAGCCCGATGTTGGTTCAAGTGTGATATTATTATTCAAATTCCATCCCACTAGGAAGCAACCAGCTCTGAGATGTATCTATTCATTTCCACTGCTTTATTGAAATCTGACAACCTGCTTTTTCTACATTTTTGAATACTGCAACTTTATGACCACACACTGCCATCACCCTGCTCTTATTTGCCTCAATAGCCCTCAGCAGTGGATCTGCCATGGGCTGAATTTAATAGAACAATATTTTACTGTTAGACAGCACCTTTCATGTTGAAGAATAAAGCCTCATTGAAATTCAGTCATCTTTGGGGCCCAGAGAGGCAAAGCTTCGTGAACAGGGACGTTTTTGCCAGGCTGTGTTTGTGAAGAGTGCAAAGTGACCTTTCAGGCACACACAAACCAACAGCAGGTCTGAGGCCGTATCCAAAACATTATGACCGTCTACTCTCTGATCCAAAATCTGGGGTAGGAAATGGGTAGCCAGGTCTCCTGAGATGATGTTATGCTGACAGATTACAAGCATGGCCTATTCGTGTTAGGCTGCGTTGCACAGTCAGAAATATCCCTGTTGCGATACTTTTACATCCACAGCTCCAGGCGAAGCCAGGAACAGCAAAGAGGAACGATCAAAGAGAGGTGCAAGAGTTGACTAAACCTTCTCAAACAGCTGCAGAAGCCTGGATTTGGCTTGAATCACCAGGCGCGTGAGGGACGGGGGTGGTTCGGTGTGGTTCTTACTTTACAGAGACCGGTATCTTCTGCATAGCTTTGACATTTCATTGGTTTCTTTTCTATCTGCTTGCTATCTTTGTTGTCATGTCAGTCCTACAAATACACGTTTTCCAGACACCAACTTTTTCTGCAGCATATACAGCTTATCACAAGCTTAGAGCTAACAGGAATCTCGCAGAAAACAAGGGTTTTGTGGACCTAAGTGTTACTTCATAGGACTAAGAACTGCAGAACTGACTTCTAACCTTTCTGTTTGTTTCTATTTCCATGCCAGGAAAGGTAACTTCTTTCCTCCTACAGGCACAAAAGCAAAGCTTCCTTGTCATCATGCTGTGAATTGCACTGAAGTCTGAGCTATTTAGGTTGTTGAGCAGCCTTTTGTGATTTCTGTAAAAGAACTGGTGGAATCAATCTGCTGCTACTTGTCCAGGCAATTCAACTTCAGTGATAGGATTAAGAGCTACCATTTCAATATACTGGAGGCAGGAACAGTAAGTAGTCTGAACTCTCACTCACAGATTATCAAGTTAAGGAAGGGTATGTACCTGAAGGCTCAAGAGCCAACCTGTTAAAACACTTTGTGACTGATTTAGAAGCAATGCAGAGAAGTGCTCCAAAACTGCATTAAAGACTCCTCTGTACAAGCAGGCTGTGCATGAGTATGAAGTTATTGTGGCTAAATTGTCAAACCAGTGCAAGAGAATTTCAGTACGTTACTGATTCCTCCACCTACCTCTGCTTATAAACATTGGCTTGGGACAGGCTTCAGTGCAGTTTGAGACACACCTTGGTGTTGCATTGGGCTAAACTCAAATTATAAATTGAACCTGCCTGACTCAAAGGAATCAGGGTGTGAAATATCCACAGGTGTCATCTGAGTGTTCTGAACCCAAAATTCACTAGAAGATGTTCTGCAAAGACGTTACATGTGCCTGTTACTGAGAAAAGGGCCGCTTACCATTTCCAGACTCGTGGTGATTCCAATGAAATGGGACTGAGATGCAAAGCAACCCTCCCTCTTGAGTTCGACAAACAGATGTGATTTCATGAAAGCAATACCAAAACCTTGAGAAATGTAAGTGATGCAGAGGAAAAGAATGCAAAGAGAGTGTGCCACCTCCCTCCCTCCGCAATCCTGGGACTCCCAGGCACTGGCCCGATTTTCAGAGGCTGGGGTGGGGCTGTTCGCTGCATCTGAAAAGCAGACCTTTTATTTAGATCTGCAAAAAATCTGCAAGTTTGTTGGTTCATCAAAGAATTCTAATCCACCTATTGTCTTCTGATCTTTCTCGTAAGATCCTTCCATATGAATGGAATTGCTTTTAAAAGCTCCATCCCTCCCCACCCCCAGCATTTCCTGTCCTCTCACCTTAAAAAAAACCCAACTCTGAGAACTTTTCGACCCAAGCAGCCATGTGGAGCCAGAATTGTTCCAGTTTTACACGGGGCCTTTGCTCACATCCTGTCGGGTGTTAAAAATCCCTCAGCTGCTTTGCTAGGACCACCCGGCTAGTTCTGAACCACATCTGACAAAATGATACTGTTCACTTCCAGAACCCATCACACAGTTATTCTTGGATAAAAGGTAAAGCAAATAGCAGCCAACTGCTCACTGCTGCAGAAACAAAGACCATCTAGCCATTTATCAAAGCTTCAGACAACCAGCTTGCTTTAAGCTCAGCCACCTCTCCCATTACAGCTTTAAACGATAACACGCTATAATATCAGAAATGACAAATGGAACCAGGGGGCTAACCTATACACAATCAATACCTGCTCTGAAATAAGAACCATCTTTAAAGTATTGACAAAGGGAGCAGGAATACATATAAAACTGCAATTTTTTCTTGAATTGTTTGGTATGGCCACTGTCAACATTCATTTGTCCATGACATTCTTTTTTTTTTTTTTCATGAGAGCAGCAAAAACCCCGGGGTGTGCAACTATTGTCAAGCCATTATAGTCACCCTATGTCTACTGTTTATTGGAGGGTAAGAGGAAACAGCCGATTGAAGTGACTTCAGCAGAGTCTTCCAATGCAGATTAGAAACCGTTTCCCTTCGTTCTAAGCAATTCTGCTTTCTCTTTTAGACTGAAATGTATAAGGAAAATTTAAGATGTCATCAGCTTCATTCATTTTGATGCTGTTCCTTCAGCTTGGATCAGGAGAGCTTTGTTTAAAATACATCCATTAACCCTCTACAAGAGGAGAATATAAATTCTGTGTTTAGGTCATAAAGTTAAGGACTTTCCTCTGAAGGACTGATGGAAGAAGCTCCTTATAGGCCAGGTACTTCCTCCTCTTGAGTTTAATAATACTACTTTCTACTCTTATAGCATCTTAATTTGTTCTCCACATTTCAGATACTCTATGAAGAATTAATAACAATCCAAAGTGCTCTGCAAATGTTCATATTCCCTTACAGATGGGGAAACTGAGACCGAGGCAAGGTCATTGAGGGCACTGAAACAGCCGGCCACAGAAACTTGGTCTCCTGAGCCATTGTTTGAAGCACAGGTTACTCTTCCTCTCCCACACCATGTGGTCAGAAAATAGTCAGAAGTGATGAAATAGCAAGTTTGCAGATGACACTAAGCTGGGTGGAAGTGTCGATGTGCTGGAGGGTCAGGAGGCTCCAAAGGGATCTGAACAGGCTGGACTGCTGGGCAGAGTCCAATGGCAGGAGGTTTAACAAGGCCAAATGCCGGGTCCTGCACTTGGGACACAACAACCCTGTGCAGCTACAGACTAGGAGAAGTCTGGCTAGAAAGCTGCCTGGAGGAGAAGGACCTGGGGGTGTTGGTTGACAGCGACTGAACATGAGCCAGCAGTGGCCCAGGTGGCCAAGAAGGCCAATGGCATCTTGGCTTGGAGCAGAAACAGCGTGACCAGCAGGTCCAGGGAGGTTCTTCTCCCCCTGTACTCAGCACTGGTGAGACCGCACCTCGAATCCTGTGTTCAGTTCTGGGCCCCTCACCACAAGAAGGATGTTGTGGCTCTGGAGCGAGTCCAGAGAAGAGCAACGAAGCTGGGGAAGGGGCTGGAGAACAGGCCTGATGAGGAGCGGCTGAGAGAGCTGGGGGTGTTCAGCCTGGAGAAGAGGAGGCTGAGGGGAGACCTCATTGCTCTCTACAACTACCTGAAGGGAGGTTGTGGAGAGGAGGGAGCTGGGCTCTTCTCCCAAGAGACAGGGGACAGGACAAGAGGGAATGGCCTCAAGCTCCGCCAGGAGAGATTTAGACTGGACATTAGGAAAAAAATTTTCACAGAAATGGTCATTGGGCCCTGGCAGAGGCTGCCCAGGGAGGGGGTTGAGTCACCTTCCCTGCAGGGGTTTAAGGGACGGGTGGACGAGGTGCTAAGGGGCATGGGTTAGTGTTTGATGGGAATGGTTGGACTCAATGATCCGGTGGGTCTTTTCCAACCTGGTTATTCTGTGATTCTGTGAAATGAAGGTGACCTGTGAACTACTGTCCCACAGTAGTTATCTCCAGGCTAAGTGTGCAACCAAGATTGTATTAAAGAAGGGACTGGTTCTGGTACCAAGGAAGCACAGAACAACTGGAGTCTTCCAGAGCAGCAGATAGAAGATAATGACTTTTTAGCTCTTCCTAGACATATAAATAGCCATCCTTGTGCTTTGTTTATAGCCTTAGTGAAAAGAAAGCATATAAGGAAATATATGTGCCAGAGAGAGAGGTTTGTAGTTACTAATTGTCTTGAGATCATCATAGGAATGTAAAAGGCCACAGCTGAATGATGGTACATAAGCAAGGGTCCATGTTACATGTTATCACCCTATTTTGAGTGAGAGGCAGCTTGCATGAGCATGACCCTTTGGGTCTTGAACCACGGTAAATACTGATCCAGTGACGAGGGAGTGAGGAAACAGGACACTTCACAATTGTTATGCCTGCTTGAAGACAGCAGGAAAGAGGGAACATATTATGCATTAAATGCAGTGCAGGATTTTCTCTCAAGCATACTGCCAGACTGCACAAAGGTGGGAGAACCTCATGGCTAATGTCACCCCTAGGGCCAGCTCCAGGATGCAGCAGGGCCAGGCATACAATGCCACAGCCTATGCGTGGCCCCAAGACAAGAGAAACCCCAAAGCAGAAGGAAAAGGTTTCAAACCTTTGTAATGCAGAGCAAATGGGTTATACAGATGTGCACATCTCCAGTGGAAGGTACTTCTGTTGCATCAACAGGCTCGTGACATAATTTAAAAAATAGCCTAAGAAATAAGTCGCTTCCCTGGAGAATGATCATAAAGCGGCGAAAGGCTGACCGAGAAAACTATTCAAATAGGGGAAACTGAGGCACAAAAGTAGTTTTCCTGTGGTAAGTCTGCCCACAAAATAAATACGCAGTAAACTATCTCCAGAACGGAGTCCAGGCCGTATCCAGCAGTGACTCCAAGATCCCTACACCTCCTTGTACCTGGGCAGGCAGAGCTGTGGTGCTGTGTGGGGAGCTGGAGAACCAAACGCAGCCATGAAGAGGCTCCACCAGCCGAATCACACTCATCCTACCAGACAATATTGACCTTGCTGGGTTGTTTTGTGCCAAACTGCCAGCTGCACCTTACAAAGGGAAAACCTGGGCTAAGTGGCTCCAACATTTTGCTTATCTGTGCTTAGAAACTTCAAAGAAAAAATGATCAGAGAAGAGAAAATGTGAACAATGCAACAAAGGCAACCAGGCAGCTGGACATAAGCCAAGTGTTCATGAAGGATACCCTAAAAAGTGCCATGCATTGCTGAGTGAGTGGAGCACAACTCAGGGGAAACCCTTTTTATAGTAAGATGTTAAAAAGAGTGTAAAAGGAAGAAAGTGAGGTTCTGGGGCTCAGCATTTGAGGAGTTAAGGCACAGGAACAAATGCACAGACCTGCTTTGGGGCTACTCACATACTCCCTGTCATCCTAAAAAGTGGGAACAAGTTTTTAAATAGCTGGCCCTCTTTGATTAGGCCTTTGAAGTTGTTGGGTAGGATACAGTATTTATTATTGGTTGTCTTTAGTGTGTAAATAAGTAAATACACCCACTCTTAATTTGGAAGCAGCATGAAACAGGAGAGAACCTGTTGCATGATTTCAGGAAAAAAACATGCTGCTCTCTCCAATGTTTTACTCTTGCAAGCAGTGCTGGTGGCTGTTTTATTTTGTGAGGATCATTTCCAAAAGATTTGTCTGTGCTGGGATTAGGCTGCTCTCTGCTTCAGTGAATGAGTTGCCTTGGATGAAGAACATGACAAGGGGGGTAGGAGGCACAGGATGCTCTGCACATGTCCCTCCAGCTCCGGGTGTTTCCTTGTGGAAAGACACCAGATGCCAGTGCCAGATCCAAGGCGAGCGTTGTGCTCCGAATCTGGGCACTTCCCAAGTGCTAGTGTGGCCTGGAGAATGTGCTCACAGCAGGGGGAAGGTATTGTGACAACCCAAGTTTAATATTGATTTTAACATTGCTGGACAGATTAGGGCAAAACAGAATAATCTGTTAACCCCAAAATGTGGAGGAGTCAGCAAATCTGCTTGAGTTCTCTATTCAGGACACCCAGCGGCTCAGCTGTCTAATCGATATTTATCTGTGAAGAGGACACTGCATGTCAGGCTGTGAGCTCCCTGCTCCCTGGCACTGTTGGAGTGAGCTCCTCTCCCCATGGCCCTGCAGCCCTGTCAATAGCGAGGGGAACTGATGGAGTGGTTGAGGCTTGGTGGATCGTGATGGTGCCAGGCTGGAAGGGAGGCTTTCCCCAGACCTAAAGGATACCTATCACCCTCCGGAGGGAGGCTGAAAAACAGCTTGGGAACTCCGGGTCTATGAGTCTTTTGCCATAGAAATCAGCCCATTAGGCTGCCTCAGAATCAGGCTCTGAGGATTCCAGGGAGAGGAAAATATCTCTGTACTAAAAAGGTGAATAAAGCAACCACCATTATTCACTACAACAGTTACTGCAATATTGCACAATGCATACTGCAATAAACTTGTTTTCCAGTAACTGGGCTTGTAACAGCAAGTCAGGTTTGTGCTACAGATTATTATAAAGCAGCAAAATTAATAAAAGGTTAGAAGAGATTAAAATAATGCAAGTCATTAAAAAACTCTAAAGAGCGCAACAAGAGTTGAGATGAATATCATATCAGGATTTTGGAGGAAAGTGTGGAAGTAGAAGTAAGAAATTGAAGACAAAGGTAGTTGAAGTGCAGGTAGAGTCTTAGCAGCATTTTTACTAGTGTTTAAACAGGTTAAAAATGAATCAAGGCTTGAATCTGCTGAGGTTCTTTTGAAAGTCCTACTAGGATTTAATCTCAAGATGTGTAATTGTCCTAAAAAATCTGGCCCTGATCATTCAAGGAAATTGAATTATTTTCTAGAATAAGAGTTTCCTTGCAGTCACTCTTAAGTCTCTATGCAGTTATCAAATTAAAATAAAATGAGCAAGGAAAACAAATAAAATGAGAGTATTTGATGAAGCTGCTCTCTCATAAACACTCTTAAAACAAAGACACAAATACAGCCCGAGTTGGTGACTTAGTCTGCTGAACTTTTGGGAATCTGCCCAGACAGCAGAATGCTCACTCAGAGTTCAGGTCAAAATCTTCTGTGGAAAGAAAGTCAGGGGAGGAAAACGTATGACCGACATTTCATTTACTGCTGCTTTATTGCATGTGTTGCTGATCGGAGCAGAAGCTCGTCAAGTACAAAATCCAAGGAACAGATTAGGGGAGAGAAGCAAAAACTTCCTGTCCTTACAATTCACATGCAGAGCCCAATGATTCCTTACCCCAATATGTATCTAGATCCCACCGTCCCAGGATTCATGTATTTTGTTTAAGTTTTTTCTGCCAAGGAATGGAGGATCTCAAGGGAAAGGTGAGTTGACTACTGTAATGATCTTGGGTGGTGATATCCAGTAAATAAAACAGGCCAAGAGCCACTCTGCAGTGCAGCAGAACAAACCTCTCCTCCCTCCCAAACAGCACGGCCACATCCTTATCACTTCCCAGCTTGCAGTGCACCCCATCTCTGCCCTGACATTGCCCTCGCACAGTTCCACAAAGCCGAGGAGACACGGACACACCTCATTGCCCATTTGGATGCAATATTTAGCCCTTAAAACAAACACAGCACAAAGTAATGCCCTGACTGTCCCCAGACTCCAGTGGGTAAAGCAGATGTGCCTATGAAATGGGTCTGTGAGCTCATTGCAGAAGATACTTGATAGCAAAGGAGGCCTCGGCACCATGTGATGAGGCAGTTGCTAAGGTAACTACTTTTTTTCCTTTTAAAGAAAAGCCAAGTAAACAAGCATGTAAATAGACTTAAGAGCCACATAAATTGTTGGTGAACCTATTCTGGTTACCTTGACAATAAAGTATCACTCTTCCAGGATTTAAACTTTCGTTGGCATGTAAAGAATATAATATGCTGTGATCTCAGGCAGTTACAATTGGATCATCTAAGTTTTAGGTCTATCTTCTCTCTTTTTACAGGACCTCCTTGCAGGGTGGGAGGCATCCCATGCAGCTAAGGCACGTGGTACGCCAAGTTCAACATCACTCTTGCCAGGCAGGCTACTCGGGGAGGCAGTGACTTGCGCACATAGGCATTAAAAAAGGAGAGGATGGAGCATCTGTCCCCCCACTGCCCATTGAGAACATCTTTATTAATTAGAATAATGGTAGTTCAGTTGCAATGATTAACGTGAACCAAATTTTGAAAGCGTTGCCTTCCTTCCAGGTAAAGAAACTGATACGGATAGAATACAAATTTGGTGTTTAAAAGGACAGTGCTGTTAAGAGTGTCCCTTAACCTTAGCTTTGATCACAGTCTCATGGAAAGCAGGTCCATACAGAACTAGCTGTACCTAAGGCATTTCCACTGCCACAAAATGTGTGGCCCAAGCCAGCTCCAGTCACCCCAGCAAAGCAATTTGCTGCCAGCTAGGCAGCTGCAGTTCTGTTTTGGCGCTCTGCCCTGTACCAGCAGCAGAGTGCTGCCCGCGAGCATGTGAGATTGCACCGGAGGAAGGCACGGAGACTTGCTCTTTTTGCTTGTCAAGCACAAAATTCCCAAAATAAGCTAATCACTGGAAACACCACCTCCAGGTGATGCTGCCGTGGGTGTGGGAGGAGCACTGACTCCTTGCCCAGACGAGGCCAGCATCCGATGCCAGCGCAGCGTTCCCAACACACTAAGGTTTTCTCTTTTTTTTCCTGGTGCTCCCAGAGCATAGCCAGTATGATTCAAACCTTCCCAATGAAAGACCCTGTCTGCCTGCATGTGGCCTCTCTTGGCAGTTCACGTAGCACAAAGCACTGGAGAAGGCAACCTGGCTTTTTACCCCAAGCCTTTTCGTTTCGCCTGATATCGTGACTGCAGTGGTTGCTGCCGCAGTAACAGAGCCCCCAGTGCCTGAGCAGGAGTGGGATCTGGAGCTGCTACAAATGACATCAGGCAGCATAACTATTTCATCCCTGCCAGTCCTCAGCAGGGGTCACAGCTGACAGCAGACTTAATAAAATTGGCTGGGATTGGGTGACTACAATGAAACATCTCCACTGAAAAAAAAAAAAAAGGCAAGATTGAGGCTCATTCAAGATCTTTCTCCTCACATAGTTAAGGGAGAGCTTCACTACAATTGACAGCTAATTCAGTACACATCTCATAATATATTATCTCCCCAGCTATATGACAAGTCTAGTGAGCAAGATGCAAATGAACACTTAGGCAGGTAAGTTCTTAATGTCACTTTAAGACTCAGCACAGCATCACTGTCTTCTCCATCCACCTGATGGGTTACGTAGTGATGGAGCAGTTGTGGGAAGGTGAGAGCAGGATGGCAGAGGAAATGGAAGGTAAAAGAGGTTAATTTATGGAAAGTATCTAGGTGACCCAGTAAGCAGGACATGTCATGCACAGCTTTAAAAGTACAACCGTAATTTATTTGGAATTTGATTTTTTTCAATAGATAGTCGATGAGGGTTATTAGGAGTCATGTCATTGTTTTGATCTCATCACAAAATGAACTGCAGCACCCTGAACTGAGGGAGGAACTTGTAGTGTTGGCATCTATAACAAGGGCCCCCAGATCAGAGGCAAAGATCTGGCTGGAGTGGGGGCCAATGCCTGGAAGCAACATGTGATTAATGGGTGGGTTCCAGTGGCATTTCCTGGCAGGGTGTCTGTCACTGGGATTCCTGGGAGGGTAAAGTTTTGGAGGCCTTTGAGGATCAATTAGAAGAAAAAACAATCAGAGGATTTTATCCCTTCAGAACTATATGTGATTTGGTGGGGGGAGGGTGTGGAATCACAGGAATCAAGAGTGGACTCAGATCTGGGTGGAATTCTCACGAGCAATCCTCATCACTGAATGAACCTGATCTATTTTTCATTTTTACTTTTTAAGCAATTAGTTACATCACTCAAAAAATCTGTGTAGACAGCCTTGCCTCACTGAAAAATAGATATTTTCCTGTTTAGTTTAACTTGACCCTGTTTTTAAATGCTTAAACCCTTCCAAAAGAGTGTCCATGCAGCTACAACAGGCAGTGATAGTTTAAAATTAAAACCTTTCAGCTGTATCCTCTATCTTCATCTCACTCTCCAGAGAAGCAACTAGTTTATCGGAACATAATAATTCCAAATTTTCCTAACTTAACCATTTTGTTCTGTACTCGTGTCTGAGAAAATATGTCACAGTTTCTTATTATTTTTAATGAACTGCTCACAAATTTAAAATGAGAATATCTTTTGCAAAGGTAATAGGATGGTTCAGGATATCTTTAATCAGTTTTTAATTACAGGACCCTATGACTCAAACCCATTAGTACCTGCCCAGCTCCCTCCTCTAGGCTCACATCAGCAAGGTGCTACTGACACCTACGCCAGCCAGCCCAGGGAAGATTTCAAGGCATTTTCTTATTCCAAATACCAGTATTCGAATACTGCTTGCAAAAACCAGTAGGAAGCCAGGCCAAGAAGTCAGTATTGTGGACAGGCTCCACACTGATGCAGGCGGCTTTGCAAGCTTATTGACACAGCAACACTGCCTGCTCACCATTCGGAAGATATTTGATAATTTTTCATCAATTCTTGGCTTTTAAGGTCATGAGATTCTCTACGAGTTTCAGGTGTCATGTGTAACAGGTTATTTTTCTGGCCACCATGGTTGCAGGTTCATATGAAAAAAATGGAAAGCACTAGAAATACCTTTTTTTTTAATGGTATGGTTTTAATTTTATCATTTCTAAGAAATCAGATTCACGATTCTCTGCCTTCTATTCTGGAGAAGCTTTTTCTCTCTGCCTGCTGCCTGTTACACTTGTTGCAAACCCCGATATTAGACTTCAGTCTGCTTGTGCCGACAAGGACACTCATCCTCTTTAGCTGCTTGTGTCTTAAGCGAGCCACCAGCAAGAAAATCAACAGTGGCATTGAGAATCGGCCCCAGTAAATCCTCATTTGTCCAGCAAAAGATGTCTAAGAGTATGTACAGTAACAGCTTATATTTCTGATGAACTTTTTTGGTTCTCTCGTTAATGTAATTTCAGCAGAATATTAAAAATAACTCCATTCGGGCTTGCGTGACACATATAAATTGTGCACAGAGCTCAGAAACAATTAATTTAAAGTAATAATTTGTATAAACATCCTAACAAAATTTTAAAGGGTATTAAACATCCTGTTTTATAAACATAACACTTAATTTGGAAAAAAAAAAACATTTAGAAGGTAACACATTTAGGATAAGTGCACAACACATGAAAATAATAAATGAAATTTTCCCAGTTTAGAAAATGAATGTAATTAATTAACATTTAAATTACATTTTTAATTGCAATCATGCCCTCCCAGGGGACTCATAAGGGACCATAATTGCAATTAAAAGCATGTGGATTAGATAATAAAACAATGCACACTGTCTGAAATGTGCGATTTAAAATGGAAAGCAGACATTGTTATCGGCACATCTAACTTAATTGTAGCCATAAAGCAAATGTGCTGTACAAAATAAAATTCACATACGGGAACATTTAATTCTTGAATCTCTTAAAGGGGACACGCTTGAGAGCACATTTTATGACAGGTTCTGTTTGAAACGGCCCTTTAAGGCTTTAGTATTCAGGGATAGTGCTTTAATGTTTTTGCATTAATAAAAGCATAGCTGAACGTTCCTATTGAAATACACAGAGACATTTAAGTAAGAGATGAAACTGAGTGTCTAAAATTTAAGTTGCAGAAGGCATAATTATATCAGGAACACATTTTTCTTTGTTCTGCATTGTTTTAAGATTGCATTTGCCAGAGGAGAGTTGGAGAGGCTCTACGTTTCCACCGTATGTACTGAACAGAAAGAGGCACCCGATAAATAGGTATTTACCATGCAGATACAAATCTGCTCAACCTTAAGTGCAGTCACCTCTCAGGCCAGTGGACCCTCAACAGAATATTGACATTCTGGTTTTCTTTGGTGCTGCACTACTGCTTTTTGATAAATACTGACGATTAGAGCCTTTAGTGCCACTAATTCTTCATTTTTCACAAACTTTCACTTTATCTCAACACAAACAGAAGAAGTGAGAGGCTCCCCAAATCAAGGAAGATCTCTCCTCATGGGGAAAATGGCCAGAAGTTTGAACCATGTTGTAGGGAAACCACACGATAAGTTAAGACACGGCACCTTTGAAGGGTTGTGTTCACCCAGGGACCTTGCACTATTAGTTGTTATTTTGCAGGGCAGATCCTTAGAAAGTGTAAATCACCAGCACATACATCACCTGAAAGTCTTCCATACTGTTTGTGTGTCAGGAGCCTATCACAAGAACGAAAGACTTTCAGAAAACATTATTGACTGGTCTCATTGCCAAATGAATAACTAGTCGGTGCCCAGATGCTAATTGTGATGAGTGTGTTATAAAGTGGGGAGAGCTCAGATACTGAACATAGAGAAAAGTTTAGAAGCTGATGGAGAAAGAGTTCCAGAACATGATAGAAATTTTCTGCATGGATGCTTCCCTTTGCCATTTACTTTCAATCTTAAAGGGCAATTTCTTTTTTCACCTAACCTAGATAGAGAATATGGCTCTATCTATAAGCTCTTTTAGCAAATTTTGCTAAATCCACAATCCAAAAAGCACTTGGGTAGATGAGGTTTGGATTTAACTCTGATGTGGAAGAACATGTCATTTACATGGAACCAGCTGAAAAGAAAGAAATTCTGAGTCTTTCAGTTCATTAAATTGTGCTGGTCTAATTCCAGTTTGATAAAAAGCGTGCTGGGAAAATAATGATATAATTGTTGATAATATTCACTGTGAGATACATTAGGTTATCTGCTCTAGTTTCACCCTGGTTAAGACCTTGACCTGGGAAGGAACAGAGTTTAATTGGTAACACACAATATGTAACTCTTGCTGTCCAGGGAAAAATTCACCCAGGAGTGAAGTTACTTGGTGTAGGAATATATCTCCGGTACTACTGCTACCTATTAAAACACATTCACAGTCAGAAGAAAATTAAATGCAGGGTCTCTGAGTTATCCAGGTATTATCCTTTTAAAATTATTGGGAAACCTTGAAGCATGATTCTATGATTCTATGATTCCTTCATGTAATTTTTCTCACTAGCTCTGCTATAGTGCTTGGACAGCACTATATATACAGTAGAAAAACCTGCGATTGGTTTTGAACACAACAGTGGTACAATATTTCCTAAAAGTGAAGTGTGAAATGACGCTGAAAGCTAAGCTGAGTATCACACTTGGAGGTAACTTTTGAACTTGAGGGTAATATTTTACTCTGCAATTGCTCGAAGAAATAGATATAATTTGTTACATCTTACTTAACACCCCACTGCCAAGCAAGAGCGTTAATGTCACACCGAGAGTTATCTGAAATGGTGTGCATATGGCACCTTTGTAATTTGGTATTTCGTGCAATAAAGAATTCATTGTCAGGATTTTAACTGTTGTCTATGACATTGGACAATAACGGAGTACGGTGAGATGGCACAAGACAACCATTTAGAATTACAGGAAATAGAGAAAGTAAATACTGTTTTTTTTCTTATTTAAATCCACGTAGGATTTGTCACACACACTAGTTACCCATAAAAATTTAACATTTATTTCTCTTACGGTTGTCTCTGCCATGTAAAGCTTACCTGTATACAAAGCAGGTAATGATGCGCTATTGGATTTGTGATAAGGCAGTATATGATAAGCTAACAGCAGACATCTGTATGCATGTCTCCTTAGCTTAATGACAGCATAATGAAGTCTCATGTTCACTATCTGCAAGGCTAGAGACTTACTTAGACCAGTGTATGGGTTTCAGATGCTGATCCCTTCTTAGCCAGAGAGCTTTAAACTTTGCTGAGCTCATCACTTGTCCAGTTGGACAAAGCACACTCTTAACTGCCTGAAGCAAACAGTTAATCACATTAGCAGACCACTAACGTTAAAATTGGGAAGTGACAAAAAGTAAAGCAACATTTAGATTTGCTGTGTGGAAACACATTCAGATTAAGTTTAATTTGGATAGTCAGAAAATAGAGGCACCTGTCAGTTTCTAGGTAACACAGGGATTTTTTTCTAGCAGCACTTACTACCTTTGGGAAAAAAGCTCCTTTCTGAAGCCAAAAAACCTGACAAGGTGTAACTCATACAATGCATTGTGCTGCATTACGATGGCTTACATTGGTTCATGTCTTGTCATATGACAATATAACATGACACAAAACTGCATGTACATTGCATTGGAGATTTATAAAACAAAGCTTCCTTTGCTCAGAAGTAGAAGGGCTGTATTGTGAACTGCTTGCCTAGAAGGAGCAGCTGTTTCTGAGCCATGCACACATTCTATAAAATATGCACATCCAGCCGTCAACATGAGCACAAACTAATAGGATCGGAGAAGCAGAACTTTTCATTCCAGCAGGATTTCAGAACTGGAACTTTGTAACCCTGCGCTTTGATTTTGTTTTTTAATTAATTGCAGGAACATGGAAAATGCAAAACAGAAACACAGGGTAGAAAAGTAGAGAAAAAAAGAGGTAAAGATAAAAGACAGAAGAAAATTAATTGTTAATTATTTATTAGACGGTTCATTTGCTCACACCTACATTACTGTGCTGGTGTTTTAACCCACTGTGCTCATTCCTCAAGCTTGACCTCAGCCACATCGTTAGTTGATTTCCTTTTCTTTTGTCACTTCTCATTATTTTCATCAGCTTTTTTAGAAAACATGTAAGATAGGAACTGTGTGTAACATGAATAATTCTTAAGGGACGTTCCTTCGTTCTGGCAAACAAACCCACACACACAGCACCCCTGGTATGTGCTTTTGGAAAGAGATAGAGCGTGTTTTGAGGTGCTGTCCTCTGGGGGACAGAAGGTTGTCCTTCCCAAATGGTTTGCAGGGCATTTACAGGAATGTCGTAGCCTTGTTCCTCCACTACGAAACACACTTGTTCCTTCCCAAGAAATTAATCTGCTGCTGGTGAGACCTGAACCTTTACCTACTCAGAGAATAAGCCTCTCTGTATAACATTCACATGCAGAGACATTAGCATTTATTTAATATATCATAACTGTAGCATTAAAGACAACTCTAGCATATCCTGACACCTTCTAAAGCATGGCTTGAAAAATACAATCACTGCAGCCTATGTAACTTCAGAATTTCTCTCTCCAAGTGTTTCAATAACTGGCTGTTTCACTTAAAACTTGTCTTACTTTCTCTTTTTTGGCATAGTGCTTGCAGAAAAGGAGAAGAAAATATGAAAAGGAATTTTTGGAAATTAATTTACTTCCTTTCATCCAGCCTTCTAGGAAAAAAAAAAATTATTTTTCTCTCTTTCCAGCTTAAAACCTCTTGCAGATTTACTGTGACACATTTAACATGCAATAAGTTGCCCACCATGAGACCTCTGGCTCCCAAGACAGCATTTATTTTAGCTACAAAAAGGTGCAAAGCAGCTAGGATTTATATAAATGTAAAATAATTTCAGCAGTCTGACACAGGAAAGGTAGGTCAAATCATGCTTAGTGCTTACGTAATTTTTTTAACTACTGAAATGTAATCGTATTCTGGAGTGGGTGATCTCATCTAGGATCAGCGAAACTATAGCATAGTCATATTAACTATAAAAAGGAAGAAAGCCTATTCCATTTCTCAACATACAGAAGAAAAATAACAAAAAGCTTCTCTTTGATCTCTTTGCCAAATAAAGTACTATTCTAGTATTTGACATATGACAGCAGTGACCCTGAGATATGCCTCCTGTACGTTACCTTTACTTTGTTTAAGCAAAGCCAAAACTGGTAACAGAACTCCATCTTTTACACTTAGCTTCTTTTAAACCATTTTTCACATTTAGTCCCTGATAGAAAAGGAACGTGTCTGTTTCCTACAGGTGATTTATTACGTAGTTTCTAAGCAAAACACTTTTATCTGAAAGTACAGGTCAGACAAAGGAATAATGCAATCGGAGAGACACTTGCAGAAACATTATAAATACTGTACTTTATACAGCAGAAGCCCTGCACTGTCAAAAATGAGTAGCTGCTCACAAGCACTGAGGTTCATTGTCTTTTGACGGAACTGAAATTTTGGTTAAACTAGAAAAGGAAGACCTTTTATGGTTGGGGGAGTGGGTGGGTGGTGACGATATTTTACCTTATTTGAAAAATGTTTGAGTGCCAACAGGCTGCATTAGAGAAGATGCTTTTATTGCCTTGCTGTAAGAATTATATTTTATTTTTGAAGAGGTTCTGTAGAATTACCCTGTGGTGGTTAATAGGAATGGTGGCAAGTCACTCTGCACCTTTCCTTTAGAAAGGTACAACATATCTATTGCTGCTTCTTACACAGCTCTGCCACTGACCTACCAGGTACCCCCAGTTTCGATGCATTTCTTCTCCTAACAAGCCTGGGCAGGTGTGGAAGTCCCATTATTTGTGTTTTACAGAGAGGAATGAAAGACACAGGGAAGGCTGAGTAATATGTCCGCTATCACATATAGAAAGCCTACAGTATTTTACATGCATACAGTATTTTGAAGCGCAAAGCTCGTTTTCTATAATAATCAGGCCATCTTTCCCCTCTGGGTTAAGATGTGCATATACTGAAACACCACCATGAAACCTAAAGGCAGAAACTTAACACAGCACAATGCAAGCAGAAGAGCAAACTCTTACTGAGCATCTGAGGCAAAACTGAGGGAAAGCAAAGGGGAGATGGGGTTGGCGGAGAGCAGCAAGCCTGAGCACCTTCCCAGGTCTCAAGAACAGGAGTGGCAGTTGGAAGAGTGAAAGGAAGAGTGATGACTTCTTGGGCAAACTTGGAGCAGAGTTCAGAGCTTCTCCAAGCCGAACAGGATTGACAGTCATCTGTTTTTCATCAAAATACCTTGATGTTGTTATTGCTTTTGGTTGCAAATCAATAAAGTAGAGTGTAATGACAGTTCAACAGTTTTCCTCCTGGTAAAACAACCAGTGGGGATCTGCATACCTTAAGAAATCAGTTTAAAAGGGGAGGACCATCAAATTCATATTTTACAGGAAAACAAAAGCATAAGCTTTCATCTTGCGTATGGTGTTTGGATACTGTAGTGACAGGTGCCACTGAGCTGATGGATAAAATTTCTGAGCTAAGTCTTTGCTTCTCTTTACAGGCAGGATGGCGAGCAGATGCTGAACAGAACAATGGGCAGTAAGTCCTAGACAAGCATCTGGACAGAAGGGGGCGAGGGTTTTCCTTACAACCACTGGCTGGAAAGGAAATTAGGAAGATGCTGAATGTTTCAATGCTTCAGCAAAGACAAACAAAAATGACTGAAATTCACAAGTGCTAAAGAAATGGCTAGGCAACACTCAATACATTATGACCTTTCCTGCTTTTTCAAAATTGCAATCTCAGAGAAAAAAGGAAAGGAAGGCTACCCTCACCACATGGATGAAAATGTTATTAAAAGCAATGAATTGTTTTTTATTGTTATGTTTAATTCTTTTAAAGCAGAGTTAGCACAGAAGATGTCTCCCTTAGACTGAACATGAGTTAGATATTTGAAAAGAACCAATTTATCTCATTCATTCTTTTACATACTCACTTATATTTATTTATATGCACACTTATTTGAATTGCATTTTTATTTTTTACTGTGTGCAGTAGCTGTTAATGATCATACACAGTCATGAGAATTAAAATAGAGTCCTGCATCTCACTTGAACACCAGAGCAGCGCACACACAGGATGCAGTATATACAAATAACAAAGACCTTGCATAATCACATACTCTATATCCTCTCTTACTGGAATATAAAAGCAAGCCCTAACCTATGACAAAACTTAATACAAATAAGATATGAAATAAATAAAATGCACAATGCTAGGGCTCAATTTGAACTATTCAGACTTCATCAAAACAGACTGGAAAATGTGCGATAGGACAGGGAAAATCTTTGCATATAAATTATGGCTATGAAAGGATTTGCTGCTACATACAAGTGTAAAGATGAAACTTTCCAAAATCTTGTATCAAGCATAAGATATTGTAAATAATAATTTACATTTAAATAGCACCTTCAGTCCTGGAGGATCTTGGAGCATTTTGTGAACCATGAGTGCAATTGTGATGGGTAGATGGTGCAGACAATGTTTCCAGCACTTCTTTGCTTATACATCACAGTATAAGTAAAGTAGCTGTGTGGGGAAAGGAGCTTCTGACCTCTAGGTATACTACATTTATGTTAGCTACCACAGGTACAAGAAGTTGAAGCTAAGAGAGGATAGGCATAGATAAAAAGTGGCTGGAATATACAAATAAATGATGTATAAGCAACAGCTGATGGCAGTATCAGCCTAAGACCAGACCCCCAGATCAGGGATCCTTATGTGTATTTGCATATGTGCATATGATTCAGTTTCCTAAATGGATTCAAATTGTTTGAACTTCATTGATAATTTATAATAAATCAGCAAAGATTAATCAGTCCTTACTCAAACAAAAGCTCATTATCCTCAAAAGTGTGTTTTTATCTCCACTTATGGGAGAAAATCTTTCTCCACCTTTTGACTTCAAACTTGAAAAAGCACCAGAAAGCTGAGACAAGTAAAATTGTAAATAATATTCTTACACTTATGAACTCCATTTTATTTGACAAGTCTAGCCCTCCTGCCCAAGGAGAAGGCAGTTTTCTGATTTTAACAGTAGACAAATACCACAAAGGGAGTAGCTGCCCATAAATTAGGCCTGTCCCAGAATTAGGAACAGGACCTCTGCAGAGTCTCAGACCCGCACAGTAGCATTTCCATGGGTTCCTCTACTATTGTCCTAGTTTCCCCTAAATCCTGACCAACACAACAGTTAGCAGGCAGAGCTGATCCATCTCAGTCCAGCGACTTTGATTAAAAGCAGGCTTCAGAATTAAATAGGATACATGTAAACAAGGAAAATAGTAGAAGTGTTTACAGACTGTGATGCAGAAGGTTTGTCAGTGTCAGCTAATGCCACCGAGGAGCTCAACAGAAGAACGTGGATGGACTGTGGTGAGGCTGATCTCCGTGACAGCTGGCTGGGTCTGTCTGGACCTCAGTGCGAAGGTGCTGAGGCTGTGTGTGGGTGTGTTGATGTGAGAGAGCATGTGCACAAGAGGACATAAGCTTTATAAACTCTCCTCCAACCATACTGATACCGTCCAAAGCTTCATACGACTGCTGGAAGGAGACCAAATGCGTCACTAAAACAATTATAAAGACCAGTCAATAAAAGAGGAAGCTATATCATTTTCCAAGTATCAAAATGATTAGTTTAGGTGTATTTTGCAGTGTGTAAAGATGAAGAATAAAGAAACAATGTGCTGCAACAAAATAGAAAAGAAGTACCGATGCTGTTCTCAAAATTTTGACAATGCAATTTATCTTCTGCCGAACCAGTGCCCCATTCTATATTGTACATCATGAAGCACATAGGAGCTCCTGGATATAGATAGTTTACTTCAATGACCTCAATGTATTTATGAACAATCTAGGAATAACTCATTGTTACAATTAAAGAGTAAGAGGAATGTACAGTTAAAACGGACACTGAAATTCCTTGTAGGAAGAAATCGGCTCTTTCACAATGGAATGCTAGCATTTTTCCTGATAAGAACAGATTATAAACTAGGAAATGATAGCAGCAAACCATCCCTTATGTTTATATTTTAGGAATATAACCTTGAGGGTTTAGCGTGCAGGTTGAAACAAATTACTCTGATCACCAATATCAAGGTGTCAAGCTGAAATATTATGTGTCAATCATTCTATGACAAAGATAAAAGTGAACAAGATGCATTTCATAGTTATACAGAGAGGGAACATGGATTATATATTCAGTGTCTTTTTTTCCCAATATACCTATCAGCATTTGTAAGTTGTTTTCGCAAAGAACTTGAAATATAATCATTTCAAGATAAATAACAGAGAGGTGCTAAACAATGATGGAAGTCTCCTTAACTGCAGATTCTTCTCAAAAACCTTGAGTCAAGCCAATACCAACAGACTTTATGAAACTGTGAATTGCATCTCCTCTGAGAATGCCCCACTACGCAGACAAATCAATTGACTTGACCTTTACATCTGCCCTACAGAGTATAAGCAACAAGAGAGAATGAGAGCGTGAGGGAACAAGAGCGTGACCGAGAGAGGAATATCATCTCAGATACCCTCTCTTAGAGAGGGGACGAGTCTTGGAAAGAGTTTCCTAGACACACAGGACACAAACTGGCTTTATGCTGAACTCTGATTTCCTTGTGCCTTAGTTATGCTGTTATGGAACGTGTCTAGCTCTTGGGGGACTAAGTGAGGCCCATATGTGAACCTCTGTGGGCTTAGGAAGGATGTACCGGCCAAAGCTTCAGCTGCTGGCAGCTCTAGGCATGCACAGCAGCACAACTTCCCTTCTTCTCCCTCATCTTTGGGCTTAGGCTCCTAAAGTCCATGTCAGCTGCACATTCGGTATCTAAGAGCTTTCTTGGATCTCACCCATTGGACCAGACCCTCAGCTGGTTTCCCTGCTCCTTGAACTCTTGCCAAAGGTTTAACCTAACTGTAAGCCCAAGTGTGCCGGCTAGCTTAGAAAGAAAGAATCAAGATATATGATCACTGCTCCCAGAAATAAAAAAAAAAATATTTACAGAATTGTACAAACATCCTATTCTCATTAACTCCTCTGCAGCTTTTCTGAACATCCATTCCAAATATAACTGTACAGTATATACTATGGAAGAAAAAATGTAAATACATGCACAAAGTTTTATTTAATCTCTGGAGAAAAAAAAAAGCATATATTGATGGACTCCCCTCTTTCTCCGCTACAGTTTAAATCATTTTCTCTAGCTGACAGAAATTAAATAAAGACCAGACACCAGAAGACTATCACAAGTTATAGTATAATTCCTCCTAAATTATAAAGAATCAGCCTTGGAAAACTGCATTCACCACCAGCTCAAAAGAAGGCATATATGAGAGACCCTGTAGCACATTTGGATGCAACTATTTAATAGAGATCCCAAATTGTACTGATTTTTTTTTTAACTGATAATTTTATTGATCCAAGTAGTCCAGAATCTTACCAATAAAATAAGATTTCTATAGCCTCAGTTTGTGTAATTCTTGGCTGTCCAGCTGTTGCTGAGGAATCTGCTGTGAACCAAACATCCTCTGCATTACCAACATATTACTGGCCAAATAGAAAAACAAGCGATTCCAAACATGGAATATATACCTGCAGGATGTATAGATATTAGGCTCAGGTTTGTTCAGACAAGGTTGGGTACGCATTTTATTTACAAAGCCTCTAACTAGAGGATAACTGTTGACATTCTAAATAAATCTCCAGGTACCTCTAGAAGGACGCTGGCAGAGACATTCTTTTCTACACAGAAAATTCAACAAAACCAGCAGATTTTAAAAGCTAACCAGGTTATGATGAGACACAAAACCCCATCTCTGATCAAACTGCTATGAGGGCAGCACTGGTTCAGAGAGATACCTTTGACTTGCAAGTCAGGGTATGGAAATAGTACCTACATAACCGCATTGCCCCACTGTGCCCTTCCGAAAGGCATACGCACACTAGAATGGATTTCCCAAGGGTTTTTGGAAGAGTCTGGAGCTGAGCCAGGCTTCGACTGTGACACAGCCTGGTGACGATGGTCAGTGATCTGCTGAGGCTGACTGAGGTGGAACAGTTCAAACTCCACAAACTTCTTCAGTCTGGAGTTGAATCACCTTTTCATTTCAGTCCCTCTCTCCTTTCTTTCCCCAAGAGAAAATTATACCTTGGTCCTGTTTAATTCCCCTTTTGCCTAATGAAACCTTCACTATGGACGTTGGTCAACATTTTGTGATCCCTAACTGTCCTTACACATTCAAAGCAAAACTAGTGGTAGGATTGGCTGAGTACATACTACAGTGTTCAGTCTCAAAAAATAGCTGTGCTGAAATGAAGTATTTAACCAGACCTCATTATTATAACCACTTGGCCAGAAGGCAAAATCTTATCTCTGTGAACAGCAATTCCTTTTTCAAAGCAAAACCACAGTGGTAATAATTTAACTTTTTTCTTTTTGAACTGAAAGTTTTGGACACAAACTTTACGTGAATATTCTAAAATATGAAGCTGATCTCTGTTGTCACCTGTAGTTTCCCCTGAGATGTATGTGTCTGTGGCATGTCATCCATTTTTCTTATCTTCCAATGGAGCCACAAGAAATCTTTCCAGGTAAGCTTTCAACTATGGACAAACCTGAGTGTTACAGAAGTAGTACAGGTGTAGTCTGCTGAGAATGACAGGGACAGCCTCTGTCACCCCACAGAAAGAAATGTCAACAGAACCATATACATGACTTTGAGGCCTGATTTTATATTCTGCTTCCTTCATGTAGCTGCTGAAAATAGGGATATCTGTTTTGCACCAGGGATGTGACATTTAAAGCATTTTTGACCCAATCTCCTTCACATAGGAAAGCACATGTAACTACGGTCCAGCATTTCAAAATAAAATGTCAAGCAGAAATTATTTGCTTTAACTTAGTAAAAATGTTTTAAAATCTTTACATAAATATGTTTATTTGTGTGTGTGTAGCTATACATAGGTATATGCATACTCGTGCACACATTCTGTGCAATTCCAGTGTCAGAAGAGAATGATACTGAGTTTGGTGATTATAAGAATATAATGGCACTGGGAATAGTGTACGAACAGACATATATGGGAACACATGTAACAATTTTATCATCCAATTGAACAGTATTATCATTTACACTTACATATGTTACGTCATTAGGTCTCCATTTGATTGTTTGGATCTCAGTGATTTCAGAGGAAGCTCTCCATTGACACAAATATTGCCATTAATCAATACATACATATGTAAATACATGCAACCACTATAAATTAATTAAACTATTAAGCATAAGGCAGAATGGTTGATTTTCCTAACCATAGTAATTATCTTTGTATTGCAGCTGCAGGAAGAAACATGGGATAAGCACAGGACATCCTATGCAAAAGGTGATGCGTTCATGGTATTACAAGACGCCTCCTACCTTAAAAAGCTGAAAAGCTGAATAAGAGATACTAAAGGGCAGCAACAAACATGAAGAAATCAGATGACCCTCCGAAGGTCACTCCCAGAGCCCATGGCACAGCTGGGAACTGAACAGACTTCCCTAGGAGGACCTCGGTTATAAGATGGATCCCACACAGCTGGATTCTCCTTGTCTTTACATGGACATGTTTGGTGACAGAAGAGTGGGAGTTGATTTCCCCCTTTCCTTACATACCCTGTGAAAAAGACACTGAAAATTTCTCTATCTGCTTTGGTTTTTCTTTTCTTCTATATTGTCTTTCCCAAAGGCCTGCAGGAAAAAACATCATTCTAAAGAGAGCCTAGAGGAGAAAGTTCCTGCCCTGAGTCATCTCTCTAAACCAGATCATACTGCACTCACGTATTTGACGTTGAATCCCTTGATTATTAATACAGCCAGATTTGTCTACTTAGTTGGCCCTCAGTTTTGTAACTCGCTGAGCCTCACGCTGGGATTTCATACAGCCACAGATTCTCACAGAAGAAAGGACTGAAATTTCTTATTCCAGCAGGCTAAGCAGCGTTGCCCTTTAACACATGTGACCAAGTTCTGTGCAATACCCTTGCAATCCCCAGCCTCTCTGCATTATACAATTTATTAAGTTGGCTCTCTGATTCAGCTCCTGCAGAAAGAAGCCTGCTACGCAGTGTGTGGGACCAGCACACACGCTTAACCTAAGAAGATCACAAAAAAGGTAGAGAAAAAGGAATACTATTTTCTCTCTCTCTGTTTCGTTTTGTTGTTAAAACATTTGTTTTATATCTCTTGCAATCCCCCTCTCCCTGCCCCAATAAACACACAGTCTTATTTTATTTTTGGTTTCATGTACCTCAAGTAGGAGGATGACAATTTGCTCTAATAGGCAGCGTGAGAAGCATTCTTTACCATAAGAAAAAAAATTCAGCTCAAATCCCCAAACAGAGCCTGCCTAGGTGGTGCTGAAATAAAGATATTATGCTGCTTTTCCTGAATGTCCTTATGCAAACAGGACGTTGTAAATGTCTCTTTTTTGAAAAAGGGCCTTGTATCAGGTCGTAGTTCTGCCCTTTGATTTATTAGGAGCTTCAGCTGCAGACCAAATAGATTTTCCTGTCTCTCCTAGCTCCTTTTCCAGTCTTAAGTCATTGTGCTTTAAGACACGCTCCTTAAAGTACAAACTCTGTTACAGTGCCCTAAATAATATGTGATGCGAATAAGTACTGTTAAAGGAGTTTCCTGTTTTGGTTTCCTTATTGGCACTCCAAGCCGAGCTGAAATCTCCAAAGGCCTTACTTAGTATGCAGATATTGAAACTAAACCAAAAAGATTCCTGCATTTGTTGTGCTGTAGCTTTAAATGCCCCTGGCAGAAACTTCATTTCTCTCCCTTTCTCCCTTTCTCTCCTTCCCCCTCTCTCTCTCTCTTTTTTTGATGTTTCTTCTTCCTCTCAGCCTGTCATTGACAGTAAGTGCAATCACATTACACACAGCTTTCTTTGGAAAGCCCCCTTTTTAATGATCTGGCAGTCTGTAGACACTGACTGCTTCCAGAAAAAATTTCAATCCCTCTTCCCACAGCTTCCGCAAGCTCCAATGATAAATGACACCTGTCATTCTGTCACAGACAAACAGCACAGATGGGAGCGTCAGTGATATATGGCTCACCAGAACAGGAAATCAAGTTTGTTGGTTTTTTTGGTTGGGGCTTTTTTTCAAACAGAAAAGAGCTGACCAGGACATTGTCATGAGGCTGTTCCAGGGGGCCGTGCCCGGAGGAAGGGAAGCAGGCGCGGAGGAACTAGTAGTTTTTAAGTAGCAAGCTGCAGCTTAGAGACTAAGGACTGCAGCTGTCTGAATGGCTTTGCAATTTAAGAATCAAAGTATGTCTAAATGGCAATCTGAAAGTGCAATTGCAACTCTTCCAGACATACCTGCACTAAGGTCACGCTAGCGATCTACCTCTAACAACAGCAGCTTCAGAAGCCGCTTCGGCTTCAGAGCCACTCTGGCACCCAGCACCCGGCTGGCCTGGGAAATCAGCCTGGACAACTTTGCATGAGCTGCAGTTGGAGTTTGGATTAGGCAGATCCACAATTACATTTGATTTAATTTCTCTCGGTGATGGAACTGAACCAAAATCCTGACTTTAAGAATGCTTGAGAAATGGGGATATTTAATTCTGAACCCTTTTTCTGTCAGACAGGTCTTTCCTAAGCTTCTTTTAAAATCACTCATGTTTTCACAAGGAATTTACTTTGCAGGCAAATCACTTAGGCTGCTCGAGCCGTGCAGCCACTTTTTCACTGCCAAGTAGGCAGACAATAAGCTCAGAGCTCCGACAAAAACCGTTCAGAACTTTTTACCCTGCGATGCCCTTCATGATAAGAGAATTAAGTCCTGCCACTCTCCTCTCACCAAGCAGCTGGAGAGGAAAAGGGAGCCCAGCTGGTCACTGGGTAATTAAAGAACAGTTAACAGTCATGAGAGAGGCAGGTCTCCTTGGGACTGTGCATGGAGCAAAGAAAGCAGGACTTTGCACACAGACGGAACGACAGTCTTTTCTAATCCCCAAGTGGGGACATTTTTACAAATAACTTACTACTGCTACTGTGAGTATAAAATCTACCCTCGCTCCCCAAAGCCAGGTCCTGGCCGCTCCCCTTCTGTGTGACTATATTACAAAGACTTTTCCGGATTTTGTTACAGAGCAAACACAATGCCATCGTCTCCTGAGACAAAGATAAAGCAAACGAACCATTCTTCCGCCCTTAGTTACAGAACTTGTCCTTATTTACAAAATCATCTCTCATGGGTAAACACAGCTCTGTGGAATAAAGGTAGCACAATTAGACCCAGATAAAAATTTGGGCTTGTTTTTCTGCCTGTGCTGGAAATGCAGAGATACATTTATAGAGCGTTCCCTGCGATTCAGCTGTAGGGTTTCTGAAAAGATTAACGAATGTCATGTGACAAAATCTCCACATGCTGCAATGAAAATATATCCCTTGAGGCTGCATTTTCAAAAGGAGCTGGGTGATAATGCTGCCTTTCCTGCACATTTATTGAATTTGATGTGTACACTTGTGTGTACAAAAAACTAATCAGGAGTCCAAAGTGACGTGAAATACAACTAAGTATGCAGGCAAAGTTAACAAAAGAAATTTCATCACATTTTAGATGCTGATTATCAGCAGCAATAGCCTCAGGAGAACTTTGAGAAAAATCCTCAGATTTTCCAACACTATGTAGGCTGCTGTAAGTGCTCCAGTATGGCTTCATGCTCTATATTAAGTCAATGGGATGAAACGTATAAAATGAACTGAATGATTGCTAACCCTAGAACATGGATGGCTCAGGATTATACATATTCAAGGCATTAATATCAAGCCTTTCATCATCCATCAATGGTAGCCCACATAGATCACAGAAAATTTTCATTGCATGGACAGATTTTTGTCTTTCTATAAATTAAGAATAGGATTCTTAAGGAAAGCAGAAAGGTAGTCATCGTCAGGCAGCTCAACCTATCAAGTCCTTGTATGATGTCAGTGGGTCTGAGATGCAAAAATTAACTCTTCTATATGTATAAGGGAAGAAATGATCACACCAAAGGGTAGCAATTGAACATGTGATGCAGTGAAATTACTTGGCCAACAGATAAGTGCTGTTCCAACCAGAGGAAATGCAGCCAAGAGTATGGTGGGAGTCCGATGGCCCACTGTCAAATTTAAATAAAGATCAAGCTCTATCTTAGTTTGAAAGCGTGTTTTTATATCTCTGTGCCATAACAAATGGAGCAGCAACACAAGGCCCTGTGTGAAAGGTGAGATGGAAGAGAGAACAACATGTGATTGTATGTTTACAGGGCAGGTCAAAACACTTTTAGCACTAATGACACAACTTCTCAGCAGACCAACACTGACAGAGGCTACTGTTGGCTTCTTTGTCCTCCAGTCTTAACCTTCAATCAGTTAACTGAAAATCTATTTTATACTATGATGACAAATGAACAGGAACCACAGATATGCATGACAGCAAAATGCAAGAAATTTAAAGTCTCCAAAACAACACTCTACATGGGTCCATCTATTGTTTGTACTTCACTCTGGCCATGCTCCCCAGTCTGCTCATTCTGGTTCGGGAGAAGAAACATGACTTCATAGTGAAATTTGGACTTCAGCTGAACTGGAGCACCTGGGGCACGGTTTCTCTTCTATTTCCTGAGGATATAGCTGAGTGCGACTTTCTGGCTTCCACAATCACTTCTCAGTTTGAAACAGATGCAGTTTTTCACTAAGAAAGATAACTCACAAGTAGAATTTCCGCTGCTATCCTTCTCCATTAGGAGAGAAAATTAAAATATCCTTCAGAAGGGAATATATAACAGTTCTGTGAATTCAACAAGGGGTTTCTACAAGCACTGAAGAATATCCTGAAAACATGCTACAAAACAGAACACTGTATATTAGGAAAAAAGAATAACTAGGATAATGCCAAGAAAAAAAACAGTCTGTAGTATCAATATTGTTGCATCAGGATAGATCTAGCCAAGTATATTTTAAGCTTTGATCAAAACTGTGAATCTGTTGAGGCAGAATTATAACCCCATGTAGCAGAAATCTGAAAGTTGTAATTAAAAAAAAAATTATGTTCCAGAGAGACCAAAAACCAAACAGATATCCTGAGCCAGTAGATAAATTCACCAAACCAAAGCTGTACGAGTAAGAGATGATCAAGTATAGCCTTTAAAACAGAATATGAAACAAAACCAAAATGCAGTCCTGGTTGTCAAAAGAAGATTTTTTAAAAGCACTCAGGGGATTTAGATGCCCACTTGCCACTGACTTTTACTGAGAGTTTGGTGCCAGATCTCTTTTTTTTCCCTTTTAGAATCTCAAGTAATGGAGTCACTCAAGAAAAGAAGGACAACAGCAAACTGAACATGCTGCAGGGTTAATTTTCCACAATGTGCTAGAGATGCTGACAGACAAGCCAATGGTCCAACTGGGAAAGAACTGGGACCTGCACCAAAAATGTACTTGTCAAGTAGTTGCAGATTTTTTTTTTAGCTGTTCTGGGATAAAATTGACGTGTTTTGACTGATGAATCATGAGCAAAGATTGCCCAGTGTGCTCAGTCTGAAATACCAGCTTCTACCTGTGTGTGCTGGAACACTGTGTTCCTCCTCTGAGCATTTCTTTGGCAAATCTGTTCTTGAAGTAACAGCTAAGCACAAATCCTTCAGGGTGCAATCCTGTTCCTCTCCAACCCAACAGGGATTATACCACTGAATCCAGCTGGGAGCAGTAGCAAGCTATTAATAAGGCAACTTCACATATATCAAAATTTTGCAAAATAGTCATTTCTTCACATGTCCCTTGCAGCATGTTGGGACAAAGACATTTAGTGAAATGTGTTTGCTGTCATCCATTACACCTGCCAGTATGTGACATTAGCTTTCAAAATAGATGACAAACGGCATGAACGTGGGGTGCCTGGTTGCTCCTTCTGCTGTTCCCAGACCTCTTTATCCCAACTAATTGTGCTTCTCTCCTCTTCGTTCCCCTTCAATCTCAGTACTTTCAGCTGCTGTGGAATACAATGGTGATAACTCCAAGTTTCATCAGACTGGAGATGACTGTGGCAGCTGCACGGGCTTTCAGGCTCCTCCTTATCCCAGTCAGTATCATCCTTTTTTCACTCACTTAGAGAACCCATAAATACCCATTAGGGCCTTGCATTTCTGTTCCTCCTAGAAGTTACAGGAGTACAGAGCAACTCACGCAAATAGTGCTGTTTTAAATTTGAAGTAGCATCCAACCACTTACATAGGCTGTATTCACAGTCTAGTCGGTGCCTGCTGGGCCTTTTAGCATTCACTGATGTTAGACACGGTAGCAAAATTGCCTTCTTCCCCCTCTTTCTCTTCAACGCCTTATCTCAGGGCCTCCTGCCTTTGGTATCCTTTCCTCTAGGCTTTTCTGCTTAATATGGATTTAAACTCATCTTAATTGCAATATGAGAATGCAGAAATACATTGTGGGGTCTGACTTCTACTGGAGAAGCTGTTCTGGTTCCTGTTCAGGAAAAAGCCCACAGATGTGTTCTGTTCATCTCAGCAAGGATCCTAATGGCATCATTCATGCCTCAGTGAGTTCCTCAGGTATATGCTAGCTAGACCTCAGCTGACTTTTAAGCTTGGTAAAGTCCAGACTCCTCATGTTCACAAATAAACAGGGAATTAGCTAGCTCCAACTGTAGATCGCTATCTTAGCTCCTTGTTCAACTGAATTAATGCATACATTTATGAATTTTACTGAACCTAATGGCTAAACGAAAGCAACTGGATGGCAAGTATCCAATCAAAAATCTTCTGTAAGTATAAAAAGCATTATGTCATGTCAGCAGAGGATCCCACAGAAGCAACATGATGTGATGTGACACTGCTCAAGCAATGTAATATAACATGGCACCACCAAGTAAGCAAAAAAAAAGCCCAAACATTTTATTTTTAGCTGAGATGCTCATTACCGTCCAACGTCTGATCTGAATATTTTTTGACGGACTTAAGTGGAGTGAATTTGGCTGATGTCATGAGTTTAATAGCTATTTGAATTATCCCAGTCTTCTAGCAGCTCACTAAATTTTTAATCTTTTCTGTTCACTATAAGGACAAAAAAAAAGTCTCTCTTCTAAAATAATGGCCTAAAGTGCTGTCATTGCACACTCTAAATGCTGCAGCATTTGGATGAAACCTCTCTAATATATATCACTCAATGGTATCTTTTTAAAAGCTTTGTGAGATTTCAAACAGCTACGAGAGAAGTGGAAAAATATTGCGTGGTCCTTGCTCCTCAGAGTAACCTGTGGCAAAGAGAGCTACACAAATGCAACACCAGCTCCTCAGAAAAATCAGGTTTCAGGGATTAGAGACATAATGCACTGATACCTAGAAATGTGATTATAGCACTTGGAGCACGGGAGATCACATAGCAAAAGAAATAATTTCAAGATGCTTTTCAAGGGCCACGAGGATTTCTTTCCCAATCCTAGTCGCTCCGACCTGCCGGGAAACAGCCCTCCACTGGATTCCATGTGGCATGGCCCCAGACCTAGCAGGAGAAAATAATAAAATACAAGGGTGGAAGAAGGAGGTGGCAAACTTCTGCCTTTCTGTGAAATGTCCAGTAGGCTCCGGCATGAAGTGCTAGCTCAGCCCTCAGTTCGTATCAGCATTACATCCAGTAGGTTCTGGCATGTAGCGCTTGCTCAGCCCTCAGCTCATATCAGCATAAACACTTCATCACAGCTGACACGCTGATATGCTAAATGAGTAAGTGTGGAGCACAAAGAGGTCAGAGAGAAGTTAACTAAAGGGATTATAAGGGACAGTCAACACACTTCAAAAAGAAAAAACCTGATAGGTGCAGAAAACATGGTAAATGAGCCTGAAGAATGCAAACCCTCTGCTGCGCACTCCATTATAGCCCTGACAGTCCAGTTCCAAACAGTTAAATATGAAACTGTCAACAAGGGCCTGTCTTAATAACCAAACTTGAGGCCTTTTATCCTAGAAGATTTATGAAGTAATTTTAAAGAGGCCCAAGCAAACATCTGTCAATAAATTGAATGCCGGCTACAGGATTTACAAGCAAGACAAGAATTTCTCATTAAGTGCACATTAGCACTGTGGGGATCATAAATAGTAAGAGGGCAGGATACTGAGCCTCTCAAGCTGTCATTAAAACACTATCTAAGAACTAATGAGGAAGTGATGGAAGGATACTAATGATCCAGCAGGCTGCCTTCATTCAGCAGTGAAAAAAGAGCATGCAATACAGAGTTTCAGTTTGCCATGACCAGAGGTCCACTGTACAGTAGAAAGGTTTTCAGAGAGCCTCCCAGTCTTGGTTGCGGGAAACCCACCAGTTGCACATAGACCCAGAGTGCTCACTTATGGACCAGCAAAGGTCATCATGAGCTCCGTCCTCCAAATCACATGGAGTTTGGGGTAGCAAACAGAAAGGGCAAGTCTCAGATGCTGCTGTGGACAGCGGAACAAATAGATCCCTTGCAATCTCAGTGCAAGCTGCACCACACATTGCAGAGGCAGCAACTCACTTCCTACCACAATTCCTCCTTCTTTGGAAGTGGAGGCAATGGCTTTTCTCAACTTTCAGACTATTTTAAAGTATAAGACACACAGATGTTCCCTTTCTTTCCCAGAGAAAAGGATGAGCTTTTCTTTCAGTCTCCCAAGTAAATCCGAGGGAGTTTACACATGCCTAATTTTACTTGGGACCCCCTCGTGCTTGCTGAGAACCAGGCTGTGTCTGTGACCTTCAGTACGAGATGTATTTATTTATGCACAGAAACATGTGGGTGCAAAACTGTCTCTCTGACAGGGCCAGCCTATGACATACACAGACATCAATCCAAGGTCTTACTGTCACGTTCTTCCAGCTGATAAACATCTGACCATGTACACAAGGAGCAGAAGTACCACTATTTGAGAGCATAGATGGCTCAATAGCTGAATAGGAAGGGATTTCATTAGGGATGAGGGAGACCTGAGTGTGAGCTCCTGCTCTGAATTCAGAACATGGACTTGATGTTGATTCTATCACATTCCTGATGACTGCACCTCCATCACATTTGTGGCTCTTCTATACACCCTTTCCCTCCCTTTCTACATGTTTATGACCAGAAGTTGACACGATTTTCCTGATGACATCTTGGTCAGAAGTGACTTGGTTTTGAGCATTACTGTCAACAAATCTGTTTTCTGATAGAAATAAAAACACCTTTTAGATTGCTCTGTTTTCTACCAAGATGAGGAACTTCTTGCTGTGACCCTCTGTAGCACAAGCACCAAACTGATTACTGGGACATAAAACCCCTGTATCTACCAGTAAGAATTATTTCTTTGAGTCTACAGCACATTGGTACTTAGACTATAATGCAGCTACATTTTTCTGTAATAGATGTTTTTACGCACTATTTGTGCTATGGATATATATCTCTGAGACTTTTGTCTGCAGAAGACATCAAGTGAATATAACCAAAGTGCACATTGGGAGAAAAACATTATATTAATGAGTAGTAGCACTTATCAACAAGTAACTAGTGAGTTAAAAAACTCATTTGAAAGGAATATTGTAGTTAAAACCTTTAAACATGCAGTTTTTAAAATGAGTTTGTCATAAACAGTAATTGCTAATAACGTGTATGAATGGGCAGTTCTACAGCAAAATTAACTCATAAAACCACAAACTTCAACTTTCCCAGTAAAAGATAGTAAAGATAAATACATGTCAGTGCATTCAGCTGTTACATGAACATTTACACTCTAGACTAATTTCCTCCCAATACTAGAAACTTAATGTAATCCAGGAAAGTAAATAATCTGTATACTAAGGGTTCATAACCAAGCCCTTCATTAAAAAAAAACCAGCTACAAGTACCTGAAATAATTAATGGGCAAATGTTAAAAGCTATAGCCAGTGAATCATTTTTTCATCTATATTGTTCTCAGGCTATATTCAGATGGGATGGTTTCCAATACTTTGATTAACACTGAATCAACCGATAGGATCAATGTATTTAACTACGAGTCAGTGCAAGTCAGGATAGAAATTTCACAAAACCTAATTAGTTCTTGTGATGTTACGGCAAGTATAGAAATGTATAATTACTGTGTAATTACACAGGCACTGTAAATTCCTAAGTTGTAAATTCAAGGCTAAATTTCAAAATTAGGTCATTTGAGTGGGTTCAAAATTAGGCAAAATCTATTTGCTCATCCGTGATAATTATGTTGCCAACTTCTCCAAAGCCAAGCACCTCTAAGGAGCATCCAGCTGTTTAATCAGACAAGCCGCCAGACTTGTATGAGAATGAAAGTGAAGTCCCCAATTACAGACTGATGGTTTCTTCTGAAAATAATCATTTTTGTTGCTACTGTGTGTAAGACTATCAGACAGCACCAGTGAGACTACAGTAGTTGCATGGAATTTTCTTGCTCAGCCTGAGGACGCTGCATTCTGACAGTTTTCCATTTGTACGTAATTCCACATGGGATGTGGATGTGTCCCACAGATGGGACTTTGTGTAGAGAGACACATTTCTAGGCTTGCGTGTGGCCAAATGTCCCATAAAGTCTAACACCCTAATTTACTCTAGGTACAGAAGTTTGAACATATTAACTGATTTACATCAGTGAGATTAGAAACTAATAACTATCCTTTTGCAGCAGGAAAGGTTGCAGCAGTTTAGGTAGCAATCCTAAATCCTGATGCAAGGAAAACTCCTCCTGCAGGGCGAGTTCCATCTGTAGCAGTGATGCAAGGCAAAATATTTCAAGAACATCTGTAAGAACAACTAGGCTTAGGAACGGCAAGATGTAGTGGAGCTGTATTTGCATGTGGGAGCTGTTGGCTGAGTACAGGACGCATAGGTAAAGCTATATTTTAAAAAGCAATAAGGAAGAGTGTCTATTTTGATCTGTTCCAGTAAGGCCCACCCTGCTTTTATCATTTTTTTGTTCAACAAATGTTTTACGGGGAAAAACGCCTACAAGCTTCTAAGCACACATCCATCTGCTGACCCAGCTGTGGATGCTAATATACATAATGGAAGAGAAATTTCCTGTTACAGATTCTTCAGTAAACTGCAGTTCTTAATCCTTTGCTTTAGGTACTGATTCAACAATTTTAATATCAATAATTAAACAAAACAAATTCATTTATTTCACCATGATCTCAGTCAATGAGAACTGAATGGAAAATAAAAAAAAAAAAAGCTGTCTTTTTTTTGACCTTTTTAATAGAATAAAATTGACACTGTATTTAGGTAAGGATATTTGCATAGATATGGAAAGAAAGCACACTTTAATATTATCCTTATCTCAGTTTTAGAAAGGAAAAAGATTTTTATATTGATTTGTATTTATAATTTGCATGCTATTGCTATTACTAAGGGGTTTTAAAAAGAGTAAATACAGTTTTTAACATTTTGAGCCCTTTTTTCTATGGCAGTGGTATAAAGGTGTCCTTAAACCCTATGAGGATCAGACCTTTTCATTTAGACATACACCTGATTCATGGTACCTAAACCAAATTTCTAACTATGAAAAGCAGATCTCCCTTTATATCTAAATTTAGCTTAGCTGAATAATAACCCAGGTGTTACTTTTTTTTTTTTTCTTACTATATATTAATGTTATCAGACTTGCTGACTCATGAATCTGAGGTTACAGCAATTTTAGCTATGGTGAAAAATTATCCTTTGAAGAATGCTGCAGTGTTCTTTATCTTGTATTTCTTGCTTTGAGTTCTCCTTTTATGCTATACCCCTTTTTTGACGGTTTTAGTAGTGGGATGGTTAATATCAGACCATTCACTTTTGCTTCCACTGAGTGTCTGAGATGCCTCTTGTTTTTTAGTTGCAGGTAAAACATCAGAAATTTCTAGGACTGGAGTGCACGTGTACTGACACATCTAAGTTATTTCCCTGACTTTGCAAGTTGGGCTAAAATTAGTAGTTGGGGATTTCAAGCACTCTTGCTTCTGATTAGGCTGAGAACACAACCTGCTGTACCACTTTAGGAACTTCTGCTTCTGTCATTAACTGAAAACCAGAAAGAAAAAAAAAAATACTTATTATCTTTCTTGAGGAAGAATGTCAGAAGCAAAGGCACTCACAGGGTCATTTCACTGGGCACGGGCACTGTTTGTGTCCAAGACACATGGGTGTTTTTCCCACCCCGGACCCCAAGGCTGCAGTCAGAATTTCTTCTTGAAAATTGCTCCTGTGCTGACTTCCCTTTTTTTTCCCCTGATTTAGTTCTAGCTCCTTCTTCTGTAGCACAACAACATTAACTGTGTTCTCTAGCTTTCCCTGATATTCTCAAGAAAAAAAACCTTGCCTACTTTTGGCTTTCACTTCATTAGCAGCAGCGAGCACTGTTGTTGTGCAGAGAGACGGTTGCATTAATGACTTGGGGAGCCGAGCAGGTGTGCAGGTGTCTGCATACACACGTTTCACTCAAGTCTTCCATTACTCTAAGCTTTGAACATTTCCCTTATCATATATATCAAGTAAAGTAGGAAGTAAACTAAGTTTTACTATGAACGTTATCTCATTTATTGAGAAAAAGTGATTCGAATTCTGCATAGGCAATAAAAAAGCCTTCGAGGGAGTCTAAATGTAATCTCTCCTTTTCAGGGCCTCTTTACATTGCACCATAACATAAAGGGCTCTTACTGGCTGTGCTTTACCTCTGTAACACTGATCAACCCTCTGTCTAAAGTCCAAGTGTGTCTTCTTGTTCTATTTATGCCACAATGAACGCCATGAATACTTTTTATTTTTTCTAATGCCTTGCTGGGCTGATGAATAAAATCCTGTAGACTCTAATAAACCACAGAAGGATAATTCAGAATTATGTCCCATGGAAAGCCTCAGTAAATAATAAAAGCATAAATATACTGGCAAGCTAATGTTATCCACTGCGGGAGACATTTAGAAATGAGAACCTACATCTGTGCACAATAACACATGTTCAGTTGTGGATCTCTCTTTGCATTCACATATGCTGCTATCTAAGGTACAAATTTAGAGCCTGCTCTATGCACACATCATCATTACGCTCTAGTTTCCACACTACGAAGATTTACTTGTGTTTGTTAAACCTAGGTGGGTATACTTTCTTTCCTATATCAGTCAAGTGCAAATGAATGAAGAGAAACAGATTAAATGGCAACTCTAATTAAGCAGCTTATATGTCACAGCATACTAATGTCAACATACTGTTTTAGCTACTGCAAATTATCAGTACTAAAGTTCTTTAACTGGTAGTCTAAATTTCCTCATTATTCTGGCTAGGGATAAAAGATTAGACAAAGAAAGAAGAAGGGCAAAGGTTCCTGATTACAAACAATGCTTTAATGAATAATAATATTCTGCTTTTCTGTGCTGTTTTCCAGACCTTCGCTCCTTGGGTAATGCAGATCCTCAGGCTTCAGTCAGCTCCAGCAGAACCAGTCCCCACCTGTGGAGGAGCAGGGCTTTTTGGTGGTGATAAATGGAGCTCCACAAGGCAGGAAGGGCTATTTAGCCCTTTTGATCTGCGTGTGTAGATGCATAGGCTGTGCTCATTACTATAGGTTCAGAAAGCTTTGTCTGCAGGTCGAGAAAGAAAAGCTTGGGGAGGACTATGCCATGTCTCAAGTAAGAAGAGCACTAAGTGGAAGGAAGAGGTTTTGAGCCCAGCAGCCTTGGCTCAGGTCTCCTCTCTCACATTTTCTTCCCCTTCTCCTTCTCTCTCTGTTTTTTTATTGTTTGTCTGCAGATTTCCACAGCAACAAGAGCATAACATTCACTATCTGGCCTTTAAGGAGCTTAATGGGGAGACCTTCAGTGTGCACAGTTGTTCTGCTTTTAACTTATTTCTGCAAAGCAGGTATATTTCCAACCAAGAATTAGAGAAATTGGCCTCAGGCTAAATTGCAGGGAGTCCCAAATGAGTGAACCCTTTGAGGGGAGAATCACTGAAGAAGAAAATGAAGATGACAAGGCTGTTGCTTCTTAATAAACATTATCACATTTTCACCATGCATTATTTATTACTTTTCTTTCACTGATTTATGTTCTAAAACATTTAATCTAATATGTATAACTATATATACACATATATACGCATATTTAATTCTCTCTTTTTTCCCCCTAAACAAATCTCAAGTTAAGAATTCCTTCTTTTTTTTCTGCATTGTTAAACTAACATGTTAATTCAGGAAAATTTCTCTTCTTTTTGCATTTAAATTTGCTTGAATGCTGTAATGTTATATATTTTCCAATGTTAAAGATGGATCATCGTAATTAGTCTTAATGTTTCTGTCTGTGTCTATGGTTTCTCTAAGCTTATTCTCTACTAGCAGTTTTCTCTGCTTGTAATCTGGCTTTGTGTGAGGACATGGGTAAGATTATTAACACTTTTTGCACGTTGTCCCAGAATGACCAGTGGAAAAGGTAAGCTTGATGACTCCAAGCTGAGTCAAAGAGCAACACTGACTGTCAGTAAGTGGAGCTCATGTAGCTCTTCCAGCTTGAACAAAGCCTGGACTCAGATTTGGAGAAATTCACAGAAGCCCATAATCCTCCTGCCTAAAACAGAGACAAGACTAGATGGAACTGGAAGCATTGTCACAAGGTGTTCTGACAGGGGTGGTGAAGCTTCTGTGCCGTATGTAAATGCTGGAAGGCATCACGCATGCAAACAAAGCGGCAGCCAGCAGCAAGGGGAAGCCAATCCTCCGTGTTGCTCTGACTCCTTGTCTGCTCGCAGGTTATTTCCCTGGGACTCGTTTCTGCATGTAAGGCAGTAAGACCAAAGTCCTGTCTTTTGTGGGATTGTTCATGTTGGGAAAATTGCTCATGGTTACTTCAGCAGTGCTTGGAAGTGGTGTGAAAGGTCAAATTTTCCAGCACAGGACCCTCCTTGCTCTTATTTTACTTTATGGCCAGACAGACTATTTTTATTCTGAGATCTGCTGCTGTCCAGTAAATATATAACTTTGTTACGAACCAAGCCTGCTCCAGAATGATACCTTTGTGGACACTAAAAACAATTTAATGGCATGTCACAATAGCAATTCACTCTGCTAATAGCCCAGCTCAATAATACTATATTGCATAAACCTCCTTCAGACTTCTGACAAATAATTCACCTTTATGCACTCTGCAGCAAGCTCCATTTCACTAACAAATATATTTCTCCTCTATACCTACAAATAAATATCCACCATCTTCTTACTGTAACATCAGCTGTTCCTTTGCATGAGGTCATTGGTGCCGTATTTCTACCACGAATCACCTATCTCCATCACAGCCTTAGAGACTATCAGTTTTTAACTGGCACATCAAATCATAGGGAAGGTTGCAGGGAATAAAATCTTGGAAAAAAATATGTACATTTTGATATGTCTCACAAGCAGCAGCAGTGAAAAGTTTAAATACTCTGTATGTCAGGGCAGCTTTAAACAAATGTTTATGGGCTTTGCTTTTGCAAGCATAAGTATTTGGGTAAGCATAAACCTCAAGATGTCTCTTGCTTAAAATGCAGTGAAAACTCACAGAGCAGGCAGGCATCCTCCTGCCATCCTGCTTTCTTCAATTCTTTTTTAAGGAGACTGCCTGTTCAAGGAGAAATCTGTTGGGTCTACTGCACAATATGATAAAACGCTTAAAGGCTGCTTCACAAGTTACTTGGGGTGAATTGTTACCTTGATTTGAGGATGGAGCTGTACATGCTCTCTTAAAACCACAGCTGGCTCTGAAATCTGGGGGTGGTCAGCTTAAGGTTCTCTGTAGATGATATGTCCAGATACCCCCTCCACGACTGAGAGCAAACCACCTCAAACCAGCAATCACCTGAAGGTTTTATTATCCTGGCAGCAGAATGGCTTCATATGCAATGAGTTTAATCCTCTCAACCTTCTTTCTGCTCCAGGTTAGGAGACACTCTTGGAGCTGACCTATCAGTCACAGCAGTGAGGATTCAATGGGTCCAGGGAATTAATGATCTTGTCATCATTCTCCCCAAAATCTTATAGTTTACTGGTGTAGTGAGGATGATATGGGTATTGTAGCTTTCTGTATTGCTGCTGTTCTATAATTTAAGAATTATTTTTTTACAATGTCTGAGTTCATGTTAAAAGACAGGAAAGAAAAAAATTAAAGGTGAGTCTTACAGGTACAAATAGAATTTCTTCTATATTTTTGTCTTGCTACGTTACCAGCTCACGCTTCGTATAAATTCTTCCCTTCCTAGAAATGAGACTCAAGTGATATATTTGGAAATAGGATCAGCTATCAAAAGCTATTTTTTTAAAATGCCTATGTAGAGGCTGCTAAAAAACAACTGCAACCTGTTTCTTTAAGAACTGCTCGAAAATGCTACAGTAAAAAAAGGCCATTTTTGTAGAAGAAACTATTTGTATCAAATATCATGAGAAAATAAGTGCATCATGACAATTTTGAACATCTTTTATGATTTGATTGTCAGTAACGAGGCCCACAGGAGAGTGATAAATGTGCAGCATGAAAAATATCTATTTCACTTAGATAGCAAATTATGCAACTCAGTGCTTGATAGCACTTGGCAAAATACAAATGTAGTTGAATGGAATTGAAATTGTTGCTCTTTGCCTAAGACACAGGTAATATCACCAGGGGTCCTGTCTTTAGATATTTATAAGAGCTAAGAGTTTAAGTAATAGTAGCAGTAATACAAAATTACCTTTAAACATTGAAAACATTTTTACTTTGTTACAGGCTGTAATTTACACTTTTTCTCTAATGGCTTACATACTGAAAATGATATACTAATGCAATTTTTCAAATTTAGTTACCTTTTTGTGTTCTAAAATTATATGCTCTCTCTTTTCCCTGTTTGTCACTTTTCAGATTCCATTTAATTCCATGTTCATAGAGTTTCATAATTTATCTGCTTGTCAGAAAAGTTTTCTAAACTTTTAAAAATACAAAATACTCCAAATAAACTCTGTCAAAAATGCTTCCAGTTCAACTTTTAGAAATTTTTCAATTTTGCTTTGAACTATTACCATACATTTTGTTGTTGATGTGAGATTTTTCTTACAGTGACTTCAAGCAAGGGAAAGAAAAAATGATCAGAGAAGAGATTCACTCAAACCATTCATATTAACTTGTCTCTTCACTTATAGATTTATATTCCTGCTTATCCTGCATAGAAGGATAAGAAGATAAATATAAGAAAGTGCTGTACAGCTGTGTCTTAGCACAGGATGGAAAATTAATTTCCTACCCTATGAGAATTTTCAAGATTTTAAAATTTTCCTGCTCCCAAGTCATGAAGAAAAGTTTATGTCATCAGCTAATTAAGAAAAAAGATCATATTAAATGAAGTGTTTAGTTTTGATCATTTCAAATCACTTTCTCCCAGTCATGATGCTTTTACATATTCATTTATTTGTTTTATAGGAGTTTTTCTTCCAATTAGCTTGAATTTTGAAACCAAGGGCTGTTTCTACTTAAGCTATGTGAAAACAGACTATTTTGACAGGATGCCTCTTTAAAAGTTTCAAAATGATATTTTTATAACCAAATCTTTTCACTCAAATAAATTATGTTTCCACATGTCACTGAATGAAGAGATTATTCTACAATATCTAGATCATATTTACTGTGCTTCTTTATTTTTTCCTAACTATTTCTAATACTGTTTGAGCCTTTCATGACCACAACACCAAAAATTAATAGAAATTGCTGAAATGCTGACTCCTTACTAGGAAATCTTTGGGGTCAAAGATCCAGGAGAACTGTGAGAGGGGATGCGGGATTGGTCCACTTCTCGTTAGGGTCTCCGAGTTTGCTAGCAGACTTGGAAGCACCTTTATAGTAAGGTCATCCTTGACATATGGCTAAGTCCTCCTCCAGTTCAGCGTGGCAAGAAGCTCTATACTTCATCGTGTACCCCACCTTGTATCCACTCACTTCCCAGGATCTCCAAACCCCAGTGATGCCTTCACACTGCAAGCGGCAGCGCTAGATCTGGGGACCTCCAGCCCCTGCCCTTGCCTCTGGCTGCCCTCCCACAGCGCCAATGGAGCTCATGCAGCCTGGCAAAGAGGGGCAGGCGGTGCTTTTACTAGTATCGACTGATTTGGTGGTTTTTTTCTCTTTGTGTGCTGCTTGAATCATGATGCTGTCAGTGGGTCGTGAGCATTGCTGTTGGACACAGATGCACATGCAAGCGTGACCACACAGCCATGCTGCGCTCCACATAGCTCTTATAGGAAACAGCCACAGGAAACAAACATACAAAAAAAATTAATTGCAATATATAGCAGAAATACAGGCTCAGAAGTGAAATATAGGTTCTGACCATCTGCAGTAGTTAAAAGGCTCAATTCATATTGCAGATGAGAAGAGGTGTTAGCCTCACAGTTCACAGCCAAATTTTAATGTGAGTAATTCCCTGCATTCCCCTAAAAATTGCAATTTGACACACTGTTTTATTCCATTTGGCATTGACACTTGTGTAATGCTGCTCTGCTCTGTTGAACAGTTGCCTTTTTCACCCTACACATGACTTTTCAGCAATAATGGACAATGTTATTGTCAGGTCCTAAAAATCCCTCACCTGCATCTTTTATTGCTTTGCATAACTTTGGAGTCCAGGGGAGCTATCATTTTTTTCATATCTGTTATTCTTATCTTCCTGGCATCAAACTACAGATTCCTGGGACCTTTGTGGGTCTGGCCCAATGCCAAATAGGACAGGAAGCTATGTAATCTCTTTTAATATTCCATTTTCTTTTCATGTAACTGTAAACCTATACCAAAAGATCCCAGAAAACTAGAGTATTTAGGAAGCCTAAAAAGCTGGTAGGTCATTACTGGAGTTAAGAAAAGCACCATAGAACTAGGAAACGAAATTCCTAAAAACTGCAATCCCAATGAACAATTGTGAATGAAATTAGGCAGCAGTATTTTTATGAGAATGTGCAAACAAGTGCCTAACACAGTTGTAAATAAGGCATTTAAATGACTGGGGTATTTGCAAGCCCAATGAAACTCTCAGGGGGGAAGCTATTGACAAATTAAAGCTGCTGTTGCTACTCTTACATTAACTTTTGTATCCTAAACACATCATTAGATGGTATTTCATGGCATAATACTCTTACCTGCTTAAAGATTGATTTGAAATGCAAGACTCTTACAAGAATATACAGTCCCTTTGGGTTAGAGATGGGAGGATCATTTGGAACATATTTATTTGTTGAAAATGGTCTTAATTTTCTTGAATATGATCGTATTTATAAATAAATAATCTGTGGAAAGTATTCACCAGATGATTACTATGGATACTTTTGTTTACTTTTGAGCAGTTTGTTGCATACCTTAAATACTGCAAATGCAGATACTTATGTTTAGATTTCTTTTTAATTTGAGTCAAGGGCAACCTTTCAAACCACATTTCAAGTGTCAGGACTTCTTATTCTGCATTTAAATGGTTTTTAGCACAATGCTGCAATATTTTAAAAGAGCGCATTACTGGAAATACAATAGAAATCTCTTGAAGATCAGAATAATTAACGGCCTTTTTGGTCAAAACTGTATTAAACATATAAGTATTACCAGTTGATTCAAAATAGATATTTTGTCCTGCTAACAGTGCCCGGCTCCCAGGCTCTTCTGTTCATGTCAAGAAGGGACAGCATATAGAAGACAACTGCCCTTGTCACCAAGACAAACAAATATCTTGAGTTCCCTAATCAGCACAACTTCTCACGCTTTCACTTACAGTATACTCCTCTCTTCTAAAATAATTGCAGCTAAGTCCAGTAGATAGTATCATTTGAAGCTTTTAGAAAGAAAAATCCACCTCTTTGAAATAAATTTAAGATTCACTTTAAAATTCCCTTCTCTAAACACAAAGGAAATTTAAAGTTAAAGCTGAAAATCTGGCTGGAAACCATGTCCTTAAATCAACCTACCTCTCCTTAGCTTTGCAGGGAATCTCACACACTGTACTAATGCCATATGTGCCACAACACACAGGAATAATGGGGTGAGCTGAGGACAGTGTCACACCATACTGAGTTACTCTTAATTCAAAATTTCTTCCTTGCTTTTAAGAGGGTAGCTTACAATCCTGCCAAAATTGCACATACTTTTTTTTTTTTTTTAAATATACACAGTGAAAAAAAAAAAAACACAGCATGAGAGCACACAACTTCTGGAGATAAAAACTGAAAGAGTTGCTGAAAGTGGGATGAATTCACCTTTCAAATGCGTGTGAACTGGGTAAATGCTGAAGAAAGTAAAGGGAACAATGATAACTCGACAAAGAACAACAGGCCTGCACATCAGGAAAAGGCCCAGATTTTGAACTCCCCAAATAAACTCAAAATAAAATCACGATATGAATTTGAAGTTTCTTTGCTTCAAAATTGAATGGCAGTCAGCATTTAGGGATTGGTTTTAATATATACTAGCAGCAGAGTGGAAAATACCGAAACACGTAGCAGATAGCATTTTAATTACTGTTGTGCCGACTTCAGCAGTTTCAGTTTATGGAGCTCCATGAGAAAAAAAAAATTCTGTTGTTTGATTGTTTTCCATTCTCTTGGGTTTTGCGCCCTTTTTGCATTTCCTTTGACGCGTTTTTCAGAAGAGGTGAGCGGATATATAATATGCTGAGATCAGAGAGCTGCTCTTCAAACACCCTGAAAGTTCAGAGGAGGTCACGGCTGCGAGGTGGCCCTTTGTAGGGGTGGGAACACACTGCTCAGCTCGGTGTCATTTCCAAGTGCAGAGCAGATTCTGGGTCTCAAGCATCACTTCAACCCAGATTCACTTTCCACATGAAGTCATAATTCTGTTCCAATTTACTTTTCGTACAGACAAGCTTCAGTCAAAACTTTGCCTAGATTTGAAGAAATGTTTGATACAATAGTTTCATCCAGCTCTACTTTCAACTGCTGATCTGAAAACTCTTTCCTTCTGAATCTTGTCTCACATTTCTTAACTTGTGTCATTTGTTATTCAAGTTTCCTTCAAATTTAGTCTCGTCTGAAGGCAGAATCAAGCTCTCTCGTTTCCTGGGAATGCATAGGTTATGTGACAAGATATACAAACAGTTTTGATCATCAGTAAAATTTACTGCTACACAATACTGCAGCTTTAATTAGCAGTAAAGTGAAATGAAAATGCTGTTGTGGTGTGATTAGAACATGGCTTTACAAAACGTGGGAAGGGGACTCTTGCATGGTACTTCATGTAATGGATAATGGATGGTATTTCTACATTTACTTATGGCAGTACAAGAGTGTAGGGAATTTGTTGGAAATACTTCAAACAAGAATTGGCAGGAACATATTCAGTTTCTTTGTCTGACACATGAAGGGTAGCTTAACTTTTGTGTTGCATACCTTTTATGGTAAAATGTGGGTTTTTTTCTTTTACTGCTTAACTGAGCAGGACTTCTTCCTGCTTCCATGAGTTTCTTCCATAAGTTGCTCCTGCAAGGGCACCCCTGTACATTACTTCTGGGCTGATCGTATGATACCTAATTAACTTGTAGTCAAAAACATTCGGGGATGCAAAGTGGACCCAAAGCAGATGAAGAGTGGCTCCATAAGACTAACTCCTATCACTGTGGTGGTCAGCAACGCTGCTGTCCATTAGAGGAAGGCACCTGAGATGGGTGAACTTGAAGTCCCTCTGGTTGTGACAAAAGAGAAGAGGATACTCTAGGCACTCTCTGCTACAAACAAATGATCTCACTCCCAGCTTCCTTCTTGTAATGAACAAAAATCTGCAGAATGAAAGGCAAAGTCTGACTTGCAATCAATCTTCATTAAGAGTCAGATTCCTTCACTGCAGCTCTATAAACAGTATTTTTGTGAATTAAAAATAACATTGTGTTAATTACAGTTCTGCATTACCTTTTCTTGTTATGGCATGTTAGGCATACTCCTACTTTACATAATGCCAATAACTCATCTTTTCTTCTAGCGCTTCCACAGGATTATGGTTTCCTCCTCAGATAAAGTGACAATCCTTTGAGATGATAGCACATCAAATATGCTCTCATATTTCTATCTCCTGTTTTCCAGCTTGTGTCATATTGCACATGAGCTGAAATGTCACAATACTCCAAATTTGCCATCTACTTCAGAGTGCCATCTTCAAAACTATCCCAAGTTTTCTCCTCTAGTGACCTACTGACATATCAGATTCAGAAAAATAGAAACTGTAGCCCTGTATTATGGTCCTTTTCAAACCTAATTCAAGCTTCCACACTGGAAAATCAGCCTTTTGGTAGCTCACGTAACAGTTGGGGGAGCACTGAACATGGATCCATACCGTATTAATACAAAGCAGTGTCTGTGTCCTGTGATTGCATGTTAGCAAATTTGTCTTCGGGGTCTTCACATCATCTTGGTAGTTTGCTTATGAATTCCAGCAACCTACAGCTCTGAACGTCAGCCAAGACATGCAGCACTGGGTACAGCGTCGTGCGAGCCCAATGACAGTGGAGCCTGCAGTCTCTTTCACAACCACCTTAGAGGCAGTTCTTACAGGGACCCTGACATGCAAGCTAAGAACCTGACTGTACCTCAGATAGGAAAGAAACCACAGGGCTTGCCTATGCCTGTGAGCCCAAAATAATGAATCTACTTTGCTTTATATGCTATGAATTAGGGGTAGTATAGAACTACCATCCGATATAGACTGTTGACACTTACTGATGTAAATCACACTGAAGGCACCAGCACCAATGCGCAGTTTTCATCCCAGATTTTAGTATGTCTAATGTCATATTTTTTAAACCTAAAGCTGACAAGGAAGTAATATTCCATCCGCTGCACATTTATACTACCATGTCCTCAGCTGGGCTCTGAAAGCAACATTTATAAACTGTTGTTAAGAGGACCCAGGTGACATTCTCCATACTCAGGTCTGAGTGTGCTATAGAGAGCCATTTCCTGATGCTAGGTTGCAATTTCCCAATGGAAGTTATGAAATCCGCATGTCTGCAAGCTCTGATTTGGGCATCTAACACAGAAATTGTTCCTAACAACAGGAATGAGATAGGATCAAGACATTACATGTCAGTAGAAATATCCTCTCTTTCTCCCCCAGTCCACTGCACATTCAGATTTCATAAAACTTCAGTAGGAATTTCCATGACTCATTTAACAGTAATCCGTCTTTCATAAGGTTTGGTTTATTTGCAACACTACTATAAAAGACTGAAAATCAGAGGTGAATTTATCTTTTCATGCCAAATGCATTTGCATAGGCTCACAGACTACTTACACATATGGGTGCATCCCCAAAGCAGTGTGAAGTGGACATAAGCACATATCTATTCAGTACATAATTGCATTTGCTGCAAACCTTTTCACACATGAAGTCTGAAGTGCAGAGGGACCGCAGTATATTGATGCAGAGACATACAGGCAGTCTAGTTCAGTGAATTCCTAACTAGGCAGAATAAGCACGAATTAGAGTTACACAGGCTGTTTGCAAATAAATATACTTTAAACAACAGATATAGGCAGCCCTGTGAGCCATTTGGGTAGAACAGCAGTGAGTACCAAGCAAGGACTTGTCTAGATAGCTGTGTTGAAAATGCCTAGATTGACAAAACTATTTTAGATAGAGAAACTGAAACTTGATGCAGAAAGAGCAAGGCATATGGGAACAAATAAGCAAATTTCAGAGAAAGAAAGAAGGAATGGAAGAATGAAAGAAAAAAAGAAAATTCCCCTACAGGTTTAGCCGATAATGTCAACAAGCATCATTCTTACTGCGCTCTCAGTATATGTCAAGTCCTCTATTGCTTCTAATCTGTTGTAAGCTATATTCTCTATAGACAGATATAACACCAGAGGAGAACATTAAGACCACCTATTCATATTTTTTTGACATCTGAAGTACAGTAAGACCTCAGTAGGACTTCAGCTTTGGCACAGAGTGAATCTGTGATCTTATCAAATATGCAATCCCACATAAAGCAACTGCTGAGCTGCACAAGAGTCACATAAATATTAAAACGTTCAGAATGGTTAACTCATCAAACAAGCTGCCTATCCGGACAGATGGACGGAAGGACTGAGGAATACATCATGCAAAATCTTGAATTTAGCCCGTATGAAGGAAGTACTCTAAGAAATGAGACAAGCACATACAAAAAACCCCGACATTTACTACATATGTGGTCATAGCTGGCTTTTAATCAGGAAAGGTTTAAACCAAATTTCCCTAGAGTGTGATTCCTAAGGAGAAGATGATAGAGGGTATGTGTTAGGGTGCCGATCGGGGAGCCGATATATTTCAGAGCTAATATAAGCCTGCATTGATCCTACAGGGAAAAACACAGGCAGAGAGAAGATGTGTTATTTTGTAAACAACATACGAAGGCTATCTGGTGATCAGAAATTGCAGTATTTTCCATCCCCAGCTTATGTGAAGCAGGTGGAGCCATCTTTTACCAAAACTAAAAGAATTTCAAACAAAGCCATTGCTAACCACCTCAGAGTGCTCCAGGAGTCAGCAGTTAATGCAAGTTAAGCATATTTGTTTGCTGCTAATTCATAGCTGCTTATTACTGGAGCAACTCAGCATCTGATACACGCATTTATTAATATAACCTCAAAAAGGAAAGAAACATTTTCCAGAGAGAAGTAAGAGGCACCGAGGTGTCTGTGCCTACTTTGCAGGGATGCTGAATCCCCACTGCTCCCGCTACGGGCACAGGGCTCCCAGCAGCTCAGATGGAAGGACTGAAGGCCTTTCTCCCACAGTACAGGCTCAGCACCGTTGGGGATGGCTCTCCAAAAAGCATCACCACGGTGTTGAGCGCCACTTGGAGACCTGGGCTTCATTTTAAGCCTTAAGAAAGAGTCAATGATGAGCCCTTTTCCCCCAGACTCCTCCACTGCTGGCACGGGCAGCAGCGCCATGGAAAGAACGTGCCTGACACATCTGTCCAGATGTCTCTGCCCATCACAATCCTGCCTTGGGGAGGGCGAGGGGGACCTGTGCCCCAGGGCGCCCTGCGGTCCTGACAGGGTGGGGAGGCTGAGGAGAAGAGACAGCTCGGAGAAGCCTGGCAGTACCATCTAGTGGGTGCTGCCTCACACAGGCAGCTGCTTCCAAGGAAGAAGGGAGAAAAGAGGACAGAGAGCAGAGAAATAAAACATTCTTTATCACTGTTCTTGACAGGTATTATATTGTACTATAGTGCCATTTGTTTAGTTACTGCTACAGCAAGTGCTGTGCAGAAATCTTATAAGCAGCCATATGGCACCTCTAAATGAAAGCCATTATGCTTTTATGAGTAACCCACACTGTCTCTGCTAGGGGAAAGAACCTCCGTTTTCACCAAATGTCATTTTCCTATTCTGAAGGGAAGAAAATATTTCTGACTTTCACTGAACTCCACAAACCCAAGCTCATTCTCCTCTCCCGACAGTGTTTACACAGAGTCTAAACCCACTGGAGGTCTCAAATATCCACCAGGTACTTCACTACTGACATTTTGCTGTTTCGATGCTCATGCTTTTCAACTCTGCCATATTAAACAACGCTGTTTGCAACTAATATTAGATTCTATAGCTACTAGTTCATTAACATTTTATAGTTTACCATCCATTACATTTGACAGCAACTGTCTAGCCATTCATAGCATTATTTTAAAAAAGAGTAACAGATGCTTAGGAACAGAAAGCATATTCTCTAAACAGGGTAAAAATAACAGGTCATTAAAAATTCGCGCTACCTGTATGCAACATCTGGGCTGCACCTTTTGCATTAACTCTGTACTTCTGCTACGTACAGCGAAGTTTTTATCGTGACTGGAAAAAATATCATTTTCTTCTGCATCTATTTCTGTTTCCAGCCCTCCTATATTGCATTACAATGTGTTCTGGGGATTTGGTTGTTGAATATTGAATAAGGGTCTGCAACTTGCTAGTTGGGGAGTCACAATTGAAGAGATGCCCCTTAAAGGAAGATCAATATTTCTGCATTACATATAGAGTACACAACTTCTTTCAAAACCACGTAGTTTGCATGCAAAATCATTGCGATTGCAAGCACAGTTGCAGAAAATGCATATGCAAATTAAGCACATAAGGTTGAACACATTTGTATGTGATGGCCAATAGATCTATCAGTCCCTTGTCCACTTTTGGTATCTGTACATAGATTAGAAGTATTTGACTATTTTTAATATATCAACTTGATTTATCAAGAAAAGAAAAAAGGCTTAAACAAAATAAAGCCTATAAAGAGACATGTTGTTAAAATCTAAATAATCTCACTTTACTGCTGCAGATAATTAACACTCTTCAGCAAGAACTTTCCTCTAAATATCAGTCTTCTTTTAGAGACATTTGCCATTTTACTGCATTCATTATATACACCACACTAAAGTCAAGCCATGTACCAGAAATACTGCAGGGATCACGCAGAATGTAATTACTCTAATGCTTTGCATATTTATGTTTGAGACCTTTTTATGAAGTGTTACTTTAAAAAAAGAAGGATCAGTTCATCTTTAAAAGGGAGTGATTGATTGCTGCCAGTCAGGCATTCCTTCATTCTTGGCTTCTCTCTTAGTCTCTGTAATAAGTTTTTCACGAACACCAGCCCGCTATTAAAGAACAGTATTCATCATAAGCCAAGCAGAGAGGAGGCAGACTTTGATGGGCATAATACCATATTTCAATCTACAGTGTCCTTTTTGTTAAACTTGATCTGCTGCCTCATTAGTGTTAGAGCAAAAATACACAAAGCCTTTTGTAAATATTAATCAGAAATGTACAAAACCTCTCTCCAGACTAAATTACTTATTATTGGGCTCTCTCCAGGTGATAATATCTAACTAAAATATTCTGTTTGCCTAAATTAAGCGAGAAAAATACCTTTTTATGTACATTTTATGTAGCACTCTTACAAGGATAAGTGTTTTAAGTAAATGCATTTCTTTACTTTTTTTTTTTTTTTAATATCCATCCTTCACAGGGAGAGAATATACAGCCCTGCAGTATGTTGTAGGCTGCAGCATTCATCTGAGCAGTATGAGGTTTAAATTCCTGATATCCAGGTTTATTTCTGGCACCGCTGATTAATATAAGAGTGCTTTTTTCATTTTTTCCTGCTGAGCTTAAACTTTATAGATGTGAGGCTGTGACTTAAAACACACTGAATTAACAACACATGCTTTAGGCTAGTAAATACGGCATTACAGAGGAGCTCCCCTAATCATGGTCCAGATGGGTTCCAAAGTAGGGCTTGGTTTTTTGCACTTCACAAGGTCCCTGTCAGGACAATAAAGTTTCACCATTTTGTTACTGTTCTTGATTCTTGTCATTTTAAAAATTAACTTCTAGCTTTTCAGCCTTTTTGAGCAAGGTGAGTTTCATCATTGTCGAAGAGACCTATCAAAGTGGAAGTTCCTTGCACAGAGTTTTCAGTAACACAACAGCTTAAGCTTATGAATTCAATTTTCTTTATATATAATTATCAGTACAAGGCCAAAGCTGAAACTTTGGGAAGCTTAGCCTCAAATATTGTCTCATTCAAGCATTCCCTTGAAGTTTGCAATGAACATTAAAAAAAAGGCATCTGTAAAAATGGGATTAGTCATTACTTGTAAAACCAAAGCTCAAAGGTCACTATCTTCAGAGTCTCTTTGTTAGAGTAAACAATATAAATGCTCTTAAAGTAATTTTGCAGCAACAATTTTTATTGCTATCATTGGGCCCAATTCTGCAAGCATTTATTGGAGGAAAATTAGTTTCCTTAATGAAGCTATTTTCACCAGCAAAGCTATTCGTTGTGCAAAGGATTTTCAGAATCAGCCCCCATTATAGTTAATTTATTGGAGCAAAAAGACTTTTGTGCTCTTTTTAGCAAAGCCATTTCAGGCAGAACTCATCTTAAAAGTAAGGACTGAGCAAGCATTTGTGTGACATTAAGGGCTGGACTATCTGTAAGTGAAATTAATGCTGTATTGATATTCAAAGAGTTCAAGAACTACCACCTATTTGGTTGTAAACATGAGGAGACACAGGCACTTGTTTTGCCCAGCCTCATACAGTCAGGAGTCACAGTAACACGGATCCTAGAAACAACATTACAGATATTTACACCAATTCTGCAATAACAACTACATATCTAATCACAGCTTTCTCCATGCGCAAGGATTTATCTGAAAAGTTTGTGGTAACTATGCAGTCAAAATAAACACTTAAACACCTTGAAGATATACGTGTAGTCAACTTTCTGAATTGTAACTCCTGGCATTGGCTGACTTGTTTTGGCAGTTTTGTGCACACTGTATCCCCCTGAGATTGCATTTGAATATTCTTAAGTGCTAGTCTAGCAATAAGAAGCACCATGTACAAGAGTCATTGAATCCTCTGGTAACAAACTGTAGCCTTCCCCATCAATCCAGCCAGAACAAATCCCTGGAACCGGAGAGTTAGCAAAACACAGCAGACTTATTTGTTTTTCTTTTCCTCTACTGATATTGTTTCCACAACCTGACATAACCTGGTAAAGTAAGTCTAATTGTATTTTGGATTGATAGCAGCATTCTTCTCCAAATACACAATGCTCACAAGAACAGTTTTGTTTCTCTGTTACAGTACAAGTGTTTTGCCTTGATGGCCCAAAATAATGGGATCTGTAACACAGCAAAGTCAATGGTAAAATCATCTGACACGTTATGTACTAAAAGAAAACTAACAACTAACATTTGGGTTCCATTTTCCTATCGCATAACAGCAGATGAACAAAGATGATTCAGTAGAAAGCAATTAAGAAGGCCACTGAGGTAGTCAGTAGTTATATTTGCAAATGACACTTCAGAAGGGGAGTCTGGTTTTCAACAGTGCCCCAGCAAAACAACCATACGAGTGTCAGGGGAAAAACTGGCTTGCCTAAAACAAATAACTACATTCAGCCTTGATCCTCAATTCAAAATGGAGCTGGAATAATTTTTTTTTGAGGTTCAAAACTAGACAGCTGTCTTTTTTTAATCACATTTCTCTATGTTTTGACTTCATCAAATGCTGAATTATAAGCAGATGCTGGCATGGGGAGATTGATACCCTCTGCAGCAAGATCCCATCACAGTTCCTAACCTGGATATAGTCAGAGATTAACAAGTACAGTTGCTTAGCCAGGGCTTGAATAAGTGCTCAACCCAACCAGAGAGGCTTCCAAACTCTCTTTCTCTCAAAATCTTCAGTTTTCTACCTGACAGATAAAACATGCTTTTGCTTTAAGTTCTTCTAAACAGAGAGGTCTTCAGTTAGAAAGGACCAAGCATTTAGTTTCAGGAAGACTTACTCTCCTCTCTAAAAAATACCCTGCTTTAGGTCCTTCCTTACAGCCAAATGCTGTGAAATAAATTAAGAGAGCCTGTAATCAGTTCAAAATGACTGTAATTAGGCAATTAAATAGCCATAGGAAGCAGAAATCACCAATGTCTCCAGATAGTTCATTTTGTCAGTGGATTTATTTGTAAGGTTTTTGGTTTTTTTTTTACTACAATGCTAAGATTATAGTCTAAACTTTAAAAAGGAACAAAATCGATTCACCAGAACCCTTCTTATATACATCTTACACCAATGTCTATTAGCCTCAGTAATTATCTGAAGTCTTCGTGCCTATCCAATGTCCATGCCAACTCTGTTGGCCAACAAGGTATGCCAGAGAGATTAAAAACTATGTGCAGGGTCTGCAAAGGAACAGTGCAAAACATCTCCATAACATGAGAGGTAAAAATATTTGACAAGATTTAACTCAAAGTCTAGGAAGATGTCAGTGTACAATTAAATAACACTCATCAAAAACACAACCAAACCATATCCTTCCTGTAATAAAAAGAAGGCAAACAATATGCCCTTATACAATTTTTTTTTTATGCATACCTTTGTAACTGCAGGCTTCCTGCTCCTGACTTGCCCTGCCAAGAATCACGTATCCTGTGATGAAATTTCTCAATAAATAAAGTGACTTCATTATTGAAAAGCTTAACTGTAGTTGTGTGTGCAGATTTCAATGCAGCACTAGCCCGAAAGTGCCAATGAGAGAAAACCCAGATGAAGGAGACATTAAAGTTGGAGCCAGGACATTTTAAGGCCTGCAAAGTTTCATTAGCTGACCTGTGGATTGATTGGTAGATTAAAACATTACATTTGTACATGGTGGAATCAGCTCCACGAGTGGTGCAAATCAGCACTGGAGGATGTAGATCTTTGTCTTAGCTGAGGATCAGGCTCCTGATTTATAAAGTCTCATTATTCTCAGCACATGTAAGAAAATGAGGAGGGATTCAAGATATTCACAGGTAGATCACCATCATTTCACCTCTGGGACTGAAGCTGTTTGTGGGGACTCTGGGGAAAGGGCTGGACGGATTCCATGTTCATTATTGTAGCCTGATTTGTGGTTAAAACATGTTAAGCCTAAATATTAAGTAAATACATTAGAGGAGGATTTACAGCTGTCCAAGGACAGAGTAAACTGTAACACAAGCTCCTACACGGTATTAAATTTGTATCCCCACAGTTTCTTCTGCTAGGGAATAGAAGAAGCAAATCAAGTAATTCCTGGGACACATTAAGCATAGGCTTACTATAAATTCCCTCAAACTCAATTGTCTGTGCCCAGACTGGAGCCATCAGCTTCTATTTGAAGCTTTAGTATTCTGAAACATTTTTTTCCCCCTGGAAAATTTCAAACAAAGCATGTTCTTTTGACTTCCCAGCAACAGAGAGGACAAAGAGATATTTTAAAGTGAGTCCAAAGGGCGTTAAACCACCTCCCACCCACCCTCAGCATTATTACAACTAATAGACTGTTGGTGTGCTGGACCCGTTTGAGCGGATGAATCACAGCTCAGTGTTGGCCCCAGCGGAGTGCTGCAGACTGAACTGTGTGGGAAGTCAGCTGTCAGGCTGATGCAACAAGTCAGAGTTTACCAATCTGTTCTCAGAAAACCACAACTGGCAAAATGCTTCACATTACGTCAAAGCGCGGAAAACAAGGCAGGAAGAAAGACGTACCTCTGCTTCCACCCCTTCAGCTACAACTCCCTGACACCTCCTGGCTCAGAGTCTGCGGGGCAGCGTGTCGGCGGACAGTGGGATGTCAGCAGATCGCTCTGGTGGAGGATCTAGCCTGCTCCTGAAGTGGGATCTAGATATCTGCGAGTGGAGCCCAGGCCCCCCATGCACTGGGCGAGGAGAGTCTGTCAGAATGGGGTGCAAATCAGTTAAGGTGTGCTGCTCCAAGGCAGGCTGGGGTCAAAGGCACTGCGAGCAGCTGCCTAGAATGACCCCTTGAAATGCTCCAGGCCAGGGCTGACTCTTTAGACTTCTCTTCTAGACACCTCATTCTGGGCTGCATGGTGGTGTCTCCCCCTAGCCAGCTCCCAGTCTGAACACCGCTCCCGAAAGGAAGAACTTTTGTCATTTTCAGAGAAAATGTTCATTACTCTTAAAAGTGCTGCTGGTAGGACAGAAACGTAAACTTTCTGGTAGCAGCCTTGCTAGCGCAGACGCCCAGGACAGGGGATACTTGAGCATGTTCACTCCTCTCTGCCTTGGGGAGAAGTCCCACCTACTATGGATGCACCAAACAACTCTATCGGGAGCTGTGGATTTGGAGAGGGGGGGCCTTCCTGTCAAAGATATTTTGCTGCACACAGAATAATGCAAAATTATTTGGACTTAAGGGACAGAGAAGGGGAACAGTCATCCTTCTGGCCTCTGCTCTCAGAACTTTACAAGCTCCTATTCTGAAGTCAGAAGATAAAATTTAGGGACAGTCCCATGAGCCAGGTGAGCATCCGTAGTTCATTCTCACCAGTAAATTGTCACCAGTAGGTGACAAAAGCATCCTAGCATCTTTCTATTTTAGTGTTCTTTCTCCCTCTTCACCAATTAATCTAAATATTTTCTTCCTAGCTGCATAGCTTCAGCTGGTAGAGAGTACCTTCTCCCAGGCCTCCAAGAGGCTGAAAACTTGCTGGTTAGGATGGCCTTCTCAAAAGGTTTGTAACACTGGAACTCTGATATACTGGACCCTAGGTGTGGATGAAATGGCTTGATAACCATTTCCCCTGGCTGCCAAGATTGAAAGGAAAGTTGTCCATTCTGCTGGATTTTGCGATGAGCCCAATCGTGTCGGGGCATATACGCTTGTCCTGGCCACATCAACCACACAAAAACCCACAGGTCAGTTTGTGAAACCCACCCATGGTTATGAAAGTAGTTGGGACAGAAATATTCAGTCCTACCAAGCAAAACATTCACTAAAAGTTTTGAAATAAAAATTGCAGCCTTCTAAGACTTTTTCAGATCATCAACCAAATGAATACAGGCACTTGCAGGGATAATGCAGTATCTTGGCAGCATCTCACTGGTCTCAACTTTGCATTTAAGTATCAAAATACTGTTTAAATCCTACTTTAAGTACCTAAATCCTGTGCTGGATTTAATCTTGAAGGTTTCATTTTTTATTTCAGACATGATCCTGAGTTGTGAGAAAAGACATTCGTAACATGCTGGAATCCCAAGTACACAGACAGGACTCTGATGCTAGAAAAAGAGGGAGGGTTTTGGTATAAAGCAGTATGTTGGGAAGAAATGCACAAAGGACACATAATACTCAAGACAGAAGCACTGTAATTCTTATCTCTGTCCTGGCATGGTATATTTATTCTCTCTGAAACTTCAAGCAAGTTGCTTAATCTCACTTTCTATCCCCATCTCTAAAATGGATGTCATTCTTAATTATTTTTCAGTCTTTTTAGATCATACACTCTTTTATGATTCGAAGTACCTAGTTTATTACCTGTCTATTCAGTGCCTCCTTCAATAGGTCTTTGATTTCAGTTTACATAGGACAATGTCACCACAGCAAAAGAAAAGCTAAGAAAAAAAATAATACAACCTTTACACACTCCAGCTCTGGAGGGTCCCCAGCAGAAAGCAGAGGAAGAATGTCTGACCTGTTGCCTCTCTTGCTCTTTCACTGGTTAATAGCCAGATGATCTCCAGCAGGGAGCCGTCACTGTGTTATGGAAAGCAAAGATGCAAAGCACCATAGCTCTGCTCTACTCCAGGAAGTCTGGAGAAGCCACAGGGGACTGGATTTTTGTGTGTGTGGGTTTTTTTTTTTTTTAATTCTGACACCTCTTTTCTTGACATTCTTGATACAGCTGTTCAAGCCGGGTTGTCAGCAAGGATGCTTGCAAAGCTGGAGTGAGAATGGCATTGAGATAAATGGGTTCAGCCAGATGAATATGGCAAGAATTGTTACTGTGACTCTAGATATGGGCTAGAAGACTCAGAAAACATCTGCTTGTCTCACTTTTTGGTTCATTCTTATATAAAAGCCAACTGCAGTTAAATCCCTGGAATTAAACCCAGCAGAGTCAGAAGAAGCATGTGCTGGAAAGGGTGAGAACAACTTTTGACTCGTCAGTGTGAGGGGACACAAGGAATGTGGTTGAATGCAGATGGGCTACACTCATCATTACCCTTAAATGAGGTCCAGAATATCAACCAAATGCCATTTACTTTCAAGTGCTCTGAATCAGACTCTTGCCTCTCTGGCACATAATTACGAGAATAACGAAAGGGAAATTTTTTACTGATTTCAGTCCAGAGGGAAGACTGCTAAGTGTGTCAAAATAAAGCCTATGTAACCAATTCATTCTCCCCAGCATTATATGCTTTACACAGTGCAGGCCTTTAGTGAATCAACTCTCTTCCCACTAAACAGGATATTGGCAATATCCTAAATAGAAATTACCTCAAACAGAAATTAGGAGTAGCATTAGCCTCCGCATCCATATTTCACCAGCCACCACAAGGTTCTGTTTCCATTCTCCATCCTCCCCACAGACACATTCACATACTCCTTCCTAACCACCCTAAGCCCATCTGAATGATTTCCAGGAGCAATTGCCACCTAAAAGGACCTAACAACAGGCCTTGTTAAGGTCTCATGTGTTACCCTGCATTCATTTAAATATCCTGATACCAACCACCCACATGCAGGATTTCTCAGCTGAAGCTTCTCCTACACTGAAATCACCAGGTATTTTAATTTCAATAATGGCTGGATTGGTTCCTAAAACCATGACACACCTGCCCATTGCTGCTTCTTATCTTCAGTCATCGGTAATTCTCTCTTTCAGCTTCTTGCTATCCTGCATTATTTAAAATGTAGACAGGCTGTTATGCCCACACAAGTGCCTTTGACTCCAGTGAGGAATCTGCTCCTGTTCAGGGATGGTGACAATCTGTAAACTCTTCGTGACAGAGACTGTATCTTGTTATGTATTTATACTGTACCTAGCACGATGAGGTCTTAATCCCAACTGAATGCTGTTATATCACAAGTAATAGGTACGATAGGGAGGATGTTGCAGCACAGTGATGGTGCAGAGGAACTGCTCTTGACACTTTTAGCAAGGGTGTAGTATAGAAATAATAACATGGCAATATAAAAGTAGCTGTTGAAATAAGACAACCTGCCTCCTACCAGGGAATGTTATTCCCCTTTTCTGTTTTCCTGATACAAACCTCTTGGGTTATGTTTTGGCTTCATGGTGGTACCTGGGGGACAAGCAGGCTTGTGACATAAACAGCTTCAGACTCTAATATCTTGGGAGATCATCAGTAATTAGTAAGAACTAAGAAAAAAAACCCATAGTTGCCCTGTGCATATAATCAGTGACTTTCCGTGTGAAACTAGCACTGCAGAAAAGCTGTAATATTTCCTTATTAATTTGGAGGTAGAAGTTTTGCAGCTATATTTTGACATATTTTATGCCTATACTGCCTTTCCCGAATGTGGTGTTGCCCATAATTCTCTAAATAATCACCACAAAACTTAAAAACACATATCAGATGTATATGCATGCAGCGATTGAGATCTGCAGTACTTGATGCAATGTCATTTAGTTAGATGGAGTAATTATTCCTTCAAATTGCTAGCCAAATTCTACAAAACAAAATAAATTTTGCCCTTGACTACTCTTCTGCTCTTCAAAGAGGTCGACAGAGAAAACAGTTTCTCATAACATGCTTAATTCCACTCTCCTACTTGGGGTCTCTTAAAGTCAATTTGTAGTATAAAACTAAAATTTTATTAGCATGATATACTCAAACACAAGTAAGCTTTTGATCTGGAGCATTGACTCAGCATGCCTTTTGAAACCTAAATTTTGATTTCAATCGATACTTAAACATTTTGGGTATTTTCGTTTTTGGATAACTGAATGGTAAATCAAAAAAGAATCATGCAGCAGTTCTCCCGTAACAGTGGTCTGAAACCACATGTAGAATATAGAAGGGAGAAACTGACATTTGAAAATAAAAGATGTCACTTCAATTGAAATTTTATTTGAGCCCATCAGCAACAGTCTTACTGAATAGCAACTTTATTTGTTATAACACAAGAAATGGAGCCCAACACAGCCTGAAAAATAGATTCCAGTCTATTCTGAAAGAAAAAAACCCAAAATAACAACAAAACCACATCGGACCAGAGTTTCTAACATGGTCATTGTTACAAGCAATAAGACTAGCACTCAGATGTCTAACCACATGGCTGTTCTCCTAATTAGCTGGGATCACAAATTTGTCTCTGAAAGAGCAGAAATCGTATTTTAAAAATAGGCCTCCGAGGCCAGATTTTCAAAGCTGCAGCTTCCAATCCTACACCTACGTGAAAAAGGCATATTTTCAGAAGAAACTCCCAAACTCCTCCTGTTCCCAGGAGGTGGGACCCCAGTAAAGCACTTCTGAAAAATTTCCCACTTCATTTTGTTCCTTAATTGCTTGCTAACCCTGCCTGAAATCCACTCAGTCCTGAGCCTCCTACACTGAAAATACTGTGTGGCCATTTGTTTTTTACAGAATCTGCCCCCTCCATTTAAGAAAGAGACATGCCACTTCATGAGGGGCTGGGACAGGGTCTAGAAGGTTTGCGTTTCTCCATTATAATATGTGGGTTTTGTGCTTTATCTTTGCAAGCCATAAAACTGGAACAATGCATTGTCAGAAACACACTTTCTTCAAAAATGCAGTCCAGATGAAAGCTTAGATTTGTGTACATTTGTACACACACAGTGTGTATACATATCTATGCCCTGCAAAGTTAATTTGCTAAAATCTCAACACAGAAGCACACACGTAACATCTCAGCTGAAGCTGATGGAGTCAGAATCCAGCCTTTGAGCCATTATTTTAAACTGCAAAACTCATTTCATGCAGGAAAACAAAAATAAACAAACAAACAAAACCCCTTCTCATCATGGAACTTTTAAAAAATATTTCCTTCGAGCGAAATGGCTGTTTCCCCTCCCACATAAACTGGCAGCCAAGTCAGGAACAGCGCTGAAGACTTCCCATCCTTGTGGAATCAAATATAAAATTTGCAGGAAGGCTGGCACTTATTTTCTCACAACAGTTTGTTCTTCACATATTTCACAACTTTTAAGTTCTTTAATGTAAATTGGAATCGTACATTTTGCCTCCATGTGTTTTATTGACTCTGATCTCCACGTTAACACCAAGCAAAAGATGGAGCGCTAAATTCAGCAAGCTGGCCACAGTTCTGCCCAGGTAGTTCTCTTTCTCCCTGAACGCCACGATGTTTTCCTGGGTGCATCCTCTCTGCTATGACTGCACTAACGGGCAGCTCCTCTGAAAACAAAGAGAGGATTCAGCAGACCGAGAAAGGTTTGGACTAGAGGAGACCTTGGTTGCTACAGGTTTCTTTTACGAATTTGGGCAGCTGCATGTCCTGTCCCTGTTTAAGCGTTTAATTCGCACTGCAGTCAATACTTAAATACCTCTAAGAGTGTGCAGGTAGGTCCCTGACAAAGAGGTGCCTCTTGCCCGGCACGACTCTGCTTTGTCTGAATATTGGAGGAATGTTGGTGACTAGACTTGGAGATACCAGAAATGAACTGTTCTTTGGATGAAGCTGTGAAACTCAGTTGGCTTTCTTTCCTCCTCTCCACTCCACGTGCCCAACCGCTCCAGAAACACAACTTCATAACATTTATCCCTAACGGATTACAAAGTAAGACACGAAATGAGAACAGGGTGGAAATACCCTTAGATCATTGTATGGAAAAGCATATTAATCTGACCAACAGGCTGTGGAAAAGTACATTAGGCTGCAATCAAATTCAGATGGCTTACTCAAGAGATACTTCTCAGTGTGAACAAAAGCCTTGGAGACTGGCACTCGATGAGGTGCTGAAAGCCATGGAAAAGCCAGGAGTTAGAAGGAAATTATCTACATGACAGTCACTTGACCACAGTGTCTCCTCATAGATGTAGCAGTTTGTGGCTGATTAGTTCTAAGGATTTATGTGAGGGCTTTTTGGATTTAGAAAGAATTAAAAGAATATCTGAAATTATTTCCCTAATCAAGTTTCTGTTCCCTTCATGTTCAAATATTGTTTAAAGTAATTTAATTTCCCATCATGCTAACAATTTCTATCCAATATTTTCCCCAGTAACTAACATCAGGTGTATGCATCTTTTTTTCCATCACATATTATGAATTTTCCTCTGCAAATTTCATTACTTTGTCCAGGGATCGGGGTCTGCTTCTCTTTTAAAAAGGTTGTCTGTTGTTCAGCTTTATCAAGAACAATATTGATTGTGACACACTTGCATATTGCAAAAAGGACTGTAAACCCACATAACGCTCTAACTGCCAAAAATGCATTTTTCAATCTTAAACAAACACACTTGGACCAAAACATTTCATTTTTCTCTCCCTCCTGTTTAAGTTTTTTTGCTTGGAGTTATATTTCTGTGTCTAAGCAATGGATACGAATCAAGATTTAAAATTTGGATTCTATTCCTAAAACAAGGGCTGCAATGTTTTTGTTGGTGCTAACTAGGTACACGCATGTCCGCATCACTCTAGAACCTTTCTCAGATTTCACATTCCTTTGACCTAAACAATTCTTGAACAAACCTGGTCAGTTAGTTGCGTACATGATCCTTACGTGCATAATATCTGCACAGACCATCGATCTTTAACAGTACATTTTGTGTTTGATACATGTAGGGTGCATATTTCTGTCCCTTCTCTTGTAGCTAAATGTCGCAATCAGCAGTTTAGATGATTTTAGAAGAAAATTTAAATCTAGGATCTGCCACCATATTTGTGAAAACATTATGCATTTTTCTGAATACAAATTACAGAATGAATTTCAGCAAGGCTAAAATTTTATTGTGTGTAATGCACATCTGTAATTTACTGGATTAATCAGAAAGCCGGATCAGCTATTGCCTTTTTCAATAATTGCGCTATTTGTAGCACAATGGGATCCCAGCACAATATAAAAGTTTGCCACTAATAATGATTTATCTACTACCTGATTACAAGATAAAGGTGTTCTCATTTACAGTTACTAGCTGGAGACACAAATATTCTGGAATCTTTCTATAAAGAGTACAGCTAATTTGGTATTTTAATATCATCATGCTTTAAAGCATAAGAATGCATACTGGTTTCAAACATATCCCTTCAGGACATCGAAAGGTAGTCTGAAGAAGAGAAGCATTCTTGAATTTTAGTACAATTCAGGAAAAGAAATGCTAAACTGTGCACATTTTTATGCTATTTATATTACCACTATGAGTGAAATCTCTGTTCAGTGTTTTCACGTCACACCAAGGGATGAAAACTGTCTGGTGTCCTTGAAGGCAGTTAGTCCCTGTAAACACCAGCAAAGAACAACAGATATTCACAATTTTTTTTTTAATCATTAAATTGCTGTTCACAATTAAAGCAATGTAATCTTCCGTGCAAAATGTGCCTGGTTTTGGTCTCAGTTAAATTCCTGTCTGCTTTGCTGAAATATTTTCCATGTATTTTTCTTAACTCAACACCAGTAAGAATAAAATCAGCTCAGGCCCAATTTGAAGCCAACCTTATGTTTGCAAACTAGAACCAAACAAAACATGCTGTTTCACAGCTCTGTACAAAACTGCATGAATCTTACTCATTTAGAATGATATTCTTTTTGACTTTTCATTCATTTTTAATCAAGCTACACCAAACCCATGGAAACTAACAATGAAGGAAAGTGTTGCATTCACTTCTACAAAGATAAAAAATAGCCAAATTTCACATGGCAGTAATCATTATTTGGGCTTGCTTTAGTCACAAAATCACTACTTATTTTTTGTCTGATTATTTAAAATTCATTTCCACTGTTGTGGCGCCAGCAATTTAACATTTCCACACTCCTAAACTTACTCCTCAAACTTTCAGAGTGGGTCACAGATAGTTTATCCAGGTCCCTGTTTATGTATAACATGAGTAAAATGTATTAAAGATTAAGCAAAAATATCAGGAAAAGAAGATACTTAAGAAAAAGCAGGTTGATATAATTCAGAGAACGATTTTAAAAAACAGTTCCCTCAAGAGACTTTAAAAAAAAAATATTAGAAACATCATTTAGAAACTGTATTTGGAGCAGAAAAACTGGCAAAAGCTTTAAAAAAATCTGATGTTAAGGCTGACTAAAACCATACCATTCCTTAAACAAATGCTGCCATTTTATAGGTGGAAGAGATTGTACATGATAGAGAAATAAGCAATCAATGCAATGACAGTTTGCCACCTTCATTAAAGTTTCTGCCTGTCTCCAGTCACTATGACCTCATATCCTTCCAAAATAAGCAAAGGAAATGCCTATATAAAGTAATATAGAGAACAGAGAAAAAAGAGCCCGTCCACAAGGCTTTTTCTCTGCTGTCAGTTATCTTAATTGACTCTGCTTGTCTACAAACGTTGCCCAATGCAGTCATCTAACTCTTACATTATTACAAATGTGCTCAGGTACTTTTCAGGACCGTAGCAGCACTGCGTTTATGTTAGACCTCTTGTTCAAACCCCGGATATTAATCTCAAAAATCTGTGAGAATCTCTTTGTTGTGACTCCAGCAGGCTTTGCATCAGACCTAAACCAAACCATGAACGTGACTCATAGTTTTTTTTTTGTACTAAAAGACTGTTTGGATCCCACGACTTTTTATAAGTTTTTCAAAGTAGCCAAAAAGGCTTAAAATTGTAGAGATGAGTACTAAAGTTTAATTTCACAGCTAATTGAGATAGAAAAACTACCAGAGGTACAATCTACAGATGAAATAAAAACCAAACCCATTTTTCTATGAAAGAAAAAACTGCTTATTTCCATCATATCTTAATATTTTATTCCCCGAGTTACTGGAAACTGTCAGGCAGATGGATGAATGCTTATGAAATGTAGACCTTAGGACAGAGTGTATTGTGCTACAGATTGGCTTCTGTGAGAATAACCCTGTAAGCAGCTGATGCCATCAGTGGCAACAGCCTCCCACGTACACCCCATTAAAGGAGTTTTTTGTAAGTTGAAACCTTCTCTCAATGCTCAGTGTTGATATCTTCTTTCTGAATCATTATCTGTATCACTTCTATAGAATAACACTATTACGGGTAGTTCAGGGCACTACAGTCTCATTCTGCAGAACAGACCCCAAGCTGCGAGCGAGTCCAGATGTCATGCTGGGAACGGACCCTGCTTTCACAGTTCCAGTTCTTTTGTGTGATATTTCCATCATTCTCTTTTTGTAGCTACCAATAACAAGGACAGAATTTCGATGAGGAGGAAAAGCTCTTGCAAAGTTTATTTGTAATTTTGACACCAAAGAAAAATCAAATGGAATTATGTGCTATTGCTTAAAACGTGAAATTAGCAGCAAATGGAGATCTCTTAAAGTCCCTAAAGTTGAGAAGACGTTCTTTGTGTCATAGAGTAGATAGTCAGTGCAATCAGCACGTTCTACACAGGTAATTACTTTTACTACTAATGGTGCCTCCCACTCAGTGAGGAAGATAAGATGTTCCAACACTACTTAATCACAATGCTTCATTATTGCTCCACCACCTACTGGGTAAAACAATTCACATGCTCTATTCAGTGACTCTCACAAATGAGAAAAATTTATGAATATGTGAACAAAACAGTGAAGTTAGTCTACAGAAGAGGCACCGCCCTGAATAGTTGTAAAAGAACATAGAAAGTTTGGAACATCTGCAGTTCTTTATTCTCCTTTCCCCAAATACTCCAGAAGAATAATAAAATCTGCAAAAACAAAGAGAAAGCCATCCCTACGGTGATTTGATACCCTGAAAGTGTTTTGGGTTCTTTCACTGAAGCTTCTGAAATTTCCTTGAGACAGAATACAATGTGTAAAAATAGACACATTCATTGCAGTTTCATGTTTTATTTTTGGTATTATTTTTCATTCTTTTGTGCTTACAGCATGCTACAAATTGTTTTACTACTCAATGCATCAAGAACTGACACAGAAAACAAGAACTAGGGAATAAAAACTCCCCTCTTTGTAGGGTTTATAGAATCTTCTACATAGGTTCAAATGAAGTCTTTTAAGCGGACTGACATAGGAGAGAGTGTCCTACAGAGAGCACATGGGAGGGGTTTTCAGGAGCCCTCACCATGATGAAGCCAATGAAAAGCACTTTGGAAATTACACCAAAAAGACAGAGAGGGCCTTTATTTTCCATGAATGTAAAAGACAAGTATGTACTGCTATGGTGAATTAAACAAAAATTTTGGCCCACTGGCCACTGGAGTCTGAATGCTGCCCCTTTCCTAGAGAAAGAATGGGAACCCTTAACTTCTATCTCAGGATAGGCCAGGAAATAAGTTCAAGCAATTAATACATCCCCATATACCCTACCTGGGATACTCCTGCATTACAGCAAGCTGTGGACAAGTAGTAATGTATGAAGGCTGAAGCTGTATCCACTAACTTTCTTCATATTCTCACAATACTACAGCAACATCAAAAAACATTAGGTGGTTCCCAGTTCCCAGATAACATCCTAGGTTTCTGTCAAAGAGGAAGCTGTGGCAAGAAGGGAATTTTCTAACAGTACTCAAGAACAATCTACTTAAGGGATGGGAATTCTCATTCAGCAATGAGAATCCAGTCATTTTGCAACAAACTACGCTGCTCTGATAATACCCGAGTTTGCTGAAGTTTTGAAGTCTGCAATTCCAGAAAGACCAGCGAAACACACAGTTGCATGTTCATTTATGAAGAATATGAAATACCTATAAGGAAAAGGCTTATTTTGTGAAGTAGTAAACTGCTCATGGGAAAAAATGTCACAATTACAGTGTAAGAGTCCGACTAAAACAGTGTGAGGTCATCTAAAGGGGACAACAATTACATAAACACTTTGCCTTTTTGTCTCCTTAAAGTAGCATTTTATCTTTGTGGTTGGAGGAGTAACTAAAAAACAGGACAAAATTTAATTATTTTTGGTGAAAGCTTAACATGCTTAAATCAGTATCATGATTTTGGGCAACCTGACTTGGAGTATCTGAGTACTTGGATCAACAGTAGTGCAAGCTGTGCTTTTAGCTTCACATCCTAACCTACCACTACTACAAACACTTCTTGCAGCACTCTGTGTGGCCATGCTGCACTGAAGACATGCATAAACATTTTTGTTGACTCGATCAGGAGGAGCGGTCTGGCTCTTAGTCACTAGACCAGCAGTGTGACAAGCTTACTAGCCTTCTCTAAAATACTGAATTATGTACACTACCTAAATCTTTTATTTTGGCTATTAGTAGACATATGTAGTTTGAATAGCGTTAATTACTTTCATCTGAGAACATCAGAATAACACAAGTAGCAGAGAAAGCACCTGTATAACAGATTATGCTTAACAAGGGAAGATGGATAGAAGTGTGCGCACACACAGTTCAGCGTGCATGTAGGATGCTTCCAAAACCTCTAATAATCCAGGGCAATATTGCATTCCTGTTGCTAGTGGTCTCAAACCACTACTAGAAAGTTGTGGGGTTGGCATGAAGTGCGTTTTCTAGACTGAGGTTCTGTGAAGACAAAGGAAGGTGTCACTTGCATATGAACACTGAATACAAATCCTGGAAATAAATATAACTTTTACCTTTAAGAGGTACAAAGAAATGAATAAATGTAGTGTAGATTAATGAGAGTTTATTTTCCATAAATGTTCACAATATTTAACGGTCAAATGGATAAAGCAGTGAATTTTAGAGCCTTTCACTTTTCTTCTTCAAATTGAAAAATAAAAGGAAGATAAAAAAGCAGATATTATTATTTTGGACAACTTAACAATACGATCTTTTTCAAATCGAGACACCGCTAGTGGATTCACCTGCAAGCTCATAGGTGTCATGTTCAGAGCTGGCTGTAAGCTCAGCTAACCGATGCTCATTCAAATGTACAGTAACTTGCTGTTAAGGAAATTTTTAAGCATGTGTACAAGGAGAGAAAAACTATTTAAGAAGTCAAATATACATGTGCCTTTTAGAAAAAATAAACGTATGCATTTGCGTTTTACTAATCAAATGGAAAACTGTTTTGTTTTAATGGTTTTGAAACTTCCCCATCCCTCAAGCAAACAGTACCCATTACTTTAAACACCTCAGTGTCTAGTAATTGTTCACAAATGTGTCAGGCTACCAGTAATTTAAGTCCTGTCAGGAATAAATCTCAGACACTCACTTCTTCCAGTCAGTGACTTGAAAAAAAACCCGCCCACATGTCAATTACAGGAAGCTCGGAGCGGTGGCTTTGTTCAGAGGCTGTGTAAACACAAAAAGCTTCCTCCTTGCTAACAACTGTTTTCTAAACCCTATATAAATGTTTATGTGAACTATCCTGCAACAGCATCTAAAGCAATAAAAAGCAGGCACGTAAAAAACAATCTGTGTTGTACTTGTTGGCAATAAACGTACAGCCTTTGGAAGCTGTATATCCAGTTGTGAATTATTTTCACTCAGAGGCCTGACCTCAAAACATTTAAATGTTAGACTGTAAATTAAAATGATATACTTCCACTATCTATAGATTATTCCCCAGTTTCCGTGTCCTGCTAAATACATGGGTCTGCAAACACTTGCACATTAATATGTAAATAAGCACACAGGTAGAGGTATATTCCAGAGAGATATAGAGGAAAGTCAAACAATCAAAATATATGAGTGGGCATATTTTCTCACCTATGTTATTGTTCTCTGCAAACCACTGGGGAGTAGCCACAACTTGATGTATGGCTGATGCAGCGTAAGAAACAGAAAAAATTCACTGGAGAACAGCTACAGGAAGAATTTGAAGAGACTAAACAAGGTAAAACCTGAAAAGCTTAAGGTCATGAAGTGACATGTTCATTAGGAGTCACTAATTCTGAAATGAGGTCCGCAAAAACCTCATTCAGCTAGTCTATATTCCTCAGATGTCTAAATGTCCACTAATAAAATGTGCTAAGCACCAGAATTTTTGCTGTTTCGCCCTTCTATTGCAAATTTGGTTCATATTGCAGCAAGACCCATATGGTAAAGGCTAAATGTTGTTCTGCCTAAATTTGTCCACAACAGTGGTGTTTTGTGGTGACCGTGTGGATCATGAACTGCTACCACCTAAGCATTTGGCAGGGGCTCAACATTCAGGGTATTGTACTTGCCATCAGTGTAGGAGACTTGGGTTCAAACGCCCCCATGTCCTGATTTAAAGTGAGAATTTTAACTCCCATGTCACAGCACAGCCCTTAGATGCTGCCCTCCCTGCCACGCTGAGTATTATCCAGTCTTTCCCACTGAAACCGTTCCACTTTGTCTACACATTTGAATATTCATTACAAGAGAACTGGAAGGTAACGCTCCCACATTCTGCATCAGCACCCCAGCCAGCAGACCTAATCTACCTCTCCATCGCCTCTCATCCCCTTTTTAATATCTTTCTATGCAAAACAGGAGCAGTTTGGTGGTTACTGTGCTCTCCTGGGGGGGTGGCAGAACTGGCTTCAAATCTAGTTAGGCAGAGGATGGTTCCACCCTACAGAGAAGAGCTCTGACTGTTGGCAGGATGGGAGCCAGACCAGGCTTCGCTCCAGGCAGGAGCACCTGGATAGGAGATCCAAGCAAAGTAGTACTTGAGCTGGTCACAGAGCACAGCATCTCTTTTTACTGGCTAGTTTGGATGGCTAGTCTGGCCTCTTGGCATTTTCAGCCCTAGAGCTTCCTTGCTTGGAGACCTTTGCACCCAGGCTGCCCAACAGGGAGCTGAAACCACCACAAAACAAGAGGGCATCCGAAGACCAAGCCTATTTGGGCTACAAACTCTCAGAGAAAGCCTGCACTAAAACCAATAGGGAGTTTTGCTAAGTTACAAAAATGAAAGTTTTTGAAGTCCTTCGTGTGTACCACAAAACCCCCATTCTGTTCACTGACCTGAACTTTGGAAGGCATAGGCTGAGATGCCTCCAAAATCTCCTTGTAACTATTCTCAGATAAGGATTAAATAGCACGAGTCTTTCTAGCGTGAGTAAATCAGACCCTCCAAGAACAAAGAATAAGAAAAAGAACTGGCACAATGCAAAGAGAAATGTCAATGACTTCCCCAAACTGAAGCATCGTGTAGCTAAAAAAAGCTAGCCCATGCCAGCATGCGCAATTTAGCATTGAGTTTTGAGGTTCCCAACTTTGGAAAAGGTCTTATTCAAATGCATAGTAGAAGGTTTTTTCAAGCAGGGAAGGCAGGATCTGGCCCTAACCTTTCAGCCAGAATGACTCACTCTCCATTGTGCTATATTTCTTTATGGTGGATCAGATTATATTGCCAAATGAAAGGAATTATGATGTTCCACAGAGGGAAAAATACAGACAAACAGGGAGAGCAGATGAGGTGCTGCAGTTTAAATTGTGCTTTTCAGTTTTTTATGTATCATAACTGTATGCAAGGATGCCCTGGAGCTATGCTATGAGAAGAGCACTTTAAAAGGAACCAACATAAAGAAACAAATAGCAATAAATGACATAAGTATAGCACCTACTTATTTTTCAGAGATACAGAAGATTGGAAACAGTACAAACATTATAGCATTGTACAAACTGTATTTTCATACCTAAGCATGCACACACTTATGAGATATATTTATGAGGCAGATGCAAGGACTAGAGTAGACTATATGCATATATATCATGTAAGAAAAAGAGAGAATAGGAGGGACATGGGAAAGAAACATTAGGGCAAAAGTTTCATTAAGAATTTTCACTGGAAATTTTCACAAGTAACTTGAAAGCTGCCTGCTAATTTTATTCTTCTGCATGTTACATCTCTAGGAAACCTCCTGGCCATCCCTCTGTTAATACTTCTACCACTGGCTCCCAACTGCCATAATTTTATGTCATTGGTAGAACCTATAAGCAAGTGAAAAAGCTGAAGGAAGGGTAATTGCTGGAGATCACAGGGTACAAAATCATCTCTTTTGTGAGGCTTGATTGCATTAGTATAGTTAGGATAATTTGGGACTACTTTCCTACTCTGTTTTTTGTAGATTGAGCTACTGGAGAGGCCTAATGGAGAAGGAAAATATTGAGATTGAACTGTAGTTTCTAGACACTTCATGAAGAAAGAGGAAAGGCTGTGAAATAGCCACTTCACTAAGCTATGCAGAAAACACACGCCACTCTGCCACGTTGTGCATAACAACCCAAAATGATCAAGATTTTCTCCAGGAGACATCAGCTTCTCAGTGCAAATAATAGAAAAGATCTACATTAAACCCCACAAAGTGCATCATGGGAGCTGTGGCCAAGTTCTCCACTGCTGATATTTGGAATGAGAATTTCCTTTTACTGTCCTGCCAGGGCAGATGGGTGCCTTGCAAGGCTGGAACACACAGCAGGAGCAGTAATATCACAGGGACCCTGCTCAGCCCAGGAAAAAAAAGGGGACTGATGCTCTCCCGACCTAACTTCCTACCAGGACTAGTTTTCCATACTAAACTCCTTCAGATCCTATCTACTATCTCAACAGCCTGGTAGATCAGTGACTCCAGTTGGTGATGGGTGCTGAACCCCTAGCATAAGGAATATTCCATTTTGAAGGATCAGACCTTTGGGCATTCCTTAGGGAACAGGGTGAGATGGACAGCTGGGAGGCTACAGAGTTATATGTAGCTGGAGGATAAATCACTCAACAACGAGGCACGATCTACCTTGTTTAGCTAGTTAGTTTCTCATGAAAAACAACCTTTTTTTTGCCCCAGGTTGTGGGTTTTTGGTTGTTTTTTTTTTTTTTCTCTCAAGGAAAATCAACTGATCTGTCACCGAGTAAAAATATTCTGGGTAGATGGGCCTCTAACCCCTTTAATTCCCACCCCATGAGAGGTGAAACCTTTCATAAATCCCTCATGATTCAAAAGAAAACTCTCATGTGATTTTTGCCCCACAAATGAGATGACAAATAACACACAACCCCACTGCAACCCGTTATGTGTTCCAGAGTAGGTGAACGGTTAGATAAGACATCCTCCTTCTCATGAGGGTACCCGTTCGTATTTTGCATGGTGTGGAAAGAACATACTGCACTGAATGATGACTGATGATGATTAATGTATTATTCTACAGAGCATTATGGCTTCTTTTCATTTGTACTGCATTGTTAGGACTAAAATGTGATAAAATGGCTGTAACTGTTTTTTCACCGTACTCTCCCCCTCCCCCTAGAATCGTTAAAAATAACGTTTGAAAAATTACTGAAAAGGAGATAAAAAAAGGACCCTATTTTCTGCTAACATAAATGGGTTTAGCTCCCCTGAATTTAATGAAGTTCCATTCATTTAGAGCCGCAAACAAATTTTGGCCCTTTTTAATAAACACTTATTTTACTTTTTTTGTTTGCTTTGCATTCCTCCCTTGCTTTTAGGAGTTGAAAATATGGCAAATATGAAGATTTCACATTCAATGCAATGCAAATGTGGAATCTCAGCCTGGATATTATAAAATACTGAAGCAATCTTAGTAAATAACTTTCAAGTATGCAGTACCGGGAAAACATGTTTTAGTCAGGGTGAGAGAAAAATACAACCAAAACTTAAAAAAATTCTATTTCTGAAAATACAAGCAACTATCTTTTCTCATGCAGGAAAAAAAAAGTTTTAGATTATTAAAAATTTTATGAGTAATAGAGGTAACTGTATTTCCCTCTTCCTTACAAATCACCCATGTTCTTATCTGCACGCAGGCAAGAAGGCTCTATACTCACTAATAAAATTTCCAGCAATTCCAAGTTTATTCTAACTTTGCTTATGCGCAGCTGTCTTTCCTCCTTTACAGCTGTTATTGCATTTTTTTATCATAAAACACTGTCCACATTGCCAGCTCCTCTCCTTAAGTGCTCTGAAGTTTAGAGAACAAAGAACATCACAGTTAATCCTATCCAAAATTTTATCTGAAATCATTCAGATAAGCCATAATTTGTTTGAGCTCTGCTTGGAGCAAGTGACAGAGTTTCAGATACAGTAATTTGCTATGTTTTCATTTAAAACAACTGATGCTTCCCACTTCCAATACACTGGGAACGTAAAATCCATGTCAGTTGTTTATATGCGGGGATTATGGAGTTATGGGATTGTTTGAGTCTGATTTTTAAGCCAGTTAGGCATGTCTTTGAATGCAGTCACCACCATTTCACATTCATGTAGAGCTGCTTTATGTGTTGATGAGTAAGTCCATTTCTTTGCAAGAGAAATTATTTTTTATTTGCAACTGCACTTCTGGATGTAACTTAGGAACAGATCTACATGTGCATTTGATGGATATAACCTGTTAAAACATCCGATCCATGTGTTTACATAAGTAGTTAAAACTATTTTCTTCATTTGCTTTTTTCACTGTTTCCTATCTGTGCAATACGCTGGGAATAAATCTTCACAAAGCAGAGCCCCAAGCTTCTTCAACAGGAATTAAGTCCTGAAAAGCACTGTTAGTTTTCAGGTGCATTGTTCAATGTTATAGATGATGCTGGAGAAGTCAACTCTCTCGTCTAATGCCTCAAACAGGCAATGTATAAGCCAGGAATAGCAGTCAGGATTTCCTGCCTTTCAGCTGAGCACACGGGGCTGCACTGCCCTTCTTGCTATCATCTTTGCCCTTACTCCAGTGCAGCTGCTTCTGCAAGGAAACAGAAGTAAATGTGCAGGCTTTGGGGGACGATGCTTCACCCAGAACGGTCTCTGCACTTTGCTGGAGGAGATGGAACTGCCCACAGCCCTGACATGGGGCTGGGAGAGGATTTCACTTCGTCCAGGACTGTTGAGCTTCTCTGCTCCTCGCACCTACACAGCACAATTTTCAACAACACAGATGGTTTTTGTACCAAAGCTGTGAAACTACTTAATTGTCCCGCTTTAAACCTCAACTGCCCATTTGGAGTAAAATGTTACAAAACACAAGGAGCCAAGAAGTGCAAGGGAGGTCTCTCTTCCAGGTCATTTAAGAACACAAATTCTAGCATTTTGGCATTCAAATCGCTCTCATTTAAAATTCCTACACAGTTTATTTTCTATCATTAAAAAAAAAAAGCTCAGATTAAGTAGGAAGCAACTCCAACAATTGCTACTCAAACTAAACTACAGCAGGAAGAACTATTCACTTCACCTTGTTTTAAACTTTAGCTGAGCCATACTTGGCTCTTGTCAATTCATGTCAGATTCTTAAGGTTATTTGATTTAGGACAGCCTTGCTGCTGTCCACAGGCCTTGGCAGAGAACAGAACATAAAATAAGTTCCAGGAAGGGGTTTGAGGGGAGTTGTGAGGCCTGATTCCTCAAAGATTCATTTCTTGACAATGAACAGGCTTGGGGATAAAACAACATTGGAGGACGAGAAATGTCACTATGGATCTGAACCTGCAAATACTTACGTGTGTGTTTTAACTTTACTACTGTGGGTAGTCCTGCTGAAATTAATGAGACTGCTCAAGGGGGTAAACAAAAGCATATGTACAGGAATTTCCAGGATCAGAGACTATGTGCTTAAGGCATGAAGAGTTCCAGGGCCTTCATTTGGGAGTACTCAATATGCTTGTCGTTAAACATGCAGGAACATTTGTAGCATCAAGACCCAAAATTCTTGCACTGTAAATAATAGGAGATGGGAACCTGAAGCCAACTGTAAATGGAATAAAACAGGCAGGAAAATGAAAAAGAATCCCATGATCTCATACCAACACGGGCAATAGTTACCGTCCTTTGCTCAGACTGTGAGCTGATATAAACTGGAGCTGCTCCGTGCAACTGAAAAGGTGAATAAATGTAAAATTAAGTCTATACCTAATTGCTTTACTTAAGGTCCCAGTTCTGGAATATGCAATTTTTTTTTTTTTTGAGTGCAGTCATATTTTGAAGTGTCAGCTTAGTCTGACAAGATACAGGAGTCTAGAAAGATGAAAAGTCTTGGGAGAGCAACATGGTCACTGCTATCTGCTTCAGCAGAGAGACAGATATCAAACTGGCTTCACAGGGATCACTTTCAAATGTCAAGGAGACTAGAAAATTCTGAGATATTAGAACTAGTAATGTAAGCTGAGAGATAGGGAGTACGTTAACTTGTTTGATCCTTTCGATATTTTTGTTTCTCATTTCATATGGGCTTCATTACAATCAATTGCAAAATAATGGTTTTTATTCTTTGCACGGTCAGTTTCTTACTTTCAATGCTATGCCGAACATCACAAAGATAAAAGAGTTTTGCTGACAGTTATCTACAGAGAGTAAATAGGCTAAATAACAATACAAATTAGTTGAGTTCAGTTAACATAAGCATAGTTGTGTAGCACAACCCAACAAAGAGCAAACAGAAAGATGTCCCTTGCCAAAGCAATTTAAGCTCTAAGTAACTCCTCAAAAAAGATTCATTTTTTAGAAGTTTTGATAGTGTGCAAGATGCTCAGATGTTTCAGAGAGAAGAAAGAGATGATGTAACAGAAACAGATAATTTAACTCCAGAGTCCCCAAAGTAATTCACCCTACTCTGTGACAGTGGGAGCCAAATTTTGTGCAAATAAATACTTCATCTTCAGGAGCCACACAGATCTAAGAGTCTTTTCCCAGTGTGTTTACATTGCTCAAGTTCTTCATTTCCTCTGCCTGAAGCAGTGAATTGCAATGGAATTGAATGTACAGTAAAACTACCATGTATGAAAGGTTTATGCATTATGTTAAAAAGCTCTGTCTTGATAAATGGTGCCATTAGCAGCTGGAATTCACTGCATTTGTCGGGTTAGGCCATTCTGAAAATAGTCCTTAAAACTGTAACAAATTTGCTCAAATGCTAATGAGTTGAACCACCACACTGATCTGTTGAATAGAACTAAATATATTTAAAAGTTTAAAGCATTTGTGAATTATCAGTAACCATACTTAGTGTTCTACGTATTCATCAGTATTCCTAGGAAAAAACTGCATATACTCACAGCTTAGAACTCCCCTCTTGAAAATAAGTAGTAACTGGTCATTAGAAAAGATTGCTTTTTCAACTCCAAATGTCATGTCCATAGGATTGAATACAGAAGTTTTCAAAATATCAACTATTTTAATTTTTTTTTTTCACCTGTTGTGTCATTCTACACTCTTACTCCTTATAAACAGCTGAGAAATGTCCCCTTTACTGAAAATGATCCTTTTGTCTGTATGTACTAACAGAATTTTCACCTTTTTGGTAGACATGTCAGGAAGCAGGAATATAAAGGCAAGCAATGAGCCTGTCTATTCACGCATAGAAAGAGGAGAAGGGGAAATGACCTCTCTGGATAGTACTCACATTTTTAAAAGTTCTCATTTCCTAACAGTCTTCCAGACAAACGAACAGTAGCCAGTAGCAGATAACTTGGTAAAAGCACCAAGAAAACCTCACCTGAAATATGTGTAGTTTTTTAAAAAGTCAACAGAAACTGGTTTTGTTGCAACATAGGAGAAGCCAGAAATTTGAAAGCATAAAATCTAAATTGAGCCTATGGTCTGGCTCTACTCTGTAAGTCAAACCCAAGTGACTGAGCCAAATTATATATTGCATGACAAAGATGTTTAATGAAGTGATATACATAGTGACAGTAGACCACCAGCAAATAATGTCAGAATATTTTCATTGGCTTCTACTCTTCCTTGGCTCATCCTTATTCAAAGACATAAAGCTGAGCTGGAGTAAGGAATTCAGCTGTACTCTGACTCTACTTACATTGGCTTTCCATTGCTAGTGGTCAGCCACAAAATATCCACCCAAGTAGTTCCTTGAGGTGGGGGGCACTAAAAGCATGCCAACTTTTTGTTTCTGATGCAATTAACTACACCCTCCTGGAACTAAGCTATTCAGTTAAAAAACTGAAGAGAGCTTTAATTAGCATTTTACAGGTGTGGTTGTTGGGCTACATGAAATTTTTCATGCAGAGCGTTTGCTGACCAAAGAACAACATTCCAGGTCATAATTATTCACAGATGAGGGGTAAGACTTCCAAATGTTTTGACAGGGGGGAAAAATGAACAAAAACCCCCTGAAGTTCTATCAAGGAAAAACTTTTTTCTGTTTTTTAGATTAACCTCCTTTAAATTCTTCACCTGTAAGTGACATTTTGCTTTGAAATCTGATACATTCAATATCTTTGAAAACTGTAATCAAACCTGGAAATAAACTGATTATTTTATTATCTGGTTTACACATCAAATTAAAAAAAAATAAAAATCAATGAATCCCTTAGACCTTCCTGGAAGCAATACATGCTACTAGGAAAACCCTTTTTCTTTTTTTTCAGGAATAAATTTACTTTACAGAGCAGCGCAATGATATAGTGCAGAGCTCCAAACATAAATGGAATACTCTGGGCAGAGCTTCCACCACTAGGCGTAAATTCAAGAAAAATATTGACCGGCCCTCTCTGTTTTCTTTTCTCTGCAGGATGTAATATTTCTAGTAGGATGCACAACAAAGCACTTGTGTTCTCCTGCACTATTGTCAGAAGGATTTGCTGAATGCATCTGAGAGTTGACATGGCCTGTGAATCTCTCATGCCTTGTCTGCAGAGATGCAAACTTCCAGCGTCTGAACATCCCGTGTCCTCTGCAATCTCTCTGTTACCCGTGGCATTTTGCATTTGCTATTTTCTTAGGTATACTTAAAATAACATGCCAAATGGAATAAACATACTGTTCAATGAATGCCCTGGAAGTCTGATGTATTTAACATTTTTAACCCCACTAACCAGTTTAATGTTTAATTACATAAAGCTGCGTGGTCCCCAACTGGTTTGAAGCTTCAACACTAGTCAAAACAAGTTAAATCCAGCAAAGCAGAAAATATGGTTGTGAGCTAGCAATATGCTGGCTAAATTGTTTAAGATGTCTTGCAATTTGTTAACCTTGAATGGTTTTATTTTGAGCAACATTTTCATCCTGGCCTTATCTGGGCCTTCCCAGCTTTTGCAGCCCTGCAGGTTCAGCTCTGTAACTGAATCAAGGACACACAATAAATGCTAAAATGTCTGTTTTCTTTCCCCAAAATTAAATTCTTAAGACAAATAAATAGCTTAAATTCCACCCACAATTAATTCCATTCGCATTCTTCTGCAAATTACAGGCATGAAGAAGCTGGCCAGGTTTTGAAATGTGGCCCTTCATTTTGCAGCCAAAGCAGCTGCAAATGTGAATATTTGAGAGATAACTTCTTTATCTTTTCTGTTCTTGTCATGTCATGTCCTGGCTCTTCAAGCAAGCCTAAAAGTTCCATTAGAAAAAAGATATTATGATATTATAAATAACATACTATACTGTCCAGCTCTACTTTCAGACCATGCAGCCATGTCTTTCAAATCCACAGCCTCGAGCTCTCTGCCTTCTGATTGAGGACAACAAAAGAGTTCGTTTCATCTGCACATTAAACAACAAGCTGCTAGCCTTTGGACCACATGAGAAGAAGGGCACTAAAAGAAAATGGCTCAAGAGTAAATGATTTGCCCTGTTTTCTTTTCACAATTCAGATATAAAAAGGCAGAGAAATGCTGGGAAAAAAATAAGATTTTCCCAGACTTAACCATTTTCCTTTTCAAAAAGATTTATAATGCTCATGAATCTCAGATGTCACATCTTATTGTGCATAATTATACTGATGTCTAGACTAAACATTATATATATACCCACACATACATATAATTATATATCCTTATGATTATGTATTACTGTTTGTCTATAATACCTATTCCATGGCAGCATTTGTAACAGTGGTTTATATCTTAATGATTCATAAAACATATATACCATGGGAAATGATTTTATCCAACATGCAAGTCAGCACTAGACCTGACACCAAAGCCTTAATGAGGTCTTAACTCACCTATGGTATAATCAGCTATGGTATAAACATCATATCCTGCATGCTATAATCACATAATACATCTTTCTTATCTATTTGAAGATACAAATGAAACATAAGTACGTAAGTATATATGCCTGGTCATCCCACCCATTAAGATGAAGGGCTATATTCTGTAATCAACAGAGTGGTTAATTACATACATAACACAGTCCTACCCATTCCAGAAAGTTTTGTAGGCAGGGCAGAGCATTTTTAGAGCACATTGTTGGGTACAGATAAAACAGAAAATCAGAGACTGCTACTCCTGTTCATTGGTTTGTAATGAGGATGAATGCTCACCTTGGCAACCTCATACATGTGGTTTTTCTCTCAAGATCTCATTAGCTTGTAGAGCACATTACCAGACAAGCTAGATGGATTCTTGACCTACTTAATTTCTATTGTGAAAACTTGCTCACTTTTTTTGTCTGATTTTTCCAAGCATAGTCGCAAGTGACCTAACAATGTACTATATACTTCAGGCAAATATTTGTATGCAGAAGTAGTGAAGTTCAGGTATAATCTTGGGGTCCACGGGGAATAGAAACAACATCACACAAAAGATGAAACAGCAGAGCCTGCAACAGTTAGGCATCTGCACTTGAAGTTTTTGTTCGAGAAAAAATTTCCTTAGTAATGTGCAAATGGATTCCTCACATGTTTTTACAGCACATCCACATTTATCTCCCTTTGCTTTCCCCAACAGATTAGCCAGGCTAATACCTGCACAGTATCCACTGCCTTCTCCAAGGTGGAAGGTTCCTTTACAGTTTTTTTATTCCTGCATTCTTAGCAGATTCCCAGGAAGGCATCTGAATTCCTACCAGAAGGCCCTTGGGTCGATTTATGAGTGGATTTCATGGGTCGGAGAAGCTAGCTCGGGTTTGGGGATCTCCTGAACAATTCTAGGGTTTGTACCTGTGGGACACAGCAAAAAGAAAAAGGATGCCTAGAAGAAGGGAGGGAAGAAGAAAAGGTCTTCTTTGATAGAGGATTGAGGTTCTCCTTAAGGAAACACACTGAAAATGCAGTGGATCATGAAGAAATATAATGTAGTCTGACAGCCAGTATATTTAACAAAAAAAAAAAATGTGTGAGTGAATTTAGTGCTAGGAAAAGTGACAGACTAACAGGCTTCTGCTACAGCTGGGCACATCAGGGGTTAGTGTGAAGCTTTCCCCAAGCAGCTCTGCTTACAGGCCATAGCATGGACCTACAATGTCCTCTTCTGCAGGGCTTCCCTTCAACTGAATCTTAGAAAGCTGAGGACTGATCCACGGGAGCACTGCAGCAGTCACACTGACAGCCTGTTTCGCTTGTTAAATAATAATCAACTTTCAAAATCATCTCAGAAATTATAAAATAAAGTTATAAAAATAGCATACAGACCATATGTTAGTTTTCATTTCAAAGTTTATCCTTGCTCTAAAGAAGGTTAAATCATATTCATTTCTCTGAAAACAGTCAAGATATAGGAATTTAAAATACCATGAAAGTGTTATCTATAGAGTGCACTTTGGAGTACCAAGAAAGAAATCACATATGCATGGGATTACAGAATACATTTCAAGTCAACAGAAAAGTAACTAAGAAACAAACATGTTTTTTCTGACTCAGAAAATTGAGTTTTAGTCATAAGAAACCTGGATCCATCTAGCCTATTAGCAGTCATGAACAGATACAATAAAATGAGACCAATTGAGCCCTGCATTGCCTGTTATGCAAATTATGCTCTGCAAAGAAATAAAAAGAGCTAAGGTCTGATGACGAAGAAGCCAATCTGAGCCCCTGCTCTAACACAACCTCAGTCACGGTGGACACATCCCCTCTCTGTGCATCTGATCCTTGCGATCAAAACCTTAGCGGAGGGCTGCAAGGATGTTTGATGAAAGACTGCAGTGCTTGCATACTGAGAGTAAAAGACTTGGGAGGGGTGGAAGAAAAAGCGCTGCACCTCTGAAAACTCTCAAGATGTTGGAAAGCTTGTGAATTCATGTTCAATGTGAAGTAGCTCAAAGGCTGCAAGACCAGACAATGCCTCTCCTCCCGCATAGCAAAGCAAACAGAGCAGGTAGAAGAACAATAAGATATGGATAAGTACATGCTTTTTTAAAATTATTTAGAAAGTTAAAGCCAACAAAAGTAGGGGAAAAAAAACCCCTGCTATTAAGATTTCAAGTATTCTCTCAACAGGTAATCAACTATCATATTTACCATAGAGACATTTGTGATCACAATTGGGGCGGGGCCACAGGACAAAGTCTTAATTACACTGGCAATGAAGACATATCACATGGTCAAAATTCTGAAATTAGATGTCCCTGGGAAGATACAGAAAGATTCAAGGGCTCAAAAGAATAATATTATATCCCTTCTTACCACCACAACCTTACTAAAAAAAAAAAAATATCAGCTCATTCTTTTCCTTATTTATCTGTGAATACTTTGTCTTTAGAAGATATCAATATCACCATAGCATAACACATATAACTAAAACACCTTCCAAGGAGATGCTGACCTACCCTGTGGCCTCAAGGCTATTTCATTATCTCTGTAGCTGTATGAGACACTTAGAACTGATCATTCAAATAAAAAGTAGCTCAGATAAAATGTGGAAAGAAACTCGATTGTAAATGATATACTGGTGTCATACGATTTTTTAGGGGCAAGAGATGTAGCTTCCTGAGTATATCAGCTCTTCAGTAGTCCAGTGTTTGACTCATTTGAAGAGTTCAAGCACAGAACGCCTTGTTCATGCAGTTCCCATACTTGCCACATATTTTAATGTCATGTTTCTTGCACATGCAGCCAGTCTTGACAGATATAATCTCCAGACCTACAATGGCTGCATATATTGTGCATATTTTGGAAGGTATGGAAGGAATCTGAAAGGCATTGCATCATCTGTTAGTTACATATGCAAAAAGGAAACTTTAAGAATTACCATATGAGGTTTTGAAGGGCCTAAGTTCAAATTTTGTCCTTCAAGGTATAAATAGAATTTTCCATAACTTCTGAAGCTCACCTAAGTTAGAAAGATTTTTTTAAGTTGTTTTCCTTTTTGCTTTAATGAGAATAAAACAGTAATATGATGTTACAAACAAACAAAAAAACCCAAACAAAAACGTTTCTGTACCTAGCATTATTATTGTATGGAATCTCTCAGGTCAGTTCGGTATGAAAAATCTGACAAATCTTTCGGTTGCATTCTGAGCAGATTTGAGTCACCAAAGATACTGGCCTAATTTCTTAGAAGCATTGCACTGGAGACAAAAAAATTTGGATCGATTCTTTTATTCTTTATTTCTGAGCACACAACAGGAGATAGTTGAACAGGATCTGAGATTCCTGGGTAACAACTTAAGTCTCTTTTTGAACACCTGTAACTGGGAACTGAAAAACAAGACATGCCAACTCATTGTTGGTTTTTTTTTTTATAATGGGTTTGCATTATGTTTCCCTTGTGTATGGAATGCAAGTGCTAAAGCAACCAAGGAATGAATATGACAATATAGCAAGAGTAGCTGCTAAGAACAAATATTTTGCCAACTGTTATGGGACACACGTGCAAATAGATGGAATTTGCAGTTGCCTATGCAAAACACATGCACATCCCAAGCATGCATGGGGAAGATTGGTAATGGTCCACAAGTAGACCTGATCAGCCATTTGCCCATGTAATTCTCCTGGTTTTAGTGTGCACAACTGGACATAAATCAGGCATGTAACTAGGCAGTGGTTGTGTGTGAAATCATGACCATTTGTCAGTGTAGCCAATTCGACTTATTTTATCGCTAGTCTCAAGATAGTTAGTACTTGTCTTTAAAGCCTGTTTCCTCCAGTCATGTAGTTTTGTAAGGCTCTCATATTTCATTAAAATACAAACCCCAAAAACAACAAAAAGAAAGCATGCAGCTCTTATGGTCACAGGGAAAATCTTGAAATCAAGAACATACCAGCTCTAAAAGTAGTAAGCAAACTGTAATAATCCAATATGTGTTATTTAAAATAAATATTAATTTCCTAAGCAACTCATGATTTTTAAGACTGTACTTAAGATTTCTCAGCATATGGCACTCAGAAAGCTGCTATTTTCAAATGCATAATGTTTTATGAACACGTAAGCAGACAAAGCTCTGTAGATACATCAAAACACAGGCGAGGAAGGGACCTTCTGCTACAGCAAATGTATTTCTCCTTACATCACATGTCCAGCCAAGTAGTAGACTTTTGATCAGGAAGATACATAATCGGATCTCTTTCTTTTCTCAATTGTATTTCTCTCTCTTCTCTGCTTTCCCTTCCTCCCCACAGCACTGTAGAACACGCTTCAGACCTTTAACCCTCCAGCCTGAAAGTGCAGCACTGCAGTGCACAGGAGGAAGCCTCAGAGCATTCTCAGCACCCAGGCTCCTGGAGCAGGGGGACACCTGGTAAAATACAAGAAGGTGATCCATGTACACACGCAGATGTTTATCTTATGCATATAAAGCAAACAGCTATTTTTGGGAAGGAAATCTTTCCTTATTCACAACTAATATAAATATATTAACATTGGAAGCTCTTCCCCACCCCCCTGTCTCATTTAGTTCTTTCTTTTGAAGTATAGGGTGAGTCACGATGTTGATCAGATTACCTGGTAAACAGGTCTCAAACTTCCCACGAACCAATGCATAGAAAAGTTTGACTCAAAATGGAGGCAAAAATACAAAAGCCCCTTGAGACTAGGCTGATTAAAGTTCAGGGGATTTTTTGTGCTAGAATGTCATTTCCTTCTCTTGTTATAAATAAGGTGTTAAGAGTACTGCTAATCACGATGCTTAATGCATGAAGGGACAAATCACCAAGATCAACTTCTTTGTTTTTCTTTTTTTTTAAAAATGCTTTTGTGTCAGTACTCTGAAGGCTCCAGGAGTAGCCACAACAGTGACTGAAGTTCCCTAACTGATAATGCAAACAGCTGCTGATTCAATAAGAATAAGGAGAAGAACTATGGGCCCAATTTACTAACAGCTGGCACCATGCCCATCAGTGCAGTGTCAAATTCAAGAGGCAAAGAAAGGATGCTGAGATGGCGCCACAAAGACATGCTGACGCAATTCATATCCAGCTCTGCAGTCAGTCCGAGTACGGTACTGCTCCTTCACAGAAAAGTACTTCAGTCTATTTCAGCCGTTTCTTCTCATTAAATACCCAAATCCAAAACAAGCAAGTTCAAATAGCAAACTGAAAAACTTCAGGAAAAGACTAATCATAAAAACATCAGTTATGAATATACAGAGAATAATTTGTTACTAACAGGCAAAGGTGAACTAATGCTAATTCTACATATTTACATATACTAGGACAAGGGCAGTTAAAAAAAGAAATTAAAAGTTCTGAAATGTTGATAGGAAAAAGTCCCGTCTCCAGGATTCATTGGAATTGTTTCATATTCATATAAATGTTCAGACTCTGTCATTCCCTATCAAATGGGTCTCCTTGTAAATAATTTAAATTGTTACAAATTCAAGTTAAGAATCAAAAGTGTTTCTTAAAAGCCCTCTCCTTTGATGTAATGGGAATTAATACTGAGAGAAAAACAAAACAAAAAAAAAGATAAACAGACCTAGATCTGTTTGCTGCCTAATTTAGTGTCAGTAATAGTTCAGATCTAATCAGTGGAAATAGAATACAGAAGTATGTGCATACACATATATACATGTGTAAATATATATGTATGTATTTGATACTTTTCTTGCATTCAATCTGGTGACTCAGAACATACTGCTAATAAACACAGCTCCATGATCATGACTCATCTCAGCGATATGTTGTGCGTTACAAGGCAGTGAGTGAAGGAGAGAGGTGAAGGGTAGATCAGTAATGGGAGGATGCTCCTGCGGTGCACATAGGAAAAGCAGGAGAGTCATCAGCTCCACAGCCAGGAAAACTGCTTCATCCCATGTTAGTAGCTTCTGTGTTAAATGCATACATGTAACACACATGCATGTAGACATTTTGTATATGCGCGTATAGAAAATGCATACAGTTTACAAGGTGAGTATTCTCTGAACAATAAATTCACAAAACCTCATGCATTCTGTCTCCTAGGTGTAGCATCAGAACCCAAATGGGAGTTCAAAAACTTGTTACTTCCTCATCATAAGATCCGCGCAACCGAAAGCAAAAGTGCAGACATAGAAATGTCTTTATCAGACCTGTATTCCTTGCATCAAGACAGCTCTGCACACCTCCTTTGTCCCTACACTCTGTACCACCTACTGCCAAGTGCCTTTGCAAGTGTACACAAATATCTTTATATGGCTGAAAGTCACAAGATACACCTCAGGTAGTTCAGACAGGGAGAACTTCTAGGTAGCTCCCAGGCAGAAAAATATAATGAATAGTCATTCTATTCAGGAGAATCTTTGCATTTAGGAAACCCTTTGCATTTAAGAGAACCACAACTCAAACACAAGAATCTGATTTCTGCTCAGGATGACTTTGAGCTGTTGGCCTGAGGACTTCTTCCTGCTGTGGACACGACTTCTTTCCAGCAGCACCTACCCTAACACCAACGCAACCTGTCTAATACTGGCATGCTGGGAGAGAGTTAGGGCACCTATCAGTCACCATGGGCAGCCAGTGCAATCAAGGACAGTAGTATTGGATTTTTAACTGACCATAATTGTGTTGTATCAAATCATGGCAGAACATAGCAGCATTTAGCTGTGTGTACCTTTTCAGTGCCAAGCCATCATGAAAGCTGCAGCTTTTAGTTTCCATTTTGGAGCAATGTTAATGCCCAAAAGTGCAAGCATCAAATGAGACTGAAATGTCTATGCCTAAAACCCATTAAAAAATATATAAGGACCAAATACATTGGTTGGGAACATCTGTTAAAGCCTGTGTTAGAGGTTTCAATGCATTTAGTGCTACTTGGTCATCCGAGGCTCTTCAGTCTCACAACTAGCAAGTATTTTACCAGAAAAAATGCACTTCTGAAACCAGGACAGTCCGGGGCATTTCTAACATATTCCACTGCAATGGCAGAGACCGTGTGTTCAGAAAAGACATAATTAGAAAATCTTTGCATTCTCACTCTCTGCCACCATTCAGTTATCATTTGTTCTAAATGTAGATTAACAATAAGACCTATTTTCCTCTAGAAAATGACCCAGACTTGAGGAATGTTCCTCCTACTGCCCTAACCACTAAAGCATTTGAAAGTTTACAAGTAAATTGCTGGACATGAGACCCCTGATTGCTATGCCTACACAATCTATGATTGATGGGTCTAATGAAATTACTAAGTTTTCCTTCCTATTTCTGGCATTAGTCAAGATTTCATGTCCAAAGATTATTCCACCAGACATGTTATGTGGATGTGATGGGATTAGCCAAATTTCAAAGCTTATTTTTGACCTCCAGCAGAAAATTGAGCACATACGCTGTTGAAGCCAACTGGGACTATAGAACATCAAGTTGATTCATCAAATTAGCTCAAACATAATTGTACTGCATGACTGGCTATGGAAGTTGTCAGCTATAAACCTGTCAAAAAGCCATCAGCTTTAATGTTAAATAGAGACACAAAGTAATGTTGTTCAGAATTTGACATTTGTTGGACTTACGCCGGCTAAAGGATGCTATCTGCTTTGTTTCTTCTTAGAAAAATTTGTAGTCTGAAATATAGTCTTGATAGTTTGCTGTAGACAAAAGGTAGAAACCCCAGTTGCTAGAAATACCAGCTTTAGCAAAGCAGATATATCCATATTGCCTTTATCTAGAATATCAACTAATACCAAAATAACTGCAGTACGCAAAGACTCAGAAATCTTTCCAGCAGTTATAATATGAAAACTTAACATATTTTACTGTCTACTGCAACTGGGTTTAAAAAAAATTACAAAGCAAACAGCATAAAACAAATGTCTATTTTTGGTTTTATTTAAAAAAAAAAATCAATTAATTTGGTATAGAATACGTTGAAATAGTTTGAAATTAATTATAGATGTATTAAAATACCTAAGTGCAGTGACAGACCTGAGTACTAACTTAAATAACAAGCTACTTCACATATGATCACACACTATAGTATGGGGTAAAAACATAGAAGCACCATTAACATAAAAAACAGTAGGTCAAAACAATGTTAAGGGTCTTGCAACCCCACCCCCCTTAAAATCAAAAACATGCAGAGCTAATGCTTCCACTCTGCACTCAATCTGTTCCCTTGTGTTTGTGAGTATTATAAAGGTAGGCTGGGTAAATCACAGCTTTAACTCCACATTTATTTAGCTGGCATGCATTTAAGCCCCAACTTTTAACACGAATACATATTTGTTGCTGCCCAGTTTCCTGGGTTGGTTTTAGTTTTTTTTTTTTTTTTTAATGATGCATGTAGTCCTCTTACAATTTATGGATGATTGGCTAGATAGAGCAGTATAGTCTCTGATGTGTCAATGTGTATTCCTATAAACCCTTAGCCTGCTGAATATTGACATGAAGGGCTGTAAATGAGGAGCTCCTGCAAAATCATTATGATCTCAGATGTCAGCCCAGAGTGAGAGCACCCACCCCTGCACTGCCAATAGCATCACGCACTGGCTCAGGAGAGCACGTTGGTATCTGCCCCATGAATACCTAGGTAGTGTTTGCCCCACCGTTTTCATTGCTGCTCCTTTTACCTTGACTACATCCCCCAGTAACAACATCAAAGATATGTCCTGGGAGGGGTAACTGGAGAGAAAGACAAGTCCAGGCTGGAAAGTTTACAGGTTATAACCTACAGATTATAAGAACTTTTTTTTGTTTGCTTTCTTCAAGAAACGTACCACACTTTGCGCAGGGTAAAATAGGAACAAAAAGAAGAGCGTTGAGGGACTTATCACAGGGGAACTGCAGACAGAAAGTGTCAGGCCAAAACCTCAGTGTAAAGTAACAGGAGGTAATTCAGGCTTCTGATGACAGTGTAGGCACTTTGTATCTGGTCATCTTGGGAGTCTTCTTGCATGACTGACGAGCAGTAGATGTGCTATCCCAGGAGGCATCAGAAAACATCTTGTGCTTTGTGGAACCATGTCCTATTTTACCTCCATTGCAGCTATCATTATACAGTATATATATTATTATTATTATTTACTTTCAGATCCCACATAAATGCACCACTTAGAGGAATCCTAGCCCTGTCCCTTGTCAGATCAAAGGTCTGGTATATTTGAGATTTCCAATGCAAAGTGAACAGTTGTGCAACAACAACGTTGCTTGCTAAGCACGTGCAAGGTGACTGGCCCTGAACCCACAGGGATGACACTGCAGACCCAGGGTCTGGCACCGAGAAACAGCATCTCCTGCAGGCAAACAGGATCTCAGGAGAGTGTGATCCTGAGCCTTTCCCCCAGACATGGCAGCAAGACTCAAATCCCTAAGCTCTCACCCAGATGCACTGCTGAAAACAGAACACCGAAGCCAGAGAATGGCTTTCCCCACTTCTGCAGCTTCAATGTATCTTTAAACCAAATCTGCTTTCTCCTATGCCATTTTTTTAGCCTGGAGCCAGGTATTAGAGCTGAGTGATAAATCCCTGAAAGGCTGATCAAAATAGAAACTCTGACAGACACTTAACAGTAGTGGTACAAACTCAAGGAGCTCAGGATATATTTTTTTTCCTGATTAGTTGTTGGCTATGTGTTTGTACAGACTACATAAGCACAAAATATATGCAGAACACACTGCAAAAGCTCCAAATCTGTGACTTATTTGTGAACTTTGTGAAGGGACTTCTTTGTACTTTTTCCTAAAGGTTTCATAACCACTAAATACAGCTTCTACAATTGCATATTGTTTTTAAATTGAGCAAAAAAAAAATGGCATTTGAACAATGACAACTTGATAACTAGAATATTCCCCCTCCCAAACCTTAGACTAAGCTATAATACAGTAAGTGGGACTTGAACTATGATAGGTTTCAGTATTAATGTTCATAAGATTTGTCACTGTCACATCTTGCTAACACTCAGAGCATCTCATTTTCTAAATATAATGTATCAGTGTTTAGTGGCTAAAAATGTAAATTACAAAAAATGTAATCACGTCCAAGAAACTGAAAAAAATAAGACCCCTGAACCCCTCAGCAGGCACATGACTTAATGTGGAGCTTACCAATTAAGCGTAACACTGTGCAGCAAACCTATGGGACAGCAGCATCAATTGCCCAGAACACACATTCCCTGTTCTGCACAGATCCTACAGATGTCCAAAAGCATCTTTGACTTAGATTTAAGAGATAAAACATGTGGACTTATCCAAAGGAGTAAGAAACAAATATCTTCTTAGATCTGATTTCTGATGCTCAAGCTTCGATTTCTACTTTTCTATTCTTACACCACCCCACCCCCAACAAGAATTCTGGTATCAAAAGAACAAAAGAAAATATTTGGAATTTCAAACTATTTTCTGTTAAACATCAAGAAGAACCATTCTTTAAAAAGCACCATATAGGAACCCTTACATCAATAAAAAGCAGTTTCTTTGCTAAAGGCATTCTTGGAGTGCCTCCACTCTTTAAATCTAAGATATAGAGTGTTCATTTGTTTACTACCCAGCTGAGCAAATCTAATGACTAATTGGTACCAAAAGCACTTTTTTCATGTCCTCAGATCTGTTCCACACATGTTTCTGTCCCTTCCTTTGCTTTGTGCTGGTGTTCATCTGAACAAACGGTAACCCAGATCAGTGAGCTAAACTGAATTTACTCTCTTTGTAGGGCTACTTCTCAGCCATTTTTACTCTAAATTGGCTGGTTGCTGGGAAAACTGAATGTAGGTGTTTGTAGCCAAGGAGAAAGAGGAGAGGATGAGCGCCCAGAGTGGCAGGCGCTGGAGTGCTCTCTTTGGCAGCAAATTTGCTGCAACCAGCTGTATTGTCAAACCATTGCCCTAAACACCTACATCTAGACACAGATAAAATAAACCTAGTGTGAGTGTGAGGGCAGCCCAGCAGGAGCTACTCTTAGACTCAGTTGCCGTCTGAACACCTGGAAGTGGCTATTGCAATAAGTTTCGAAATGCTTGGAAAAAATCTGTCGCAGAAATGCTGAATATTTTTTAATAAGGCAAGAGAGAAACAGACTCTAATTATGTTAAGGTCCATTTTATGCTATTCTATTAAGCTTGTGTAAGTGTAACGTCAGAACAATCTAAATTTACCTTAACGTAAAGAAAAAAGAAACATGCCAGTCTACATACATGATCTTGATTACTATAGAACAATTAAGTCTATTAATTACTACATAACTGAATTAACTTTTGGCCAACCAAAAACCTCTTTAAAACCTTGGAATCATTGATGGATAATTCGTTTGCTATTAAAACATCTCAAGTCCATCTGCAAATCTTACCTGTTCTAACTTAACTGCTTAGCAGGTGTGTTAATGGAAGTTATTGCTGTTATAAATTATGCCCAGACATTGACAAAAGAACTAATACAAGGTATATTTTTTAAAAGCTCTGGCCAATGCACGGCTGAGTGATTGAGTTGGAAAATGAACCATTCCTTGAGGTTAGCAAATGATTTTTCATCAGCTAGCAGGCTATTAAGCACACCTAGATAATAAACGGATGATTTTAGCAGTAATTCTACTAGCTTCTCATATTTTCCATTTTAAATTCCATGTTACTTTTAAAGGATTCACACATTACATTGATTTACACCATACAGAAGAGAGCCAATGATGTCCTTTAATGTCGGAGACTGCATTATTATTTATCATTAAATCTACCTTTTTTTTTCCCCCCCACCTTGTGAAACATTTGACAAATGCCTACCTGGCTAGCTCAGAAGTGAGTGGTGTGATTCCTTACACACTGCACACCCTCGTAACAAGGTGCAATCTCTAGGATGCAGGTTTTGATTTTTTCTAACTATTTAATGCTGAATCTTCTGATGGTCGTCCTTGCAAATCCCCCTGTCTTCCAGAAAGGCTCATAGCTCAATCATATGAGCTTAAGTTATGGGTGAAAACCAGGGAACAAAATCTTTACACTAATGAGATTATTTGCATGAAATGTTATTTCAACAAGACAACTTAGGGAAGGAGCATGTTCACACTTGATTTTCCACATTCGTTATTAGATTTTTTGCCCAAAAGAACAATTTTTTTTTTTTTTTTATGGTGGAAGAGAGATGCACACTAGGTTTATTTTCAGATTCTTTCTGAAAATGCTAACTACGATAGAAAATATCTCTGTGCCTGCCTGCTTACGTGGACATTCTTCTCTTTTTTGAGTATTCATAGCCTACTACTCACCACACAATTTCTTTTGTGCAGCACTCACAGAAGACTGAAAAAGTTATTTAAAGCAAACTTGTTAAAGTAGGTTCATGCGAGTTCAGCCTTGGGGGCAAAAGCAGTACTTTCATACTCATACAGGAAGGCAAACTTTTACAATAAAACAAAAAGCACAAATATTCACTGAGTCTGGAGTTTCATTACGAAGCGAGAAGTCAGTTTATGGTTTACAGTTTTTTATCAAAAGCAGATGAAATTTCAAAATTTCAGAAGAGTTTGGCCTTGCAGTTTTGGATTTATTCAAACTTTAAATTCAAAATGAAACTGGGAGATCTGAACTTATGTGGCTGATGCTGCAGAAAACGTTGTGATCTATGTATATATCTATTGCAATTTATTTTCACAAGATTGCATACTTTCCTGGTAATTACAGACTCCTCTTGCATAAGCAATAATTTTCCATTTGAACTTCTGCAGTACAGCCTGTTCCTCTCCTCCTTCAGAGCAACACTGAACACAAATGCACAAATTCATCACACCTTTTTCCACATTAGCCCTTTAGAAAGTCAGTTGATGGACCACGATACAGCAAATAACTTGTACATCCTTTCATATTTTCCAACATTTTGAAGTTCAAAATCTAAAATTTATTTCCAGCAAAAGGTTTCTCTTGCATTTCCTGGTGAGATACTTTGTGCGGATTGCAATCCATTTTTCAAACGAGTAGCAAAATTCATAGATTCAGAAGAAAACCAGTACAGGAGATCCCATGATGCTTTATGCATGAGCAATACTTCACATGAGTTTCCCTCAGTGCAAATTTCCCCTCTTCTGCTGTGTAGGGCCCGGGTCAGCTCTTTTCATGATTAGCATCACCCTGACCTGGGATTGCTCACTTATTCAGAGGCTGAATATCCCTAAAATGTAAAATAAACCTTTATCAAAGCTGCCCAGATATTGGTTTGGAAACACGTAAGTAAAGGGCTCATCAGAAACAGACCGGGTATGCCCACCAGCTGAATGACAAACCAGCTAGAAGCCATCTCATGGCTCCGAGTGAACTTGCAGGACAATTACACGCTCTGGAATTCCCAAGTGTACTTAAGAGTTATTGAACAAAGCTAAAACACGTGAATAAAAATGCATTAAGCTAAAAAACATCTGCTGTCCATAAAATGAACTTTTCTTCAGATCAGGAAGGAAAAGAATTTCAGTATAAATAAGCATGCAGGCCTATTTTCAAGGTGTTGCAAATGTGACTTATTTAAATGAAAAGTGCTGTGGCTAAAACACACATGGCTGAAATACGTCCCCCATTAAATTTAGTAGTTTTCCCACAGTACTTTGGAAATTTACTCCGAGATATATTCTGACACAGTCAGATAAGGTACCACATGTGTTTACCTGAACAGTAGCCTGTGCAAAAGACTACAAGTGCAGAACTGACTTACGTATTTAGATATGACATTTGGTATACTATCAAACAGCAAATTCTGAGCCCACCTGAGACTGTTTTCATTATAAGCGAAACCAGAATAAATTCTGTTCACACCTTTCAGCAGAGCAGGCCTAAATATGTTTCTTGCTAAAAAAATTGCTAGCCCCGGTTGCAATGAAGAGAAACCAAGTTACAGTGCCAATCTCCAAATCCTGTGAATTTAGAGTGGCAGTGCTGAATGCTAAGTTCTGCTGGACTCTGGATCTAGCAACAGCAAGTCGTCTGCGACACATGCGATGTGTGGAGTCCTGTCTGCACTACCACCACCTGGGCTGAGAGCTGAATGGTAAATTAAGCTAGGAAATGTATTACTGAATATTAAACTATTAACCATGAATAAATTCTCAGTGTAACACATGCCTAAATCAAGGAATTTTAGGAAATTAACTTCTTTTCTCAATCTGAAGAGCTCCACAGGGAGCTCAGGCCATGGTCCCCTGACCAGAGATCGGGGGCTGTACTCCACCAGCCTGAGTCATTATACTGAATTTCTGTTGCATTTGCTAATACACATTAGATATTTTACACTGATGACTTGTTTTTGCACTGCATTTACAGAAGCTGTTTGAGGACAGATCTTACTTCTTTCAACAGAATATCATAGCGGCATGAATGGACAACACTGATTAGCACAAATCTTGCTCATACAAAATGGACATTAATATTTTCTGAAATATGTCAGCTGGCAGAGTGATTTCACATGGGATCTGTGCTTTGCTTAATATAGATCTACCGTGTTTGATTTTGCATGGATGAGCCCAAAGCAGACCAACACTGAACACAGCCTTGGTCTTGGTGGCAAAAGGCAACAGGAGGTACACGAAATTTTTAAATCAGTGAATAAATGCTGACTTGTCTGGTTTCTGAGTCAACTTCACTCAATTTCTAACACATTTCTTG